>OW026309.1:21068964-23468964 GCA_932273695.1 Apotomis betuletana | reverse complement strand
CTTCGTCCTTCTCGGAGACGGGGTCGGTCTGTTCTGGGGTTTGGGACCCGGGCTTCTCCGCGACTAAGTCAGCGGATGCCTCGGTCACCGCGGCAGTGTCCATGGGCTCGGATTCTGTCCCATCCTTGTCCTCTACAGAGACGGTGTTACTGGTTGGTGGATGTTCCACAAACCTGCCTCTTGGTCCCTGGAACTTCACGTACACCGAGCCCAGCATAAAGCCGAGCCGGCGCCCGCGGTCCACGAGGGGCTGCACTACCGTCTCTGGTATACTGACAACAGCAAACGTCTCCGTCTCCTGCTTGTCTACCTTATGGAGCAGCCAGCGGTCGATTTCTGCCCACCCGTTCTGGTAGCGAAGCGTCCGCGCAATGGCACGGAAGTCTTCCCAGATGCCGGGGAACAGAATACCGCAGCGTACTCTGCGTGGCACTTCACTCTGGCGCTGCACAACAACCTTCTCCCCCGTAGAGAGGGTGATAGCCGCTACGCTGCGCTTGAGCCATGCCAACGTGGCCTGGTCCTCGCACCACAACCTCAGGACGCCGTTCGATGTTATCGGCTTCCCTCGGAACAGTGGACCCGACGACTGGCTGTTGCCAGGCTGACAGGCCTCCTTCATGAGAAGAGCCTGTAGCTGTTGTTGGACCTCCTCGGACTGCTGTTGGCTAAGGTGTCCTGAGGTCACTGTGGTAACAGCAACCAGTAGGTCAGCCTTTAGAGCCTCGGCGTACGCGATCCTCGGGGCTTCTTCCGACGTCTGGATCCTCTGCCTTTTGGGCTCACCTCGAGGAGATATGGTCTCATCGAGTCGCGCCCTTTTGGCAGAGGCTCGAGATTCCGGATTACCACCCCTGGTCCTGTTTTTAGCCCCTTTCCCTACAAGAGGGGCACGAGCAGCTACTGGGGTACCAGCGGCCTGCTGCGCCGCCCCCTGTCTGGGAGAACCTGGCTGTTGCTGAGGCACTGGAGCTGCTTGATTTTCCAGCGCAGCTCTTCTCTGCCTGGACCTGCGACGCTGTTTTTTATTTTTGTGCGTCTTCCACGAGAAGCCGCCCTCAGGTCCGGGTTGCTCCCTCTGAGCGGGTTTCGCCCTTCCCCTTTTGGCCCTCTCGTGGAGTGTCCAGCCAGCATCGAGCTGTGCGGTCGCAATATCTGTAGGGAGTTCTTCCATTGGTGTCTGCTCCGGAGCAGCGGACTTCTCCGATGCTGAAACGACCCCCTTGGTGTCACTCCCTAGTTTTTGTTTTCTGGGCTTGGTACGGCCTTGTGCCTGCGCCGAGCCTGTCTGTTTCGTCGACGCGCCTGATTTCGAAGCCACCGGTTTCCCAGCGGCCTTTCCACCCTGCGCGGACTGCTTTTTTCGTGAGGGCACTGTGAAAACAGCACCGCCACGGTGTGTGGGGTGTGGGGGCACTGTGGAAACAGCACCGCCACGGTGTGTGGGGTGTGGGGGCACTGTGGAAACAGCACCACCACGGTGTGTGGGGTGTGGGGGCACTGTAGGGACAGCGCCGCCACGGTGAGTTGATGTGTGGGGGGGCACTGTGGGTACAGCACCTCCGTGTGGTGTGATGTTGCCTGTCTGGGCCGCTTTCGCGTCCCTGAGGGCACGTGAGTGGGAGGGTAGCACTGTGGAGACAGCACCATCCCTCTTGTGAGGTTGTGTGGAGGTGCCAGGCACAGCGTCTGTCGCACCGGCACCTGGTGTGGGGGCGCCTTCGGGTTTCCCCTCCGGCTCCCGTGGGGTTCGGGATCTGGGCGTGTCCATGATTCCATGTCAGTTTTTTCATCTCTCGAGCTTCCCACCCGCCACGGAGCCCGCACCTTTGGGGATGTTCTCTGAACACCAGGACTACCCGAGAGATATAGATGCGGTTGGTTGGGTCTCATGCGCGACATCGGGTGCTGCAGACAGTGTGGCTGGGGAAAACGATCCAAGTTCCCCCAGTGGCTCCACACGTCCTTGCTCCGTCAGCATGGCCGAGCCCCCAGTGTCCTCCCGGAGGACCCCCCCGCATCTCGCCTGCGGACCGTACCCACCTCATCCGTACGGTACGCGCGTCCGTTTCCTTGCAGTGGCTAGCTGCAGGGCCACCGTTTGGCCTGAAATCCGGACCAAAGGGGGCGTGTTGTCTCACAATAGCATCGAACCCCGGCTACGCTCGACTCAACCCCCCAGGACTCCTTCATCCCTGCGTACGGCGCTCAACTGCGCAGGACAAACGCAGGTAGGCATATGTAGTCCACCGAGGTCGCCTACAGCCCTCGGTGGAACCAGAAGATCTTCGCCAACGTGGCTAGCAAACTGTTGGCAAAGCCGGCATTCTACTAGCCATGTCGCCCAGGGTGTTCCGTGGTAGTTGGTTTTAACCCCTTCGGGTTTTTAGGTCCTCGGGGGTTATCCCCAGCTACCCACACTAGGAGGCGATCTCGCTCACACCCCTACTTTTGTAATTAATATTTTTCCGAAGTATGATAATACTATGGAATATAGTTTAATGGTCATTACATAGATTTGTAGATAACACACTCATGTAGTCCCTCAACACGTGACCTAATCTTAGACAGCATACATTTTGCAAATTATAATAGAACACAGCCGCATTTTTAATTTCTTACTAATTATGCGTGCGGTGACAGATTGCTAAATTAAACTAGCTATTGTCTATAAATATGCATACACAAGGTAGTGAAAATTTGTTATCCGTTTTGCATTTGGATTCAATAGTTATTATTGATCTAGGACTGATATTTGGATCTAAAATTATCGGATGATAGAAACGGGATGGATATGTTCCACGATATGTTATTTAATCGGCCGGCTACGCAAAAGACGAAGTTCTCAAGACGACGCGTGTATGTTTTTGCATGTTGTTAAGTACCTGAAAACTCCTATCTAATAGTAGATTGTACAACAAGTGCATAAAACGCACCATTTAATACGAGACGTTTATCCATCCGAGCGAGCTTGCGAGCGAGGATGAATATAAAGTCGAGTGTAAAATGCGTTTTATGGACAAGTTGCACACTCTACTTTTCACTTCAATTGCGAGAAAATTAAACTACATCATGTAAATATTATAATAGAAAACAAATTTAATTAAAATTTAAAAACATTTATTGTGTACTTTGGCTGTTGGTATTTTTGCCTTGGTCTTAGAATACTAACGAAACGAAAAAAAATAAAGAGTTTATTCTATAAAGTTTTATGTTGTTCGTGTGGCTGTTGGACCGATCGCCTTGGTCTTCGACGACGATTTTACTTTATGCTCTAGAGCATAAAAAGCGACTTTATGTCGCCTACGCACAGCATAAAGTCGGACTTTTAGAGCATGAGAAGTGAAAAAACCATTTTTTCCGTACCGATTTGATCCGTTGAGGACTGACAGTGCTAGAAAGACATAAATCTATACAAATTTAGACGTTTTTTAAATAAACTCGTCCATTAAATTCCAGAATTCGATTTTTCGTTTTTGTGCTTAAATTAAATAATATTATACACTGCAATCAGCCGTTGTTTATTATTCATACTGATTAAATTTTAAGATCAACGGCGGTTATTTCAAGAAGTGGACTTGCTGGCAATTATATAATTCCGGTAAAAAAGGTTGATTGCGTAGATTGCAGGCTGATTTTTTGGATAATCCAGACGTTTTACTGCTGCCCAGGTAATTAGAGTTAGACTAGGTTTATAGCCTGGTTATTCCTGTTTCTTTTATGATCTATTATATTATTGATATTATTATAGATATTATTGATAGCCGTGGGGTGACCGGCCTTAGAATTGTCCCCCACCATATCGTCCCGTGGTTGCAGTTGAAGCCTGCTAAGGGAATAATAATAATAATATACCGGGAGATGGGCAGCAGCGTCTTCCAGTGACCTTAAAAAAAACTGCGCGCGCCAACCCGCCTGCCAAGCGTGGCGCGTATGGCAAAACCCCTCTTAATGATTAGTCACACAAATACCAGGCCCCCAGTCTCCGGCAGCTCCGCTATCCCTGGCGCGGGTAGCGGCCAAGGTAATAGCGGAGCAGGGGGTGCTAAGAATCCCCGGACGAAATCCGGCTACCCATCCCCACGACGACTGGCCCTGGTAACACACAACATACGCACAATGAGGACTGATGAAAAGATTTGCGAGTTGGAAGAGGAACTGAGCAGGTTACACTGGGACATTGTGGGATTATGCGAAGTCCGTAGGAGGACACCGTAACCCTGAAGTCTGGTAACCTGCTCTACTACCGGGAGGGCGCCCAACAGTCTCAAGGCGGTGTCGGGTTTCTCGTCCACAGGTCCCTCGTTAACAACATAACTACCATCGCCAGTGTGTCGAGCAGGGTGGTATACCTAATACTCAGAATATCCAAAAGATATTCGTTGAAGGTCATTCAGGTATACGCACCGACCTCGTCACATTCTGATGAGGAAGTAGAAGCTATGTATGAGGACGTAAGTAGGGCCATACATACTTCCAAAACCTACTTCACTGTTGTTATGGGGGATTTCAATGCAAAGTTGGGCAAGAACAGCGGTGATGAGTTGAGAGTGGGGCAATTTGGATACGGGCAACGGAACCCTAGGGGACAGAGGCTGGCCGACTTTCTAGAGAAAGAGGAACTCTTCATGATGAACTCTTTCTTCCAGAAGCCGCCTCACAGGAAATGGACCTGGATACTTATCCAGAAGACTCGGGACTTCCCGATGGTTCCACGAGAAACGAGATTGACTTCATCATGACCGACAAGAAACGGATTTTCAGTGATGTGTCTGTGATCAATAGGGTAAAGACCGGCAGTGATCATCGAATCGTAAGAGGCACACTGAATATCAATGTTAAACTGGAAAGGTCCAGTCTGATGAAGTCTACGCTCCGACCTACTCGGGCCCATATTCAAAACCCCGAGAGCTTTCAACTCGAGCTCTCCAACCGCTTCGCTTGTCTGGAGAACTTTGTCTCAGTGGACGAGATCAACGACGGGCTAGTGGAAACTGTCCACGCGGTAGGGTCTAAGTTTTTCAGACCTCGCCGTAAAGATAGACCTCAGAAATTGTCTGATCGAACCTTAAACCTCATGGCTGAACGACGCTCGCTACAATTGCAGTCTCCCGATGACACGAGGTCATATAGGCAGCTTAATAGACGTATATCGAAGTCCTTGCGACATGATCTGCGGCTCTTTAATACGAACCGTGTTAAAGAGACCATTGAGCAGAACAAAGGCTCCAAAGTGTTCGCAAAGGACAAGTCTATTGGACAAAGCCAGCTGACCAAGCTGAAACGGGAAGATGGCAGCATAGCGTCGACCAAAGCAGAGGTTCTAGGCGAGATCGAGAGGTTCTATGGTCAGTTATACACTTCAGTCGCAAAGCCCGTTGACAGATTGGTAGGCGATCCAAGAGCCAAGCTGTCCCGACATTATACCGAAGACATCCCGGACATCAGTCTGTACGAGATTAGGATGGCTCTGAAGCAGCTTAAGAACAACAAGGCGCCGGGCGAAGACGGAATCACCTCAGAGCTTCTGAGAGCGGGTGGAACACCGGTACTTAAGGTCCTCCAGAAGCTCTTTAATTCCGTCTTGTCCGAGGGCAAAACGCCTGAAGCATGGAATAGAGGCGAGGTGGTACTGTTCTTCAAGAAAGGTGATAACAGCCTATTGAAGAACTACAGGCCCATCACGCTTCTAAGCCATGTTTATAAGTTGTTTTCAAGGGTCATCACGAACCGTCTCGAACATAGACTTGATGACTTCCAGCCTCCCGAACAAGCCGGTTTCCGAAGAAGCTATAGTACTATAGACCACATACATACGCTGCGGCAAGTTATACAGAAGACTGAAGAGTATAACTTGCCATTATGCTTAGCGTTTGTGGACTATGAGAAAGCCTTCGATTCGGTGGAAACATGGGCGGTGCTCGAGTCACTTCAGCGATGCCATATTGACTATCGGTACATTGAAGTGTTGAAGTGTTTGTATAGTAACGCCACCATGTCGGTCCGAGTTCAGGAGCAGAGCACAAAGGCCATTCCATTGAGAAGAGGCGTAAGACAGGGGGACGTTATTTCCCCGAAACTGTTTACGGCCGTTATGGAAGACGCCTCCAAGCTCCTGGAATGGCAAGGACTTGGCATCAACATCAATGGCGAATACATCACTCACCTTCGGTTTGCCGACGACATCGTAGTCATGGCAAAGTCGATGGAGGAACTCAACATGATGCTCGATGACCTCAATCGAGTTTCTCAACGGGTGGGCTTAAAAATGAACATGGACAAGACGAAACTCATGTCAAATGCCAAGGTTGTGCCCATCCCAGTCTCTGTTGAAAACTCGGTACTCGAAGTTGTTGACACATACATCTACCTAGGACAAGTGGTCCAATTAGGTAGGTCCAACTTCGAGAAAGAGGTCAACCGCCGAATCCAACTCGGCTGGGCAGCGTTCGGGAAACTACGCAATGTCTTTTCGTCCGACATAACTCAGTGCCTCAAGACGAAAGTCTTCAACCAATGTGTGTTACCAGTGATGACTTACGGCACCGAAACGTGGTCTTTCACTATCGGCCTCATCTCAAAGCTCAAAGTCGCTCAACGAGCAATGGAGAGGGCTATGCTCGGGGTGTCTCTACGTGATCGAATCAGAAATGAGGAAATCTGTAGACGAACTAAAGTGACCGATATAGCTCACCGGATTAGCAAGTTGAAGTGGCAATGGGCAGACCACATAGCACGCAGAGCAGATGGCCGATGGGGCCGAAAAGTGCTCGAGTGGAGACCTCGGACAAGCAAGCGCAGCGTAGGACGTCCACCTACAAGATGGACAGATGACCTTATAAAGGTCGCCGGAAAGCGCTGGATGCAGGTCGCTTCCAACCGGTATATATGGAAGTCCAAAGGGGAGACCTATGTTCAGCAGTGGACGTCCTATGGCTGAGATGATGATGATGATGATGATATTATTGATAATAACTTTACTATCTCCGGATCAAAATGGCGATAAAACTACAGTAACGGAAAAAAAAATTGTATCAAAGGTGCCACACTTTTACAATTGCGAAAGATTACAAAATACTAATTTGGTATCTCACTTTAATTTCTATCCAAATTATTTTAGTCATCCATACTAATATTATAAATGCGAAAGTGTGTCTGTCTGTCTGTCTGTCTGTCTGTCTGTCTGTCTGTTACCTCTTCACGCTTAAACCGCTGAGCCGATTTAGATGAAATTTCGTATAGAGATAGTTTGAGACCCGGGAAAGGACATAGGATACTTTTCATCCCGAATAAATTTAGTGTTCCCGTGGGATGAGCGGGTAACACCGCGGGGCACAGCTAGTAAATAATAAAGCAACGTGTCGATATGGTGTGGGTTTGGAAAGTTCCTATCATATAATACCTACCTACCTACCTAATATTAATATGTAGGTAATTGGAACTAATCTAGAAAATATTTTTTTTATGTTATACTATCAGTAATTTTCATTTTGATCCTATGAAATTGCAAATTAAAATGGTGGAATATACTCAACTGCTACTCTATCTTTGATGCTTTAATATAAAATATTTATTTTTTGTCGCGACGGAGATTATGATCAATTTTAATAAAAAATATATCATTTATTTCAGACCAATTTTCGATTATTTTACAATGTAGTTTATAGTTATTTTATATCAATATCACCCGTAATTTAAGGATGATTACAAGTAGTAAAAAGAAGGACTCAAAAATATTTTGTCAACAATGTTGTTCTTTCAAGTGTAAAAGGATCTCAAAGCATTTGAACCAAAACAATATCAAAAAGCTGTTCAAGTCTACGCCTGACGTGTCCTGTGGAACGATACTTGCGTAAACATCCGTAATAACCAAGTCTTTGCTGTCGCTCGGTCGGGTAAAAAACTGGCCAAGTGCGAGTCGGACTTTCGCACGAATCGTTCCGTACCAGAAATGTTATTTTTTAGGTTTACATTTTATTGTTTTTGTTGCTATAGTGGCCATACCTAGTAATTAATACTCACAAATATCAAGTGTCCCTATAACCATTCACCCTTAAGGAAAAGAAAAAAAAAACATAAAAACATCCAATAAGGGAGGCTCCTTTAATTTTCAACTTTTGTATTTATTATTTGATAGTCGCCTAAGTAATACAAATGCTCTATATACATTTCAAGTGCCTATCTATTACCATTCTTTCATAATATGAAAAAAAAAACTCATAAAAACAAGTCGTTGTATGAACAACTTGTTTTCAAGAGGTCTTGAACCGCCTTTAATTTTTACACTTTTTTAGTTATAAAGTCAAAGTCAAAACATTCTTTATTCAAGTAGGGCTGCAGAAGCACTTTCGAATCGTCAGTTACAGAGAGCAGAGCCATTTATTGATAGAATTATTATAAAAAAAAAAAACAAAATAGAAATAATAAGGTAAATACTTGTTATTATAGCGGTTATGCCATGCCATGTTTAAAATATGTATTAATTATTATTTATGTCGGAAGTGTGGGCGATCATGCTATCTCGCATCGGACTGGACAGTCACCAAAAAAGGTGTCTCCACAGCACTGCATAAGATCGTCTGTAATAGATGACAATTTCAAGCCTCTACTATTACAGTTACAAAACAAAGATACAGCCCTGTAAGAGAAAGACACACTACAAGTAAAATAAGACAGTTTTGCGGCAAAATAGGCACCCGTCAGTGCAACCGTCTTTAACTTTATCTTGCCACTAGAAAAATATTGATTCTATTAAGTATGTGCATGGTCTCTTTCGATTCAGCACGAGAAATTACATACAAAATGACACTTTACTCGACAAGTTTGTAAAATAATGTGATATTTTAAAATATTCCCCCTGTCGATATCTCCCCAAATGGAGGTAGGACCACAAAATCTTGGCAAGACTTCGCAGATCCCCATTTCTAGTATTATAGTTATAAAACAAGTTTCATTGATGTACCTATTTTGCTGCCAAAATATACAATTTTTTCTGTATTACAGAGAAGGCTAGTAATCAGGTTCCTTTAGCACCCTTAGGATACGGAACCCTAAAAAAACACGTTTTCGAACGAGCTGCGAAAATACTGCTCTGATAAAATTGTATGGCTATTTTTCAAAAGACGCTACCCACCTAATAATGCTATGTCACATAATTCCTTCTTCTTTTCAGCTGGTGAATTTTCGCGTGAATTTACAACCCAATTCGACTCGCTGTCGACGCGTCGTCCGGAGTAAAAAGGGAGTTAGCGCCTAAAGATTTCTTTGATAGATGGTGCGTTTTTCTATTTACAGGGTAGTGTGCAAAGATTTCTATCGAAAATTAGTTTTCGCCATCGGAATATACGTTGTTTACAGTTTGCGGGTAGAGTAAGAGTGAGGTCTCATTAAGTTGGCTTTGAAAACGTTGGGAAGTTTAGATTGATGTCAGTTTGACAACTTTGACAACCGATTACTTGTAGCTTCCAACCTTGACGCTGGCAGAATTGTCCCAATGGACAGTAGCCATTTATTCATAAAAATTGAATAGTTACGTTGTGATTAAATGGTGATAATTTTGTATAAAAATAATACCTAACCCAGATCGATTTTTTATCAAAAGATGGGTAGGAATTTAAGTATTTCATTCTTGAATTTAGCCCTAAAGAACTGTAACATTTTGCCGGCTTTACGAATGTAGTTGTAGATAATGCGTTTCTATGTCTAGCAGTAGCTCTACCATGAGTTTACAAATACCGTTCTCGCTTGCGAATGCGTGACGGATTTGTATGGAAAACTTTTACGGCGCCTCTAGCGGATCCTTATAGAACTACCAGAAGCGGTCGGCACCATGAGTCGTATGAGCTCGCTAACGTGAACTCGATTCGAAAGTACGTGTAGTAAAACGTCACGAAACAAAGTCGTCTCTTTCTAACTATATTGCCAAGGGTGAATAAGAATGAATAATACTGGCCTAAAGACAATAATGGAGTTATGGAGTACGAGCGCACCATTTATTAGTGATCCAAATAATGTCTACAAGACATTTTTAGAGTAGAATATGTCAGTGAAAGCTATAATAATATGAAGAATAACCACGCTATACAGAAACGTGACTGTAAATTGCATTAAGTTACGTACAAAGTGTAAATCCACTGTCTGTGTGAAAAAGTCAACGATTCAGTCAAAGATGTGCCCCGAATACAAAGTAGGTACGAGCCACACCACAGCAGCACAATGTGACTGATTGTCAACGAATGTGACGTCGAAGTTGTGCTTCGGCTGCAGGATGCGAGCATACAGTTACTTTTTGGATGTGGGTCCATCGTCGGTCCAAGGAGCCTTCATGTACTTCGATACAGTGCTACTGGAAAAGGTTTACTCTGTCTAAAAAGTAGGGGCTACTCTGAAGAACATCACTGTGCAGTAGCTGTGGAAGTGCCTCACAGACCAAGTTCACCGGCATGATATGAACTTATTTTAGAAGCAAAAGAGAGGAAATTAGACAATTTCGAATTGCTAAAATATCAACATACTGGTATTATACATTACTCATTGCACTGTTTTAACATTGATCAACCAGCTGAGATTAAGGCAGAAGTAGATAAAGACAAGCTTGTTGAAACGATGAAAGAAACATTCACAGCTGCGCCAATAAGGAACAGAATAATAACAGCTTGTGCAATCAAAGCTTCAAAGGCACATGTAGTGAGTGCTTGACATACACCTTGAGATGGTGTGATGAAAATCATAATTATAATGCAAAATATACATTCAAGTCTATTTTATCCACTAGCGTGCAAAAGTAATGTGAATGTCGAAACAATGATTGTGATTCTCTTTATATGTATGCGTATGTCTTGTTCATGTGGTTTAAATTTGAGTATCTTATCTTAAATTTTATATGGTAAGAGGCCTTATACCTTTTTAAATGTATTATTTTCATATTATGAAAAATATATTGATAATTTCAACCAACTTTTTAAAGTGAATAATAAGTGCTGGCTATTCCCTGAGTTCTAGATAGTAACATAGCTATTTCATGCTTTCATGTCAGGAAGGCTCAAATAATGAATATACACAATATAATCTGTTTAAATTGTTTTATTGTTTTTATTTCCCATGCAACATAATAACTAATCTTTTGTACAGTCGCCATCAGACATATCGAAGCATATAAGGCGTTCATAAATATGTGAACATGTACTGTATCGCCCAGTCAATAAGAGTCGTGTTCACATAATTATGAACGCCTTATATGCTGCGATATATCTGATGGCGACTGTATGTAAGCACAAATTAATAATACAGCTTCTAATAAATCTTGTCATCATACAATTTTTTTTTAAATACTTATTTAACTTTCTACCAACAGGATAATATACATTAGATTCAGTCATAATACACTTATTCTAACATATACTTATATAGGTTTATATAGGTCACTATAAAATTATACAAAACAACAAGTTTATTTTTAATTAAACGCACAGTTGTGCCCCTGACGCCACGTCGGCCACAGCCGTCCAAATTTCAATGATCAAAAACTTTGTAATTCTAACCGCTTCAAGTATTTTTCAATCCCTGTTGATTTTGGGGCACATCTTTTTTTTTTACTCTGGTGTCAGTGGCACGGAAAATTGCTAGACCGCTTGGCGGTCAATAGGTTAATGATTTAGTAGCCAGAAAAGGTGACAAATGACCACTCAAAACAATACATATGTATGTATGTATTTCTCTTAGCCGCTTTGACAATGCCTGACTTCATTAGCAACGGCTTCTTCTGCAGATATTTGAGGATTTTTTGAAATAGTTTCTCCATCTTGAGTTCTTTGTAGTTCTGAAATAATAAATATACAAAATAAGTAACATTGTTTAAGTGTAAAAAAAATATCTAAATAGTATTATGATTTTTGTAATAAATAAATATCATACCTTAAGGCTCAATTATTTATTCTCTTGCAATCCTTTTGACATTTTGTGAAATTAAATTTTGTTCACACATCCTTATCTGTGAAAAGTATCTTGTGACTAAAGCCCATTTTGTACTTCTGTAGTTGTGTCTTTTTCCATCTGAAATTTAACATAATAGCTGATATACCAACTACTTAATATTATATATAACAAAACAGCACAGAAACTAAATATTTCTTTTATGTAATCCTAGAGCTCACTCTAGGATACAGATACAGTGTTCTGCCATATAGAGCTTAAAAGAAAAGAACCTTCTAAATATGTTAAGGCCACATCCAGGAGGTTAGGAATTAAACATGTTATTTTCTTTTGCTCTATGTAAACTTATTGTTCTATCCACTGGCTGGTATGTACCGACTTGAATGATACTTACGTACATCTAGGGTGATCTTCATACATAAACACATTTTAATGTGATAAAATGCCATTGGGATCTCTCGTTCGAGCCAAGTGTCGCGACATTTTTCGCCTTTTGCGATTCTTCTGTACAGAAACAAACAGTTTCTGTGAAGTATTTATAGATTACTCATAGTGGCCCCATTTAGGTATACACCATACACCATTATATCCAATAATTTTAAAGAAAGTCGACGAATTCCACTGTTTTACTTATGTTATGGCAAGTATTTAATTAATTAATTCTATTCTATTAAAATTTAAAATTTACTTGCACATGACGTCTAGGGTTGCCACATCCAAGAAAATAAATACCCCTAAAGCTGAATTTGAATCTCCCTAAAACTAAACACATTTTTTTTGGAAAATCCCCTAAATATATAATAAAACATGTGACTTAAATATGAATTAAATACATAATAACGTTCCGATTTCCTAACAATTAAACTACACATTACTTATCCGATTTCATCCGATAAATCGGATCGGATCGGAAGTTCTGGAACGGGTTTTTGGGGAATTCAAAATTAAACATCCATCAGAGGCTATTTATTTTAACTCTGCTGTTTGAGAATGTTATGTCAGTCATTTTACTGTTCACGCTCCTAGATGTCGTTGTTACAGAATATGCAAAAGCTGCATCGCGCGAACGATGTGTCGCCGTAGATTATATAAAAGATTTGTGAATTTAATTAGTTTTTGTCTTGGACCCCTTTTAGACCGATAATAAAGAAATGCTATTTGTAACGGTTTTACACTTGACTTTTCTTTTAGAGTTCAGCCATGAACATGGTCCGTCGAGCCGAATAACCGGTTTTGATGTATTTTTTGGCTATTTGAGTTGAGTAGTTCAACGTGAAGCTACTCTCCGTATCGCTCCCACAGAGGGCAGTAGTGGTATGGTTTTCACTACGCCTCGAAGAGTATTTTGGCGACAGTAGCGCCATCCAGTGGGACGACAAGGAGTTTTCAGCGAAAGTAGTGCCATCTAGCGGCGGAAATCGCAGGCAGCGCGCAGTTCGAGTGGATTGTGGCTACCAGGAGGTCATCGGAAAGAAGGAGCTTCTACGTATTAAAAGTGGCTTTAGTGTGAGTGAGAATCAAGTGTAACCGTGAGTACATTTAAATTAATTTTCGGAAAGTTCAACCTTAGTGAGGCATGAAGATCAAAATATATTATTGCTATTTAAAATTAAAGAGTCTACTCTAACATTTTAACTTTGAACAATTTAAATGTTGTTTAGGAAATTGAACCTTATTATAAAGTAGTTTTAAACTTAGTAAAATTTAGATAACTGTCATTGACTTAGAAAATTTAGGAATTGTAGATTTAGGACTTAGAATTATAAGCTAAAAAACGATGGAACGGGGAATCCATGCCCAATTTTGGCCAGAAGTAATTAAGCGCAAACACTTGTAATATTTTCGGAAATTTTATCATAAATTTTCTAAGTCCCAAAAATATATAAAAAAGGTTATTTAGTTAAGCGCAATTCTAATAGTAAGTTACTGTTATTATTATCAAAAAGAATTGGATATCAATATGGAGACAATGCAACGATCTCTCAGTTTTCAAAATGATTTGTCAGAGCGCATTTTTAAGGCTAGATCAAACTTCAACAAGTCACCGCGAGAACGAATTACTAAAAATTATATAGAAACGCGTCTTGAAACTAGAACAATTGTGGACAGAATTTAGATTAGGTCACAGAGAATTAATGCAACAAACAGATCCACAGCTTTTGAAAGTCTCATCATACATGACGAGTGAAGTTTACGATAAAACTGAGGAAGAGTTCATATCCTACACTTGTGAATTGAAGGACAAGTTAGAATATTTTCTAAAGGATGTCAAACCTAGTCACAGTCAGGTCAACACGAAGTTCAATGAGATGAGTCCAAAGTCAACCTTAGTCAAGTTGCCGCTAATTAGTATTCCAGTATTTTCGGGTAACTATACGGAGTGGACTACTTTTAACGATCTGTTCGTATCTTTGATCCACAAAAATGAATCATTAGATAGCGTGCAGAAGTTACAGTATCTTAAAGGCTACTTGACAGGGGAAGCAGAGCAACTCATTCGATATATACCTGTGACTGAGGCTAATTATCAGATATGTTGGTTAATGTTAAAAGAACGATATAGTAACAAAAAGTATCTGTCACATTGTATATTGCAACGGTTACTTAATCAAAAAAGTTCAACTAAAGAGTCGGCAAGTTTTGTGAAGCAACTGATGGATACTTCCACAGACTGTTTAAATGCACTTACCAATTTAGGCGTTGACGTTTCCACTTGGGACATAATTGTTATCTATCTGATTTCGGACAAATTAGATCCCGAGACCCGTAAACAGTGGGAACTCAATGTGACATCGAGTACAGCTTCAGATGCTTTGCCCACCTTTGGTCAATTTAGAGATTTTCTGACAAATAGATATCGAGCTTTGGAATATATAGAACCAAAACATGTAAAAAATGAAACATCGTCTCATGCAATATCAAATCGGAATAATTTAGATCACATAAAAGTATTGCATGCTACGAATGTGTGTAAACTGAAGTGTGAATTGTGTAGTCAAGAACATAAGTTATGTTTTTGTAAAAAGTTTGTAGAGTTAGATCATAAGAACAGACGAGAGTTTGTCACAAATAATAGGTTGTGTTTCAACTGTTTAGGCAGTAATCACAGTGTACGGTTTTGCCAAAAGAACACTTCTTGCAGAATTTGCAAGAAGAAGCATCACTCCTTGCTTCATTTAACGAACAGTATTCTCACATCCACTGTTCATTTAGGAAAGTCAGATCAAACAGTGGAAGAGGTTTCAGGTGGGGTAAACGAGGTTGACGGAAAAGGTAATGCGTCGAATAGTTCACCAATAACAGCACACATAGGTTGTAATAATGTACGTAATCAGGTGTTATTGGCCACGGCTTTAATAGAAGCTGAATCTAGGACAGGGTATCAGGTCATTCGCGCATTATTAGATCAGGGCTCACAGGCTACCTTTGTGACTGAGGATACAGTTAATAGGTTAGGCTTGAAGAAAGTTCCTATAAACAAAACTATATCAGTTTTAGGAGAAGACAGATCAACAGTGGCAAAACACATGGTTTCAATAAAAATTAGGTCTAGATCAGAAACAAACTGAATTAGAATTGAAAGCGTATGTTGTAAGTAATATTAGTACAAATATACCAGGAAATAAAGTAAATAGAACAGAATGGGACGAGTTAAAGCAGTTACGTCTTGCAGATCCTACTTACAATGTGCCCGGTAAAATTGATATCTTGCTTGGCGCAGAGATCTACTGTCAGATCCTGAAGGAGGGTCTACTGAGAGCTCCTATGGGGTCTCTAATAGCACAGTGCACCGCATTTGGATGGATTTTAACGGGACCGGTAAACTCGGCAACAGGTCAAGATAAGGTCAATGTGTTTCATGCACATGTAGAGAGTGATCAAACAATAAAACAATTTATTAAATTAGAGCAAGATCCTGTATTAAACACGAAAAAGTTAAGACTTAAAGAACAAATGCGTGAAGATGTTTTCGCTAAAACGCGATGTAGTGCTGACGCTCGAATGAGTCGAGCGGACGATGGGAAGTACGTGATGAAACCGCCGTTTCGTCAAAAGGGAACAACCTGTAAAAAAGGAGAATCACATGAAATGGGTAAAAAGGAATATAACCTGAAAAGAAAGTATGCTGAAAATAAAGCTCATAAAGGAAGATATACAGAAGTAAGAAATAAATACTTACAAGTTGATCACGTGATTTGTAAGCAGCAATCAGAATTAAAACTTATTGAACCGAGTTGAGTTGAGTGTTATATAGCAGCAATCAGATCATAAAAAGGAACAGGTAGCACATCATGTCATCATCCACGAGGATACTCGTAGAACTCCAAAAAGGTTGGATGTGATGAGCCCTGTAAGAAAAAAGAAGGTGTTTTATAAAATTATACTCTCATTCATGAATAAAGAATAGAGCCACATGAATTAAATGAAAGAAGTTTTATCTCAGAATAATAGTCAAAAACTAATCAGAAAACATTAAGGTATACAAACAAAAGATACAAAATGCTTGGACTTACCTAGATCCCGCAACACGACGAGTTGTTATGATAGTCTGATTTATCCGCAATAGTTCAAGAAAAATATATCACATATCAGGCATTTTACCGCATGATTAATTAACTGCATTTTATGGCAGTTTAGGAGAACTTTTAACAGCAGTTAGTCATACTGAATTTGTTCATTTTATTTACGAGTTAGTACATCAGAATAAGTTAACATTTAATTATTTAGATCATGCTCGACGCTGTCTTAACTTCACGAGTATTACGAATAGTTCGGTTTAGATTATGATTCTGATGCTGTTCAGATGATACGAAATATTAATGAAAATAAAAAATTTACTTAGTTGTTAGTTTTAATTTACTGAGGTGATTTTATAGTTCAGTTCAACATTAGATAATTTGATATTGTTTTCGAGTTCATAAGAATTTGTTAGAGCATTCAGTTTTATATCAAAAGTATACTTAGTTCAATATTACGCATATTTCGGGCGTATAAACTGTTATGATAAAAATATAACGCAATAGTTAGAATTAGAACATGAATCGTATTTTATCTGTTTGAAGTCGTGGTTTTTATAACTCTGATAATGCTTAGAACTAACAGATTTTCCGTTTATACAAAAATTTAGACGCATTATCTTGAACGTATACCTACATAACAAGTGGAGTCTTAGAGTATAGATTTCATAAATTCAGTTAAAATAAGATCATGGGAAAATATAGCGAATTGTGTAGAATGTTTTTTGGCAGTCATGCAGACAAGACATATTATTTCAATTCAAACATGGTCATTTAAATATACTTATTGTTTTTATAAAGTACAAAACTGTTAAAGTCCAGACTACCTATGTTATAAAAATAAAATTAAAAGTTTGAAAATGTTTTGTGTACTTCTATGTTGTTATGTTGTCAAGAGACACAATTATTATGAGTTCAGTAGTACATAAAGAGATTTGTTAATATAATTAGGTTAGAATTTATGAAGTAGGATCAATTCTCAAGTTATGTTAAAGGTCTCACTAAGGACAGCCTGAAGTTCTATCATTGGCTCAAATAGTTCATAGCTGTCGAGGGTTAGTTCTGTCATGGTGGGCGGATGTGATGAAGGACAGTTTGTCCTTGGTGGGCGGTATGTTTGAGAATGTTATGTCAGTCATTTTACTGTTCACGCTCCTAGATGTCGTTGTTACAGAATATGCAAAAGCTGCATCGCGCGAACGATGTGTCGCCGTAGATTATATAAAAGATTTGTGAATTTAATTAGTTTTTGTCTTGGACCCCTTTTAGACCTATAATAAAGAAATGCTATTTGTAACGGTTTTACACTTGACTTTTCTTTTAGAGTTCAGCCATGAACACTGCTAAATACGTTTAGTGCCATATTTTAAATGAAGTTCACGTATGTAGGGTAAAATGGAGGAGAAGAATCTTCATATATCCAAAAAATATTAAAATGTGCAATTCGAAACGTCAAACTGCAGTCCCCGGGCCTTCATTTAATATACATAAAGGCGTCAAGCAATGAGATCCGTTGTCACATAAGCTGTTCACCTGTACCCTTGAGCAAATATTCAGGAAGCTGGCGCCTGAATGGGTGGGTAAGGGTATTGTTGTTGATGAGACGCAATTAACAAATCTGCGTTTTGCCGTCGACATTGTCCTGTTCTCAACATCAGCTACGGAACTCGGTGTCATGCTACAAGACCTAAGCAGAGCAAGCCTTGAGGTCGGACTAATGATGAACATGTCGAAGACTAAACAGAGAACAGTAGAAGTGGATGGTGGAAGAATGGAATATGTCCATGAGTACATTTACCTGGGCCAAATAGTCTCCTTCCAGGCTCGACAAGATAAGGAGGTCGCAAGACGTACCGAGAATGCCTGGAGGAGCTATTGGTCTATGAAGGATCATTTGAAGGGAAACCTTCCAATATCGTTAAAACGGAAACTCATGGACATGTGCATTCTTCCAATCCTGACCTACGGAGCACAGACTTGGTCTTTGACAAAAGTTCAGAAGTCCACCTTCAAGGTTTGTCAAAGAGCCATGGAACGCAGTATTCTGGGCTCTCAGAACGATTTTCCATTGACGCCGATCCTGCGCTGCTTCCTCGAGTTTCTTTCAGTCGAGGCCTGTTGACGCCGCCTCTTTGTTGACTGTGCGTGTGCGTCTCCAAGTGGTGCGAGGACGACCGAGTCTTCTTCTACCGGACACTTGCACGTCAGACCTTGTTTGGATAGATGGTTGTCAGGTCTTCGCAATACGTGACCTATCCAGCGCTACTTCCGAAGAGGTATCTCCTTAGCGATAGGATTTTGGCCGCTCAGCTCCCATAGCCTTATGTTAGAGAAATGGTCCGGGCCCAGTAGATTCCCAGAATCCTTCGCAAGCATTTGTTAACAAATACCTGGATTCTATTTGTAATAACGTTTTTTACGGGCCAAGGCTCACATCCACACTGTATTATTAAAACTTAATATTAAAGCTTAAATTCCCGAAGCCGCGAAAAAAACGCTGTTTGTTTAATGGCACCGGTCAGCCGGTCACTTGACAATGATATGCGTGACGTCACCAGGGTTGCCAACTTCGGGGTTATTTGGGGGGGAAATAAAGAAAATATATTTAGGGATTTTTCCATTCCATATTGGAACGTTTTCGATATCGCAAACTGACCAACTCGGCTCTTCTAGCGGTGGGTCGGTCATCGGTCTTGAAGTTTGATGCTAATACTGACTGAGTTGGAGCACTATTTCGCAGCTTCAAACTTCGAAACAATATCGGCTAAACTTGCTTTTAGGGCCACGATATCCTTAAACAAGCAGCGTACGTCAATATAATCTGGAACATCGGACGGCAGGATAGAGGCATGTGCCGCCACAAACTCCGGAATCCGTTCTTCGTTCTCCTTCAGGATTTTCGTTATATCCGCAAGGGTCTTTTTTTCTGTTTCATCCCCTTTCCGATGGGGTATATAGATGCCAACAACTCCAAGGGACTGGCACAACACCTGCTTCGCATGACAGATCTTCGATGGTGAAATTCGATGCCCACTCATTATAGTGGACAGCGGTCACCGCATCCATCTTGCCTTCCAGCAGTACCTTCTCCTTCTGCTGCAGAAAGGCGAGGAAATCGTTCACGACGTGTTGACTCATCACATCACTTCGCTAGCAGTGGCCGGGCCGCGCCTAGTATCGCGATTAATAATTAATTATACATCAATGCGTCTACGTCGCTTGACGCACTGGACGTGACTTAGACTAGGAGATTTCCGAAATATTTTTTTTTTTAAGTATATATGAAGATTCTGCTTCTCCATTTTACCCTACATACGTGAACTTCATTTTAAATATAGCGCTAAACGTATTTAGCAGAGTTAAATAGCCTCTGATGGGAGTTCAATTTTGAGTTCTTAAACCCATTCCAGACCTTCCGATCCAATCCGATTTATCGGATGAAATCGGATAATGTGTAGTGTAATTGTTTGGAAATCGGAACGTTATTTTGTATTTGATAAAAAAAAATCGAATTCGATTATGAAAAAGACGGAGATAGGGAGGAGATTTCGAATTGCAAATTTTAATATTTTTGGATATAATAAAGATTCTGCTTCTCCATTTTACCCTACATACGTGAACGTCATTTGAAATATAACGCTAAACGTATTTAGCCGAGTTAAATAGCCACTGATGGGCGTTTAATTTTGAGTTCCCTAAAACCCGTTCCAGACCTTCCGATCTGATCCAATTTATCGGATAAGCAATGTGTAGGGTAATTGTTAGGAAATCGGAACGTTATTTTGTATTTAATTCAGATTTAAGACATTTGCGCTGTGATGCAAGCCGCCCTAAGTCATGTTATTTCTTTTATTATATATTTAGGGGATTTTCCAAAAAAACCACTTCAGCTTTAGAGGTATTTTTTTTGGAGCTGGCAACCCTAGCCGTCACATGCAAGTAAATATTTAAACCCGCTCCAGACCTTCCGATCCGATCCGATTCGTATCGGAAGCAATCGGATAATGTGTAGTACAATTGTCCGATTTATCGGAAGAAATTGGATAATGTGTAGTGCAATTGTTAGAAAAAAAAAGGTCTGGAGCGGGTTTAATGTTTAGTGCAATTGTCCGATTTATCGGAAGAAATCGGATAATGTGTAGTGCAATTTTGTTAGGACATTCCTTCCGATAAATCGAATGGATCGGAAGGTCTGGAGCGGGTTTAATAGAATGAATTAATACTTGCCTTAGCATAAGTAAAACCAAGAGGAATTCATTGACTTTCTTCAATTTTTTTGGATATAATGGTGTATACCTAAATGGTGCCACTATGAGTAATCTATAAATACTTCACAGAAACTGTTTGTTTCTGTACAGAAGAATCGCAAAAGGCGAAAAATGTCGCGACACTTGGCTCGAACGAGAGATCCCAATGGCATTTTATCACATTAAAATGTGTTTATTTATGAAGATCACCCTAGATGTACGTAAGTATCATTCAAGTCGGTACATACCAGCCAGTGGATAGAACAATAAGTTTACATAGAGCAAAAGAAAATAACATGTTTAATTCCTAACCTCCTGGATGTGGCCTTAACATATTTAGGTTCTTTTCTTTTAAGCTCTATATGGCAGAACACTGTATCTGTATCCTAGAGTGAGCTCTAGGATTACATAAAAGAAATATTTAGTTTCTGTCCTGTTTTGTTATATATAATATTAAGTAGTTGGTATATCAGCTATTATGTTAAATTTCAGATGGAAAAAGACACAACTACAGAATTACAAAATGGGCTTTAGTCACAAGATACTTTTCACAGATAAGGATGTGTGAACAAAATTTCACAAAATGTCAAAAGGATTGCAAGAGAATAAATAATTGAGCCTTAAGGTATGATATTTATTTATTACAAAAATCATAATACTATTTAGATATTTTTTTTACACTTACACAATGTTACTTATTTTGTATATTTATTATTTCAGAACTACAAAGAACTCAAGATGGAGAAACTATTTAAAAAAATCCTCAAATATCTGCAGAAGAAGCCGTTGCTAATGAAGTCAGGCATTGTCAAAGCGGCTAAGAGAAATACATACATACATATGTATTGTTTTGAGTGGTCATTTGTCACCTTTTCTGGCTACTAAATCATTAACCTATTGACCGCCAAGCGGTCTAGCAATTTACCGTGCCACTGACACCAGAGTAAAAAAAAAAGATGTGCCCCAAAATCAACAGGGATTGAAAAATACTTGAAGCGGTTAGAATTACAAAGTTTTTGATCATTGAAATTTGGACGGCTGTGGCCGACGTGGCGTCAGGGGCACAACTGTGCGTTTAATTAAAAATAAACTTGTTGTTTTGTATAATTTTATAGTGACCTATATAAACCTATCTAAGTATATGTTAGAATAAGTGTATTATGACTGAATCTAATGTATATTATCCTGTTGGTAGAAAGTTAAATAAGTATTTAAAAAAAAATTGTATGATGACAAGATTTATTAGAAGCTGTATTATTAATTTGTGCTTACATACAGTCGCCATCAGATATATCGCAGCATATAAGGCGTTCATAATTATGTGAACACGACTCTTATTGACTGGGCGATACAGTACATGTTCACATATTTATGAACGCCTTATATGCTTCGATATGTCTGATGGCGACTGTACAAAAGATTAGTTATTATGTTGCATGGGATATAAAAACAATAAAACAATTTAAACAGATTATATTGTGTATATTCATTATTTGAGCCTTCCTGACATGAAAGCATGAAATTAGCTATGTTACTATCTAGAACTCAGGGAATAGCCAGCACTTATTATTCACTTTAAAAAGTTGGTTGAAATTATCAATATATTTTTCATAATATGAAAATAATACATTTAAAAAGGTATAAGGCCTCTTACCATATAAAATTTAAGATAAGATACTCAAATTTAAACCACATGAACAAGACATACGCATACATATAAAGAGAATCACAATCATTGTTTCGACATTCACATTACTTTTGCACGCTAGTGGATAAAATAGACTTGAATGTATATTTTGCATTATAATTATGATTTTCATCACACCATCTCAAGGTGTATGTCAAGCACTCACTACATGTGCCTTTGAAGCTTTGATTGCACAAGCTGTTATTATTCTGTTCCTTATTGGCGCAGCTGTGAATGTTTCTTTCATCGTTTCAACAAGCTTGTCTTTATCTACTTCTGCCTTAATCTCAACTGGTTGATCAATGTTAAAACAGTGCAATGAGTAATGTATAATACCAGTATGTTGATATTTTAGCAATTCGAAATTGTCTAATTTCCTCTCTTTTGCTTCTAAAATAAGTTCATATCATGCCGGTGAACTTGGTCTGTGAGGCACTTCCACAGCTACTGCACAGTGATGTTCTTCAGAGTAGCCCCTACTTTTTAGACAGAGTAAACCTTTTCCAGTAGCACTGTATCGAAGTACATGAAGGCTCCTTGGACCGACGATGGACCCACATCCAAAAAGTAACTGTATGCTCGCATCCTGCAGCCGAAGCACAACTTCGACGTCACATTCGTTGACAATCAGTCACATTGTGCTGCTGTGGTGTGGCTCGTACCTACTTTGTATTCGGGGCACATCTTTGACTGAATCGTTGACTTTTTCACACAGACAGTGGATTTACACTTTGTACGTAACTTAATGCAATTTACAGTCACGTTTCTGTATAGCGTGGTTATTCTTCATATTATTATAGCCTTCGCTAATGTCTTGCAGACATTATTTGGATCACTAATAATTGAAAAACTTTATAAAACAAAAATTCTAATATGATTTCACCCTTCGATTTGGCAGTGAGAGTTTAAACTGCACTCGTTAGCGTATTTTTCGATAGTTTCGAGGTGGACCTGTCAGATTTGAATCTCATGGTGCCGAATTTGCGACGTTCCGTAAACGATACTCGCTACCGTATATCCGCCATGTTTTATTTTGGCTCTTACTCATTCTCTTAAGTTTAGTTAAAAAGAGACAGATTCATTGGTTTTGAACTCACACTACCACACTTTGTGAGTGTAGTAGTAGCTCGATTCGAAGCACGTTTCCTCGCAAGCGAGCATGGTAAGCGTATCGAAAGATTTCGAAAGCAACTCATGGTAGAGGTACAGGGCTTGCCACGACTCTTGTCGCGCGACTTATCTTCACCTGTCTTGCTCGCTCGGTATTGAAAGAAAAGTGGCAGGTTGTATTTGCCGCGCCACAAAGAGTCGCGTGTCAAAGTTAAGCTAGACGTACAGATTGTGGCTGTTCTTGTCTGCGGATCGCATTCTCAACAGATTCTTGTAAAACCTTGTAGGTATTTAAGTAATTTTAAACTATATAGGTTTTTTTTACAGACTTTAAAAAAGGAGGGGGTTCTCAATTCGGTGTGTGTTTTTTTTTAATGTTTGTTACCTCAGAACTCCGTCATTTATGAGTCGATTTGGAAAATTATTTTTAAGTTCATGAATAGACATCTCAAGATTGGTCCCATAAAATTTTAGTGAAGATCGGATGACGAGATCCATGAGGAATCGAAGGAATTCCTGAAATTTTATAGGCACTCACAATATTTTTCTATATATATGGTAGTCATCATCATCGGGTAAACCGACCTCTTTGCAATAACAATCTGTGACTCGCGAGGCGTTCTGCTCAAAGATAACAAATAGAAAGCAACGAGATAATTATCTGTTTTGAAACGACAAATTAAGCTCTTTATTTTTTTCAACCTAGACCGTAAGTAAGATTTTCAGGGGACAAAATCCCACTTCCTGGTCGAGGCAAGACTTACTTTAGGCCACCTACGGGTAATTCGTAAACACAAACACTTACCTACGATCTGGAACATTAATTAATTAACCGCCTTAGGTATATAATGTACTATAACGGCGTTTTTTCTAAAACTTTGAATTAAAAACCTCTAGTACGTAATATAAAGAAATCGCTTTCTTCGTATCCTATCTATTCAGCGTTTTAAAATAAAGAAAACTTGTTCCAGAGACTGAAGCACGAACACGAACCAACGCAATATCTCAATTAGATTCATTACGGCTCAACCACACTCTGCTAACAACTCGCATTGCTTTCATTTCACAATGTAAAAGTATATTTTTACCTTGGTGCTATGATTTATTTTACGAAGAATAACATATGGTATTGGTTGTCTGATGAAGAATGCTTTAAGGGGTTAAATCCGTCATTTGTATATTTTACTTTTAGTAGGTATTGTGCAAAAAAATAGCCTTAAACTAGTCCTAACTAATCATTAATAAATAAGTTCTACCTTATCATTGGGTGAAATTAATATCTTTAATGTATCTGTGATATGTCTATTTTAGCGATACGTTTTATTTACACCACACAATTTCAATGAATAAAATTCAGTCAAAATACTTATACTAATACAACGTTGAACCATTCATACAAGGATCAAAGCACAAAGAAAACCGGGAATCGAACCCGTACCTGGATTACCGGTCCAACTTGTAAACCTTTCCACTACCGTAACGCCAAATGACCTTTCGAATTTTTCCTTATGCTTTGTGGTGTGTCCCTCCATTCAAAAATTGTGAGACATCACAAATGTTTCATAAATTTATAATACAACGTTGTTGATGACCTACAAAACAGATGAGCAATGGAAGTCGATTCTACATTTTAATAATAGAAAAGCTTTACGTTCAGTATAAAGATTCAGTCTGAGCAAGTTTCCTAAGAGATTTAAAAGTCCGAATTGATATATTATCTGTTAATTGTCTTCATTAGGGTTCCTGCAGAGTTGGCTGCGTTTTTCCTGTAACTACTAGTGGAGCTCAGCGCAAGCGATAGCACTTTTTAAATTTATTTTTAACCTGCAATAAGTGCAATTGTTACGACGCGGGCACGTAACTTGCTCAGTATATCAATGCCTCTAGTGATGATGATAATGATGGCCTCCTAGAGGTATCCGATTTGTATGGAGAATAGTACAGCGCTCCTAGCGGTTATTTTGTAGAAATATAATTCTCCATACAAATCGTATACACAGTCCCTAGCGAGCACGGTTACTGTAAACTCAGGGTAAGGGTACTGTTTGCTCAGATTTTGTCGCTGGTTAGATCGCATTGATGTAGCTACGATACCATCGCTTCGATGGTAGGTGTCGTCTGCAGCTAGATTTTTGAAGTAAAACTTCTAATGCGACTTCCAACAAGGTTGCGTTAAACGTTTAACGCTACCGTGGAGGGGGTAGGAAAGCACTGTTGCGTTGAACGTTCAACGCCACAATTCCACGGACAATGCGATGGATTTAAGGTTATGTCAAGGTACTCTTGTGAATATCAATTGAGTGTTAGTTTTTCTCTTTTGAAATTACTATTTCTACCCCTTCTTATTTTCATTTCCACATTACGAAGTTTCACTTCTTCCGCGCGGAGGGCCTCAACTCAACGCACTATTTTTGAAGTGACACTTCAAATGCGACTTCCAACAAGGTTGCGTTAAACGTTTAACGCTACCGTGGAGGGGGTAGGAAAGCACTGTTGCGTTAAACGTTCAACGCTCCTGGGGAGGGGGAATAGAAAGAGACAGAGCGAGAGTGAAGAAGTTTGTCTGAAAGAAACAATATGATGAGTTCACTAAAAATCAATTTCTACCCCTTCCTATTTTCATTTCCACATTACGAAGTTTCACTTCTTCCGCGCGGAGGGACTCCACGCACTATTTTTTATTTATTTCTTTAACTGTAAGTGAAAACTATTATTGAAACGATACAATAATCACATTCTGATGAATAGGATTATGAATATAGTTCAAAAAATCCTCAGTGTGAGTCATCTGATTAGGATTATTGTATATTTCAAAAAATAGCTGTTTTAACTGGTTCTCTGTAAATCCTTACTATTACCCGCCAAATGTACTCGTAATAAATAATGAACCACCCAGAGTATCTTTTCCACCTTGAGCGGAAAGCACGTTCGTTTCCTAGTATCCCGTAGACCTGCTCGTACTAGATGCAAACCGCAACTTAGGGAATAATTTCTGTGACGGGCTTAAAAACCTTGTATTTTTGTAATGGAGACGGACTCGGGCGAGAAGGGTTCTATCAAATATAGGCATTTCAATCACCGTCAGTCCGCTGTTAAAAATATTGAAATTATGAGCTACAATAAGCTGTAAACTTTCATACAGTGATATATTGTAACCATACTTCTTAAAATAATTGATCTAATTTAAAGTATATAAATGGCCTATCAGCGGACTGTTGGCGGTTCATACGCCTGTAGAATCACCCATTTATAGTTGCCGTTGTTATTGAAATAAAGACTTTATGAAAATCTTAAGTGCCTAATACCTATTTATCATCTAGGTATAGTTAGAAAAAAAAACCTAAAAAGCAATTCTTTGTATTTTTTACCTCTTTATTTTCAGTATCTGTTATTCTATAATAATAAGGTCATACTAATACATATTATGAGAAAATTTAGGCTCCAATTACCGTTAGATAGATACAGCCTGTGTGATACAGATGAACAGACAAATAGCGAACAGCATTCCGTTAGCACCTTTTGGGATATTATCATCATAAATTTAAGAGCTACGCCCTTGTCGGTGGAGCAAATTTCATGCGTCTTGTTCTTGAGCCTTCTCCTCAACAACCTGGTACGACACGACTTTCACCTTCTCCTTTATTTGGTCCACGCAAGCCCTTCTTGGTCTTCCTCTCTTTCTACGCCCCTCAATCTTTCCTTCTATTCTAGTCTTTAGATATCCGTCGTGCCGCAGCAACTATCCAATCATGATTCCTCTTCGTTTCTCTATTGTTTTTAAAATACACCTGTCCTCCTTCACCATATCGAGTACCTCCTCGTTTGACCTCTCTTCAGTCCAGCTAATCTTCTCAATTCGTCGCCAGCACCAAATTTCGAAGGATTCTAGTCTATCCCTTTGCGTCACCTTTTGGGTATGGAACTTGAAAGGTGTGTATTTCTGTATATTTCTTAGACAGTGTCACGCCATTCGATACCTCTATACTCCCTGTCTTTGACTATTAACCAAGGCGCATTTTCGTTGGTATGTCTCTCGAGTTTAATCGCATATTTTGAGACACTGTCGTGTAATAGGAACACAGCGTCGCGAGTAAGCTTATATTATCCAGCATAAGGAGCTTTGCATAATGCCCGCGGTATCAGCACAGATATAACTGCGCGCCTGACGACGCCAATATGGGACATGGCATACAGGTTACAATGTCAATTTTGAATCTTACTAGAAAAATATTAACTGGTTACGTAATTTTCTTTAAAACAAGAGCATAATATAAACATGTTTCATTATTTTTAATGATATATTAAACCATTGGTACAAAGGTCAAAGCACAAAGAAAAACTAAAAAGCGTAACCTGGTGGAAGAGACCGAGAATCGAACCCGGTACCTCTCGATTACCGGTCCAACGTGTTAACCTCTCCACCACCCTAAAATCATATAGTTATCCATTTCTAGAAAAAAAAAACAATGAAAGGGAGATAAGAAATTACCAAGCGCAATGCTAGTCAACCAATTTTGTTTCTAGGCTAATATAGAACCTTCAAGCGGCGAGATTTCAAGCGGCTTTCATATTGACGTTCACTGTGACAAGGTACGAAATGGCCTAGGAATCAAATTGGTTGGCGTACATGGCCACAAAAAAGTGAAACAATGATTTTTATTGAAGGCCCTGAAAAGTAAACCTTAAATATGCGAGTCGGTCTCGCGCACCGATGGTTCTGTACAACTATTTTTTTTTCTGTATTTGCTGTTATAGCGGCAACAGAAATATCAGTAAAAATTCAACTGTCTAGCTCTTACGATTCATGAGATACAGCCTGGTGACAGACAGACGGACAACGGAGTCTTAGTAATAATATATATGGTCCCGTTTTTACCATTTGGGTATGCAACCCCAATAAACAAATAAGCTATACTATAGAAACTAACCATATAATGTGGATTTAAATCTTACAAAATTCCACGCGAGTTCAGAACAAAAACGGTTATTTATCGCTAATTATATTTTATACTCGTATTTGTTCTTCTGAACTAATTAAGTACGAACAAAGAGATGTAATCCCCAATCATAAAGTGTGTAGTTAATGGAATAATCCAGTCTAGCCTCCCTCCTATTATGATATATAATGCTACAGCAATCCTACAGCAGTGCAGGTGATTCATTTATGGAATGCTCCTCCATTACTATAGAAAACGGTAGAAACTCACGTAGAAATTGTCAGGAACGGCCCAATATGTTTCGAACTCATATGCTCTACATCAGGGGCAGCTATCCATGCTGCTACGCGACTCGCGGCCCACTGTACTGGATATTGCTCTCCTCGCTGCCCTCGGTGGCTGCCTGATGAAGAGCTCCATATGAGTTTGAAACATGTTGGGCCGTTCCTGACAATTTTAATGTGAGTTTTTACCATTTTTATAATTATTAAAGAAGTCTCACGACAGTTTTAATAAGAGGAATGCTCCTCCTGTCAGTATATTACGTGAAGCTAAGAACAAGGTCTCCTTCGAGAACATGTTGCGCAAACACCTTATGGGAAACCTCCTATTCTTTCTTCTTCTTTTGCCTCGCCACTTCCCGGTCAGACTTTTTTAACCATGTCGCGCCATTTGCTGCAAAGTAACAAAAGTAACAAATGGACAATATTAGTACGCAACTTGAGGTATGCAAATTGTTCAATTTGCATATCTCAAACCTTTTGATGCTAACCGTACTTATATATTTGTAATGGGCTACAAAGTTAAAATAAATGAATAAAACACCCTCATTTCATGCCAAAAATATAGTGTAACATAAATCGTACCTTAATCTCATTTAGATAAACAGATATGTGTGAAAGTTATTTAAAGTGTATTAAGATACGCATCAGTGGCTTTGCTACTCTCGCTAGTACGTGACAAGGAAGTTGGTGCCCCTAAAGCGAGCTCGCTTGCTTTAACAGTAATGGGATAATCCCATTGCCTTTCGTTTTTGGAATCCCGTTTCTGAGCTTTTAATCGGGGTTTTTGAGCTAATGATGTCTACTCGTATAATACTGTGTTGTTTTCCTTGTCGGTACCTTTAAGCTATTTTCCGAGTATTATTCGAGTTTGTTATCAAAGTAACGTTATTTTAGGTTTACCCTTGAAATTTCGACAATCGTTTAATCGAATTTCAGTTCAAAGTCAACGGTACGCATTTTTTAATTTGATCGAATATTCATTACATCGAATCGAACAATTAAATGGTGTATTTAAATAACACCGATTTTTTATCTGTGGAAATATTATTTATTATATACTTTATTTCGCAGTTCTTTATTTCATATTTTATTATTCCATATGTTATTATTTTGTTTTAAATTTTACATTGTAGAAAATCATTTCAGTATATATCATTCTACAACTTCAATGAATTATGTGAGGAACTAAACGCTGTTGAGAATTGATAGGTTTTTACCCACTGGCCACACAATCAGTTAGTTCATTTTTCTTTCACGGCGCTGCGAGCGCGCGCGCTGTCGCCAGCGGACGCGAGCCGGCGCCATTGGTAATATTGGTTTTTAACGTAACGGCTCTTGAACATTATAACCTCCGTGGTTTGGGAGATATTTTGGAAGTTTTACGCTTTAACGGAAAGTGTTGAAATACGGCACAATTCCTTGTACGGTGGGCTGCTTCGGGCGCCCCAAGGATTGTTATTTAGAGTGATATAAGGACTACTACAGTGTGAATTGTGTTTGGCGTGTTTGCTGACGAGATCGGGGCGGCGGCGGCGCAGACCGGGACGTCGTTTATTGGTGCAAGTAAACATACATACACTTTACACAAAACAGAAACACAACCTTGCAGCCGGGAAGATATTCGGCTGAACTCCAGGTTAGCAGCATAGCTTAAGTTAGGTTTAAGTACATAGGACGCGTAGCGCGTTACATTGTTTCGCGCTAGGCAAGATTGCTTTGGTAATTTGTTCTTACATGGGCCCGGGATAAATTCAATTTGTGTCTGGCGCAAACAAATTTTGGTAGCAAAAGCGTGGTTCATATCCACAGAAAAGATATTTGTTTCATTTACGTTCGGATAAGTAATTTAGTTAGCATCAAAGTCATAATTGAAATTTGAGGGTGGATTGCGCTTGGTTCGCATTCCAATCTATTAACGTTAAGTTGCATTTGCGTAATTAAGACTAACTAAATTATAAGAATATTAGTTATAACTTTCAATTGAAATGTTAGTTGAGTGAATAAAGTAAATATAGTTTCGTTTCGATACGGAGAAACGTATTAATAAGTAATTCATAATTGGGGTTCCGCTGAACTATTATTCACTCAAAATACATTTAATTTAAAATAAATTTAGTGTTGTTTGCCGTTGCGTAATATATTGGTGTTGGGTGAATAACTTTGAAGTTGTCGCGTTTGGTACGAAAAATAAAAACGGATTGTTATTGTCGAAAATCGGGGTTCCACGGACAAAATTATTCACCCAAATTTATTAATTTATTTTAAAAATTTATTTTATTGATCCGCGTTATCGAGGTTGGTACCATGGCTCCATCAGTAGTTAAAACGGTCGCGTCAAGGGTCGAATCGGAATTAAGATGGTTTTCATTAGTCGTTACGTTAATAGGTCGTACGGATCGCGAGGACGCATTATTGTCACGCGCGCGACAGGTAGATGAAAGGTATGACGCGGTATTGAAATGGCATGCCGAATATTTGGCCCGTATTGACGAAGAGGAGACCGGGGAAAGTCGGACCCAGGCTGTTGAAGTGGTGCAACGCAATGTAGACCAGTGCGGTGATATGGTGATGAGTATCATCCAAGCGGCAGCGGATATCGAGCGCGCCCGAAAAGGGGATGTTGGGGTAAGGCGTGCACCCAGTAGTGTGGCACTAATGGCGCCGTTGCCACCAGTGAATGTCCCGGAATTTGGTGGTGAATATGCCGACTGGCCGAGGTTTCGCGACATTTTTAACAGCGTGGTGCACTCGCGCACGGATTTGACCCCCGCGTATAAAATGGCGCAGTTGATGGGGAGATTACGCGGTGAGCCTCACGATATTTTGACTCATTTGGAGATTACGGATTCCAGTTACGAGACGGCATGGGGCCTATTAATTGACCGATATGATAATCGGCGATTAATTATTGATGGGCTCATCGAAAAAATATTTAGTATATCGAAGGTCACTAATGCACACGAAATAAGGTCGAAAATCCTTAATCCCGTCACGGTGGCGGTGAATACGCTGGAGCGACTCAAGTTGTCACTAGGGGACAACAAGTACATTGTTGTGAACCGGGTTTTGCGCAAGTTACCTAGCGAGGTGGTGGCGCGGTTTGAGCAGTTACATGGGGGTGATTCATCGAGTCACCTCCCAACATTTGACGAATTGAGGGCGTTCCTGGAGGGTGAGTGCAGGCGGGCGGATTGCCAAGGGGCAACCACGCCGCAACCCCCCACGTCACCCCGGCGTACGGTTGGGCCCAAACCGGTGGAGCCCCGTCGGGGAGGACAGCGGTACAACGCCCTTCAATCGGAAGTGTGCCCCTTCTGCCGGAAGGGGGGACACGCGATCATCGCGTGCGCGGATTTTGGAGCACAGCGGGTGCAGAGGCGCAGGGGGGTGGTCAAGCAGCGAAACTTGTGCTTCCGCTGCCTAGGCGCACACTATGTGCGTGAATGCAGTAAGACCACCAACTGCCGAGTATGTGGAGGAGCCCATCATGAACTTCTCTGCCTGGCTGAGAGTGGGGAGCGGTACGGGGCCTCATCGGGAGGCCATCCTCCCTCTCCTAAGCCAGCCTTGGGTGGACGGTCGCCCCCCCACCGGGGAGGGGGGTCACCCAGAGACCAGCGGTCGCCCCCTCCTCGGAGAGGGGGGTCACCCAGAGACCAGCGGTCGCCCCCTCCTCGGGGAGGGGAGTCATCGAGGACTCCGGAGTACCGCCGGATGCCGCAGTCTCCTCCGCGGGGGGGGGATCGGCGCCGAGATTCGGGCGGGTGCCCGGAGATGACCCATGGGGAGTCGGGTTACGCGACTTACTCGGCCGCGCTGGGGGGCAGGTGGCCGCCCCCGAGTAGTCGCTTCTCCCCACCCCTCGCAGAGCGCCCACGCTTGATGGCGCGTCCGCCGCAGATGGGACGGATGCCGATGGGCTATTACCAGCCGGCGCGCATGGCACCGATGGGTCGAGGGGTGTACTACCCGGGGTGGGACCCATACCTGGGCCAGGGGCCCTCTCCCCCTCCGGCGGAAAGGGAGGGAGGTTCTCCCTGCTAGCAATTAGCAGTCTGTTCATCCGTCGTGCCCACCCCACCAGTGACGGTATTATTACCGACGGCTAAGATTACCGTCAGGGGTACGGATGGACGGCCAGTGCCAGTGAGGTCACTCCTGGATTCGGGGGCACAAGGTTGTATCGTGTCCAGCCGCCTAGTGGCCAGGCTGGGCCTCAGGTTGGAGCCATCACGGGATGGCGCAATAGGTATAGGTGGCAATCAGGTGCCTCACATCAGGGGTCAGACGGACCTCCTGTTTGAGATGGGTGACTCGGCATCGATCACGCGGGTGAAGGCCACGGCTATTGTTTTAGATGAAGTGGTCGGGGTTCTTCCTTCGGTACGGTTACCGCCGGCGGTAACGAAGCTGGCCAAGGGATTGGAGTTGGCCGACCCTCACTTCGCAATTCCCGGACGGGTGGACGTCTTACTTGGAACTGACGTCCTCGGGAAGCTGCTGCGGAGCGGTAAGCGGGAGCTGCAACCAAACGGGTTGGTGGCCGTGAGTACCGCAGGTGGGTACGCATTATTGGGCCCAGTACGGGGACCACAGGACGCAACGGATTATAGCAACATATACTACGGCAGCGTGTTATCGGAGGTCCTGCAAAGGTTCTGGGCAACAGAAGAGCCACCCACAGCTCCCAGGACAAGCCCACTGGACGAGGAGTGCGAGACATTTTATCAGTGCAACACGGTGCGCCTCCCTTCGGGCAGATTTATGACACGGCTGCCGTTTCTATCGACGCGACCTCCACTGGGGAGCTCCAGGGACCTGGCTGAGAAACGGATGATGGCCATGGAAAGGCGCATGAAACGGGACTCCAACTTTCGGCGAAAGTATGTTGAGTTCATGCGTGAATTTTTGGCTTTGGGTCACATGTCGGTATCCAGGGTAGACTGGCGTCGTGAGGAGCACTACGTATTGCCTCATCATGCAGTCCTGAAGACACCTGACTCCAAGATCAGGGTCGTGTTCGACGGGAGCGCGGCGACATCTAACGGGGTGTCCCTGAATCAATGCCTGCACGCTGGTCCTAAGTTGACCAGAGACATTGCAGACATTCTAACGGACTTCAGGAGACACCAAGTTGTCTTCGTTACGGATGTGAGGATGATGTTTCGCCAAACGGAGATCCATGCGGATGACCGTCGGTTCCAGCTGATATTGTGGCGAGAGAGCCCAGAAGAACCGATGATCACGTATGAGCTTAACACGAACACGTACGGATTAAAGCCCAGCCCGTATGTAGCGATGCGGACGCTACGAGAGCTGGCTGACCAGGAACGGCTGCGCTTCCCTCGCGCAGCTGCAGTCATCGACCGGGATGTCTACGTGGATGACATTTGTACGGGCACGGACAGCATTGAGCAAGCGCTCATCCTAAGGGATGAATTGGTGGCGCTCATGGCCTCCGGTGGCTATGAACTCAGGAAGTGGCTGTCAAACTGCCCAGAGGTGCTGGCAGGACTACCAGCTGAGCACCAACAAGACCCGCATTTGTTTGAGGACTCGGATAATCCTCATGCGTTGGCAATTTTGGGGGTCCAGTACCGACCGACTCAGGATGTCTTCACATACAATTGTGAGGCCGAATTGCTGTCGAAGACCTGGACCAAGCGATCAGTCCTTTCGACTATCGCACGAACGTTCGACCCAAATGGTTGGATCTCTCCGGTCACGTTCATGGCAAAGTTCTTCATGCAGAAGCTTTGGTTGGCCCAACTAGGCTGGGATGAGCAGCTCACGGACGAGCTGCTGCACGAGTGGACGGCATTCGTGACCACATTGCCGCATATTAAAGAAATTGAGATCCCGCGCAAACTGCTCCCTCAGGCGGGAGCCAGGGTGACCCTGCATGGGTTCTGCGATGCTTCTGAGAAAGGGTACGCGGCCGCGGTCTACCTGAGAACAGGTGAGACTGCTGGCGAGGGCGTTGTACGCTTGGTCATGGCCAAGAGCAAGGTTGCGCCTGTTCGGACCCGGTGGACGATTCCGAAGATGGAATTGGCGGGTGCCGCGCTCCTGACCCGCCTCCTAAACCATGTGGCGCAGAACCTGCGTGGCACGGTGGATCTGAATGACACGGTTTACGCATGGACGGACAGCCAGATCGTGTTGTGCTGGCTGCAGACTTCGGTCCATACGCTTGAGGTATTTGTGGCCAACCGAGTGTCACAGATAAATAACTCGGAGACTCCTCTGGTCTGGAGACATGTTCCAGGTGAAGTTAACCCGGCAGACTGCTCGAGTCGCGGCTGCCCGGCGCCTGCTCTGGTTGAGCATTCTCTCTGGTGGGGGCCTCAATGGCTGGAGCGGCCACATACGGAGTGGCCTTTCAATGACTGCGGACGCCAGCCACTACCCCCTGACCAGGGTCTGAGAGTCAATGTGACTACAGTGGAGTCTGTGGCAGTGGACCACACTCTTTTGGAACGGTATAGCTCACTAGGGAAGCTACTTCGAGTCACGGGATGGATAATGCGGTTTTTCCATAATTGTCGAAGCCCTGCGGCACAGCGCAACCTGTCACCTGTAATGGGACCTGAGGAGCAGCAAAGGGCTCTCTCACGTTGGGTGGGGGTCATTCAGGGGAATGAGTTCCAGGATGAACTTAGGATCTTGCGGACTGGCGTGGGCAGAATGAAGAAGAGCCTTGTCCGCCTCAACCCGTTTATTGATGAGCACGGAATGCTCCGGGTGGGAGGCCGACTACGGAATGCCGAATTGCCGTATTCAGCGCGGCATCCTTTAATTCTTCCCAAGAAGGGAGCTCTGGTGGAGCTGTTGGTTTGGGACCGTCACATCAGGAATTCACATGCAGGCTGCAACACACTGCTGGGCATTTTGCAGCGGGAGTTCTGGATTTTGTCGGCACGGAGAGTGATACGGAGCGTTGTGTTTCGTTGCTTGCCTTGTTACCGGCTCAAGGCAGCCACAATGCAGCCACAAATGGGAGATCTCCCGCCCGACCGAGTTACGGAAGCTCGGCCGTTTGCTGGTGTGGGGACAGACTTCGCGGGGCCTTTCATGGTCAAGACATCACGCCTTCGCAACGCGAAGTCGGTTAAGGCATATTTGTGCGTCTTCGTGTGTCTGGCGACCAAGGCCGTTCATTTGGAAATGGTAGCTGATCTCTCTACGGAGGCCTTTTTGGCAGCGCTGGACCGATTCGTTTCTCGACGAGGGATACCGGCCTTGATCCGGTCGGATTGTGGTACCAACTTCAAGGGCGCCGATCGTTGTCTAAAGGAAATTGTATTATTTTTAAGTCAAAATGAGCGAGAGATCGGCACGGCCATCGCCAGTCGGGGCATTTCGTGGTATTTCAGTCCACCTGGATGCCCCCACTGGGGTGGAATATTTGAGGCAGTGGTTAAGTCTGCCAAGACTCATTTGTATCGGGTCATCGGCTCAACGATCCTCTCCTTTGAGGAATTGTCAACGGTGTTCTGCAAAATTGAGGCAGTTTTAAATTCGCGCCCCTTGTGTCCGTTGAGCGCTGACCCGAATGACCTGGAGGCCATTACCCCAGGTCATTTTTTGATTGGCCAACCACTTAACGCCTTGCCGGAGTATCCGTATACGGATGTTAAGTTGTATAGGTTGTCACGGTATCAGATGCTGCAGCAAATGACTCAAAATTTTTGGAAGCGATGGTCGCTTGAGTATTTGCACATTCTTCAGCAACGCGTTAAGTGGACGGACAGGACGACCCCACCGTGCGTTGGAGACCTCGTACTGGTTAAGGATGCTAACCTATCACCGTTGTGTTGGCGACGGGGGCGTATCGTTAACTTGATAGCGGGCAAGGATGGGTCTCCACGGATCGCTGATGTACAAGTGAGGGACTCGATCCTTAGACGGGCGGTTTCAACGCTATCCCGACTACCGGGAGTTTGAGCGGACCGACGACGGGTCGGTCCGGGGCGGGTGGTTGTTGAGAATTGATAGGTTTTTACCCACTGGCCACACAATCAGTTAGTTCATTTTTCTTTCACGGCGCTGCGAGCGCGCGCGCTGTCGCCAGCGGACGCGAGCCGGCGCCATTGGTAATATTGGTTTTTAACGTAACGGCTCTTGAACATTATAACCTCCGTGGTTTGGGAGATATTTTGGAAGTTTTACGCTTTAACGGAAAGTGTTGAAATACGGCACAATTCCTTGTACGGTGGGCTGCTTCGGGCGCCCCAAGGATTGTTATTTAGAGTGATATAAGGACTACTACAGTGTGAATTGTGTTTGGCGTGTTTGCTGACGAGATCGGGGCGGCGGCGGCGCAGACCGGGACGTCGTTTATTGGTGCAAGTAAACATACATACACTTTACACAAAACAGAAACACAACCTTGCAGCCGGGAAGATATTCGGCTGAACTCCAGGTTAGCAGCATAGCTTAAGTTAGGTTTAAGTACATAGGACGCGTAGCGCGTTACATTGTTTCGCGCTAGGCAAGATTGCTTTGGTAATTTGTTCTTACATGGGCCCGGGATAAATTCAATTTGTGTCTGGCGCAAACAAAACGCAATGCGCTCGCGGACGGATGTGGGTAGATATTAATGTTTTATGTGTGTACCCTTTTGTTTACCTATGTCTGCGAGCCGTTTCGTTTTTGGGGTCATAAAAAAAATAAATCTAACCTAACCAACCTATGTCTGCGAGCCGTTTCGTTTTTGGGGTCATTAAAAAAACCCTAACGTAACCAACCTATGGCTGCGATCCGTTTCGTTTTTGGGGTCATAAAAAAAATAACCCTAACCTAACCTAACCTACATATGTGTGCGAGCCGTTTCGTTTTTGGGGTCATAAAAAAAAACCCTAACCGAACCTAACCTACCTATGTCTGCGAGCCGTTTCGTTTTTGGGGTCATAAAAAAAATAACCCTAACCTAGCCTAACCAACCTATGTCTGCGAGCCGTTTTGTTTTAGGGGTCATGGAAATGAATATAAATTATAAAAATAATACGTCGATGAAATAATATAAATTATTTGATATTCTGTCTTTAAAATAATCTATTAAATGTAATTTTAAGCATTTAAAATTCCTTATAACTTTGCTCTAATAATTGTTATAATACGTATGTAATGAATAGTCGATGAAGCCATAATACTCCAAGAGATAATATTTATACTGAATATTCTATGAATCGTTTTCGATGAAATGAAATTCGATGAAAAGTTTGTCAAGATTTCAAGGGGCACCCGTTATTTTATTAAACAAAACATGTATTTCGATTTTTTTATGTGGGTAAATTAAGAGATTTTAATAAAAAAATTAAAACACATTTTTTCATATTATGATAACTTAACTATATATTTATTTTGATAATTTCAACCAACCTTTGAAGTCAATAATACTTTTTCCTGACTTCTAGATAGTATTATTCAGTTTTATTGTGTGCAGTCGAAAATAAGAAAAAAAAACCAGTTTCATGTGTGAATTTTGACAATTTCGGGTAGTTTTTGAAACAAAAATTATCATTGAAAAATATCAACTGTAGGTTTCAAAAATAAACCAATAAATTGCAATATAGCCCTGTTCTAACTAGTAACATGGAGAATAAATTAAGAAACATATTTTTTGATCATAGAGAAAAAATATTATATACCTTTTTGAACGGAAAAGGAGCCTTTACTCGAATGGTTCGTATTCCCTATTTACCCCTATTAAATTTTTAAATTTATTTTTTCGCGAACAGCAGTTGTATATAAATACAAATTGTATGCCTTCTGTGATAGTTCTTATTACAAAATATGGGTGTAATTACCTGTAATTTTTAATACTTTTAAGTCTGATAGGTACTATTTTTCTCTTTCACGCCTTAAGAGGCTTTATTCCTTTTAAAAAATATTTTTTTCATTTTATGACTAATATGTTGATAATTTTAACCAAATTTTTGAAGTGAATAATACTTTTCACTGAGTTCTAGGTAGTAACGTAGCTATTTTATGCTTTTATTGCGTGCAGTCGAAAATAAGTTGAAAAAGCTAATTTTCCGCGTGAATTTTGTCAATTTAGAGTAGTTTTTGAAACAAAAATTATCAATGAAAAATTCAAACTGTGGGTTTCAAATCATCATCATCATCATCATCTCAGCCATAGGACGTCCACTGCTGAACATAGGCCTCGCCTTTGGACTTCCATATATACCGGTTGGAAGCGACCTGCATCCAGCGCCTTCCGGCAACCTTTATAAGGTCATCTGTCCACCTTGTAGGTGGACGTCCTACGCTGCGCTTGCTGGTCCGAGGTCTCCACTCGAGCACTTTTCGGCCCCATCGGCCATCTGCTCTGCGTGCTATGTGGCCTGCCCATTGCCACTTCAACTTGCTAATCCGGTGAGCTATATCGGTCACTTTAGTTCGTCTACGGATTTCCTCATTTCTGATTCGATCACGTAGAGACACCCCGAGCATAGCCCTCTCCATTGCACGTTGAGCGACTTTGAGCTTTGAGATGAGGCCGATAGTGAAAGACCACGTTTCGGTGCCGTAAGTCATCACTGGTAACACACATTGGTTGAAGACTTTCGTCTTGAGGCACTGAGGTATGTCGGACGAAAAGACATTGCGTAGTTTCCCGAACGCTGCCCAGCCGAGTTGGATTCGGCGGTTGACCTCTTTCTCGAAGTTGGACCTACCTAATTGGACCACTTGTCCTAGGTAGATGTATGAGTCAACAACTTCGAGCGAATACATCACTCACCTTCGGTTTGCCGACGACATCGTAGTCATGGCAAAGTCGATGGAGGAACTCAGCTCGATGACCTCAATCGAGTTTTTCAACGGGTGGGCTTAAAAATGAACATGGACAAGACGAAACTCATGTCAAATGCCAAGGTTGTGCCCATCCCAGTCTCTGTTGAAAACTCGGGTTTCAAATATATACCAATAAATCTCAATAGCCCTGTTCTAGGTAGTAACATCAATAGTATGTTATGAAACATGTTTGATCATAGAGAAAAATGCCTAAGCAATCAGCATTTTAAAAGGAATAAGGCCTCTTAAGTCAGATAGACATGGTTTTAGCTATAATTAGTTATCTAATAGCAATCCAATGTGGTTACTTACCCACATTCACAAAAGACCCAACACATTGAGAGTTAAGACACAAATTAATCTACTAATATGTTCTTCTAAGACTAATAGGAGCCCTCAACCCGCAACTAATAAGTCCGATAACCAATAAGGTGGATAAGGCAAGTTTGTCCGTCCGCTTTTGATTCCCTCCACGGGCCTAATGCGTTTCCTAATACACCTCCCAATCAGATCCGCGTGGTACGGTCGGCAAACAAAGTTGCGTTCAGAAAAATGGATTGTGGAGCTATACAGTAGTATTTATCAGAGAGTGAAGAGGATAGACAACAGAGGGCTAATGGCTCTGGGAGCTGTAGATCTCGCAACTATTTTTCAAATGACGACGCGCTTGGCGCGCCTGCCTACTGAGCCGGCGGTCCCGGGTTAGAATCTCGGCCAGGGCTAATATTTGTGTGATGAACTCGAATATTCGTGCTTGGGTCATGGTTGTTCTATGTATTTAAGTATGTATTTATCTATAGAAGTATGTATATAATCGTCTTAGTACCCATAACACAAGCCTTCTTGACCTTAATTTGGAACTAGAACGATTTCAAGTGCTGTATTATTTTTCCGCGAACAGCAGTTGTATATATACAAATACAAATTGTATGCCCTCTGTGATAGTTCTCTCAACCCGCAACTAATAAGTCCGATAGCCAATAAGGTGGATAAGGCAAGTTTGTCCGTCCGCTTTTGATTCCCTCCACGGGCCTAATGCGTTTCCTAATACACCTCCCAATCAGATCCGCGTGGTACGGTCGGCAAACAAAGTTGCGTTCAGAAAAATGGATTGTGGAGTTATACAGTAGTATTCATCAGTGGAGGATAGACAACAGAGGGCTAATGGCTCTGGGAGCTGTAGATCTCGCAACTATTTTTCAAATGACGACGCGCTTGGCGCGCCTGCCTACTGAGCCGGCGGTCCCGGGTTAGAATCTCGGCCAGGGCTAATATATTTGCGCTTGGGTCATGGTTATTCTATACTTATATTTAAGTATGTATTTATTTATATAAGTAGGTATTTATATAGTCGTCTTTGTACCCATAACACAAGCCTTCTTGACCTTAATTTGGGACTAGAACTATTTCTGTGAGGTTGTCGGATAATATTTAAAAAAACCGGCCAAGTGCGAGTCGAACTCGCGCACCGAGGTTTCCGTACAAACCTGTAGGTATACAAGTGAAAGTAAAAATATATGCTTTTCGCAATTTTTCCTTTATCAGTGCTAAAAGACGTTTCTTCGTAGCAAATTTCAAGATTCCGTTGCGGGTGTAAAAAAATTGCAGCATAAACGGCTGTATCTTTTGATTGCGTTGGCTTAGAAGTTTGATTTTTTCACAGATCCAAGGGTCAGTAGATTTGAGTATTTAATATTAATTTCAGCTTGATACCTCTACGCGTTCCTAAGAAAAAGGTGTCTTGATAGACAGATAGACGGACAACAAAGTGATCCTATAAGGGTTCCGTTTCTTTCCTTTTGAGATAAGGAACCCTAAAAAGAAAAAATGCCGGTGTTTTGTTCCCGCCCTGGACTACGGGTAACAGGGGGCCCATCAACCTGTGTAACCAGCAAAACGTAAATTCCCGGGCGAGTACAAAAACGGGTCGCGATTACGCGCCTCTTAAACTTAATTCTAACTTATATCTAAAGCACTAACCTTCCCAATGGAGCCGATCTAGCCCAATTCCAGCAAAGGTGAGTAAGTGTAGGGTGTGTTATGGTGTGTGTGAATGTGTTTGCTGGGCGCCGAAGAATCCTCGCGGCTACCGTATCGCCAGCTCCGTCAAAACCACAATTTTCACGTCCAATATTATCGAGGGGCCTTATGCCGAACAAATCACTCGAGTTCAACAAATATACGCAAAATAAGCGGACACACATGTGTCTTTCCAAAACGCTTCAAATTCCAAATCTCTCAAAATCACATGTGCACAACTGCAAGTTAAAAATTCAAGTGACAGAACGACCTCTAAGATCTTAGTGTCAAAAGTGACAGCTCGGGTGCGTTCAGTTTTATGCAAAGTAATGTCGGTTGGGACCGAACAATCACCCGCCTCGGAACAGCTCTAAGCTGGTCCGCTATACAAGAGGAAGGCGCGATAGCGTTGCTACCGCTCGCTTGAGAACCGAATCCCCCACCATGACCTCAGCAAACCGAGGGGTCCCGTCCTTGCCGGGATACAAGTTAACAATTCGCCCCCGGCGCCAACGCAGTGGCGGTAGGTTGGAATCCTTAACCAACACGAGGTCTCCAACACTGGGGGGATTGGTTTTGTCAGTCCACTTGAGGCGCTGCTGCAAAACATGCAAATACTCTAATGACCATCTGGTCCAAAAATTCTGAGCCATTTGTTGCAGCATTTGATAGCGCGACAAACGATTGGAAGTTACTTCCCTGAGGGGGTGCTCCGGCAGGGCTACAAGTGGCTGACCAATCAAGAAATGGCCTGGAGTCAACGTTTCCAGGTCATTTGGATCAGAGCTGAGCGGGCACAACGGACGGGAATTGAGGACTGCCTCAATTCTACAAAACAACGTCGCCAGCTCTTCAAAAGTCAAAATAGTTTGACCTATGACTCTATACATATGAGTCTTAGCTTGCTTTACAAGAGCTTCAAAAATACCTCCCCAATGGGGGCATCCCGGAGGGTCAAACGTCCAGGTGACACCCCGACGGGAGAGGTTTGTACCAATGTCAATTCTATTTTCAAACAAAAATTTCACAACATCTTGTAAATAACGGTCGGCACCTTTATAATTGGTTCCGCAATCTGACCGGATCAGAGACGGGAGTCCCCTACGGGCTACAAACCTATCTAGGGCCGCAATAAAGGCCTCCGTCGAAAGATCAGCAACTAATTCAAGATGAGCGGCTTTGGTGGACAGACAGACGAAAACGCACAAATACGCTTTTACACTCTTCGCATTTCGGAGTCGCGACGTTTTAACCAAGAAAGGGCCGGCAAAATCCGTCCCTACCCTCTCAAATGGCCTAGCCGGGGTGACCCTGTCAGGTGGCAAATCACCCATCTGAGGCTGCATCGTGGCTGCCTTGAGCCTATAGCAAGGCAAGCACCGGAACACGATGCTCCGTACAACGCGTCTGCTGTTCAGTATCCAAAATTCTCGCTGCAGAATGCCCAGGAGCGCATTGCAGCTAGCATGAGAATTCTTAAGGTGGCGATCATTCACCAACAATTCCACCAAGTGCCCTTTCTTAGGCAACAGTATGGTGTGGCGCGCCGAATAAGGCAAGTTAGCATTGCGAAGCCGTCCTCCAACCCGGAGTATTCCAGACTCGTCAATGAACGGGTTGAGACGCGCTATCGCTCGTCTAAGTTTGGGGCGACCCTTCCGCAGGGTTTCCAATACGTCCCCCAAGTGTTCCTCCTGCACAACCCGAATCCAGTGATGTAGGGCTGCTTTCCGCTCTTCAAAAGCGAGAACACTGGTGTGTAGCCGATTGTCAGGGTGGCGACAATTGTGAATAAATCGCCTGACCCAGGCGGTCACTCCAACCAGCTTGTCGAGAGAACTATATCGCGCTAGCAACCAAGCAGGGTCCGTCCCTGGAGCGGTCTCGACAAGGTGGATCTTCAATCCCGACGATGGGGTTCCAATGACACAACTGGCAGGCCGCCAGCGTGACTCCATCTCCAATAGCCATTCTGGCTTCCACCACAGTGGGTGGGCAACAAGCTCCATGGCGTTGCAACCCCTAGACGCCACGTCCGATGGGTTCAATTCACCTGGCACGTGTCTCCAAACCAAAGCAGTCTCAGAGTTCTGTATCTGCGAGACACGGTTGGCCACAAAAACCTCCAATGTGTGGACCGACGACTTCAGCCAACACAAGACAATTTGGCTGTCAGTCCATGCATAGGCACTCTCCTCAAGGTTCACGGTGTCCTTCAAGGTCGAGGCTACATGATTCAACAATCGCACAAGAAGAGCTGCACCCGACAATTCCAGCTTCGGGATCGTCAAACGAGTCCGAAGCGGGGCCACCTTGCTCTTTCCCATTACCAAGTGCACGTCGACCGCTCCGGCGGAGCTGACCGTTCGCAAATACACGGCAGCCGCATATCCTCGCTCAGAGGCGTCGCAAAACCCATGAAGTGTTGCTCTGTATTTCCCTGCGGGAAGCAACTTACGCGGCAGTTCGACCTGGTTTATCTCCGGGAGCGTAGAAAAGTAGGTTTCCCAATCGCTCAGCAAATCTCCGGAAAGCGCATCATCCCAACCCATCGGGGCTGCCCACAGGCGCTGCATAAACGCTTTGGCCTTGAAGATGACGGGCGAGATCCATCCATTTGGATCGTAAGTCCTGGCCACCGTAGACAGAACAAGCCGCTTTGTCCAGACCTTCGGGGTATCCAATTCCACCCGATAGGTAAACACATCTTGGACTGGTCGATACTGAACGCCAAGAACCGACAACATGTGCGGATTATCAACATTCTCGAAGAGGTGTGGATCCTGCTGGTGGTCATCTGGGAGTCCGGCCAAAACCTCTGGTGAGTTGGACAACCATTTCCGCAACTCATAGCCACCAGTCCGCAAGAGTGCAATCAATTCATCGCGGATGACCAATGCTTCTTCGACGCTATTGGCCCCGGTGCACACGTCGTCCACAAACAAGTCCTTCTCCAAAATGGCGGACGCTCGAGGGAACCTCAGTCTCTCTCTGTTCGCCAATTCCAACAATGTACGAATAGAAATGTACGGGCTACTCTTCAGACCGTACGTAACCGTATTCAGTTCATAGACCAACATCGGTTCATCTGGGCTCTCACGCCACAAGATCAGCTGATACCGACGGTCATCAGGGTGGATGACGATCTGCCGAAACATCATCCGGATGTCGGTCACAAACACAACCTGATGCTTCCTGAAATTAGTGAGAATATCGGTTATGTCCTTGTGCAGCTTAGGACCTGCATGCAAACATTGGTTCAAGGACACTCCAGTCGAGGTGGCTGCAGAGCCATCAAATACCACTCGAATCTTGGACACCGGTGACTTCAATACCGCATGGTGGGGAAGAAAATAATGCTCCACCGTACTCCAATCCATGCGTGACACCGTCATGTGTCCCAACTGCTCGTACTCCCTCATGAAGTCCACATACTTCTGCCGGAAGAGCGCATCCCTCTTCATACGGCGCTCCATCGAAACCAGCCGCTTCTCAGCCAACGCGCGAGAGGCACCAAGGGGTGGTCGATGAGTAAGTAGGGGGAGTCGAGTTATGAACCGACCAGAGCGGAGGCGGCCAGTGTTGTTCTGGTAAAACAATTCGCACTCCTCTTGCTCAGGACTCATCCGCGGCGCGGTAGGCGGTTCTTCAATTTCCCAGAAGCGTTGCACCGCGTCTGAGAGAGCAGTTCCAACCAAACAGCTCTCCTCGGCAGGAGGCGTGGAAACTGCTAATACTGGACCCATTACAGCATATCCGAACTTGGTGTCCCATGCCACAAGTCCACCAGGCTGTAGTATCCGTTTGCCGGTCAGCAATATGCCCCCTAGGACGTCTGCACCCAGCAGCACGTCAACCGGACCAGGGGTGTCAAAGCCAGCATCCGCCAAATTCAAACCAACTGTCAAGTTCCGGATCTCTGGTGGCAGCTTGACCGGGGGGTGCCCCCCCACCACCTCCTCCAAAACCAATGCGGGAGCTGTAATCCTCGCATGGGAGGTGGGACTCGGGCCAAAGGTGAACGTGACCTGTCCTACCAGGTTTGACACTGATGTGTTGCCGACCCCCCGGACACCGTCCGGGTGAGGTCTCAAGACCAAGCCCATCCGTTGCATCAACCGTTTGGATACAATACAGCCCTGTGCGCCCGTATCCAGTAGGGCGCGCACACGAACTGATCCTCCGCCAGGACCCCACACACAAACCGAGGCCGTGGGCAACAACACGGTCTCGAGGGGTGTGGCGGTGGTCGATGCATGGGCGGCGTACCCCTAGCAGGGATACCGCGTGGCGTCCTGCTCCGCGTGGGAGGGCCGCTCGAACCGGTCGAGCGGATCCCAGTCAGGCTGGTACGCGCGTCGCGCTGGTTGCGCCATCTGCGGCGCCCGGTACCCTCGTCTCCGGCCTGCGAACGCGGGAGGTCGCGATTCCAGGCGCGGTCGCTCGGCCAGCGGCGGCGACATCCGTGGCGCCGACCGAGGAGGGGGTGGGCGCGGCCACCCGCCCGTGGGAGCCCGCCGTGAGGGCGCGGGTGAGCGCGCGACCGCAGCATAATTCTGTGAATGCGGGGGGGTCGAATTCTCCCCGCCTTCCCCATCTTCCAAATACCCCTGGTCGGCCGGGTGCCGACTCCGGACAGGGGTGCTGCGTGAACCCTGGGCAGCGGGAGGCTTGGAGGTCCCGTTGCGGTTCATGCACAAAATGTGGTGGTGCTTCCCACCACATGACCGGCACTCCTGGGGTTGGGCACAGTCCCGAACAAAATGTGGGTCCAAACACACGAAACACCACTTCCTTTGCTTTGCGATGTTCCGGCGACCCTCGACCCTCTGGGCAAGAAACGTCGAACAGACAGGCACCCGATGGCCTGGTTTCTTGCAGTACAAGCAGGGGTCAGGTTCCACCGTGCCAACATTGTATTGACTGGGCCTCGCTGGTCGAGGTATCAATTTTCCCCAGTTTCCCCTTTGAGCGACAATTCCCATCTGGCCCCCTGAGGGCACAGCTGGTCTCGAGGTTGAAGGTAAACTCGAAGTATCAGCACGGCGACACTCCGTTTCCAAAAATGCCACTATGTCACTAAAGGCCGGTAAGTGCTGGGCGGTGTCTCCTCCATACTGGTTCTCAAATCTCGCCCGGACATCAGCAGGTAGCCGGTTCAACAAAAAACTCAGTAACATATAGGACCATTGGTCCACAGGCAAGCCAAGTTTCCCCAAAGCTTTGGTCGCTGTCAAAACAGGATTCAGCATTTTTATTCTGATGTCTGATACCTGGGCGATCCGGGGAATATTCCAAATTTTTGCCATCATGGCATCCGCAAGCCTTCGCACATTCTCGTATCTGTTTCTTAACAGTGTGCGCGCGGTTTCATAATTTTCATCGGTGACCGACAAGTGTGCTACCAGGTCACGTGGTTCACCTTTCAAAGCTGTCATCAGCTGCGCCAATTTCAAAGAATCCGTTAGGTCCTTTCGGGCGTGTACCAAACTATCGAACAGGTCAATAAAACTGGTCCATTGGTCCAGGTTTCCGTCAAACGGTGGGATGCTTATCGCAGGAAGTCGTGCTGCCAATTCTGGAGTGGGTCTAATTGCAGAACTTCCCTCATTCCGGACCCCGGTGGTCCGAATTCTCAATATCTCCTTTGCACGCTGAACGATTTTATCTGCCAGCTCAATGCATTGGTCATAATCTCGTTCCACTTCAGCTGCCTCGCGTAGAACATGCTGTGCCATCTCGGGCCCAGAGCCTTCAATCTTACCGAGATAGCTTTCAAAACTATGTCGCGCCCTATCAACGCGGTCCCTAATCTGTTCAAACCTGTCTAACAATGCATCAGTTCGGTCTTCTCTGTCCACCAGAGCAGCCCCAGAAGTAAACCAACGTAACTCCGCGCGAATTGCTGTCTTAAATACCGCTGCCATATTGAATTCAAACAAACACAAAGTGAAATTCTCAAACAAATCAATAAATTAATTAATTAAAATTAACTATGTAGAATTTCTTACCCAATAACAATATTAATTCAATATAGTCACACTGGCGGTTTACCAATTATAAAAATGCCAACAAATTATAACATTTAATATCAAAGTCCAAAGGTCAATTTCTAAAGTGCTCCTAATAATATTTCCAAATAATTCAATGTTTCAACTTGACATGCAATATCAACAAAATATGATACTTGTTTTAACTCCAAAAACACTATAAAACTATAATGAGTTGAGTTTATTCTAATAATTTACTTTCTTATAATCATACAAAGAAAATGTCTACCAACCCCCAAATTTATAACAAGTTGAAACTTTCCTAAATTTGAGCACTAAACTAGTATTATCTACATAAAACAACTCTCGTGTTGTTGATAATAAGCAAATTGACCTTATTCAAATCAAAAACATGTAAATTTAACCACTTTTTGTCAAAACTTTAACCTCAAAACATGTGAATTCTAACCAAAAAAATTTACCCAAATTTTATCAAAAGTGGATCAAATCAAAACAACCACGCTCTATGCTACCAAAAATGTTTTGTTCCCGCCCTGGACTACGGGTAACAGGGGGCCCATCAACCTGTGTAACCAGCAAAACGTAAATTCCCGGGCGAGTACAAAAGCGGGTCGCGATTACGCGCCTCTTAAACTTAATTCTAACTTATATCTAAAGCACTAACCTTCCCAATGGAGCCGATCTAGCCCAATTCCAGCAAAGGTGAGTAAGTGTAGGGTGTGTTATGGTGTGTGTGAATGTGTTTGCTGGGCGCCGAAGAATCCTCGCGGCTACCGTATCGCCAGCTCCGTCAAAACCACAATTTTCACGTCCAATATTATCGAGGGGCCTTATGCCGAACAAATCACTCGAGTTCAACAAATATACGCAAAATAAGCGGACACACATGTGTCTTTCCAAAACGCTTCAAATTCCAAATCTCTCAAAATCACATGTGCACAACTGCAAGTTAAAAATTCAAGTGACAGAACGACCTCTAAGATCTTAGTGTCAAAAGTGACAGCTCGGGTGCGTTCAGTTTTATGCAAAGTAATGTCGGTTGGGACCGAACAGCCGGGTTTATGATTTATTACGGTTTCATAAACCCCCTAAAATACATTCGCTATTATAAAACTGGAGCTAGAAACTGGAAAACGACGGGCATCCAAACATCCGACGTACGAAAAAAAATTGGGCTTAGCTGAAACGGACACGTGTCACTCGCTCGATCAAAATCTCAAAAACAAGCAGAATAATTTACATGTTTGCTAAACTTTCGTTGGTTTAATTAAAACAAATCATAACGGGTCTATCGCGATATTCCTTACTAGCTTTTGCCCGCGACTACGTCCGCGTGGAACTTGGAAGTATGGAAGCAACCTCGTACAACACGATAGATATCCACCTAACTAATCCTTACCTTAATTAATAAAAGCGATTATTAAAAGCGCCTAAGCTAATGTAAGAGCAATTGTGCTTTTGGTCTAATAATTACATTTCCTACAGGGTCACCGCACCCCAACAGAAATGTTCACTCACTTTTCAATCTTTTTAGGTATAATTTCCAGGATGGAAACTATCCTATGTCCTTCCTCGGATCTTAAACTATCTCTATGCCAAATTTCATCAAAATCGATTCAGCGGTTTAAGCGTGAAGAGGTAACAGACAGACAGACACACTTTCGCATTTATAATATTAGTATGGATTTACCTTCATAATCTAACGTGAATTCTAACGTTCGTTTCATAATTAGTAAACACAAATGGAGATATATCAGAGAAGAATGGCGGCGTGTTGTGAAGCTTGCCACCAACATCTGAACTGATGACCACGACCACTCTGCCAAGAGTGAAACCGACAAAGAAGAAACACAAATGGGTGGTAGTCGAACATTTGAATAGGTAGGGATATAGAACACTACCGAAGAAATTGTCTAATAAAATGGATGGGTAGGGAGATATTATTTTATTACACAATTTCGTCGGGTAGTGGTACCTTTGGCCGACAGCTCCAGTAACAACTCGCTGATTCACCAGTACATCTGAGACCACGGCGTGTGCAACCACGCTGAAACGTTAGATTATGTTGTATATTTATTTATTTAATCTATATTCCACAAATTAAAAACAGATTTTACAAAAGGCGGACTTGATACCATTGGGCATTCTCTACCAGTTAACCATTGGGCAAAGCAGATCAGTCGTGGGCGGTGCAACTAAATAGGTTTTAATAGATAAATACTGTACTATACAAAATACTTTATTGCACACCAAAAACGTTTTATTGAACACAGAAACAGTCACTTTAATAACGGTAGACAACAGGTGGTCTTATCGCTAAATAGCAATCTCTTCCAGACAACCTTTGGTTAGTGGAGTTGAAAGAAATACATATGATGATTATGCATTGTCTTAGTTATGTTATAATTTGTCTTAATTATGTGTACAAACTGCGAGATTATAAAGTGTCATATTTCCTCGGTGTTCCAATATGAACCTGCGCGGGTCTCCGTACCCTAAGTCCCGGTAATGCGTTAAAGTGGAGCATTTCCCCGATTTTCCTGTTTGCGAAGAATACGATCGCAATCGGTGCGTCCCGATGATTTATTTAGGAGACCGAACGTAGGTGATTACTGATTACGTGCAAAAACATGGCGATTGATGATTGATGAAAACATTATGACGGACTCTGTTTCGACATGACTAAAATATATTTTTAGGGCTCCGTACCCAAAGGATAAAAAACGGGACCCTATTACTAAGACTCTGCTGTCCGTCTGTCCGTCTAGCTGCCTGTCTGTCCGTCTGTCAGTATCTCATGAACCGTGATAACTAGACTGTTGAAAATTTCAAGTTGAACGAAAAGTGAATGGGACGAGTACAGCTGATACTGAAACTTTTACAGATGTATTTCTGTTGCCGCTATAACAACAAATACTAAACATATTTAAGTAGGTTGTATGGGAACATCGTTAACTTTGCACCTTATTTGTATGCAGTGCCATACATACCAGGTGCAAACTTAACCTAACCCGGCCAGTTAAGATGGGATAAGTGTTTGTACGGACCCTCGGTGAGTCCGACTCGCACTTGGCCGGGTCAATTTTACGTTTAAAACCATATCTTCGCCATTTTGAAGAATTTTAAAACAAAGTACCGACAAAAATCTGTGTAATTATCGAACTTGGGGGGTAATTCGACCAATTTTAGAGAGATGATAGAGATCTCTCCATTTCATCGCCATCCGTCACTTTTGACGTGTCCCTACTTGACAAGTGGCGATATCCCTAGAACATCGCAACTTCGTCAATCCGGTCGCGCTTAATTTCCGTTTCCTTTGTATGTGACGGCATAAATAATAGGCGCATACTTTAACTTGACCGTGTATTGAGTTCGTATTCCCAAAATTGAGATGAGATATGTCACTTGAAGCTCATCGCATTTTAATGACAGTTCAAAGGCGATATCACTCTTATCTAATAGAGTTTTGACGATTTGCGATCTCTCAAAGGGCATTCTCGAATTAGGTCCCTGCTCATAAAATTATACGAGAATCTGTTGAGAAATGCGACCTGTAGGCCTATGATGGTTGCGTTTATCACGTGATAAATAAGTGTCAAAGCATCCGTCACGTTTTGGCCAATTGCGAGTGCAAGGGACAGATGCTTTGTCACTTATTTATCACGTGATAAACGCAACCATCATAGGCCCCCTGATTTCGAAATGATACCTACTTCTGCGAAATGAAATATTCGACAGCAAAAATAATTATGCGAAAATGCAGAACTCCCTACAGCTCACACAGCTACTAGATTTTTTTTAATTATTATTTATTTACCAACAAAAACATATATAAACAAGAAATGTAAGTAATTTCTCGCCAAACTGTAACGTTTACTGGCAAGGCGCGCTCAATTTTAACAAAACAATTTAGCGTATCTTATCAACAGAATAAGCAATGAAGAGGTATTTCCTCCTCGACAACAACTTTCACAGGTGTCCGATTGTATTATAGGGTGGAATGAGTACTTTCAACCTGCTGACAGGCTGTTATTGAGAAGGAAATCCCTTACCTTTGATTTTAACAGTGTTTTCCTTAATTTTCTTGTCTTCGCAAGTCTATTTTATTAAATATTTTTGGTGTATTTGGTCATTTTTTCCCCATAATAGTTGTTTACTTTTGGTTGAACATATTATTTTCTTTGTTTTACACTTCTAGTTTAAATAAATAATAAATAAATATTAGACAACCTCACACAAATCGATCTAGTCCCAATTAAGCTCAAGAAGGCTTGTGTAATGGGTACTAGACGATGATATACATACTTATATAGATAAATATATACTAAAATATATAGAACAACCATGACCCAAGCACAAATATTCGAGTTCTTCACACAAATATTTGCCCTGACCAGGATTCGAACCCGGGACCGCCGGCTCAGTAGGCAAGTGCTCACAAACTGAGCCAACCGCGTCGTTTGATTGATACCTAATATTCTTACTAACTTTGTAGGTACTCTTCGCTGTAGTAGAAGTGTTCTAAACCTACCATATAATTAACTTTTTTATTAACTGGCAACGGGAATAATTTATCATACTCTTTATTACATATTTTCCTTTCACGTTTTTGCTTACAAGGAATTTAATTAATCTATTTACAAAGTTCTTATATCTCTTATGTAGGTCATAAATGTCCGCCGATATACAAGTTAATTTGTCTCTATACCTAATAAGATACCTTATTAAACCATTAATACTCAGGGGTAAGGCCTTTCAAATAAGCAATGCAAAGATCGACACACAAAAGCATAAGGAAAAATTGGAAAAGTTGCTTGGGTGTTGGGTGGCGGAAAGGTTAACGCGTTGGACCGGCAATTCAGAGGTACCGGGTTCGATTCCCGGTCTCTTCCACCAGGTTACGCATTTCAATTTTTCTTTGAGCTTTGATCTTTGTTCCTATGGTTATAAAATTGTGGTGTGACCCACATAAAAAAAATATGAGACATGTTTTATAAATTTATTAGATACTTTATTGTTAAACAGCTACCGATTGTAGCTTCTGCGTTGCGTCTAACCAGAATTAATAACCGCAATTCGAGTCTAGAATGTTACCGCAGTCTAGACGCAGCAAATACCACCAAACTGCCACTTAGCTGTAACGGTTTGTTAATATTTACGGTTAACATCGCTTTAACAATAGATACAAGCTCAGAGCAATACAAACTTGAAAATAATAGTCGTAGTTGGATCGTGGTGTTCCTGCTCAAGTAGCTTATACAGTCCTTTTTTTTTTTTAGTTAGCCTGTTTGAGTGTCCCACTGTCCCACTGCTGGGCAAAGGCCTCTCTGTTAGATGTCCACAACTCCCTATTGGCTGCTGCTTCCGGCCAGTTGCCTAGGAATGTATCTAAATCGTCCCGCCATCTCCGTCTCGGTCTTCCTTGGCGTCGCCGCCCATCTTACGGCACCCACTTGGTGACTATGTAAGCCCACCTGTCCGGGTGCATGCGGCTAACGTGGCCAGCCCAGTCCCACTTGGGTTTGGCGGTTTTTGCTTCAACATCAGCTATGCGTGTCTTGGAGCGCAGCGTAGTGTTCCAGGCGCGATCTGTCCTTTTCACACCTAGGATGCTGCGCTCCATTGCATACAGTACAGTCCTTATACGACTATAATTAGCTGTACAAGGGCTGTTTACTACTTGTTGTGTGCTACTTGGGTGATGACGTAGCAAGTGTAGTCATTGCCAGCGTCCGTTGCTTTAGCCGAACACAGGCATGTAAATTAAGAACCTACTTCTAATCTTAAGAGGCTTTATTCCTATAAAAAATACATATTGCGACAAATCTAGTAATAATTTCAACCAACTTTTAAAAGTTAATAATACCTATACCTGAGTTCTCGATTGTAACATAGCTAATTTCATGCTTTTATTGCGTGTAGTCGAAAATAAGTTGAAAAAAAAAAAACACCGTGAATTTTGTCAATTTCGAGTAATTTTTTAAACAAAAATTATCAATGAAGGTAAAACCGCAATGGTCCTGTTTTAAGTAGTAACATTGATAATAAGTTAAGAAACATGTTTGATCATAAAGAAAAAGATCTAAATCAGCATTTTTGAACGGATATGGAGTAAAAATGTATAAATTATTGTTAGGTAAGTACTATAGTTTTGTAAATTTTGTGTTAATTTTAGCTGCATTTTCTTGTTAATTTGTGTTTGTTAAGTGATATGAGAGATTTTGTGTATATTTGAATTCTGTTTTAAGCTGATGGCCGTGTAAATATGTAACATTAGCCTATTACAGCTAGTCACTATTTAGTGTTAAACAAGCCATAATTTACGCAGTCTAGACGGGTTTACAATCTCCAAATAACTTGGCACATTATGCCTAACGACCAGTTAACATTAACATCGCCTTACACGCTAATTGTATGAGGAACAGATAAGGCTACTTTAATGTCAAAAGGGCATATGTCTAGGAAAATTTGGTTGTATACGTCATTCTGTTTCTGAATGCAGCCCTAATGTTGTAGTTTTGTAATGATGAGTTATATTTGAGCATGACATTGACGAGGCCATATAAATATGGGCTGCAATCCTATTCACAAGTTTAGTTTAGTTTATTTATCACACCATTACAAATCTCTTATAAATACAGTACTTAGGTACATGTCAGTTTATATTACTCTTCGGAATGTGATCGTTAAACAAAAATGATATTCGTAATATTAATACAATAAACATTAAGATAAATGAATGTATGAATAATAAATAGAATGTAAGTGCAATTGAGGGCATTTTTACACTAGCGGTTTGCGAGCGTTTAGAGCGCGCAGCGGTCGCGCAATGATTAGGATGGAGGAGCACAGAATTGACCAATCACAACAGTGAAGTGGAGCTGAGATACAAATTTCAACTCAGGCGATTGGTGGATTCCGCACGTCTCCGCTTGCACCCTTACACCGTGATTTAGCGAAACCAGCGCAGTTGTGAAAATATTGTGTTGCGCGGCGATAAGATCCCAACGGCCCGGGCCACTTTAAAGTCTCCGCAAATTAGACGCATATTTTTTTTCGGAGCGAATATTTACAAAACTGCTTATGTTATCAAAAAATAATGCTCGGAGACCCCTATTATTTTTAAAAGACCTATTCAACGACACCCCACATACTAGTGCTGGAACGAAAAAATCACCCCCACTTTAGGTGTACCTACCGGTACCGGAAAAAAAGTTTTTATTTTTATTTTTATTTTACCGTTTTATCGGCGTGATACATACACTTACAGTGCAACATAAAAGAGTAGAAAATAAATGAGGGCGCCACTTCCTTTGCAACTGCCACATTTTTGACGTAAAGTGCTTGAATATGGTAACAATTTTGTATGAAAAATTGTAGTTCCTTTATCATCCGTTTTCTACTCTTTTGTGTCGCACTGTACTCATACCAAATTTCAGCTTTCTAGTATACACGCGCCCAGCGGAGAGGCTGTCATAGGTGAGAGCGGAAGATCCAATTGCGCTGTCCCGCTCACACCTATGCCCGTTCACTGGTCACACGGAATCCGACTGGCTTACTACACACCGCGTCAATAAGGCACTTAGCTCCGTCTTCCGCTTTTAATAGCGATAACATCACATTTGTAACCGATAGTAGCGGCACACACATCAATCGGTTGTGTCATGCTTTACATGCCAATTGCATCGCATTTTACTCAAACAACCGATAAAATACAGTTATCTGATGGCATTTAATTAAAATGAAGTACTTTCTGTACCTAATAATCTCTATTATAATAACTCTTCACAATGAAAAAAATTATTGGCTCAACTAGTGTAATAAAAACTTTAAAAATAGCCAACTTGTGCTTAGTAGTAACCCGATTATACTAATTTTACATAACCGTAAAGTCGGGTTACATGACCCTTTTTTCTTGTATTTTTTTATATACTTCTAGATCATTACGTTTCTATCCTTGATCTGAATATTTAGTTACGGTTAGGTGCATCTTAAGGATACGTCGGATAAGTAAACGTAAAAAAAAGTAAAAAAAAAACCTGTGTATTTTTTTTTTTTTTTTTATTTTTGGGCCAAAGTTGATCTTAGATGCGGGTAAGTTTAACTTTATACTTATTTTCATACAGAAAGTCCCACTATTAATCTAAACAACAAAGAAACCCAAAAAACCTCTAAGGTAGGCTAGCAAATGAAACGAATGAATTTTTGATGCAATATTTGACATTTATTTCAGCAAAAATCACACAAAAATAACTTTTTCAAGTCTGATATAGAATAAAAGTTGTTAAAATTTTAACAAAACCTTAATTAACAGTCTTTTAATGAAAATCATCATTAGAATTAGTCAACATATAATAATCATCTTTATTAGTAGCAAGAATATGGTAATATTTTACCTTTAAGTAAAAAAAAAGTAAAACAATTTAGACGGATTATATCGCGTATATTAATTATTTGAGCCTCCCTGACGTTTCAGTACCTTTACAGACAACAGGTCTGCAGTCTGCGAGCATGTCATGGACAATCCAAACCATTCAATTAAGTTTGATAACACTTCAATCCTTGCCAGAGAGAAACGATATTTTCCCAGAATGTTGCGCGAGGCTATAATATTGAAATCAAAAAATATCCCAATTTCAATAGAGAAGATGGTTTGTCATTACCACCGGCTTGGGATCCTGTTGTACATCTTATCAAGGATCAAGCAAGACACAAGACTGGAAACCTTGGGCATCGAACGGTGTAAAACAAATTAGTGTTAAAAGTAGTATATGTAGAGTTTTTGTTTAAAAGTATTTTATAGTAATAAATAAGGCAATCTAGGAGTTTTCTTTGGCGGTTCTTTCTCCTCAGTAAGCCTTTAGTGAACCGCTGGTAGATATTTTAAATAAATAATAAATGCCCTTCTGGCACATGTGTAACTGTCTTTACACATTAGGCCCATCTGGCATGTACGAACACCTTTATTTTAAATTAATATTTGCAAAATGGGTAGTTTGCACAAATGTAACTTTGACAGAGAAAAATTATGTTTTTCTCAGTCAACCTTTGACAACGGTATCTGTAAAGGTACTGAAACGTCAGGGAGGCTCAAATAATTAATATACGCGATATAATCCGTTTAAATTGTTTTATTTAAATGTGTGACAGTCGCGGAAACCGAAGAAAATATTTAAAAAAAAAATTGGGCAAGTGCGAGCCCGACTCGCGCATGAAGGGTTCCGTACCTATACATATATATAAAATCTATAACAAGTTTGTTGTATGGGAGCCCCCCTTAAATATTTATTTTATTTTATTTTTAGTATTTGTTGTTATAGCGGCAATAGAAATACATCATCTGTGAAAATTTCAACTGTCTAGCTATCACCGTTGTTGAGATACAGCCTGGTGACAGACGGACGGACGGACGGACGGACGGACGGACGGACGGATGGACGGACGGACGGACGGACGGACAGCGAAGTCTCAGTAATAGGGTCCCGTTTTTACCCTTTGGGTACGGAACCCTAAAAAGTACAAAATCTCAGTCACAATCAATCAATGGGTATTACTTGTAGCGATCCATTTCAGGGAGGGAGAAGCAGCCCTTTTTAATAAATTTTGGGATAGCTATTTTTTGGACTATATTTTTCCAGGTGTACAACTGCTCATCTAGAATATTAGGCCATCGCCAGTATTCCTTACCCTTCTTCATGCATCTCACAAGGACTGCCGCCTCGGATGGTGAAGATGTTACTTGTCCAGGATAGTAGCTTTGCTCCCACTTGACAATGACGTGGTCACCAGATTCTAAATGTCGAGGAGCGGAGCTTATTGCAGGAGTTTTTGCTACTATACGCGTATTTTTTTTATCATCTCTCTCAGATTTTGCACTTTTGCCCGCGGGGTAAAGTTCCCCGAAATGGGGGACAATGTTTACTATGATTTTACTAACGAACTTTATGTTTCTAAGAAAAGGCTAAATAAGTTTTTATTGTACGTGCAGTATTCTCAAAGACATGCTTTATATCAAGATATAGGTATTAGTAAGCTAACTTACCTTATTTCGCTGTTTTAACCAAAAGTTTGCAGACATCATTTATGCTCGTACGTCTCACCTCACGCTTGATCGACACTGACAAGTTAAAACCTGCGCAAGCAACTTGGAAACGGTACCGCGTCGCGAGTTGGTAGTGCCATCTATGATTTTAGAGTGTAACTGCTACGATCGGACGTCCATTGGCTTTGTGGCGGGATGTTAAATCCTTTTAATTTTTTGGGACAATCTTTACCCTTAGGGCTAAAGAAACCCGGTTTTACGGAACTTATTTTCCCTCGGTTTGTCAGTCCTCCGATTTATTAACTAGCAGCTAACATTTGGGCTATTCATACTGTTAACAAATCTTTTCTTTTTAGGGTTCCGTACCCAAAGGGTAAAAACGGGACCCTATTACTGAGACTTCGCTGTCCGTCCGTCCGTCCGTCCGTCCGTCCGTCCGTCCGTCCGTCCGTCCGTCTGTCACCAGGCTGTATCTCAACAATGGTGATAGCTAGAATGTTGAAATTTTCACAGATGATGTATTTCTATTGCCGCTATAACAACAGATACTAAAAATAAAATAAAATAAATATTTAAGGGGGGCTCCCATACAACAAACTTGTTATAAATTATATATATGTATAGGTACGGAACCCTACATGCGCGAGTCGGGCTCGCACTTGCCCAATTTTTTCAGTTTCATGTGGCACGGCCGTTTTGCCATCATGTTTAACCATCAGCCTGTTTCAAAACACGCAACTGATTAAAAAAAACCACCTTTTTCATTCCCGAATTTCCCAATTATTGGAAGCCCACAACGCACCAATCAAGTTATTTTTAAGTGTGCCGAAATTGAGGTCTCAAGTACGACTTAAAAGCTCCGAAGAAAGCCCACCAATCAAGTTTGCGCAATCAATGTTGGCAGTAAAACTTTACGACGTCCGTCATTAATAGCTATTTATTGGTCACGGGCAGAAAAACTTATTTTCTCGACTGATGTAATAAGGAGTGAAAATTGTGAATGAAGTTGTAATCGAAATTATGACTTTTCTGACGACACTCAATGCTATTTTATGGGGGTCAAAATGGCTATATGACACAAACTAAAAAAATAAACTAAAAAATCGCGTTATCTCTCCATACAATAGAGTCGTTGCGTCTTTTACTTTACTTTACTTTATATTTTTCGTTACCTAAAGCTGGACCAAATACGACCACTTTTCGTGCTTAATTATTTCAGGACTGAACTTGACTTTCTTAACGCGTTTTCTCAGGACGACAACGCTGATAAAACCGTCAGGTTAATTGGTTAAAACAATGCAAAAGAAGCTAGAAATTAACCAAAACAAAAGGAGCGGATTTCCTGTTCCCTTTCAGAAATAATTATGCTGTCTGATCCAGAAGAAATTGATAAAATGAACGTGTGACATTAAACCTGGCTGGAGTGGGCACGTTCGCAGACAAGACTCACCTGACAGTGAAGTGACAGGTTGGCGTTGTGTAAATGACAACGACGGGTTTGATATGACAGGGTTCAGAAGGGATTTTGTTAACCCTGGGGCTACTTTCTGCCGTGAGTTATTTGATCGGTCACGTGACCGACTTCACATTTAATATCTAGAGCTTTTATAAATGTATGAAACATGTAATGTCTCATTTTTTTTTTTATGTGGGTAGTGGGTACACCACAATTTTTATTTAAACCATTGGTGCAAAGATCGAAGCTTAAAGAAAAATTGAAAAAGGAGTTTTTGGACTATAGGTCACTTTTTACCCGACTACGCGCACGAAGTTGCGGGCAAATTCAAGATACAGTCATCATATTATATTTTTTCGCCATTTTTGAGTACAATGGCAGCCTCAATATACTAATAGAAATTGTTATACTTCTTGTGTCGAGAATTTTTTTTTTATTGCAGTCCTTTTGACTAAATGAAAATCTACAGAAATATTTAAATGCTACTCTAAATTACTAACTGATATTTTGAAATAACATTTAAAATTTTAATTCAAATACGTAATATCAGCTAGGTACTAATTCAAAGTGGGAATTTCAACACTTCAAATTATCAGCAAGGAATTCTCTCCAAAGAATTTTGACGTTAAACATTCGTGGCAGCTCATTTTATCATTAGTGAAATTTATGATGGCGGACGATTCAAAAATCCGAACACTAAACGCTATTCAAGTTGAACGTGTATAAAAATACGAGTTAAATTGGTTTCCATTGCACACAATGATTGCACATATTTTCGACGGCAGATTTAAGAGGCCTTTTTCCTTTTAAAATGCTGATTGTTTTAGACGTTTTCCTCTATGATGAAACATGTTTCTTAACATAAATTATTCATGTTATTACCTAAAACAGGGATTTTAGGATTTATTGGTACATATTTGAAACCTATACAGTTTGAATGTGTCATTGATAATTTTTGTTCCAAAAATACTCGAATTAGACAAAATTCACGCGGAAAATTAGGATTTTGCGTTATTTTCGATTGCACGCAATGAAAGCATGAAATAGCTATGGTACTATTTACTTAGAACTCGGGAAAATTATTCACTTAAAAAATTTGGTTGAAATTATCAATATATTTGTCATAATAGGAAAAAAAAATATTTTAAAAGGAAAAGGCTTCTTACGAAGTAATACCATCGCTCATTTTTCCATACAATCGAGATTTCGTTCTCGTTTGTTTCTTCCTATAAAATTTAACCAATCTTTACGAAATTTTAGGATCTGAACGAGAAGAAAATTGTCTATTTTGAACCGTTTAAATTTTTGCGCTTATTATAATACAATGTGTGTAGTTGTCGTCTGTTTATTTATTTCCAATTTTGGAATACGTTCCTAATGACACTACTTATGTCTATTTAATTATTTACCCCGGACTTGATTTTAATTAGTCTCTTGTGCCATTTCTAAATTTTTGCATTTTTTACATGCTTTACTGTGATAAATGGTAATTGTATGTAAAAATTGAATTAGTTTCTCAAATTTTTTCATTTAGTTTATTTATTTTAAATCTGTATCATTAGTAGTTCCTGAGATTTGAACGCTCCGAGACCGCAGATCCAATATGTATGGCTAAAATAACTATATCAAAAACAACCGATTTGGGCCCCTGATCCCTCTACTTTCACCGTACTCCCGAAAATACTGATAACTTTACATATTTTGTAAACGAATACAAACCTTAGTACAACGTGTTTGGGTCTTTGCATAGTTAACTGTGTCTTCATTTGTACCAGATATAGTTTCGAATTTTAAAGACCGGATATTTTTTGGAAAAAAACGAATAGCGAGACGAGAATCGAGTTTCATTTGTTGCCGGAGGGGTTCAGCGGCGCCAAAACATTTTGTTTTGACACTCGCTCCGTGTCCGTCTCAATAAAACACGAAATATGAGGATTTTGAGAGAAGCTTCCATTTTTGGCGATATATACGATCATTCTTAATCAATGATCAGGAGTAGAAAAATATTAATATCCAGTTGAATTAAAGTTAATGGGCGATGTCTCACGCAATTGCCTCCTTGTTTAATTAATAAAAGTTGAAACATGATTCAAACTAATAACAACTAGATACATGGTCATCCTACATAAATTATTGAAGTGCGATACCTACGTCAAGTGTCATCGCTTTGGAGGGAAATTTAACGAATTCTTCTACGACTTTGTTTATGTAATGACAAGATATTACTCATTAATTGTCATTGCCATTAAATTAATAAAGAGGTTGTAAGCTCACAGATACAGATTAGTAGGAGGAGGTGACAAGGAATTTAAAACAAAATGGAATTTTTATCATAGAAAAATAAAAGTTTGTTTTCATGTAATTACGACTTCAACGTGACCGCCATCAATTACCGAGTTAGAAAAGTTGGTGCCTGATCACCGATTGAAAATCATCGTGTATAACAACGTTCATGACCCAATATACTAGCCCTGCGTTGTGATTCCCAACAATGGTAAGCCAATTAAAAAACCTTTCGACCATGTTGCGGGCTGAAAATACTATCTAGCTTTAACACTTTCACCGAGAGTACGTCGAGAGAAATAAATTAGGAATCCACGTCGGTGGACAGGGGCTTTTATCTTCGCAAACTGACATTCCGTCTACAATAGAACATTTCTTATAGTATAAATTTATGAAACATGCCTCATTTTTTTAATGTGGATACACACAACCATTTTTATAATAAACCATTGATACAAAGATCAAAGCTTAAAGAAAAATTGAAACATGAGTTACGTGGTGGAAGAGACTAGTACCGGGTCCAGCGCGTTAACCACTTCGCTACCCTAACTCTTAAGCAACCTATCGAATTTTTCCTTACACTTCGTGTGTCGATGTTTGCATTGTTTATTTGAATCCAACAAAAGGCAATCCAGAGGTTCTTACTGGATTTGATTCCCGGTTTATTTTACCAGGTAACTCATTTTTCAATTTATCTTTAAGCTTTGATCTTTGTATATCTATGATTTCTTATAGTGTTTATATGAAGGCAAATGCATTTGGCCGATTTCGGCTACTGCTATTTTGTATGAGTTTTGTCTGTGCCACAGCATGCAATTTTCAAAATGGCCTTTTCTCCATGACATGAACGTGTTATAGACATGTTAATATACCGGGTGTGGCCTGTAATGGGAGCAATAAATTAAAATATAGATTCGTGTATTAAATGATAGTTTGTAGAATAGTGTTTAGACAAAGAAGCAATGTGTTGCGAAATGTCCGATATTAGTAGAGTGACAGCTATGTCAATGCTCAGGGAATGTCAATGTCGGACGACGTACATTGATAATACTATTTAATTTGTTTGAAACGGACTTTTTTTTAAAGTTCCTGAACAAATGTTGTTGAGTTTGAAGTTGTATGTTTTAATTTATTGCTCTTATTGCCACACCCGGTACAAGCTCTTCGAAATCCGAATTTATCGTGTCGCATGCGACATTGGACACGCGATCAAGCAAGATGTTTTTTAACGGAAATTCTCTCCCGGCAATAAATCAAACTCTATTTTCGCTATGTTTCTTCGGTTTATAAAATGCCCACTTTTATTCTCGTTTCGTATGGTGTAGTTCGTACTTCGGTTGGCGTTGTGTACCATTTCATTTAAGAAAACAATACTGTTGTGTGGTTTTGTACCTCATTATCGTCTGTCATAAGAGAGAAGCGTGCTTCATAATAATATAAGGTGTTATTTTGGTGCATTATTCACTCTAAGGCCTTGGCCACGATATAAAATTAGTTTAATTGAATTCCTCAGGGCGAGAACCTCAGATAATCAGGTGAACTTCGACAATACTCTTATATTTTTGGCCAACTCGGTCTTATCCATTTGCTGTGTTCCTTACCCATTTACTCATGTGTGTGCATATTTAAAAACCGGTCAAATGCCAGTCGGAATCGCACACCGAGTGTTCCGTATAAATACTTCCCATACTGGTTGGGTTAAGTTTGGGTCGGGTACGTATAGCGCCGCATACAAATTAGGTGCAAAGTTAACGTAACCGATCACGTTTGTTGTACGGGAGCTCAACTAAAATATTAATTTTATTATGTTTTAGTATTTGTTGTTATAGTGGCAACAGAAATACATCATCTGTCTAGCTATCACGGTCGGTTCATGAGATACAACCTTTTGACAGACGGACATACAGACAGACAGACAGACGGACAGTGGAGTCTTAGTAATAGAGTCCCGTTTTTTATCCTTGAGGTACGGAAAACTAAAAACGAAACTATCATCTGTTAAGCAATGATTCAAATATGCCTCCGATCAAATTGGATGACAAGTACCTTGATTTTGTCCCGATCGACAACTAACACCCTTTGATTCGTCGAATATAGCATTTAGTTGCATTCAGTGAAGAGATCGTGAACTGAGCTTAATACGACCTTTCATTGAGCTTTCGCATGTAAAGAGAGCTTCGTTTCATGTATCGTTGATTTTCCCTCTTTAATCAGTAATAGATCAATTAAGACCATTGTGTTCATCAAGTTTTTAAAAATGCTGTTGTTTTGTTACTTAGTTTATAAGCATACCTGTGCTAACTCGGGGCACGCTCTAGAGATTTGATATCGATAAAAATTATGTCGATATAATATATTACATGTCTCATTGAAAGTTCTCGATTACTATAAAAACGGTGCGATATCATGTCTAATGAAGTGGATATTTTCATCTAGACGGCAATCTTTAATACCGACAAATATGGAAAAATTATTTAAAATAAACAAATAAATACAGGTTAGCATAGGTATGTTGATGAGCAATTAACGTTTGTGTGAAAAAGTACAGTCGGCAATAAAAATGTGTCTCAAAAAAGCTTTTCTGACAAAGCAAGAGAAAAGTCCTTTTATCCATTTCTAATGTGTGAATCACCAGAATATTACAAATTGAAATTTTTGTTTTCAATCACGGTGAATATTTTCTTAAAGCGATTACGATGAAAATATTTTACCGAATGTAAAATATTTCTCTGTTTGGGAAATAAATTAAAATGCAATGATGTATCCACAAGAGTCAATCAGCTACAGAAATTGCTAAATAACGTTTTTGAGTTGTACAATAAATGAATACGAACATTTAACTAGATTTTTGGTTCAACAACGGAATAAAAACCAACAATTCGCTCTTTTTCGCGTTACGAAAGCCGTCAACTTTATTTTCACCTCACTCGCTCGGAAAACCTCCGTCTATAGGGCGAGATCTGCGTGCAAAAGTCTATTTTATCCGCTAGCGTGCAAAAGTCATTTGAATTTCGAACACGACGATTTTGATTCTCTGTGTTGCATGTAACTTTTTTATATTTAAGACTCCTCCAACGCGTGACTGATTTCATCAGTCGATAAATCTTCAAATAAAAAATCAACGCACTCTAATAAAGGGCGATCTGGTCAGGCCGGCTAAAATCATATTGTACGTTTGAATACTTCTTTTAAAAAAAAAATACACCTACAATATCACGTCCAGAAACCTGGTTTGTGGTTACAGATTTTTAAGTTTTTATATTTTCTACTCTTTATTTTGAATATGTTTATATATATTAATAGTAAGTATTTCAGTTTCATTTACATATATTGACTAGTAAATATATTGAATACAACACAATTTTTAATATTTATTTGTTATAACAATTGGAACATAAGAGTGTAATTTCTGAACGCACCCGAGAAAAAAATAAATAATTAAAAAGTTGGAAGTTTTCACATTTCACGTAAACAACGTAAAACATACTGTTCTCTTACTTTATAGAAATATCGAAAACAAGAAAGTTAAGCCCAATTATGCTAAAAGCCTGCAAGGATTTGTTATAAATATTTGGAGATAAGTAATTTACCGAAACTATTGGCGTTTTTAAAGAAGATAAAGCCGAAATAATCTTGTTCGGATCCCATCGTCCAATAACTTCCAAAGCAAGTGTTATGGAAAATACTTCCGAGTGGCCAACTAATCCTTCCCAGAATGCCATTCTCCCACATTCACAACGAATGTGTCAAGTAGTTTCAAATACAAATATAATATAACAGTGCTTAAGAAAAACTCAACGATAAAATATACACGACGATAATACAAATTGCGGGCATGTTCCTATTTTAAATTGAACTTTTTAAATCGTCTCTAAACTTATGAACACACGAGGTAATTTATTTATTTATTTATTTATAGGGACATTTTAAAAAAGAAGAGCCATCTTGATTTTTAGTGCAGGTCAGATTGAGGTTATTGTATTTTTATATGGGATTTTGACATATTATTTTCTGAAATGATGAGTTGAATATAATATATAAACGACCACTTTAGCTTACGCAAAGCTAAAGTAACGAACTTTCAAACAGAAAAAAACTGTTTGTTTCAATTGAAAATCCATGTCAAATCATACATGAATTTCCGTCCACATTTTGGCATGACAGCCACGTAGGAACCAATTAGTAACATATTTCCCGGCATGTCCTCCTTCGGTCTAATTGTCGCCAATTTCCAACTAGCCAGCTGTCTCCAATTCCGCGAAAATAGCTGACCCGCTGTCGGTATTGGAAAACTAAATGAAAAAGTTTGGCTAACATTGTTAATGTACATGTGAAACTGAAACTTGTTATGAAACTAAACTTTGCACTGCCTGGCGTTCGTATATATAGGGGCTGTCATGTCATAAAGCTGAGAAGATACCTATTTCAAACAAGTGTGCACAATGATCACTGTTTCTCATTCGATATGTTTTTTAGGGTTCCGTACCCAAAGGGTAAAAACGGGACCCTATTTCTAAGACTGACTCTGTCCGTTTGTCACCGGGCTGTATCTCATGAACCGTGATAGTTAGACAGTTGAAATTTTCACAGATGATGTATTTTTGTTGCCGCTATAACAATAAATCCTAAAACATTTAATAAAATAAACATTTAAGGGGGCTCCCATACAACAGACGTGATCGGTTGCCTTAACTTTGCACTTTATTTGTATTCGGCGCCATACATACCAGGTGCAAACTTTACTTAACCCGGCCAGTTAAGATGGGATAAGTATTGGTACGGAACCCTCGGTGCGCGAGCCAGACTCGCACTTGGCCGGTTTTTTCAACCGCAACGTACGCTGCGATCGTTCACTCTAAAGTGAGCCTAAAAGTAGTGACTGACAATATTGATTATATTACTTATGCAATTTGATGTCAAAAAACGGCCTATGTAGGCCGAAAAAAAAAACTGGGACCAATATAAGGACCAGATTGAATTTGGAGGATCATAAAAGATGCCGAAATTAAAGAACTGGTTGCGGAATCGAAGATAATAGGATACGAAAGCACACAGACTTCGCTGGCTTGGGCATCCGGAGCGCAAGGTAAACGACCGGGTGGTTAAAAAAGAGCGTTCCACGGAAAACCAACAGGTTGTCGTCCGGTAGGCCCTCAGATATCGTTGGGCAGATGTGGGTGAATGTTTGTTGGCTGCGCGTGCTCCAAGCTATAGACTGACGAGGAACCGCACGAGACCGAGAGCGGTGGCGGACACTTGTATTGGAGGCCATGACTCACTTTGGGTCGCTGCATCAGAGGAGTAAGTACGTAATTTGACATAGGCCACTAAAAAAACGAATAAAGTACATACTTCCCACTTAGCCAACGGAAGGCAAACATAATTTTCATATAATAGAACGATCTTTGATTCGAAAAAATAAAAGGTTAAAAAACTTAAACCCGACTACGGACAAACGAACTAAAAAGTTAAAAACAAGGTAGAAATATCGGGTATCATCGCCTTATTCCACAAGACAAGTCGTTAGACATGTTAAATGTTCTTGTATATTTTTTTCTACTGAAATCTTCTGTTAGTTAACAACAATAATATTATAATTTAATTCAAATGCCGTAGTCGTGCGTTGTCGACTATTTAAAAAAACTGCAACTATACAAGGAAATTTCCGTAGTTTTAGGTAGATCGCCATCATCATCTTATTGAGTACCTAAAATAAGTCTTGTAAAACTCTTCTTTTTATATCAATATGATAACGATGTTTAGCCGTGTAATAATGCTGTGCGTCCGTTTTATTCTCGATAACTAGACACAATAGGTAGGATTTTCACGAAATAACATGTTCTTAAAAAACGAAGAAAACTAAATAAAATAAATTCTGCTGCTACTGCTACGGCTACGGCTAAGCGGTTTAATTCGTATATGATATATGCATGTTCGCTCTTTTACTGTTTGGAGATATGTAAAAGGAAGATTGTATCGTAGGTAGTTAATGCCACAACGCACGACTACGGCATTTGAATTAAATTATAATATTATTGTTGTTAACTAACAGAAGATTTCAGTAGAAAAAAATATACAAGAACATTTAACATGTCTAACGACTTGTCTTGTGGAATAAGGCGATGATACCCGATATTTCTACCTTGTTTTTAACTTTTTAGTTCGTTTGTCCGTAGTCGGGTTTAAGTTTTTTAACCTTTTATTTTATTTCAATATTTTCAGTTTCTACATATGACGGAGTAAAGAATATTTAAATGCATATGTTAGCTTAAAAAATGTCGCTGTATCGCTACATCTTCGTTTAAAGTCTGTTAAAAATGTAGCCTATGTCACACAATACACTCAGTCATCAAAATCTGTCGAGTAGTTTAAGCGCTATCGTGGAACATACTTAAATACATAACTTAGTACTCTTCCCTTTGACTTTACGAATAACACAGTCGGGCAAAACTAACAATAATTTATACGCAAACTTTGAATACCAACGTCGAATTTCAGCTATCGAGACCAACCAGTACCTCTATCGTATTGTGGACCAGTAGACGACTGAAAGCTTACGATAAAAAAAAAACAAATCCATACACCTCTAATATTTTTACGCTAAAAGAGATTATTCGTTTGTATTTTTTTCTATGCAACAATATCTAAATATTAAATATAGGTACTTAATCACATCTTAACGACAATTATTTACATTTGACTACACAACATTTTCAGCAACTTAAAAAGCAAAACAGAAAAAAACTGTCTTTTATGTCACCATCTCCTAGGTTAAATCAAAAGTTTCCCCGAGCTCCACCGTCTTTAAGTCATCATCTCCCCCGTTACCACAAAAGTTTCATAAGATCTGCTACCCTGTATCCGTTTAAGGATGCCGTATTCTATTTATTGCGGGGGGCTCCGCCCCCTATCTCCCCCTATCCCCATCTCCTAGTTTAACTCAAAAGTTTCCCCGAGCCCCCCGGTTTTCATCTCTCCATCTCCTCCGTAAACTCGTTTCATAACATTAGCTTCCTGGTTGCCGTTTCAGAACGTTGTAGTTTTTTATGGCGGGGGGCTCTGCCCCCCGAACCCCGCATATCTTATGTCACCATCGCCTCCGTAGACTCAAAAGTTTCATAAAATCTACTTTCTTGTTGCCGTTTCAGAACGTTGTAGTTTTTTATGGCGGGGGGCGCCGCCCCCCGAACCCCGCATATCTTATGTCACCATCGCCTCTGTAGACTCCAAAGTTTCATAAAATCTGCTTTCTTGATGCTATTTCAGAACATCCTATTTTTTATGGCGGGGGGCTCTGCCCCCCGAGCCCCACGCATATTTTATGTCACCATCGCCTCCGTAGACTCACAAGTTTCATAAAATCTCATTTCTTGTTGCCGTTTCAGAACGTTGTATTTTTTATGGCGGGGGGCTCTGCCCCCCGAACCCCCCGGGTTTTATGTCACCATCTTCTCCGTAGACTCCAAAGTTTCATAAAATCTGCTTTCTTGTTGCTATTGCAGAACGTCCTATTTTTTATGGCGGGGGGCTCTGCCCCCCGAGCCCCCCGCATATCTTATGTCACCATCGCCTCCGTAGACTCACAAGTTTCATAAAATCTCATTTCTTGTTGCAGTTTCAGAACGTTGTATTTTTTATGGCGGGGGGCTCTGCCCCCCGAACCCCCCGGGTTTTATGTCACCATCTTCTCCGTAGACTCCAAAGTTTCATAAAATCTCCTTTCTTGTTGCCGTTTTAGAATGTTGTATTTTTTTAAGGCGGGGGGCTCTGCCCCCCGAGCCCCCCCTGTCTTATGTCACCATCGCCTCCGTAGAGTCAAAAGTTTCATAAAATCTCATTTCTTGTTGCCGTTTCAGAACGTTGTATTTTTTATGGCGGGGGGCTCTGCCCCCTTAACCCCCCGGGTTTTATGTCACCATCTTCTCCGTAGACTCCAAAGTTTCATAAAATCTGCTTTCTTGTTGCTATTTCAGAACGTCCTATTTTTTATGGCGGGGGGCTCTGCCCCCCGAGCCCCCCGCATATCTTATGTCACCATCGCCTCCGTAGACTCCCAAGTTTCATAAAATCTCATTTCTTGTTGCCGTTTCAGAACGTTGTAGTTTTTTAAGGCGGGGGGCTCTGCCCCCCGAGCCCCCCCTGTCTTATGTCACCATCGCCTCCGTAGAGTCAAAAGTTTCATAAAATCTCATTTCTTGTTGCCGTTTCAGAACGTTGTAGTTTTTTAAGGCGGGGGGCTCTGCCCCCCGAGCCCCCCCTGTCTTATGTCATCATCGCCTCCGTAGAGTCAAAAGTTTCATAAAATCTGCTTTCTTGTTGCCGTTTCAGAATGTTGTAGTTTTTTAAGGCGGGGGGCTCTGCCCCCCGAGCCCCCCTGTCTTATGTCACCATCGCCTCCGTAGATTCAAAAGTTTCATAAAATCTGCTTTCTTGTTGCCGTTTCAGAACGTTGTACTTTTTATGGCGGGGGGCTCTGCCCCCCGAACCCCCCGTGTTTTATGTCGCCATCGCCTCCGTAGACTCAAAAGTTTCATGAGATCTGCTTTCTTGTTGCCGTTTCAGAATGTTGTAGTTTTTTATGGCGGGGGGATCAGCCTCCCCGAGCCCCCCGTGTTTTATGTCACCATCGCCTCCGTAGACTCTAAAATTTTATAAAATCTGCTTTGTTCTTGCCGTTTCAGAACGTTGTATTTTATATGCGGGAGCCCCCCATGATTTGTGTCGCCGTCGTCTCCGTAGATTCAAAAGTTTCATAAAATTTGCTTCCTTATTGCCGTTTTAGAACGTTGTATGTACTATCTGGTTTCATTATTTCCTGGTTACGTCTGTTTCCTATTCGGTTGGTACCTCTTTCATCAAATTGGTTCAGGACGTTACGCGTCATCAAATCATATAAGATATTGGCATACGAATATAAATAAAGAATTACTTTGCTAAGGTTTTGCCTTATTCGGGTGAAAATAATCAATGAAATCGGTTTAATTGTAAGCAATATACTCAACTACACCATCATTTTTTTAAGTCGGTTAAAAATATGGCCCACGCAATGTAACCGTTATAACAAATCGATGGACACGTTATTGATCAAAATCGGTTAAGTAGTGTAAGCGCTATGCTAGAGCATGCTTTAATGCAAACATATAGTTCCAATCACCTTTCGTGGTCTTCTGCATCAGTTGCACTTGGTCAAATTATGCTTTCTGACAACACATACCTGAATCTCTTTAGAAAATAATAAAGAAATTGTACTTGTAAATATTATATTTGCAGAGTTCCGTCGATTTCTGATGGATTCCATCATCAGATCTTTACCATATTTCTAAGAGATAATAACGGAAGTGTTAACTTTCCAACAAAAAAAGAGTTTTTGAAATCTGTTGATTTTTTTATTTTTTTTCTTTAGAATTTTTGCTCTCACTCGTCCGCCTTTTTTGAAGTCTGTTAAAAATGTAGCCTATGTCACCCGGACTGTAATTACGAATTGATAAACACCTCAATCACTAAAATCGGTTAAGTAGTTTTCGCGCTATGGTGGAACAAACTTACATATAAATATACATACATAGACTGCTAAACTTATAACCCTTCCTTTTGGCTTTGCCGTAGTCGGGTAAAAACGAACGAATGAAGTTAAAATGCTTGATATTTGCAAGCGATACACTGGACCCTGATTCCAAATCTCCCTCTCTATGATCTTGAAAAGATCTGCAAATAGACAATATACCTAGTATGTTGGGTTAGCAACCCATTCTCGTTAAGTTAGTCACTCATTTATTTGCGACGCCATAGGTACTAGGCGCAAACTTAACTAAACCGAATAGTAACGTGAAATAATATCATTTTATGCAGCTCAAATCGCAAACATCGCGATTTGCCATGTTTTACTACCCGTTTTACCCGATCAAGTCAAGTACCATAGGTATACGCCTGATATATATGCCGTCACATACAAAGGAGACGCAAACTTAATGCGATCGGGTTGGCGAAGTTGCGATCTTCTAAGGACATTGCCACATCTTGCCATCTATCACGTCCAAAGTGACAGATAGATGGTGAGATAATGGAGATATCTCAAAAATTGGTCGAATTGAGCGCTTTGTTCGTGCAATGCTCCGAAGTACCTCACAGGCTACATACGTGCTTACATATATGTACAGCTGTTAACTCAAGTTTAAGCTGTGAGGTAATTCGATCAATTTTAGAGAGATGATGGAGATCTCGTAAATCGCCATCCGTCGCTTTTGACGTGTCCCTACTTGACAAGTGGCGATATCCCTAGAACATCGCAACTTCGTCAATCCGGTCGCGCTTAGTTTGCGTTTCCTTTGTATGTGACCTTAAATAACAGGCGCATACTTTAACTTGACCGTGTAGTGCGTGAAATAAGTCAATTACGTTTCGTTCAAAAGAGAAATTCATAAGCATGAATAGCATTTTTGACAATCATTATCGCCTTCGTATATGCCTTGCTCCATGGACTAGAGTACAACACTAAAAAGAGTGAAGTGCTGATATTTAAGGCAGGTAAAATTAAGCCATACTATGTACCACCTATCTTGTTGAACTCTAGCCCATTACTTGTAGTAGATAAGGTCAAGTACCTAGGACACATCCTCACGAGTGACCTAAAAGATGATTTGGATGTAGAAAGAGAGCGCAGGGCGTTGGCGGTTCGGAGTAACATGATTACCCGCAGGTTTGCTCGTTGCTCACGTGATGTAAAAATCACATTGTTTAAATCGTACTGCCAATCTTTGTACACGAGCAGCCTGTGGGTCCGGTATATTTTTTTTTATACACGCAACGAGCCTACAACGCCTTGCGCGTACAATACAACAATGCTTTCAGAATGCTGATGGGACTACCTAGCAGGGGCTCTGCATTGGGCATGTTTGTGGCAGCTCGCACGGATAGTTTTCAGGCTATAATTCGTAAAAATATAGTCTCATTACTAAGTCGTGTGAGATGTAGTCCCAACAGCATTCTAAAGGAAATTGCTGAGAGGTTTGATTGTCCAATCCTCAAGCATTGGACCGAGCAAATTAAAAGTGTGGCACAACTTATAATATAGATACCAACATGTATATATATTGTAAATTGATTATTGACATACTAAAATTACCAATGAATCTGTAAATACTAACACTAGATTAAGATATTGCTTGTTTTACTAACACTCTATGGATACCTTGCTTGTCCGAAATAAAGAAATTATTATTATATGCAAAATTGAGATGTGATGATAATGTCACTCGAAGCTCATCGCATTTTAATGACAGTTCAAAGGCGATATCACTGTTATCTAACAGAGTTTTGACGTTTTGCGATCTCTTAAACGGCATTCTCGAATTAGGTCCCTATATAAGGGCTGTTACATAAGCGTTTATTATACAGCCTGTGTGCTACTAGGGCTGTCACATATGTCTCAGCATCTCATTGTAATCTATACCAGTGATATACAGAGAAAGAGTTAGGTATAGTAGAAATTATCTAAAGCTCATCCACTTACCTGCATTCACAATGGCGTTGTGTCTAATACAATCCTATCTGCTTTTGTTCTCGTAACCGCCAACCAGTTACTTACAAAAAAAGGTTAGAACTACATTGCGTGGATATTGAATTTTCAACCTTATTCCTTGTAGAATAGGTTTAAAATGGTTGATGATGAGAGTTCATAGTCCTTTTTCCACAGAGTACCTACGTTCTTGTTGAGAGTCGGCCGGTTGTAAAATTCCAAAAAAGTTATGATCACCATTATTCTGTTAGTGTATTTTGTAGTCTAATGTCCAAGGTATGCTATGGTATAATCCTCTGGGGTAACTGTAAGGACGTAAATAAACTGTTCAAGCTACAAAAAAATTGTATAAGGACTATCGCTGGTGCCAAATACAGGGACTCATGTAGGCCTCTATTTAGGGAACTTGAAATATTAACAGTTCCTTCATTGTATATATATGAAGTCTGTTTATAATTATGTGAAAAGAAATATGCACAAGTATAAAATCCATACAAATAATCCGAGGCAAGCTTCCAAGTTACATGGCCTTAATTTATGCTATCCTGCTCATCATAAAACAGCTTATTTCCGAAAAAGCATATCCTACATGTCTGTTCACGTATTTAATCACTTGCCAAATTGTATCAAGATATTAGAGTTTCCTGAATACAACCAAAAATTGTATAAATGGTGCCTGCAAAAAGCATACTATGATATTAAAAGAGCACTTTGAGTGATTCATTCGAGTACAAACTACACAGCATCTTTAGTTTATTTGTTTTTAACTTGACATGTATAAATTTATCAATGATGATGATGACTATTATTATTTCAATATTTAGTAATGTACTCTTGACGTGAGTAGGTAATTCAATTTTTATTATTTCAATGTTTAACTATATGGCAATTTCTAATATCTAAAATTGTAACATGTCTTCTGACATAAAATTGTACGCTGCGTTGCGGTTGATTGTGATGTACCCTAACTTGACATGAGACCTTTATAACTAACTCACAATATTACAATAAATGATTTCAATTTCAATTTCAAGGAAATAGAGTCAATAATCTATATTAACTTTCCAAGGTGGTTACAATCTGCTTTTACTGCGAGCTCGTTATCGTAATTTGTGGTTAACCACTCAATGGTATTGAGTTCTTAATTGGATGAGCTTTGTTTAGAAAATGTGTACTATAGTATAATCTCGCGCGAGAAACAGTCGCGTGCCACAGTTGTACTAGAGGTGATGAAAAGGAGTATATCGCGGTCACAGGTTGCCATCGCTAAAATCTAAATGCCATCTTACTTTCGTGAGCTGAAACGTTTACAAAATAAACTAGTAAAAATAGTTAAATGCCCATTCAAATAAAGCACTAGCCCATAAAAAATCTTACGACATTTCTCAACGGTTTGGCGCCTAACCATTAAAGTTCTCGAAGAAAAACGTTTTATATCGGCTGTCGTAAAATCTACAGCGAAACCTAAGCTTAATAGGAGCTAAAATATGACCTAAATATTTCGTTTCGAAATGAAAGCAATGGGGCATTATATTTTTATCGCCCTCAAAGTCTGGAGTGTGGATAAATATTTTACTTTTATGAAAAACTTCGTTGATATTGTTCGTTGGTATTTTAATTCTGCTTTCGGATTTGAATTCACCAGACATGATGAGATGAGTGAGAATAAACTTACGAATAGCATTATTTAATATAGTACCCTTGATCAGCACTGCTGGGAGTATTAACTTAGTGACCACACATCTTTCCACAACTTTTGAAACTACGTTATAATTATAAAATTTCACCTTTGAATAATGACTTCTGTATGTTTAAATTATTAGTTTACATTAAAACGTTAAATGTCTAAACCGGTCAAACCTAGTAGGTAAACGAATAAGTTTCCGTAAATTTTGTCGTTTTTGTAACAAGCTTCTATCGCCGACTTTGTTTGAACACCCATCAATTGCTCAGTGAGACGATTCTAAAGACCTGAAACTCGGTAGGATTGCTTTATCTATTCAGATTTTCTAGTGCCAATATTATTGTATTGTTAAAATCAAAGTTAAGTAGGTATGCAAAATTTCAGCTCAATCAATCGAACATAATCTCCTTCAAAATTGGACTGCAAGATTCCACCCGAACAAACATAGTTACATAGATACATTACAAGTTACAAACCCTGTAAAAATATGCCTATTAGAAGCCCGATTTTTTGGTGACTAAAGTAATTTTAAGTAGTAACGCTGGAGAAAGTTAATACGATCTGTTACACCTTAAAAACCACCAACAAAACACTTTCTGATTTGATTTAAAACCGATTTTGCGGACAGCTAGTTCAAACATAGCTTAAGACAAATAAATATAATGAATATATTTATACTCTTAGCTTAAGAAACAATAAGCCCAAAAAAGCGGCTATGACATTGTACTCTATATTTCCCTAAATAAGTTATTTATTGTAAGAGAGCTCCCAAACTTAAGAGCATTCCCCACAACTGATATGGCTGAAGATTGGTGGAAACCACGACACAAAACCCACATGCTTCCGATAAGCTGTTACATTAATTCCCATCTACAACAGTTAAATCTTACCACGTTCCTCCTATTAATATGTACTAGCATATCACCGTGCCAAATTGAATATTGGCAAAATGGCACATACGACAATGACCTCCATGGCAGTTAGGTCGTTTTAGCGACAGGTGATGTATTTGTTTCACCCAACTTCCGTGTACAAGGTGTAACATATCAACTCATCTACGTAAAGCCAGCCTATAGCTTACCACGTTCCACCTGTTTATATTACAACAGAACATAATTTAGATTAATAACAGGGAAGATGCGTTAGCCATTTTGTTGGATCAAAAATGTAGTTTTGCGGGTAATGTATTTTTTTATTGTGTGCAATAATGTTCAAGTATATAGCATATAATAATAAAAATAAAATTTAAATTTTAAAAAACCTCCGACCTAACCTGTAAAAAGGAAGAAATAAAATCTACGAAATGTGCCTTTACAATGAACAGTAGAAAAAGAATCCAAGCTTCGTTGCGTTCGGGGGACCGCTAAGTACCTAACCTAAGTGAAATGAAATATATTTTTCAACGCAAAATTGTAAGTATGCATTTATTTGGGGCTTCCCACTTTACGATTTTAGGTACATTGCATTTCATTTACTTAGCGGTCCCCCGACGCAACGAAGCTTGGATTCTTTTTCTACTGTTCATTGTAAAGGCTCATTTCGTAGATTTTATTTCTTCCTTTTTACAGGTTAGGTCGGGGGTTTTTTAAATTTTAAATTTTATTTTTATTTCATATTTTTTAAACAAACAGAAGTTTTTTTCCGGAATTTTCTACATTTAACACTTTTTTTGGTTTTACACCGTTTAAGTTCCATAGTTTCCAGTCTTTCCTCGAGCTTGATCCTTGACTATGTGTACGACAACAGGATCCCAAGCCTGTGGTAAAGAAAGCCGTCTTCTCTAAGATTGAAATTAGCCTTTAGCAACATTCTGGGAAAAAATCGTTAAAGTCAAATTAGTTAATGCTTTTAAATGACAAAATGGCTAAGTTATTTATTAGCCAAGACAATCAAAATATATACTTTAAATGCACTGGATGAGTTGAAAGAACCTGCTACTTATGGCCTAAAACAGAACCAGGTTTCCATTCTACAGGATCCTAGTACGGGTGGCTTCCTTAGCTCCATAAAAATTGTAGTAGATGCTAGGTAACTTGACTTAGTTTTGAAAGACCTAATCATCGATAACCCACACCATGGGATAAACCGTAAAAAAAATTACATCCCCACTTTTTTACGTGTAGGGGGCAGGTACACAAAAAAATAGTTTTTAAAAATGTATTCTACCACTATGTCTCTCTGCTAAGCCGTAGACAGATGGACGGACGGACATGGTGAAACTATAAGGGTTCCTTGTTGACTACAGAATCCTAAAAAGCTGTTATTCACTTAGGCGAGTACTTTTGCTAAAGCTTACGTGTCCTTTAGTCGCGTTAAAATCTTGCAAGGTGTTGCTATTTGTGACCTCAATCAAAGGAACCTGTTCAATAGTCCTAATGACAATTCAGCTTTAGTAGAATTGCAAAACTTAGAAACAGTGACCCAGTATTGTGACACAAATTAAAAAAGTTTTTCTGAAACTCGGTTTAATATCAACTGTACTTTCTTACACAAACGTTAATTGCTCATCAAGAACAATCAGACGAGCCCAAACACCATGGCTTTATTCTGTGCTGTTAAGGAATTCCTACGGCCATCTTCAGCTGCATGGTACCAAATTATTGTACTGTCAAAATTTTATTAAATTGTTGATTACGCTAATAAAACTTAACATTTAACCAACATTTGAAATTCTTGGCTTAGATCCTTTCACAACTAGATGGCAGGGCCGTATTTACCCCTAGGCCCACAAGGCCCGGGGCTAGGGGCCCAGCTAGTCTAGGAACCCAGTCCCAGACGCAGGACTTGTACCATAATAATGTTCTCCTTATAGGGGAGGGGGCCCCAAATGGCAAGTGCCTGGGGGCCCTGGCCCGCTTAGTCCAGCCCTGCTAGATGATTATCATGAGATCTTCACTTAGTGAGTGATAAGGAAAATGCTAATAAAACAACATTTATCCAGCGTTTGGAATTATTGGCTTCAATATTGGCTGAGATCCATTAACAACTACCTAGTCATCATGAGACCTTCATTTAGTAAGTGATATAGAAAATGCTAATAATACTTAACATTTAACCAAAATTTGAAATCCTTGGCTTCAACATTGGCTGAGATCCATTAACAACTACCTGGTCATCATGAGACCTTAATTTAGTAAGTGATATAGAAAATGCTAATAATACTTAACATTTAACCAAAATTTGGAATCCTTAGCTTCAATATTGGCTGAGATCCATTAACAACTAGCTGATCATCATGAGACCTTAATTTAGTAAGTGATATAGAAAACGCTAATAATACTTAACATTTAACCAAAATTTGAAATCCTTGGCTTCGACATTGGCTGAGATCCATTAACAACTACCTGGTCATCATGAGACCTTCATTTAGTAAGTGATATAGAAAATGCTAATAATACTTAACATTTAACCAAAATTTGGAATCCTTGGCTTCAATATTGGCTGAGATCCATTAACAACTACCTGGTCATCATGAGATCCTCATTTAGTGAGTGATATAGAAAATGCTAATCATACTTAACATTTAACCAAAATTTGGAATCCTTGGCTTCAATATTGGCTGAGATCTTGTCACTTGTTCCAATTAAAGCTGAATATCTTGGAAACTACTGGTCCTACTTCCACCAAACATAGCTAAGAACCATCTCGACGGAAAACTCTTTCGATTAAAAAAAACCGCACTTAAATTGGTCCATCCGCTTGGGCGCTACAATGCCAGAGACAGACACACAGATACACAGATACACAGATACACATGTTAAACTTATAACACCCCTCTTTTTTTCGTCGGGGGTTAAAAAGTGGCTCTGTAAGCTATAAACCTCTAGAACATTGTCTGAAATTGTTGATAAATGATTTTTTTACGTTTTCAAACATGCCATACCACCCTATTTACAAATTTGGAAAATCTGAATGGATTTGTTTTTGTTTCTGTACCTATACGAGTATTCCTAACATAAAAAGTCTATAAATGAAAATATGTAAAAAAAACTAATATGTATGTATGTATGTATGTAAACACTTTATTGCACATAAAACAATATTGACAAAAACTCAAAAACAATACATGTGTACAAGGGCGAACTTATCCCTGTAAGGGATTTCTTCCAGTTAACCTTTGAGCAAATGAGACAGAAAACTAGACATTGAAGTGATAGACAAACGAACAAACTAAAACGTGCAAATATACTAAATGTAAATATAACCTTAAGATAAATAAATATACTAATAATTACAAACGTATATATTGTATATATTGTAATATGAGCTGTTAGACCTCGCAGGTTTGTTTTAAAATGACTGGAATTTGATTTTACTTTTTCAACTCCCCTATCTCCGTCATTTTGAAAAATTAATATTTGTCGAAACATATCAAAAAAATTCATGAAAAACGGTTGAGAGATGCGACTTACAGGCGAGAACATTCGAAAATCTAGACATCCAAACATACAACATAATTGTTGGCCCAGCTGAAACGGACACGCTTTCGTTTGTTTGCTCTGTCAATAGAATAACAATACCTTAAAAGCCACGCAGATGGATTCAAAGAACAATAAAATAAGAAGAGATTTATTGCCTCAAAATCAAGATGAGTACAGCAGTCAATGCACCTATATTACAGATTATGCTTATATACATACAAGTGGCAACAGGTTCAGGCTCAGCGTATGATGGGTCAGCTGTTTTTCAGCCTGCACCTCATGCATAGTTACAGAAGTGGGAAAAGTAATGAAAATAATAATATTGCTTTGCTATTCCGCGATAGAATATCGTGCCAGTTAAATTTGTGCTAACCCGTTATACTTATTTGCGTATTTTTTCATGCATATATGCATTTAATGGTCCCACCCTCCCACCACGATAAGAAAAATAAATACGCAAATAAATATAACAAACCACCACCAAAATAACAGAACGTACTCGACACGTGTTTCGCCCCTCTACGAGGCATCATCAGGAGATGTTGACGGTCTGGAGTCCGACCACCGAAAAATCATTAAATGCACATATGCATGAAAAAATACGCAAATAAGTATAACGGGTTAGCACAAATTTAACTGGCACGATATTCTATCGCGGAATAGCAAAGCAATATTATTATTTTCATTAATATGGATTTCCGCAAAGTAACGCCTGATTCAATTAATTACGTGGGAAAAGTATTTTGCACGAAAGTTACCCAACTTTAAACTGCGGAATAGAATAACGTATCTTCAATGTTTTGTTTCAATGGTAACGCTAGGGACCGCGTTAACGCATGCCGCACGTCGCGCGGACTCTGTCGGGGTACTAAGTAGGTAAAAATCTGTCTACCCATGGATTTGGGTGATACCCAGAACGTTCCAGAACGAAGGGTGACATATTGTGACTTTTGTGATTGTAGGTTTTTAACGTTGAAAATGTTTTATGATTTCCTGAAGGAGTAAAGCGCTACGATTTATGAAATTGTGACATTCGTTTGCAGTTTCCCAGATATGAGAAGTACGCGGATAGGCTATATGTCAAAATATGCATCTGTCGGAGGGCTTTACAATACAATTTAATTTATCAAAATCGGTCGATAACTTATTACAATTTTCAAAAATTTTACAATGTTTCAAAAAAAATTCACTGTGATAGATCGAGTATTTTCCTATAACTTTTTGAGCTCGCTATTCAAGAAACGAAAAAAAACCTCAGGATTGAATTAAGCTACAGTTTGAGCCATCTAAAGAGGCGGCCGGACAAAAAATGTAGGCGGTAGAAGGTCCCTTACGCACAAGGTTAGAAAAAAAAATTGTCAAATTTTATAATTTTCAATGCCTTGGATAGTTTGCGCGTAATGTGAGATCTGTAGATTTTTTTAAAGACATGACGTGAACTATAACAGGACTGGTTAGCCCTCACTACGAGTAGTCGGGCTTTGTGTGGGAGTATAAGCCGCTAATGGGATTATCTCCGCGCCAAAGTAGTAATTTGGGGGAGAAAGGCGCGGGCGCACTGGGCGCATGGACTGCGTCGAGTATAGACTGAACCGAGTCAGTCTGACTTAGGGCGGGAGGAGGGGAAAGAGAGTCATATTATGGCAATTGTTGGTTAATCAATGGTCAACTCTTGAAGTTTCACAGAGGTCGAATCAAAAATGATGAAATTCAAGTATCATCAACTCAAAGGGCCGACCAGTGGGCCACCAGTACCAGTGACAATGAATTTTTTATTTCCATTTCATCTAAAAATATGTTTTCCAAGTTTATAGCCGTTTCAGCTGAACGCGTAAACGAACAAATGCCGCTAAAAATCTCAACAACACTTACAGAGATTTATTTCGTTGAACGAGACTTAACGGCTATCCCCTAAACTCGTTAATAGTAATGAGTTCAAAGCCGGCTGCCACACAATATGCCATTTTTTAGGACGTCAATCTATCCTATTTTTTCGGAGGAAGAAGAGGGTATGGAAATAAATCACAGAACTTATATAGAAGGTAAGAAATAACAACTCTGTGGTTATGTTCATGTCTAGAAGCATTGTTACGAATTACCTGAGGGTCTCATGATGGATATTATTGGGACTAAATATCTATATGGGACTAACTACACTTAGACAAAAATTACCCATAAAGTTCGACATTCCTACGGAGCGCTGGAAACGCTCCATACAAATGGCTACAGAGACAAGACGTCATTTCTATGTTGGCTACCAATAATTTTGGTACCCAATCCTAATTCAACAAAACAATAATCGTAAGGCAAGCATGTAAATACTTAACGTACCGTACGCATCTTAACGTACTTCTTCACGGCCAAAATGGAAAAAATCCTTTACAGGGATAAGTTCGCCTTTTTAAGCCTTTTTTATGTCTTTGTTCGATTGTTTTTTTATGTAGAATGAAGAGTTTACATACATATAAAGTCCCGTAATTTTTTATGTAACAGAACTGAGTATATGGAAATGTTATTATTAGTACATTTTGTGAGTGATAGCGGTTCCAAGTACTGCAGTCTTTAATAGCCTTAAGTACGCTATAATGTGGAGATGAAATATTTAAGATAAAACCGTTTGATGACTCCCAAATTAAGGGCCTCTTTTGCTTATTAAATTATAATTTGATTGCTACACTTAAAGTCGGATTTCAAACGTAAAGATTTTACTTGCACTTTTTGATGTTACATTAAAAATTAAAGGAATATCTTAAAAAGTAATTTACAAGTATAATATTTGGACTTTAATAGGTTCGTTACGAGCATTAATTGAAAATTGAAAAAATTAAAATGGTCTCCAAATTAGTTCTAATTTACTAAATAGTCAACACTTATGTAGTAAGTATATAGTTTGGAAAAATCTCGTAACCAACTTAATAGTTCTTACTTTCATTTTGTGGTTGCACAATTTTGTGGAAAAGCGTTCTTTTATGTTATTAACTTAGAAAATTCCATCAATGAAGAAGCCATTTGAATATATTTTTTGTTTTTCACATTGAAAATGCCATCGATTCTAAGTAATATGAAGCCAAAAACGTCAAGATCTGAAAGAAACAAGGATTCGGGTTTTTTGAAAAACGTTCAGTTACATTACAGCCTCATGCAAAAAATACGATAACGATGCGAAGATCGACACACAAAGCATAAGGAAAAAATCGAAAGGTTGCTTGGGAGTTAGGGTGGCGGAAAGGTTAACGCGCTGGTCCGGCAATCCAGAGGTACCGGGTTCAATTCCCGGTTTCTTCCACCAGGCAACTCATTTAACTTTTTCTTTGAGCTTTGATCTTTGTATCAATGGTTTAATACAAATTGTGGTGTACAGTCAACCAATTTGATTCCTAGGCCATTTCGAACCTTGTCACAGTGAACGTCAGTATGAAAGCCCCTTGAAATCTCATATCATTGTCATTGTGACAAGGTTCTATAGTGGCCTGGAAATCTAATTGGTTGACTATACATATAAAAAATTAGACATAATATGTATGTTTCGTAAATGTATAAAGAGTACGATGTCCATATAATGGTCTGTTACGAATGCACCAGTGGGACTGTTCCGCAACTAAAAACTAACTAATATGCGAGCACAATTATCCAACTTCAAAACAAAAACAGTAAAGTTAAATTGAGTTCCGGAAACACCAAGTTAAATATTAAGAGAATAGTTTTAGTTGGCAACACATTGTGATTTCAAAATCAGTGTGTAATGCTGGTAAATTCACATTCACACCAGCATTACACACCAGTCGGTCGTTAAGTTTGCGCCTGATATCCATGGCGTCACGTACCATTTGTCGTTTGATAAGAGTTGATTTGGATTGTTTCGATTTGATCACGAGGATGGGCTAGTTGTTCCTAACTACTATCTCAGAGACCGTAGCCACCGCCTCCTGGTGGAGAAAGGGGCACGCACGGTGGCTCATAAGCATTCGCCAATTTTCTATGGATGGACACTGCTCAACCAGTTTATTTCCTCCGAACCAGGTTGCGATTTGTTTACTGATAAATGAAGCGAACTTCACTTTTCAGTGATGCGTTATTGTAAAACAAATCTGTAATTCATGACCACACTTTATAATTATGTTTTTACTTTGTACATTCCTGTTCTTATTATAATTTTTATTTCATACTTTACATTGTCTACGTTATGTTAGGTCTGTTATTATTTTTGTGCCTCTATAAAAGTAGTTCGTGTCGATACTTTGTTATATTAGTTTAGTTTAGAACTTAAATAAGTTTGCCAGTGCCTCGGCGTATAGCTGTAATGCTGGTATTTTTTTTAATGCAAATATATAAATACAAGGGAGAGGCAAATTTAACACGACAGAGTTGTGATCTTCTTGGGATACTGCCACTTGTCAAGTAGGGATACCTTGAAAGAGACAGATGATGAGATCTCCAAAATTGCTCGCTTGCTCGTCTGACTTCACCCTTAGGCAGGGCGCTAAAGTTTGTAATCAAGTTATTTATTGTATTACCAAACACAATTAATTTATTATATTATTCACGATCGTAACTTAACTTCAATACCTAGATATCAGTTTGCAACTTGTTAACGTTAATTGTTCCACTTGTTTCAATTCGATTAATTCAAGTTTACCCCTTTAGGCAATTTAAGTTATTCGGTACTACGACAACGACACTTTAGTCCTAGATAAACTGAAGCATGTAAAGCTAGCCGCCTTACTGAATGAAATGTATTATACTGTTTTAATACAATAATAATAATATTCATTTTACGACGCAGTTTGTAGTGTACCTGCCTACTGAGCCGGCGGTCTTGGATTCGAATCCCGGCCAGGGAAAATATTTGTGTGATGAACTCGAATATTTGTTCCTGGGTCATGGATGTTATCTATGTACGTATTTATATTATATATATCGTCGTCTAATACCCATGGTACAAGCTTTGCTTAGTTTGGGACTAGGTCGATTTGTGTAATGATCGTCCCTTAATATTTATTTATTTATTTAACTTTTTAGCAACTAAATATTACAATGTTTTTAAAAGGTATGGATATAGATTGTTTGTTTGGGTCAAGTGAAAATCTGAAATTGAGATATTGTTTAAATTGTTGTTCTCAATACTCAATCATTTATTGCAATATTACAAAAGTAGGTACAGATGTTAACTTAAAGCTACAAATCATTGTAAACTTTAACAAAACCTATGGACACACGTAACAAGCTTTGCTTAGTTTGGGACTAAGTCGATTTGTGTAAGATTGTCCCGTAACATTTATTATTTTTTTATCACGTGATAAACGTTTATCCTAACCATCATAGGCTCCCTGTCCAAGGTGCCGCTTCCTTGCTTGATATTAGACCATGTTTACAAGGCTTTGTTCCAGAGCTTTGACATCGTCCTATACAAAACTACCCAATCCACCAAAGGGCTTAAGTATCAAGGATTTCCTTGCAACTTGTGTCATTTAGTGTAAATGTGTCAGGAGGAAATGAGAGGCTGTGTTTACACTAGGGATCGGAAGTGAACGGCGGTAGGGTTAATTGCAAGTTGGAACATGTTCATGGTAATTAGGCTGGTAGGTTAAGTTAATTTACTGGTGTCATACTTCGTGCCCGGGGATTTTGGTGTGTTGTAAGGAGAACATGTCACCTGCGGCGGTGATGCAATTTAGCTGGCTTTAATATAACCAAACATAGGTAGGTAACCGAACATGATGTTAATTAAAATAAAGCTTTAGTCATATAATAAAAATATAGGACAACCACACACAGATCAATCTAGTCCCACAGTAAGCTCTAGTAGGTTTGTGTTATGGACACTAGACGACGATAAACATACTTATATGGATAAATACATACTTAACCCTTTACCGCATGTAGAAAAAAAATAGTTGTTTGAATTTGAACCTTGACCTGTGCCAATAAGGTCCAAGTTCATATCTGCCATATATGGCTTCGTATGCGGTAAAGGTTTAAGTACAAATAGCATCCATGACCCAGGTACAAATATTCGAGTTCATCACACAAATATTTGCCCTTGCCGGTATTCGAACCAAGGACCGTGGGCTCAGTAGGCAGTTGCTTAACCACTGCGCCAACCGCGTCGTCAAGTAGTCGTTGTCGTGAATAGTTGGACTTTAAAAAAAAAGTGAACAGTAACTTTTTATATTAATTTTTTAAATTCAATTTCTCAGATTTTGTTTGTACATTCAAACCTCACACAGTCATACCTGTGCCAACTCGTGACATGTTCTAGGAATTTGATATCGACAAAAAAGATGTCGATATATAATTAATACAATGTGCTCATGAAAATTCTCGATTACTATAAAATGGTTCGATATCATGTTTGATATTATGGATATTTCCATCTTGACGGCAATCTTTAATACTATGGAAAAAATACTGATTGTATATTGTGAAAACTATTTCAAAATAAATAAATAAATAGTTAAACGTTTTAATTTGTTTATTGTTTTTATTTTAAAATGAAGAAAAAGCAAATAATATTTATTTATGTTGAATAATATTCAGATGTTGACAATAAGATTGATATATTTTTTTGTCGGTGAAATATTTTGCTACATCACTTTAATAACTTTGCCCCGAGTGAGCATAGGTACCTATTACCTATGCATACAGCAGAACAAGATGTTCCTAAGTTGTACCTACGTTAAAAAAATCCAGAGCGTCACGTTTGTATAAATATGTAAAAACAATATTTAAAACATTCTGAGTAAGAATAACGAATATGAGAAAAAAATATTATACTTTCCTGGAAAACGCCGAATTCGTAACCGTGAAAGCTCTTATTTAAATTATATTTTATTTATTTTTATTTTTATATAACGGCACAACATGGTGGTTCCACTTCACCCTGATGGCAAGCAAAAAGGGAGGTCAAGTCGCAATGGCAACTGACAAGAAATCAACGGTGCCATGTCATAAATAGTAAAAGTATTTTCTATAGAAGTTTTATTTTAACAATAAATAAAATGATGTATATTACACAATTTATAATTACCTAGTTCATGAACATTTTAGATGGATCATTAAATAGTAACTGGATTTCGTTTTAAGTTTAGGATTGTAAAATAAACACCATTGAAAGTAGATGAAAGGCTGAACAAGATTTGATGACTTACAATATTTGATTCTCATCAAGCAGTATAAGTTTAATTTTAAATTCAAGAGAAATCGTGAGAAACTTTAAAAATACGTTGACTATAGACCGCTTTTCTTTAAAATTGAAAGTCAACTTAAAATTCGAGTTCATTTAAAAACCACTCCGCAGGCAATACTTGTGAAACCTTATTTAACTTAGTACCTTCGGTGGTCCAGTTTGCTTTCTGAAGTTTTCAGTTTAGCATTCAGCTTTAAAATGATTTTATACTCGCGTACTGTAATCTGTCAATTATAATTTCACAGGCAAAATCACAACAAAACACTTTTTTAACCTGTACCGACATTCTATACTCTATGGTACCCGCTACTGAACTTTAATATAACACAGTACAAATGGTTAACTTAATGCCTAATGGCATTCTCTACCAGTCAATCATAGGGCCAAACAGAGATGCTTCAAGTGGGTGCAGAGTAGAAAATTAATCGTTCGGAGAGCATCCAAGATACAAGTGAATACATGTATATTATATAACTTAACCATAAATACAATGATACATATATTTACATACTATAAGATGTATATTATATATAATATAATAATAAATACGATGAAGTGTCTACTACTGCATAGGATGAGACATTATTCGAGCTCTTAAGATAAGAGGCCTTATTCCTTTTAAAATGCTGATGGCTTTAGTAAATTTTATCTATGATCAAACATGTTTCTTAACATATTATTGATGTTACTGCCTAGAACAGGGCTATTGAGATTTATTCTTATATATTTGAAACGTACAGTTTTAATTCTTCATTGATATAATTTTTGTTTCAAAAACTACTTGAAATCGACAAAATTCATGCGGAAAATTAGTTTTATTGACTTATTTTCGACTTCACGCAATAAAATCATGAAATAGCTATGTTACTACCTAGAACTCGGGGGAAAGTATTATTCACTTCAAAAAGATGGTTGAAATTATCAATATGTTTGTCATAATATGAAAAATAGTATATTACTGCCGAGGCAGGGAAAAGTCAGTTCGTGGATGAGTATGATTTTGAAGGACGAGGCGTAGCCGAGTCCTTCAATAATACGAATCTGCGAACTGACATTCCCGCCGAGGCTTGTATAGTGCTTTTCTCCAAATATGCTTGGAAATAATCACCAATCTACATTTTAATTTAATATATCAGTGCCATGTAGTTCGTTTGGTACTTATTTTTTTAGGAATAGTAATAAAAATTCGGGTCCGAATCATATGTTTGATTTAAAATAAAATATATTAATAAGAATTAAAATTATATGAAAACACTAATAAAAAATATGCACATAATTATTAATTTTAGTTAAATCAACAACTTCTAAACGCACTGTTTTTTTTTTATAAACCATACCATATTTATCATTCGGAGAAGATCATAAGTTCAAAATAACTTTTTATATTGATTTGGACACAATCATTTCTGTTTTATTTTTTATTTGTTTACGTTTGGTACACTTATCAATTTTCAACTCACTCATTAAATACCATCATATTATTAAAATTAAAACTTTCGTGAGATATCTCTAATAAATAACTAAGAATCAAGAAAAAAAATTAACCGCATATAAGATTATTATTTAAATTGTTTGTCCGTTATTCGAAGTTTGTCGACATTTAAAATACATTGACAGTAGCAGAGCAGAAAAATGTTCAGTGCAAGAACTAAACGCAGAGAACAATTAAAAAGTTTATACTAGTTTTTATTTTTTAAATTTAGTGGACAATTGGCTGTATGGTGAATTATCAGTCTCTGAAAAAATTAAAAGTAAAAATGCAGTAACCGGCCAAATTAAGAGTACCTTCATTTGTATGAGACGTCATAAACGGAAGGTGTATTTTTTACTTAATCGTCTTATTTAAATAATATTGATTTCCCGGCTAAGGCCAATAATATTTTTTCTTTTTAATTTGTATTAACGCCTTGTAATAATAACGAACGATTTCGTGGTCCAGTTTTACTACATTAATGGGAACATTTCCAAGCAAATTGGAGAAAAACAATTTAAAGGAATAAGGCCTCATAAGACATCTGTCTACTCAACTCAGATGCATTTCAAAAAGAGAACATCAGCATATTTGATAAAAAAGAAACATGCTTTTGTTTCCTGGTTGGTTGAAATTACTTGTCAAAAAAAATTGCCAATCACGGGGTACCCGCCATGACCATCGCGATTATGTTTTTTTAATAGATCATTTTGAGTTCAACGATAAAACACATCAAAAATAAAAATTCAAAGAGGGAATGTCGATTAAAATAAAAAATGATTTTCTGCGTTTTGCTCGTATAAAAAGTATATTTTTATGCAAAGGTTTTAAAACCTCGCCTTACTTAGGCCTTAAACGCGGTACTCGACTTTAAGAACCTTCATTGTGCAACGATTGCATAAAATACCATTTTACCATTCTTGGAGTGAATAAGGCCCTTATCACACTAGCGATATTTGTATGAAGGCGTTCACGCAGCGAAAGAATAAATAAATTAATTAACACCTACCAACCTATGCTTTACCTTAGACTGTGACTTTTGTAAGTTTGTTTTGTTTGTTTCATATTATGTATTTAACTACTTTTTAGTTTTTATAAATTTATGAAAACATGTAATGTCTAATTTTTTTTATGTGGGTACACCACAATTTTTATTCAAGCCTTTCATACACTACACTTTACTTTAATATAATTTTTAGTTATATTTTTTTTATAAATTAATATTAAGGGACAATCTTACACAAATCGACCTAGTCCCAAACTAAGCAATGCTTGTACTATGGGTACTGGACGACAATATATACATAATATATAAATACATTATATAGATAACCTCCATGACCCAGAAACAAATATTCGTCTGCTCATTAGGCAGGTACACTACAAACTGCGCCAACCGCGTCATCAAATGCATGTTATTATTAACTAGATACGCCGCGCGGTATCACCTGTTCATTCCAGGGGAACACTAAATTTTTCAGGATGAAAAGTAGCCTATGTGCTAATCCAGGGTGTCAGCTACCTTCATACTAGAATTTATCAAAACTAGTCCAGCCGTTTAAGCGTGAAGAAGTAACAAATATACACTCACAAACTTTCGCCTTGATAATATTAGTGTAACGCAGTAAAACAGTATAATGTACTTCAAACAGTAAGCAGGCTCGCTTTACAAGTTTCAGCCTCTCTAGGACTAGTTTCGCTGTCTAGTACCGAACAACTTAAATTGCCTAAAGGGGTAAACTTGAATTAATCGATTTGAAACAAGTGGAACAATTAACGTTAACAAGTTGCCATGATATCTAGGTATTGGAGTTGAGCAACGATCGTGAATCTGTAGTATTTGGTAATATAATAAATAACTTGATTACAAACTCTAGCGTCCTGCGAGGCCTTATTCCTTTTAAAATGCTGCTTGTTTTAGATATTTTTCTCTATGATTAAACATGTTTCTTAACATATTATTGATGTTACTATCTAGAACAGGGCTATTGGGCTTCATTGGTATATATTTGAAACCTACAGTTTGAATTTTTCATTGATAATTTTTGTTTCAAAAATTACTCGATATTGACTAAATTCACGCGGAAAATTAGTTTTTTCAACTTATTTTCGACTGCAAGCAATGAAGGCATAAAACAGCTGTGTTACTACCTAGAACTCGGGGAAAAGTATTATCCACTTCATAAAGTTGGTTGAAATTAGCAATACATTTGTCATAATATGAAAAACTAAAATTAAAAAAGGAATAAGGCTTCTTAATGTATGAAACATGTAATATCTCATTATTTTTTATGTGGTACAAACCCCATTTTTTTATATTAAACCATTAATACAAAGATCAAAGTATAATGAAAATTTTATATGCGTATCCTTATACCGTTGGTGGAGAGGATAACACGCTGACCGGTAACCCAGAGGTACCGGGTTAGATTCAAAGATTCAAAGATTTTTATTTGCTTCGAACACAGTAAAATGTGATATACATATTATACATAAAAGTTCAGTGCGTTCAACCATGAAATAGGCATGCAAATAGTTGAGAGGGGCGACGAAATTATTCTTTCAAATTATTATTAACTAATTTAGAAAATGTCAGAAAAAAAAAACAGTCATGATAATTAAAACAGGAAAATAACATACTATATAATAATAATAACCAAATAATCAATGTCAGTCACATGTGTGATCCAAGTAATCCTTAAACCAAGGATACACTAGGGGACAAATGTCCTACGACATGTATCGGCGACATGTCAAGCGAAGCCGGCCGATTTCGCCTGACATATCTGGCGACATCGCGCGACTTAAGTCCGTAGCGACGTCAGGCGAAGTCGTGCGACTTCGCGAAACTTCGCCTGACATATCTGGCGACATCGCGCGACTTAAGTCCGTAGCGACGTCAGGCGAAGTCGTGCGACTTCGCGAAACTTCGCCTGACATATCTGGCGACATCGCGCGACTTATGTCCGTAGCGACGTCAGGCGAAGTCGTGCGACTTCGCGAAACTTCGCCTGACATATCTGGCGACATCACCAAGTTTTGTTTCACAAGGCAGTCGATATCATGACACCCGCCGAGGTAGTGTTGTTGGCTGCGGCGTACATAATTATAAAAAGGCAACGCGACGCCAAATACGCAAGTTGCAAGGTAGCTAATAAAAGGGCTTATCAGCCACGATTTGGGAGGTTTTAGTAAGTATATTTGTATATTGTCGAGCGAAGTCCGGCAACGTCGCGCTACCTCACCCGACGTCGCTGGTGACCCGTGTCGCGCGATGTTGCCAGACATGTCGCGCGTAGTCCGGCAACGTCGCGCTACCTCACCCGACGTCGCTGGTGACCCGTGTCGCGCGATGTTGCCAGACATGTCGCGCGTAGTCCGGCAACGTCGCGCTACCTCACCCGACGTCGCTGGTGACCCGTGTCGCGCGATGTTGCCAGACATGTCGCGCGTAGTCCGGCAATGTCGCGCTACCTCACGCGACGTCGCTGGCGACACGTGTCGCAGGACATTTGTCCCCTAGTGTATCCTTGGCTTTAACCTTATAAAAGCATTTTTCTAAGAGCCATGCAGTCAAATTATTCTTAAAACTAGTTCCATTAAGCAATTTTATGTCAGCAGGTAATCTATTATATATTGCAATACACATGTTTATACACATTCTTCCCATACATCATCTTATTTACACGTGGTTTGTACAGTACGTTAGATTTCCGGTCTCTGCCAGGTTATACATTTAAATTATTTGTGCTTTGATCTTTGTATCAATAACCATTGTTATTAATTTAGTTCACCGACTTTTTATCGACGTTTCATCATAATGCTTCATTAATTTTATCGGAAGTATTTTTCCTTAATCTGTTACATAATTAAAAACCGGCCAAGAGCATGTCGGGCCACGCTCAGTGTAGGGTTCCATAGTTGCCCATACTTCACAATAGACGAAAATTACGAGAAACATTTAAATTACGAAAAAGATTTCAAGCCCTATAAAAAGGTCGTAAACGCAAATGTAACAATAATAGGTACCTACTTATTACCTTCTGGAAGTTATCGATTATACGCGCCAGATTGAGCGAAATGTTTGAATACAGTATGGCAGTTAATTAATATGTGTTACGTTCGAAGTATAAGGACACCGCGCGGCACTTACGTAATTTTAAAGAAAAATATGAATTTTTGCGATAACTCAAAAACGGCTGAACCGATTTTTTCAATATAGTTTTCATTGAAAGTACTTACAAAGCCATTTCATGAATTTTCCCATAATTTTTTGACTCGGTTGAAAAGTTAGAGGACGCTATTTTTTTTATTTTCGGTGCGAATATTTACAAAACTAAAAACTGCTGACTTTATCAAAAAATAATGTTCGAAGACCCCTATTGTTTTTAAAAGACCTATTCAACGACACCCCACATACTAGTGTTGGAACGAATAAAAAAAATCAGCCCCACTTTAGGTGTAGGGGAGTTGCCCGAAAAAAGTTTTTTGTTTAGTTTTTTATTTTACCGTTTTATCGGCGTAATACATACACATACTCATACCATTTCGGTTTTCTAGTACTAATGATCACGGAGCTAAGCCTCAGACGGACAGACAAACGGACAGACGGACATGGTGAAACTATAAGGGTTCCTAGTTGACTACGGAACCCTTAAAATAATTGTGACTTTTTGTAGTAGTAACTTCATCAATAACATCCCTATACCCATCTTTGTTTTTTTAAATATGTAATTTCTGATTTATGAATAAACTTCTAATTCTAATTTCATGACACGTTTTGAAATAAAATTGGTATCGATTCATTAATATTGATTTCGGAAACGAAATTGGATTATTTATTCCCAGAATAAAACTCCAACAAACCTTGAACACAACCGTCATAAAACTTTACAACGCCGAAGTTCATAGTGTTTAAACTTCATCGGTACTGCAAAGTCTAGTTTTACGAGTTACGTGCCAGTGCCGTGTCCGCTCACGACTGGTCGTAAGTCCGGTCGTAAGCGCCGCCCCAATTAGGGAATAACCTCAGAATGTTTGACACCTACTCGTTGTAAAACGTTCGGCGTAAAACCTCAGCTTGGGATGCTCAAAGTTTACTGACCTGATTAAACCTGATAGTGTATTTGTCTTTTTTTTCTTGTTGGTCCCTATAATGCTTTCGTTAACTGGATTAGAGTTTACACATCACTAGTTTAATGTTAATTATAAAAAAAGGCTAAAACTCACGTAAAATTTGTTAGGAACGGCCCGACATGTTTCGATGAGCTTACGTGAGTTTAAACCATTTTTAGAATTATTAAAGATGTTTCACGATAGTTTTAATAATACTACCTATAGATGAATGATATATTTATTCAAAAACTTTCAAAGTAAAAAAAAAAAACATTTTTTTCCAAATCTTGCACTTATTCTTTTTTTTTTCGCAGCCCGACAAATTGTCTACTTTAGATAGATCCCAACAGATGGACTAGTATCAAACTAACTATTCTCATCGCGACAGCACCTAGATAAGTTACCCCTTGACTACGCAGTTCTCAACAGTTTCTTCTCAACAGTGGTCTCCTCTTGTGAAATGCCGGTAGACTCAGACATGTAAAAGTGCCCTTGTGGCCTACTTGCAGAGTAAAGTTCATTATTTCATTATTATTTCGAGATTCAAAACTAAATTTTGCAACCAGAAACTTTTACATATCTGACTCATCCAAAATTTGGAATAACATCAGGTGAGAAAAAACGCCAAGATTCTTCATAAAAACAAATATTTACAATCGTATCATCACAGCCTTTCTCAGTACATAAAACAGTCAGTTAGGCATAATTATATTCTAGACTAATACCATTAAAGTTGTTTTTTTTTTATGTGCAAACGCTAACAATATAATTCATAGTTTGAGAGCCACTGGTGCTATCAACCTGTCGGTTTACGATTGCAACTTTGATCCCTTCTGTTCGTGCGATTTTTGCGACTTGGGAGCCATTTGGTACCACCGTCAGAGGCAGGTATTTTATATAGAAAACTCCCACGAATCTCAGACATATTAAAATACTAACGGTCTGCAGTGACATTGACACAGCACTTTGCTGTCAATGTCATTGTCTTGGTACTATATGCGCTTAAGCTGCGTTCAGTCTTAGAGTGCAGCCGTGTATGTGCGGTTCACCGTGGCGTCACCCATAGGTTACACCTAAAGACCATCGCTGGTTCCCCAGCAAGCATTTATGCTGAGGTGTGACCTTTTCGTGGCATACACTGCAACGATTTTATTTTATTTCTAATGTATCGTGTTGTCCAGTTCGTGTATGTTCACGAATAAATTTTTCTTTCATTCATTCATTCATTCATTTTTTCATTTATTCATTCATTCATTCATTCATTCATTCATTCATTCATTCATTCATTCATTCATTTATTCATTCATTCATTCATTCATTCATTCATTCATTCATTCATTCATTCAATCATTCATTCATTCATTCATACGAAACGGAGAGATATATATTTCGATTGGCCACCGCCGTGACTGATCGTAGCTCCTGATGATGAAACTCATACCGTTTTGAAACATGTTGAGCGATTTTCAACTTCTGCGACGTGAGTTCCAGAGAGTTGTCAATTTCGTATGTATTTTAATACCACAAAACTACTTGGCATTTCTGAGTTGCACATATCAAAAGGCCACCGATAGCCAATAAGATTCTTGAATTCTAAAATTGGATTTTCGTTGCAGTTTTCTGTTTGTGTTTTATGTGTGTGTTTATTCAAAATGTACGTACTGTAAGACTCCAGGGGATGCACTCAGATGGAGCTGATGGAAAGAGCAGAGGTACTTTAATATCTTTATTGCCCGGAGGCCAGATTAATAATGAATATACATTTTTTACAATTGACGGACGTCACGCGTCCGTTCCAATCTTTTTAAAACGTCTCTTTTCTTAAATCAATGGCCAACACCACTGAGAGTGAAGTCTAACCTTCACATTTCCCGCCGTCTCGGGGTGGACGAGGGATATTCATCTTACTATAGAGACACTAGACAACACTACCTCGCACCTCCACCACTTGTAAGACTCCAGGGGATGCACTCAGATGGAGCTGAGGGAAAGAGCAGAGGTACTTTAATATCTTTATTGCCCGGAGGCCAGATTAATAATGAATATACATTTTTTACAATTGACGGACGTCGCGCGTCCGTTCCAATCTTTTTAAAACGTCTCTTTTCTTAAATCAATGGCCAACACCACTGAGAGTGAAGTCTAACCTTCACAGTACATTTACACTTGTACAAATACATTTTAATTCAAGGTAAAAAAATAAATAAGAAGCGCATTTAATTTCTTATTCTTTATCTCTGATCATATATCGATAATGAATGAATGAATGAAAACAATTATTTCAGGCAACTGTAGCCCATAGATACGTACCTTAAAACTAACATACATATATCAAATACAAAAATATTGGGCAAGTGCGAGTCCGACTCGCGCATGAAGGGTTCCGTATCATAATCTCTCTCTCTCTCAAATATTTAATTTATTTTATTTTCAGTATTTGTTGTTATAGCGGCAATAGAAATACATCATCTGTGAAAATTCCAACTGTCTAGCTATCACTGTTCTTGATATACAGCCTGGCGACAGACGGACGGACGGACGGACAGCGGAGTCTCAGTAATAGGGTCCCGTTTTTACCCTTTGGGTACGGAACCCTAATAATAAAAACATATGTAATTAAACTAGATCACATTTTTCAACCGCGACGTGTTACGAAATAAAAAAGCCTGGTTATAAAAATGAAATGAAACACAGAAGACTGAAAAACTACTGTACTTTTACCATGAGTTAATGAGACAGTACTAAATTATGCAAATTATTAATTAACAGAGTACGGTCACGTTAACTCATGTTTTTTTTTATGTTTTAGGGGGCAAACGAGCAAACGAATCGCCTGATGGAAAGCGATTACCGGCACCCATAGACACCTGCAACACCAGAGGAGTCACAAGTGCGTTGCCGGCCTTTCAGGTGGGAATACGCTCTTTTCTTGAAGGGTTTGAAGGTCGTATCGGTCCGGAAATACCGCAAGTGACAATTGTTTCCACAATGCAGTCGTGCGAGGCAGGAAATTTCTAGAAAAGCGCACAGTTGTGGACTGCCAACTATCTAAGTGGTGAGGATGAAAGGATTGTCGCGCAGCACTCCCCGTTGTACAAGCGATAACAGAACAGCCACTGTAAACTCATGGTAAGAGTACAGTACCCTTATGACCGTACTCGCTAGCGCCTCTTAAATGGTTTGTTTAAAGAATTGTAATTCTACAAAGTGACCGCCAAGGGATTCTGTACTACTACTACTGATTAGTCCGACCGATTTCGGTCATGGCGACCGCTTCCACTTCTTATTTGCTTGGCGCTCATGCGCCCGAAGATGGCTTATGAAGCCGATCTTCGCGATTTTACGCGCACAATGTTGGCACGCAAGTTCACCATCTACATAATTGTATATTATGGCCGCTGGTGGACGGTCTTTCAACTTATCGCGACTAGCATCGAGGACAGCCTTGCGGTTATCCTCGAACCCGTTAACTCGCCCATCAACAATCCTACGCCATTCTGGCCTGTGTGCTGCCAAACGTTCCCACTGCGACGGATCTATATTCCAACTCCTCATATGTCGCATTAGGACATCCATCCATATAATCCGTAGGTACTATTCTTCATACAAATCGTTTGCGGTCTCGCTAGCGAGTACAGTCACTGTAAACTCATGTCAAGTTACTGGTATATCTGCGCTGAACACAACGAAAGGCCACTGCAGACCAATAAAACTCGTTGATTGACATAAAATCCCCGGACCCCAGAATTAGCTGGAACAACAAATGGGGACACAACAGTAATCCTCGTATGAGCAGTAAAAACTTTGGCAGTGGCAGTAAAACTGAAGGGTTCCGGCGGGGGCCACTTCCGGTTTTACAGTTTCATCATAGTTTCAATTGTCGACCAACTTCCGTGATAGCAATAACTTAGTGCTGGGATTAAAAATTTCACGCATATTGTATGCGTGTTTTATACGAACACAATCTTTCATATATTTCTTTAGGTTTATCGAAAGTACATAATTATTTTTCATAACCTTACTGTTGGAAAAACTATATTTTTTGGAAAACTAGCCAATTGACCAAAAAATATTCTGCAAACAGCAGGTAGATAGCGGGGCATCTAAATAGTATTTTATGCAATCGTTGCACAATGAAGGTTCTTAAAGTCGAGTACCGCGTTAAGGTCACGAGGCTTGTCAAGTGGCCTAAGTAAGGTAACGAGATTATAAGACCTAATTATTGTGTAACTATTGCATACAATACTTTTTGTACGAGCAAAACACAGAAAATCATTTTTTACTTTAACCGTCATTGCCCACTATGAACTTTTATTTTTTATGTAACCTTTTTCGTTCAACTAAAACTGACCTATTTTACATAGAAAACTATCGTGAGTCACAGACATATTAAAATACTTAAACATGTCGAGCGTTATTCGACTTCAACGACGTGAGTAAACCCGTTTAAGTATTTTAATAAAACTGACCTATTAAAAAAAACATGATCACGATAGTCATGGCGGGTCCCGCGTGATTGGTGAAATTTTTCAACCAGTAATTTCAACCAATATCAGTGAACAGTAGCGTGCTTTTTTTTAAATCAAATATGCTGATGTTCTCTTTTTGAAACTATTAGAGTTGAGTAGAGGGAGGTCTTATGAATATTAAAGTTCTGTAGCGGGTACCCTAGAGTATAGAATTTTGGTACAGGATTAAAAAGTTCGTTATTGTGATTTTGTCTGTGAAATTATAATTGACAGATTATGAAGTACGCGAGTATAAAATAGTACATTACTGCAGACGCCGGGAAATAAGGGCTTGCCGGCTGAGTAGGTATAGACGGCCGACCGTAAGGGAGGCCGTCTAGTGATACGAAGCCGGCAAGCCCTTTTCACGGCTAAGGCATGTATAGTGCTTTTCTCAAACATATGCAATGAAATAAAAAAATACTTCACTCAAAAAACAAATTTAATATCGCGGTAACCGAAGACAATAAATCCGTGATTTTTCAAAATTGCCGCCGTTTTTACTGACGATTTAGGCTTGCTAAACTATATACATATTTATTATTATACTACTTTTTCGTTACATTTATAACTTGGGTTGAAATTAAAATAAGATTCATTCCAATTGAAGTTAGTAGGTATAGCGGATCGCTTATAAGATAAAACACGTTTTTGAACGAAACTTTAGGACAGACATTTTGTCAATTGTCTGTGACATCTGACTCACATTATAACCTTTCTTTCATTTATATAGCAATAAAGTTACAACAATTTGAACAATTTATCAAATTATCACGTAGATCCGCCGATCTAACATATATATTCCATATTACGTTCTACAAGGAAACAACCTAGCATTACCTATAGATATAGATAGGCAGCTGTATTCTACATACATACTATTAATATCACATGCTTAGTGCACAGAACTTAAAGGTACGTAACTATTACTTTTAAAACAGATTATTAACAAAGTTTTTGACAAATTTAACTGATATTAAATGACGCATTCGACATATGGGGGCAATTGCTTATTGAAATTTTTATTGTTTTTCCAGGTACTCTGATATTAGTTAGCTGTACTTCCGAAACTGGTCTTGGCTGTGATAATGTAGCTGACTGTTGATTCTGCTGAGATGGCAAAGGAGGCTGAGGATCTGATCTACCGCGTGGTGACTGTGGATCATGAATTTGGCTGTGAAAATGAAATCAAAATGAAAAATAAAAATGATCAGCTGGCAATATAATTGTGCTAGGAGATTTTGGCGGTGGACTATGATCCTTAATGTAAACAGGAGGGTCACGGCAATCGGGAACAGCCTGGCCGTGGATTTATGTAAATTGATGATGGTTGGGGTACATAATTTTGAGAGTTGGCTGCGTGAGGATTTGTCGCCTTCTGCAACTTTATCAGATTTCCAACCCCCATGCCTTTTGACCATCAGAAGATTGGCAAGGAGTGTAGCTGAAATACAGCAGAAACAATATCCAGTATAGAGGTCGGGACAATCTAGTTTTTAAAATGTTGCTATCTGCTTAGGCATAAATAGAATTTTGTGGCGTCCAATTACTTGTCTTGTACATTTTCTTTTCTTGTAGAATGAAATATTAAGTCTGCCATTTGTACTTTTACTTCTGTCTTTTGTGCAATAAAGTTTAAATAAATAAATGTTATAAGACTGTGCATAATTTTTTTTACATTCATGTGTCTCCGTTCGACTTATTAATTGCTAATTCTGCCTCCGCCCTCAATTCTGGTGGAGTACAATTAATTTCTTTGTCGCTGTTATCATCAGAACTCATTATGAAATTATATTTATAAATATCAACAACAAATATAAAAATACATGACAAAAGTTTTTTTTTTATTTTCCCTCCAATGCCCATAATGTTTTTTTTTTATGGAAGTTGGCCGTATTTCACGTGTGTAGTGTTCCAATAGACCCTATAAGGGCCGTTATACATAACTTATAATAAAAATTAAATTTCTATAATAAATAAAATAAATGCAGAGGATTCTAAATATAAATAAATAAATGTCTATGGGCTCTGGTGACTTACGTATAGACAGTATTTTAAATTTATTCATCAACACATTGAATTATACAGATTTGTATTCATAATATCAGTTCGTGTGTACTAGGCATTAACGCGGATATTGTTGGTCCGGTGGCTGAATGGGTAGCCACTAGACAAAAAATATATATCAGCTGTTCATAAACACAGACGCCATGTTTACATAAAAATTAAAAAAAAATTACTTCCCGGCTTAGGCCTTCAATTTTGTATGAAATTCCTTTACAGTTCTCTCGGATTGTTCCGCCCGAAACTTGACACTTCGAAGCCTGTTTTGACGCATGTTACAACGATATTTCATTGCATGTTTGAGAAAACGAATATACGGGACTTAATATTCAACTACGAAAAGGAAATTGAAGGTTATGACTTTAGTCGCCACAGTATTAAATAATATGAGTATAACCCCTACCAATATGACGCTCCCACCGCCGACTGAAACAAAGTATTTTTTTTTTTATAATTCACATTTAAAATGGAAATAGACCTTTTAAAAGCGACAAAGAGCGATTGCCGGAGAACAAAGAAATCGATGACAGCTATCCCGGTGGGAGTACAGCGCCGGGAACATAGAAATAAAGCCTTTGATAGAAATAATTAATAGTACCTTTACTAGGAATGTTGCGGTTGTATCGCAAGAAAGTATATTTTCCAAACATACTATGAAATGTTGTCATAACGTGCGTTATGACAGGCTTCGAAGTATCACGTTTCGGGCGGAACAACTCGAGAGAACCGAAACGGAATTTCATACAAAATTGAAGGCCTAAGCTGGGAAGTATATTTTTAGCGTTCCGTAGTCAACTAGGAACCCTTATAGTTTCACCATGTCCGTCTGTTCGCCTGTCCGTCTGTCCGTCCGTCCGCGGCTTAGCTCCGTGATCATTAGTACTAGATAGCTGAAATTTGGTATGAGTATGTGTATGTATCACGCCGACAAAACGGTAAAATAAAAACTCTTGGCCGGTTTTTAAACATGGCGTTTGTGTTCGTGTACAGGCTAAACCTGTTTTTTTTTTAAATGTGTATATTTTTTTATTTCATTGCATATGTGCGAAAAGCACTAGCCGTCAAAAAGTTTGCCGGCTTCGTATCACTATCTCTACCTATCATGTCTATACCTACTCACCCGGTAGGCCCTTCTTATCGGTGTCTGCAGTAATGTACTATTTCTTTTCAGCTTACGAGTTATTAAGGATATATTTAAAATCCCTGAAATATATGTGGAACTAGCTTTTGCCCGCGACTACGTCCGCGTGGAACTTGGAAGTATGGAAGCAATATCGTACAACACGATAGATATCCACCTAATCACCTTAATTAATAAAAGGGATTATTAAAAGCGCCTAAGCAAATGGAAGAGCAATTGTGGTTTTGGTCTAATCATTACATTTCCACAGGGTCATCAATGTCATCATAAAATTACTTACTCACTTTTCAATCTTTTTAGGGATAATTTACAGGATGAAAACTATCCTATGTTTTCCTCGGATCTTAAACTATCTCCATGCCAAATTTCATCAAAATCGATTCAGCGGTTTAAGCGTGAAGAGATAACAGACAGACAGACACACTTTCGCATTTATAATATTAGTATTTGTAGTATTTATAATATTAGTATGGATCAGTATGGATTCAACATTCTGCTTTTTTACTACAGCTAATTTAATGCCAAAAGCTTTCTTAAATCTTTACTAGATCGTTGAATCATCTGGCAGTTACGAAGCTGCATTCCAATACCTACGTGATCACTACTTACTTATGTTTTTATCAAAACGCACGCATTTTGGTAGAAAGCAGAGCTAAGCGCAAACGACCATTTTGGTGCGCACTGGTGTACGAGTATATGCCCGTAATTACCTATTATGTTGCGATAAAATAAACTTGTTATTTACCCACTGTTCCGAATCCAAACCTGAATGGAAAAACACAAGGGAAATCGCAGCGGAGTAAAAATGCAACTTTTCATTCTCTTTGTTTGCGATCGACTTCTATAAAATATTTATGTAAGTAATAACATTGGGCTCTGTGAGTTCGGAAAATTCTTTTTTATCTATCCAGGGCAACAATATGCAATATAAAAAAAAAAAAAAAAAAAAAAAAAAATATGTTTATTTCAGACCTAGATCCATATTGTGTTAGTTACAAAGAACTTAATTACCTATGTTAGTATATACAAAACAAAAACAACTACCTACACTATTTAGCCCTGCCTGATGTCACCTCAATCCAGTATTTAGTGAGATGACAATCAAGACGTTCAGATAATGTCCTTAGGAGGCCGTTGCTGCTGCCTCGCACGCGGGCAAGCAAAGACGCAATTCTTTTACGTCTAATGGCGTAAAAGTCGTCTGTTCTCGCCTCCGCGAACATGCCCGATGCACTACAGTGCTTCGGCAACCTCAACAGCATCCTCAGGACATTATTGTACTGGACTCTTAGAGAGTTATAGGCCCTCTGGGTGAATTTCGCCCACAGACTGCACGTGTAGAAAGTTTGACAATATGCTTTAAAAAGCGTCAGTTTTACTTGGGTGTTACAACGTGCAAATCTGCGGGCAACCATATTCCCCCTCACGGCCATAGCTCTCCTTTCCCTTTCCAAATCCATGTCATCCTTCAAATCACTGGTGAGAAAATGCCCCAGGTACTTGAAACTCTCCACTACCCCAAGGGGCACCCCCCCCAGCATGATCGTAGGCGCAGTCGATCTCGAATTATATTTTGGAGCCTTAAATATCATTAGCTCACTTTTTCTTGCGTTGTACCTTAGACCATGCTGAATGGCGTACCCCTCACATATAGCGATGAGTTTCTTAAGGGAGCCTACTGATGGCGCCAGCAGCGCCATGTCGTCCGCGTAGCTAATATTGTTAAAGCACGTTCCCCAAATATGGCAACCGACACGCGCGCTGCTGAGCCCCTCAATAAGCTCGTTGACATAAAGGTTAAACAAAATGGGAGATGTTAATCCCCCTTGCCTAACCCCACATTCAAGCTTATATTCGTCTGAATACTCCCCACCCCATCTCACTTGATTGACCTGATTGTTATACCAATACCTTAACAACTGTATACACTCGGCAGGAATACCAGCTTTGGCTAGTTTGTCCCACAGTATATGGTAAACAACCAGGTCAAAAGCCTTCGAAAGGTCCAGGAAACACGCGTACACAGGTGTGTTCCTGTCCCTGTAATAAGAGACAGCTTGCTTAAGGCACAAAATCGCACTCTCCGTAGACAGACCCGGCCTAAAGCCGAATTGTGCGTCGTGCAATTTTATATGCTTTTGAAGTTGTGCATTAAGCAAACTGTCCAGCACCTTTGCTATTATAGTTGCAAGTGAGATGGGTCTATAATTACCTAATTCAGACAGGTCACCCGTTCTATTTTTAGCAAGCGGCACCACAACGGTGCGCGTGAGGCGCTCAGGCAGATACTCGTGCCTTAAACATAGCGTAAAAACATTGCTAGAACGCGCGGCACGTGTACGCCTGCATACCTGAGATGCTCAATACTGAGACCGTCATAACCTGGAGATTTTCCCTTCTGCATGTTTTTTATGGTGGCTTCAACTTCTTTAGCCCTAAATGTAACAGTCGGCCCACCCCCCACTCTCTCAGTATCCAGCACCTCAGGCGTTGACTTAATTAACGGACTCACAGTAAAAGCAGTCTTAAAGTTATTTGCAATAGATTTTTTATCGCACTCGCCTCCGACGCTAACAGGAATACTTGGCCGCGCACTAAACTTACTTGTATTTTTCCAGAAGGATTTAAAGTCCTGATTAGCCTGATTTGATGCCAGAATGTCACTTTTTATCTGATCCTGCCTATCCTGGCACCATTTTAATCTGGACTTAAAAACCCTTCTGGTTTCACACATTTCATTATAAATGGGACCTGCCGGTGGTCTGCTAGCCCCTACCCATACTAAAAATTTTACCCTTGCTTCCTTGTGAGCGTCAGCGACATATTTATTCCAGCCCGCTATATGTCCTCTCGGTCTGCCCTTCCAATACTTACTTGATTTTCATTGTACAGATAATATCATTGTACATTCTGTCTAGAATTATTTTATGTTTCGGCTCATTACAAACCTTATCTGCACACGCCGTTAACTCAGCCGGGAAATCAAGCAATTTCAGCGTGTCATGGCAGACCGAGTGGTATATTTCCACTTGCTCAGGTTGTCTCTCACCCCATATTACACCCTCGTGAAGCTGTTTAACAGGATTACACTTAATCTGAATTTTATCAAAATCGCACTCGATAATAAGTGGCAGGTGATCCGACCAATACACGTCACAGTCTACTGTTATATTGCACACTGTTTGCCGTGCTGCTTCTGTGACGACGCAGTGATCAAGCCACCTGCTACAACCATGGGCTTCACTTGTGTACGTATGAGTACCCGACTCTGAGCCCAACATGTCAAGGTCAACGCAACACCATTTTTGATTTTGACAAAACTGCAGTAACTCATTACAAAATAACTCGTCCGGGTGTGCATTAAAATCACCTAATACGTAAATAGCTTCGGTGTCACTATTTTCTGCACTTATCGCGGTTATTTCGGCCAAACAGTCTGTAAAAATTGGCAAGTTATCAGGTGCATTTACCGGCATATAAACACTGAACACTAGCATACGGATTTTTTTTAATAGAAATGCTTGCTTTGGCAGGTTGAACCTTTTAAGCTTTAAAAACGTTATCAAAAAGAGAGGCCTCTTGATAAAAAAATCGCATCTTATTTTTTTCAAACATGCTAATGGACTCTAACATTATTTAAAATACATTGACATCGAGTTTCCTATCTCAAAACTTTGTGTCTATTTAAGAAAGTAACACTGCACAAAAAATTATTACTCTTTAATATACAGGGTGGAAGAGGACGGGGGACTATCCCGCCGATAACCGGAGATAGTTTAGCCCTAATACTATATTTTCGTCATACTAACTTTGTGAATATATTTAGCAGTTTTCAAATTATAGCGAGTTAAACATTCTACTACAACTAGTTTCAACCCTAAACATGGTGTCATGAGAATTTTAGATCAATGAACCTACTTATAACCAAATACAGGATAATTATTACGTTTTTTGTTAGTGATGCATACACCGGCCTATGATGGTTGCGTTTATCGCGTGATAAATAAGTGACAAAGCTGTCACTCACACTCGCATTTTGTTAAAACGTGATGGATGCTTTGTCACTAATTTATCGCGTTATAAAAGTAACCATCGTGAGTGATACTGACGAGCGGCAATCACACAGGTACGGTATGTGACGTTACCCGCTCTGCACTGGCCATCGTGGAACGCTGGTGCAACAACAACGAACTGACGGTCAATCCAAAAAAGACAGAACTGGTAATGTTCACCAACAAACGTAATCTGGGCACCTACCGACTACCCAGACTGTTCAATACAGAGCTCCAATTGTCGACCAAGGTAAAGTATCTAGGGGTAATACTTGATAGTAAGTTGAATTGGAGCAACCATCTAAATAATAAAATTGACAAAGCTACAGTCGCGTTCTGGCAGTGCCGTAGAATGGTAGGTAGAACTTGGGGTCTCAATCCTAAGATCACACTATGGCTATACCAGGCAGTTATCAGACCAATATTAAGCTACGGTGCAGTAGTATGGTGGCCACGAACCAAGCTAACCACCGTAGAAGCTAAACTACAACGACTTCAGAGGTTAGTTTGCATGGCAGCTACGGGATGCATGAGAACTACACCCACTGCAGCCCTGGAAGCTATACTGGGGCTGCCGCCGCTGCATCTCTTCGTCAAAAAAGAAGCGGCAGCTACGGCGATACGTCTCAAGAAACTAAACCTCTGGAGATCAGCTAGGGTACCGCACACCGAAATCCTCTATGAGGTAATAGGTAAGGAACCGCTTATAGAAGCGGCCACCGACAGGATACCCAAGCAATTCATCTTCGACAAAAAATATAAGATACAACTGTACGAGGAACCTGGCGAAGGTCTTAACCCAAGGGAGTTAAGAATCTTCACAGACGGGTCCAAAACTAGGTCAGGCACTGGCTCTGGGGTATTCTCAGAGGACCTAAACATACACATCTCTACACCACTAGGAACCCATAACACAGTCTTCCAGGCGGAATGTATGGGTATCATAATGGCAGCCCATGCAATCATCTCGAGGAAGGTAAAGGACTACCCCATCCGCATACTCTCCGATAGCAGATCAGTGTTACAAGCCCTGCAGAGCTACACAGTAACCTCAGGACTCATATACGAATGTCACCGAGCATTGTCAGAGGTATGTAATAATAATAGCAAAACCCTACAGTGGATCAAAAGACACAGCAACTCGCGCGGGAACGACGCATCTGACGAACTGGCGAGAGGAGGTTTGGAGATGGTAGCAGAGGGACCCGAACCAATCATACCTCTACCATTCGCCTGGCTGCGCCACACAGTGCGTATGAACACGAAGGTAGAACAGCAACTATACTGGTCTAACCTAGGTACCTGCAAGCAGAGCAAAGAAGCCCTTCCGACAATCTACCCCGGGTTGTCACGCAAGCTAAGGCAGCTGAAGAGGCCACAGCTCCGGCTCATAACTGGAGCGATAACTGGACATGCCCTGCTAAACAAGCACTTATTTACTCTAGGTGTTACTGACAGTCCTCTTTGCAGAGCTTGCATGGAGGCCGAAGAGACTGCCGCCCACGTCATTCTCGAATGTCCTGGTGTGGCCAAATACCGGGCACAACACCTCGGGTCTCCGAGGTCACTCCCAGAAGTCGTCGGCAACATCAAGGGACTGCTAGGCTTTCTGGTAGAGTTGGGTTGGCAAGAGTAGTGCCAGCAACCCTTTACGCAAAATAGGCGCATTGTAAGACGTCGAGTTGCGGAAAACTAGCCCGCGATAACCTATAACCTAACCATCGTGAGCCTGCTGGATGGCTACTGTAAAAAAAAGTATCGAGAAAATCTAAGCAATCTTCGTTCACAGCTGTGTCCCAAAGATATTGGTCTGGAAGAAACAATATTGTCACACAAGTATTTTATCATATTAAACACTTTCTTGAATGCTTAAGAAAACGAACATTCGTGAACATCACAGGTGAACATATTGTATTGTATTCTGACGTATTCTGTATTGTATTGTATGACGACGCGTTTGGCTTGGTTTGTAGACACCTGCCTACTGAGCCGGCGGTCCCGGGTTCGAATCCCGGCCGGGGCAAATATTTGTGTGATGAACTCGAATATTTGCTTGCGTCATGATTTTTCTATGTATTTAAGTATATATTTATCTATATAAGTACGTATATCGTCGTCTAGTACCCATAACACAAGCCTTCTTGAGCTTTGGGACTAGATCGATTTGTGTGAGGTAGTCCGATATTCATTATTATTAGGTATTTATTCTTTATCAAATAACAATAAATCGGAAACGTTGACTACTGACATGGATTAGGGTTCGATTCCCAGTCTCTTCTACTAGGTTACGCATTTCAATTTTTCTTTGTACTTTGATCTTTGTATCAATGGTTTAGTGCAGCGTTTCTTTTTTTTTTGTCTACGGACCCCTTAGGAAATCAAGCACACTTTTAAGGACCCCCTTAATAAAAAAAGCAGCAATAAAAAATAGCACGGCGTGCGTAGCGATTACGAGACTTTTGGTGGCATTTATTTATGATTGTTAAATAGTCCATAGATAAGGCTGCGGACCCCCATACATACCACAGGTTAATAAACACTGGTTTAATGACATGGAGTTAATGCTAGGGAACATCGCAATGCCTCTACGAAATAGGATCCTTTAATAATAGGTTTATTAGTATTAAAGCTGTGCTGTAATTTCGATCAAAACTGGGGTGGCGTCTTTATCACTCTAGAACTACACTAAATACTTATTGAAGTCGTAAACTAGTACAAAGTGCCGACATTACTATCCTTTAGTTGTGAGCAATCACGCAGAAAGGTGGTATTCTGACATTTGAACATTGTGAGTTGGTCAAACTGTTGAGCCTCTAAATTAAATTCCTCTAATGCCTACGGTTTATTATCAGGGTATCAATAAGGACACAAAATCAATCTACACTTAAAAGATATATTTACCTATATTACCTAACTTTAGTTAAAATTCTACACCAGAAATAACATGTTTCATATGTAAAATATCTAAAACAATCAGCATTTTAAAAGGAATAGGTAAGGCCTCTTAAACAGTTCACTGATTAATTATTTTAGTTTTTTTTTTTAATACAACGAAGATAAGATATTTTTATCTAGGATATAGGTTTGTAGGCGACTGGCTCACACATCTTATAAATAATGATTCTATTTCACGTAATGATGAGTTCTTACGTGGAACGATGAAAATACAATAAATGTTTTTTTTTTTTAAGAAATGACTTGAACTGTATCAGGGCTGGTTAGCCCTCACTACCAGTAGTCGGACTTTGTGTGGGAGTTATAACCCGCTAATGGGATTACCTCCATATATTCCAATCTATTATCTGTTATAACTGAATGAGATCATACGCTTATATTTAGGCCGCAGTGAATTTTAATTTTGCTGTTTTTTTTATTATTATTTTTCGTTTATTCTTTTTTGTGTCGTTGTCGTTAGTGTGTCATCAAATACCAATTATTGGTATTTGTCATTGGAAATGTTAAATTAGAGATAGTCTGTTTTAACAAAATAGAGTTTCTGTAACACAAGGGCTACTCCTAGACTTCAAATTCGTAGTTTGAACCGTGCCATCCTCCTCAATTTCATTTAAAACAATATTTGGATGAGCGGGATGCACGATACGATACTCAGCAAATGAGCCAGAATTGTGGTATTAGTCAATAAATCCTTATTAACACGACGCTGCCGCTTAAATTAGATTTTACGTGTGAAGTGCTAACCACTAATGCGAATTAATGTTTGTGTTGGAATCTAGATAACTCTCCTAATTTTGGAATCAATACGCATTTCAATTTACTACCTACAATGTAAATAATAACTAGGAGAGAATAGCTAAATCAGAAAGCCAAAAAAATGGCAATAGTGTCCATATCAGAATGAAATATTATAAAAATAACAGAATTAAAGACATTATCTCTCAATCGACCCATTTCTATTTAGATTATTTCAGAAACTAAATTCACAATTTTAACTTCATCCAACGGTAAAATTTCGTTACCTGGTACAGTCAACCAATATGATTCCTAGGCCATTTCGTACCTTGTAACAGTGAACGTCAATGAAAGCCGCTTGAAATCTCATATCATTGTCATCGTGACAAGGTTCTATAGTGACATAGGAATCAATTTGGTTGATTGTATGTACAGTAAAGAAAACTGGAACGCGTATCTTTTTGACGCTTAAGACTGCATCGAGCGAAATGTGAAAAAATAGGCAGTTGCCGTTAAGTAGACAACGTCAACACTAATTGCTCAATCCATTTCTAAACTATATATTTAGCACTTCGAAGAATGTGTTAACAACTTCTCCGTGGAAAAATTATAAGATTATTAATATTTTACCCTAGAAAACTAAGTAAAGTTGGGCGAAAATTGTAAAATTGTAAGCAGGCGTTAAGTGTTTTTTTATACTTTAACAATGGAAATCTATTCTGATTTTCAGTTGAAAAAAAAGATGAATGTTTACATTACAATTTGTCCACATCAAATACTTGTCTTGTTTTTGTCTAATTTCAGTTTGTCTAACAACTTTTAGCATAATGAACATTTTATCTAAAGTCATTATGTATAATATCATTTCTCATAATTATTATTTTGTCGAAATTCGTTTTGCCTAAATGATCATTTTCATAACTCTTGTTTTGTCGAATATTATTTTATCTAAAACTCACTTTGTCGATTCTTATTTTGAAAATTGTAGGTTAGGTTAAAGACCAAATACTGTAGGTTAGGTTAGGTTTGTTTTATGACCATGGATAGCGGAGCGAGCGAAGCGAGCGGAGCGTCAGATTACTTGCTAAATAAATAAATCAGGCAAAAATTTTTTTAGGCAAAATATGTTTATACTAATTAAAAATTAGGTCAAATGAAATTAGACGAAATAAGATTATGTGAAATGAGTATTATTCGAAACGTTCTTTACTCAAATAATAATTAGGCGAAACGAATAATTATGCTGAATAATATTAGTCTATAAATAATGACACAAAGGTAAATTAAGAAAGAAAAATTGAATGCGATCTACTACAATCGAAGCGGGGTTTGAACCCGCGACCTCTGCGTTTCCGGCGCATTGCTCTCCCAACTGAGCTATTCGACCGCTACGTCAGTCACACCAAATCTTTCATCCCTTAATCCTTTACGCTACTGGAGCGCCCTCTGTGTCATATATGTTGTTTGAAATGCTTATTGCGCATTAGCCATACCCTAGGATGTGCGTTTTACACGCACGATCCCCAATCCCCATTGTTTTACAGCAAGTGTGAAGACTGCGAGAGAGATGGCGCTGTTCTAAATATTTGTATAGAATCTTTTTATCGATTCATATTTTTATGTGGTAATACCACATTTTTATTTTTATAAATAATGACACAAAGGTAAATTAAGAAAGAAAAATTGAATGCGATCTACTACAATCGAAGCGGGGTTTGAACCCGCGACCTCTGCGTTTCCGGCGCATTGCTCTCCCAACTGAGCTATTCGACCGCTACGTCAGTCACACCAAATCTTTCATCCCTTAATCCTTTACGCTACTGGAGCGCCCTCTGTGTCATATATGTTTTTTGAAATGCTTATTGCGCATTAGCCATACCCTAGGATGTGCGTTTTACACGCATGTCTTTATTTGCTTTGTGTCATTATTTATAAAAATAAAAATGTGGTATTACCACATAAAAATATGAATCGATAAAAAGATTCTATACAAATATTAGTCTAACTGAAATTAGGCAAACCGAATTTTTTTTTCGAATTTGAACTTTAACCTGTGTCAATGAGGTCGAAATTATTATCTGTCATATATCGTATGCGGAAAGGGTTGTACCTTGTTTTGCCTAACAACTTTTTGCCTAATTTCGGTTTGCCTAATTTCAGTTAGACTAATATTATTTAGCATAATTATTCGTTTTGCCTAATTATTATTTGAGTGAAAATCGTTTCGAATAATACTCATTTCACATAATCTTATTTCGTCTAATTTCATTTGACCTAATTTTTAATTAGTATAAACATATTTTGCCTAAAAAAATTTTTGCCTGATTTATTTATTTAGCAAGTAATCTGACGCTCCGCTCGCTTCGCTCACTCCGCTATCCATGGTCATAAAACAAACCTAACCTAACCTACAGTATTTGGTCTTTAACCTAACCTACAATTTTCAAAATAAGAATCGACAAAGTGAGTTTTAGATATAATAATTTTCGACAAAACAAGAGTTATGAAAATGATCATTTAGGCAAAACGAATTTCGACAAAATAATAATTATGAGAAATGATATTATACATAATGACTTTAGATAAAATGTTCATTATGCTAAAAGTTGTAAGACAAACTGAAATTAGACAAAAAAAAATTAGACAAATCAAGGGAATACCGTCTACTTTGTAGCGAAAAAATTCAATATTAATTGTTCCGGCAGGGTTTGTTTGGGACGGCTTTCCGGGCCAACAAAGGCGTCCTACCTATTGAACCCCTGAACCTGGTGCCAGAGCACGTTGGAGACCCAGGATCGAACTCTGCCTCAACCATTAAATTTCTAAATTTTTCGCTTCCTTGTAAACATTTGTTTACGCCAACAGACGTTACTGCTTTAATGAAAATTGACAATATAATTATATATTTGTTCTAGTTTTGATGAGAATTATTAATAACTGAACGCGATTGTTTTTGCAAAAACTTGTGCAATTTTTACATCAGTACAACAGGAAAAAACGTATTACTACTTTATTTACCCAATCAATCTTTCGAGACATTATTTAATGATAACACAAACTGAAATAACAAATAGACCTGAAATTGCCACTTTGCTGTTGCTGCTGTGCAACGAATTTAGCCAAACTTGTCATCATATTATGTAAGAATTGAATGTGCGCACTCTAAGCATGAAAATTAAAAATGCAACTTGAAACCATAGGGCTGGCTCGTTCTATCGTGGAAAGGGTTCCTATAAGACTGGCTGCGTTCCCTCTTTGTATAAATCCAACACAAACCTCGTGATCGTCATCTCCTCGTAACAGTTTTGGTTACGACTTACAGGATATAGCGTAAGGTTTAGTTTTAATTTAGTATACTTCAGTTAACGAATTTTATTCATTGTAATTTCATAACTTATTTATAAATAAAAATAATATAAATATAAATAAATATTGGACAACCGCACACAAATTAATCTAGTCCCACAGTAAGCTCTAATAGGCTTGTGTTATGGAAACTAGACGACGATAAACTTACTTATAATAGATAAATACATACTTAAATACAAATAACATCCATGACCCAGGCACAATTATTCGAGTTCATCACTCAAATATTTGCCCTTACCGAGATTCGAACCTAGGACCGTCGGCTCAGTAGGCAGTTGCTTAACCACTGTGCCAACCGTGTCGTCAAACTCTTCACGCAAACCACAATGTCGTTATATACCAGACGAAATTATATTTCTTTATCCCTGGAAATGAATAAATACATTTAAATTTCTAGGCTGTAATGTTCAAATATAACTCGTTATCTTTAATGTGAAAATATATTTATAACAGGTATAAATCATTTTAATCGTTGAACTCAAACGTAAGGTTAATTAAATAAAAATATGACAAAACGCAACTGAACGTCATAGTATTTGATTATGATAAGAAAACTACTATATTATAGTCTTGATCTCTGGAAGTAGACATTCAGACAAAGGGCGTTTTCATTAGTCTTAAGAAACCGTCCGGAGCAAATTGTACGAATTCCGTGATGGGTCATTCGGCTGACGGCAAAAATGATGAAAAATCGACTAATGCTACAAATATATATAAAGGAAATGATAAAGCGGAATTAAATATTGACCAAATTATGGTATATGAAGAACCAAAAAAGATGGGTGAGTCTAAATCATGCATAATTCAAAATCATTACATCTGATTTAATATTTTAGGGGCTGCTGAATTGGGATATGTTTCAAACACAGACAAGATTCAACATGCAGCAAAAACACTGAGGTTTGAACAGTTTTCAAACTGAAACCATTTTATTTGAATTTTTTATATGAAAGCGAAGAGTTGAAAAATTGTAATTGAAAGCGATTTGACCGATTCTTGTTTATTTAGACGATCTACCAACTAATCTATTAAAATAATTTCTCAAGCGTGCAATTTTCAAACTAATCGCTGGTTTCTTGTTTATATTGTTTTTTTCTGTTTATTTAACTTCTAAATTTATGGAACATGTAATGTCTCATGTACGCATCAAGATTTATCAGTTACGTATTTCAGCTTTGATCTTTGTATCAATGGTTTGATATTTGACTTCTGTTTTTTAAATGTTTTCTCAAACTTTTAGGATACGGATACCGACATCAGCAGACTGTTCTTTTGTTCGTCTGTTTAATGACTGCTTACAGCATGAGGACTTGCATGGGAGTAGCTTTGGTGGCTATGGTTTTTGATATAAATGATAAAAATTCGACTATCGATGCCACTCTTGTTGGAATTGAAAATAAAACAACAATAGGAAGCGTCGAACTACTAAATGGGATAGCCTTTACGGAACCAGTAAGTACTAAAATTGACCCAATATGACATGCAAAATGTTGTTTTTTGTAATTTTGATTGATCAAGTTTATCAATAACTTGGACAAATCGAATGAAATCTTTCCGAAATAGCCCTATATTTAATATTCTGCAATATACTGGATACTCTGGACAGAGTTCAATATTCTAGTCACTATTTGTGACATGTGAAAACATGTTTTTTCTCGCCGATAAATCTTTCAAACAACAGTAGCATCCTTAAATATAATTATCTTTATTTATAGTAAAATAAATTAATCTTTTAAACAGCAGTAGAAGCTTTAAATATAATTATCATTATCTATAGTGAGTTATCTTATCGTTTTAGTAAACAACTAAACGATGAATGGTAAGATCACGAGATTGTCTTCGACATTCTTATTGTTATATTTCCGCAATGAACGTTATCTCTTATCAGTTACTGCATTCTTCCACAAATTATTATTATAACTCGTGATTTCTTCTCGCAATACAACAAACATTTTATTAACATTTAATTTAATGTTAATTTAGTGTTGGCCCGGAAAGCCGTTGGAAACGCAGGTTCGAATCCTGTCCGAATCATTAAATTTTTAAATTTTCGCTTCATTTGTAAACATTTAACATTTAATTTGTTTATCCGACGATATTTATTACGTAAAGGACTAAAAATAAAACAAAACTCACTTTGATTTTTTTCTTAAATATCCCGGTCATATGTCAAAAGATCATAATGATGCTTATCATTACAAGGATCCATACCATACTACCTACTAAAAACTTGTATTGCTGTTCTTCTTGTTTGTGACTAGTGTCACGGTCCCCGTCCTGTGATGTTATTTTGCACGGCATCGAAAAATTTTAAAATTTTATGTTTCGGGCTAACACGAACGGAAAGCTGTCGGGGACACACCTTGCTTCTATCATTAAATTTTTAATGTTTTCGCTTCATTGAAAAGATTTGGTTTACACTAGCAGACGTTACTGTTTTAATATAAATGATTATTAATTAAGTAGGTACTAGTTTATATAAAATAAAATTTTCTATTTTGGGTTTCTTGGTATGATGAATCAATGACATTGTTTTCGATTACATTGATATACATTGAAATCAAAAAAGTTGTCAATTATCTGGAAATTATACTTAAACTCAATATCATCATCTCCCACTTGCTCTTTTGTAACCAACAACTCCCTAATTGTTAGAGACTATATTAACTACATGTTTTTTGTCTGCCAATTTTTGTAGTAACGTAACGATAGATTTCGATATGACAGTCGCCATGTATTTCGTTTCATCATCTTCATCGTATCTGACCACGGATTAAACTACTCTTATCCTATCTGAGTGGTTTGACTTTAACATCTATTTTATTGTTTTAAGTTCCCAGCCTTCCAATGGAACAAGACGACTCAGGACTATATGCTCGCAGCCTTCTCCTGGGGCTACATGATCCTTCAGATACCGGCTGGCCAGCTGGCTCATCGGTTTGGCACAAGGTATCTACTCACTGGAGCACTGGTTATCAACGGAGTGGTGTCCTTTTGTACGCCGTGGGCAGCATTTTACGTGAGTTTTTGGACTTATATACCCTTATAATAATATAATAAATTATATTTAAACTTTATGGCACTAAACAAAAGTCAGTACAAATGGCGGACTTAATGCCAAATGACATTCTCTACCAGTCAACTACAGGGCCAAACAGAGATACTAGAAGTGGGTGCAAATCAGAAATCTGATGGTACAGAGAGCCTTCTAGGGTAGAATATAGTAAATACAAATATATACATTAATAATGTAGTGTAGTTTAGACTTCTTCACAGCTATAAAGTTATAATCTTGATAAAATATTTCAAAAGCACTTCGGTTTCAATCAACTGTTTTTATTGTGTGTTTGACAGATTTTAATTTCAAAACTTTATCTGTCTAGTTCAATACTTATTTTTTGTGGATTTTGCAACTTTATTTTGAAATCATTCTAATTTTTTTAATCTTATAACAATAAAATTAAAAATACTCTTTTACTTTTCAACTTCCATGCTGCGAACCAAGCAAAAGTTTTAAAATTCAGCGACTCGGAAATTTTCCATTAAGAACTGCATCTAAAATTTCATCAAACTTGACCCACCGCTGTTTGACCAGGGATAACAGTTTGATTACAATTTTTTTTCTTTTCTCGTCTTTTAATACATCTTTGTGGAACGTGTTGGTTTTACAATTACTACAGACTTTTTAGTAGTTATTTTCTTATAAATTCTAGATTGTTTAATAAACTACCTACCACTTTAAAATGTATTTCTAATTACGCAATTTCCAAAAGACGTTTAAAGTGATTTTTATTGAGAAGGTGTTCGTACAGTGTGGAAGAAATATTTGATGAAAAATCTGATTTGTATCCTTGACGTTGTATTTTATTTGTCAATTTTTTTTAATTGTCAAGATTGTCCCTTAATATTTATAATATTTATTTATTTATTGTCATCAATGAAAAATATTGTAATGTAATTCGTTGACATCAACAAAATATTAATTGTTAACATTATTATCATATCCAAAACAAATCTATTTCAAACACAATCATGTATTGTTAATGAATAAATAATATGACTATGACTATGACTATTCTTTCTTGAAGAAAAATTCACCATAATATTTAAAGATTTTGCAACGTTTGTGAAAAAGAATGTTGCAGGTGATTAATCTTAGACGAATGCGGCTTTCAACTTTTGTTAATTTTCAGGGAAGTTGGGTGTTTGTCGTGATTTGCCGGATGATCCAAGGGTTAAGCCAATCCTGTTTCATACCGGGTATGCACACCGCTTTTGGAAAATGGACGCCTTTGGAGGAACGAGGGAGATTGACGGCATTTGCGTATGGAGGTGTGTTTTAACTAGTGAATCAAATTATTTGTTTTTTGTTGGTAAAAATGGCAACTAATTTACCTATTAAAATAAACGAAGAAAGGGAATAAGAATACATTGTTATTTTAATAAGTAAAATATCAAGGTTTTGTCAAGGTGTGTACTAACATTGTTCATAATTCTTGATTACTTGTCATGTTACTAACATCACTTTTTTCAGGTCAAGCCTTAGGCACAGTGCTAGGTTTACCAATAACAGGCTTCATAGCAGCCTCACCACTTGGCTGGCCTGGCATCTTCCGCTTCTATGGCCTCCTGTCAACATTCGTTGGGGCTGTTCTTTGGTTTCTTGGAGCTGATTCTCCGGCAGAACATCCTAGAATCTCCGCTGAGGAGAGACGATACATCGAAGAAGCTTTGGGACAAACAGGGTCTAAAGGAAAGGTAAGACTGAGCTTTTTTTAAACGAGCACATTAGCAATACTAACCTATATGGCGAAGATTGTTTGTAGTAAATACCAGTAGTGGTTACATATCATAAGTCCGAGTTTTTGCTTCTCACCAGTAACGTTTTGACGAATTCATTTGCCCGAAAGCGATTTATTCCTAAACTGTTAATTTTTCAGAATAAATATATAACAAACCTAACCTAACCCAATGGGGTCTTTAAAACGATATTAGTAAAAACCTGAAAATATTACGGGTTTCAGGAAAAAATTGCTTTCGGCCAAATGAAAATTCGGCGAAACGTTACAGGTGGGAAGCAATGTTTCAGATTAGTGATAGGATACCTAAAGGATTATTTTCAGTACGAAAAAAATACTTCCTGTTGAGGTTCTTTCAGCTTTCTTCTCAACAGCGGTCTCCTCATTGTAAACGCCGGTAGATTCACAATCTGACTTTATAAAGTGCCCCTTGTGGTCTACTTACTGAATCAATTATTTCAATTCATTTCATTTCTAACCCAGTCTCTAATGACGAACGTATACACGAGTATATATCTGACGTATTGGTGCGCAGGTCACACTTACATGAAAGAGCGAGGCAAAAGCTAAGTCAGTAAATTATTAAATATTGAGATACAGTTTTTTTACTAATAGAAGTTCTTGATTTAAGAATACCCATAAGTTTAAGATGACTTTTATTTTTTACTAACTTTTGCCCGCGACTACGTCCGCGTGGAACTCGGAAGTATGGAAGCAACCCCGTACAACACGATAGATATCCACCTAATCACCTTAAGACTGCACCGAGCGAAATGTGAAAAAATAGGCAGTTGCCGTTAAGTAGATAACGTCAACACTAGTTGTTTAATCCATTTCTAAACTATATTTAGCACTTCGAAGAATGTGTTAACCACTTCTCCGTGGAAAAATTATAAGATTATTAATATTTTACCCTAAAGAACTAAGTAGGTAAACTTGGACGAAAATTGTAAAATCGTAAGCAGGTGTTAAGTGTTTTTTTACACTTTAACAATCGAAATCTATTCTGATTTTCAGTTCAAAAAAAAAATGAATGCTTACATTACAATTTTTCCGCATCAAATATTTCAATTATTGTTTGGTATTAAAGGTCCAGATTTATCAAAAAGTGCTTTTAATTCTCCATACATTTTTACTATGGCGGCCGCGCGCCGATCTAAATACGCATTCCCCGCGGTCTATGGTTCAGTCGCTAACGCTCGGCGCCCTCTTAATTAATAAAAGGGATTATTTAAAGCGCCTAAGCAAATGTAAGAGCAATTGTGCTTTTGGTCTAATAATTACATTTCCGACAGGGTCATCAATGTCATCATGAATTACTTACTCATTTTTCAATCTTTTTAGGGATAATTTCCAGGATGAAAACTATCCTATGTCCTTCCTCGGATCTTAAACTATCTCCATGCCAAATTTCATCAAAATCGATTTAGTGGTTTAAGCGTGAAGAGGTAACAGAGAGACAGACAGACAGACACACTTTCGCATTTATAATATTAGTATGGATGGATTCACTCTACTTACTTAACATATTTTGTCTTTCCAGAAAGTTCTTAAAGTACCCTGGGGTAAGCTGCTACGTTGCAAAGCGCTATATGCGATCGTGGTGGCTCACATTGGTCAGACCTGGGGACAGCTCACGCTGTACACAGAGGTTCCCGCCTTCATGGACAAGGTCATGAAGGTCAACATCAAGGCAGTGAGTTTATTTAGTATCTTGACTTGTTTTAATATAAGTTCCCAGCTTTGCAAAGTTTGTAGTAATAAAATGATCCCGCGTATTTTTATTTCTTTTATTTACCTAAATTATAATGATTCCTTAATCTTGTACGATTATGATGACATTGGTTTTTGGTGTGTGTCGTGTTTTGCTGTCCACCACTTCATCAGCTTCCATCTTAATGTTATTAATTTTATCTGTATTATCTTTCAGAACGGCCTACTGACGGCGTTGCCATTCTTCGTGATGTGGTTTTCCAACTTCTTCTTCAGTTGGTTCACTGACATGCTCATCGTCAAGAAGTGGCTCAGTGTTACCAATACTAGAAAATTGGCCCACACCTTAGTTAAGTATTTGTTTAAGATATAACCCACGAGTCGTCTCAGTGTTCCCATATATTAATTTCGACTTCCGATATCCTCCGAAATAAAGATTTCCATTTGTGAAGTCTCTCCAAATTATTGTTTGATCAAAATTATGTATATTATATATATTCTATAAACCGTATTTTGAAGGAATTATTATAGCCTAACAGGGGGTTTCACCACCAACTCTATTTTGCGGATTTTAGTGGTACTAATTTTTTTTACTACCTAGACAAATTTTTGGTAACTGACGTTGAAAGTCAGTGAATATCACTGACGTAAACAAAGAGGAAACAAGACTAAATATTTCGCAAATTTCAAGTATTTTTTGCATAATAAGACCAAAACTATCCACAGTGATGAAATTCAAGGTTCTTCAATAGGATTCAGTATTTATTTCGCAAGAAGAACGAAGGATTAAGCAGCATTCCGGTAAACAAAGTTTTGAATTTGGTTAATGACAAATCCTTGACTGACGTTTAAATGCAAATATATGACGAATGCACATTATTGCCAGATGAAAGCTGTTATTAGTAGCGCCACTATCCCTGGGCCGGACCGACGCTTGCTAGGCTACAATAGATTGTACCGATTCGGCACAGTTGTGTTATAACAAAGATATACTGCTATATAATAATTCTCATATTCTTATCTTCTGGTTTTGCCATGTAGTCGGGTAACATCCACACATTTAAATGTACTTCAGTATTCTCTTAGAGGTCTGTCTATTTCCTTTTTGTCAAACTATTATAACTATTAAACTTGGGCGAGCTGGACTTAGATCGGTGAGAGAGCGATTCCTGTTATCCCGTGAATAAAATCTGTGTTCAAAAACTTGGAAAGCTAAACTTCATCCACATATTTTATTTTATCCAGTTTGCTACAGCCAATAACCAATTTATATTTTAATATATGTATTTTTTATCGATTCTATTTGTAATGTGGAAATCCCATATTTTTTATTCAAAAGTAAAAAGAAAAATGTAATGCGATCCACTGTAATAACAACTCGACCCTAGGTTTCTGACGTATTTTGCTCTCGCGACTCAGACTACGTCAATCACACCAAATCAGATCTTTGATCCCACAATTCTACGCTACTAGGGCGCAATAGCGTAGAATTATTTTAAATGTTTATATCAATATTTCAAATAACCAATGTCAAGTCCTTGTTTTTGTTAATAACTGATTATAATTAGGTATTTCTTTTCATTTCAGGCTGCGTCCCGGCGGCTATAGGACTAATCGCATTGGCGTATGTCAAGAAAGACCTAGTGATCGTGGAAACAATTCTAGTCCTCATTTGCACTTTTAAGATTGCAGCACACTTAGGATGGCACGTAAGTTCTTTTTTTTATCAAGTTGTTTATTTGATGTGGTTTGAGCCGTAATCCCATGATGATGGGCGACGACGACGTGGCAGGTCGAGACGGAGTTGGCGGAAACCTGGACACATTCCTAAACAATTGCCCAGACATAATACCAAAGAGGAAGTTGTGGCAATCGAGGGGAGAGGCTCTTGCCCAGCAGTAGGACATCAATATAGGCTAATAATGAAGAAAGAAAAAACTTTTGTTAGGGCCTAAATTCGACAAATATTTTCTTGGTTATGAAGTCCAATGCGACAACGGCAGGGTCCCGTCTGAAGTTCTAGCACCTAAATATCCTAGGTAGGACATTTAGGTGCTAGAACTACTACAGGTACCTCCATATTTGTAGGTATAACTGAAAACAATCTTATTAAACCAACATTTCATGTAGCCCGTGTACAAAGTATTTTTATGTCAAATTGACTATTTGCTTGACGGACAAGCATATGACCGCATGACCTGTGACATAAAACACGCACCATGCAAGTCTCATCATATCAGGAACGAACTATTATACGTGTGATGTTGTGTATTCCACTCCAGACTAACTGTTAATTTCGTTACTGTGGCAAAATTAATTAATGATAAAATAACGTACCGTCCCAAAGCAACATCGTAACTGAATTAATTTATATTAGCTATTTCCGTGCCTCTATAATGTATGTATAGGGAACAAAAGATTCCTTCACAGAGGAACCAAACGAACCGAATTACTCTCGGTTCCGTAGTTGGGGCTGATATAATCACAATTTGGAGGGTTTTTGTACGGAACCCCAATTAACGCAACTGAGTGTGAACTGATAGCCTTATCTCCAAATGTCAAGAAATTGTGACGAGGGCCTTAGTGAGATTAGTTAGGTCTCTATACATACAGATTAGTTTCCTGAACATGATTTTGATAGCGCTCTCTTTTAGATTAGGATTCTATTTTGTGATAAGTTACAGTAAAGATTCATTTCAAGTTTAATACTTCTTGAGTTCGTGAAACGAAACACGACCGCGAATTTAATTATTTTCAGCAGTAATAAAAGCCAAAGGGCGAAACAACTTTTAACTGTCTTCGGCGTTACTCAATACATTTTTGAAGTTATTAAGAAATCGGGTTCCTATCCTAATATTTTTTTCTTTTTATTAGATTAAACAGTTGCATCATTGAACGTTTTAACGTACACCATAAATTAGAACATAGAGAAGCCATTGAAGTCTAAAACGATGTTTAGTTGAGAACAGATTTCTGCCCGTCAAAAAATTTATTAGCCCACAATATTATATACTTACTCCGTTTTAGTCATTTCGTTAGCTGTCAATATGATTTTCGGGTTAATACTGGTCGGATTTTATGTATTCAAGGTTTGTACTCAAAGGTTAGGAATTCATAGGTCATGAACGTTTTCCCGCCAATATTTTCAAAAACGTCTCGGATTTGTAATTTTTTTAAATATATGTTATAAACACTTTCCATGCAGTCCATTTGACCATAAGTATCTTTTTAATTTTTTTTGCTGAGATGGACAATAGAGGCACTTAGTAACCTACGTAATCGGATAGATTCTTCTTGACATGTTTATTATTTGAAAAATAACGACATGTTTTGGTAAATTTATTAAACATGGTAATGTTTCATTTGTTATGTGTGTACACACAGCTTTGGTCTTTTTATCAATAGTTTGACATTTTTTGCTGTTTTTTTTTTCAGATAAATCACATCGATTTGGCACCAAACTTCGCCGGCACTATGATGAGCATCAGCAACTTTTCGTCCAACTTAATTGGCTCCTTAGCCCCGGTAGTTGCTGGGTTCATTCTTGCTGATGATGTTGTAAGTATTATTTATCCTTTGGTAAATGACATCAATTTAGCTTCGCTGGCACCAGCAATGTTGGGATGAGAGTCAGCAAGTTCACATCTAACTTATTTAGTTCTTTGTCACTGATAGTGGGTGGGCTAATTTTTGCCAAGGACATTACAATTCAACGATACTTCATTGCACACCAATAAAAGTTTACAAAAGGAAACAAGACAAATACAATTTATAAATAACGGTAGACACAACAGGACATTGTAAAGTACCTTTTATCTTAAACCTTTTGAAAACGTGGTCAGCTCCGTGGTTATGACTGCATTACCCCATTGACCCAGGACTGATATTACTGATATCAATCATAGGTCAAATCCCGGCAACGTTAAATAATATTTGAGTGAAGAGATCGAATATTTTGATCCTGGGTCATGGATATCTTCTTATTATATTTTTTAGGGTTCCGTACCCAAAGGGTAAAAACGGGACCCTATTACTGAGACTTCGCTGTCCGTCCGTCCGTCCGTCCGTCTGTCACCAGGCTGTATCTCAACAACGGTGATAGCTAGACAGTTGAAATTTTCACAGATGATGTATTTCTATTGCCGCTATAACAACAAATACTAAAAATAAAATAAAATAAATATTTAAGGGGGGCTCCCATACAACAAACTTGTTAAAGATTATATATATGTATAGGTACGGAACCCTTCATGCGCGAGTCGGGCTCGCACTTGCCCAATTTTTTTTTGCAATATATTTACATTATCATTTGGTTTCCTCCTTTTCAGACAAGCGAACTTCTTTGGAGAAAAGTATTTTTAGTGGCAGCAGGTTTTTACTTGGTCACCGATCTAGTCTACGTCGTTTTTGGCTCTGCTGAACTACTAGAATGGAATAACCCTGAAGAGAAGACAGAAAATGCAGAAAACGGGGAATATAAACCAATGCTAGAAAATAATAAAACTTAGGGGTAAATTTATTTAATTCCTGTGTACTTATTACGATGGCGATGGTGACAAATAAACATACGTTCAGTCGGATGGAAAGCAACACCGTAACCGCACCGATGCTTGCAATGTCGGACACACATTTCACCACGAATCCCTATTATTCCCTCTCCTCGTTTTCACCACTAGAGAGTCTAGAAACAGGCTAATAATATGATTGATGTCCGTTATAATTTTTGTTAATTATGTGTACAATCCGCGAGAGTATTTAAAGTGTCATAGAGCATACTATAAACTAGTCATATAATTGATGCTGGATGTTGAGCTTGGCCCTTTTTTTTGCTTGAACACTGCTCAAATTTCTGAATGTTTTTGTTTGTAGTGATGTGTTCGTGTGTGTGTAAATAAATATTTCTCTTTCTTACTTTTTTATTCCTTTCTTTTTTCCAGTTTTCTCTTTCTCCCTTTCTTTATTTCGTTGTTTCTTTCTTTTTTCCTTCCTTTCTTTGTAAGAAATTTCAAATGTCTTTTAAAACAAGACTTGAACTGTATCTTGTGGGAGTGTAACCCGCTAAAGGGATTATCTCCACGCCACATGAGTAAATTTTAAACCAATTTCGGCAGTGACCACGATTACTGTAAAATTCATATACCTATTAAGTAAGTATATATGACTATTTAAATAAAATACCCGTAATTAAAAATATTGGCCATAAATACAAATACTTGTGATCGTCAAATACTAAATGTAGGACCCCTTTCACGTCGTGTAAAAGAAATCGGATTAAAATAAATAAAATATTTAAGAAAACAAAATCCGAAAAAGTAAAAAATCTTTTCGATTTAATATAAAACCTTCCGCATCAAAACAAAAATAATTAATAAAACGAAAACAATAAAAACAAAAACCGTAATAAAACCACATAATAGATAATAGTACAATTACAGAAGAATTTAAACGCTAAATGTTTACAATGAAGCGAAAAATTTCCAACGGCTTTCCGGGCCAACACGGGCATCCCTCCAACTGGACCATGAACCAGATGTCAGAGCCATTGAATCTTTCAACCATTTTCATTTTTCATTTTTTCGCTTCATTGTACACAATTTGGTTTACGTTAGCAGACCTGCTTTAATAAAAAAAAAAAAATTAAACACGTATAAAAAGTCACATGCGGCACGTTCACTTGTGACGTTAATCGGGAGAGCGTGAGTGCGCGAGCAATGCGCGCGTGCGTTCCAAGACAGAGCGTGGCAGCCACTGAACATGCCCCAGAGCAGGGGTGATTTGGATGTGGGCAACGGAACCGAAGGGGCCAGAGGCTGTCCGAATTTCTAAAGAAGGGACTCTTTATGATGAACTCTTTTTTCAAGAAGCTGCCTCATAGAAAATGAATATGACGAGGAATGAGATAGACTTTATTTTGGCCACAAAGAGGCAAATATTCAATGATATCTCAGTGATCAACAGGGTTAAAACCGGTAGCGATCACCGAATGGTGAGAGGCACAGGCACATTGAATATTAATGTCCGCCTAAAAAGGTCTCGCCTAATAAAGTCTACGCTCCGACCAACGATAGCTCACATACAAAACCCCCAAGACTTTCAGCTGGAACTAACAAATCGCTTTGCTTGCCTGGATGATTGCGCTTACGTGGACGATTTAAACAACAGGTTGGTAGAAACTGTCCACGAGGTGGGGAAAAAAATCTTCAGACCCCGTCACAAAGATAGACCTCAAAAACTATCTGATCGTACTCTTAACCTTATGGCTGAACGACGCGCAATGACGCTGCAGACTTCTGTAGATGCTGACGCATACAGGAAGCTCAATAGACAGATCCATCGGTCAATGCTACACAATTAGCAGGCCCACCACAGTACGACAGTAGATAAGTGTGACAAAAAATGTATAATTACAACAATGTTTATTCTTGTTATTTCTAATTTAATTCTAATTTTTTACTAATTCTTATTACTTTATTATTGTGTAATGTGACCTATAACTTTCATGTGTGGCAATTTGCTGTAAGTGTAAGTTGGTTAATAATAATAAATAAATAAAATAAATAAACAATATTCGTCTATCTAACAATTCAGTTAGGCAGGTCCAACTTCGAGAAAGAGACCAATCGGCAGATTCAACTCGGATGGGCAGCGTTCGGGAAACTGCGAAGTGTCTTCTCGTCCAAAATTACCTCAGTGCTTGAAGACGAAAGTCTTCAACCAGTGTGAGCCGAGACGTGCTCTCTACCTACAGGCCTTTTAAGGAAGCTCAGAGTCACTCAGCGAGCTATGGAAAGAGCTATGCTCGGGATTTCTCTACGAGATCGAATCAGAATTGAGGAGATTCGTAGACGACCAAGGTCATCGACATAGCAAACCGGGTTAGCAGGCTGAAGTGGCAATGGGCGGGCAACGTAGCTCGACGAACCGATGGCCGTTGGGGCAGAAAGGTTCTGATCTGGAGACCATGCACCGGCAAGCGCAGTGAAGGACGGCCACCCGCAAGGCAGTCGGACGACCTGGTTAGAGTTGCGGCGACTCGCTGGATGCGGGTCGCTGCTATCCGGCCCATGTGGAAGTCTATTGAGGAGGCCTGTGTCCAGCAGTGGACGGCCTATGGCTGATTTGATGATAATATTATTAAAAATATCGTGAGACATCTTTAGTAGTCACAAAAAAACTGTTTAAACTCATTAAGAATTGTCGAAGTGATATGGAGCTCGCAACATGTCGGGCCGTTCTTGGTATTTTTTACGTGTATTTAAAGCGTATTTATAAATTATTTCATAGTTATTGTAAAAACATAGAGTTTCTTTTTAATTATCTTGTTAGCCGATACGTAGGAGCAAAAATAAAGTTTAAATCAATATATAATAAAAAAAAACATAGCAGACAATATCTTTATTAATTTATTGCACAATACACAAAATAAGTACAAATCGCGGACGCTTATAGCGTTGACAATAATAATGCATTTTAACATTTTTACTAAAATTGTTCTGAAGTGTTTATTTTGTATAATTTTGTAAAATTTTCTCTCTAAAATGGGTCCTTATTTTTTAACGGAACGCGTCGAATATTGTACAGGAATATCGTCACAGAATATAAAGTAGGCATTAAATTGAATTCCTTTTATCGTAATTTCTGGTTTAAAAATATCTTTTTTTGCGTTTTCAGAAAGTAAATAAGCAACGGAAATATATTTCAAGATACAACTTTCAAATCGTTTAAGATATTTTATGTACAAAAAGGAAAAAAAAGAAAATAACTGTTGCAATTATGATACATACAAGGAACGACTTTGAGAGTCATAGAATTCAAAAGGAGTACATTTTTTACTATTTTTCACTCAATACTTATGATGTATTCAAACTATTGAATAATTCGTATGGCATACACATTAATAAAAAGCCGCTAAAGTATAAATTTGTTATTAATGTGAAGAGCGAGGAATATTACTAATAGTATGATTTCCCTTAAAAATTTCAAGTTGTTAATCAACGCAGCTCAAACAGTTTTTATTTTTCAAATACAAATATACAAATCATTTATTTGTGAACAATAAGTATACACATAATGTCAGTAATTATGCTAGATGGTAGGTACACATAAGTTAGTCCAGCTATGTTCTGCCTCAAGGCATACAAAATCTTATAGCTAACATGCGCATTGTTGTCGATTAGTGTTATCATTTAAGTATTCGTTGACAGAATAGTAAGCTTTTTGAGCCAGAAATCTATTTAAAGGCCGCTTAAATTCAATCAATTCCGCTCAATATTAGCAGGTAGATGATTTTTTTTTTTCATATTTCCGATGACGCCATGATGAATTAAAGATATCGCTAATCTTAACCGAATTGTCGCCGGTATATCGCTCAAAAAGCGTGTATTATCTATAGAATTAGGCCCCAAATATCATAATATTTCCGATATCACTTATTTCTAGTAGTGTTTCAGATTACAGGTATTATTGTAACTAAAATTTTAATGAACTAGCCTTTCTCTTGACAAAAGCTGGTATAGGTTTCTCCCATTGTATTTAATTAAGGAAGTTTCCTATATCCCCGTAAAGGGTTAAAAAAGATAAATGGTAGTCCGGTGCGAAAGTCAGTAAAATATAGAGAACAATTAATTTTCACGGACACTGTTATTTCATTAAAAATTCTCGGAAACGGTTTTGTTCGGAACTTTTTTTAGAGAATCTTTAAATTCCTTGTCAGAGGAATTACCTGTTATAAAAGACTAATTAACCATTAATTTGACAACAATTGACGAAGCTCACTATTGTTCAGGCCTCGTTAAGGTAGAATAGAGAAAGAAACTTATTCGAAATAAATGAAAATGATAATCTTATTAAAACTTGTAAAACTGATTCTTTGATCGACGACAGTGACAAAGTTACCGCGCCGGTGTACGAGTAGCAGTACCTGATGAAGAGCTCCATACGAGTTCGAAACATGTCGGGCCGTTCCTGACCATTTCACGTGAGTGTATACCGCTTAATACAATAATTAATAAAAAAGATGGTCAAAGATACACTGCCAGATTTAAGGGTTAAAAACATTTATCATTCATTGATTTTCCTGAAAAGATGGAAACTGATAAAACTTAGTAGAGTAGCGAACATCAAAAAAAAATACATTGCTATTTATTTGTCTTATCACGCATAAACGGCTGGACGGATTTTAACCAATTTTATGGTATAAGGATAGATATCTAAACATGGATAAACGAGACTTTTTGACTGACTACGCTAAAGAAATACGTTTTACGCGGGCGAAGTATTATTTTAGCACCTAGTAATATTTTATTAAGTTTACAAGTCCATATTTATTTTAAAAATATCTTGAAGACTAAACAGAATCTACGATGAAATCCTCTGGGACTAGGCAAGAAACAATGGACTTTTTTGAACGGAGAATGAACGCCAGTCATACAAAAACATGATGCCGGTCATTATTAGCTCGTCACACTTTTTATGCTCTAGGGTATAAAGTGACTAGTCTAGTGCTTGGATGGCAAAAAGCATTTGACAGGTTTCAACGGGAAGAAGACGAGATAATTTTCTTGCGTCTTTGTTTTTGTTTACCTATTGATATTTGTTGGTGAAACACAGGGTGTTGGAGTATTTTATTTGTGGTTCTGATTAATTATGAATACAATGTTTCATAATTATAAAAACGGTTTTAACTCATGTAAAAATTGTCAGGAACGGCCCGACATATTTCAAACTCGTGTGGAGCTCTTCATCAGGGACAGCTCTCCATGCTGCTACGTGCCGTTCCTGACAATGTTACGTGAGTTTGAACAGTTTTATAATTATTGAAGATGTTTCACGGTGGTTTTAATACCAGGGGTCGGACTTTCTTTTGCACGGTAGGACTAATGGAGAACTATTTCAGAATCAGAATCAGAAATAATTTATTTGTTAAACATAGGTACAGGTTATGAGGTGACATGTTTTTAGTATAAAGATCAACTATGTTTGACCTACAAATGCAGGTGTACAAATATTTTCGCCTGCAAACTTGACAAGCATCACATATTAAATTCACAATAATAAATTAATTTAAATTAAATGTCATATGTTCAAATTAAATGCATAAAAATAATGGTGATAACAATAATTAATAAAAAATTTAAAAAAAAAAAAAAAAAAAAAAAAAAAAAAAAACGCTCGTATATATATTATACAGATATGTTAACATCATTTAGAAAATCGCCAATACTATAATAACACTTTTCTAACAAAAATTTGGACAATAAATATTTAAATTTGCTTAATGTCACATTTTGCCAATCTATCGGTAGTTTATTCATAATTTTTGGACCCATTACTAAAATGTTTTTTTTCATCAGGGCTGTTTTTGCCATCGAGACATATACCTCAGCTTTTCTCAGCCGGAGATTTGATTTTTGAGATGGCTTTTTCATTTGAAACAGATTAGGATTAGTTTTTACATACATACAACATTCGTAAATATACATGCATGGAAAAGTTAACAAATTTAGTGATCTGAAATATGGCTCGCAGCTTTGTGAGGGATTTAGACCAGTAATGGCTCTAATGCATCGCTTTTGGGCTCTAAATATCATATCACGGTAAGTGCAATTTCCCCAAAACACAATACCATAGCGTAATGTTGCTGCGACAAAACTATGATAGGCTGTGAGCACTGCCTTTCGGTCACAAATTTTCGACAATTTATAGAGAGCATATGAGAAACGATATAGTTTTCTACACACATCCATGGAGTGTGACTTCCATGACAAGTCATTATCTATATAAAGACCTAAAAATGTAGTTACATTCGTTTTATTTAATACTTTGTCTATATATTTAACATTTAGAGGCGGTGCTACTTTTCGTTGACTAAATTGCATAATATATGTCTTGTCTAGATTTATTTTAAGATTATTATTTTCTAACCATAAAATAATATTTTTAATCACATTATTTACATCATCTTCATAATTGCTATCAGTATCGAGTTCAATAAATATAGTGCTATCATCAGCAAACAATATCATTGGATGATGACAGGAATTGACAATATCATTAATATAAAGTAAGAAAAATAGGGGCCCCAGTACGCTACCCTGTGGCACCCCATATTCAATTTTTCTGCTGGTTGATTTGTGTGTCATTCCTTTTCCAGTGGTCGTAGAAATTTGAGTGATTTCAGTGTATTGTTCCCTATTTTCCAAATATGATTTCATGAGTTTTAGCGCGTTCCCACGGATGCCATAATGGTTAAGCTTCCTAAGTAGTACATGATGATCAACGTAGTCGAACGCCTTTGTCATGTCCATATATATGGCACAACATGGTTTCCTTTTATCAAGACAGGTGAGGGCTCTTTTGATTAAATCATGTATAGCTAGATTGATAGACGTATTTTTCCGGAAACCCTTTTGTTCGTCAATAAGAACGCTATACTTTTCCAAAAACTTGTATAGGATGTTATAAATGATTTTCTCAAAAACTTTTGAAAATATAGGCAACAATGCGATGGGTCTATAATTAGAAGCGTTTGCTTTGTCACCCTTTTTGTGCAATGGTCTTATTGTAGCTAATTTTAATTTATCGGGATAAACACCAGTTGTAAAACTTAGATTTACAATGTGAGCTAATGGTGGCGCAATTAAGTCACTTACGTGTTTAATTACTTTGGTACTTATTCCGTCAAACCCTACACTATTTGTGTTTTTTAGAGATGATATTATTTTCCGTACGTCTTCAGGCCCAATCGGTGACAAATATAAGGAATTAGAAATTGTTTTCTTTGCATTGGAATACGATTTATCACTGAGATCATTGCTATTTTTTTTTATTTCATCAGTAAAATAGTTATTAAGGACGTTTGCGATATCACTTGGATTCGTGTAATGTTTGTCATGCATTGAGATCATTTCAATTGGTTCTTTTGGCAATTGATCCTTGGCTTGATTTATGATTTGCCAAGTGGCTTTCGATCTATTTTTTCAAATATCAAATCAAAATATCAAATATTATTTATTTTCAACAGAGTTTACAAAGTTGTCGAATCCTCCTTTTAAGTTAAAAACTTGTATTAGGAGGAATTCGCTCTTTCATCCAAGTTGTGCTTATGTTAAAAATAATATTATCTAAACATAGTTACTTATCCTTAAAGATAAACTGAAATCATTTATATTAACAATTTAACGAGTAAGTAACTTACATGCTAATTACACACGTGCATAAGAAGATGTACCTTTAACTACAAAAACATACATTTACTAAACAATAATGAGGAATGAAGAAAAATTTAAATTAATCTTAACAATGAATTTATGTAAGTTCGTAGAGCAAAATGTTGTGTTATGACATGAGCAACTCAATGTCATCATACTTTTTACTTTTAAGCCCGGTTGTAATTTGGTTTTTACACTCTCTATAGGTTAAGTGGTAAATTTTCTCAGTTCTATTTATTTTATTATAAAGTAATATTGATGCAATTTTAAACTGCTTTTTAGCAAATTTTGTCCTAGTTTTAGGTATTTTTATTACGGAATAGGGATTACGTTTTTGTAATATACTATCATCTCGTTTCAATTTTTTATGAATTTTAAGAATACAGTTTGAAATATATAATTGTCTAACTGTAAGAACATCAGAGTCTCTGTATATGTCAGAGGTGCTGTATCTTCTGCTTTTACCTAAAAGTACTTTTAGAATGCACCTTTGGGCCCGTTCCAAAGCTATGAGTTTACTTTTATGTGTCCCACCCCAAACTGGTAAACAGTAAAGCACAATGGATTGAACTAAAGTTTTATAAATATATATTAATAGGTTCTTGTCAGAGATTTGTCTTAAATATTTAAATAACCAATTTAATTTTCGTATTCTATTGGCGGTAGTTTCGATTTGTTGATTCCAGGAAAGTAATTGATCAATATGTACACCTAAGTATTTGGTTGAAGTGACATTAATAAGGGCCGAGCAAGTACAATTTCCTATTGATCGATTTAGGCAGGTGTGAGCTTTTAAAGAATACTTTATCAGGTTGCGAGCTAACTATTGAGCCGTTATTAACATTAAAACACTATTCATACTCACACTCATTCATCTATTTTATTCCAAACTGCCTTTGTGGTTATTATGGTTAACATTCCCAAGCATTAAATGACTAAATTTATGAATAAATTTTTTTTTTTACAATATTTCAAACTCCTAATTTAACTCAATTTATTGTCAATATCATGAACTTTCTAGTCATAAATGGATATTCGATCAATATAGAACCCAATTTACTCCAGAAAACATGGATAAAGTTGCAAATATTTACGTATTTTATGGTGGCGAAAAAAACAATACCTACACAAATCAGGTCTTTTTATATTCTTTTGACTTTGTCTTTGACTATGATGACTAGGGTGTTGCTTATATGGCGAAAAAAGGAAAAAAACTGAAATCTTAAAGTCTCACCCCCCCATTTTGTTCTACGACCCCTATTAACGGATGCTAGTTTTTTTGCTTTTTTTTAAAAACCAATTTTAGGGGTCGCTACCAGCTGTCAAAGTTTTGGAAAAACAATACAAACAATACAAACATGTTCAAATAAACTAATATAATTTACATACATTCTTATTAAAATTAATTAAAATTATGATAATTAAGTAAAAGAAAATTAAAATTTCAATTTTTATGACACTAAAGTAGATTTTTTCTCAGTAGGGTGCAGTGCACTCTAAACTCGACCGATTATCATTGATGACCAAATATGATTAAACGCCTACCAAATATGTTGATAAATTACTTCCAAAAACGGATGAATGCTCACCAAATAGTGTATCCCAAACTATTCTATAAATAAAGCTAATAATTCTTTTTCTCACATGCTATAAAAATATATTTATGAACACCTTTAAAGTTAATTTCAGACCAAATAATCTATATTATTGTTAAATGGATGTCACCAATCCATATCCATACTAATATTATAAATGCGAAAGTGTGTCTGTCTGTCTGTCTGTCTGTCTGTTACCTCTTCACGCTTAAACCGGTGACCCGATTTAGATGAAATTTGGTATATAGATAATGTCAGTCCCGGGGAAGGACATAGGATACTTTTCATCCCGAATAAATTTAGTGTTCCCGTGGGATGAGCCGGTAACACCGCGGGGCACAGCTAGTATTTTATATTATTACTTCCATTTTAGTCATTTTTGCTGAGGCAAAAAACTAAATGCTCACCAAAATGGCTTTTATACCCTAAAAATATTAATAAATAAATATTGAGGTTTCAATTACGGGTAGTATTAAAACGCACATCAAAAAAAACCTTTTTCTATGCAAAAATAATCAAAATTTATATCAAAATTCCTGATTGCACAGCAAATATTGCACTCAAAATGTTACTAAATATACTACAATTTATATTTGTGGCGTGCATCTATTTATTTAAAAGTAAAGCATATTTAAGTATAGTATATAGCATAGCTAATAATGACTACCGCACATTATAGAGCGTTTTTTAGGGATATAAAAAAAAACTAACCTAACCTAACCCGGCCGAGTCGGATCTGCTCTGAAAGGTGATCAGGATTAGATGGTTACCTAGCTGAAACACTAATTTTTTTCAAAAAATGAAACGCGGGGCGGGGGGCGGATGGCGGGGTTAAGCAATAAAGGGAAGCAATTGTAATTTTAGATAGAGAGTAATATATTTTGACTAAAGGTTAGATAATTTGATTACACTAAAGCAAAATAGACTGCAATTTTTGGTAATAATTTTGATGTTTTATGAAAACAATATTTGGTGAGCAAAAAATCCATTTTGGGAAGCAAAAAGATATACTGACTCAACATAAAATTATTCTGGTGTAATGTACTCGTATATCGATTTTGGAATACAAAATGATTTAATTTGGGGAGCACTGTATAGAGTGGGTTTAATTTATATGGAGGCAATACATTTTATTTGGAATTTTGTTTTGGGGTATAAAAGCCATTTTGGTGAGCGTTTAAATTGTTCCCAAATAAAAATTGCGAATGAAATACACTTATGAGTATGAGTATGAATAGTATTTTAATGTGAATATCGGCTCCATAGCATAGCTCTCCATTAGTCCTACCGTGCGAACGAAAGTCCGACCCCTGAATATTACAATTATAAATGTTTCATAAATTAATTAGTAGAAACTTCAAACAGACCGCAAAATGAAGGTTCATTGGGTGACATTGACGTAATTGGGTGACGTACTTTTGACGCATATCAGTTTTAAGAGTTTTTGTTATCTGTTGTACCGTCGCTACACTACTCAAGTTTTTGTTATCTGTTGTACCGTCGCTACACTACTCAAGTTTTTGTTATCTGTTGTACCGTCGCTACACTACTCAAGTTTTTGTTATCTGTTGTACCCTCGCTACACTACTCAAGTTTTTGTTATCTGTTGTACCGTCGCTACACTACTCAAGTTTTTGTTATCTGTTGTACCGTCGCTACACTACTCAAGTTTTTGTTATCTGTTGTACCGTCGCTACACTACTCAAGTTTTTGTTATCTGTTGTACCGTCGCTACACTACTCAAGTTTTTGTTATCTGTTGTACCGTCGCTACACTACTCAAGAAGTTGACCGAGTCCCGTTGACCGAAGTATTACTTCTTCCACCGAAGTGCCTCTTAGACTATGGTTTATTCGCCCAACCTCGATCAACCTCACGAGTAAATGTAGAACTTGTATTATTGTTGCCGAAATGTCGCCTGGTCACACTTAACAATTGCATCCATTGTATGTCACAGATATTTTCAATAATTTAATTACAGAAAAATCCCAGAGACTGTCCGTAATTTATCCATTGTCACTCTCAAGTTAAAATAACTGTTCATTAAATTGATGCTCGGAGACAGTCGTGGGAAGGCACCATAGTGGTTCGAGTAAGCCTAATTGAATTCCCCTTATTTCATATCGGACTAAGCTAGCGCAAAGATTGAGGAGCGCAGAGTGGTCAGTCTGAATCCAAAATATTCCAATGCATAAATAATTTAGTACTAGAAATTCCCCTACTGTTGTACTAAAATTGTACTATGGCCGACTCATTTATTTAGGGTAGGTTTAATAGAAGCGCTCCAAGAGCGCTTTGCTGATGTGCGTTTACAAATTAATACAAAAACGCCTTTTCTATTTTTTATGGTGCAATTAAAGTTTAGATAAATTTTCATAAAAGGAGGTAGGGGGAAATTGCTCACAACGTACGATACCTATATCAATAAAGCTATATTATGGAAAAGTTGCTAGGAGGAGGATGTTGGCCACTGTAATAAGGTAAATGGGTAAGGACCAAATTCTTTGCATCGTTGGACAACGGAAATCACAATGGAATGTGTCACACCGGAAAAAAATTAGCACAATAAAATTGTAAATGTACGTGTACAAGGTAGTTAAGGAACCCACACCACTCTAACAATGAACCCTAACCGTAGCCTTGCAACATTGTTCAACGTTGCAACATTGTATAATATTCGCGCAACTGATGTTAATTAGTTCTAGTTAATTTGACTAATCCGATGTCAAAGCCAAAGAGCACGGACGAAGGTAATAAAACTATAATTTATGCGCAGTACGTGCTTCCTAAGGTGTTGCACATCCACGTGGTGAGTTTCTTAAGAATTCCTTTGTGCAGAATTACATATATAAGGTGAGCTGCGTCTCCCAAGCATTCATTCCGGAGCTACTCCTCTCTTCGAACAGTTGTAGTAATTTTTACTTCAATACAAAGTTAATTCTACTCTGTTGGTTTTATTCGACATCATCAATCACCAGTGATTCGCGGTTCAGCTACTTCATCAGCTCCTCGCTAACGCAACCCTTAGCGACGACATTTGTAGGTTTGAAGATGAATAATAAATAAACATCGGGACAGGTGAAACTAAATAAAAGCTTGTAATAAGCACAATTGGTAACGTTGTCTTCGTTTCGACGAATTTCCGTTGTGACACGTAGCACAATGTTGTGTCACTCGTCGCACAATGTTGTGTCACTCGTCGCACAATGGAGGCAAAATACTTCACGACCTAACCAGAAATGTTTCACACTCAATAAAATAAACGAGTATTACTAGCGAACTTTGATGTGTATGTGTAGCAGCAATATACTATTTTTAGTCTGAGATGAGGTGGACATTAATGTATGACAGTATTTGCAAAGAATTTGGTCCTTACCCAAATGGAAATTGATGCCAGTTCAGGTTTTGGAGTTGCAACCGCGCACTGGAAGACACGGTGAAGATCGCTGGAGTCTGCTGGATGCTGGCGGCACAGAACTGTTCACAGCAGCTCTATTTGGGAGTTATACGTCCACAAGCGGTCATTTGACGCTGTGGTTAGCGCAGTGGTAAAGCAGCTGCCTACTGAGCCGGCGGTCCTGGGTTCGAATCCCGGTAAGGGCAAATATTTATGTGATGAACACGAATATGTGTGCCTGGGTCATGGATGTTCTATGTATTGAAGTATTTTTTATGTACCCATATCGTCGTCTAGTACCCATATCACAAGCCTTTCTTGAACTTAGTTGATTTGTGTGAGGTTGTCTGATATTTATTTGGCTGTTGACGATGATACTTGAGTCCTAGAAAGACACACAAGTGTCGCATCTAGACTCGTATATTCTTCCATCACTTCGTTACGAAATGCTTTTATATAGGAAGTGGACAGACCGAGTTGGACTAGTATTAGTTCTACTTTCAGTGTCTAATCGGATCAGATCGTACTTGATAAAGGTTTTTAGAAACAATGTTCCGGAATGTAATGGCAATTCTGAATAGATCTAGTCTTTTCTCTCTTCATTCAATTCTATTATTAAATGAGATTTTTACAATATAAGGAACAATTTATTAGGTATTAAAATATTTTTTACATTTGATACTACACCTAAAAATGAAACTACGATTTTAAACCAAAGAACTTTAGGAAACGCTAAAGATATGTAATAGTACATTACTGCAGATGCAAGGAAAGAATGGCTTGCTGGGTGAGTAGGTCGGATAATGATACGAAGCCGGCAAGCCCTTTTCACGGCTAAGGCATGTATAGTGCTTTTCTCAAACATATATGCAATGAAATAAAAAAATACATAACTCCAAAAAAATATCATTTCGCTGTTTACCCTGTTCATGTACACAGACGCCGTTTAAAAAATAATTACTTCCCGACCTAGGCCTTAAATTTTGTATGGAATTACTTTACAGTTCTTTCGAGTTGTTCCGCCCGAAACGTGATACTTAGAAGCATGACGACATTTCATTGCATGTTTGAGAAAAAGTATATTTAAAGACTAGCTGTGCCCCGCGGTGTTACCCGCTCATCCCACGGGAACACTAAATCTATTCGGGATGAAAAGTATCCTATGTCCTTTCCCGGGTCTCAAACTATCTCCATACCAAATTTCATCTAAATCGGTTCAGCGGTTTAAGCGTGAAGAGGTAACAGACAGACAGACAGACAGACAGACACACTTTCGCATTTATAATATTAGTATGGATTAATGGGGTTACCCATCCGGCAGAAAATTATTTAACGGAACCTAATGTTCCGCATAATGCTCACTAGGCAGAAATTTTCTTTAGCTGAAACGGGAAATACCTATATTTAATAAAATTGAACCCCGACACAAACATTCATCCCCTTTTTAACCCTCTTAGAGGTTGAATTTTTAATAACGTTAAATTAATGTTATTTTGTTATTAATATATATTATGCCTTTATAAGAAGTTTCAAAGAATTTGTAATGGATTCAAACTTTCAATCCCTTTTTAACCCTTTTAGGGGTTTTTTTTGAAAACGCTGAAATTACTTATCTTGTATTTTAATAAGTATACTTTTGCACACAGATTAAAGTCCCGCGCTCAAAAAAATAGTTGATCTCCATACAAACTTTCAACCCCTTTTTTACCACCTTAGGGGATGAATTTTCAAAAATGCTGAAATTAGTTTTCTTCCATTTTATTTTAATACCTTTTAACAAAGTTTCAAGTTCGTAGCTTAAAAAAAACTTGTACCCAATACAACCTTTCATCCCCTTTTTAACCCCCTTAGGGATTGAATTTTTCAAAATCGCTTCTTATTTCTTGTAAACTTTATAAATGCAATCTAGTGTGCAAATTTCAACTCTCTATCATTTGTAGTTTCGGTTCTGCGTTGATGAGTCAGTCAGTCAGTCAGTCAGTCAGTAAGTTAGTCAGGACACTTGCATTTATATATATAGATAATGTTTTGGTGTATTCTAGTAGATTAGGGTAGGTTAGGTCAGGTCTAACGTTCGGTAAAATAATTTCCTGCAAAACATTAGTAAACCGATTAAATGAATACGTGAAAAGAATGTCTTCACTAAAAAAATAATGGTAAGTAATGGCTATCGATACCATTAATCACGACCGTAGTCCAGCGATCCGTGAACATTTAACCTCGTTAAACAATCGTCATTACGAAGTCATCTATCGTCATTCGTCATGATCACACAAACGCTGTCTGGTACAGATGTTACTGTACCTATCTGCTTTAGGCGTCCTTTTTAGTTTCCACCTATAAAAGATGTTTTCCGTATTTTCGTTTGCGTGAAAGTAAAAGTCATGATCTCTTTTCTACTTTACTGAAAGTTAAAACCCTATAATTTGCGCCGCATCTTACACAAACCACTAAAAAACAGTTTTTAGGCGGTTTTTACGAGGATTAAAACAGATAAACCTTGTCAAGTGTTTTATGTTACTATGAACGCGAGATTAAGTATTTACTTGAATAAAAAGAGAAGTCAGAGATCTTTGTATCCCCTGGAACATTGTTCCCACATTGTTAATGTACTTAGTTACTTTGCCCATAAGCTAGCAAGAAAAACAATTAACTTCACAAAAAAAAACTGAATGATAAGCAGGGTACGCGTTCAAAAATACGATACATATTAACATTACTAAAACTACATGACCTATCGATGCGGGAGTTTTAGTTTGATATTCCAAATGGTAATATGTATCGTAATTATGAAAAAAAAATATGAGACAAAAACTGGGTTTTTAAAAGACTGTGGGTCCGTAAAATGCGAGCAAAGTTCATTAACGCTAGGACCGTCACTGGTTGTCAGTCATTTCAATCGATTTCGCTGGCATTTTACGATAATAATACAATTAATCATGAGTTTAGTCCGTCGTTATACAATCGTCATTATGATGTCATTAATCTGCTTAACTAATTATCAGCCATCCGTCATGGTCGCACTCGAAACACTATCTGCTACAGATGTTGTGTCTGCAGCGAATTACGTTTTAGGGGTCCTGTTTAGTTGTAGGTAATATAAGTAATAAACTAGAGTAAATATTTGTTCCTAGGTCTTGGATATTTTCCATGTATGTATCTATTTAAGCATGTAGGTACATCATCGTCTAGTGCCTATAACACAAGCCTACTGGAGTTTTACTACAGTGGGAGTAGATCGATTTGTGTGAGGTTCGGCGATATGTATGTATTTATCTGTTTAAAAAAACATACGAAACGTGTTTACTCACCTACCGATTCGAAAGATGTCGAGCGATATTCGACTTCTACTCAACAACAACAATAACAAAAACATACGCAATGTGTACCTACATAAAAAGGACACTGTAATTCAAAAGTATAAAAATCTTACCTTAAGCGATACGACTCCTGCAAGAAAGGCGTCAACTGTCTTATGCTACTTGATGAAACATATTAACCTTTGTAATAAGAATTCACGAATGCAAACAAAGTATAATCCAGGCATCAAAGGATTTTCGGTGTAACTGCCATGCGTTGCGATAACATCACCGTTTTGGGTACACTGGCTAAGTGTGAAGAGGCTGGCGTTTCCAAAATAACAATTTTAGACGATCTTTGAGATGCAAAACGCAAGGTAGCTAGTAGCGAAATGTTGGAGGGTGACAACACAAACCCGAAATCTCTAGGGAATTGTTAAAGATGTGTTCAAATCAAAATCAAAATGTTTATTTTGTAAGTAGGCCACGAGGACACTTTAACATGTCTGAAGTGTGGTAGCACGGGGATAGTGATACGACGAAGCTCGGTGTTAGAATGAACATTTATTAAATAATTTCCAATGCTTTTATACTGATTTTCCTTAAGGTCATTTCCATATATGGTTCGACATTCCTAAGAGGTTACATGTGTCGCAATACATTTCAAGGCTAAAGGAATTTTCTATTGTTCTATTGTTTGTTGCATCACATGTGTGGATCAGCTGGGACCACACACACCGCATCTCTCCCCTCATTTTTGAGACAAAAATAGTAATTAAAATGCAATTGTTTTTGGCTTACATAATACTTAATCTACTTATAGCTATGGTGTACATAGTGATTCTTAAATTATCTTAATGCTACTTACATTACATGTTTACATTATCTTATCTCTTATATGGTTGTGGAAGTAATATGATGCTTGTTTACAATTGGTTCATTGATACTTTCTTATTGATGGAGGTGGCTCCTTATTTGGGTGGATCATTCATTCTTTGCTATATATTTTAATAATATTAATTTATGCATAGTAAGGTTTTGTTCTATTTTTGTGCACAATGTGCTCTTTACCTAAAACTAATATTTTTACATTAGTACCTAGATCTAAAATTACAGTATATGGTCCCTTATACACTGGGTCCATACTATCTTCCTTTCGGACTAATATTAAATCTCCTATATTATAGTTATAATAACTAATTAACACTAAGTATGTATAACATAGTAAAAAAAAAATATTCTATCTATTTATCTATGTATAATTATAACTCATATCCCGTAAACTATCTTAATCTAATTCTAAATATCCTATTTTCTTTATGCTTTTATTTTACGTTATCTTTATAACTACTAACTTTTTTAACACTTTTAATTTAATACAATCGGGGTTCCTGTTGCAGTTTTTGCAAATTGTACCTTATTCTCTCGCGAGCAAAGCTCGATTCGTACGCGATAGAGCATTGGGTGTGACACCTGTTTCGCCAATGTGGCAGGTATATGATTTCACTCTTATTTTCTTGCGCTTATGATACATATGTATCACTGATTGGGGAAGCTAAGGTTACACAGCGCGTGGTCGGCCGACCGTATTTACATATACACCTATTTATGTGTACAGGAATTCCATACAGGTATACAAGGATTTGAAGGGCGCGCGCGCATATAATATTAATATGTAATATATGCATTACATATGTTCAGGCGGTTCTTTTAACACTCCATGTCTTTCATAGACATTCCAGGTGTCCAAGGATCTTCACGATTGATGCTCGATCGAATCATGACCAGATTTCAAGGATTCCGCGCCTACCTTGTATCCTGGTGTACCTTGCAATTACATGCCTACTTGCGATGTTACTCAGTGGTAACGTACTCACAAGCGACATTATTTCCCTTTACTTTGAAATCATATAACTGTGGTGTCATTTTATTTTGTTTTTTAGTATTTACACCCGAAATAAAACGTTATTACGTTTTTTTTTCTCTTGTAATGCCTTAAGTGGCTTTTATGCCGTAAAACTTCATCAAATAAGAATTTCAATAGCTCTTAGGTGATCAGGCTAATCGCTCATCGAAATACTTATGTTTATTTATACTTGTTTTATCTTTTACTTAGTATCTATTTATTATTATTTAATTTGGTTTTTCCCCGTTACGTAATATATTTGTTATTTTCTTATTATAAACACATTTTCTTGATTAATTATTGTTATTAAATGTAATTAATAATATAGTCCTTGAGTAAAATTTTAACACAGTATAAGTTTTTTAAAATTTAATAATTTCATTTTTAATTTTTGCATTATTTTTGTGAAATGCGTCAATTAGGGTTTTTTAATACTTTTCATGTCTTCGTCCTTGAGTTTATTTTTTTTTTATTCTTCCTCTCTTTTGCAACATTTATAAGGTACGTAATTAAGTGTGCACTTTGGCTTCACTTTACTGGTTCGGAATACAACACTTTCTAGTGGTTTGCCGACCTTGTACATTTTTTTGTACATATTACAGTTAAGGGTATACTTTGTATCCCTGCAGGGTATCCCTGCCTGTCTTGTACCTTTTTATGTATTCATGCTTATCAGCTGAGCGGCGCCTCTCGGGTCACCGCTGATGACGACAGGTCATCAGAAAAAATAAACTCATTCTCAAAACCCTTTAAAGTACATAAGAGTGTGTTATAATTAATGCAAAACAAATCAACACATTAAAAAAAATTATAATTTAAAATTCATTAAGTCTTTGTACTGCGCGAATATTATGTTTTTGTCGCGCAACTTGACACGTTATTACGGCTGCGCCTTCCATTCCTTATATGGAGGCAGGCTGGTCATTGTGTTTACACATCAACTGACCTACTTATTATATTCTATTTATATCCTACATAATTAATACTATAAAAATATAATGATAATAACAGTAACGTTATTCTACAGTAAAGTTGTACCTCCAGTCATGTTGTGATGCTGGTGCTGATGCTGCTGGTACCTGCTGCTGGACGCTCTGCTCCGGTCTGCAGCGCATCGTTACCGCTGCCTCTGGCTAGCCGCTCAATTTTCCCGCTGACGTCACGTGATCGTGACTCTGCCGTTGAAGCTGACTTGGCGTCGTCGGAGGGCCCGTTTTAATCGGTGATGCCGTCCTCTGCATAGGTCTTCTTTTGCTTCAAAATTTCACTTTTTCGGGTGGCACTTGGTTGTGCTGGTTCCGGCTGGCAGGCTGGCTGGTATGCTGAGACGAGCTGGGTCGGGCGGCTTCTATGCTTTGCTCGCAGCTGGGTCGGGCGGCCTTTATGCTGTGCCCGCAGCTGGGGCTGCCTCGAAGCGCTGGGTTGCGTCGAGCAGCCCCTCTGGCAGGATCGCCATGAAGTGTGGTAGCACGGGGATAGTGATACGACGAAGCTCGGTGTTAGAATGAACATTTATTAAATAATTTCCAATGCTTTTATACTGATTTTCCTTAAGGTCATTTCCATATATGGTTCGACATTCCTAAGAGGTTACATGTGTCGCAATACATTTCAAGGCTAAAGGAATTTTCTATTGTTCTATTGTTTGTTGCATCACATGTGTGGATCAGCTGGGACCACACACACCGCATGTCTGAATTTTAATCTACCGGCATTTCACAAGAGGAGACCACTGTTGAGAAGAAAGCCGAAAGAAACTCAACAGTAAGTAATTTTCTGTAAATTATATTTGTCATGTGTATACCAAAATACGTCCACTATTGGACATAATTATGCCTTACTTAAGCATGCTACAATGACCGATCCTGTCCCGCACACAGGTCTCCCCCATAGCTCGCAACAAGGGCACCTATGGGGAAGACCTATGTTCAGTAGTGGAATTCTTTGGCTGATAAATATAATTCATTTTCATAAGTCCGGACCGTCTTTGTGAGTGTGAAAGGGTTACATGATAATTCTCTCATCATTCTATCCAGACTGATGACTAAACTGACATCAGACTGATTGTGTAACCGGCGTCTGTCGCTTCTAACTCAAACCATATCTTCGGTCGAGCCTACCAGCCTCTGAACTCTCAAGGCCCCGATGATGCGAGCTTAGACAAATCCCCGATCCGACGAGACGTGACACTCATATGGAGTGCCCTGAATTATATTTTTACAACTTAACATTTAAGGGCCCTTTCAGACGAACGGCACTAGTACAACTGCAGCCGTCGCCACCTGTTGACGGCTGCCGTCGACGCGTTACCGGCAGCCGTCGACGCGTCGACGGCAGCCGTCGACAAGTAGCGACGGCAGCCGTCGACAGGTAGCGACGGCAGCCGTCGACAGGTGGCGACGGCAGCCGTCGACAGGTGGCGACGGCTGCAGTTGTACTAGTGCCGTTTGTCTGAAAGGGCCCTATAAGTGAAATGAACGATGGATAGTAACTTACCTAAAGGTGGCAATGTGACTTGAACCTTTTGAGATATTGTGAAATGTCAAGTCAGAGTTATGAAACTTATGAACATGGCTACAAAGTCGCTAGTTTATTTTTTTTATTTAAGAACGACCGCCTTTAATATTTTATTGCTATATAGACAACAAGATCAACACGCAACGAAAAATTTAATTGCGCTCATACGCGGTCCACACCGGGACTCGAACCAGGTATCTGGATTACCGGTCCAACGTACACCTTTGTATCGTGTACTTTGTAATAAAATAAAATAAAATAGATGTGCTGTTAATGTATCTACATTAAAAATACTGTTATAGATATCATACGAATAGTTATTTTAATTCAATACAATATTTAAATAGAACACCTCCTTAAATAATAAAACATTACATTTCATTAATAACTTCATTAGTTAATTCATCCATAGAACATAATTCTAACTTAAGTCTCACACGGCAAAAATAACAAGGAAATGGCCGCAAATTAACTGTAGTGCCGTAAATGCAATCCCACCAAAAACATTCTGTAAAAAACTAGCCAAGTCTCGATGGAGCTGCTTGTTTATCTCTAAAAAGTAATGAAATCTAGACAAAGTCGTACCAAGTCTAAGGTTCCTTACTGCGATTTCTTTATTATTATAGTTAATGTTGTGTGACTTGGCCGTTGAAGGGTACACAAGGGTACAAAACCAGGTGCTCCATGACACCATTGCACCAATCTGTCCCCAGAACCGCAACAAGTCAATTTTTTTTACACGTAGGTAATGTTATATCTGTTGTAACTACCTATGTTTGTTAAGCGAGATAATAGCCCATACTGATATTGGTAATTTGACGCTAGTGTCTCATTTTAGGCTGTTGTTGATTGTGCAACACATGCATTCAGCATTGACAATGCTGACTTCTGCTCTCTTCTTTTTGGAGCGTCAAATCAACCACCGATCTAACATAAAATAGACGTACAGACGGACTTCTATCAATGATTAGAGGTCCGTCTGTACTAGAAATATTTTTTATACTATTTGTTTCAGGCTCGCCTATACATAAGTATTATTGAAATACGCAGCTTTATCAAGCCTACAATTGACTGGTTATTGAATCAACGTTTTCCAAGTGGCAATTGCATCGTCAATGGGTAGCGGTTCTGGCGACAGATTGGTGCAATGGTGTCATGGAGCACCTGGTTTTGTACCCTTGTGTACCCTTCAACGGCCAAGTCACACAACATTAACTATAATAATAAAGAAATCGCAGTAAGGAACCTTAGACTTGGTACGACTTTGTCTAGATTTCATTACTTTTTAGAGATAAACAAGCAGCTCCATCGAGACTTGGCTAGTTTTTTACAGAATGTTTTTGGTGGGATTTCACTTCTTTTTGTAGAAACGTGGGCATATTGTTTTATAACAAACTGCTAATTCACTTTAGCAAACCTCACGAAATAATAAGCGAAATCAACGAAATGCAAATCATCCCTCCTAATCCCTAGCAAACGTTTCCAAGCGCAGTAGAAGAATGTCGTAAACGACTGTAACGCGACCGGTTGCCACATCGCCATATAAGATTATCGGAAAAACAAACGTAGGCGCGTTTTAAAATACAGTCAGCGCCATCTAACAACGTGTGCGGGTATCACCGCCACTCTTAGTCCAATGCATTATATTTTGACCAAATTTTGAGCGAAATTAATATTTTGGTGTAATTTGTTTTTTTAATTTGTGTAATGTTCGAGTAGAATAAAGTTAATCGTTCGACTATTTCTTCTTGTAAATTTGTAAGTATATGTATAAAAGCCAGTTTAGTCTTATCCAGAGTTTTCCTTTAATTTTATTTATATGCGTATTAAAAGCAGAAGGGGAGGCATTCGCCCAGCGGGTACGTATTACAATGCCGAAGTTCAAAATACCGAATTTCATAAGACCTAATGGACGGAAGGCTGAAAATTAGAATCATCATCATCATCATCATCTCAGCCATAGGACGTCCACTGCTGAACATAGGCCTCCCCTTTGGACTTCCATATATACCGGTTGGAAGCGACCTGCATCCAGCGCCTTCCGGCGACCTTTACAAGGTCATCTGTCCATCTCGTAGGTGGACGTCCTACGCTGCGCTTGCTGGTCCGAGGTCTCCACTCGAGCACTTTACGGCCCCATCGGCCATCTGCTCTGCGTGCTATGTGGCCTGCCCATTGCCACTTCAACTTGCTAATCCGGTGAGCTATATCGGTCACTTTAGTTCGTCTACGGATTTCCTCATTTCTGATTCGATCACGTAGAGACACCCCGAGCATAGCCCTCTCCATTGCTCGTTGAGCGACTTTGAGCTTTGAGATGAGGCCGATAGTGAAAGACCACGTTTCGGTGCCGTAAGTCATCACTGGTAACACACATTGGTTGAAGACTTTCGTCTTGAGGCACTGAGGTATGTCGGACGAAAAGACATTGCGTAGTTTCCCGAACGCTGCCCAGCCGAGTTGGATTCGGCGGTTGACCTCTTTCTCGAAGTTGGACCTACCTAATTGGACCACTTGTCCTAGGTAGATGTATGAGTCAACAACTTCGAGTACCGAGTTTTCAACAGAGACTGGGATGGGCACAACCTTGGCATTTGACATGAGTTTCGTCTTGTCCATGTTCATTTTTAAGCCCACCCGTTGAGAAACTCGATTGAGGTCATCGAGCATCATGCTGAGTTCCTCCATCGACTTTGCCATGACTACGATGTCGTCGGCAAACCGAAGGTGAGTGATGTATTCGCCATTGATGTTGATGCCAAGTCCTTGCCATTCCAGGAGCTTGAAGGCGTCTTCCATAACGGCCGTAAACAGTTTCGGGGACACAACGTCCCCCTGTCTCACGCCTCTTCTCAATGGAATGGCCTTTGTGCTCTGCTCCTGAACTCGGACCGACATGGTGGCGTTACTATACAAACACTTCAACACTTCAATGTACCGATAGTCAATATGGCATCGCTGAAGTGACTCGAGCACCGCCCATGTTTCCACCGAATCGAAGGCTTTCTCATAGTCCACAAACGCTAAGCATAATGGCAAGTTATACTCTTCAGTCTTCTGTATAACTTGCCGCAGCGTATGTATGTGGTCTATGGTACTATAGCTTCTTCGGAAACCGGCTTGTTCGGGAGGCTGGAAGTCATCAAGTCTATGTTCGAGACGGTTCGTGATGACCCTTGAAAACAACTTATAAACATGGCTTAGAAGCGTGACGGGCCTGTAGTTCTTCAATAGGCTGTTATCACCTTTCTTGAAGAACAGTACCACCTCGCCTCTATTCCATGCTTCAGGCGTTTTGCCCTCGGACAAGACGGAATTAAAGAGCTTCTGGAGGACCTTAAGTACCGGTGTTCCACCCGCTCTCAGAAGCTCTGAGGTGATTCCGTCTTCACCCGGCGCCTTGTTGTTCTTAAGTTGCTTCAGGGCCATCCTAATCTCGTACAGACTGATGTCCGGGATGTCTTCGGTATAATGTCGGGACAGCTTGGCTCTTGGATCGCCTACCAAGCTGTCAACGGGCTTTGCGACTGAAGTGTATAACTGACCATAGAACCTCTCGATCTCGCCTAGAACCTCTGCTTTGGTCGACGCTATGCTGCCATCTTCCCGTTTCAGCTTGGTCAGCTGGCTTTGTCCAATAGACTTGTCCTTTGCGAACACTTTGGAGCCTTTGTTCTGCTCAATGGTCTCTTTAACACGGTTCGTATTAAAGAGCCGCAGATCATGTCGCAAGGACTTCGATATACGTCTATTAAGCTGCCTATATGACCTCGCGTCATCGGGAGACTGCAACTGTAGCGAGCGTCGTTCAGCCATGAGGTTTAAGGTTCGATCAGACAATTTCTGAGGTCTATCTTTACGGCGGGGTCTGAAAAACTTAGACCCTACCGTGTGGACAGTTTCCACTAGCCCGTCGTTGATCTCGTCCACTGAGGCAAAGTTCTCCAGACAAGCGAAGCGGTTGGAGAGCTCGAGTTGAAAGCTCTCGGGGTTTTGAATATGGGCCCGAGTAGGTCGGAGCGTAGACTTCATCAGACTGGACCTTTCCAGTTTAACATTGATATTCAGTGTGCCTCTTACGATTCGATGATCACTGCCGGTCTTTACCCTATTGATCACAGACACATCACTGAAAATCCGTTTCTTGTCGGTCATGATGAAGTCAATCTCGTTTCTCGTGGAACCATCGGGACTTATCCAGGTCCATTTCCTGTGAGGCGGCTTCTGGAAGAAAGAGTTCATCATGAAGAGTTCCTCTTTCTCCAGAAAGTCGGCCAGCCTCTGTCCCCTAGGGTTCCGTTGCCCGTATCCAAATTGCCCCACTCTCAACTCGTCACCGCTGTTCTTGCCCAACTTTGCATTGAAGTCCCCCATAACAACAGTGAAGTAGGTTTTGGAAGTATGTATGGCCCTACTTACGTCCTCATACATAGCCTCTACTTCCTCATCAGAATGTGACGAGGTCGGTGCGTATACCTGAATGACCTTCAAAGAATATCTTTTGGATATTCTGAGTATTAGGTATACCACCCTGCTCGACACACTGTCGATGGTAGTTATGTTGTTAACGAGGGACTTGTGAACGAGAAACCCGACACCGCCTTGGGACTGTTGGGCGCCCTCCCGGTAGTAGAGCAGGTTACCAGACTTCAGGGTTACGGTGTCCTCCCCCTCTCTACGGACTTCGCATAATCCTACAATGTCCCAGTGTAACCTGCTCAGTTCCTCTTCCAACTCGCAAATCTTTTCGTCAGTCCTCATTGTGCGTATGTTGTGTGTTACCAGGGCCAGTCGTCGTGGGGATGGGTAGCCGGATTTCGTCCGGGGATTCTTAGCACCCCCTGCTCCGCCATTACCTTGGCCGCTACCCACGCCAGGGATAGCGGAGCTGCCGGAGACTGGGGGCCTGGTATTAATGTGACTTATCATAAAGGGGGTTTTGCCATACGCGCCACGCTTGGCAGGCGGGTTGGCGCGCGCAGTTTTTTTTTTTTTTTTTTTAAAGGTCTCTGGAAGACGCTGCTGCCCATCTCCCGGTATATTATTATTCCCTTAGCAGGCTTCTACTGCAACCACGGGACGATATGGTGGGGGACAATTCTAAGGCCGGTCACCCCACGGAAAATTAGAATGTCGAATGTTTATTTGACCGAAAGTTTAAAATCCCGAAAGAACGTTTGATCGAAAGGATGAAATACCGAATATTATAATCCCGAAGACTGTAATCCCGAAGAATGTAATCCCGGAGACTGTAATCCCGAAGATTATAATCCCGAAGACTATGATCCTGCCTGAAGGTTGTAATCCGGAATATTATTTAAACTCTCGAGAGTTATATTTCTGTAGTCTTACAGATTCTAATGTTTATTTTATACAAAGAATATTAACCTAAATTACGTAACCTACTTGCCTACTACTATACTTACTACTACTATACTTACTATTTATAAGTGAACTCTTCTGTGGAACCGATCTGCTCCGGCGCTGCGGGATGTGCAGCCCCTCCGCCCTAGCGTAAGAAAGTGCGGGCATCAAGCGAGTCGCAGCGGCTGAGGCTGGTTGCCGAAGGTGACCAAAAAGCCGAAGCTGCGGAGGCGAGCGTTGACAGCTTCGGTTCCAGACAAGTTCGGTTCGGTTGGCAGTCCATGACAGAATATTTTATCATAATATCGAATATTTAGTGTCATAATTTCCCACTTTCCCAGACTCTTTCCTTTTCTTAATCGACTTGCCACAGAACCGAAGCTGTCAACCCCGATTCCACGTGGTCTTGTCTGCCCTACCCCTAGAGTGTATATAAAAGCCCGGAGGCGCGGAGGGAGGGCAGCCCCCGGCCGCCGTAAGAAAGTGCGGGCATCAAGCGAGCCGCAGCGGCTGAGGCTGGTCGCCGAAGGTGACCAAAAAGCCGAAGCTGCAGAGGTGAGCGTAGGTGCCGCATCTTACGCTAGGGCGGAGGGGCTGAACATCCCGCAGCGCCGAAGCAGATCGGTTCCACGGAAAAGTAGATTAGTTTAGTGTCCTGACACTTTTAAAGTGCTCATTGACTTTCGGGATTATAAAATATCGAAACTTGAAAAATTTCGGGATTATGAAATTTCGATATTTTAAACTTTCGATATTCTGAAAATAGGTAATTTAAGCTTCGGTTTATCGAATATCGGCTTTTTGAACTTTCGGTATTTTGACCAACGGTATTTCAACTGTAGGTATTATGAACTTTCGGGATTGTAATACGTAACCCGCCCAGCTGTGGGACGCTATAGGCTAGATTAAATTAGAAGATTTGTCCCACTACGCTGGATTTTTGCAATGACAGTCGATTTTTTTATGTACCAATAGTAGAAGGGGGCATTACCATATCTCTAATACAGCTGAGACCAGCCGAGGGTTCTTCATCAAATAAATAATAAATAAATAAATATCGGACAATCTCACACAAATCGATCTAGTCCCAAATTAAGCTCTAGAAGGCTTACTAGACGACGATATACATACTTATGTAGATAAATATATACTTAAATACATTGAACAACCATGACCCAAGCACAAATATTCGAGTTCATCACACAAATATTTGCCCTGGCCGGGACTCGAACCCGGGACCGCCGACTCAGTAGGCAGGTGTCTACCTACAAACCGAGCCAAACGCGTCGTCAAAATACTTCAGACCTTGGATTTTTGACATCAAATGAAGCGGCCCACCAAGTTGAATATTAAAATACTTAAACGGGTTTACTCACGTCGTACAAGTCGAATAACGCTCGACATGTTTCGAATCGGTACGCGATCCATCATCAGGAGAGACGATCAGTCGCGACGGCAGCCAACCGAACACAACAACAAGTTGAATATTTTTTGTAAAGGTGTTATATCGATTTCTAATAGTTTGGTTGGGCTCTTGTGTTTTCTAATCAGAGTACTCCAGATCTTCGATTATCCTAGTTTTTAGGGTTCCGTACCCAAAGGGTAAAAATGTAAAAATGAGACCCTATTACTGAGACTTCGCTGTCCGTCCGTCCGTCCGTCCGTCCGTCCGTCTGTCACCAGGCTGTATATCAAGAACGGTGATAGCTAGACAGTTGAAATTTTCACAGATGATCTATTTCTATTGCCGCTATAACAACAAATACTAAAAATAAAATAAAATAAATATTTAAGGGCTCCCATACAACAAACTTGTTTTATGGTACGGAACCCTTCACGCGCGAGTCGGACTCGCACTTGGCCAATTTTTATAGTTTTCGCTTTATGTGGCCATTAAACTCTAACTCTGTACCAAATTTCAGCTCTCTGAATTTATGGGAAGTACTAGTTCTTTACTGATGATCATGAGTGAGTGAGTGTCATAAATGCGAAACTTTGCTTTCGCTTAACTTCGGAACTAAATGACCTACAGACTTGAAATTTTGGATTTTAAGTATGTGATTATAGCTTACTGGATGACGAAAATTTCCGCGTTCTGGTCTTATCCAGAGGTGCTCAAATAGGGGCCTGAAAATGCGGCGAAATGGTTCCAGTAAAGGATGGTACGGCAGTGTTTGCTTCGCGCTCGACTTGGCGGGGGCACTGCCGTGCCCCCCGATAAATTAAAGCAAAGATAGGTCTTATTGTCACCTGTGTCACACATAAAGACACTATATAAATTTGTACTAATAGGCAATTTCATACCTCTCTACAAGGGTAAAGGTAGTAGATATGAATGCAATAATTACCGTGGCATTAAATTGATGAGCCATACAATGAAGCTCTACGAAAGAGTCATTGATGCCCGTTTGAGATCGGAAAGCATTCTGTCTAGCAACCAATACCAATATGGCTTCGTTCCTGGTTTATCTACGATCGACCCGATGTTTGCAATTAACATGATAGCACAGGAGTTTCGAGCAAATAACAATCCTTTGTACATGGTGTTTTTAGATATGGAAAAGGCATTCGATCGAGTACCTCGACCTACAATCTGGTGAAGTCTTCGCAAGAAAAATCAAAACCGCGACAGATGGAAAAAGAGGGACCCAGCAGTGGGACATAATAGGCTCATAATAACTGAAGGAAGGAAGCTTGGAAGCGTTCGAAATGTGATGTTGGAGGAGGATGGAAAAGATCAGTTGGACAAAAAAAATAAGTAATGTGGAAGTTTTAAATAGTTAACGAAAAAAGATCTTTATTGAAAATAATTGAAAACAGGAGAGGAAAAATGTTAGGTCATCTCTTGCGTCACGATAATTACATTAAGACTATAATAAAAGGAAAAATAGAAGGGAAAAGGAAAAGGGGAAGACCAAGAAGGACATATATGGAGCAAAAAGAAGAAAAATTAAATGTTTCATTATATAAGGAACTAAAAGAAAAAGCGGGATGTAGAATAAGCTTGAAATTCCTCCACTGACAAGAGCCTAAGCTCTTTAATATAAATATGATGATGAATAACTGAAGGCTGTCATCCAGGTTACGACAGTATTCCGACTAGTGATGTGCCGTCAGGAAACTTCACGTTCTCGGGAATTCTTACCATCGGAAATTACCGTAACTTTTCCGTAATCCTCGACAACTTTACCAGTAAGTAACATTTTTAGAAATTTTGAAGATTAAGTAGAGTTATTGGATTATTTTCTAGTGATCGTTTTAATTGATTAACTGATTTGCAACGTGGTGATTAAAGTACAACAAACATTAACAGAGTCCTCTATAGATATATCCCAAGACGACATCAACGAAAACAGTTTCGAAAGTGACTTAATGGATTCTTCTTTTGAATTAGATCAAATTTAATTTTTCTGTTTTTACAAAAAATTTAATTTCAATATACTTGACTTAATTACACTATCAGGTATGTAAATAATATCCTTAAATTAAAATAATGTGTAATTATTAACGTTAGAAATTTAGTTATTATCATAATGCTAAAACGTTGAATGTCGATTTATAATTTTTAAATGTTGATTTTTAATGTTTTACCATTTTATTTTCTATTGTAAAGGTTACATTTTTTCATGGTGAGTGGCCATTAAGTAAATTAATAAAAAATATAGGTATATTTAATTTTTTTCATAATTATGATGTTGATTTTAAATGTTTTTACGATTGTTTTAATTTTGTCTAGGTCAATTGTATATAATATATTTGTGTTCTAATAATTTGTTGATTTAAAAAGGATAAAGCTGATTTCATAGTTCGTTAAATATTGTGGTATTATTGCTTTATCATGCCGATGTTATTTTTTTAAACCCAAGGTTATTTTGAAGCATACCAACCAATTTAATACATACTGAATAGTAGTTTACTTAATTAAATCACTAATAAAGGACAAGTCCTTTATTAGTGATAAAGGTCCAGTCCTTTATTAGTGATTTCAAGAAATACGCTAAAAATATGCCGATAAAAATATATCAAACAACTTTCTCGGTAATTTCCACCCGTAAATTTCGGTAACTTTACGAGAAAGTTGGTAAAGTATGGAAAAGTATGTGATCCTTTTATCTTATAATTGTGAGAACTTTACTGCAGTTTATTATGGTCATTTGAAATAGCTTTGTACAAATTGAAGAAAAAAAAATAAACTACTTTCTCGATAATTACCGCTACGGAGAACTTTACCCGAACTTTCTCTCTGTTACCGTTATTTACGGTAACGGCACATCACTAATTCCGACATTAAATGTGAGCATAAAACACTCCTCTCATCTCCACTTAACGGTTTCCGTAGAAAAATCTCATCTGACGATATGTTGCCTGCACGAAGCCCCCGTTTCAGTAACGTCTTAAGCTCATTAAAACCCTGGGCTTACTTTATGAGAGCTTTCTGTGAATGGATACTCACGGAGCTACAGAATAGCCAGTATTTATTTGGTAAAAACGTTCGTAAGACATATTGTTTAACAGTGTATTAAGCAGTGAAATTGTCAGGAACGGCCCAATATGTTTCGAAACATGTCAGGCTGTCGGATAATTTCACGTGAGTGTAAACCACTGCATACAGGGTGTAACCGACGGTGTACCGAAAACTGAAACCATGGCTTCAGACCATTATTCTGAGCTGGAAAATCGTGGAACTTTCTTTGAGAAAATTCACAAATTTTCCTTGCGAGTTTTCATTTTTTCTTTATTTTCCCGTTAATCGAAGTCTACCGGTAACAATTTTTCATGAAAAATCGCATGAAAATAGCATTTTCCGCAAAACACACAATGTATCACAAACAGTATTATGTAAGCTTTACGGTACAATACAGGCGCGTGGAGTGGGAAAGATAACGGTACTGGCCGGTCATTGATCCGCCAGGCCATTGTGCCCGCGCAGGCCGCTGCGGTCGGACGCACGAGTAATGTTTACCTACCCGCACATTTTATTTGCTTTACTTGCTTGAATGATAATAATCTTGTTAGACTGTTTTAATTTATCGGTCAGTTGTTATTGGTGTTAGGTAGTACACTAGTTGTGATCTGTGGTTGCGTTGTTTTTGTGGTTGCATTCATTCATGTCATTCGATGCGCATTGGCGTAACGGTATGTTTTGTGCTGACGCGTGAGTGGAGTGGGGAGCGCCTGGACCGGTCGCTCGCCGCCTGCTCCCCTCCCGCGCGTCTGCACCCGAGAGAATTGGACGCAATACATTGCGCGTCGAGTTTTATAATTTATTTTGGAAAATCTTATTCTTGAGTTTTCCGAGAAAATTAACACTCGTTTTCAGTTCGTGATTATGGTCTAAAACTACGGTTTTCGTTTTCGGTACGCTGTCGGTTACACCCTGTATATTCGGTTATCTGCTGTTTGATCGTTTCTTTATCTTTTTTAAATCAAAATCAAAATCAAAACCTTTATTTATCCAACATAGGTAAATTTAGGTATTACATATTTATTGTACCACTTTGTGGTGCCATTGGGCATAGAAATTAAATAGTTACATGGTTAGCGTACATGCAATACACATTATTAAAAAAAACAGGTAATAATAATAAACTGTTTAGGTCACATCTATAACTAAGTTTAAGTACTTACAGGAATCATAATAAATAAAGGATGAAAAATAGAATGTCATTATTGTTTGTATTAATGGTTTAAATATAATGTCAATTTAATTATTAGTTATAGGTTTCAGTCTAAAAATCTGTTATTGAATAATAGGCTTTTTCTATAAGATCTCTTACACTTAGCATCTACTTTTAAAGGGTTTTTAAATTCGATGTCACTTTCCTTTTTAACCGACTTCAAAAAAGGAGTAGGTTCTCAATTCGAACTATTTTTTTTTTGTATGTACGTTACTCGATATCTCCGAGAACCGTGAACCGATTTTCAATTTTTTTTTTATCGAAAGGGTATAACTCCGAGTTGGTCCCGTTGGCACTAAGTCGGGATCTGATGAAAATAAAAAAAAAAATGGAGAAATCGAGGGAACTCTTCAAATGTTATAGGGACATGTACGGCGCTTTCGGTAATTTATTGATAAAGTCAAGAATTTACATTCAGTAAATAGGATTTGGTGTAAGGAAACTAATGATGAACACTACAGATGGCCACTAGAACTTTTATATGAATCACTAAAAAAGCAATAAAAATAAAAAAAAATAACAAAAAAAAGAACCGACTTCAGTGTAACTAAAAAACCAAAAATAACCCGTTCAAGTACAGATTACATTTGACTCACCCTTCGAAGTCGGTGCCAAACCTCGCGTAAACTATAATATAACTATTTAAAGAACTGAGTGGTTTGGGATCGACTTCGAAGGGTGAGTCAAATGTAATCTGTACTTGAACGGGTTATTTTTGGTTTTTTAGTTTTACTGAAGCCGACTTCTTTTTTTTGTTAAAAATTATTTTTTTGCTACTAATATGGTAGCTTGTTAAATATTTTGTGTGCCATTCCAAGTACACTTTTTTGCAGCAGTGCTGTGTCACTTGGGTGCGCTTTTTAACCAACGTCTTAAAACGGAGCTGGTTCCCAGTTCGTCTTTTTTTTAATCCTCGATTACTCGAAAATGTTTGAACCAATTGAACAGTCATTTTATGTTTTGAAGAGTTTATTGTGTAGTTAGCTCCATTGTCATATGACATAACTTCCTTTCTTTGACATCCGTGTTTTTTTTTTGTTTAAGTGATTGTTGTCACCATCTTTAACGGTCAAGTCCGTCCTGAAACGCTTTGACTGATATATCGTTGGAAAGCTGTTTCCATGGCACTCTCTTCGGCTTTTCTCAGGGATTGCTGTCCTTACGATCACTGTGTCACATTCCTCCAGAAAAACAAAAAAGATACAAAAACAAAGCCACGCCAATAAAATGGATGGAATACTTCTTCTATTCATCCCAAATACTTCCTCATTCGCATTTTTACAGAGTCGAGTTTGGCTTGCCCCTACCGAGGGTACATAATTAGAACTTTCATTTGTTGGTACTCCAGAGCTACACGATGATCCTAGATAATAAGATTCGTAAATGTGGAGTAAGAACTTTATGTGCCGCATTGATTGCATAACGAAACTCAGAAAAAATACGCTGGAAACCCTAAAACTGGTCGTAAAATTTTGCTACAAGAGAATTACATTCCGTAAAGATGAGAAGCGTAAAATTTCGTGTCAATTTGTTGCGTCTTTTAACCTTATGTACTTGCTTGTTTAGTTCTTTCTAGACCGTGAAAGTAACGTCATAAGACATAATTGAGAAATAGGTTAAAATGAACAAGGAAACCTACTAAGTAACTTAGTTACAAGTGAAGCTTATATAATAAACAAAAAAAGTGTCTCACAGTAGTACGAGAGCATGGTTCCATCATCTATTTCCGTTTCACATTCCTATTATCACCCGGTAGTAGGCTTGGTTTCATACAATTTTGACTTGATCTTCCCTATTTCAGCGTCCGGTCTTTCACTGAAGCCTCAAGCGTGCTAATTATTAGCTGTGAATGACCCAAATGTCAACCTATTCCACTAATAAATGGAGCAACCTGACGGATAAACACAATACCGTGCATACATTTGCACGGAAACACAAAGGCTTGCAAATTTTCCGCGAGCCTGACATGATATGCCTGATGTGCTATTGTGCCCGCGGCTTCCGACTAGGCTGTTTCGTGTCGGCAGTAAATAACGGTATTTCATAGTTCATACTTGTCATGAAACAGTTTAATAAGGGATTAATGTTGTCAGTAATATTGGAGAATTTGTAGTTTCAGTGAAGGGCCCTTCCTCAACCAAGTATTGCTCGGTCATCAGAGACGCGATGAACAGGCACCGGTGGAGGCAGATCATAAAAACTAGGTTTAGAGCATCCACAACTACCGATGACCACGATCCTCAGTCATGAGGGAGCGACCACAGAGAGAGAGTAGTTACAGTGATTTGTAATATTTTCTTTATTGGTATTTTTAATTTTAGGCTACCCAGAGACTACCAACGGAATCCTTTTATTATAATCCTTCGTTTGTTGCCCGTGTGTTTATCTATTAGCCAATATAGCTGTTTTTCTCTGTCTACATTCTTGTATGATTCAGTACATTGCAAAGGCAATAAACAGCCTACACAGAATTCAGGAATATAGACGAAACAATACATCGTGCATACATTTGCTCGGTAACACAAAGGCTTGCAAATTTGGCTCGCGAGTCTTACATGCCTGATGCGCATTGTGTGCCCTCGGCTTTCAGGACGCGATGTTTCATGTCGGCTGTGAACTACTTGTAATGGGACGTAATGTATTAAACCAGTAATTAATCTTCTCAAAATATAAGTGTTTATTGAGCATTTAAAAACTATAAATTCAAATTGTTCTAGTAAATAAATTACAATAAAATAATCGATCGAGTGGATTGCATTAAATTTTTCTTTCTTAATTTACCTTTGTGACATTATTTATATAAATAAAAATGTGGTATTTCCACATAAAAACATAGAATCGATAAAAAAAGATTCTTTAAAAATATTCATAAAATAATGATTGGAATTTGAATTTTTACACCATTTTTTTTCAATGAGGTAATATACTTACTAAATTCATCGCCTACGTTATAAAACCTATCCTGACGCTTCCAATCTCGTTAATATTTTATTACGAACTTAAATGAAAAGGCACTGGTTTTGGAAACAGTATCTAATGAACTGACAATACGTCAATAAAAACAAAAGTCCAAAAAACCGATAAAAAACAAAGAAAGTAAAAATATTATAAAAAAGGATGTGCATCTTGCACACATTAACATAACTATTAAAATCTTCTGTATGCCAGCAACATCTGTCAAATTAGTCACCTAATTATGATTATTACTGTAGTTCGTTTTAGTGGTTTGTTTGGTTTTTTTGTTTTAGTGGTTTGGGCTTTTCATTTTGAGGCATTTAGCCCACTCTGATGGCACTCTTTTGCCTGTCTGTCTGCATGTTTAGGGCTTAAACCCTAGAGCCGCATTAGATCAACATTTGAAAATTACAATAAATATTAAATTAAAGACGTAGAACAAAAAACCAACGTAATACTGTACGGAACAAACTATTCCGTGGCTCAATCGGAATGTATTATTGTGCTAAACTTAACTGGGGGTCAAGGTTCAGCGGATCGGAGCGCGGCGGAACAAAAAATGGGCAAGTGCGAGTCCGACTCGCGCATGAAGGGTTCCGTACCATAATTTGTAACAAGTTTGTTGTATGGGATCCCACCTTAAAAATTTATTTTATTTTATTTTTAGTATTTGTTGTTATAGCGGCAATAGAAATACATCATCTGTAAAAATTTCAACTGTCTAGCTATCACCGTTCTTGAGATACAGCCTGGTGACAGACGGACGGACGGACAGACGGACGGACGGACAGCGAAGTCTCAGTAATAGGGTCCCGTTTTTACCCTTTGGGTACGGAACCCTAAAAATGTATCGGCGTCTAGGAACTACCAGTAGGCGGACTTTGTGTGGGAGTGTAACTCGCTAATGGGATAATCTCCGCGCCACAGGGGTAATTTGGGTTGGAGTGACGCGGGCGCACTGGGCGCATGGACTGCGTCGTGAATAGACTGAACCGTATCAGTCTGACTTAGGGCGGGAGGAGAGTGGAAAGAGAAGTTATTTGTTTGATTGTTATCGCTAAAGAGCGATCTTTTTAAGACAATATTTGGGTAACAAATTAATTTAGAACGGACCGTAACGACGACTGACATAAACGATGCCTGGTGCTCTATTGTGTGCGTCTGACAAGGCAATGCATGTCAGCAATGAGCAGTATTGTTAAACTGGGAGTCAAGGTTATTAGGTGTAATTTAACCATAAATAAGGCTAGCAGTGCTCGGGATTTGTCTACGAGATCGAATCAGAAATGAGGAGATTCGTATACGAACCAAGGTCATCGACATAGCAAACCGGGTAAGCAAGCTGAAGTGGCAATGATGGGCGTGGCCCGTAGCTCGAAGGACCGATGGCCGTTGGGGCAGAAAGTTTCTCGAGTGGAGACCACGTCCGGCAAGCGCAATGTAGTCCTACATTGCGCTTGCCGGACGTGGTCTCCACTCGAGGTGTCTACACGCAAGGTGGTCGGACGGCCTGGTTAGAATTGCGGGGACTCGCTGGATGCGGGTCGCTGCTATCCGGCCCATGTGGAAGTCTATTGAGGAGGCCTGTGTCCAGCAGTGGACGTCCTATGGCTAAAATTATGATGATGAAGGCTAGTAGTAGTTTTACTGACTTGCCCTATTTAATGGCATTATATAATGAACCGTTGATACAAAGATACCTCTAACCCGGTACCTTTGAATTAATGGCGCTGCGTGTTAACCCCTCCACCACCCTCACGCCAGATAAACCTTAGATTTTTCCCTATGTTTTGTACGTCGATCTTTGCATTGTTTATTTTGAAAGCATTTTACACCTTGGCATTGTATAATACCTACGTTTCGGTATTTTTGTTTTTTTTTTACACTGAAAGTCTGTCTATCTTCGTCTGTCTTTCTGTTTATCTAAACGTCAAACGGATAGGCCCAGAGACCGTAACGCAAGCTACCTAAAAGTGCACGCAATGAAACGTGCACTTTTTATGTGTCAAGGGCACTTTTTGCACATTTTATGTAACACAGGTAACCATTATCATAAGATGGGATGGGGCATTGTCAGTTCAAGAAACAACAGTTTTCTCTTCGGTGGCCAATAGTTAACAGCGTATGTGCATAGAAGTTATGTTTCTAACACGCAAGCCCATAGAAAGGGAAACGTCGTTTATGCTAGGTAATATAATTTTGATCGGAAAACTAGGCCTTTAGTCCTTAACTTTGTATGACCGAAAAGACGCGAAACTAAATGTGACAATGACCCGGATGGTATATTTTATAGAAGTAGATACCTTTACTTGCTTATTACAAGGACTTTACCTTTACTTGCCTATTACAAGGACTTTGAGCGCCTATGTGTATTTCTTACTCGTAAGTGAGAAGTTAAAAAGGATAAAATGATACTTAAATGTAAATAAAATGCTGTTGATCTGATATTATTATGCTCTTGACCCAATTTTGTAGAAGTTGTCATTCAGAAGATGTTTTCACGCAGGTTTTTCTGTACAAACTAACCAAAATGCAAAAGCCATTTACAGTAAAAGTTTCGTGTGTTTTATACCTCTATGCTATTTTAATTTCATTATTCTGTTTGAAAAACGGCCAAAGTTCTGCTGCGGTAATTAAAAACAAACGTGAGATTTATTAATGTGCAAACAACAACAATGAATGTTAAACGCAGTGTCAACTTTCAAAAAGGGCTTAAGGGTAGTGTATTCTCGATGCATATAAGCTGTTTTTTCTTACCTCAAAATTGCGGTTTTATAAATCATTAAATTTTAACCAGATATTTTTTCGGTACATCATGGCTGCGTAAAAAGTGGTTTTTATATCGGTATCAAAATTTCCGCTTCGGATATCATATTCACTAGTAAAAGTAGGCCAGTTAGGTCAAGTTTTACACACATTAGAATACCAAATTGCGTTCATTGATAAGCATAGTAGGCATTCAAATGTAGTAAGAGGTTTCACATTAAGTGCAACATTCCCCACGCTTTCAATGGAGATAATATACTGAAAAAAGACAAAAAATTATAATTGCAAAGTATAGGCCAATTTAAAATATAAATCCGATCAAAATGTCATCCGCTTCCCGATTACATAGGTCATAAAATTCAATAGAATATTGGTGCTCTTTGTAAGTAAGTAATAAGTTCAAACAAGTAGCTGCTAGGACAAAATATAGTGTATAATGTATGCGCCTTTATCGCTCCAACACGGCTAGACGGACTTCAATTATTTTTTAGAGCTCGATTCCGAGACGAGACGGTATAATAAGAATAATAAGAATAAGAATAATTTATTTGCATAGAATAAGTGGGTGCAGTTGAATTGTCAACAGGGGGCCTATGATGGTTGCGTTTATCGCGTGATAAATAAGTGACAAAGCATATGTCACTCACACTCGCATTATGTCAAAGCGTGACGGATGCTTTATCACTTATTTATCGTGTGATAAACGCAACCATCATAGGGCCCCAGGTGAACATAGACATTACGCGGGTTATTCTGCTATATGTACTATTAATATACTAGCATGCAAATATATACAGCATGTTACCGGCATGCGGGCATTTATTAAAACTGATAATAATATGATCCATTAGTAATTGTTTGCATGTATTAGCTAATCATAATTATGTGAATTAACTGCACAATAAAATTTCTTAAATCCGCACATATCACGCTGTCATTTAACACTGACTTGTCAATTTATTTACTGTACATTACTGGCAATTAAAATTTTGTTAGAAAGTTAATAAAGCCTTAATTTAAGTTAATTAATTAAATTAAGGTCATGGATACGTTAAAGTTCTATGTTACTTTACTCTTCTTTAAGAAAAGCCTACTTGGCGGTAACACATTGCATTATCATCCAAATTAATTACAGTGTACTCTGAAACAAAAATTCTTTGATTAATAAATGGTAAACTTTTTTTTTTATGGTAAACTTTGGTAAAAAAGGGTTGTGACTTTTTCCTCCCCACGCGAACTTTAGTACAACCACATTAAAACTATGTATTCCGTTTCGAAATATAATATTAGTGCATTTTAATAGGTAGTTGTATTAACACCTTTTGAACAGCTGCGTTACGGTCGCTATAACATCCATTATAACGATCAAGGGATTTATAATAAACGAATGATATAACAACATTCAGTATAACTACATATGGTATAATATCGTATGGTATAATGTTCATTTGATCGGCTCAATACTTACTCAAACTGCTCTAACAAAAAGTACCTAAAACTCTCATAGAGTTATGGTTAGTTACGACGACGAGCAATGCGAGGAGAAGAATAAGGTTATCTTGCGAATGTAAACGTTATATAAAATGTTTTATATACTAATTTAAATTTATACCCAGTGAAATTATGCTTATTGTTGTTATATTAAATGTTGTTATGTCGAGCGAAATTATATAAAACGTTGCTATGTCCATCATTACAGACCCTTTTTGAACCATCAGTGGATTATTCAGGCATCTTATATATTTGCCATAGAAATTTTCTTTTCCTTACGCGTATATTTCCTAGGTCGAGAACTGCACAAACTTCCGAACACTCTTCATGAAAAGTTTGAAATTCAGACCGGACTCGTGTTGAACTAGAGAATTTATGTTAATCGGCAAATTTACATTTAAATCATTCGTAAGATTCGCTGTGTGAACATTTAAATTCAGTTTATACAAGTTTGGGGAAATTTACAGTAGCGATGTCGTTATAGAATAATTATTATCCATTTTATTATTTATGTGGAAATTGTTGGAACATAGGGTTTTATGTAAACCTATACAAACTCGTTTGTGTGATAGAATAAGTATTCTATGACAGTTTGTTTGTTTCTTATGTCAGCCCATAGTCAGTCTCAATAAATTACTTGAACGGAGCACATGCTTTTTATCTGGTGATCCCGAAACCTTCCATCATGGTAGCAGAGCGTGGTTATTACCACATTTTTATTTCTATAAATATTGACTAGGGTATGACTTATGCGCATAAGCATTTTAAACACACAGTACCTGGGTGACCGAGCTTTGCTCGGTTATTACTATTTATTGTAATATGGTTGTGTTTAGGTGATAATCTACACATAGTTAGTTTTTATGGCATTATTCGTCGAGAGACGGCGTCACCAAAAATACCCGAGAAACTGTATTTAAAATTTGTATCGGTAAATTTTTCGTTTTAATATAAGTCTCAATAAAATAAAAACTCGTAAGCATAAATCTTATTCACGTAATCAGTATAGGTAAATGTTAGACATATTTATGAGAAATATATATTGTTATGTCAAACATTAACTATTTTTTTTAAAACTTGCCTAAAAACAATAAAAAAATAACAATTATAGTATATCAAATTTAACTAACTAACTATTGTGGCGCAGTGACCCAAAGAGGATCTTGGCCTCCGAAACAAGAGAACGCCAACGGTCCCAATCCTGTGCTACTTCTTGCCAGATATATCAAATTTAACCTATTAAAAAAACAAAATAAGTCACCGAGCGGAATTTGAGCCCGTAACACTCGTTTCTTGCCCTCCGCGTCTTAAATTGCTGGACCAGATGGACAGTGGTTGGCAGCACGAAATTGGCGACTATATTCTGCTTGGTAAGAAAAACGCATGAAAACTCAAAAACAACTCGTTTTCCCAAACATAAGACTAATCTAGATCGATTGCTTACCCCCGAAAACCCCCATATACCAACATTTCAGCGAAATCGTTAGAGCCGTTTCCGAGATCACAGAAATAAATTTATATACATATAAGTAAATATACAAGAATTGCTCGTTTAAAGGTATTAGATATGACGCAGAGGGCGCTCCAGTAGCGTAGAATTATGGAATCAAAGATTTGGTGTGATTGACGTAACGATGTGATAGCTCAGTTGGGAGAGTACTACGCCGGAAACGTAGGGTCGCAGGTTCGAGTCCTGCTTACATTGCAGTGGATCATATTACATTTTTCTTTCATAATTTACCTTTGAATCAATCCATACTAATATTATAAATGCGAAAGTGTGTCTGTCTGTTACCTCTTCACGCTTAAACCGCTGAACCGACTAAGATGAAATTTGGTATGGAGATAGTTTGAGACCCGGGAAAGGACATAGGATACTTTTCATCCCGAATAAATTTAGTGTTCCCGTGGGATAAGGGGGTAACACCGCGGGGCACAGCTAGTATGTTATAAAACTAAAAATAGTCAAAATTCCACGAAAGTTCCACTTCACTAATTCCCTGATTTTTTAAAATAGTTCGTCTAGTACATAAATAGCCTTTCGAAAAATTGAATATTCGCCCACACGAAACTTCCACAAAGCTGTTCAAATTTGACTTACTGCTTAAACGTTACTAACGAACACTCAACTCAGCTGGAAATCCTACAAAAGGTATTTAGAAATTCCTGTACTACGTTATCCAGCGCTTACTTCCACAGACTATTATCTCATAAAACCTTTCATAGGAACGTAACTTTTATGTTCCTTGGAGTACGAACAGTTTTACAATCAAACGATGTGTTGATGTAACTTTAGGAAGGCATTTCTTGGGCTGCTCTGTACTGATAAGGCTTGCGCGTATGCTGGCTTTTTGGCTCAAAGGCTCTAATTGAAGGTATATTTGAAGTTTACAGTAAATTTTAAGTCATTAGGTAGCAAAAGGAATGGAACATCGAGGATACTGCCAATTAGCGTTGCGATTCGATAGAACGTAATCGCGTTTGAATGATATAGGAAATGTCTACACAGACTTATTTTAATTTTGATCTGTTTAGTTAGTCAATATACTTAGGAAAAAATAACAGACAAAGAATTAAATTAGATTATCGTTTTTTACGTTATGCCTCTGAATGTCTATGAAGGTTTTTTGGCATGTGTTTTGAGACTCAAATAACACGATGAACTTAAAAAAGGTGGAGCAAAAATAGTGCAGCTGTCTAGGTCTACTGAGTACTGAGCCGGTGGTAGTAGGTTCAAACCCCGGCTAGGGCAAATATTAGCGTGATGAACTCGAATGTTTATCCCTGAGTCATGGATGTTTCTATGTATTTAAAGATGATCAACTTGTTTTATTCAGTAACACAGTTATAAAACTTTTATATAACTCTAACTTAAACTATCTATAAAACCACAATTAAATATAAAATACTTAATTAATTGCGTAAATCGTCCCAATTACCCATAAGTAAAATAAGCATATTTATTTTTTACCCGACTATGGCAAAGCCAAAAAGAAGGGTTATATGTTTAGCAGTATATGTATTTATTTATTTAAATACCTTAAGATACTCTTGGTAGATGTATCAAGTGACGGATACAAGAGGTAGTAACTCCTAGATACGGTGCGCATCATCAAGGACTTCCTCAGTCCATTCAATGTAAGTATCTCATATAACTTAAAGGCACAAAATAAATAAGTAAAATTAAAAAAAAAAAAACTTTGTGACAAACCATTGAAAAAAAAAGGTGTAAGATGTTTGGACATCTTGGACGACAATTAGGTAAGTACATAAACAGGATCAAAGAAGGAAAGATTGAGGGAAAGAGGAAAAGAGAATATCAAAAAGAAAGTAAACAGCGACTCATATCAAGAATTCAAAAAGAAAGCTGAAGATAAAGAAACATGGAAGATTTTCCACCGACAATAACCCAGCTCTTAAATTTATGGTGCTGAATATATTATGTAAATGGGGATAAAATCAGGCCTTGATAACATTAAGGACGATACTGTTTCAAAATTTAAAATATTAAACATACTTTCCATCAGCAAGAAATTATATATTCAAAAGTAAATGCCGAATTCCATCTTACCTTCAATCCGTCAGACGTACAAAGAGAATTTGTAAGGCGATTGTAAATTATATAATAACAAAGATAATCCTCAACTTGAGTTTGAAAGCTGAGAGAAATCCACGAATAATGAAGTTCCGGCAAAAATTGGCTGGGATTGAAACAGAGCTGACATATATTTTTTTATTACACATTTTTTTATTAACACTAAAGGATAGAACTTAAAATAATGATAGCAAAATTTTCAAACTTCACAAAATAAACAACTATAAATAAAAAAATGGCCGCAATCGCCGTCTATTGGCAGCGAGAGCTGAAGGCTGGCAGCATTGCCACGTTGCATGGCAATGCTGATCCGCTGTACTAGATATTTATTAATTGAAGTATACAACTTAACGACGACGCGTTTGGCGCAGTTTGGCACACCTGCTGAACCGGCAAATCCCGGCCAGGGCAAATATTTGTGTGGTGAGCTCGAATATTTGTGCTTGGGTCATGGTTGTTATATGTATGTAAGTATATATATTTATCTATATAAGTACGTATATCGTCGTCTAGTACCCATAACACAAGCCTTCTTAAACTTAATTTGGAACTAGATAGATTTGTGTGAGGTTGCCGATACCTATTTATTTAATAAGTATACAATTTTCCCGGCAAAACTGTTTGTAGAGTCTGTCTGCAGGTGCGTGTCTCTATACGTTAATTAAAACAAAGGTTATTGCTAAACACTTAAGTGACACTGAATAAACAACTTTATCACTCAAATGTCTGCAACAGTGTCGAATATTCTCGGGCAAACTATTGAGTATGTAGGGAATTCTTTTTCTTAAAGTTCTATCTTCATAATAGTTCCTGAGCATCTATCTCCATAGTAGTTCCTGACCATCTATCTCCATAGTAGTTCCTGACCATCTATCTCCATAGTAGTTCCTGACCATCTATCTCCATAGAAGTTCCTGCCCATCTATCTCCATAGTAGTTCCTGACCATCTATCTCCATAGTAGTTCCTGCCCATCTATCTCCATAGTAGTTACTGACCATCTATCTCCATAGTAGTTCCTGCCCATCTATCTCCATAGTAGTTCCTGCCCATCTATCTCCATAGTAGTTTTTGATCATCTATCTTCATAGTAGTTCATGAACCAGCCCTTCGAAATGCGTCAGCTAGCCTGCGGCTACATTCGTTAAAGACCAAATCGGCGCTTTCACCTCAGGGTCCTAGAGTCTCAACTACATATTTTAGTATCCTTTATTTGATTTTGTACATTGTGATTCACAAAAAAAAAACTAAACGTTCTTTAAAAAAAATCTGGTCACATTTTTTTTGGCGGCGTAATTATTGGTAAAATTATTAAACTATTATCTCTATTTTGCCCTTGCTGAGTACTAGGATAAAAAGTAGCCCAGTCAATTAATTAATGCAAAGTGTCAGCTACATACATGCCAAAATTTATCAAAATTGGTCTAGCCGTTTGAGTGTAAAGAAGTAACAAACACTCACATACTTTCGCCTTCATAATGTTTTTGTGATTAGTGAAATTATAATAAAGCTGACTACAACTGTAAGTGATGTAGTCAGATATAATCTTCGGACAGCCTGGCCCGGACGGGGATATATCGTGGGTCGGTCGCTGTATGCTCATTTCGCTCACTGTAGTGGTCTAAGTTACAATTTTTCTGACTAACTTTGAACTTGAGGAGTCGTGAATTTCTCAATCACTTAAATACAGCTTGCCTCTGATCATGAAGGCTTTAAACACAAGGTTTAATTGTGCTCCCCAAACTGGGTGTTACATATAGTGAAGTGTCAAAACGCCTAAACAGAAAGACCTGTCTAAAGCCTTCCTATACCTACACGTATAATGATATAGGTGAGTTGCACTGTGCGCCTTGTAACATAACCTTCAAGCAAGCCACATTCGTGCACGACCGATGCTCTTGAAGTTCATGTCGCCAGGTTTCGCCATTGACGGATATGTTAAGGAGGACGATATATATGTATAGTGAAGGGTGCGCAAATCAACGAAACAATATCTTCTACAATACAATAGGTTACAAAAATACACTTTTAGTTTTTACTTATTATGATTCAAGACTAGGACTACTAATAACTAAAAATGTTGTTAATTTTGCACATATTGAGCATACTTAGATACTTACCTAAGATTTAAAAACAAAGCATAGGACATAAAGCCCTAAAATGTGATATTTTTTCAGTAAGTATTGTGTAGTTTTTAGTTTTTGCAGTTATTGTAACCTGTAAAAAATATTTCCAAATTTTAGATTAGATTTTTTTATTGATAAAATATGTAGTCATTTTACAAGTCAATTCAATTACAATTTTAAACATTTCAGCCTTAAGTCTACATTAAATTATGTTTTAATTTCTCAATAAATGGGTACCTTATGGGGGCATAGGAGTGAGCGAGACACGGCGCTCGGACCTTCCACTCTCACCTATAGCGGCCGCTCACCGCTCCGCTCGTGCGAAGTAGTTGCCGGACCGTTATAGCTACTCTCAGATTCTGTTTTAATTACAAAATTAAGAAAAATATTTGTTTTCTTAGTACCGGGTTCGATTCCCGGTGTAAGATCCGCTAGGTAAGAATTAAAATTTTTAGGGTTCCGTAGTCAACTTACCCTTATAGTTTCGCCATGTCCGTCCGTCTGTCTGTCTGTCTGTCTGTCTGTCTGTCTGTCCGTCCGCGGCTTAGCTCCGTGATCATTAGTACTAGAAAGCTGAAATTTTGTATGAGTATGTGTATGTATCACGCCGATAAAACGGTAAAATAAAAACAAAAATAAAAACTTTTTTTCGGGTACCTCCCGTACACCTAAAGTGGGGGTGAATTATTTTATTCGTTCCAACACATAGGGGTCTCCAAACATTATTTTTTGATAAAGTCAGCAGTTTTGTAAATATTCGCTCGGGAAATCCAAAAAATAGTGCCCCCCCTCTAACTTCTCAACCACGGGTCAAAAAATTATGGAAAAATTCATGAAAATAAGGCCTTATTAGTACTTTCCATGAAAACTATATTGAATAAAATCGGTTGAGCCATTTTTGAGTTATCGCAAAATTTCATCATTTTCTTTAAAATGAGGTAAGTGCCGCGCGGTGTTCTTATACTTCGAACGTTACTCATATTAATTAAATGCCATACTGCATTAAAACATTTCGCTCAATCTGGTGCGTATAATCGATAAATTCCAGAAGGTAATAAGTAATTACAGTTGCTTTGGCGTTTACGACCTTTTTATAGAGCTTGAAATCTTTCTCGTAATTTAAATTTGATTTTATTGTCTATTGTGAAATGAAATGAAATGAAATGAAATGAAATGAAATAATTTATTCAGTAAGTAGGCCACAAGTGCACTTTTACAAGTCAGATTGTGAATCTACCGGCATTTCGCAAGAGGAGACCGCTGTTGAGAAGAAAGCCGAAAGAAACTCAACAGTAAGTCATTTTTTCGTAAATAGAATAATACTTAGAACAATTACATTACATTAGTGTTATAACTAATTATTACATGCGTACACGTACACGTATAGGAGATATACACGTGTCCCAAAATTCAACGATAAGCGGGCACCAGAGGACGGATCTGGTCATGACATCTCGAGAAAAAAAAAGAAAATAAATATATCTCAATCCCTTTAGAAATTATAAAAAAAAAATGAAATTCTTAAAATATCGACACCCCTAATGGTAATTTTAACGACCATGTCTAGAATTTTTGGAATATTTCTGATATTTTTTTTGTATCGGCAACCTAAGTAGTACTGCTATCCACCACAGCCCTCAAAAATATCAGAATACATGTAGTTTTAACACAAAAAATAATCAAAATTATTTTTACCCCAAAAATTTTGAATGAATTTTTCTTTTAGCCCACTTTGACTCATCATGGTACATAAAAAAAGTATTGACACTACTATGGCAAGTGTTTTAAAAAGTTGACGCAACTAACCAAGATTCCAAAATGGTAGGAAACTCTACGAAAACTAGCGCCGAAAAAAAAACAGCTATTTTTAAACAAGAACCGACATTTTTTAATGTTGATAGTAATCACTCTTACGTGCTACCACTAACCCGTCCCGAACTCAGACTTGAACTATGCTGCTACAGAGACACGCTGAGGCACCCTCTGGGTGGAAAGGCTAGCCTCCAGGAGCGGGTCACCGGCCCTCTGCTTATCCGCATCCCATCATCGGCCACAAAAGTGGACTAAAACAAAGACTAGCAAAGCAGGCTAACTTATGCCCACCCTCCAAATCAATGTTAGGTAGGAATATTAAAATAACATTTTACATTAACTATCAATTTAAAATATTAAATACACCCAGAGATGTATAAAGTCTTTAGGTGTCACAACATGCAATAAAATACAATTACTTAATTAATTTAATTCCAAAGAGATGTATAAGGCGTCAACGTGAATAATTTACCATAGAAAATAATAATTAAACCTAAATTTCTTAGAGATGTATAAGGTCTCTAGGCGTCACAATATACAAAAATAAATATAATAATGATAATAATAACTATGATAATAGTTAAATTTCATTCCTCAGAGATGTATAAGGTCTCTGAGCTTCATTGTACAGTACACTAAGTTTATTAGAGATGTATAAGGTCTCTAAGTAAAATAATAATAATGATAATAATAATAACTTCAATCGAGTACAGGATGAAGTCTCTCACGTCAATTCAATAAACACTGGTAAGCAGTTACTACACGACTAATTTGGCTTGAAGGATGGGCAACTACGGAACCCTACACTGAGCGAGGCCCGACATGCTCTTGGCCGGTTTTTTCTTTGTGCTCTGATCATTGTATCAATGATACAATATTTAAAAAAATGCGGTGTACGCACATCAAAAATAATGAGACATAACAGTATGTTTCATAAATGTATTTTTTCTTGTAAATTGGACCAAACGTGTCCTAACAAAAAATAATAAGGATTGCTAGTCACTGACAGCCGCTGAGCGATGGGACAGCGGACGTGTCCAACACGCCATCGTTTGGTCAAACGTTTGATCACACAGATTGATTGAGTACGTTTTGTTCAGGGCACGTTATAGTCACAGTTGTACTAGAGGTACCGGTGTCTGTAATCAAATCTTGCAAATAAGATTTAAACCACTTCACGACCGATTGATTTGAAATTTTATGTACAGCTACGACGTAACTTCCATGACAATAGAATAATATGACACCATAAAGCTGGTCTGATGATGGAGCCAAAATGTTATAGGAACGTTGTAATAAGAGGATGCAATCCTACCAAGCTTGGGCTCAGTGAGTAGTTGGCGAATGTCCAAAGAAAAATACAGTCGGCAATAAAAACTTGTAATTGTCACAATATAATTCTTGCCAATAACTTATTTTACTTTGTTATAGCTAAAGACTCTTAATTTAACTTTTTATGTTGGTCGGCGGCTAGAATGTGTGGACTTTTACCACCTGCGTTGGTATTTCCGACCGAATATATCCCGGACGTTTTAGGAACAGACTTCTGTGTGCGCTCGCTTCAGAGTACGTTCATTAATGGTTATCATCAGTTTTGCTAACACGAAATTTGTGTGCTAGTCGTCTGTTTTGGCCGAAATTCCGCCGCAAACTACCACCTAGTAAGTATAATAATTTGCGCAAAAATCTAAATGGTCCGACACAGAACTTTCTTTTCCATTCAGTCCCTAAAATTTCGTAAAGATTGGTTAAGTTTTGGAGGAGGCAACAGACGGGAACGAAACCTCGATTTCTACTCGTATAACCCGGTTACGTTAAGTTTGGGCCTCATTGTATCCAACGCCATAGTTACCAGGTGCAAACTTAACGTAAACTGATAATTATCTTCCCAATTAAAAAAAATGGATTTGACACCCTTAAAAATTTGCCATTATGGCTATTGTAGCGTAAAAAATTGCCATTATGATTAATTATAAATTTACCATTATGATTAATTATAAATTGTCCGTTATAATTAATTATAAATTTACCATTACGATTAATTATAAATTTGCCATTATGATTAATTATAAATTTTTCATTAAGATTAATTATAAATTAAATTTGACTGAAGCTGAAAAAAGCATTGGGTTTCTTATTGTATCCAGACCGTCGTGTGTGTTGCAATGCTCTATTTTATTTTCCGTTGCTTGCCAATTTTTATTTATGCGCATATTTTATACACCATATGGGTTCCGGGTGTTAAGATACAGATAAATGTCAAGCAGATAGGTCACTAAGGTATTTAAGTAAAGTAACTAAATTATTACATTGGTCGTAGAACTGATGGCCGTTGGAGCAGAAAGGTGTGGCGACCGCGGACTGGAAGACGCAGCGTGGAAAGGCCCCCAACAAGGTAAACCGACGACCTGGTTAGAATCGTAGGCAGACATTGGAAGAGGGCGGCGCAACAGCGATCGTTGTGGAGAACTTTGGGGGAGGCCTTGTCCAGCAGTGAATGTCTTTCGGCTGATATGATGATGATGATGATGATGACCAATTATTACAGATATACATACTAAGAAAGTATAGAGTCGGGCAAAATATCACGAACGATACTCGAAAGTGGGTTTGACGGGGCGTGAGGAAGGTTGCTTGTTTAACTTTTATTTAAACTCTGCTTTCTTCGTCCCCTACAGACCACGAGAGTGTCACGAACTAACTTGCCAAGCTATAGTTACCAAAAGCCCAACTGATAACGTTCACTTTTATATCATGGACCATAACATGGGTCTTGCTCCGCGTATTCTGGCCGAAAATGATACAAAACCTATGAAATATAATTATATTCGTTAATTTTTTGGTCTCCGCAGGTTCTTCGAATTCTTCGGTCACCTAGCCAGGAAGTGCTCCTGACATCCCTGTCACGTTGACCCTGACGTTCAGGGAAGGCGACTAAGAGGAAGAAGCCCTATGCGCTGGACAGACCAGATCTGCGATAACTTTAATTCGAAAGTCCAAGAGGCATTACACAGCGCCGAAGACCGAAGTGGATCTTTCACAAAATAATTCGTGGAAGAGGAATGAAAAACACGACACAAGGAGGAGGAAATAGTTTACTGATACCTACCCATTCTGTCGTGAAGGGTCGAATTAAGAAGAACAATGTCTGTGTGTTCGAAAGTATACATAAGTTAGGTATTGTTTGCCTTTTTACGTATCATTTAAGTCTACTGTAGCGGTGGTAGCCTAGTGGTTAGGGCATGCGACTTTCAATCCGGAGGTCGCAGGTTCGAACCCGGCCCGTACCAATGAGTTTTTCGGAACTTATGTACGGAATGTCATTTGATATTTACCACTCGCTTTTCGGTGAAGGAAAACATCGTGAGGAAACCACCTAAGCCCAATAAGGCCTAGTTTCCCCTCTGGGTTGGAAGGTCAGATGGCAGTCGCTTTCGTAAAAACTAGTGCCTACGCCACATCTTGGGATTTTAGGTAGCCGACCCCGATTGAGAATTCATTCTCAAAAAATGGGACAAAGGCTAGGAGGATTCGATTTAAGTCTACTGTACCCTTACCATGAGTTAACGTGACCGTACTCGCTAGCGACAGCGTAAACGATTTGAAAGGAGAATAGTACAGCGCCCCTAGCGGTTATTTTGTAGAACTAGAAAAAATAGTTTACGAAGTCGCTAGCGAATATACAGACACTGCAAATTCATGAAAAGGGCACTGGTTAAATCCGTTAATAAGTGAACTTTCTGTCTTTACCGAACTATGACGAAGCAGAGTATACAGCATAGATCAAAAGTGCAGCCGGGGACCAAAGCCAGAATCCCCGAAATTCATGAAAAGGGCACTGGTTACATCCGTAAGTGAACTTTCTGTCTTTACCGAACTATGACGAAGGAGAGTATACAACATAGATCAAAAGTGCAGCCGGGGACCAAAGCCAGAATCCCCGATGAGTTTAAATTTAAACAGAAGCTCAGAATCGCTCCGTATGGTGCATGTTCCATATTGAGTGGAGATGAATAATGTTCGACATTGCCACGTGCATCTGAATACTTGGCCACGAAATGCCAAAGCGAGTATGTATGTCACTTCACAACTTCACACATTGAATTTACAAATCGTCAGATTGTCATGAGTATTTTAGGGTGAATCTCTATTTGTTTGTTTACTCTGATTGAGTTGGGTGGAATAAATCAGGAAATAAAAATAATGATGCTCGGGATTTCCGGTGCACGAATGATCGTGTCATCATCATTCATCATCATTTCAGCCATACGACGTCCACTGCTGGATACAGGCCTCTTCAATAGACTTCCACATGGGCCGGATAGCAGCGACCCGCATCCAGCGAGTGGGCAACTCTAACCAGGTCGTCCGACCACCTTGCGGGTGGCAGTCCTACACTACGCTTGCCGGTACGTGGTCTCCACTCGAGAACCTTTCTGCCCCAACGGCCATCGGTTCTTCGAGCTACGTGCCATCTCGTACAGAAATCCCGAGCATACCTCTTTCCATAGCTCGCCACGTATCGATCGTGTCGGCATAGAGTTAAATCATTTGTGCACCGAAAACCTCGGGGTATGCTAATGACACTCCGAAGTAGAACACAGCTGCATACTTATACAGCCTTTATACAGCTTAAATTAGAGTTATAATGGCTGTACCTGGGACTGTTTCCTCTGATACGGAATTTCGAGGACAAGAATTTAACTCGCATTCCCTCCCACACCCAGTAACAACTGACTGTATAAACGCTTATACGACCCTTATACCACTTAAATTATAGTTTTAATAGTTTTATAGGCTCTTATAGAGCCCATTTGCTACTGTAGACTCCCAGCTTTGTGCCAAAACGCATTATCCTTGGTAAAAAAATTAAGAGTTGTTACGATTTGCCTTAGTTTTACAATGTCACTCTATCTATCTATCAGCCACAGACGTCCACTGCTGAACATAGGCCTCCCCATAACTCCCCACAAAGTGCGACCCCGTGCCGACCGCATCCATCGACTCCCCGTTACCCTCACGAGGTCATCCGTCCATATAATCGGGGGCCGTCCCACGCTGCGCTTGCCACGTGGTCGCCACTCTAGTGGCTGCCCCAACGGCCATCCATTCTCCGGGCTACATGGGCACTCGGATATAGTAGCAGTTATATCCACATGTTCCATATTGAGTGATGAATAATGTGTAAGGTTGCAACGCGCTTCTGAATACTTGATCGCGAAATGCTTTCAAATCGAACAGTTTGTTCGGAACTGACTTCACAGCTTCACGGAATCAACAAATAGAACCGTGTCAAACAAATATGCTGTCAAACTATTTACATTAAACCATCGATAAAAAGGTCAAAATTCAAAGAAAAATTTAAATGACCTGGCCCCGGTGCAGTGCGTGCGGCAATCCAGAGGTCTCTTCCATCAGTTTTCTTTGAGCTTTGATCTTTGTATGTATGTACATTGAAAAAAAAATAAGACATTACCTAAATGTTTCATAAATGTATATATTTACATTATTTTCTTTTTTTTATCAGCTCATTACGATGTCTCAATGCAGGTCAAAGAACCTTAAATGTAACCATCATAGGCCCTCAGTTCGTCCCGCCATTGGTGTTAAATAAGACACTAAAAAACTCATCATCCTCCTAGCCTTTTGTCCCATTTTTTGAGAATGAATTCTCAATCGGGGTCGGCTACCTAAATCCCAAGATGTGGCGTAGGCACACTAAAAAAAACTCATATCGTCATTATTTCTTTATTATGTTTAAAAATAAATATTACACTATTTACATACATTATTTATTTACAATAAGGTCGCTAAGTCAAGTTCATCACACTTCAAGATATTTTTAAATTTAAAAACTAACCGTAGGAAATAGGTGCTTAAAATAAAACTAAACTCAAAGGAATGTCAAAGGAATTTGATCAAAGAAGAATCTTTGGTGTGGTTAGTTTGGTAGCGGCCACACGTTTGGAAGTTTTGAGGTTAGTCCTCAAATAGTTTTGGGTGATCATTTTAAACGTATTTAGTAGCTAAAATATTTCCATTGAAACAATGATTTATCTTGTAGGTACAATTTTCGCAAATTATCAACAAAAACAAGATTTGCCGCGTATAAATTAGGGTTGTCCATTCCGGGATAATTTTTAGAGAAAATCCCGGTCATCCGGGATTTTCCATGCAAAAGAACCTGGAATTAGAAGCTTTAGTACAAAATATTGTTTCAACTCCTGAGTTCCTGAGAATAATTCGGCGTAGTAATTCAATTACCTAGCTCAATACATACAATATGGCATTTCGGATTGACACTGATGTTTTGATAAGTAAAACGGCACAAAAAATGATGCACCAAAGTTTCATTTTAAGAAGTATATACTATGATCAATCCAAATGGGTCAGTAGGAAGAAAACGAAAACTATAAGGGATAGGGAAATCTGTTCTAGGAACTATGGCGTCGATTTTAGATTTAATAGAAACTGCATTTTTCTTTATAAATCTCATACAAAACCGGGAATTGAACCTGTTTAAAATTCTTTAATTAATCGCATGTCGTATTCTTTACAGCGGTTTTGACCGGGTATGCATGTAATTATATATGAGATTATAAATAAATTATAATGCAGTTTTCATTTAATCTAAAATCGACGCCATGGTTCCAAAGAACAGATTTCCCTATCTCTTATAGTTTCTGACTCCTCCCTACTGACCCATTTGAATTGTTCACCCTGTATATTGAAATGTAGCCATTAAATAAAAATGGTTATTGAGATCTTAAAGGTTTGATTGTAGATAGGTAGTAATTTAAATAATGGAAAATTACTAACTGAAATATGAAAACTTTATGGCATAAAAGTATACAGATACGTATTTTACGGATAGCGGCGAAGATTTGTTGAGATTGTTAACAACTTGTTTTTATCAAAAAGTATTTTTGTCATTATTGAGATCTGATGATAGGATAAGTACCCTCAACTTTGAATCATGAGTTAAGGTTGAAAGAATTTATGAATTGCGAAGGTTTAAAGTGCAAGGATAAGAATTGATTTAATTGAAGTCGGTTTTCATTAAGAGTTATAATATTTTTTTTATTCAAGGGGCGGATAATTTTTTTTGTTGTTATTCTGTCCCGTGGCCCAGGGGACAATGGTGATTAAACTTCTTAGAAAAGTGTTGATAATTTATATTACTCGTATTGTCAGGAGAAGTCTACTTAAGAATGGGCTTACCTATATTATAACTGTTGCCATACAAAGTTCTTGGTAAATATTGCCGCCAGAAATCGTAATTTCAATTGTAGTTTTAAAAAGTGGCCCAGGGGACATTACCATGGCAATGAGCAACAAAGAAAACAAATAATTAAGTTAACTACTGACCCTATGTGTGAACGTGACATTGATGTCAATCAATAAGTTTGTGTCATTGTTTACTCAATAAAATTTATCATAACATAGTTAAATTAATAATTAATTCTATCCGGCCCATGTGGAAGTCAATTGAGGAGGCCTGTGTCCAGCAGTGGACGTCCTATGGCTGAAATGATGATGATGATGATGATGAGTTAAATTAAGTTAATAACCAACACTTATGCTTTCTTAGTTATCTGAAATAAATTATGGATTTGAAATTGAATTGAGCTATTGACTGTTACATTAAATTAAATTACTTGACTAGTTATATACGTTAGGGTTATCACTGTACTAGAATTTTTCTTCTCCATAGTTTGTACTGCTATTCTTTTTGGTTGGCTTTTCTTGCTTTTTCACTCCAACTTCTGTAAAATTAGGAACATATTATGGATAAAATAAAAAACTTGTCACGCAAATAATTGGATGGACAGTATACTCACAAATTAAGCTTTTTTATTTCCTGTACTAAATAAAAAAAATTGGGCAAGTGCGAGCCCGACTCGCGCATGAAGGGTTCCGTACCTATACATATATATAATTTATAACAAGTTTGTTGTATGGGAGCCCCCCTTAAATATTTATTTTATTATATTTTTAGTATTTGTTGTTATAGCGGCAATAGAAATACATCATCTGTGAAAATTTCAACTGTCTAGCTATCACCGTTGTTGAGATACAGCCTGGTGACAGACGGACGGACGGACGGACGGACGGACGGACGGACGGATGGACGGACGGACGGACGGACGGACAGCGAAGTCTCAGTAATAGGGTCCCGTTTTTACCCTTTGGGTACGGAACCCTAAAAAAAAGAAATCAGACAACCTCACACAAATCGATCTAGTCCCAAATTAAGCTCAAGAAGGCTTGTGTTATGGGTACTAGACGACGATATACATACTTATATGGATAAATATATACTTAAATACATAGAACAACCATGACCCAAGCACAAATATCGGTTTGTAGTGCAGCTGCCTACTGAGCCGGCGGTTCTGGGTTCGAATCCCGGCCAGGGCAAATATTTGTGTGATGAACTCGAATATTTGTTCCTGGGTCATGGATGTTATCTATATATGTGTTTATATATTATGTGTATTCGTACCCATAGTACAAGCTTTGCTTAGTTTGGGACTAGGTCGATTTGTGTAAGATTGTCCCTTAATATTTATTTATTATTATATTTAATTTGGTTCCAATATATTTAAATAAGTTAATTACAATGGCCATATAAACTAATTCAATAATTTTCCAAACAATTATTGTACTATTTTAATATGTCGGGTTGAATCTATATCTATAATTAAACTGTGTGGATGTATGGGCTTCGAGCTTTGTGCGCAAAAGACCTTCCCCAACAAACTTCCTGCACTTGATTATTATACACCATTCTTGTGGCAGTATTCAGGAAGGCTTTGGAGTTCCATGCTGGAGCGGTAGTCGCTCGTATGTCAGCTTTAGGGTTTGCAAAACCGGGAAATTTTAATATCTATATGTTCGGTCCCAACCGACATTACTTTGCATAAAACTGAACGCACCCGAGCTGTCACTTTTGACACTAAGATCTTAGAGGTCGTTCTGTCACTTGAATTTTAACTTGCAGTTGTGCACATGTGATTTTGAGAGATTTGGAATTTGAAGCGTTTTGGAAAGACACATGTGTGTCCGCTTATTTTGCGTATATTTGTTGAACTCGAGTGATTTGTTCGGCATAAGGCCCCTCGATAATATTGGACGTGAAAATTGTGGTTGACGGAGCTGGCGATACGGTAGCCGCGAGGATTCTTCGGCGCCCAGCAAACACATTCACACACACCATAACACACCCTACACTTACTCACCTTTGCTGGAATTGGGCTAGATCGGCTCCATTGGGAAGGTTAGTGCTTTAGATATAAGTTAGAATTAAGTTTAAGAGGCGCGTAATCGCGACCCGTTTATGTACTCGCCCGGGAATTTACGTTTTGCTGGTTACACAGGTTGATGGGCCCCCTGTTACCCGTAGTCCAGGGCGGGAACAAAACATTTTTGGTAGCAGAGCGTGGTTGTTTTGATTTGATCCACTTTTGATAAAATTTGGGTAAATTTTTTTGGTTAGAATTCACATGTTTTGAGGTTAAAGTTTTGACAAAAAGTGGTTAAATTTACATGTTTTTGATTTGAATAAGGTCAATTTGCTTATTATCAACAACACGAGAGTTGTTTTATGTAGATAATACTAGTTTAGTGCTCAAATTTAGGAAAGTTTCAACTTGTTATAAATTTGGGGGTTGGTAGACATTTTCTTTGTATGATTATAAGAAAGTAAATTATTAGAATAAACTCAACTCATTATAGTTTTATAGTGTTTTTGGAGTTAAAACAAGTATCATATTTTGTTGATATTGCATGTCAAGTTGAAACATTGAATTATTTGGAAATATTATTAGGAGCACTTTAGAAATTGACCTTTGGACTTTGATATTAAATGTTATAATTTGTTGGCATTTTTATAATTGGTAAACCGCCAGTGTGACTATATTGAATTAATATTGTTATTGGGTAAGAAATTCTACATAATTAATTTTAATTAATTAATTTATTGATTTGTTTGAGAATTTCACTTTGTGTTTTGTTTGAATTCAATATGGCAGCGGTATTTAAGACAGCAATTCGCGCGGAGTTACGTTGGTTTACTTCTGGGGCTGCTCTGGTGGACAGAGAAGACCGAACTGACGCATTGTTAGACAGGTTCGAACAGATTAGGGACCGCGTTGATAGGGCGCGACATAGCTTTGAAAGCTATCTCGGTAAAATTGAAGGCTCTGGGCCCGAGATGGCACAGCATGTTCTACGCGAGGCAGCTGAAGTGGAACGAGATTATGACCAATGCATTGAGCTGGCAGATAAAATCGTTCAGCGTGCAAAGGAGATATTGAGAATTCGGACCACCGGGGTCCGGAATGAGGGAAATTCTGCAATTAGACCCACTCCAGAATTGGCAGCACGACTTCCTGCGATAAGCATCCCACCGTTTGACGGAAACCTGGACCAATGGACCAGTTTTATTGACCTGTTCGATAGTTTGGTACACGCCCGAAAGGACCTAACGGACTCTTTGAAATTGGCGCAGCTGATGACAGCTTTGAAAGGTGAACCACGTGACCTGGTAGCACACTTGTCGGTCACCGATGAAAATTATGAAACCGCGCGCACACTGTTAAGAAACAGATACGAGAATGTGCGAAGGCTTGCGGATGCCATGATGGCAAAAATTTGGAATATTCCCCGGATCGCCCAGGTATCAGACATCAGAATAAAAATGCTGAATCCTGTTTTGACAGCGACCAAAGCTTTGGGGAAACTTGGCTTGCCTGTGGACCAATGGTCCTATATGTTACTGAGTTTTTTGTTGAACCGGCTACCTGCTGATGTCCGGGCGAGATTTGAGAACCAGTATGGAGGAGACACCGCCCAGCACTTACCGGCCTTTAGTGACATAGTGGCATTTTTGGAAACGGAGTGTCGCCGTGCTGATACTTCGAGTTTACCTTCAACCTCGAGACCAGCTGTGCCCTCAGGGGGCCAGATGGGAATTGTTGCTCAAAGGGGAAACTGGGGAAAATTGATACCTCGACCAGCGAGGCCCAGTCAATACAATGTTGGCACGGTGGAACCTGACCCCTGCTTGTACTGCAAGAAACCAGGCCATCGGGTGCCTGTCTGTTCGACGTTTCTTGCCCAGAGGGTCGAGGGTCGCCGGAACATCGCAAAGCAAAGGAAGTGGTGTTTCGTGTGTTTGGACCCACATTTTGTTCGGGACTGTGCCCAACCCCAGGAGTGCCGGTCATGTGGTGGGAAGCACCACCACATTTTGTGCATGAACCGCAACGGGACCTCCAAGCCTCCCGCTGCCCAGGGTTCACGCAGCACCCCTGTCCGGAGTCGGCACCCGGCCGACCAGGGGTATTTGGAAGATGGGGAAGGCGGGGAGAATTCGACCCCCCCGCATTCACAGAATTATGCTGCGGTCGCGCGCTCACCCGCGCCCTCACGGCGGGCTCCCACGGGCGGGTGGCCGCGCCCACCCCCTCCTCGGTCGGCGCCACGGATGTCGCCGCCGCTGGCCGAGCGACCGCGCCTGGAATCGCGACCTCCCGCGTTCGCAGGCCGGAGACGAGGGTACCGGGCGCCGCAGATGGCGCAACCAGCGCGACGCGCGTACCAGCCTGACTGGGATCCGCTCGACCGGTTCGAGCGGCCCTCCCACGCGGAGCAGGACGCCACGCGGTATCCCTGCTAGGGGTACGCCGCCCATGCATCGACCACCGCCACACCCCTCGAGACCGTGTTGTTGCCCACGGCCTCGGTTTGTGTGTGGGGTCCTGGCGGAGGATCAGTTCGTGTGCGCGCCCTACTGGATACGGGCGCACAGGGCTGTATTGTATCCAAACGGTTGATGCAACGGATGGGCTTGGTCTTGAGACCTCACCCGGACGGTGTCCGGGGGGTCGGCAACACATCAGTGTCAAACCTGGTAGGACAGGTCACGTTCACCTTTGGCCCGAGTCCCACCTCCCATGCGAGGATTACAGCTCCCGCATTGGTTTTGGAGGAGGTGGTGGGGGGGCACCCCCCGGTCAAGCTGCCACCAGAGATCCGGAACTTGACAGTTGGTTTGAATTTGGCGGATGCTGGCTTTGACACCCCTGGTCCGGTTGACGTGCTGCTGGGTGCAGACGTCCTAGGGGGCATATTGCTGACCGGCAAACGGATACTACAGCCTGGTGGACTTGTGGCATGGGACACCAAGTTCGGATATGCTGTAATGGGTCCAGTATTAGCAGTTTCCACGCCTCCTGCCGAGGAGAGCTGTTTGGTTGGAACTGCTCTCTCAGACGCGGTGCAACGCTTCTGGGAAATTGAAGAACCGCCTACCGCGCCGCGGATGAGTCCTGAGCAAGAGGAGTGCGAATTGTTTTACCAGAACAACACTGGCCGCCTCCGCTCTGGTCGGTTCATAACTCGACTCCCCCTACTTACTCATCGACCACCCCTTGGTGCCTCTCGCGCGTTGGCTGAGAAGCGGCTGGTTTCGATGGAGCGCCGTATGAAGAGGGATGCGCTCTTCCGGCAGAAGTATGTGGACTTCATGAGGGAGTACGAGCAGTTGGGACACATGACGGTGTCACGCATGGATTGGAGTACGGTGGAGCATTATTTTCTTCCCCACCATGCGGTATTGAAGTCACCGGTGTCCAAGATTCGAGTGGTATTTGATGGCTCTGCCGCCACCTCGACTGGAGTGTCCTTGAACCAATGTTTGCATGCAGGTCCTAAGCTGCACAAGGACATAACCGATATTCTCACTAATTTCAGGAAGCATCAGGTTGTGTTTGTGACCGACATCCGGATGATGTTTCGGCAGATCGTCATCCACCCTGATGACCGTCGGTATCAGCTGATCTTGTGGCGTGAGAGCCCAGATGAACCGATGTTGGTCTATGAACTGAATACGGTTACGTACGGTCTGAAGAGTAGCCCGTACATTTCTATTCGTACATTGTTGGAATTGGCGAACAGAGAGAGACTGAGGTTCCCTCGAGCGTCCGCCATTTTGGAGAAGGACTTGTTTGTGGACGACGTGTGCTTGGTAATGGGAAAGAGCAAGGTGGCCCCGCTTCGGACTCGTTTGACGATCCCGAAGCTGGAATTGTCGGGTGCAGCTCTTCTTGTGCGATTGTTGAATCATGTAGCCTCGACCTTGAAGGACACCGTGAACCTTGAGGAGAGTGCCTATGCATGGACTGACAGCCAAATTGTCTTGTGTTGGCTGAAGTCGTCGGTCCACACATTGGAGGTTTTTGTGGCCAACCGTGTCTCGCAGATACAGAACTCTGAGACTGCTTTGGTTTGGAGACACGTGCCAGGTGAATTGAACCCATCGGACGTGGCGTCTAGGGGTTGCAACGCCATGGAGCTTGTTGCCCACCCACTGTGGTGGAAGCCAGAATGGCTATTGGAGATGGAGTCACGCTGGCGGCCTGCCAGTTGTGTCATTGGAACCCCATCGTCGGGATTGAAGATCCACCTTGTCGAGACCGCTCCAGGGACGGACCCTGCTTGGTTGCTAGCGCGATATAGTTCTCTCGACAAGCTGGTTGGAGTGACCGCCTGGGTCAGGCGATTTATTCACAATTGTCGCCACCCTGACAATCGGCTACACACCAGTGTTCTCGCTTTTGAAGAGCGGAAAGCAGCCCTACATCACTGGATTCGGGTTGTGCAGGAGGAACACTTGGGGGACGTATTGGAAACCCTGCGGAAGGGTCGCCCCAAACTTAGACGAGCGATAGCGCGTCTCAACCCGTTCATTGACGAGTCTGGAATACTCCGGGTTGGAGGACGGCTTCGCAATGCTAACTTGCCTTATTCGGCGCGCCACACCATACTGTTGCCTAAGAAAGGGCACTTGGTGGAATTGTTGGTGAATGATCGCCACCTTAAGAATTCTCATGCTAGCTGCAATGCGCTCCTGGGCATTCTGCAGCGAGAATTTTGGATACTGAACAGCAGACGCGTTGTACGGAGCATCGTGTTCCGGTGCTTGCCTTGCTATAGGCTCAAGGCAGCCACGATGCAGCCTCAGATGGGTGATTTGCCACCTGACAGGGTCACCCCGGCTAGGCCATTTGAGAGGGTAGGGACGGATTTTGCCGGCCCTTTCTTGGTTAAAACGTCGCGACTCCGAAATGCGAAGAGTGTAAAAGCGTATTTGTGCGTTTTCGTCTGTCTGTCCACCAAAGCCGCTCATCTTGAATTAGTTGCTGATCTTTCGACGGAGGCCTTTATTGCGGCCCTAGATAGGTTTGCAGCCCGTAGGGGACTCCCGTCTCTGATCCGGTCAGATTGCGGAACCAATTATAAAGGTGCCGACCGTTATTTACAAGATGTTGTGAAATTTTTGTTTGAAAATAGAATTGACATTGGTACAAACCTCTCCCGTCGGGGTGTCACCTGGACGTTTGACCCTCCGGGATGCCCCCATTGGGGAGGTATTTTTGAAGCTCTTGTAAAGCAAGCTAAGACTCATATGTATAGAGTCATAGGTCAAACTATTTTGACTTTTGAAGAGCTGGCGACGTTGTTTTGTAGAATTGAGGCAGTCCTCAATTCCCGTCCGTTGTGCCCGCTCAGCTCTGATCCAAATGACCTGGAAACGTTGACTCCAGGCCATTTCTTGATTGGTCAGCCACTTGTAGCCCTGCCGGAGCACCCCCTCAGGGAAATAACTTCCAATCGTTTGTCGCGCTATCAAATGCTGCAACAAATGGCTCAGAATTTTTGGACCAGATGGTCATTAGAGTATTTGCATGTTTTGCAGCAGCGCCTCAAGTGGACTGACAAAACCAATCCCCCCAGTGTTGGAGACCTCGTGTTGGTTAAGGATTCCAACCTACCGCCACTGCGTTGGCGCCGGGGGCGAATTGTTAACTTGTATCCCGGCAAGGACGGGACCCCTCGGTTTGCTGAGGTCATGGTGGGGGATTCGGTTCTCAAGCGAGCGGTAGCAACGCTATCGCGCCTTCCTCTTGTATAGCGGACCAGCTTAGAGCTGTTCCGAGGCGGGTGATTGTTCGGTCCCAACCGACATTACTTTGCATAAAACTGAACGCACCCGAGCTGTCACTTTTGACACTAAGATCTTAGAGGTCGTTCTGTCACTTGAATTTTAACTTGCAGTTGTGCACATGTGATTTTGAGAGATTTGGAATTTGAAGCGTTTTGGAAAGACACATGTGTGTCCGCTTATTTTGCGTATATTTGTTGAACTCGAGTGATTTGTTCGGCATAAGGCCCCTCGATAATATTGGACGTGAAAATTGTGGTTGACGGAGCTGGCGATACGGTAGCCGCGAGGATTCTTCGGCGCCCAGCAAACACATTCACACACACCATAACACACCCTACACTTACTCACCTTTGCTGGAATTGGGCTAGATCGGCTCCATTGGGAAGGTTAGTGCTTTAGATATAAGTTAGAATTAAGTTTAAGAGGCGCGTAATCGCGACCCGTTTATGTACTCGCCCGGGAATTTACGTTTTGCTGGTTACACAGGTTGATGGGCCCCCTGTTACCCGTAGTCCAGGGCGGGAACAAAACACTATATCTATATCATAATTTCCAAAATTTCCCGGTTCTGCAAACCCTAGAGCTTGTTCACCGTTTCATTAGTCAATCAGTATTGAGTTGATTACATCAATATCTTCCATTTAACCCTTAAATGCATGATGGTGTATATTAACACGTAACTGAAATGACACAAGTCAAAATCTGAATATTGTCAATAAAGACTGTCAAGATTGTCTCGAAATTTCAAACTGACGTGGATTTCATTGCAAATACTTTATTTCAGAAATAAAATTAGTGTAATTGTGTGCATTTAGGGGTCAAGAGTCTACAAGAAAAGGAATGAATAAATCCAGCTCACCTAAATTCTTTTCTTTGTCTTCAGAAAGAACAGGTTCGTTCCAGGGCTGCACGTCGCCAGACATGAAGAGGATATAGAACAGGTTGCTGAGGAAGTAGAATGCGATGGAGATGAAGAACACTTTCCGCCACTCCGATGCGCTGGTCTAAAAGAATAATAATAATAGCTACAGCCACAGCAAATTTTTCCAAGGGGCCTCTACGTGTTGGATCCGTAACCCCACGCAAGCCCTCCAAAAGACCGGGACGTATGAGCCCGTGACTCGAAAATGAGAAATAATATTAACAATTGCACACCTTATAAAACATACAGGAGAAATGCAACGCAAGAAATTATAATTAGAGGTAAATTACAGGCGGTCTTATGGCTAAAGAGCGATCTCTTCCAGATAACCTTAGTAGTGGGGAACTTAAAAAAACATTTCGTTATGAGGCGGTGCAATAATCAGAAAAAGTACACGAAAAACAATAAATACATACATACATACAGCCAAAAGATAAAAGGACCACAAATTATATAACATGCTTCAAATGACGTTTTTTGAGACAAGCTGAGACTGCGACTTGTATTTGTTGTTTATCAGGGAAACTTCAATCATAATCATTTTTATTAGGGCTTAAAGCCTCTTTAAAGGGCTCTTAGTAAATGACCACGTTTCAGTTCGGTAAGTCATCGAGTAACAGCTGGAAAATTAAAGGCACTGCGGTATTTTCGATGAGCAGATGTTACGTAGTTTCCTGAACCCTTCTCTGTTGATTTGAATGTCCGACAAACCGTCTTCTGAATTTATTCATCATCATTATAATATATTTAAGAGCTAGGCGCAATCTCCAGCTCATTCCACACTCCGCTTTTTCTTTTACTTTTTTATATGATGAAGCATTATGTTTTCCTTTATGTGCTCCATATTTTGTCCGTCTTGGTTTCCCTCTTTTCGTTTTCCCTTCTACTTTTTCTTCTATTATGTACCTACTTATCGAGAAGTGTCATGACCTAATATTTATTATTAATATTAAAATACTGACCTCATCCTTGACCACGGCCGAGACGCTGAGAGGAGCCATGATTGAAAAGATGTTGCCGACTCCATTGGTGATACCCATCAGGGTACTGGCGAAATTGGGTGAAATGTCAATGTGCGTGATCTGAAAAACAAAATAAAGTTTACTTCCAAATATGATGAAGAATAAATGTGAGTGAGCGAACATAGGCATATAATAATGTGAACTGAACAAACAATTCTCTTTCTGACGCAATCGGATAACAATAACGTGAACTCACCAGGAAACCGACGTAATGAGCTCCATTTAAGCCGACAGTGAAGGTTAAAATCACGACAGCTAGCGTCAAGTGTCCCGGCGGCAGATACGACAGGATCAACAAGGCTACTGCAGGGCCCCAGAAAGCTAATAAAAAATATATTTTATATTACTACTGTTTTGTACAAACTTCAATTGCTCTTTGAGATAACTATGAGCTTGTGTGGTATAAACGGTTTAAGCCTTGCCCAGCCTTGTCAAGCTTTTCTATGGTGACGCCGTCTAGAACGCAATTTTGTATAGGCATTGGCAAAGTTCTCACTGATCACCAGTTATGTACATGTATGTGGTTATTAGAGAAGTCTAGTCGCAGAAAAGAGCAATCACAGGTTTTTTCTTTAAGTATCTTACCAATAGTGTTGAATATTTTGCGTGTAGTTGTGATGGAGCAGATGTTTCTGTTGATGAGGAAGTCTGCTGACCAGCTGAAGATGAAACTGAGGATGTACATGGCGACGTAGGGGAGAGCAGACAGGAAGCCGTTCTGTAAGTTTTTTTTAATGAGATGTGTGGCAATCGAGCAGACAAGCGAAGTAATCGTAGAAGAAAAGTTATGGTACGTGCTATGAGCTATCATGTACACCATCGTAGAGTAAGGGTGTTTACACGAATCGATCGGTTCGGAAGATCGTATCGTATCGTTAGCTCTAGTAACCAACGGTGAACATCGTCCAATCCAATTCATCGGTTTCATTGATGCCATTGATTGACTAATCTACACTAACATGTCAAAATTGACAAGTCCAATCCTTCATCGAAGAATGGCATTGATTAACTATCAATCGATTAATGAAATAATGAACTTTATTCTGCAAGTAGGCCACAAGGGCACTTTTACATGTCTGAGTCTACCGGCATTTCACAAGAGAAGACCACTATTGACAAGAAACGCCTAGCGATTAGCGTAGAAACACCCCAAAAGACCCCAAGGAACTCGAAAAATTACATTATCAATGTGTAGTCGTAAATGTGAATGTTTCTACTAAAATGAATGTATGGATCATAGTTATCTGCAAATAAATAATTATTATTATTATATGCAATATTGGCTGAGATGATGATGATGATGATGATGATATGCAATATTTATTTGAATTACATTTTATGGTTGCTCTTTTTAAAATATTTTTTTAAAGACCTTGGTCATGTTCCTGGTACTTTGTAAAAAACTTTTTTACAAAGTACCAGGAACATGACCAAGGTCTTTAAAAAATAAGTTGCGTCAAAGTCATCCTTTCACTTGTTTCTTGCACTAAAGATTCTGATGCAATCGAGCCTATTTTTAAGGTATAAGCAGCGTTATAATAATGAGGAAGCTGACTCTTAAATAAATGACGTCAATAAAAACGTCAATTATGTGTAAAAGTTCCGTGAAGATAGTCCGAAATTTCAATGCCGAATACAATTTTACTGCAGTGTTCGGTTTTAGGGTTCCGTACCCTAAGGGTAAAAACGGGACCCTATTACTGAGACTTCGCTGTCCGTCTGTCCGTCTGTCACCAGGCTGTATCTCAAGAACGGTGATAGCTAGACAGTTGAAATTTTTACAGATGATGTATTTCTTTTGGCGCTATAACAACAAATACTAAAAATTCAATAAAAAATATATGTAAGGAGGGCTCCCATACAACAACTTGTTATAGATTATAGTACGGAACCCTTCATGCGCGAGTCGGACTCGCACTTGTTCAATTTTATATACTTCTAGGTTGGTAGTCATACTGCTGCTCAGCTGCTGTATTTTAAAAAGTAAGCATGTAATTCTAAATAACTTGATAAATTAAAACTTACGCTTTTAATATCTACTCCTAGAACTTTGGCCATATAGGATGGCATTTCGGTGAGAAGAGTCCAAAAACCAAGACTTTGGCCGCTGTGGGCCAACAAAATAGCCCAGAAGGGAAGAGAGGTCAAGATTCCTTTCCATGGTGTCATCATTTTCTGGAACAAATTTGTTGGTAAGTAAATTTTTTGAAGACGACTACGCCACAGTTTTATATGAACTATACCAGATAACAAACTCAAAATTTAAATACTAGCTATATTATATTCAGAAAATGTGAGTCTGCGTTGAGTGTCGCCCTGAAGAGCTCGCCATTTTTATATCCCTCTAGATACATTAGTTTAATAATCGTATCATTTATTTGTAATGTCTATTTTACTATTTGTTTCACGCGCTTGAATCCCCTGTATATTTTGACCTTTGATCTATTTAGGACTAGGGCTTCCAATACCGGGATATCTTGTTTAGGTAATACCGGGATTCCGGGGTTTTCCATAAAAAAACCGGTATTGGAATCCTTACTTAGAACACTTGCTATTAGTTCACGTCTAAATATTAGGAGAGAACAAGCGCAATGATATTTCATTTATAAATAACAGCACCCACGTTCACTTACTCGTCCACTGCTGTAAAGTAGTACGGTAAGATGTGAATGTTAACGTATTCACATAGAGGTCGCTAAGGTGTAAAGCCTTTCAAATAAACAATGCAAAGATCGACTCACAAAGCTTAAGAAACAAATCGAAAGGTTATTTGGCATTACGGTTCTGGACACGTTTACACGTTGCACCAGTAATTCAGAGCCACTGGATTCGATTTTCGGTCTCTTTCACCAGATTACGCATTTTTTTTGTGCTTTGATCTTTGTATCAATAAGTCCGGTAAAAAAAAATGTGGTCAGTACCCACATTAAAAATAATGGGACATTAAATGTTTCATAAATTTAGTGAATGTTACATATTGGAGGTCCTTACCTTAGCTTCACTAATATCAGCAGAGCCAGCATTGGTCTCAATATACTTCCTTTCCTCCTTCGAGATCCAACGGCTCATGCCAGGAGTAGAGGCTCCGAAGATGAACCACAGCACCGTCCAGATGAGGCAGGTGAGGCCGGTGACGTAGAACACGGAGGGCCAGCCCCAACTGCTGGCTGAGAGTATCCCGGACGTCATCATTTCGATTATGGTGCCGAGTTGGGCTCCTGGAATGAAAGGGTAAATTTTATGTTTGGCAAATGTAAGTTCTCCACTATGCAAAGGTTCTCTGGAAGAGATTGCTCTTTAGTTAAACTAATTTCTTAAAGCCTTAAATCATGCTTAATAATCACTTTAGCTTCTCAATTGTTAGAGCTTCATCTAGATTTATGTAAATATGTAACACTTTAGGTATTTAGCATAATTAAGTATTAACTCATGAATTCGCCCAAAAAATGCATCATCGTATGGACTGAGAATCATATTTGTTAACTTTAAAGTTGACATTATCTTGATTAATTACTAAGTAAACCAAGTTAATTGCGTAGCGAGTGAACGAATATTGTACCAATATTGAATCAAAAAGGTTAATTAACATAAGTGCCAACGCAGAGCAATTAGGTATTCATAATGTTAAATTAATTCATTCCTACCTATATGTCGGTCCCTAAAATCCTGATGACGTGATGGTGAAATTTTAATAGGTACCTAAGGTTACGAATCCGTTAATTTAGTTTATTGAAATTGATTCTATATTAATGCTTCTCACGAGTTATTAAGTGCGTGTAATGATTTATGGCGTTTAAATTAGTACGTAACTCCGTGTTACACGGAGATGCGTTTCTTAAGTTCTTAATGTACGATCCGCCCGTGACGTTTAGTGAAGATTCTACGTGTGTTTTTCTAAAATCATAATCGCTGGTTGTATAGAAAACAGAATAATGCCAATAATTACTTAAATAGAAACATTGGAATCAATGCAAAAATATTTGAAATACAAATAAACTATAAACATACAATAAGGGTTGAATATTAGAAGCCCTAATTTAAATGCGATCGATTACTTTAGGCTTCATAAATAAGTCGCTTAAAGAGCTACGGAAAAGACTATGCTCAGATTTTTATCCTGTGGGATCTTTTTAGTACTACGGAGATCCGCATACCTAATCTAAGTAGGTAAGTAAATAAATATGTAAATATTAATTTATCAACGTAACGGCTAAGGCGTTTTTAGTATACTTCTGTTTTTAAATTAAGAATATACTGCTAAAACCATGCTTAAAATATTAAAATTCTAGACCGTTAGGCATTACGAGTAGCAGTGGGTAGAACATATTGGCCTTAAAATTTATGAACAACAGAGGCGAAGAATTCTCGATTGGACCCCATGTTCAAAATATAAGAGTTTTGGCGGAAAGGAGTCATGATACCACAAGCAGCGTAAATAAATCGCAGTAATAATGTGACTTAGTTGTTAAGTTTATTTTCTTGTTATATTTAATATGTATGTTAGATTGTAAGGTATATTTATGGGCCTTTAATGCCTGAAAAAAAAAATAGAATTGAATAAATAAAGCGGAGGTCCCCCAAAACGTAGACTGTTGATCTGGTGTAGATCGCGCAAAGCATTTGAATGCTTTCCTACCTTTGATTACATCCCAAAAAAACTTGCTCGGTCTAATCCGCGATGACATGACTGTATTGCAATGGTCTAAGAAATAGGGCTTCCAATACCGGTATTTTTACGGGAAACCCCGGGATCCTGAGGTTCCCGTACTAAAAACGCTGCCATCACTAAATTCGCCGAACACGGACAAAGACTTAAAAAAACCCAGACATTTGGCATAAATAGCATTTTTTTACCGGACGTGTCCGAAAATAATATTATAAAAAAAAATCGCTTTACGCTGTAACGTGTTACCCTAAATGCAGCTTTGTGTCTTGATTGCGATTTGTATTATTTTTACAGTTTTAACCTTCTTTGTACACGCCAATGCCGGTTCAATAAGGCGTTTCATCACATAAAAAATGTCCGGGTTTCCCCCGGACACTTTTTGAAAACCCCCCGGATGGCCCACGGACAGCCTCAAAACTAGGGCAAATCCGGGGAAACCCGAACGGATGGCAACCCTACTCACAAAAAACAATCCCAAACATCGAGAAAAGTTACATAGAAAAATCCTGAAGGCATTATGATAGAGAATGATAGATTAGTGATTTGTTCTTTAACTTACCGGCATATACTATGGTTCCCATTCGGCTCCGCTCGGACACCGGCGCCCATTGGCCCAGAAGGCCATGGAGACTAGGGTACAGTAGACCCTGGGTCAGACCCATGAGGATACGGCAAACGCAGACAGCTATCCAGTCACCCTGGGAACAAAAGTTTACCATTAAACAAGAAACATACCTACTGTAGGTATATTTATGAATTTACTCATAAAACGCTACCCAACATTCATCTAGAAGAGATTGCACTTTAGCGATAAGACTGAGTGTTGTTTACCATTCGGTAACCAATTATTTATACATTCATAGTTCAAACTAAAAAAATAAAAATAAAATTAAAGATCAGTAGAAAAAGATAACCGTCAGAAGAATAATTTATTTATTTGTATTTTAAGTAAGTGTTTGTATTAGTAAGGTAGTAATATATATACATTACTGGAAGGTCCACAACCTGCGTCCGCGTAAAAAAATATCTTTACTAAAGTCGGGTAACAGGGTACCTACTTGTTAATAATCAGCATTGGATGTCCAGCTATCCCTGTACCAAAATTGGTTAAAATCTAGTCACCGTGATGAGATGACAAAGATTATTTTACAAACAGATCCAGGATGTCAGCTACCTTCATACCAAAATTTATAAATATTGGAAAGCAACAAACATTACACATAAACATAATTTTTCACTCACAATCTTTCGCCTATATACTATTATAGTATGACTGACTAGCTTTTGCCCGCGACTACGTACGCGTGGAACTTGGAAGTATGGAAGCAACCTCGTACAACACGATGACATCCACCTAATCACCTTAATTAATAAAAAAAATTGGGCAAGTGCGAGCCCGACTCGCGCATGAAGGGTTCCGTACCTATACATATATATAATCTATAACAAGTTTGTTGTATGGGAGCCCCCCTTAAATATTTATTTTATTTTATTTTTAGTATTTGTTGTTATAGCGGCAATAGAAATACATCATCTGTGAAAATTTCAACTGTCTAGCTATCACCGTTCTTGAGATACAGCCTGGTGACAGACGGACGGACGGACGGACAGCGAAGTCTCAGTAATAGGGTCCCGTTTTTACCCTTTGGGTACGGAACCCTAAAAAAGGATTATTAAAAGCGCCTTAGCAAATGTAAGAGCAATTGTGCTTTTGGTCTAATCATTACATTTCCTGCAGGGTCATCAATATCATCATGAATTACTTACTCACTTTTCAATCTTTTTAGGGATAATTTCCAGGATGAAAAGTATCCTATGTCCTTCCTCGGATCTTAAACTATCTCCATGCCAAATTTCATCAAAATCGATTCAGCGGTTTAAGCGTGAAGAGGTAACAGACAGACACACTTTCGCATTTATAATATTAGTATGGATTGGTCCCAGCCGTTCGACCGTCGAAAGCAACAAACATTACACATAAACATGATTTTTCACTCACAAACTTTCGCCTATATACTATTATAGTATGATAGGTATTCTAGTATTACCATAATTCGTATTATCCATACAATTATAATCACCAACAACACTAATCCCCCGACAATGTCCTCTCCTTATAAACTCTGATAGACCTCTTTCCATTCGTCTCGGAAATGTTCAACAGAACCAACATCCTTGTGCGCTGCATCAAGTAATCCCAAACTCTAATTGAAATTTACTACCTCCACATAAGAGTCAGTTTTGAGTAAATCTGGGTTCTCTGAGATTCAAGCGGCGGTATAAACGTTGGTGCATTTCTTTTGGAGGGTTTTCTTTTAACAAATTGCTGCTATTTGTTTTCACCCGCAAGTTTAGTCAAGATGGATTCCGCGATTACTCCCGTATCCAATGTTTGTTCTGGATAATTAATAAGAAATTCACTTTCTTTGAATTAATTGGGAGTATTTATCATGTGTTCGGTTACTGATAATAAATTCTACGGCTAAATATGTTCGTTCGCTATCACTCACAGACAACCCCCACTAGACGGAGCATGTGAGGCGACCCGCGCGCACCAACGATATGGTACGGCAGAACATTAAAGTATCAACACGGCGGCCACCGTTTAGTTGCGTCCTTGTTTATGATCCTTGCGTACGTCAACGAAAAAAGAAATTAAATAAATAACATGGTAAATTGTAGTGTTAAGTGGTGTAGAGAGACCTCATAAACATGGACGCAACTAAACGGTGGCCGCCGTGTTGATACTTTAATGTTCTGCCGTACCATATCGTTGGTGCGCGCGGGTCGCCTACGGGTCGCCTTACATGCTCCGTCTAGTGGGGGTGGTCTGTGCTATTACTTAAAGACAGCAACAGAAAAATATGCAACTTAAGTTTCCTAGCAGTGACGGGAATTTCCTACCTTGCCTTATAAAAAAATCCAAACCTTTTAAAAATTCCCAAATTCTGGTGCCACTTTTGAGCTGTCATAGAGACTATCGACTTTCGATATACATAAATGTAACATATCGATAAATAAAGAATATTATATACAAATGTTTACAATGAAGCGAAAAATTTCAAAATTTAACGGTTCAGGCAGGATTTGAACCTGTGTCATTTGGTTTACGTTAGCAGACAATACTGCATAAAAAAAATACAATTAAAAAAAGACAAATAACGATCTTAACTTTTTTTCGATCTCAAATTTCTTTTTTATTTCATAATTATCTACTAGCTCCTTAACCAGTATAAATACATACTAATCTACAACGTTTATTGCAAAATGAGTTAAACTCACACGAATAAAATATTGTAACAAAGGGGACTTAATCGTGTTCAAAAAGTGTTTATTGAATGACCTCGACGATTCGGATGTGATGATACGTCCACGTTCTCAAAATATGTCAATATAATACGACACATTTTGCTTTTATTATTTTCGTTCGTCCCTGATCATTATTTCTGCTCTGTACTTAATTTTGTACTTAAATCTGTGATGCCATGATACATTGAATATGAAAGGAAACGTAATATTATCAAAGATAACTGCGGAAATAAAATAAAACAGGCCCGATATCGGATTGCAGGATATACGTGTGTATATAATACATAAGCCGGATGACGGATTGGTGACATAGTGTACAGATTATATGCAGTAGGGATAGGGACGTTAGGAAGAAGAAACAGTTTTTTAACCAAAATTAACACAGAGGCAGAGGGCGCTCCAGTAGCGTAAATAATTATGGAATGAAAGATTTGGTGTGATTGACGTAGCGATCTAATAGCTCAGTTGGGAGAGCAATGCGCCGGAAACGCAGAGGTCGCAGGTTCGAGTTGCTTAGATTGTAGTGGATCGTATTCAATTTTTCTTTCTTAATTTACCTTTGTGTCATTATTTATAAAAATAAAAATGTGGTATTTCCACATAAAAACATAGAATCGATAAAAAAAGATTCTATAACAATATTTAAAACGAAAGTTAGTTATTACAATTAAAGAGATTTTTCCCTACAGTTCCGGCCGAAATCACAATGCAAAATACACTGGTATTACTAGAAAATAGTGATTTGCCAGTCTAACACCAAAACCTGACATGTTTGGTCGGACCAATAGAAAACATACATACATTAACTTTAACAAAACAGACTTCTTTGTTAAAACGTCCTTAAGCCACCTTTATCAAGATCTCGCTTCTCCTGTAACATATTTAGAGAGTACTTTTTATCCCCGAAAAGTTTTTGGCGCCATCTGAACATGCCACCCTGGCCACCCCCTCTGTCAGATCAGACCCTTACACAGTTTCAAATTGCCAATTTGCACTTTTGTAGCAGCCTCAAAATGTCCAACCAATATTTTGGTTTTGTTGACATACTGCATCTTTCACTGTTTCTGCGCCATCCGGGTAATATCCGGGTGATACATACATACACAGTATACGCTATAATATACGTATAATTCCGGATCAGCCCTTCCCGGCTGAGATATCAATCTGCCCAGTTATTGGATCAATGGTATCAAGTAATAGCATATTGTCTTTGACTGGCGTTTTGTCAATGCTAATAACCTAATGATTCGAACGGATATTTGAATTGCCTTTTTGGGGTTCCGTACCTAAAAGGTATAAACGGGGACCTATTACTAAGACTCCGGTTACAACGAGTATAACCGTTATAACGGTTATAACGGTTCATGAAAATACAGCCTGGTGACAGACGGACAGACAGACGGATAGACAGATAGAAAGCGGAAAACTGTCTAGCTATAGCTAGACAGTTGAAATTTTCACAGATGATGTATATATTGCTGTTACCGCTATAACAAAATATACAAAAAAACAGAATAAAATAAATATTTATGGGAGCTGCTTTAAAAATTGGAATGAGAAGGCATTTTTTCGTAGCGGTCTAAGAGCTCAGCGGTAAGAGCACTGCTCTGGTCAGGCAGAGGTCGTGGGTTCGAACTTCAAACCCCACTCACACTTAATTGGATTGCGTAAAATTTTGGCTTCTTATTTATACCTTGTATTTATATATAAATAACTTGGATTCGTTGGCGTCGGTTATTTTGTTAAAAAGTGATTGGTTATACTTAAGCAGATGGTGTCATACCTTCTTTTTCTCCTTCACGAGGAAGATCACCTATGAGATGGACAGATCAAATAAAAGCTACAATAAATGGCTCATCGTCACTACACGAATGCAAGAGGAAGACTTTCAGAGAAGAATGGCGGCGTGTTGTGAAGCTTGCCACTGAAATGATGACCACGACCCTGCCAAGAGTGAAACTGAAAAAGAAAGAAAAAATCATACCTTCTGAGAAGCAATCGGCACGAAGCAGTTCACGATGCCGTTTGAGAGCACGGCAACGAGGATCAGGTTCTTCCCTCCGAACTTGCCCGCCAGCATACCAGCTGGGATCTGCAGGACGATGTAGCCCCAGAAGAACGAGGACAGGATCAGGTCCTGGATGCTTCGGTCCCAATCGAATACCTGTAACAGGAGTGCATATAAGTGTTTGAAGTTCTAAATATGTAAAACGTTTATAATTTTATTGGTATGTAGCCCATGTTTATTTTGTGACGTTATCTTCGTATTCATAGTTATATAGGTTTGATTGAACTGTTGCTTTACTTGTTTTCCTCGTAGTAAAAGTCAAATAAAATATGTGTACTACAAGTTTCCGTTGAGAGGAAATGCTATGTTATCCATACAAATCGAGGTTTCGTTCTCGACTGTTTTCTCCTCCAAAACAGGTGTAAGTAACAATCTGGTGAAAGGAGCAGTGATATATCCTCTTAAGTTGAATTTAACGCAATTATGAATATAAAAAATTGTCCACTTTCATATTAAGTATCTTATGTATACGACGAAAATCCCTACTGCTATATATTTTGAAGAAACTTATGCAAAGGACTGAAGAGAGTTTTTTTATACTATGACGGTGGCAAACTAGCATGCAGCCAACCTGATGTGATACAGTTGCCGCCGCCTATGTACGCTTGCGATGCCAGGACCATCACACGCGCCTTACCAACCCTTTAAGAACCTATTTACTCCCCTCTTAAAGAACCGCCTTATCGATTTTTTTCCAAAATACCACTTAAGGTGACAATGCGTTACCCTTTCGACACCGGACGGCAGGCATTACGCAGGATTGCCCCGCCAGGGCTGCCAGTCAGCGAAAAGTGCCAGTTTGTATGGCGGTCACGTTCGAGGTGATTAGGTAGCGACAGAACGGGCGTTACAACCACAGCCCGGGGTTTTAGGTGCACTAATGATTCGACGCCTAGTGTTTGTGTTAGAGGCCGTAATGGGTATGATTATTACAACCCATTTACAAGACGAAAATCCCTACTGCTGTGAATTTTAATACCACTTAACCCTTATCTTATCTTATCTTATTAGCAGGCCTCGGACTTTCGTTCGCACGGTAAGACTAATGGAGAGCTATGGAGCCGATATTAACATTAAAATACTATTCATACTCATACTCATACTCATGCTCATTCATTTATTTCATTCCAAACTGCCTTTATGGTTATTATGGTTAACATTCCCAATCATTAAATGACTAAATTTTTTTTATTTTTTTTCAATATTTCAAACTCCTAATTTAACTCAAATTATTTTCAATATACACTTTCTAGTCATAAATGGATATTCGATCAATATAGAACCCAATTTACTTCAGAAAACATGGATAAAGTGGCAAATATTTACGTATTTTATGGTGGCGAAAAAAACAATGCCTACACAAATCAGGTCTTTGTATATTCTTCTGAATTTGTCCTTGACTATAAAATTAAAATTCCGAATGAAATACACTTATGAGTATGAGTATGAGTATGAATAGTATTTTAATGTTAATATCGGCTCCATAGCTCTCCATTAGTCTTACCGTGCGAACGAAAGTCCGAGAAAGAATTCCTTCGGTTCTGGGTAACCAATACCGAATTCCTTCATTCTGAGTCTGGCGAGGGCATGACATCCACACAGTATGTGCTTCATTGTCTCTGCCTCCTCGCCACACATTCTACAATCTGTATTGTCAGACAGTCCCAACTTGGCCAATAGTCCTTTGACCCCAAAGTGACCAGTAAACACCCCCGTTATGATTCGGAGCTGTCTTTTGCTGTATTCCCATAATTTCTTGGTCCAGCCTGATTCTATACATTCCATGAATAGCTTTGAGTGCCTCAAGCCTGCCATTTTCCTCCACTCTTGTTGGTGCTGGTTTTTGGCATAGTCCTTGATGGCTGTTGCTATGGTTCCCTGCGAGAGACCCACACATGGTTCATGAAACTTGTCGCAGACCCTTTTCTAGCAAGTTCATCTGCAATTTCATTACCGATGAAGCCTTCATGCCCTGGGATCCATACCAGTTGCACCTTATTGTGCCTTCCAAGCTTGTTCAAAGCTAGGACGCCATTATACACAAGTCTAGAATCCACTTTAGGCGCACCCAGCGCTTTAAGTGCCGCTTGACTGTCACTGAGTATGTAGATGTGCTTCCCTCTGGTAAGTCTATCTATGTTCTCCTGGGCACAGGCGATTATAGCGTATGTCTCCGCTTGGAAGACAGTCGCATAACCTCCCATACTTGTACTTGCATTGAAGTCTTTTGCATGAATGCCTGCTCCCGTACCTGATCCCATTTTTGATCCATCAGTGTACCAAATAATGTCCTCACCATTCACCATCTGCTGTAGGTGGCTCGCGACCCTCGGCCCATTCCGCCCTCGTTGGAACTTGTACCTTGAAGTTCCTACTGAATACAAACTTAGGCTGCATTTTATCGCAGCTCATGGTTGTTATTCTGTCAAGAAAATTGTTGCTTTCCATGTTAGTGTGCTTAGTCTTCGGCGTGCAGTAACTCCACAGGTCCATTGTTTTTAACCTGTGCAGTGATTTGCGCGCTTCGGACTGTATCACTATATGTAGCGGTTGTAGATCTAACAATATTTCTAGCGCCGCGGTTGGCGTAGTTCTAAACGCCCCTGTTATAGCCATGCACGCCGTTCTTTGCACCTTCGTCAAGGCGTCTCTGCATGTGCTCCTCAACGTCCTTGGCCACCATACGAGGCTGCCATATAGGATGATTGGTCGTACCATCATGGTATAAATCCACTTTAGTACCTTTGGACTTAATCCCCACGTCTTACCATACGCTGATCTACACATCCCAAATACTCTGAGAGCCTTTGTTATGGTGTGATCAACATGCTTTTTCCAATTGAGTTCCTTATCTAGTATGACACCAAGATATTTCACCTCACTGGACATTTCGAGTACCTGTCCATACAGTTTTAGTTCCTACATGTCCTTAAGAATTCTCTTTCTCGTGAATGGTATTACCACTGTTTTGCCTGGGTTAATGGATAATTGGTGATTGTTACACCATTTCTCCACTTTCCTCAGTGCTTCACTCATAATTGCTGATACCGTACTGGGAAATTTCCCATTTACGAGAATCACCAGATCATCTGCATATCCTACCGTATAGATAGGACCACTGTTGAGTTCCTCCATTAGGGAGTTTACCACCAGACTCCATAGAGTAGGTGAGAGTACTCCTCCCTGGGGACACCCTTTTGTAGCCGTAGCTAGTATTTCATCTCCCATCAGAGACGACTTTATTAGCCTGGCGTTTAACATGTTGCCTATCCATTTGCAGATGGTCGGTTCTATGCCATGTCTTGCAGCTGCTTCACTGATAGCTTGGTACGTGGTGCGATCAAACGCTCCTTCCACGTCTAGAAAAGCCGCCAGGCATAGACCACTTAACCCTTAAATGCATGATGATGTATATTTTACACGTTACTGAAATGACACAAGTCAAAATCTGAATATTGTCAATATTGTTCTAAAATCTCAAACGTGGATTTAATTGCAAATAACGTAATTTCAGAAATAAAATTAGTGTAATTGTATGCATTTAAGGGTTAAGGTGACAATGCCTACCCTTTCGACACCGGACGGCAGGCATTACGCAGGATTGCCCCGCCAGGGCTGCCAGTCTGTATGGCGGTCACGTTCGAGGTGATTAGGTAGCGACAGAATGGGCGTTATAACCACATCCCGGCGTTTTAGGTGCACTAATGATTTGACACTTACTGTCGGCCCGGCTTTAAATCAATCGTGCACCGAAAACCACTAGTGACTACAATCAATAGTGACTCTGAGCTGCAGAACGCGCGAGTCTGTTAGCGAATCGTTTCCGTTTTAGCTGTAGACAAAAAAAAACTTCGTATGTCCATTTCACCGGATGTCCAATTGTCCAGATTTCCGACTGTACTCGGCTACGAGTCGTTCCATCGAATTTTGTGAGCAGGTACCATAATTATGTAGATTTTGGGCCGACTTAGTAATTCGAAATTAAAAAAAGAAATGGTCATCTAACATGATGTCACATTGTGAAAAATTTGACAGTCATAACACACACATCACATTGGTACAATTTCCATACTAAATCCTTAGTATAGTTCAACTGTATGATTTCCTGTGCTACGAGTATGACCAATTACTGGGCACTTAAGTTCTTTTAGAATGAGGGAGTTTTCGAATGAAGTTTTCAATCACAAATCGGGTTATTTTCGACAGTTGAAAAATGTGGTACCTAATATTTTGTTTTTTTTTCTTTATTTGATAATACCGGACGCGGTAAAAAATTAAATGTTGTCAATTAGGCATCTTACTCGAAATCCTCCTGTCTAGTCTTAAATATAAATAAATAAATAAATATCAGACATCCTCACAAATCTATCTAGTTCCAAATTAAGCTCAAGAAGGCTTGTGTTATGCGTACCAGACGACGATATACATACTTATATAGATTAATATATACTTAAATATATTATATAGAACAACCATGAACCAAGCCCAAATATACGAGTTCATCACACAAATCTTTGCCATGGCCGGGATTCGAACCCGGGACCGCAGGCTCAGTAGGCAAGTGCTTACAAACTGTTCCAAACGTGTCATCAGTCTTCCTATCATATTCTTTGCCACTCCGTACACCATACACCATGGCACATTACGTCCACACGATAAAGGAAGATGGACTCGTTTATTTAATGAAGAAACACACAAGGGTCCGAAGGGTGCTATTGATTTCTTTGCACCCTGACTTAGGGCGGTCGCCCACGGCGACTTTTTGTAGCGATGCAGAAAGGATGCTGTCGCGCGTTCGCATAGATACAGTCGCAATGCGGTCGCTAGCTGTGTGCCCTTGCCCACATAACACGATTCAGTCGCGATGCAAACGCAATACCGTCGCGCTTCTGTCGCGATGCAAACGCGATTCAGTTCTCCATCTCCACTACCGCGCCACCCTCCCTCCGTTCCCTCCCCGATGTCGTCAGACACAGTCGCGCGTTTGCATCGATACAGTCGCAATGCTGTAGCGCGTTAGTAGTGTGTTGGCATCGCTTCCGTAGCGCGTTGCAAATGCGACTAACGCGTGTTAGTAGCGATGCTGTCGCGTTTCGTAAACGCGCGACAGCATCGCTACAAAAAGTCGCCGTGGGCGACCGCCCTTATATCGTAACCAAAGGGTTTGGGTAGGCTTGAATTTATGTAGGCCGTTTATATTAAGCCCTAGAATTAACTAAGGGTATAATTAATACGACGCTTGTTTCTAATATCGGGTTAAATTCGATGTTTTGAATGATATTTTGTCTGTGATCTCACAATTATACAGACACATTAAGAAAACGTCAAGAACAGTTTTCAAATAGTGCGCTATACCATGTGGGTCCTGTAACAGGAGCAAAAAATTAAAACATAGATTTTACTCGTCAAATTGAACATTATCTGTTCAGAAACGTTTTTTTTAATACTGTTTTCATACGTTCATTATTTCAAACAAAGTAAATAGCATTTTCAATGTACGCCGGCGCCGTCCAACATTGATATCGCCTTAGCGTTGACATAGCTGTCACTTTACTAAATATCAAATGTTTCGCAATACATTGCTTCTTTGAATAAACTTTATTTTACAGCTTTACATTATAAATAAGTTATTTTTAAAAGTTGTTTAATAAATGTTGTTCAGTTTGAGGGCGAGAATCTATGTTTTAATTTATTGCTCCTGTTACAGGGTCCACCTGGTATAAAGGATCCAAAACTGTGCTAATGACAGTCAACTGTATAAATTGTGCCACAGTTTCTTCAAAATTACTATTTCTATTGATACAGCTTGCGTAACAAAAACTAATATTGAACCATTGATACAAAGATAACGTGTCTAAACGGTCCAACGTGTTAACCTCACACCACCCTAACACCAGATAACCTTTCGTATTCACATAGAGGTCGCTAAGGTGTAAAGACTTTCAAATAAACAATGCAATGATCAGGGTGGTGGTTAACACGCTGGACCGTTAATTCAGAGGTACCGGGTTCGATTCCCGGTCCTTCCCGGCAGGTTACGCATTTTAATTTTTCTTTGTGCTTTGATCTTTTGTTTCAATGATTCGATAAAACAAAATGATGTGTGTCACAAATAACGAGACATTACATGTTTCATAAATTTAAAAACCAATATGTATATGGCCTGATATAGCTGAATCCTCATAGCCCATTTAGATCGGTCAGTATGGGAAACTCTGAAACTATAGGACATACGAAGATCTTATCTTAAAATCCATGTCATCGATTTTAATAACTAGAAAAACTGCATTCATACATTTAAAAAAACCTGTACTCAGCTCGGGAATCGAACCCGGACGTTTTGAAAAATAGCACTAACATTACTTTTATGTTTTGACCGATCTAAATGGGCCACTCTGTATACTGTTTATTGGGGATACCGCAATGTGACGTCTAATTAGGGATCCTGAAGTGATTATTTTGTACGGTTTTTAGGTCATTTTGTGAAACAGGCTTTTAGGATTTTACCTTTTTATAAAATGATAATCTTTTAAAGTAAGCATACTTGACGTATTTTCGTGTAACAGTATTTGTAATGAAGTTAATGTAACAAGTTAATGAAGATAAAACACATTGAATATTATTTTTGAGGATTAAAGTGAAAGCTCTCTAAGAGATTTAATTAGTCCTAATTTTTTTATGAAGCCCGTTCATTAACTGTGGGCATGAAATACCAACTTAATTAGCCGATGCCTTTTTAACTTAGTCGTTATACCTAGTAATTGACAGAGCTAGCGAAACATCTGTACATAATATGCTTGGCCTAAAATTATTTCCTATGTCCATCTGTCTGAATTTACGGCTATCCTCGCCTAAAGGTCGCAATTTTTGTGAGACGGTTATTATTTGATAAAGTAAGTCCGGGTACTGAGCAGCAAAATTTGGAGTTTTCACGTTTCTAGTATTTGTAATATTACAAGCAAATCGTACCTACATACTACAAATGTAGGTAATGTTATGTTTATAAACTGTTATATTATATTTATTTTTTTATAAAATAATAATAATCCTTTAAATCGTTATTATGAGTAATAAGTTATTCAGTTATTCCATCTGAAATTCGCCAATAGTATACGATGAAATTATAAGGAACTACCCGACATATTTCGAACTCGTACGGAGCTCTTCATTAGGGACAACGTTTAGAAACGGCGAAACATATGGTGCGTTTGGACAATCCCTCGAACGATAAAACTGACGTTGGAGTGCCGGACGAACAAGTTGTAGACTTGCACCCCCCGCCCCCGCGCTGTCGGCGCGCGCTATTAGAACGGCGCATCGATCAAGGAATCATTGACAAAGTTGCCGATATTATACGATCGTAATATTGAGTATTATGATTGATTCTTTTCATCCTCCTAGCCTTTGTGCCATATCTTTGTAGAGAATGAATTCTCAATCGGGGTCGGCTACCTAAATCCCAAGATGTGGCGTAGGCACTAGTTTTTACGCAAGCGACTGCCATCTGACCTTCCAACCCAGAGGGGAAACTAGGCCTTATTGGGCTTAGGTGGTTTGCTCACGATGTTTTCCTTCACCGAAAAGCGAGTGGTAAATATCAAAAGACATTCCGTACATAAGTTTCGAAAAACTTATTGCTACGGGCCGGGTTCGTACCCGCGACCTCCGGATTGAAAGTCGCATACCCTAACCACTAGGCTACCACCGCTCTTATTATGATTGATTCTTTTATGTCAATAAATTTTTCTGACTCGTAAAAATAGATACCCGGACAGACTAACAATAATTATGACAAAAACGTTATGTGCTTTAAAAATCGTCACTTTTACTTTCTAGGAGTCAATAAACCCGTTCTATCCTCTTTTAATAGATGGGAACCCTATACTCACCGGATATCCGTAATCGTTGGAGCTGGTCATAGCCACGATGGCCACACTCATGCTCACTCTCGTGGCGTACCCGACCGTAGTGGCCAGGAAAAGTAGTAACACTATGAGGTGACGCATCCCGAACATAGCATCTGAAAAGAGAAAACAAATAAAATGTAATGTCTCATTTTTTTATGTGGGTACACCACTTTTAATTTTTTCTTTAAGCTTTGATCTTTGTATCAATGGTTTAAACAAATGTTTCTATGAGAATGACACAGAATGTCTTCTCTAAATGCTATCCGCTGATGCGGCTGTCGCAGTCCTTTTTCTAGGTTATATTGGTAAAGTCTCTCTTGTTACGCGACGCTTAGACATGAAACTTATACCAATAAGTGAGTAATGATGTTTACTTTAATCATGTCTGCTGGTTTTTCCATAGGTTTCATAATTTCTGATTTTCGCATATTTTTTAGTGCCAGAATCTCGGCCGCTAGAATGGCGATAGTACGGCGAAGATACGTAAGATGTCGCTAATCACTTCGACGTAGTAGGAGTGGCGCCACAAGATGGCGCTGCTAATTGACGCCGCCGTAAAAAGAATAAAATACGGTAAGTTTTTGACTATTGTGAAAATAATAAATTTTCATTGAAATCACTAAACATACATTCGAAAATACACGAAAGCAAATAAACTACCATTAACTTTTGGACTTTTACTATATTTTATTAGACAAAAATTAAAAAGAGGACGTGTGTTGCCTACTGATTTTTATGTCGTCGCAAGCCAGTATCTTCTTATAAACTCCATACTAACAAATAGTTTTTGACATTTCATAAAGAGTAGCTAATTTGAGCTGTCATAAAATGCCATATTGTACGAGCCAGTGATAATAATAAAAAAAAACAAATGCTCAAGGTCATTGAGACGGGACCCGCCCTGCGCGTTAAATACAAAAATATTGTTAAACCCGAAAACAACACCCGTTTTTATGCACTTACATAACGCAAGAAAAATAAGTCAGCATTATAATTCCAATAAGAACCGCAGTGAACGTCTGAACGGGTCGTGAAACTTTACGGCACAATACGATGATTATGATTCCGCTCTTGCCCCGCATTTACTAGGGGAAATATCACCCTGCATATCACAGATTGCAAAACGTGTTAGGACATGGACCAATAGTTTTAGGCTGCCGATGACTATACAGTTGGATAATTCCACGACAGAGGAACGCCAGTTAACATTTGATTCCGTGATTTTTTTATCTGGGATGAAAAGTAACACTAAGTAGAGATAGATTAATACCTAAAGCGCTCAACCACGCTAAACAAAAGAATAAGCAATGAAATGGTAACTTGCTTAATTTGTAGTTACTTATATCAAAGCACATTGTTTTTTTTCTCATGACATGAGCTATTTTATTTATATTCTCTTTATGAAATGTCAAGAAATGGCTTGTGACGTTGTAATTACAGGCCACACCCGGTATAATTCAACATCAGTCATCATCCATACTGTAGGTCGACCGCTATGAGGAAATCCCACCCCAAACAAATATCAGTTCATAAGAAAACTCATCAAAACCGTATCACAAGCGTAACAAACGAGTTCCGTAGTCAGGTCTTCCTAACTGCATTATAATATATCTTCAAAAACTAGATATTTTGCTGCCAGAACTTCGCCGAGTTGTGGATAGTGTTGTGTAAATGTGTTATAATGTTACTAGCGCCTTGCCCCGGCTTCGCACAGGTGCAATGCTATATAATTATGCATGTGTTATACATATAAAACTTCCTCTTGAATCACTATCTATTAAAAAAACTGCATCAAAATCCGTTGCGTAGTTTTAAAGATCTAAGCATACATAGGGACAGACAGACAGACAGCCGCTTCCTGCTGTCTGTCTGTCTGTCCCTATGTATACTGTTTGATACTATGTAGTGATATCCAGGGATCGAAAAATGCGAGCTATATAGTTATTTGTTATGCAAGGATGCAAGGTTGTTATTTGGCGCGGGTGTTGAAATTGAAAGGTGAGCGAGCGAAGGTATATTTACCTAAGATGAAACCATGAACGAAGCGAATGGTAAAAAGATAGATTCCCGAGCGCAGCGAGTCAATATTAGCTTTAGTAGCCGTGCGGAACACACAACTTTTCACCTCACTACGGCGACGAAAATGCGAGATGCAAGAAAAACTATTGAAATATAAAAATAATTGCCCACTTTTTAACATAAATTTAAGACATAAGTGACATAAATACATAACACACTCCAATCCAAACCAAATAAACAAGAGAAATGCACACGAATTAAAAATTAAAATCCTAACTCCCAGCATTTATAATTTGTCAATTTAATTTAAGCCTTATGACAAATATAGATAAATAGTAAACGTTGTAGTTTATGTACCTGTGCTAACTCGGGGCACGTTTCTAGAGATAGGATATCGATAAAAAAGATGTCGATATAATTAAATTAAATATCGATAAGATGTCGATATTATTAAAGTTTTTGTATTTGTAAACATTTTATATTATAAGGGACTGTAATGTGTATGTTTTAATTATAATCCTATAATAATGATAATTATGTTATGTGCAATAAAGTATTAAATTAATATATGTGCTCATTGAACATTCTCGGTTACTATAAAGAGGTTCGATGTCATATCTGATCTGATATTGAGCGTCTTAAATTAAGATAATAAAAGTATGAGGATGCCATTTCAATCAAAATGACAATTTACGTATATTATGAAAATTATTTTAAAATAAACATGTAAATACACGTTTTAATGTTTATTTTTTTATTTGAAAATGTGGAGAAATAAGTAATATTTATTAATGTCGATGAAATTAGATGTTGACAGTAACATCGATATATTTTTTTGTCGATAAAATATTTTGCTACGTTACTTTCGTATAGGTGCCCCGAGTTATCCCAGGTATGTATGTACTAAATACATTGGGACTCAGGAGGTTAAAGTTACATGCATCACAAAGAGTCTCAATCATCGTGTTCGAAATTCAAATGACTTTTGCACACAAGCGGATAAAATAAACTTTTGCACGCAGATTCGCGCTATAAACGGAGGTTTTCCGAGCGCGGGAGTAAAAAAATCATTGGAGTGCTAGGGTTATTACTTCATACGTCATTTGAATCGATTTCACTCGTATTTTACAATCCCTACTAATATCATGGAATGTTGTTTATTTGATGTGTATAGTAAATATACACTAATGCGTTCTTTTGTTTCCGAATAGGCATTGGTTACAAAGTCTAACGGACGACATATCTCATGAAGTACCTATGATTATAACTTAAAATAAAAAAATAAATGATACAATTATTTTGTTAGTAAACAAGACGCATACATTTTGATGTACCAAGAAATAATAGCTACACTTTCATTTGTGGCTAACGCAAAAAGAGGATTAAATATGCCTTTTTCCTTCCCCAAGGGTGAAAAAAATTGAGATTATATGAAATAAAATGTATTGTAAATGAAATAGTTTATTTATATTAAACATCAAATTATCCTCCCATCACTAGGCGAAAGTTGCTTATCGTAAGGAAATTGTATCCAATAATAGTTTGGCTAATCTGATAACGCCATTCAGCATAAAAGTTAGGAGTTATTTGCAAGCATTTACTTGACTGCTTTCAGAAGCCCAATTCGACGGAGCTTTGTGGTTTTGCAATTTGTAAAATATCATGGATTTATCACGTTATTCATCATAGCAGCCGAAACACGCTTACTGCTAGATAAAGGTCTCCCCCAAAATTCTTCACAACGATCGCTCGTGCGCCCCCCACAACAAGTGCTTGCTGCGATCCTAATCAGGTCATCGGTCTACCCGGTCATCGGTCTTCTCTGTCTTGCTTAGATTTTATTTGTCTTTGACGTTTGGAGACACTTTCTTTACACCTCCAAAATGACTGCCGAGACCTTTTACATCTCCGTTGAACCACGTTAAACTTAAGTATAGTTGACGGCAAACTTTTCGAACAAAAATGGCGGATCTGCGCATGTACATTTGTACGTAAATCAGCTACTGCGCAGTCAAGGTCATGCTCAAGAAGTTTGCCGGCAGCTGTAATAAGCTTATTTTTTTATTTTATTTTAATATTGATGCCTGAGAGGTAAGTTTATTGTAATTTAATAGACCCGGAGACAATATACATCTTCTAACTGTGAGATTTGTCCCAGATATAGATCGTCTTCAACTTTGGGACATTACCGTTATGGTTGTTAAAGGCAAATTGTACACTCTCAACCTGCACATAATAAAAAACAGAGTAATATCTCTTTATGGCCGTACCGGTTAATTCCATTGCCCTAGCCACAGCGCGCAGAATATACAAAACCGGCAAAGTGCGAGTCGAACTCACGCGCCTAAGGTTCTGTACCGTTACAACACACTATGTAGGTACTATAGGTATTTCCTTTCGTTTCGTTAGTAAAAAATCACCAATAATAGGATTAGCCGTGTTTTTAACTATTTATTCAAATTTGCTAATTACTCTTCAGATAAGGCTAAAGTTTTGTACAAAATTTAAAAAAACCGGCCAAGTGCGAGTCGGACTCGCGCACCGAGGGTTCCGTACAAACACTTTCCATCCCTAAGTGGTTAAGTTAAGTTTGCACCTGGTATGTATAGCGCCCCATATAAATTAGGTGCAAAGTTAGGTATTAAAAAAAAATTTATGGTTTTCGTAATTATTCCTTTATCTATGCTATAAGACGTTGCTTCGTACCAAATTTCAAGATTCTGAGTTCACGGGAAGCACCCTGTAGGTTTTGATTCCCTTGCAAGTGTCGAAAATTTGCGGCATAAACGGCTGTATAGGTATTAAAAAAAAAATTTATGGTTTTCGTAATTATTCCTTTATCTATGCTATAAGACGTTGCTTCGTACCAAATTTCAAGATTCTGAGTTCACGGGAAGCACCCTGTAGGTTTTGATTCCCTTGCAAGTGTCGAAAATTTGCGGCATAAACGGCTGTATCTTTTGATTGCGTTGGCTTAGAAGTTTGATTTTTTCACAGCTTCAAGGGACAGTAGACCTGAGTAATTGATATAAATTTCAGCTTCATACCTCCACGCGTTCCTGAGAAAAAGGGTCTTGACAGACGGACGGACAGACGGACAACAAAGTGATCCTATAAGGGTTCCGTTTTTTCCTTTTGAGGTACGGAACCCTAAAAATAGGTTTAAGTAGGAGATAAAATATTATAACAACTGTATACTAACAGAAAGCCATAGTCGCTTAATGACTAAGCTATTTAAATAAAGGAAAAAAACTGTTACCGTTTTCAAACATTGACTCAACTTTCAAGGAGTCAAGAAATATAGGGGAGAGTAACCTATATTGAACCACTTTTGACATTAAGTCACATTTCTCCAAATTCTTTAGAGATATACTAATGAAACATTACTCTTAATGTAGCTTTATTTAGTATCTAGATAATACCAGTCTGTTAATATTATATAGGATAATCGCAACTAGTCAAAAAAAAAATTCGTAAAGGTTGTCATTCGGTCCAATTAACGAAACTGGTATCTTATATTGAACCACTAGACCCCTTAATTGTACCATAACAAATAAAAATATGAAATTAAATTCAAAAACTCCATTTTACATCAATATTATTTATTTTCACTATTTAACTTAACCAGTCTTTCAAATAGGAACGATATTATTTCTGGGAACTCTTTGCAGTCTTACTAAATCAACACAATAATAATGTTTTAAGCATTCTAACAATCAGTAAACTCAAAAATCAACAACGCTACAAAAATCAACAATATACTGAATAGAATAATGAAATATTAATTCAAACAATCATCACAAATATCGGGATTGGTGGTGCAGGTCTCATGTAGCCAGTTCATGTAGTACAATTTAGGAACCATGGAGAGGTCCAATATAGGGGCCATGTTAGAATTTGAATTCATCGACAAAAATAAAATCGTAACCTCAAAAGATTCGTGTTCGTTAACCAACACTTAAAACAATATAAAACAAGCTTTTTTATTAAATGTCTTACAAAATTCTGACTTACCATTACGACGAACAAGGTCTTTAGGTAACACAGGCAAAATTTACATTAAAACAGCCAAAAAACGTTTTTTTTCAATAACAGACGCAACCACTGAACAGTGTCGATGTAAATTGGTGGACTGATTATGGCGCTGTCGTCGCTTCATTTTTTGTAGCCAGTATAAATAAATTGTGTTATTTGATAGAAATACAGAAGTGGTCCAATTTAAGCGCCGGTTCAATATTAGTTACTCTCCCCTATGAGGATTGTCAAGAGGGCGCTATTTACAAGTTTTATATGGCAACAATTTTGCAACCAATCACAACCGCACTATAATGACATTAGTTTAAATGCCTGTCAGTTCGTATGGTAACCTGGTAATATCATTTAATGGAATTAACTCTTTTCCTGACTGTTTTTTCGTGTAGCAAACACGTGTATTACGTTCACGACTGTAAATGGTTTCCGGCATTTTCTTTGGATATTTTTATTTAAAGAAACCACCACAAATGACATTGACATGACATTGTTGACAAACCATCATAAAATCATTGCCAGTGTATGAAAGTAGTTCCAGTGAAATTCCGCAATATGGCGCATCCTCATATAATTCTGGTCAGGCTTTACAATACACTACAACAATACTTTATTGCACATAAATATAATTTCACAAACAAGAAACAAAACAAATACATTTTATAAATAACGGTAGACAACAGGCGGTCATGTCGCTAAAAAGCGATCTCTTCTAGACAACCTTTGGGTAGTGTAATTGATGAAAATTTTACTTCATACAATACAGTAGTCGCTTCCAACCGGTATATATGGAAGTCCAAAGGGGAGGCCTATGTTCAGCAGTGGACGTCCTATGGCTGAGATGATGATGATGATGATGATGATGATGAATACAGTAGATGCAGCAGGAGGCGAAGGGAACACATAATAAGATACAAACAAAAAGTGAGTACGAATATGGGTAAACTAGCTGTTGCCCGCGACTACGTACGCGTGGAACTTGATAAAAGGGATTATTAAAAGCGCTTAAGCAAATTTAAGAGCAATTGCGCATTGGTCTAATAATTACATTTCCTACAGGGTCACGGCACCCCAACAGAAATGTTCACTTACTGTTCAATCTTTTTAGGTATAATTTCCAAAATGAAAACTATCCTATGTCCTTCGTCGTATCTTAAACTATCTCTATGCCAAATTTCATCAAACTCGATTCAGCGGTTTAAGCGTGAAGAGGTAACAGACAGGCAGACACACTTTCACATTTATAATACTAGCTTTTGCCCACGACTACGTCCGCGTGGAACTTCGAAGTATGGAAGCAACCTCGCACAACACGATAGATATCCTCCTAATCACCCTAATTAATAAAAGGGATTATTTGAAGCGCCTAAGCAAATGTAAGAGCAATTGTGATTTTGGTCTAATCATTACATTTCCGACAGGGTCAATAATGTCATCATGAATTACTTACTCACTTTTCAATCTTTTTAGGGATAATTTCCAGGATGAAAACTATCCTATGTCCTTCCTCGGATCTTAAACTATCTCCATGCCAAATTTCATCTAAATCGGTTCAGCGGTTTAAGCGTGAAGAGGTAACAGACAGACAGACAGACACACTTTCGCATTTATAATATTCAAAAATCAAAAAATCTCAATATTAGTAAGGATGGATGGATTAGTAGGGATATACACATACATGCATAAATAGATAAATTGTTTTATTTAAATGTGTGACAGTCCCGAAAACCTAATAAAGTTTTGTATAACAAAAGTTCTCGAGAATGTTCTCACTCCATACAAATCGGAGAACCTTCTTGAGAACGGCACATCGGTGACAAAATGAACACAGTTTCATCATAAAAGTTCCTTTTACATATTTTGTTACGCGAATGAAAAAGTGTTTTAATTATTTTAATGCAAACTATCCCATTTTATTAACGATCTAACTTTTTGCATCTCACTCCAATGAATCCATTAAGGATATGAAAATGTGTTGTTTTACTCAAAACGGTCCTCTTTGGAATAATGAACGCTTTTGCAAAAGATTACGGTTGGAAATGGCTTGTGATTTATTCTAGCACTCGGTCGTATGAAATGTATTACGCGTGTATACGCATTAGTAACCTTTTTACAAAATATGACAGTAAATTTATTTACATAGAAAACTCCCCAGAATCTCAGACATATTAAAATATATACGAAACGGGAACGTCGTAAAAGTCGAATATCGCTCGACATGTTTCGAATCGGTTCGCGATGAGTTAACGTGACCGTTTTTTTTTTTTTTTTCATGTAAGCTTGCGGCTCCAACGGACCCTTTGCACTGCTGGTGCCAGACGTGCTACTCCGCTTGGAGAAGCACCGGAGTTTGCCTAACCTAACTTATCAAACCTAAAACTAAACTAATCTAATAGATCTCTGGATAGATCTCTGGCTAACTGGTGGTTCATACTAAAAGAGAGAAACCATGGGGAAAATGACTAGAACTTTGTTTAGTTGAATGTAGTTCTAGTTCGCTCCCAGTGGGGGCGCCTACTGAAATATACTGCCGTGGTTGCTAATACCGAGGGGTGCTTATTCTGACTGACAACAGGGTGGATTCTACGTTTGACATTGCTCCGCCATCTACTATGCTTAGGATGGCGCTTGGAGCTTGAGGAGACGGCGACTTGAGGAGAATTCCCTAAAGTTACCCTATCTGAATTAACTACATCGTCAGAGGTGACGTCATCATTTAATGAGTTGGCTGTGCTTGCCTTGATGCTCTTAAGGAACTCATGGAAGTGGTGATGGGGGCTAACCCTACCATTTGGGTCGGCTGGGTGACGTGACCGTATTCGCGAGCCATTTGTATGCAGAATAGTACAGGACAGGGCCCCTATAGCTACTTTGTAGAACTACAATTTTCCATACAAATCCTTTACGCAGTTGCTAGCGAGTACTGTCACCGTAATCATGGTATGGCCACTGTAGCTTTACCATGAGTTTACGGTGACCGTGCCATTAGAAAACAATTGAGCCATAGATAGATGCGAATAATTTTACAATCAATGCTGACCCGTCGTCCAGTAAGCTACATAGCTGGGGCATTGTCAGATTTAGGTTCGCGTCTTTTCGGTGGACACGTACAAAGTTAGAACTTTAGGCCTTGTTTTCCGATCAAAATTATATTAGCATAAACGACGTTTCCCTTTGTATGGGCTAGCGTGTTAAAAACATTACTTCCATGCACATACGCTGTTAATCACCACCACCGAAGAGACAACTATTGTTTTTTGAACTGACAATGACCCAGCTAGTATTTTCAAATATCAATTCCATAATATTATTTTACCACTACATTTAGTTGATATTTGCTAGCCTGAAAGCCTTCAATATAACTAAAGGTCACTTCTGTCCGTCTAATATTTACTTAGGGTCTGGAAATACAATACTATCCCATCAATGAAATTTTGGCGACCTCTGCACGACTCGTCTTTTGTATAGTATTGACAAAGATATTGAAGATGCCTTAAAAGTGTGTATTTAGTAAGACGTGTTTTAGCCCCCGACGAAAAAAGAGGCATCTGAGTATCTGTGTATTTGTTTCATATTTCTGTTTAGCCCAGTGGTTAACTGGTAGAGAATGCCTTAAGGCATTAAGTCCGCCATTTGTACTTTTTAGGGTTCCGTACCCGAAGGGTAAAAACGGGACCCTATTACTGAGACTTCGCTGTTCATCCGTCCGTCCGTCTGTCATCATCAGGTTGTATCTCAAGAACGGTGATAGCTAGACAGTTGAAATATTCACAGATGATGTATTTCTATTGCCGCTATAACAACAAATACTAAAAATAAAAGAAAATAAATATTTAAGGGGGCTCCCATACAACAAACTTATTATAGATTATAGTACCGAACCCTTCATGCGCGAGTCGGACTCGCACTTGCCCAATTTTTTTTGTATCGTGCAATAAAGTTTAAATAAATAAATATTTGTGTATCTGTCGCATCGTAGCTTCCAAACGGATGTCTTGTCTGCTGAAGTGGTTCTTGCAATTAGTTATGTTCGGTAAAAATATGACCAGTAGTTTCCAAGATATTCAGCTTTAATTGGAACAAGTGACAAGATCTCAGCCAATATTAAAGATAAGAATTAATAGTTATGTTCAGTTTTAGCAGCATTTTCTATATCACTCATTCAATGAGGGTCTTATGATGATTAGCTACTTGTATCGGGTGTGTTTTAAATTCTTAATTTATTGAGGTCACATTGTTTTAACATTGGCTTGCAAATGCAAAAAACTAATTTATTCTACAACCAAAAGGTGACCTGCAACTTCGTATGCGTAATACTTTTTTATCGTAATCGGGTAAAGGGTATCCTATAACCATCTTTACTTAACAGCCGTGATTGACAAGGTTTTTGTACCAACTGATGGTCCGTACGGTTGGCGCCACGAGCCCGTTAGAATTCTGCATCGCGCTGTTATTTATTTTTAATAATAAATCGGGGGTTAGAATGTTGTTAATTAAATACAGGATACCGTGTATAATGATGCCTACGTCCAATCTCTACACATAAGATACCTCAGGTAACAGAACTGAAGTAACATTTCTTGTCACTGTGCTGTCACTGCTGAGACTTCAGAATACGTGCGAGACGTTAAAAAGCCCCGGGTATCTAAATCACGTCCCGTGCAGCCCTTGAGACAATTTCGGGGTCCTTGATACACGTACGAGTATGTCGCAGTAAAAAAACTAAACAGTAGTAAAGGAAGATTAACACATTGCGTGGCTTGTTTACCATTTACATTTTTGTTGACTCAAAGGTTAACTAGAAATCTCTTAGCGAGTTATTAGTTCGCTTTTATGTAAGTTAAGTTATGTAAAAATAAAGTTTTGTTAGCGAATTTTTCATGGAGAGAGGTCAGGATTTTTTTAACTTTATTAGTCACTAGGAGGCCCAGCAACTTCGTACGCGTATACCGTAAACGGGTAAAAAGTATCCTATAACCATCTTTGGATGTCCAGCTATCCCTGTACCAAAATTGCTTAAAATTTGACCAGCCGTTTTGGCGTGATGTGAGGACAATGGAAATTATGATCAACAGATGGCGACAGACTGGCATGGCGCCGCGCCATGCATGACAAAACAAATGACAATCCTGCATCACGCTATTAAGTTTTTTTCTGAAAATCATGACCCCTCTCCTCCGCGATTTTCGAGCGAGTTTTCTATACAAATTAGCGTAGCAGCAAACTCGCTGCGTGATTGCCTTCATTCAAAATTCGCTCGCAAATCGCAAGTGTGTATCATGATACTTCCCGATTCCCTTATCTCATAAAATCGTGAGTATTTTAAATCAATCATTACAACAAAATAAAATTTTGTCAAAGGACATGACAACTGTAATACATTTCTTTAGTTTTGTATGACTATCGGCAAACACTTTTTTCCCTTGTAGGTGATTATTTTGTTACCACGAAACGGCAACTAATGAGTGACGCAGAAAGTCTCACTAGCCGGTCCGTATAGTCAACTAGGAACCCTTATAGTTTCGCCATGTCCGTCTGTCCGTCTGTCCGTTCCGCGGCTTAGCTCCGTGATCATTAGTACTAGAAAACTGAAATTTGGTATGAGTATGTGTATGTATCACGCCGACAAAACGATTAAATAAAAAAAATTTTTTTTTTGGGTCTCTCGAACACATCTAAAGTAGGGTGAATTTTTTTTTTCGTTTCAACACTAGTGTGTGGGGTGTTGTTGAATAGGTCTTTCAAAAATAATAGGGGTCTACAAACATTATTTTTTGATAAAGTCAGCAGTTTGGTAAACATTCGCTCCGAAAATAAAAAAAATTGAATAGTAGAGCCGTTTTTGAGTTATCGCAAAATTTCATAATTTTCTTTAAAATGACGTAAGTGCCGCGCGGTGTCCTTATACTTCGAACGTTACACATATTAGTTAAGTGCCATACTGCATTCAAATATGCCGCTCAATCTGACGCGTATAATCGATAACTTCCAGAAGGTAATAAGTACCTAATTACAGTTACTTTGGCGTTTACGACCCTTTTATAGAGCTTAAAATCTTTCTCGTAATTTAAACCTCTCATGCTTCACAATAGATGGGCTTAAAATAGCGGTTTTAAGCCAGTCTATTGTGAAAAATGGGCGGAGATCGGGCGGAGCGTGGCCCGACATGCTCTTGGCCGGTTTTTTAATACCATTATTAGAATCATGTACCGCGCGCTGAGCCAAGCAACTGCGTCATGCTCTCATGTGCGATTACTGTCCCTCTCTGACTGTGTCAGCGAGAGAAGCGTGGTAATTTACATTACTTCAGAGAGATACGAACGACATTTTGAAATACTAAGAAGGGGACCTTAACAAGTTTGCTGAAGGCTCTTGATACGACACTTGAAGCCAAATAAAATTAAACCCGACAGCGGGCTGAATAAAAAACTCACAACCTTTTTCACTCTAACCAGGCCCTAATGATCATATTTTACACCTTTTAGTAAAAAAAAAATTGGGATCCTGTTGTACATCTTATCAAGGATCAAGCAAGACACAAGACTGGAAACCTTGGGCCTCGAACGGTGTAAAACAAATTAGTGTTAAAAGTAGTATATGTAGAGTTTTTGTTTAAAAGTATTTTATAGTAATAAATAAGGCAATCTGGGAGTTTTCTTTGGCGGTTCTTTCTCCTCAGTAAGCCTTTAGTGAACCGCTGGTAGATATTTTAAATAAATAATAAATGCCCTTCTGGCACATGTGTAACTGTCTTTACACATTAGGCCCATCTGGCATGTATGAACACCTTTATTTTAAATTAATATTTACAAAATGGGTAGTTTGCACAAATGTAACTTTGACAGAGAAAAATTGTGTTTTTCTCAGTCAACCTTTGACAACGGTACCTGTAAAGGTACTGAAACGTCAGGGAGGCTCAAATAATTAATATACGCGATATAATCCGTTTAAATTGTTTTATTTAAAAAAAAAATGTTATTTAAAAATCAGGTTTATTTACTACTAGCTGCGCCCCGCGGTGTTACCCGCTCATCCCACGGGACACTGCATCCGGAATAAAAAGGAGCCTATGTGTTAATCCAGGGTGTCAGCTACCTCCATACCAAATTGTATCAAAATCGGTCCAGCCGTTGAAGCGTGAAGAAGTAACAATAAATACATACTCACAAACCTTCGCCTTAATAATATTAAATAGTGTATTTGTCCTGCAATTCGTTTGGCATAGCTTCTTTATTATAAACTAGCGACTGCCCCTGTGCAATGATTTATTATGCATGTATTATACACCTTCCTCTTGGTTCACTCTACCTTTAAAAAATCCGCTTGAAATCCGTTGCGTACTTTTAAAGATCTAAGCACACAAATAGGGACAGTCAGAAGGAAGCGACTTTGTTTTTTTTTTTACAACCTTACACAAATCGATCTCGTCCCAAATTAAGCTCAAGAAGGCTTGTGTTATGGGTACTAGACGACGATATACGTACTTATATAGATAAATATATACTTAAATACATAGGAACAATCATGACCCAACTAATTTTATACCCAACTAGTTTTATACTAAGTAAAGGTAAGAGCAGCAAAAACTACAAGAATTAAAGACCATACCTTAATCCAACAATTAGCCAAACTTTGGCGTCTGCTGATATTATCTAATTAGTTCTTTCTTTCAGTTTATCTTTTGTAACCCAATTTGTTCAATTTTCTGACCTTTTAATCCTATCTTTTACACAAGTAATTAAGATAGTGAAACCTAATGAAACTGATACGAAAGTATAAGTTTGTTGTTTTATTTATTTGTACATTTTTACGTAGTATCGCTCCTAAAACAATGACTTAACAAATAATAGTAGTTTATGTGACTGTACATAATGAAGGGTATTAAACACGAGTGTGGGTTTATGAAACGCGCCGAAGGCAAGTTTCATAATAACATCACACGAGTGTTTTAATGCCTAATTATTACAGTTACATACACTACTTTATCTAGCCACATATCATAGGCCTCCATGATGCATTCAAGAGTCGCACATTACGACAAATATTACCCGGTAATGGCGGTAATGAAGTTTTCTGGCAGCTGTCATAGTTATTTTTAATTCAGAGACAAACTAGACTTGGCCCCAACTATCATATCGTTCGATATCTTACTTACGTGCGACATTTGTCAAATTGACAATTCATTTCGAACTAAACGTCATCTCGACTGATATCAGAATAGAGGTCAAATCAAATTTCTTTGTTTTTCAAAGATGTTCGAAATTCGAATAAATAATATTATCGAAATCGATGATATTATGTAGCAATAATAACATTTTCACAGATAAGAAATTTGTTCTAATAAAACAGTCTATTTTTATGGTGGTCATAATGTGCGGTTCTTGAACGCATCATGGAGGGTTTATGATATTTGGATAGATAAAAAACTAAACCTATATTTTTCTTTCATTATATATACATACAAGATAAGCAGTGCAATAAAGAAAAGTATTTACATAGCCAAGATACATACAGGTGGATTAAAAATATATTAAGATACGTAGGTTTCCTATATCCTATATTCACATCTCTTATACAAGTCACTAGTTCCAACTCAAAACACCTATTATTACCATTACATAATGCTTAATGTAATGTCTCGAATCGCTGAAACTTTGTTATAATGAATGCGATTACTTCAACTGAGTTTAATCTACGTGCTTACTTAGCTTACAATAAACGTATGAATTATATATATACAACCATTCCAGAAAACATTTTATGATAAAAAATAACCGACTTTAAAGAAAAGAAATCTTGTTTTCGAGAGCAACTGAATAAGTTATAAGTACGGTACACCGTACCGAAAATACCTAGGACGGGAATTAATATATTTTTTGGTATTTATTTCAGAATACCAGGAGCCCCATGATGGTTGCGTTTATAACGTGATAAATAAGTGACAATGCATCTGTCACTTACACTCGCATCTTATCTCGACGGGATAAATCTTCGACGGGATAAATCCAAAATACACAGAAATCACGTAAATCTCCGTAGGTAATGTTTGTCAAAAATCGTGGATTAAAAATAAGCTCACAGCAACCCGAGCATATCTTCGTAATCCGGTATGATCCGGATGATTCCATTTACATATGAATTGGTTTTTACCGATTCCAGCACGTTTCCAACATTGTAATAGAAATAGTACTCTGTGAGCCTGTAAACCTCGCCATTTTGTTTCAAAATGGCTGAAATTATTATTTTTATACGATTTCAATTATACACTATCTACGCCATTTTGAGAAATATTGAAAAACTGATTTGAGAAGGAAATTACATCTATCTCAAACCTACATATAAAATTTCATGAGAATTGCTTGAGTAATATGCAGACAGAACAGCCAAAAACCTGAACAACCGAACATACAAAAGGAAACATTATGATCTTAAGTGGGAGTGGGCGGGGCATATTGCTCGTAGAACCGATGACCGTTTGGGGAGAAAGGTTCTTGAGTGGCGACCGCGGGCCGGAAGACGCAGCATGGCAGCCTACAAGGTGGACCGACGTCCTGGTTAGGATTGCAGGCAGAAATTGGATGAGGGCGCAAGACTGATCGTTGTGGAGAACTTTGGGAGAGGCCTTTGTCCAGCAGTGGACGTCTATTGGCTGATATGATGATGATGATGATGGTGATGATGATATTGCACAATTGGAACCTAAATGGTCGAGAACTGTGCGGTTCCAGAAGAATTTCTTACCGCGAACGCTCCGCATGTGGAATGAGCTCCCTGCCGAGGTTTGCCCCGGGGGCTACAGCATGCGGTTTTTCAAGAGGGGATTAAATTGGTTCTTGAAGGGTCGGCAACGCGCGTGTGATGCTCCTGGCGTCGCAAGCATTCATAGGCGGTGGTAACTGCTTAACATCAAGCGGGCCGCATGCTTTTTTGCCACCATCGTAGTATAAAAAAATGCAGGCCCGTCCATTATACTAACTACCGCCGATACCAAAGTCTATAACAATAAGAGCGCGAAACTTTAATATTCAGGCTGTGTTTAATGAAGGCGATACATAGCCCTCTCACGTACAAAATGAGCCATTAGGTACTTGTTATATTTGAAAATGGTTGAATGTGCCCAATTCATATGAAGAATGGATTGACTGAGTATTGTTTTTGAGACGCACATGTGAACGTAACACGTTAATAACGAACATTACCCTCCTTTTTAAGATCGTAATTAACCTACATTATAAACAAAAAACCGGCCAAGAGCATGTCGGGCCACGCTCAGTGTAGGGTTCCGTAGTTGCTCATCCTTCACAATAAACTGCTGTTTTGCTGTTAAGCCTGAGGTTTACGTTAAAAAAGATTTTAAGCTCTATAAAAAGGCCGTAAACGCCCTAGTAACTGTAATCACTTATTACCTTCTGGAAGTCAACTTACGACCTTTTAAAGAAAAAATATGAAATTTGGTGATAACTCAAAAACGGCTCGACCGATTTTATTCAATATAGTTTTCATTGAAAGTACTTATAAGGCCTCATTAACATGATTTTTTCCGAATTTTATTGACCCGTGGTTGAAAAGTTCGAGGGGGGGGACACTATTTTTTTTGTTTTTGGATCGTATATTTACAAAACTGCTGACTTTATCAAAAAATAATGTTAGAAGACCCCTATTATTTTTACAAGACCTATTCAACGACACCCCACACACGTGTTGAAAAGAAAAAAAATTGACCCCCACTTTAGGTGTTCGAGAGGTACCCGAAAAAAAAAATTTTTTTTTATTTTATTTTACCGTTCTGTCGGCGTTATACATACACATACTCATACCAAATTTCAGGTTTCTAGTACTAATGATCACGGAGCTAAGCCGCGGACGGACGGACGGACGGACAGTCGGACAGACGGACAGACGGACATGGCGAAACTATAAGGGTTCCTAGTTGACTACGGAACCCTAAAAAACCTACTCATTGTGTGGTTTATTTGGATCAACTCTACTACCAAAAAGTTGTCTGGAAGAAATCGCAAATCGTTATTAAACATGTTGTATCTGTTTCGTGTGGTAACCTTTTTTTTTGGTGTGCAAATAAGCCTTTTGTATATGTAGCTGAGTATCTTAGAGACTACTTTTATTTCCATCAAACATAGCTAAGAACCATCTCGTCAGAAAAGACCTTCTATCCATTTGGTAACACAGTCATAAGTTTAATAAGCCTTATATATTTTGATTCCAAACGGAAAGTTCAATTTGAATGCAGTTTTTTAAATCGAAAACCTTGTCTGTCGAGATGTTTCTTAGCTATATTCGGTCTGGCGTATTTTACATTTTGAATTTAGGTTATTCAACGTTTGTGTGTACTTCTGAACTTCGTAATAAATGTACGGATTTAGATTTAATAATTATAAAAACAGTATAACTCACGAAAAAATCGCTAGTATTTAATAAAGACACTGAGATACCCACAGATATATAGTTAGACTAGATAACGTAAACACCTCAATCTGTATGAAAACCAACCGTGTCACTTTTATTCTGCCTACTGTGACGTCACAAGAGCGAATTAGTGGTGCGAATTCCTCGTTGTCAGCGCAAAATCGATTCAAAGGCGAGTATAACCTAAATATCACTAATCGATTCACATTCATGAATGACATCGATTTTCTGACAGACGAATGATTTAGACAGACGAATGATTTAGACAGACGAATGATATTAAAAGGATTTATTAAATAAAGGAAGCATATTTGAATTACATTTTCAAAATAAAACTTATAAGATTTTTAGCTCTGTGAGTTGTAGACCTCGCTTTGTTTTGAAACGGTAAAAATTTGTAATTTTTTAAGTTCCATCAATGTTTCTAGTTGTCGCTTCCTGGTCTCTCCCAATCTCTGTTCCCGCTTCCACTTCCACTTCCACTCTCGCTCTTAGGGCCTTATCACACTGGCGATTTGCGAGCGTATTTTCTATACAAATAAGCGACGCGGCGAACACGCTGCGCGATCGCCTTCATACAAAATACGCTCGCAAATCGCAAGTGTGATAAGGCTCTTAATCTAAGTTCTATTAATGCGATTATGGAAGCGAAACTAGCGCTACTTCCGAAACGTTTTATATCTTCTAAATCAGATAAAATTTCAGTAATTGCAAAAGATCAGGTACTAGGAAAACACCTACAATATATTTATTAAATCAGTGTATACACTTTGTCGTTCTGTAGTTGTCCCCAAAAACTTGTACAAAGCTAAAACCGCCGCTTTTCTGTTAAGTATTATAGACATATTCCAGAAGTGGCGCTTGTTTCGCATCTATATACTCGCCCTTAGACCACAGATTATATTTATATAATACACGCTTCCGAAAAATATATACTAAACCTCTTCTAGTTTTCTCTTCCTTGACAATGATGAAGGTTGTTGTGGCGTATCTTGATTCTGTAAAGCACAAATAAAATGAGTATGATCAGATATTTAATACGGTATCTAATAATAAAAACACTATTAAACATTAAATCGATTCACTAACCTCATCATCATCGTCAATGAGTTTCAGTATATTTATTTTTCCCTTCGTCCCACTACGTAACTGAGTTTTGTAACCAGCTACGAAATGGGAATATTTTTTACCACTTGGAACCCAGTTACGAAGGAAGAATTGTTTGTCTCAACTTGTAACTGGTTTGTAACTGGCTACACAGTGGGAAATATTTTTCCCAGTTGGAAATCCAGCTACGTATAGAGAATTGTTTGTCTCAACTGGTAACTGGTTTGTAACTGGCTACACAGTGGGAAATATTTTTCCCAGTTCTAAATCCCGCTACATACTAATATATATTATTTGTCTTAATTGCTACCGTAAATTCTAACATCACTAGTAACAAACAAATAGGTACATTTTTCTTATAATTTTTTTAAACACATTGTTCTAGCCCGAAATCTGATGATCCTCCTATCGTTTTCCCTGGTTGAGTCCCTGGGTTCATGGGACGTATATAGGCTGATGATGATGAATATGTTAATTATTTTCGTTACATATATACAGGATGTTGTCTGTTATAGGAGCTTTAAATTTAAACGATGATTCCACAGAGTATCCGCAGTTACCTAGACTTGGGTGCTAATGCTTCAAAGTGCTTAAACTCAGATCAATGTTTTTAATCTTTAAAGCCACTTGTTTAGTCTCCTATCTGATAGGGGGCTCGGGTTGATCCACAGCATCGAGCGTCTCCCTTGACTGGGCTAACGGTGAAGTAACTGTAAAATAATCCTTAAAAGCGTTTGCAATAGCGTGCGGTTCGTGTATGCCAGCCACGCTCACGGGGAGACTCGATTGTATGCTAAACTTGTTGGTGTTTTTCCAAAAAAAAAAAACCCTGTCCGAATGGTTTTTAGCTAAAATATTCATTTTAATATCCAGTTCGTGCTCTTGGCAGTATTTGAGTTTCGATTTGAACACCTTTTTTGATTCATGCATTCTGTCATGGACAAACCCATATGCCGGTTTACCATAGGAAAGCCACCATAAATACCAAAATCGAGCCTCGCGGTGAGAGTCACTGACATACCTATTCCAACGTGTTACATGCCTGTGTTTTTATGACTGGTATTACTGTGACTAAGTTCTGCACCCTCCTTTAAAATGGATATAATGTTTAAGTACATATCTTTAAACACCTGTTTGCATACTATTGGAACACATTTTATCAGCACAGTCGTGTAACTCAGTCGGAAAGTTCACATCTTTAAATTTTGAGTTACAATAATTACTAAAATTATCAATTTGTACGGTGTCTCTTTCACCCCAAATTACTTTACTGTGAGTAAATTGCGGAATACAAACTTTAGGTTTAATTAAATTACAATCGCATTCATCAAACAAAGGATAATGATCAGACCAATAAACGTCATGTAACACTGAGACATTAAGTACCGCGCGCGCGGCGCGCTGACTCAGTTACTACGCAATGGTCCAACCAGCGCTTGCATCCATGCGCCATTATCGAATCCCATAGATCAATTTGACAAAATTTCAAAGGACCATGGGCAAATTTGTATGGATGTTGGACCAAGAACCAACAGAGATGACAGTTAAGTTATTAGATAGGTATTAACATCAGCTTATTTTTTTAGTATGGACAACAAGCTGGATTCCATTGCAGATCTGAGATATTCGTGTTTGTAGTTAAGATGTGGCAAAAATTGGAACTAAAAAATGCATACATTATAACCAGTTCCATATAGATAGTAGCGACAGTGTAGTAATACAACGCTAAAAATATTTTAAATTGGCGATATCGTATTTTAAGCTTGTAGTAATAATGATACCTATTTATTACAAGGAATAATCCTCATACTATGCGTGTAGGAGTGTAATTATAGTTATTTTTCAAGTTTACTCAAATTACAATCCTTCTATTGCCCACTAGATGTCATTAGTACTGCTCTGTGTACTTACAATACAATGCAACATATCTTTATTGCACATCAACAAGAGCAATAATACAAAATAAACCTTAAATTAAACAACGGTAGACATCGCTGGTCGTCTTATCGCTGAGTGATCTCTTCCAGACAACCTATTTATTAAAAAACAAAATGATAGAATAATTATTATATTTGATAGACGTTATACAAGTTACTACAACTGAACTTCCTTCGGCTATTACTAGACCTAATTGGTCGGGTATAGAGCCATTAGCGTAGCCACTTGTTTTTCTACAAGAAGGACTAAACATGAACATATATATATTTATATCTACATACATGTATATAAGTATACATTAATTATGTTAAGGAATGGAATACGTGCATAAATCTACTCGTTTGTAGGAATACAAGATATATAAAATGATGCGCATATTCTGCAGTTTGATAGTTTTAAGAGACTGATATCGCTGGCGCAGCAGTGACATCTGGTGCAGAGTAGATCACGCTACCTTCTTTCAAAATGTGGTTTTTACACGTCAGTCTAGCCACAGCATTAAAAAAACATCTAAAATCATTGTGAAATACATTTAAAAAACACACGTCATTGATATTTTGACAACGTTGAAAAATCCACTGTCATTGAATTCTTTGAAAGTAAAAAAAAATAAAAATTCTTCCGACTGTTAACATGGTAAGTTCATGGAAATACGTCTACGGAGCAACATTGGTCTCGGATTCGATTTCTGTGGCACGATATTTAGATGAAGTTCTGCTCTTGTTTTTTTTTTTTTTTTTTTTTATTTAAGTTAATTAATCACAAATAATATATAAATTAAGACGCGTTACAGAAACCTGTTGGAGGTTTAGACGTGACGCACCGCTTACAACATTGCACAGATAAGTAATTATATAATCATACCACACCAGCAATCACACATCGAGGTGTTCTTACACGTTTTTTTACCATTAAGTATGGTCACATGTATGTCTTCGGGCAAATCATTTAATATTTTAGGCAGCATGTATTCCCACGTCCTTTTACCATATACATTTACATAGTTAGGCAAAATATACCTAGGTTGATATGTTAAATTACGTAATTGTTTCATTCTACATCTAGTTTTTAACAGTTTTATTTTGTCGTAGTCCTCGAGAACTAGTAACATATTTAATTTATTAAAGATTGACAGTACTTTACAGTGTTTGAAAACACTGCCTTCATCATCAAATTTATTTCTATATTCGGGTACAATGGTTCGGGTGAATGAATCTCTGCTTGTGAACTGTGTTGTGTTTCTAGTAGTATGGTAGTCGGATGAACCTTCGGCTGTGAAGTCAGTGAGCTCAGATTCAATCCCTGGTGGTTTAGTACTCGGATGAAACTCTGCCTGTGAAGATGGTGAGCTCCGGTTCGATTCCTGATGGTATAGTCCTCGAATGAAGCTCTCCCTGTGAACACAGTGAGTCCAGGTTCGATCCCTGGTGAAATAATACTCATATGGAGGTAACTAGTCGAGTAATATAAGTTGTTATCCGAACAAGACTGTATGTCGCATACTGGTTGTGTAAGTGAAACGAGGGGCTTAATGGCGCTTGCTGATCAATTTATTTGGGCGGATTTTTTTTTACATAAATTATCACTTAAAACTCAAAATCACGAAGGGGCATTAAAAATTTATATACCAATTAGTATATGATTTGTCACTAAAATAAATTTGCAGGTAACTCCCCACTGCCCAGTACTATTTCTATACACACACCATGGCACAAATTTCGAATATTTAACTAGTCTTAGGAAAACTACACTTTAGTTTCCTCGACATTATATTTTCTTGATAAATTCTTTAAGCTTTCTTCTTTATGAGTTCCATAAATTGAAAAAGTCGTATAAAGGCTGCCCCAACTCCGCTATAGAACCAAATAATCGCTTAGTGATTTATTCGAATAACAGTAAGTCGGCTATTAAGTCGAATAATCGTCGTGAAAGAGACCACTATGATGCAAAATCAGAAATAGCGCGACTGTTATATCACTCCTACACAACATACCTGTTCTATAAGCCCTGTTTCGGTTGACTTTTACTCGACTTAATTGCACTATAATTGTGCCCAAACCCCGTCGTATAAACTAGGACTCGACTGTTATACGACTATATGCCACGACTAAATGGTCACGCAGATACGTTGTAATGATGTTTATACGACCTGATTTTGCTGGTTGTATAATATATCCGTTTGAATTTAACTTGAGTTTTTTTTTTGTATTAAAACTTCTTGAAGATAAATATACTCTGACTGGTAAGTACAATTGTCACTGTCATCAGTGATGACTGATAATTATAATTGTTAATTATGTTTGAATACGTTTATGAGGTTTTTTTTTACAAGATTTTCAAGAAATGTTATTTTGCTACGGTGTATTTTTTTGATACGAATATATAGAAGCATGGTTTATTATTCTTTATAAAGTTTACTAAAAACTGACATTGGTGTTACTACAAACAAATGTTACTACATAATGGACGCCAATACCATTATATTCCACCAATACCATTATTATTCGGACGATAATACATTTTGGCTTTGCTGCAGCAGTAGTTGCAAGGGAAATTTAACGTTGGATAAAAACAACAAAATTGTGATACAAAAGTTGCACCAAGAGGAATGAACACCTAATATGGCTAAAAATGAAATATTGCGATAGAACAAAAATTCCATTAATAGCAAGGATGTTAAAACGTATGAGATTTTATTTAATCTTATAAAGTCTCAACTACCAGAGTGGAATCACACAAAATTGATTGATTGATTTTGAAGCTTCGGCAATAACAGCGTTAAGAAACACGCTTCCAGACGTTATTATACGTGGTGGTTGTTATTATCACTTTAACAGAAGTCTTTGGAGGAGAGCCCGAAAAATTAAGATCAAGGTTAGAGTGCAGAGAAGACACGTCGCAAGATGTGCTGCTTTAGCGTTACTACCTGCTGAGTATAGAGATAGCGGATTTCATTATATTTTAAGCAGGATGCCAACTGGGGAGACTATTACAAATTTCAACACATATTTTTATCATCATCCTCCTAGCCTTTGTCCCATTTTTTGAGAATGAATTCTCAATCGGGGTCGGCTACCTAAATCCCAAGATGTGGCGTAGGCACTAGTTTTTACGCAAGCGACTGCCATCTGACCTTCCAACCCAGAGGGGAAACTAGGCCTTATTGGGCTTAGGTGGTTTCCTCACGATGTTTCCTTCACCGAAAAGCGAGTGGTAAATATCAAATGACATTCCGTACATAAGTTCCGAAAAACTCATTGGTACGGGCCGGGTTCGAACCCGCGACCTCCGGATTGAAAGTCGCATGCCCTAACCACTAGGCTACCACCGCTTACATATTTTTATCATCAATGGTTTAAAAATAAATGTTTCCGAAATACGTGGAACTGCAATGGTGAAAGCGTAAGAACCACAAATAATTTAGAGGGTTGGCATTCCAAAATCAATAGGTATATAGGACGCAAGAATCCAACTTTCCCAGCACTAATAGAAACCTTGGAAAACGAAAGCAAATGCTACGACATTTCGTATAGCAATCAAAACAGGAACTACAAGAAATAAAAAAAAAACAGGAATATGAAGACATCAACAAAGAGATTGATCGAGCTATACATGATCTACACAGTGGTACCATTAGTTTAGGGCACTGTAAAGAAAGAAAGTTAGTCCGTTTTCTATTGGGAATGCTTGTATGGAGAGGTATACAATTTTGAGTACAGCAATGCCATTTGGCACGGGTATTATACACGTCTACCTGAGCCCAAAACACCGCGTAGTCAAGTTTGGTGGTAATTAAATGATGCCCGATTCATTACCTGTGCCAGTTTTTTAGGGTCCCTTAGCAAAATATGACGCAATCCTTAAAATAACAAACTTTCAGTACTAACAAAATGTAATCAAACCCTTATATTTTCATATTTTTTGTATTAAACTTCGTATATAAAAAATACTATCCAAAAGCTAATTTAATACAAATTCTAAAAACATTAACAATAAATATAAATTTGTCTATTTTCAATGAAAAATAAAATATTGAAAGTACTGCAACGTTCGTCAGCGCAGCGTAGGGAACGGCAAAAAGACCCGAATACTAAAGTAAAATAAGTATTACTATCAAAAAAAAACAGTCAAGTGCGAGTCGAACTCGCGCATCGAGCGTTCCCCACAAATTTTAACCTTTCTCATCCCATCTTAACTGGTAGGACCCGGTTAAGTTAAGTTTGCACCTGGTACGTATCGCCCCGCATACAAATGAGGTGTAAATAGGGTTTCTGGTTTCTCGACTTTTTATTTTTCTCGAGATTCGAGAAATCTCGAGGGTAATTTCTCGAGTACTCTCGAGTCTCGAGGCTTTTTAAAAAAATCGTAAAAATTGTCAAAATGTAACCAAATAAAACAAGTTAAATATCAAAAAGTAAGTTTAATTGCACCATTATTAATTGTATTCATATCAGTCACATAAATCATCATTAAATGACGAAAAACATAAAATAAAATCTTCCTAAAACAAATCAATAGAACTTCTTCGAGTAACAATCTTAACTATATTAATTAACAGTATTTTAATCAGCCGGTTATCATCATTGAATGATGAAAAACATAAAATAAAATCTTCTTAAGTCAAATCAAAAGAACTTCTTCGAGTAACAATCTCAACTATATTAACTAACAGTATTTTAATCAGCCGGTTTACGGTTATCATCATTAAAATCATCATTAAATGATGAAAAACATAAAATAAAATCTTCTTAAAACAAATCAAAAAAACTTCTTCAAGTAACAGTCTTATAGAGTTGAGTCGGACACTAACTGACTAGTGTAGCCAGTTTGGCGTTGCCGCTTCACCCCGTCACCCGCGCTGCCACGCATTTCGCGTCGTCTTCGTTTTAAGCGCCGAAATACGAAATGCGGGTGGTATAACACGGCAAAAAATTAAAGTGCATATACCGGTTGCGGTACTCGAGACTTCTCGAGTACTTTGAAAAAAAATCTCGTCTCGAATGAAGCCAAATTTCTCGAGTAGTCTCGAGTTCGAGACTTCTCGAGCAGAAACCCTAGGTGTAAACTTAATCCAAACGGGTAGTCCTCATATAACTTTTGAAAGCACATTTTTTTATGTTTTAATTAGAAATGTATAGTTTTCAGATAATTACCTGTACTGGTGGTATAAGACGACATTAGTTGCTAAATTTCATAGTTCTAAGTCAACGGAAAGTACCCTTATATACTTTGATTCTCTTGAGAGTGGCGAAATATAAATATACGGTCGTATCTTTTTTTTTATTAATTTAGAAAATTGATTTTTTCACGATTTCAAGGGATTGTAGACTTGAGTATATGGTTTAAATTTCAAGTTGATATCTCCACGCGTTCCCGAGATAAGGGTTTTGACACACATACGGACCAAAGGAAAACAAAGTAATTATATAAGGTTTCCGTTTTTGCCGATAGGGGTACGGAACCCTAAAAATAAGATATATCTATAGCTTTCATAATATCTATAAATTAAATTTCTTAAAATAATATATTAATTATAATTGATATTCTATTATCTCTTATTAAGTAAAACAACAGTATCTTTCTCTCTTTACTAATACTAGCTGCACCTCACGGTGTTACCCGTGGTCAAAAAATAGCCTAAATAATTGATTCACAGACGTTCTACTATTATTTATATTTATTTTTAACTATTATCTGACTTCGTTTATAGATTGAAGATGATTACAAATCACACTAATATTATAAAGGCGAAAGTTTGTGAGTGTGTGTGTTTGTTACTTCTTCACGCTCAAGTGGCTGGACCAATTTTAATAAAATTTAGGATGGAGGTAGCTGACTCTTTGGACTAACACATGTGCTATTTTTTGACCACGGGTAACACCGTGAGGTGCAGCTAGTATTAGTAAAGAGAGAAAAATACTTTTGTTTTACTTAATAAGAGATAATAGAATATCAATTATAATTAATATATTATTTTAAGAAATTTAATTTATAGATATTATGAAAGCTATAGATATATCTTATTTTTAGGGTTCCGTACCTCTATCGGCAAAAACGGAAACCTTATATAATTACTTTGTTTTCCTTTGGTCCGTATGTGTGTCAAAACCCTTATCTCGGGAACGCGTGGAGATATCAACTTGAAATTTAAACCATATACTCAAGTCTACAATCCCTTGAAATCGTGAAAAAATCAATTTTCTAAATTAATAAAAAAAAAGATACGACCGTATATTTATATGTCGCCACTCTCAAGAGAATCAAAGTATATAGGGTACTTTCCGTTGACCTAGAACTATGAAATTTAGCAACTAATGTCGTCTTATACCACCAGTACAGGTAATCATCTGAAAACTATACATTTCTAATTAAAACATAAAAAAATGTGCTTGCAAAAGTTTTATGAGGACTACCCGTTTGGATTAAGTTTACACCTCATTTGTATGCGGGGCCATACGTACCAGGTGCAAACTTAACTTAACCGGGTCCTACCAGTTAAGATGGGATGAGAAAGGTTAAAATTTGTGGGGAACGCTCGATGCGCGAGTTCCACTCGCACTTGACTGTTTTTTTTTGATAGTAATACTTATTTTACTTTAGTATTCGGGTCTTTTTGCCGTTCCCTACGCTGCGCTGACGAACGTTGCAGTACTTTCAATATTTTATTTTTCATTGAAAATAGACAAATTTATATTTATTGTTAATGTTTTTAGAATCTGTATTAAATTAGCTTTTGGATAGTATTTTTTATATACGAAGTTTACGCTCGATTCCGATGTAAAGAATTAAGAAAAATAAACCATCTAAATTCTCGACTTGTCTATTTGTTCACATTGGCCTGGCTATAAGTAAAGTTTTGCGAAACATCTTATGCACTCAGCCAAAAACGATAGCATTTAGTAAGGTATTTAAATGAAATGGCGCCTTGCTCACCGTAGAAGCTACCTATTGTTGATAGGCATTTCATCTATATCAGAAATAGCTAAATGGGTAAATTTCCAGTACCTACCAATAGGAAAATGCTATACTGAAAAGTGTACTATTATTCACAGTATACATATTCATATTTCAAACCACTTGGCGTTACCCTAATAGCGACAAGTCCCACTACCAAATTCAATGTTTTATTTAGTCATATAATACCCGTTTAATATTTATTGCATTAGTTTCACATATTCATCATATCTCTCTAACATAATTTCACAGTATAAACCGTCTCACCATATTATCATATTTTTATGGATATTCGATGTAACTGGAATTTACATAGTATTCTCAATTCATATCACAGTTTTATCAATTATAATAATCTGTTTGGACTGCAACTTGATATCTAGATACAGTTTGCAGTTTAAAGTATTAACTATATATCAAAGAGCTGAAATTATCAATCACTGAGCTCCGGGTTACACATGAACATGTTAGGAAAAACAGGCGTTTTTCCTGGGGACATTATAATAGGATTAGGCTTTAAAGCCTAATCTTCTTGCTAGACATGTATTTATCAGCTTTCTATTCATCGAGAACTGAGTAGGTAATAGAACTATAAGTAAATATAACCAAATCGTTACTAATGCATTGTCCACAAGATAGACGCCCTGTGTCCCACTCCCACCCTTATGCGCTCTTGAGAAGTGAAAAGTAAAAGTAAGCTATTTTTATGACACAAGTTTTATTAAGAAACACATAATACAATATTGCACACTGCTATTTTATTATTTTTCAGATTAAAAAGGCAACATCAATATGAAAATTGTGTGTTGGGTTGAAATGGTGTCGTCGTCTTTACAATAGAAGTTTGCTTTATTATGTTCCATTGCGTTCACTTCTTCTTCTTCATTTGAGAATCAATCCACCACCGCATTTTGTGGGTGCTACCAGGTCTCCCCTTAACCCTCTAAGCCTCTTGACTTGACGATGATTTGTTGTAAATAGTTGCTTATGCTTGATCTTGATACTAATGAGTTTTTTGGCAATTCTCACTTAGGTATCAAAGCTTGAATCGGGCTTAACGTTAGAATGACGGATTTATCGTGCCCTTTCAGATTTATTTCACTCATGATAATTAAACATCATTAAAATGTGTTTCAACTGCGTTTTTGTTATAAAATATGATAGAATTAAATATGTCAATAATGTTTGACGCGTGTTTGACGATTAAATTATCCTAGAGCACCAATAACTATGGAGTGTAAAAGGGAGGAGCAGCATCTTCATATATCCAAGAATTCCCGCTGAAAGCTTCCAATAAGGCTGAAAGATGATAAATTGGTGGCGCACAGTTTTTTAAAGATTCCGTTTTTACTCACGCTCTTTTCAAAAATACGATACATATTACCATTACGCATATCAAACTAAAACTCTCACATCGATAGATCCTGTAGTTTTATTTCTAAAAATCATCAAAGTTGCTCATATCTGGGTCATGAAATTAACATTTTTTCTATTGCTCAAGAGCAGGTCTACTTACAGAAATTTTGATTAAACCACATAAGCCTGCTTATGATTCCATCTTCCGCACAAAAAGATCTGACGATTTTAACACTGTTGATACAGGTACATTTGAGTTATCGTATACTAAAGTATCTCCGCCTAATACGGGATAAATATGGAATAAAAAAATTAAAACAGAAATGTCTAACAACAATAATATCCCCGAAAGTATTTACGGTAAATGTACGAAAGAAATTCTAACGGTAGGGATACATATCAATCGCAGGTTCACGTAGTTTAATCAAAATGTATATAAGTACGCCTGTTCTTAAGCAATAAAATGAAATGTAAATTTCATGACCCGGATATGAGCAAGTTTGCTAGATGATCAGTGGCGGATTAAGTGTCGACAGCGCCCTAGGCAAAAACCTCATCGGCGCCCCTTTGCGCTCCTTTGCGGCCCTTTGCGCCCCTTTGCGCCCCTTTGCGGCCCTTTGCGCCCCTTTGCGGCCATTGCGCCCCTAGGCACGTGCCTACTTTGCCTTAGGGATAATCCGCCACTGTAGATGATTTAAAAAATAAAACAACAGGACCAATCGATGTGGGAGTTTTAATCTGATATTCGTAATGGTAACATGTATCGTTTTTTATATTTAAAGCGGCGTGAGACAAAAACAAGGTTTTTAAAAGACTGTGTGGCGTTACTGTGGCGTAAAGTCGTTTCGTTAGTTAGCAACGAACGGTTCGTTTATAATTTTTTAATACAATTTAATTATGTTTTTGTCTGTGTAATATACTTAAAGAAACTAAGTAGGACTTACTCTGGTCATCTAAAATATTCAAATTATCAGTTCACTCTGTCTAAAACTTGCAATATTTTCATGCTGACTCTATTGGCCGGCACGCGGCATTGGAACTGTTATTTACTGCTTACCGCTGGGCACTTTTTCAAATATTTTCCTATGAGAGATTCCGCTCCATCTTTTTACACTCCATAGCTTATTCATAATTTGATAATCATTTACGACAAAATAATTATTTTATACATATGTACACATTCCTCAACCATTTAAGCGCCAAATTCACTTATGTACTTATGACCTCAAATATTATTCATCTGAATAAACCATTTTACTATGAAGGGTATAAGGGAGGACTAACTACTCACCGAGACAGTTTGTTTATTGCTGAATTCCTATGGCCATCTTTCGGCTTATCATCAGATCAGCTCCATGGTGCCATATTATGCCATTGATAATCGAAGTTAAGTAGGTAAAGCTTTCAACTCAATGATAATCAAATTAAGTTTGCAAGATTTGATTGCAAACAGACAGACAAACTGAAAACGGGATAAGTGGTTCCAATGCAGGGGGGAACCCCCAAACGCCGGGGAAACCCCAAAAGAATCTTAAATAGTCATCGTCTCAAAAAAACTAAATAAATCATAAATCATTTATTTTTCATAAGTTTTTAAATATTATACCTACTTAAGGAGTTGTTTCGACATTTCTAAAAACTTCACCTATAATAAATTTTATGTAAACACTTAGTGTAAACACTTATAAAGTCGACAACCTATTAGTCATATTTGTTATTTTGAAGTGTGCGTGAGTTATTATTGTGACGATTTAAATAAGCTAGTTTTGAAATATATATGAAATAAAGAAATGGTCAATAATGAGCTGACTAGCTTAAAAAAAACTATTTTTGTGAGAGCTAGAAAGCTAAATATTATTAATTGAATATTGAAATGTCATGAACAGACAAAAACGCCGTTCGCTATTTTTGCCTTTAGCTTATCTGTGGCGTTGAATACCGAGTATATATACTCCGATGTTCGAAATTCGACCGTCGTATAGTGCCATCCCGCTCACTCAAATCTACTTTCACTGGAGACCGAAAGGGACGGTACTATTCGGAGTCGTCGAAATAGCCCTTCAGTTTTCTTTACGGGACCGGGTACGTCACTGTGTGTCACCATCATGAGCGATAATGGCGGACGGCCTTTTAAGCCTTTCATATATTCAATACAGAATAAAATCCATGCGTTCAAATTATTATTTTTCAGCCATCTTCTACTTTAATGTACCTACTGAAAAATATATATTTATGTTTCCTATGCTAACTTAGATGAAGTACCTACGTCCATGTATGCTAAATACTATGCGAATTAAACATTAGTTTAATGAAATTTGGCACGAGTCAACCAGCCTATTGGTGTTTTAGAATGCGTAGTAATGAGAGCTTTGCATTTGTGTGCATTTTTTTTATATGTGTGTTATCTCCTCCCCATCAGGTTTTGGCAGACTTTTTTGTTTGGAACGATACAGCGAAAAGCGAGTCCTTTAGTTTTAATTACTCAAAGCTGTTTTCAGGCGAACATTCGCATTGAGACCGAATAGGCTGACTTAAAATAATTCATTACATACAACTTTATCCCACCAAAAACATTTCATGTAAAATTGACGACCGACTCACGTTCTCATAACGCTTTCGCTGTAAAAAAGTTATCAGATCCCAGGAAAAGCCAAGCCCCTAAGCCCCGACTTTACTAACCCCACCACCTTGGTTTAAAAAGTATGGCATCAACTGGCTTCAAGCCCCTAAACCAGGAGTTTACTAACCCTACACCTTGGTTTCAAAAGTATGGCTTGGCCGTTTCATAGAGTACCGTAAATAAGTCCAACGGACCGTCTGGCCCATATGGTATCAAGAAATTAAGTTTATGTCTTTGATAATATATACTTATAAACTTAATTCCTTACCATATGGGCCGGACAGTCCGCTAAACTTATTTACGGTACTCTATGAAACGGCCCAGCCATACTATTGAAACAAAGGTGTAGGGTTCGTAAACTCCGGGTTTAGGGGCTTGAAGCCAGTTGATGCCATACTTTTTCAACCAAAAATTGAATTGAAGTAACAAAATTTAAATGCTAGTACAATTGTCACTGTCATCAGTGATGACTGATACTTATAATTGTTAATTATGTTTGAATACGTTTATGAGTTGTGATTTAAATATAGTGAATCGATTTTTTGTTCACAAAATGGATTCTCAAACATCTAATAGTGATTCTGAACATATAACATTTGTGAAAACGCGACGTGGAGGTAAAATGTTACTACATAATGGACGCCAATACCATTATAGAAAAACATATTCGGACGGTAATACATTTTGGCTTTGCTGCCGCAGTAGTTGCAAGGGAAATTTAACGTTGGATAAAAACAACAAAATTGTGATACAAAAGTTGCACCAAGAGGAATGTACACCTAATATGGCTAAAAATGAAATATTGCGACAGATTGATAGTTTGAAAGAAAACGTAAAACACAATTTGGGTCCGGTTCAAAAACAATACGACGAAATGGTTTGCACTCTAAAAGACAAAAACATACACAAACAGCAAGAAATACCCAAGTTTTCCAGCCTAAAGTCAGCAGCGTACCGCGGCAGAAATAAACATCTGGAGATTGTGAAATCACGCTGTGATGCTCCTGAAGAAGTTATGATACCAAATAAATTTGAGAATTTTTTACTGGCTGATTATAATGATGTTGGAAATAGGATTATTGTTTTTTGTTCCCGAGAAACCCGAGAAAATATACACCAATATAGTCATTTTTTCGCCGATGGCACATTCAAATCATGCAGCCAGCCTTTTATACAAATTTATAGCATACATGGCTATAATGATGAAACAAAAACAATAATTCCCTTGTTTTTTGGGTTTACTCATAGCAAGGATGTTAAAACGTATGAGATTTTATTTAATCTTATAAAGTCCCAACTACCAGAGTGGAATCCCAGAAAATTTACTGTTGATTTTGAAGCTTCGGCAATAACAGCGTTAAGAAACACGTTTCCAGACGTTATTATACGTGGTTGTTATTATCACTTTAACAGAAGTCTTTGGAGGAGAGCCCGAAAAATTAACATCAAGGCTAGAGTGCAGAGAAGACACGTCGCAAGATGTGCTGCTTTAGCGTTACTACCTGCTGAGTATAGAGATAGCGGATTTCATTATATTTTAAGCAGGATGCCAACTGGGGAGACTATTACAAATTTCAACACATATTTTTATCATCAATGGTTTAAAAATAAATGTTTCCGAAATACGTGGAACTGCAATGGTGAAAGCGTAAGAACCACAAACAATTTAGAGGGTTGGCATTCCAAAATCAATAGGTATATAGGACGCAAGAATCCAACTTTCCCAGCACTAATAGAAACCTTGGAAAACGAAAGCAAATGCTACGACATTTCGTATAGCAATCAAAACAGGAACTACAAGAAATCAAAAAAAAACCAGGAATATGAAGACATCAACAAAGAGATTGATCGAGCTATACATGATCTACACAGTGGTACCATTAGTTTAGGGCACTGTATTGAGCTAATATGCCCTTATGTTTTTTAAAATAAACTAAGCCTATAGTTAAAGAAAAAAATTTTTAACAAAAAATAGAACCGACTGCAGTAAAACTAAAAAGCCAAAAATAACCCGTTTAATTACAGATTACATTTGACTCACCCTTTGAAGTCGGGGCCAAACCTCACGTAAACTATAATATATAAATATAACAAGTGAGTGGTTTGGGATCGACTTCAAAGGGTGAGTCAAATGTAATCTGTACTTGAACGGGTTATTTTTGGCTTTCTAGTTTTACTGAAGTCGGTTCTATTTTTTGTTAAATTTTTTTTTTTGCTTTTTAGTGATTCATATAAAATACTTATGGCGGGGTGATCAGGGAGGTCTTGACTTGAAGGCATGCATCTCGTTTGAATTATCTCCTAACTCCTAACCGTTAAGGAGTTGTACCTTCCATCATCAGCTAAGCATTGGAAGATGATGATTACCATATGCAAATACTTAAATAGTTTTATAAAATATATCAAAAATATTATGAGTGCCTATAATATTTCAGGAATTCCTTCGATTCCTCATGGATCTCGTCATCCAATCTTCACCAAAATTTTATGGGACTACCAACCTTGAGATGTCTATTCATGAACCTAAAAAGAATTTTCCAAATCGACTCATAAATGACGGAGTTATGAGGTAACAAACATAAAAAAAAAAACATACAACCGAACTGAGAACCCCCTCCTTTTTTTGAAGTCGGTTAAAAATTAGATTGAAATGTATGGAAAATTTGGCAAAATTAAAGGACAACTTGTATCTATCAGGATATGTAGGTTATAGAGCCAAGTTTAATTTTATCTACTCTCCCCCCTCAGGGGTGAGCGTCGTGGCCATTGCGCGAAATATAAATATTCGTATTCATTATGAACATCTCAAATATATATTTCATAATTCTACATTAAACGGTTTTGAAGTTATTTACGAAAATGAGCAAAACTTGAAGATTTCCCCACACACCCCTTATTTCCTAAAATAGTGTGTCAAAAAAAAATACAGAATATAGTTCAATACTTATAGATTACAGAAAAAACATAAGAAGTCTATGGTATTGAAAGTAACACCGTTTAACCAGTACGAATATTTATATTTCGCGCAATGGCCAAATGATTAAATTTTTAAAATAGCATTGCAATGGTACTGCGAGACAGATATTTTTATTTAAACACAGGAATGGTGATTTTTTGTTGAATTTATTATATATATACAGGGTGATCAATCCAAATGGGTCAGTAGGGAGAAAACGAAAACAATAAGAGATAGGGAAATCTGTTCTTAGGAACCATGGAGTCGATTTAAGAGTTAATACAAACTGCATTCATTTGTTTTTATGAAGTTCATGTACATCCGGGAATTGAACCTGGTTAAAATTCTGTAAGTAATCGCATGGCGTATTGTAACATTCTTTACAGCGGTTTTGACCGGGTTATGTATGAAATTATGTATGAAATTTTTAAACAAAATAATAATGCAGTTTTAATTAAATCTAAAATCGACGCCATGGTTCCTAAGAACCGATTTCCCTATCTCTTATATTTTGTGACTTCTCCCTACTGACCCATTTGGATTGATCACCCGGTATATATATACTTAACTACTATTTATTGTGTATTATTATCTCCTTTATTTATCTTACGTCTTAGGCTAGGTTATTAACAATGGAGGATGGGCAAAACGTCCCTACCCACTTTGTATTGTTCACTAAAATAAAATTGTTTCCACAACATAGAATGACAATTATTTGTTACTTCTCATATTATTTAAGTTCTTATTCCACCATCTATAATTCCTTCCCGTTTAATTTTGTTTTCTCCGCTACCGAAAAGTTGTCTGGAAGAGATCGCTCTTTAGCGTTAAGACCGCCTATTGTCAGATTTTTCATGTTATATTTTTCTTGTTAGTGTGCGATAAAGTACTATTGTATTGTATATATAGAATGTACGGGCGCTCACTACGAACCGTTCGTTATTTAAGTCTTTATCTATTAAATAATGGTCTCGGACTCAAAATGATGATGAACTATATTTTATTGGTTGTTTGTGTAAAATTCAAGGCAAACTTTTCTTGGGACATGGTGACACGAGCTGCCGACGCGTATCCACCGCTACGTCTTGCCGGAGTATATTCGACCCTGTCATATCCCGCAGCCTTACCTGCATTTCATATTTAATACTTTTAAACGCATTTACAATCTCATCCATACTATGTGTTTAATTTCCCTTTTGTTTTTTTAGTTCCCATCGAGAAAAAGTTCTTGTCCGGATGTCTGTTCTACACGGTCTCACCACGCTTGGTTCGGTCACCATATTATGTATGTATGAACATATGTGAACGTAATTTCCTTCTTTTTTCTACTCGAACATCCATCAATTATTCACCGAGACGTTTCTAAAGAGTCCAAACAGACAGACAGACAGACAGACAGACAGACAGACAGACAGACAGACAGACAGACAGACAGACAGACAGACAGACAGACGGACGGACGGACGGACGGACGGACGGACGGACGGACGGACGGACGGACGGACGGACGGACGGACGGACCGACAGCGGAGTCTTATTAATGGAGTCCCAGTCGCACCAGGATGGCATATATAGCATGAGTAAAACAGAATGTTAATTTATGCTCTCAATTTTCGTTCCGTACCTTTACATACTTCTATGCATATCTATCTATCGGCGCGCGGCGTTTATAAACGATTATATGGATCTAGCATTATTAACGTATATAATTAGTTCAGCTACTCAACACGTTTAGTAATTACTGTCAAGAATAGTGTCAGTGTCAGTTCTCCTATTCCACACCAGATGGCCAGTGTGGTTTCAAAAAAACGGCAATTTATTGCAATATAAACATTTATGAGGGCAAGTTAAGCATATTAATAATATAATTATATCATTCAATTCCGACCATTTCTAAAGTTGTCAAGCTATTTATTAATATACTGGCGCTACCATCTATGTAGAAGCTGTAATAATATGTGAGTTAATTAGTACCAACTTTCGCCACATGTACTTAATTACCGAACTTTAAACTCTAATTACGGGAAAACCCCATTGATTTTTGAGGTAATAATTATCTAACCACCTTTTATGGGTCATTACAAAACTATCTGCACCGGTCTCATCTCTGTTGGTGGGTGGGGACACGCCCCATACAAAGGACGATGGGCAAAACGTCCCCACCCACCAACAGAGATGGGACATATCTCATCTTGTAGATCTCAACAATGTGATTGTTTTTTAGTATGGGAACAATCCCCGGAAATATGGGGTTTTCCTGGAAAATCGTGTTTTGTTAAGAGGAATGTGGACAAAATTGATACTATTTAACTCATACAAAACGACTACTTATGCATAGACGGTGGCGCCAATATTAATTTACACTTTTTATCTAACGGTGGGGGCCAAAGTTCCCGATAACCAACAAAAATGAAACATATCTATATTTATAGGTCTGAACAACATGCTGTTTTTTCACTGAGACATCATTCGGCTTAAGCATGGTGTTATCTTGGAAAATCGTATTTTGTGTTTGTATATATACTTTGTTTATCTACTAATGAGCACTCTGTTTTGGAGGTTGGCCTATGAACGTCCCGTGATAGTTTTCATTTTAAATGTTGTAGTAACTAGTTTAATCTTATTATTACACTATTGTATTACTTAAAACTTGATTCATGTGCAGATTTTTTATTTCAGTAAACTTGCATATTCTTAGTATTTAAGTTGTATTGCATGGAACACCAATGTATTATGGTAGTTACTGTTTCTAATTACGTACTTATAATCGTATATATGCGTATACCAGTATAGTTATAGTCATTTTATACTTTTGATTTAGCAAAATTGCAATTCTTCTACTGCTCACCAGAGTTCGCTAGTGCTAAGAAGAGCTAGCTAGAGTACCGACCTCTGGTGGTGAGTAGATTTTTTTTTAAACGTCAGTCTAGCCTTAGCATTAAAAATATTCAAAAGCCTTGTCTATGAGCTAAAATTATAAAGAAATTATAACAAACAAAAGTCACCTGTCACTAAAAAAAATTCAAGTCTTCAAAGACTTGCAAAATTGAATTTTTATCGAGAAAATGCTGGAAAAATTATAAAGGTTACCATAATATAGGTACGTTGATATTTTTAATAACATTTCTTTATAAGGCATCAACGATTTATGTGTTTGCCTATCAACTATATTTCAACCGTATTTCTATTCTCGGAGAAAGTATACCGAACCCAAAACCAAACAGAACCGTTTGTTGTACAAATCGCCAGGGAGACATAATACTTATATAAAACAGTGAACGTCTTGGGGTCGAAATGATGATGAACTGAATAGTATTAGTTGTTTGTAGAAAATGCAAGGCGATTATTTATATTACATGGCCATACAATCGACGCTATGAACGGAGCCGAATATCCAAGTGTACGCTGATGCGCAGGCTAATAGCGCGGTTTGCGGCGCGCAGTAAGCCCATCATGGCACGGTTACCATCGTCTCGGTTTCCTGTTCAACTAACGTTTTGAATTCCTGCCGAAAAAGAGGGGTATTATAAGTTTAATATGTGTATGTGTGTTTCTGTTTATCCACATATTTGTGTGTTTGTCTGTGGGATCGTAGCTCTCAAAAACGGATGGACCCATTTGAATGCAGTGTTTTTATCGAATGTATTGTCTGTCCAGATGGTCCTTAGATTTGTTTGTTGAAAATAACCGCAGCCATTTCCAAGATAAGTACTCAACTTTGATAGTTCGCTACAGACAAAAACCCTGCGTGTAGTGCATCCACCGCCTCCCCGCGACCCACACGAGGTCATCCGTCCACCTAGGTATTCGTACCTAAGGCCTTCCTACACTGAGTTTTCCTATACGTGGTCGCTACTCCAGGACTTTTCTGCCCCAGTAGCCATTCGCTCACTCAAGGATGTCATATAATATTAACGTATGTATTGTATGCGTGTCTGTGTATGTGTGGGTCTGTCTGTGGCGTCACAATAAACATTCTTTAGGTACAGCAGTTTGGATTTTGGAGCAAAAAAGGTCTAGGTACAGAAAATAACTGCTTTATCCCTGCATTAATGGATTAAAGTCTGTCTGTCTATTTTTCGTGTTTGTATGTTCCACTTAAACCTTATTTTTATTGTCACAGCCGTGAAACGCAACGATGTTATCAGCTCACTGCAAGTATGGTGATTAGAAGTCTTTTTAGGGATCCGTAGTCAACAACGGACATGGTGAAACTATAAGGGTTCCTTTATAGTTTCGCCATGTCCGTCTGTCCATCTGTCTGTCTGTCCGTCCGTCCGTCCGTCCGTCCGTCCGTCCGTCCGTCCGTCCGTCCGTCCGTCCGTCCGTCCGTCCGTCCGTCCGTCCGTCTGTCCGACTGTCCGTCTGTGCGTCGGTCCGTCCGTCCGTCTGTCCGTCCGTCCGTCTATCCGACTGTCCGTCTGTGCGTCGGTCCGTCTGTCCGTCCGTCCGTCCGTCCGTCCGTCTGTCCGTCTGTCCGTCTGTCCGTCGGTCCGTCTGTCCGACTGTCCGTCTGTGCGTCGGTCCGTCTGTCCGTCCGTTCGTCCGTCCGTCCGTCCGTCTGTCCGTCTGTTCGTCCGTCCGTCCGTCCGTCCGTCCGTCCGTCCGTCCGTCCGTCCGTCCGTCCGTCCGTCCGTCCGTCTGTCCGTCTGTCCGTCGGTCCGTCTGTCCATCTGTCCGTCTGTCTGTCTGTCCATCCGTCCGTCTGTCCGTCTGTCCGTCTGTCCATCCATCCGTCCGTCCGTCCGTCCGTCCGTCCGTCCGTCCACTAGCCATCACAGACCAGCACATAACTAAGTCTGTCTGTGCCTCGTAGCCTCAGAAGAGATGCTTTGATATTCATTAAACGTAGAATTGTGTTTTTATGTAGAGCATCGAGTTCTGAATCAAGAAAATCTGTACAGCGGTGTGGAGAGCATGAGCATCAGGTTCTTTGTATACCGCGAAAAGTTAGCAGTAAAAGCTTGACTCTGCAACAGATCTAACTTTTGTCATATTTTAAGATAGCTCAGCTTAAAAGTAGTAGTTTTTTTTTCATGTTTATCAGAATGTTTTGTTTTTCAGCTCATATTAAATATAAAATACCTATGAGACTAAAATAAATCAGGTAAGTATTTAAAGTAGTATTAAAATCCTGCATAATTATTTTTATATATTACGGAGGTGGCAAACAAACGTTTGGCCCGTCTGATGGTAAGCGGTTACAGCAGCCTATATGGACGCCAACTCCAGTGGATTCGCATGCATGTTACCGACCCTTTATACAACTGTACACTCTTTTTTTGAAGCACTCCATTTTTGTAAGTGGTCTCCCGGGAATAACTCGGCAGGGACAGCAGGTCATTCCGTAGCCTGAACGTTGTGCGGAGAAAATTCCTTTGGAACCGTACGGTACGCGACCATTTAGACTCCAAGGTATGAGGACGAACGCCTTACCGTGAACGAGAGGTGAACGGTGGAGGTGGATACGATTCTGAATCTGCTAGTCTCTCGGCAGCTAGTGTGCTAAAACAACTGTTAAATTCTCAAGCTTCTACCAATCTATCTATCTGCCACGGACGTCGTCACTGCTAAACATAGGGCTCCCCTATAGCTCGCTTCAGAAAAAGACCCAGCGCACAGTGCAACCGTCCGCTTAGGTGGAGGCCTTCCAACGCTTAGTTTTCCTATACGTAGTCACTACTCCCGGACTTTTCTGTCCCAGTAGCCATCCGCTCAGTCAAGCCTTGCAGGCAATAGCGCAAGCAGCATAAAGATGTCATAATTTAAACGTATGTATTGTATGCGTGTCTGTGTATCTGTGAGTGTCTGTGGCGTCACAATTGATAAAAGTCTGTCTGTCTGTCTGTTTTTCATGTTTTTATGTCTGTGTAACGTTTAATAACGTTTCTGTATTACACATCAACGGTATGTTATTATTCCACTTACGAGTAAACCTTAACTGGTGAGACCAGAGCTGTGTAAACGCAACGATGTCTTTAGCTCGCTGCAAGTATGGTGATAAGAAGTATTTTTTATCAAGCTAGGGATCCTGGTTCGATTCCCAGTGAGAGCGCGGTTCCCCCGTGGTTACTAAACGGTTGCGTCCATTAGGTGGTGATATTTATTTCCTTCGACCTCATTTCTTTAGAGAACAGTCAGGCTGTTTTTGTATTGTTCACTAAAATAAAATTGTTTCCACAACATAGAATGACAATTATTTGTTACTTCTCATATTATTTAAGTTCTTATTCCACCATCTATAATTCCTTCCTGTTTAATTTTGTTTTCTCCGCTACCGAAAAGTTGTCTGGAAGAGATCGCTCTTTAGCGTTAAGACCGCCTATTGTCTGCCATTGTTTAATTTAAGATTTTTCATGTTATATTTTTCTTGTTAGTCTGCAATAAAGTACCTATTATTGTATTGTATATGTAGAATGTACGGGCGCTCACTACGAACCGTTCGTTATGGAAGTCTTTATCTATTAAATAATGGACGTCTTGGACTCAAAATGATGATGAACTATATTTTATTGGTTGTTTGTGTAAAATTCAAGGCAAACTCTTCTTGGGACATGGTGACACGCGCTACCGACGCGTATCCACCGCTACGTGTTGCCGGAGTATCCTCGACCCTGTCATATCCCGCAGCCTTCCTGCATTTCATATTTAATACTTTTTAACGCATTTACAATCTCATCCATAGTATGTGTTTAATTTCCCTTTTGTTTTTTTAGTTCACATCGAGAAAGAGTTCTTGTCCGGATGTCTTGTTCTACACGGTCTCACTACGCTTGGTTCGGTCACCATTTTATGTATGTATGAACATATGTGAACGTAATTTCCTTCGTTTTCTACTCGAACATCCATCAATTATTCACCGAGACGTTTTTAAAGAGTCCAAATTCGGTAGGATTATGTAATATTTTTACTGAGTTCAATCGGTGACCTGAAAGTGCTTCAAATCCTGCTTGCTTGATATGACCAAAACATACCTGCATACATAGATGCAAGTAAAATAAAAGCTAGTAAAAATAATCGCTTTTTAACTCTGTTTCAGAAATAAACAAGAGATAACAACCCAGCGTGGACTGACAATCGAGTGAGACGAAATGAAAATGTTCTTAGAGTTGGCATACAAAATCTTACTGGCGGTGAAAACGACCGGTTTTTGGGCCTCAGAGGGAGGCAAAGGAGCTTTTTCTAGGGAAATGGGCATCGGCTACGCGAGCGGGCTCATGACACCGGTTCTGGGTCAATCTTGGGGCAAAGGCTGTCCATCGTGATTCATCGTAATCTAGGGGCCTTTTGCGCCTGTAAAGATTAGAGGCGGGCAATTTGATTAGATAATCTATTTTATATTTGTAATTATTGCTATAATTAATATTTTGTATCAAATAAACTTTTTATTACTTAACAACATAGAAGATTTAGGCCATAGTTAAATGTCTAAGTAGCAGTGAAAATTTCCGCTACATAAAATCATTAATTCTATATTATTTTCAAGTACATAAACTTCCCACTTAACTAACTCCATACGATGAATGTGAGATCTATTTACTGAAAAATTTTTCTCCATAGATCCAGTTCTTAAAAGTGGATACAATAATGTATCAGGTGATGAAGTTACCAACGGGAGCGAAGCGTGGCGGTCTGGTGTATCGAGTACCTAAAAAGGAATGTGAGGGGTTTTGGGAAAGCGTAAGACACGTTTTAAAGATTACAGCGGGTCCTCGCCGAGAAGACGAGGTCAGAGCGTAGTTGAGAGTACCTAAGTTATACCGCGTTTTCAATATGTGTTGGAGGAAAGACCGGGGACTGGTGCACGGTTGTAATCGTGCCGCTGTACCTATAAGACTGCAGAAATTACCGCATAATTGGCCTCCTCAGTTCTGTTCAACATCCAAGAAGATAGTAGACGTGGATGTGTAACGGTAGCTGTTCAGTTATTTATTTATTCGTGAATAACTATCTGACAGAATAAAAAGAGAGTGATTGTGGATTGATGATGGAGGAATGACGTATAATTTTTTTCCTAATAGGTATATGCTAATATATTTTTCTAATATATATTTCATGTTCAGTAAAGTGTCACTTCGATCGTGGCACTCGCACTAGCCGACGGATTGAATTATGCAGGAGATTGTGACAATCATGAATAAAGCTTTGTAGAAAGGAATTAAAGTGGATGCGAAAAAGGCAAGAGATGAAGAGCCATGGTATTTGAAAAAGACAATAGTATAACAATACCTAGTGTGTGTATGGTTGCTAATGAGAGATTGGAGTTTGCCGAGCTGCCCAGCCATTAAATCTCTAAAAAGGCGTTTTTGGATGTACATAGAGGTGTATTGGTTCCAACACTTGTGTACGGAAGTGAAAGTTGGATGTAGCAGAGGAAGCAAAAAAAAATGCAGTTCTCAAAATGCGTAAACTTTAAGGTGTGAAAGAATATGTAGTAACTCAAATTGAGAAAGGGATGCTAAAATAGTTTAGGTATGTTACAGAGGATGCATAGAAGGAGATTGAGCAGACAAACTAACATTTCTCGATTAGATTTAACACGTTCTAAAAAAGGACAGGTCAAAGGTAGGTACTCTAAACTGACGAGCATGCAGGCGGAATTAAGTAATGTTGAAGTACAACGTGCATGCCAGGACCGTAGCAAGAGTATAAGCGTAGCTCTGTCTACGCCGTTGGGAGAAAATCGTGGTTATAAAATATCAATTGAAAAAACTCGTTAGATCATTACTTTAGAACAATAGATCTGGGTGGAAAATGAAAGCTGATAATGATAAAAGTTGAATCGATCTTAAGATAATGATGCAAACTGTATGCTAGGTCATAAGGTAGAGAGAGACCTGTTTAAGGTATTTGCAGCTGAAAGAGTAAATTCTCGTAAATTAAAATATCAGCATCGTCATGTATATATAAATATTTAATTTTTAAAATATGTATAAATAGATTATAAGAAAGAAAACATTCATATTAAGGGAACTAATTGGGTAACTTGGAACCCGTTGCAGGGTGAGCGTCAGGAGGGCTGGACTACTCGATGTTGTATGGTCAGATTAAGTACGTCTTTGGGACTATTTAGAACCTCTATATAATAATCATTTAAATATTTGGGCCACTGGGTCACCGAGGATCTGAAGTATAAACTTGACATCGATAGGGAACGTAGGTCGCTGGCTGTCTGTTGTAATATGCTGGCTCGCAGATTTGCACGCTGTATACCTATACACAAGTTAATTGTCAGTTTATGTACACGTGCTGTCTGTGGGCCTCATATTCATGGTGGGTACGCACTCAGGGTGCTGATGGAGCTGCCATGGCGGTGTAGCGCGTCGGGGATGTTTGCGGATGCAGCTACAGACGGTTTCCCGGCCATCATGAGGAAGCGGTGTGTATCAGCATTAAATTGCCTACGTGAGAGCTTCAACAGCATCTTTCATGTATTCTCAGACTGGTGGGACTCTCCACTCCTGCGGAGATGGTTCCAGGTCCACATTGTGTGATTTGTTTTATTTTATTTTATTTTGTCCAATAATACTATCGTAACTGTAAATAAGGCAGACGGACAGATAGACAGACAGACGGATGGACAGACCGACAGACGGACGGACGGACGGACAGCGGAGTCTTATTAATGGAGTCCCGTTTTTTATCCTTTCGGTACGGAACCCTAGAAAAGCTATAAAGAATGTGATCTAGGTATTCTGACGTCAGAATGGCTTGATAAAGTCCGTTCATGTCACCTTAAGTATTTAGTTTTAGAACTTGCATGCATCTTTTTATTAGAATGAACGTTATAGTCGTAATAAAATCAGATTCACTGAACTAAGAGAGAGTCTTCAAATTGAGTGATGCCAAGTTTTAGTAAGCCATATAATGTATGGCACTGTGTAGTACCATTCATCACCTCGCTAAAAAAGGGAAAATACTTGGGAGAAATGGTGGTTGGGAGATAATGACCGAAATAAGAGATCCCAAGGGCTATAGTCGGATACTGCTCCAGGTGAGTGATATCAAGTTTTTAGTACTTATATGGACGCATAAATCGCGCGTAGTATGCGGTGATTCACGGTCTGAGATACAATTCTAGCAGAAGTGAGCTTGTAGTGGTTATGTTTGCTAGAAATAAGGCCTTTGATGCTGTTCCTACGGTATTCTTAAATGAGGTTTCACTAAAAAGAGTCACCAGCTTTAAGTATCTCGGACACTGGATCACTGAAAATCTCCATGATGATCCCGATGTTGAGAGGGAGCGCAGGGCATTCGCCGTGCGCTGTAACATGTTAGCACGTTGTGATAGAAATGTTAAAGTAATCCTTTTTAAGGCATTCTGTCAGACGTTTTACACGTGCAGCCTGTGGACTAATTGCACTAAAATGGCTTTCGAGGCCCTGTGCGCCCAATACAACAATGGGTTCAGAGTGCTGTTTGGGCTACCACGCTTTTGCAGCGCGTCAGGTATGTTCGCTGAGGCGCGCACTGATTGCTTCAGTGCCATATTACGCAAGAAAATTGCATCTGATGCGGCGCGTGTGTGAGAGTTCCAACACCCTCTTGCGCCTATTGTCGGAGTATCCTGCTAGCGCTATATGGAAGCGCTGGAATACTATCCATGTGGAATCGAGAGGCTGTGTGTATGATGTTTTTTTTAGGTTAATAATAATCATTTATAACTTTTATGTAATTAACAATATATGGACATGATCAGATAAAAATGCTTTGAATTGAATAAATGCCATCTTGACATCGGAATGGCTGAACCACATTATGAAATGAAATGAAATGCAATTATTTATTGATAACAGGCGGTTATAGGTCACAAATATTATTACAAATTAAACACTATTAGGTACATTTACAATGTAAAAGGTAAATTATAATAATCTTCAAAATTGTAGAAATTGTTCTCGTGGAGCCATTTTTTCAATGTTCCTTTAAAACTTGGAACGGAAGCTGCATTTCTTACCGCGTCAGGCAACCGGTTATAGACGGAAGGCCCTGAGTAATACACGGACCGCTCTGATTTGGTAAGTTTGTGCGAATCTGCCACCAGCCTATTCTCGTGCTTTTTGCTACGCAATCTATAATTTGAATTACTCCCCTTGCGCTTGAAAGCATCAAGATGTTCGTGAGTGAACACCGCCACCTGATACAGGTATAGACAAGGCAAGGGAAGGATATTCAATTGTTTGAAGTGCTCCCGTGCTGAGGCGTCCGCCGGCAGGCCCACCATCGCTCTAATCGCTCTCTTCTGCATCGCGAACACTCTCCGCCAGTCCGAAGCTCGGCCCCAGAGCTCAGTTCCGTACGTGAGCAGAGAGTGCACCGTTGCAAAATAGCACTCGCGTACCGCGGCAGGCCCGGCCGTGCGCGCCAGCCGCCGCAACGCGAAGCCCGCGCGCCCGAGCCGGCCGCACACCTCGTCTATATGTGCGTCTCCCACTTCAGCGCGCTGTCGATGTGGAACCCGAGCAGGCGACTGCAGGTCGCGTGCTGTATAGGGGCATCGCCTGCACACACCTTCAGACTCCCATTCAGGTGCCCGTTCAGTTTAAATGTGATGAAGCACGTTTTCTCTTTTCTTTCCGTCTGTCCGTCTGTCCGTCTGTCCGTCTGTCCGTCTGTCCGTCTGTCCGTCTGTCCGTCCGTCCGTCCGTCCGTCCGTATGTTCTTGAACTCCTTTGAAGTGAGGAAACAAGTCCGATTCTGCCTGTCGCTCGGCAGGTAGTGTGCCAAAAGAACTGTTAAATTCTCAGCCTTCTATCTATCTATCAGCCATGGACCATGGACATCCACTGCTGAACAAATAAGGCCTACTCTTTAGCTTGCCACAAAGATAGATCTTGCGAACATCGCATCTAGCGACTACAGATACGTAGGTTTCCTGTACATACATAGTCACTAATCCAGGACTTTGCTGCCCCAGTGGTTATCCGCTCATTCAAGCTTAGCTTCACATTTACGAAGTGTAAATTATTTGCAGAAGTATTTAGTTTGATTTCAATGATACTTTTTCCTAGGTAAACAACTTAAATCGATCAACTACGATTTTACTTATCGTATTCAAGAATCTTCGCTGAAAAAGAAACAAGAAATGTTTAAATCTCCATGGCGTTCTACAAACATAATCCACGCGAATCGCTTTGTAAATAATGGTAAGTATAATCGTAAAGGTTCACTCCGTCCACGTTTCCCTATTTTTACTTGAAAAATCAACATATCGCAAATCATCAAATTGAAACTATTCATTCATTTCACAAGCACTTCAATTGGCAAATCAACTTATGGCATAGTAACGTTTAGTAAAAAGGCATTCTTTGATGAATACTTTATTAAAAAAAAAAACATCAAATATCTGACTGTACGAGTACGAGAACATAAGTATGTTATTATTTATGTAAGAAAAGTTTATTGATTCTTAAAGTTCTTAATATGAAGAGCTTGTGAAATGATACTGTGTGTAATGTATATTTGTTAAATTACCATTTGTGATATGGAAAGTTTGCGAAATTACATGTTTGTGAAGATCTGTTTGTGAAACGTTATTTATAAAATTATTGTTTGACAAACGTTTTTTTTAAATAATACTAAACCTTAGGGCTGATTCACACCGGAAGGGCAGCGGCCGACAGCGGTCAGCAGCGGTCGGCAGCAGCGGCCGCCGGCGGCCGCTGGCGACCGTGCGCCGCCTCCCCCGACTCTTCTAGAGTACAGAGAACTGGTGGGCTGTTTCGGCGGCGGGGCGGGGGCGAGCAGCGCGGAGAGCGCGCGGCCGCCCGCGGCAACGCGAGCAGCCGCGCGGCACCCCGAACGGCCGCGCGGCGCCGCTAGTTTCGCGCCCATTCAGACACGGCGGGAACCGCGCGATTATAGAATCGCACGGAAATCGCGCGGGTCTTATTTATATGAGTTAGTTAGTAATCGTTCAGACATAACCGCGCTTCGCCACCGCCAAGAAACGCGGCGTCGCGCGGCCGCTCGCACCGCCGCGGGCAGCCGCGCGACCTGTTAGAGGTATTCAAGTCATACTGGTATTTTTATTAAATATGTATGTAGATAAAGTTTAAAATTATTTCACACTAAAAGTGCTCGCCGCGTCGCTGCCGGCCGCTGCCATTCCGGTGTGAATCGGCCCTATGGTGATTGTGCTTGTGTGTTATGAATTACGATTTTTGCAGTGCTCTCTTCTTCCGTCTAATATTACTTTAAAAGCAATAAGTACACCGATAAACTGACAAAAAAATATGCGTGAACAATGGGAACCTGTGATTCTAATTATCACGAAATGAGCGTCCATACGAGGGTAAAATAAGCATCAATATTCTACTGTGGGTAATAGGAATTGGACTCGCGATTTGGAACTTGACACAGGAAATCTAAAAACAAAACGTAAAAAATCTGTACTTATGGTACCCTTAATGTGATTCATTATAATAAATAGGGTTCAGTATAATAACGCATTTCGTATCTTGCTGAAACTACCACCCTTCAGCAGTACGAAGGGTATGTTTGCTGACGAGATAATACCTGACTTCTTCGCCATATTAACAACCCGGTCTGCGGCATTTCAGACAAGACCGAGAACCTCGGGTATTGAAATTCTGTCACTGATAGCCAATGAGTACAGTGACTAGTGTCATAAACAGTGGTTTCGCCTGCACCGCTCTGAGAATGCACACTTTTAATTGTAATTTTATATTTGTGGCCGTTTTTAGGGTTCCGGGATCATTCTCTTAAAATCCATTGGCTGGATCCATGATGTATAAAGTGATTTTATTTTTTCTTACTAGATCCATTAGGTACTTGGAAGTATGGATCTAATAAAATCTTATTTCTCTTCTGATACATCTTTGTACCTAGTTGCAAGAAATGGATCTATAGAGAATATTTCTTTCAATAGATCTAGCAAGTTGTTATGGATCTAATGAGAAGTTGTACAAAATGTATTATCGGATATTTACTCATTTTCTATTTCATTTTATGTAAAACAACGTTTTTTTTTAAATATTTATGGATTAATTGGTCCGAAATAAATGCATGATCCTACTGGTAACGCTCATGGTAGCCAACGTGTTAAAAATGCATCGGCATATTCTGCTATTGAAGAGAGTAGTATGTGTAAGGAAAAAAAAAGGAAATATGCAGAAAAGAAGCTGATTAGACTATGAAGCAAGATCAGACCTCAAACATACAAACATTGCTAGTTAAATAATCACTATTTCACTCTGTTTCAGAACAAAACAAGAGATAACAATTGACAATGGATTGACAATCGAGTGACAAGCGTACTAGCTGATAAGAGCGCTGAACGCAGACTCGTGGACCTAAGCACGACGACATTATTAGCTCGCTGCAAAGTATGGTGATTAGAAGAAGTCATTTTTATCAAGCTTAGGGATCCTGGGTTCGATTCCCAGTGAGAGCGCGGTTCTCCCGCGGCTACTAAGTGATTGTGTCTAAGATTGTATGTTATTTTATTTCCTCCGACTTCATTTCCTTAGAGAACTGAACAGTTGAACTGTTTCTGTATTGTGCTCTAAAGTAAAATGTTCTCCATCCATAACATAGGATGTACACAGGCAGTCAGTGGCGACCAAAATCAAACCCGTACAAAAACGAACAGTTCGTTATGGAAGTCTTTACAGAGACATATATTAAACAATGAACGTCTCCGAGTCAAAATGATGATGAACTGTATTTTATTGATTATTTTTGTAAAATTGCACGTGGCGACATGGAGCTACCGACACGTGTACACCGCTTAGTCTTGCCACCGTATCCTCGACGGATACGCAGCCTTACCTGATTTCATACTTTTCAACGCTTTCACAATCTTGTCAATACTATGTATTTAATTTCTTTTTTGTATATTTAGTTCATTTCGAGAAAGGGCTCTTGTTCGGATACCCTCTCATATACGATCGTATGTATGAACACATGTAAACGTAATTTCCTTCGTTTTTTTCTTTCAACATCCATCAATCAGTCACCGAGACGATTATAAAGAGTCCAAATTCGGAAGGATTATCTTATTTTTTTACTGACTTCAATCGGTGACTAGAAAGTGCTTCAGATACTGCTTGCATGATTTGTCCAAGATATTCATACATATATAGAAGCGAGTAAAATAAAAGCTTGTAAAAATTATCACTATTTAACTCTGTTTCAGATTAAAACAAGAGATGAAAACCGAGTTGGACTGACAATCGAGTGAGACGATGTTCTTAGAGTTGGCATAGAAAATCATACTGGCGGCGAAAAGAGGGCTCATGACACCCTTTCTGGGTCAATCTTGGTGCCAAAGGCCATCTTGATCCTTGGTCCATCGTGATTCCACGTGTTTTTGTGACTGTAATGATAAGAGTATCTATCTGATTAGATAGTCTATTTTGTACTGTTTTTTGTTAGTAAATATTACCATATTTTCCTTGTTTCAAATAAACTTTTTCTATTTAGTAACATATCTTTCGAAGATTTAGTCCCCAGTTAAAATGTCTAAGTAGTATTGAAAACGTCCACTACATAAAACAATTAATTATGTATTTTTAAGAATGTTTACTTCCCACTTGAACTGACTCCATAAGGACAAAGTAAGATCTATGTATTAAAAAATAAAAGTTTTCTATAAATCCATTTCGTAAAAGTGGATACAATAATGTATCAAGTGAATTTACCAACGGGGGCGAAGCTTAGCGGTCTGGTGTATCGAGTACCTAAGAAGGAATGGAAGGGGTTTTGGGAGAGCCTAAGAGACGTTTTAAAGATAACGGCGGGTACCTGCCGGGAAACCGTGGGCCAGCCAGAGCGTAGTGGAGAGTAAGTTATACAGCGTTTCAATTTGTATTGGAGGAAAGACCGGAGACTGGTGAACAGTTGTAATCGTGCCTCTGTCTCTGCACAAATAGGATTCAATAAAACTGCAGAAATTACCGCAGAATTAGCCTCTGTCAGTTTAACATCCAAGAAGGTACTGTAATGGATGTATAACGGTAGCTGTTTAATTATTTATTCATGAATAACTGTCTAATAGAATATAATAGAGAGTGATTGTGGCTTGATGATAGGGGAATTACGTGTCAATTTATGTTTATTTGCGCCGATGCTCAGTCAAGTATCGCATTCATCGTCTGCACTGGCCGATGGATTGAATTGCAGATTGTGACAATCATGAATAAAGGAAAGGGATTAAAGTGAATGCGAAAAAAGCGAAAACCATGGTATTTAAAAAGGAAATAGTATAAAAGTGGTGTGTGTACGGTTGCGAATGACAGATTATGCACAAGAGGCAGTCGAGCCATTTGCCGAGTTGCCCAGCCATTAAAAAACACTCAAAATCTATTAAATTAAGCAGGTGTCTCTGGATGTGCATAGAGAGGTGTATTTGGTTCCAACACTTGTATACGGAAGTGAACGTTGGATGTAGCAGAGGAAGCAAGAAATTAAAATATAGTTTGTAAAACTTAAGGTGTGAAAGAAGATGTAGTAACTCGAATTGAGAAAGGGATGCTAAGATAGTTTGGACATGCAGAAAGGGAGATTGAGTAGACACATCTACATGGCGAACTTAAATGAAAATGTTGGAACGCAGAGAAGACCTAGACAAACATTTCTCAATCAGATTGAACACGTTATAAAAATGGGCAAGTCAAAAGTACGCTAAACCGACGAGCATGCAGGCGAGATTAATAAGTGTTGAAGTGGAACGTGAACGTCATGCCAGGACCGTAGCAAAAGTTTGGACGTAGCTCTTTCTACGCCCTTGCCAAATACTCTAACTAGATCGATCGCAGAGATGAGGTCCAATTTCTGAATTTTCCATGCTGCGGTATTTACCAGATTCCGTTTTTTACGGAATCGTTTATTATCTACATCGTTAATCGTTTATTAACCAAATTATGAAATTCACAAATTCCGATTTTTCCACATTCGTTTTATTCCTGATTTTGAATTATCCACATGCAACCGTACGGTCGGCGAGCCGTAGGGTCAGCTCACACCGAGACGCGACGCGACGTGACGATACTGAAAGAGGCCGGTGATTTCGCGCTGAGCCGCGCGCCGCCGCGAGACGCATCGCAACGTAGCGAGGCGCATCGTAAAATCGTTGGCAGCACGACGCCTCGCTGCGCAGCGAGACACCGCGCGGTGCAGCGGAACGTGTCTACTCGCCGCGTGTCATGCACCCGCCCCGCTGCGTCCAACCGCCCCGCAGTCTACTGGACGGAAATAGTAGAGACAAGTCGCCACGGCGGCCTCAGGCTGCGCCTCGCGGCGTCGCGCGGCTTCACGAGGCGCAGCGCCACTCTTACACGCCGCGCGTACCGGCGATGCACCGCTACGTCGCGATGCGTCGCTCTACGCCGCGAGGCATCTCGAGGCGCAGCGCTGCGTGGCGCAACGTATTTTGAATTCTCACGATGAAATGTGTTCCTTTTAATAGGTAGTAAATAAAGTATCATTTTGAGTCGCTCTATTGAAATGTGCGCGCAGCGTCGCGTCGCGTCGCGTCTCAGTGTGAGCCGACCCGTAGGCGCGGCGTCGCCTAGCCGTAGCCGAGTTAACGTGCCGGAGCTTCTTATCCGCTTACGTTACGTCAGTTACGTGGTTACGTTACGTGGACGCCTGTTTGACGGCAAGGGGAAAGGCGAGGCGGTGTTGATCTGCTCCTGAATTGATATGTGTGCTGTGACCTTAAGGGTGAGCGTCAGGATGGCTGGAGCACTTTATGTTGTGTGGTTCGGACGGAGTTTAATAATTAATGCAAACCTCGACATAACAAAATTATACCTTGTTTAAAAGAATTTAAAGCTAAAGCTGATTTAGGCATTCTGACACCAGAATGGCTTGATCAAGTCCGTGTCACCTTGTTCAGATTTACAACTTGCATGCATCTTTTCATAAAAAAATGGTAATAACGTCCTGACATCAAAATGGTTGAACCACATTCATTATAATTTTATACAAGGTTTGATTGAAGTTTCTGAATAGTACTAAATAGGTCCTTAATCTGGAAACTACATCATCGAAAATCGCGTAATCCTGACGATCACTCTGAAAAAGGTATAAAATGATTAAGCTTCAGCATATAAAATGATCAGTCAGAATCAAAGCGTGCCGTGAGAAATAAACAAAATATTAGGGAAAAAATCCACATTTAACTTCTAGGGAAAGTGGTGGTACGGATAGTGGGAATCGGGAGGCATGGTGATGAAGGTTAATTTTCTGTTAAGTCTAGTCACATATTATATAACTTTATATACAGTGATGCATGCACGACTTTATCGGAATTACCAACCAACTTCTCATGTCTACTGATAAGCACTGATTAAGTACTTTAAAACATATCCTGGTTGGTCGGAAATATTGACATAGGTAAGTTTGTGTATAGTCCCGAGGAGTTTTTTTATACCCATCATAATACCAGACATGAAATAATACTTAATCTTATCATAATAAAACGAAGCTGCCTGGTAGACATCTGATAGAGCAGTTCCAGAGTACTATATTTAAAGTAGAGTAGGGATGATTTGCATACTTCATTGAAAGTGTGCAAGCGAAAGTATTTTGGAAACGATAAATATAAGGCTACCACTGCGACAATACATTTTTTGTCTCTTTTTCACTATCATAACGAGAAAAAGATGATATACTGTCAAGATGACAGTAGGTACCTAAATCAAAATCATGCTTTCGCGTTGAGAGCCAACAGTAACTCTGAACCTGTGAACACTCGCTATCTGCTGTAGTAGATGTATTATAGGAATCGACTTGACCAAGTATACTTGCGGAACCAGCTAATCTTGTACAGTTTGTGAGCTGACAGAATATGATTCGAGTTTTATACCTGTCTCGCTTCCACATATGCGATTGAGATAAGAACCTTTCCGATTTCACCCAATCCCGAACTTCAATCTTAAAGCTTAGAGCCTGTATGTGAAATGGGCTGATATCCGACCGCTCCTTATGCTTTGGAATGCTCGAAATATGGCAAAAGCTGGTTTATTAGTAAAGTAAGTAATGGGGACGCATAGGTATCAAGTTGCAGGAATGTAGATAGATATGGCATCGAGATTATTGTATCATCGTCCCGCTCTAAACCATATAGCATGAGTAAGATAGATAATTTACATTTATGCTCTGAATTTTCGTTCCGTACCTATACATACTTTTATGTATTGCTTACTGTCTTTGGCGCGCGGCGTTTATAAACGATTATATGGATCTAGCATTATTGACGTAAATCATTAGTTCGGCTACTCAACACGTTTAGTAATTACTGTCAAGAATAATGTCAGTGTCAGTTCTCCTATTCCACACTAGATGGCCAGTGTAGTTTCAATAAAATTGAATTTTATTGCAATATAAACATTTTATGACTGCAAGTTAAGCATATTTATCTAATAATATAATTATATCATTCATTTCCGACCATTTCTAAAGTTGTCAAGCTATTTATTTATATAATGGCGCTACCATCTATGTAAAAGCTCTAAAAATATATGAGTTAATTAGTACCAACTTTCGCCACATGCAGTTAATTACCGAACTTTAAACTCTAATTACGGGAGAACCCCATTGATTTTTAAGTTAATAATTATCTAACCACCTTTTTTGGGTCATTATAAAACATTAAGGTTTGGGGGTGGGGACACCCCCCATACAAATTTGCCCATCGTCCTTTGCCCATCGTCCTTATATAAAAAGTAAAATACAATAAAGTATCGAACAGCAAGTTGCTGGTGAATAATCCTGGCTACTTGTTTATGTCTGTGCAAGTACTCGCCGTTAGCAAGATGAGAACAACCGGAGATTATATGCCTGAGTGACTCACCGGGACGGCGGCATGCCCGACAAATGTCGACCGTACCGTCCTTCAGGATATATCTCCGGTAATTGTTCGTCATCATTACTTCGTCCGCAATTGCACAAACAAAACCTTCGGTTTCCCCGAAGAGATCCCCGAAGCGTAGCCAGTTCACCACTCTCCGTTTTTTTTAATGATTTTTAACTAGTTTACAATAAAGTAGTTACAAACTGAGATAATTAATTCTCAATACGTAGCTGGGTTTCAAAGCGATAAAAAATATTCCCATTTCGTAACTGGTTATAAACAGGGAAAAAGTAGTTACAAACTGAGATAATTAATTCTCAATACGTAGCTGGGTTTCAAAGCGATAAAAAATATTCCCATTTCGTAACTGGTTATAAACAGGGAAAAAGTAGTTACAAACTGAGATAATTAATTCTCAATACGTAGCTGGGTTTCCAAGTGGTAAAAAATATTCCCATTTCGTAGCTGGTTACAAAACTCAGTTACGTAGTGGGACGAAGGGTTATTTTTTACTTATTTTTTATTAAAGCAGTAACGTCTGCTAACGTAAACTAAATGTTTACAAATGAAGCGAATATTGAAAAATTTAATGATTCGGACAGTATTCGAACCTGCGTTTCCAACGGCTTTCCGGGCCAAAACTGGCGTCCTCCCAATTGGACCACCGAATCAGATGTCAGAGCCATTGAAGCCTTAGGGTGGCATCGTAGCGCCATCTACCATCTATATATCTATCTTTCAGTATATTAATAGTGGGGTACGCCGTTTTTTTCAACATTCGCAACTTCTTCCCTTCAATGAAACTGCTATTTTCAAAGTGTTTCGAGCTGGCTATGCTTAGTCGGGAACCAGTCTTTCCGTCCAGTGGCCTCAATCCATTTTTCTTTTGTGATAGGATCATGTGGGCACCTAAAAAGAAGTAAGAGTTTCTTAAGAAAAATAGAAATTTATAAACGTATTATACGTTCAAAGAATAAACATGAACACATCACATACACGAACTCTCTACCCGAAGATATGACCCTACTTTTATAAAGCTGTCGTTCAAAATTAGAAAGAAAGAAAGAAAATACATCTTACAACAATTTTATCGTTACAATTGTCAAGTAGCCAATTAGCGTTTTTAAAATGGTTAGTATCATTCGTCTGTCCGATATCGATTAAAATCGATTATCGAAACATGTTGTAGAACGAACAACACTAGTTGCTAGATTTGACAGACGAATGATAAGTTGCCTTGTACCACGAACTCGAAGCGATGAGCGACAGTATCGCTTGTTCTCACATTCATCGTCTCTTAACACATAGCGTCAGATTAAACGCTCAAAGCAGACGCAGCAATGTAATGTGAACATTGTTTACTTACCGATAATCTCTAGTTACTTAGGTACAGACTTGGAATCACATCTCGGAATACTTAAAAAAATGATTTAAAATGAATTTACGCTTAATATAATTTGAAAATAACTTACCTGTGATAGGAAACATGTCCTTGCGTTTGTGTGCACACAATTTTTGGGCTATCGCAGTTTAGTACGACGCAACAACGCATTTTAGTTATATTTACGGACGACCGGCCACAACAACAGACGCGCGCGGAATGTCTGTAGCGACGGCCGAGTGTGGATATTCTCCACAGTTCGGACGTGGTTCGGACACGCGAAGTAGATGCATTTGCGTGATATATCTGTGGAGATACCAGTTTTAGTTTCAAGTAGGTATTTGTTACTTAGTGAGTTTTAGTTGTCAACAGACAAATAGTATTCGACGTCAGAGATGGCGCGATGAACTTGTATTGACGACTCCCACAAAAATTGGTGGGTGGTTGTGCGGTGTCTGGTCCCAGCTGATCCACACAGATGATTCATCAATCATCAAACAATAGTAAAATCCTTTTATAGCACAACCTTGATCGATAACCTTAAATTGTAATGCGACACGTGTTACCCTTTGGAATGTTGTACCATATATAGAAATGATCTTAAAGAAAGTTAGTATATAAGCATTGGAAATTATTTAATAAAGATTCATTCTAACACCGGGCATTGTCGTATTATTATCTCCCGTACCTACCACACTTCAGATTGCTCAGATTCCGGCCACTTGATTAAATGAGAGGCATCCATGAATGGACACATGAGTCTGTTAAATAAAACAAATATAATGGATACATAAGGCATATTTACGTATTTTAATAGAAACTTATCAAAACAGTAACTTATTTTAGGATTGCTTTATATGGGTGTGAGGGGAGACCATGATGCTGAGGGACCGCGGGGCGTTGGAGGCATTTTAACTGTGGTGCTGACAAAGGATGGAGAAGATCACTTGATTGTAAAAAGTTACAAATGAAGAAGTACTTAAAATAGTGGAGGAGAAAAGGAATTTGCTGAAAATTAAAGAGAATAGGAGAGGGAAAATTTTAGGCCACCATATACGACATGATGCTATAAATAACATCATAGAAGGAAAGGTTGAGGGGACGCGAAGAAGAGGAAGGCCAAGAAAAAGTTACATTAAACAAATTAAAGACAAATAAAAGAGAAGGGGCCATGAATAGAGTTAGATGGAGAAAAATTAAGTACTTACCTATGTAGTTTTCTGCACCGACAAGGATGTCAAGGATTTGACTCTTAAATTTATGATGATGAGGGCATATTTTAAGAAAGTAATATTTGGGATAGGAATATCATAACAAGAAAATATCGGGATGTGAAAATACTGGCAGGCACCGAAATGACCTCGAGAATTTTGTCTGGTGAAAGTTATCCTAAGTATTTACTCGCAGAATAAGCTTGGAATTTTATTATAAATAAGAAATTAAAAGGATGTTTACAAAAACAACAATACTGATTAGAATGTACTCCTACTGTCAATAGGAATGTTCCGTTACATTGTCACCCTCTTCAGCTTTATTATAAAGTAAGTATAGATATTAGCTAGTTAAGTTTTTGTTTATTATAAGTATACTTTTAAGATTCATATAGTAATTAATTATGTATTATCATGTGATCAGCAATCACATTTTATTAAATAAATCATACATTTGTAATGAAATCTTTATCATAACGTTGTGACATTTTTAAATAATTATTGTATAAAAAATTTAATGCTTTTATTTGCACACTACTACGTATTTTGTAACTATTATTGACCTTGAATAGAAACACTTGAACTGATACGATTTATCAACAGAAGTATTGATTGCGAACTGTTGACACAGATTTGAAGTGAAAAGTTGTTATTCGCTGATAAATCATCTAAATATCCGATGCCTGGTTATAACAGGCTTCGAAGTATCACGTTTTGGGACGACTCATGAGAACTTTATAGGAATTTCATACAAAATTGAAGGCCTAGGCCGGGAGGTGTTTTGTTTAAACATGGCGTCTGCGTTGTGTACAGGCTAAACAGCTGTTTTTTTTTGAGTGGTTTATTTTTTTTATTCATTGCGTATGTTCGATAAAAGTACTATACATACCTTAGCCGTGAAAAGGGCTTGCCGGCTTCGTATCACTATCCGGCCTCCTTACAGTCGGGCGTCTATACCTACTCACCCGGCAACTGGCAAGCCCTTTTTACCCGGCGGCGTCTGCAGTAATGTACTATTATGTGTTAATAATGCAGTGTCTTGTAATAAAGAAACTAAGATACACTTTAAGCCATCTTAGGAGGCGGGCGGACAAAAAATATAGGCGTATCCCTTATGCGCGAGGTCAGAAAACAAATTTGTAAAATGTTATCAAGTGCTTTATTTCTAAACTACATTTTCAATATTATTTATTTATTTATTTAATCGTATGGCATATACAGTGGCATCCGACAACTCGAGTACTTAATATTACAAATCAACATTAAGATTAGTTAGCCACTTAATGGCTTCGTCACTGAGGGAGAACAGGTATTCAACATTACATATTACATTTTCAATGCCTTTTATAGTTGCGCGTAGTATGAGATCTGTAGATTTATGTGAAAAATTACATTTTCGCCATAATTTCCCTTTTGAATTAATATTTTTATTTGTGATTGAATTCCCCCCAAAGACAACACTCAATAGTAAACGGTTGCTTATCGTAATCGTTTGCACACGTGGTAAACACTTGAGATAGTTTGCGGACTGTCCTAGTTTGTCAAGAAGGATTACTTATAATAAATATTATTGCGCCCTCAAAGTACCTAGTCTTTAGGCTAGGGCCAACTAAGGCGTCAATTGACAACATTGAATTTTTTAATACTACAATTTTATTACTTTACTGTATTCCGCTTAAGAGGCCTTATTCCTTTTAAAATTGATTTTTTTCTTATTACGTTGATAATTTTATCCATTAAATATATTGATAATATTAACCAACTTTTTGAAGTGAATAATACTTTACCCTGAGTTCTAGGTAGTAACATAGCTATTTCATGCTTTCATTGCGTGCAGTCGAAAAAAAGTTGAAGAAACTAATTTTCCGCGTGAATTTTGTCAATTTCGAGTAGTTTTTGAAACAAAAATTATCAATGAAACTTTCACACTGTCGGTTTCAAATATATACCAATAAATCCCAATAGCCCTGCTCTAGGTAGTAACATCAATAATATGTTAAAAAACATGTCTGATCATAGAGAAAAATGTCTAAACAATCAGCATTTTAAAAGGAATAATCACTGTTTAAGGGAAGATATATTTCTGAGATAACTAATTATTTTAATATTATGCATTTAGATACTAAAATTTTCTAATTATAAAAAGTTTTAACTCCCAAACTATGACACAATGGATGATAATATAGGTATAGGTTACTTTAGTCTAGAGTCTAAATAAAAAAAACACAATCAATTGAAATAGACAATTCACAGCTTATTTTTTTTGCAGATCAGTAGAAGCCTACAACTCTATGCTTGCATGGTATTTCTTATATTTCTTTACATACAGAAAAATTAATTCAAATATTTTTTTAGGGTGTTGTACACGACTCAAAGCTCTCTCCATCTCTATTTTAATTTTCACCTCTTAGACATATGAAATGTTGTCAATTCGACGTTTATGACACTGTCATGTGACTCCGTGGCGCCACCTATGGTCCCACCGGAGATCAGCGCTGGCTCTCGAGCTAGCATCTTGCTGAGGTGGGACCTTTTCGTAGCACAGCCATAATATTATAATATTTGCTTATTGTTTTATTTTATTTTCTTATAATTTCTGTCACACCTTTTATGTGGTTATGTTTTATGTCACCTCACGAATAAATGTATTTCTTTCTTTCTTATATCTTACCCATATATTTCTATAGCCTAACAAGTGTTGCCCCTATCCAGAGATCGTGGCGCTACAAACAGCTTTCATATGGAAATAATGTGCATACGTCATATATTTGCATTATCACCCGTCAGTAGCGATTTGCCAAGGATTTGTCATCGACCAAATTAGAAACATTGTTTAACGGAATGCTGCTCAATCTTTCGCTCTTCCTGCGAAATAATTACTGAATCCTATTGAAAAAAAAACTTGACTTTCATCACTGTGGATAGTTTTGGATTTATTATGCAAAGAATACGTCAATTTTGCGGAGTCTTGTTTCCTCTTTGTTTACGTCACTGACTTTCAATGTCAGCTACCAAAAAAAATTCGTTGCCAGTAAAATAATATAAGGTACAAATATTACTGAGACTACTGACTAATGCGATCCATCTTGTACACATATTAAGTACTGTTTGGCAAATTAAGCCGCATAATGGCCCAACCATTACAGAGTTGATAATGCATAAAAAAAGAAAAGATATATTTTTTTTTAAAACGCTGACTGGTAAATTTAGTATTTTAACAAAATAATAGCCTATGAGTAATTCTTTCTTTAAGTGATATTTAAATGTTTAAATGCTTAACTTCGGCCTTTGTCGACCTTTGGTGGAATCTTGATTCTTGAACTTCATACCTGCACGAGTATGTTGATCGTAAGTGCAAGTAATGTCGTTGACCCTGTATTTTAATAAATAGCGCACGTACACGTGATTCGTGTATAATTTGGTAATTAAGTATATTAATTTAAACATAAAAAGCTCCTGCGACTGTCAGATATAATATTAAAAACCATAGGAAACGGCCGCCGTAGAATTCGAATATCGCTCGCCATGTTTGAACCGGTTCGCGATTCATCATCAGGAAAGCCGATCAGTCGCGGTGGCAGCGGCCAATCAAGCAACCGTGACTGATCGGCTCTCCTGATGATGAATCGCGAACCGGTTCAAACATGTCAAACGAAATTCGTAGACAGTAAACCTGTTTCATGTGTTCACACTTTCTAAGCTAAGACTCAGACATGTAAAAGTGCTCTTGCGCCCAATAAAAAAAATAAGATTTATAAAAAAAAAATTACCATTTTAAATGTAAAATCGACGCAATGGTTCCTAAGAACAGATTTCCCTATCTCTTATAGTTTTGACTTCTACCTACTGACCCTTTTGGAATGAAAACCCGGTATACATATGTCGATGATATGGCTCAAATTACCATATGTCAAATTAGGTTCACAGTCTCAACTCTTTAGTGTGGGCTACTCTAGGATCTTTTTGCCACTTAACTTCCGCATTGTCAGGATTCGAACCTGTGACCTTGCCATAGCGAGAGCGGCCCTCTCTATTTGATTATTTCCGAATTAATATACAATCAGTGTCACTGACCTTCCCTAGTACAGTTGGCATTGCGTTTTACCTGTTATTTTAATCAATATGCCTCAATGCGCGCATGATGAATAAGATAAGCATATGATGTCCTCTTCATCGGGTCCGATGACAGCGACTTCAAGTTGTAGGGCTCGTAGGAAACCTACGACGATGGGCGCGGATATGACTCGCAAAACCCAGCTTGTTGGTGAAAATCCGGTCACAGCTCGGGCAGTGGAGATCACCACGGACATTGTAAGTGTAGGCATAAGAAGGCTTCGGTCGCGCCTTACGCTCTTTTTACTAATACCGTCGGCTGGAGTTTGATCCTGATATTTTCCTCTCCTGATTGTTTATTTGGAGTAAAATAAAGTAAAAAACCGGCCAAGTGCCAGTCGGAGTCACGCACCAAGGGTTCCGTACACACACTTATCCCACATCAACTGGCCGGATTAAGTTAAGTTTGCACCTGGTATGTATGGCGCCGCATACAAATGAGGTGCAAAGTTACATAGCTGGACGCTGCTGTATAAGCTATTATGCAGCCTATGTGCCACGTGTGACAATGCATCTTTTTTCGGGTGATAAATTCCTCTTTCTTTCAATAAAACCGCTTGCGAGTGTACTTGCCCGCGCACTTGAAAGCAACTAGTTTAGTACGAGGTCAAGTGCTCGGCCGAAATTGCGACTTGCTCGACATTAATTTGTCGGACCGAGTGTCGCAAGATGTCGCTAAATGGTTTTGTTACGGGGAGTGACAATAGGGACTAAATTCGACATTTCCACTGGAATATATTCGAGATATCGCCATAGTATATAATTTACTTTAGCAATGTGCCATAATATTCCAAATAACCGCTGACTTATTTTTTCTCATTCACCTGATATTCTTGTTTTACAATTATTACACAATGATAAGGCAAGTGTGTATTAATCGGATCATCACCAGTATTTACTGTTAAGAATGAACTTCGACCAACATATTAAAATATCTCTATGTAAATTCGACCAACATCTTTATTTTTTTTCGAAATCGACAGCAACGATAAGAAAACTCCTTTAAAACGCTAAATAATCACTGCACTCTACTTTTATGGGCAGAATCCAAAAAGGCGAATCATATCACTAAAGTAACAGTAGGTGCCGTTACTGGTTGTCTGTTTGGCCCTATGGTTGACTAGTAAAGTATGCCATTAGGCATTAAGTTCGCCATTTGTACTAAATTTTGTTTGTACCATAAGGTTTAAATAAATAAATACGTTTTCAATCAATTTTGCTCGCATTTTACGATCCCTGGACTTCACACAGTTAGCTTTACCGGGATTCAAACCCGAGACCGCCGTTCCGTCGACTGTGCTACCAACATAGCTTATAAAAAGAAAACTATTTTCATTCCGCTTTGAAGATGTTTTGGAAACATTACTCACATTATTGAAAGATAAATTCTCACTATTTCGCGTCATATTAGGTGATTTATAAATAACCTTTCTGCCGTGCATAATAGGCGACACGATGTTTTTATACGAATAAAAACATTTCCGGTCAGAAAATAGCGGACACTAGCGTGACCGATGGATGACACTGACTTTGAACTTGAATAGAGCTTGACTAAATGAAGGGTAACGGAAAAAACATCGATTTGTTTGACATGTTAATTAAGTATAAATTCAAATAATGTTTTGTCCGGATATCTCTTAGTGTATTTTTTATTTTTGTCTTGTTATGTATCTGTTTGGCATATTTTAGTTATAAATAATTACGTAATGTGTGTACACCTGAAAAGGTAAGATTTGGCTGATCCAACGCTTGTACCAGTAACCGCAAAATGTTGTAAAAATGTTAATCTAAATCTGTCACACAAAAAATATTCATTTCATTTCATAAATCTTCCTGTTTAACCCAGTGGTTGACTGGTAGAGAATGCCTTAAGGCATTAAGTCCGCCATTTGTACTTTTTTGTTTTGTGCAATAAAGTTTCAATAAATAAATAAATAAATCTTCTGTTGACAACCAAAACTTAATAAGTAACAAATACCTACTTCCAAAACAGCTAAAAGTGAAAGGCATTAAAAATATATATTATTGTTTATTACGTATTTCAGTGCCAATGTTATTATAGTAGGAATTATCTAAACTAAGCTCATCCACTTGCCTGTATTCATAATGGCATTGTGTTTAATACAATCATATCTGCTTTTGTTCTCGTAACCGCCAACCAGTTACTTACAAAAAAAGGTTAGAACTACATTGCGTGGATATTGAATTTTCGACCTTATTCCTTGTTGAATAGGTTTAAAATGGTTGATAATGAGAGTTCATGGACCTTTTTCTAGAGACTACGTTCTTGTTGAGAGTCGGGCGGTTGTAAAATTCCAAAATATTTATGATCACCATTATTCTGTTAGTGTATTTTGTAATCTAATTTCCAAGGAAATAGTCGATAATCTATATTAAACTTCCAAGGGGGTTACAATCTGCTTTTACTACGAGCTCGTTATCTCAATTTGTGATTAACCACTCAATGGTACCTATTGAGTTATTTAAGTGGATGAGCTTAGTTTAAAAAAAATGTAGTATACTTACTAGATACGAGTCTTTGAAGAGCAGTGACAGAAGTTTTAGTGAGTTTTGGTTGTCACCAGACGATATGACTGACAAAAAAAAAGTGACTTTTGACAAAAAGCCTAATAACACTTATTTTTATCTGACTACAGCAAATCTAAATGAAAGGGTTATAGTTTTAGCAGTATTTTTAAAATTGTATAACATCAACTATATATACAGGATGATTCAGGAGTGGAGAGGTGTGATCAGGAGACACTAAGCAACTTTCACTAAGGAGTCAGTCACGAAATCGTATTTTTTAAATAGTTAATTGCTAGCTAATTGATCGCTAACTACCTATACGAAATGTATGGAACGGCTGTCTTTAGATTTGTGATTTTGTGGTTAGCCCCATAGTGAAAGTTGTTCAGTGTAGTCCACCCCTTAACCCCTATAACTCCTGCTCATGACTCCTGAATCACCCTGTATATATATTTTATTACCCCCCGCAGCATGTAGCATTACATTTTTTATACTACAATTTAAGTAAAAACGTACCATACAAATCCCATGTTATGTCAACGGAGGTAGACACATCATTACTTACAACACAATGCGTCCCATGCTAAAGAATAACGCACTGAGAGGAAAATTTATACAGGCTGTAGCAAGACTGGGTGTAGAGGGGGATTTAATGTAGTATTTTTATACTTATGCATCGCGGGTCAGCTTTGCACTTATTATTGTTTTATTTAGAACACATTCACTTTAGTAAGAACAATCAAAATTTACCTTAACTACCTATACATTACGACCGACGAAATAAATACACGTGTGTCGATAACTTAATCAAATCAAAATAAACTATAACTAAAATAAAGTTAATAATTTCTTCGCAGAGGATGGTTCCAAAGGTGCTAAAGATATTTAATTGCTCGTTTATGATATTTACTTGGTCATATCTTCTGTCACCAATGTTTTATCCTATATTTTATTCCATAAAAAAATATATGTAGGTATAAAAACCCCAAATTTCGTAACACATTATGAAATTGGACCGTGAAAGTTTGTGAGCTAGGTACCCTTAAAAGTCACTCAGCAATTTTAGCTACTATTAAAGCACGTGTTCGTACTTTATTACTTTTAGGAGTTAATTGACTAACGCTTTCAATCCTGTGTTTCAAGAGCATCAAGACACTCGTTGAGTATGGAATTAAATCATTTCAATTTAACTAAATTTGACTTCAATGAAAGTTAGCCATAGTAGTAGTTATTGTGACCAATATCATAAACATTGTTTTCAGTAAAGTATGGTACTGATCCCGATCCCAAACAGTTGTTAACACCCTGTATACCAAGAACCGGCGCTATCGTGCGAAACGCCCGCATCGTCGGTAAAATGTGAAAACAGCGCTCTCTGATATTATTTCCAAACGTATTTTGCTCGCTAGATTTTTTCTGATCGAATGACGCAGAACAATGATCTTTTTAACGCATTCACTGCCAGAGGGCATAGCCTAGGAACACACTTGTATATATACACACACACACACGCACACGCACGCACGCAAAGGTACGTAAGATAAGATTCATTTATTTTATAATATAAAATGTCAGTATAAATTAAACTGAGACAATTTACATGCATTTATCGTTCGTCATAAAAATAAAAATGAGATAAAATTGTATAAATAAAAGTAAATAAGATGACAGTTGATAGCAACAAAGAATATTTACATGTCGTAATACAGTTTAAATGTGGTTAAAAAATATAAAAATATCTATAAAAAAACCGGCCAAGAGCATGTCGGGCCACGCTCAGTGTAGGGTTCCGTAGTCGCTCATCCTTCACAATAGACGGGCATAAAACAGGTTTTAAATTACAAGAAAGATTTCAAGCTCTATAAAATGGTCGTAAGCGTCAATGTAACTGTAATTACTTATTACGTTCTGGAAGTCAAGTTACGTCCTTTTAAAAATTGTGAAATTTTGTGATAACTCAAAAACGGCTCGACCGATTTGGTTCAATATAGTTTTTATTGAAAGTACTAATTAAGCTTCATTTTCATGAATTTTTCCATATTTTTTTTAACCCGTTGTTGAAAAGTTAGAAGGGGGGAACGCAATTATTTCTATTTTCGGTGCGAATATTTACAAAACTGCTGACTTTATCAAAAAATTATGTTTGGAGACCCCTATTATTTTTAAAAGACCTATTCAACAACACCCCATACACTAGTGTTGAAACGAAAACAAAAATTCACCCCCACTTTAGGTGTTCGAGAGGTACCCGAAAAAAAAATATTCTTTATGTTTTATTTCACCGTTTTGTTGGCGTGATACATACACGCCAAACTCATACCAAATTTTAGCTTTCTAGTACTAATAATCACGGAGCTAAGCCGCGGACGGATGGACAGACGGACAGATGGACATGGCGAAATTATAAGGGTTCCTAGTTAACTACGAACCCTAAAAACGGTTTAAAATCACGTAAAAATTGTCAGGAACGGCCCGACATGTTTCGAACTCACTCCCTGATGAAGAGCTCCAAATGAGTCCAAAACATGTTGGGCCGTTCCTGTTTTTATAACTACCTATTAAAGATTTATAATAATTAACCCCCGACGAAAAAAAGAGGGGTGTTATAAGTTTAACATGTGTATCTGTGTATCTGTGTATCTGTGTATCTGTGTATATGTGTATCTGTGTATCTGTGTTTCTGTGTGTCTGTCTGTGGCATCGTAGCGCCCAAGCGGATGGACCAATTTAAGTGCGGTTTTTTTTAATCGAAAGACTTTTCCGTCGAGATGGTTCTTAGCTATGTTTGGTGGAAGTAGGACCAGTAGTTTCCAAGATATTCAGCTTTAATTGGAACAAGTGACAAGATCTCAGCCAATATTGAAGCCAAGGATTCCAAATTTTGGTTAAATGTTAAGTATTATTAGCATTTTCTATATCACTCACAAAATGAGGATCTCATGATGACCAGGTAGTTGTTAATGGATCTCAGCCAATATTGAAGCCAAGGATTTCAAATTTTGGTTAAATGTTAAGTATTATTAGCATTTTCTATATCACTCACCAAATGAGGATCTCATGATGACCAGGTAGTTGTTAATGGATCTCAGCCAAAATTGAAGCCAAGGATTTAAAATGTTGGTTAAATGTTAAGTATTATTAGCATTTTCTATATCACTTACTAAATTAAGGTCTCATGATGATCACCTAGTTGTTAATGGATCTCAGCCAATATTGAAGCCAATAATTCGAAATGCTGGATAAAATGTTGTTTTATTAGCATTTTCCTTATCAATCACTAAGTGAAGATCTCATGATAATCATCTAGCAGGGCTGGACTAAGCGGGCCAGAGCCCCTAAGGCACTTGGCATTTGGGACCCCCTCCCCTATAAGGAGAACATTATTATGGTACAAGTCCTGCGTCTGGGACTGGGTCCCTAGACTAGCTGGGCCCCTAGGCCCGTGCCTTGTGGGCCTAGGGGTAAATACGGCCCTGCCACCTAGTAAAGTTGTGAAAGGATCTAAGCCAAGAATTTCAAATGTTGGTTAAATGTTAAGTTTTATTAGCGTAATCAACAATTTAATAAAATTTTGACAGTACAATAATTTGGTACCATGCAGCTGAAGATGGCCGTAGGAACTCCTTAACAGCACAGAATAAACCCATGGTGTTTGGGCTCGTCTGATTGTTCTTGATGAGCAATTAACGTTTGTGTAAGAAGGTACAGTCGATATTAAACCGAGTCTCACAAAAACTTTTTTAATTTCTGTCACAATACTGGGTCACTGTTTCTAAGTTTTGCAATTCTGCTAAAGCTGAATTGTCATTAGGACTATTGAACAGGTTCCTTTGATTGAGGTCACAAATTTAATAGCAACACCTTGCAAGATTTTAACGCGACTAAAGGACACGTTAGCTTTAGCAAAAGTACTCGCCTAAGTGAAACAGCTTTTTAGGATTTTGTAGTCAACAAGGAACCCTTATAGTTTCCCCATGTCCGTCCGTCCGTCTGTCTACGGCTTAGCAGACATAGTGGTGGTGGAAAAAAAAATTGTACTTGCCCTACACGTAAAATAGTGGGGATGTAATTTTTTAATTATTATTAATCTATCCCATGGAGAGGGTTATCGATGATTAGGTCTTTCAAAACTAAGTCAAGTTACCTAGCATCAACTACAATTTTTATGGAGTTAAAGTAAGCCACCCGTACTATTTGGATCCTGTAGAATGGAAACCTGGTTCTGTTTTAGGCCATAAGTAGCAGGTTCTTCCAACTCATCCAGTGCATTTAAAGTATATATTTTGAGTGTCTTGGCTAATAACTTAGCCATTTTGTCATTATAAGCATTAACTAATGTGACTTTAACGATTTTTTCCCAGAATGTTGCTAAAGGCTAATTTCAATCTTAGAGTAGACGGCTTTCGTTACCACTGGCTGGGGATCCTGTTGTCGTACACATAGTCAAGGATCAAGCTCGAGGAAAGACTGGAAACTATGAACCTTAAACGATGTAAAACCAAAAAAGTATTAAATGTAGAAAATTCCGGGAAACACTTCTGTTTGTTTAAAAAATATGAAATAAAAATAAAATTTAAAATTTAAAAAACCCCCGACATGACAACCTGTAAAAAGAAAGAAATAAAATCTACGAAATGTGCCTTTACAATGAACAGTTAGAAAAAGAATTCAAGCTTCGTTGCGTCGGGGGACCGCTAAGTAAATGAAATGCAATTTACTTAAAATCGTAAAGTGGGAAGCCCCAAATAAATGCATACTTACAATTTCACGTTGAAAAATATATTTCATTTCACTTAGGTTAGGTACTTAGCGGTCCCCCGAACGCAACGACGCTTGAATTCTTTTTCTACTGTTCATTGTAAAGGCACATTTCGTAGATTTTATTTCTTTCTTTTTACAGGTTGTCATGTCGGGGGTTTTTTAAATTTTTAATTTTATTTTATTATAAAAATATCTCCTTAAAGGATTGTCAAAATTCTAAAAATCGATACGACTTACAATAAACACAATGTGAAATACAGCAATAAATTACATGTCAACATCAAATAATTTGAAATTGAATAACTACTATGTCAAAAGTACCACGTTAAATAATATCTTTGTGTTTCAACCTATTTGAGTAGTGTGTGACAGTGAAGATAATCCAACGAATTTACGTGCAAAGTTACAAACGTGACAATCTAAATATTTTTATTTAGATTCTAGCATCTGTCGCCGCTTAACCTTCATTTCTGCTCTTAATATACCAAATTAATATATTTCTACGATAAAAAAAATAGGAGACATCAAGATAATTTGAAAATAATTGAAAATCTTAATCATTTTCATAGGGTCTCCATACTGCCTATCTAACTTGCCTCTGATAATATTCCACCCTGTATGAAGCGTAATTTAACGTTTTTTTGTTGATGTAATAGTTTTAGGAGCTTGGTCGTTGAATGATCATGCCGCTCCATAAGTTATCTGATGTATATTGCAATGTACTTCACGCTGTTTTTATAAAACTTATACCGGGTGTTGCCTGTAATAGGAGCAATAAATTAAAACATAGATTCTGCCTTTCAAACCGAACGACATTTTGTAAAGCAACTTCTGAAAATAACGTATTTAATGATAATTTGTAAAATAATGTTAAGACAAAAAAACAATGTATTGTGAAATGTGTGATATTATTAGTGACAGGTATATCAATAAATTCTTAGCGAATGTCAATGTTGGATGACGTACATTGAAAATACAATTAATTTGTTTGAAGAAAAAAAAAACTGAAAATGGACGTTTTTTTTAAAGTTGCTGAACAAATGTCGTTCAGTTTGAAGAGTAGAATCTATATTTTAATTTATTGCTCATATTACAGGCAACACCCTGTATAATAATTTGGCTTGCTCTGATTCAGGGTTGGCCAACCCCGAATTACAGTTTAAATTTTAAGTTCAGCATTAAAGTTCTATCGCAACGTTAACTGAAACTGGAATTACATTTCTGATTGATCGTTTTACATCTAATTTGCTGACGTCACAGTCAAAGTGGTACGGATTTGCCACGTCATCGCTGAGCCAGATTGATGGGGGTTTCAGATAAGTGGTTACACTTGAACAACTTTGGAAGACCAGATTATGTTGAGCCGCATTTCTTTGAGCCACCTTTAAGGTAATGACTTGCTTAGGATAGAATCATTAATTAAACTGATGTTGATGAATATTAATATGGAGTAGGTTTGACTCAATGGGCATCAATTTATAGGCAAGAAAACAATAACGAATTTTCTGATATAAATTGGTTGAGTTAAGATTTTAGAACGTCTAAATGAATCTCAATTAATGACAGTTATTAAGAAATATAACTTGTATACATACTTGCAGTAAAATGTAGCGTTTTCACGGGTATCATAATTTTCTAACAGACTAATAAAAAAAAAACGGCCAAGTGCGAGTCGGACTCGTGCACCGACGGTATCGTACACACTTATACCACACCTCGGACAATGGCGATCAAATGTATGAAAGAAACGCGTTGCTACGCACACAGTCTAAGCTCGTGTAGGTGAACGCGTACCATGCTTGTGTGAGTGAGATAAGACATGCTAGGGTTGCTGCCATTTTGAACGCACGAGTCGGGAACACAATGTGCAGCAATATGAGATGACCTTGTAATAGCGGCGTCGAATTAATTTTGTGTGCTTATAATTAAAGTAATGTTAATCTACGATTTCTTATTCCGCCCGCGTTCAAATTCGATAACCTCAATGACTAAAAACTCATTGCGCGAATTAGGAAGAATTAAGAATCATATTACGCTGTAAGGTGGGTATCTAAGCTCTATTTATACAAATAGTTTCCTATTTTGAATCAGTATAAACGAAGTAACTAAATTTTTGTAAGGAAATTCAGGCCACCAAAATATTACGTAAGCTGAAAACATGATCTTTTGTTCATATATATATATTGTGTTGTTTTCAGTGTGATCTGATAGGTTTAGGTCGAAAACGGATAGGGCAAAAAAAATACTAAACATAAGTACCTATTGTAAGTTGGTTTTCTACTAAAACATAAAACACTTTGAAAATAACTGGGTATGTACATGCCTTGATTCATCCAATGGGAATCTGTAGAACTTTCTTTTATTTTTGTTGTTTATAGAGCTTAAACAACCGTACACAGCACAACACACGCCCATTACAAAAGTATTTGTTTAATATTTGAATATTATACGTGCCACGTGGCCTCCGCTCTGCGCACCGCGTCGTCGCGTCCCTGCCAGCCGGTAACTGCGAGGTAACCGAGCGCGGGTGGGCGGCACTTTCGGGGGGAGGCAGGGAGTGTCCATACTGTACGTTAGTACTCTTTATTATACTGTGCTTATACCAATCTTAACTGGCCGAGTTAAGTTACGTTTGCACCTTTTTATGTGTGGCGCTGGATACAAACGAGGTGCAAAGTTAACGCAACCGATCACGTTTGTTGTATGGGACCCCACTTAAATATTAATTTTATTCTGTTTTTAGTACTTGTTATAGTGGAAACAGAAATACATCATGTGTGAAAATTTCGACTGTCGACTGTTCCAGTAGCTATCACGGTTCATGAGATACAGCCTGGTGACAGACAGACCACTGACTCACTCACAAACGACACACCTTTAAAACGCACCTTAACACTGCCTGTCCACTGAAGCGGAAATAAAAAACTAATCAGGCTGCGCCTTTGTGATTGTGAAGCCCAAAAAAAGGTACATTTTATAATTTTAGGAATGTGGTTGTGATCCATTTTACATAGCCCCTCTCCGCTCCAGTGGAGTGCCGTGTTTACTCGCTTCTTGAGACCCATGATACAGAACTCCGTGTGAGTATTAAGAGCTCACCCATGCAAAATTCGTCAGGTGAATGATCCTAGATCTCAACATCCATAATGATTAAAAATCTGTCCCTTGGAAATAAGAAAACTTAACAGTTTTTCTTCAATCTTGTCAACGTGAAAACACGATTGGTAATAATTTTCTCGATATTTTTATCTCTCAAACATAACCCTTTCTTTAGATATTTTCGGTTGGTTCTTCAAAACCCTTCCGGTTTTAACAATGTTTTTTAGCTTAAGAAATGCAAAATTATAAGTTCTCAAAAACTGTAAAACTATGTTCAATATAAAATGCACACGTTTATGATAATCATAAAACTAAAAAAACATGATTTCCGCGCTTCCGAGCACGCACTTCCATCGCGCTCACGCATACGCTCAGTGGGAGAGAGAGAGCTATTAGCCAACACGTTGGCGCCCTCTTAAACAAGAAGCGACAGATATTGTCTCTTTCTCAGTACTGTGAAGAAAGAGACAGGTAATACGTGAGAGAGTCGCGTATCACAGTTGCGCTAGAGGTGTTGGAAAAGAAACCAATTAGAGCGATGTGTGCGTACCGGAAAACAGGATAGGACCCAAAGGGTTCAATTTCATGCAAATCCTAGAGGTGGATGCAAATGTGATCCTCTGCTAAGTAAACTGTCAGCTTGAAGGGCCTTAGGAGGGTTCTGACATGACCCCCATTCATTAGTCGATTTGGGGCTTCATACAATCGAATTGGCCCCATACATACCTATACTGTTATAAAAATCTAAATTTGAATTGAAAATTATTTTTCTACAAGCTTTTGCCCGCGACCTACGTACGCGCGTGGAACTTGATAAAAGGGATTATTAAAAGCACCTAAGCAAATGTAAGAGCAATTGTGTTTTTAGTCTAATAATTACATTTCCTACAGGGTCACCGCACCCCAACAGAAATGTTCACTCACTTTTCAATCTTTTTAGGTATTATTTCCAGGATGAAAACTATCCTATGTCCTTCCTCGGATCTTAAACTATCTCTATGCAAAATTTCATCAAAATCGATTCAGCGGTTTAAGCGTGAAGAGGTAACAGACAGACAGACACACTTTCGCATTTATAATATTAGTATGGATTAATATGGATGGAGAGGTGTCAAGATTTCCGGAAAAATCTCGATAGCGTGATGCAGGTCACTTGTTTTGTATGCGCGCGTGGTGTCATGCCAGCCTTGCGCCATCTGTTGGTCATGTTCCTTTGTCCTCGCATCACGCCGAAACGACTGGACAAATTTTAACCAATTTCGGTATAGGGAGAGCTGAATATCCCAATTTTTTTTTTTTTTGAAATGATTCTTTGCAGGTGGGCCTGCGTGTATGCGGCCCGTAACTGCACGTCTGAATTTGTCTCAGCCACTGAGCAGCAAAGACTAGCGAGAGGAGAGAGGATGCCAGCCATCAGAAACATGAGCTGGACTTTTGGTTAGCTCTCATGGGATAACTGTAGCGTTTATTGAGATGTGGAAGCAGCCCGCTGCGAGGCCGGAAGTCTTAATAGGGGATTGAACCGGCTCCCGCCGAAGCGAGCGTCTCTGTCTGTCTGTCTGTGAATGTCGTGAGTGAACTGAATATCCCAAGATGGTTATATGAAACTTTTTACTCGACTCGGCTTAGACGTGACGAGAGGACAAAGGAAGTTATGCCCAACAGATGGCGCCAGCCTACAAAACAAAACATGATTCTTCACGCTATTAAGATTGTTCCTGAAATCAGGACCCGTCTCCTTAAAACACTGATTTTATGATAGTACCTATAGACAAAAGTCTGTTTATCGTCATATCACAAAAAAAATAGTGCGTGGAGGCCCTCCGCGCGGAAGAAGTGAAACTTCGTAATGTGGAAATGAAAATAGGAAGGGGTATAAATTGTAATTTCAAAAGAGGAAACCTAACTATCAATTGATATTCACAAGAGACGTACCTTGATATAACCTTAAATTCGTCGTGGGATTATTGCGTTAAACGTTTAACGCAACAGTACTTTCCTACCCCCTCCACGGTAGCGTTAAACGTTTAACGCAACCTTGTTGGAAATCGCATTAGAAGTTTCACTTCAAAAATAGTGCGTGGAGTCCCTCCGCGCGGAAGAAGTGAAACTTCGTAATGTGGAAATGAAAATAGGAAGGGGTAGAAATTAATTTTTAGTGAACTCATATTGTTTCTTTAAGACAAACTTCTTCACTCTCGCTCTGTCTCTTTACGCAACAGTGCTTTCCTAACCCCTCCACGGTAGCGTAAAACGTTTAACGCAACCGTTAAACGTTTAACGCAACCTTCTTGGAAGTCGCATTAGAAGTTTCACTTCAATAAGCCTTACCGAGCTTACTGTGCGACTAGATCGATTTGTGTGACGTTATCCGATATTTTGAAGAGAAACTTCTATTGCGACTTCCAACAGGATTGCGTTAAACGTTTAACGGTTGCGTTAGACGTTTAACGCTACCGTGGAGGGGTTAGGAAAGCACTGTTGCGTTAAACGTTCAACGCTCCTGGGGAGGGGGGATAGAAAGAGACAGAGTGAGAGTGATGAAGTTTGTTTTAAAGAAACAATATGAGTTCACGTTAGTTCAAGTTACTTTCAATGTCAGTAGCGGTATTCAAATAACATTTCATAAAATATAAATTATTTATAATGCCTTCATCGTTTCTATTGAATAGTTTTGATTATTATTGTGACATTGACAAGAAAATTAACTAACCTTGTGAAATGAGTTCGTAATTAATTACACAGATTGTTGAATAGAAACGTTTTACTAGCTAAGATATTAAGTATTATAATAGATTCCAAATGTAATATGATACAATGCTTTGTATTATTTTCATAATAAGATAAAGTAACGATTATTGGCTAAAAAGGCAACTTAGATTCCGATTTAAATTAGATTCTCGCCACTTGGCATTCAAGGGACTGCTAGCCACAAGTCAAACAGCCGGTCTAGCACCATCTATGCTTCGTGACTCTTGAAGCGCGACTTAGCGTCACCCGTCACTGTCTCACAGCACTATTTAAAAAGATAGGTAATATATCTCATGTGAAAAAGAATCGCAGGTCACAGTTGTGCTAGAGGCGTAGAGGAGTAGAACGAGGTTGCGTCGTAACCCACCCCTTAAATTATTTTTACTCATCAATGAAATATCGTCATAACGTGCTTTATAGCAGGTTTCGAAGTAACAGGTGTCGGGTGGATCAACTCAAGAGAACTGTAAAGGAATTTCATACAAAATTAACGGCCTTGACCGGGAAGTATTTTTTTTAAACATGGCGTCTGTTTTCATGGACAGGCAGCTCAATTATATACTTTTGAGAGGTGTATTTTTTATTTCATTGCATAAGCACTATAGCTACATGCCTAGCCGTGAAAAGGGCTTGCCGGCTTCGTATCACTATCTATAAAGATATAGATAAAGGGCTCGCTGGGTGACAGCTGTCTACATATACCTACTCACCCGACAAGCCTTTCTTTCCCGCCGTCCGCAGCAATGTACAATAGTAGACCCAGTTTTGAAATACATTTCAAATGGTTAATAATGATCTTACTAGCTCTAAAAAAAATGTCTTGTATTTTTGTGAAAGCTAGAAAGCTAATTATCAATTGAAAATTTGAAATTTCATGAACAGTCAAAAACGCCGTCCGCCATTTTTGCCTTTTGCTAATCTGTGGCGTGACGTAGAATTACCTGTAAATATTCGAAATTCGACCGTCGAATAGTGCCATTCCGCTCACTCCAATATACTTTGACAGGAGATCGAGAGGGACGGCACTATTCGAAGTCGTCAAAGTAGACTTTCAGTTTTGTTTAAATGACCGATGACGTCACTATCATAAGCGAAAATGGCGGACAGCGTTTTAAGCATTTCAAAATACAGATTAAAAACCATATTTTCAAATTAAATTTTTTCAGCCATCTTTCACTTTTATGAATTGAAAAATATATATTTAGGTTTCCTTTGCTAAATACTATACGGAATAAACATTAGTTTATTACAATTTGACATAAGTCAACTAGCCTATTTATACAAGGCGTATAAAAACGTCGCCATCACGCATGCGTCCTCGCTCCGTAGACAGAAAACTGTCTGTTTTGTATAGCTACGCAACATGTCGAACTCAGGGTTGTTTAGCCCGCACTACCAGTGAGTCAGACTTTGTGTGGGAGTATACGCTAATAGGATTATCTGCGCGACAGAAGAGTGATTTACTTCAATACATTTTGTACGAAATTCATTTAAGGGATGTCGCGTTTGCGACGCGTCCCCATCTTACGTGTATTGTGTTTGGCTCGCCCTAGGCTTTGTGGTAGAACTTGGTTGGCTAAAGTAAGGGTACGTTTTTACTGAAGCGGAGAGGACGTGCGGAATCAACTAATAATAAAAAAAAAAAAAAATACAAAAGTGAATCGGAGCAGAGATACAGATTTCAACTCAGGTGATTGGTCTATTCTGTAAGTCTCCGCTCCGTTTTGCTTCACTGCAGACGCACCCTAATGCCATAAACTACGCAAAAAAGGTGCATTGTTCGTAAAATGCGAGCAAAATTCATTGAACCGCTGGTCGTCACTGGTTGTCATACGTCAGTTCAATCGGTTTTGCTCCCATTTTACGATTCCTGATTGTAAAAGATCGAGTTGCGGAAAACCAGGACGCGCTAACTTAGTCCTAAATTCGATTTAAGCAAAAAGTGTTTTTAGAATGTCCTTATAAGTAAAAATGTAAACCAGATATCCTGGATCATGAATACAATTTCTATATCAGTCTATAACAAACACACCATAAAAACCTCAAACAAACAAAACATACTGATAAAAAAGAAACTAAAGTAAGTTTTTTTATCCACCAAAAACTAGCCTACGAGCATATCAAAAGTAAACCAATCATCATGAATAGAATATATCCATATCAGTCTACAACAAACACATTAACAATTTAAACAAAACACACCCGAATAAAGATACCAGTTTTTTGTCCACCGAAAATGTAATCCTTTTTAGTCTAGTAGGAAAAACGCTTTAGAAAACGCAAAGTGTCACAAAAACGCCATTGAAGTGACAGGAAAAAGATGCGAGTGCTTAACAATAACTGGCCTTGACATTGCACAATGAGAAGCGATACGCGGCGAAAAAACTGAAGAATGTAAACACTGCCTTTGATGATTAAACATTGAGCGATGCGATTCAAAAGGCGATTGCTATTGGCAATTTTAAGACTTGTTTTTAACCCCCGACGAAATTCTAGGTGTTATTAAAAAACTTACTATCAGTGACATATTTAAAAAATAAAATTCTGAAGCTTTAGAAAAATAAAACTTACATAATATTATCAATCGAATATTTGCTATATCATATTCTCTTTAATAACCAACATATCTTTCACTTAAATTGTGGTTATTGCGAATAATTCGTTTTACATGAGATACAATAATAATATTATATGATCGTAACTATTAAATACAGAAGTGTAGCCACAGTAATTGCATAGTTTAATTTGATATTACCACGACATATATTTGACGATATTTGATATTATTAATACGACAAAACAAGAATCCGGAAAAATAGGAATACGGCGAATCAGGAACAAATCCATCTCCAAAATAAATAAAACGATAATCCAAATCTGTAGACCTATCATCCACATCCATCAAGATTTACATCCTTGGGAAAACCAGCCATCGGGTTAAGGGTTATAAATACTAGGTCGATGCAGAGTCAGCCACCGGCTAAGCTTGCACCATAGATTGGAGCGGAGTTTTTTTTTTTTTTTTTTTTTTTTCGAAATTTTCTCTTCGTCACGACCTAGCGAAATTTAATTTGTGCATTTTAACCCGTCAAGTGTCAGACCTCCCTAGAACAAAACACCCGGTAATGTCCCATACAAACAAAAAACGGCCGAATTTCCGCTAAAGATGGGAATTTTACCTACCCCGAGAATAATTATATGAGATTTGTTATATATCGTTAGAGAGCTAGATAAATTTGGAATTCGGCACAATATGTTATAATAGCCGCACTTACTTGTAGTGAGATGTAGATTTATTTATATTCCAAGATGTTCGTTTTCCGTCACATCCGTCACTAATGATTCACAATTTGCACTCAATTTAAAACCACATATCACATTTTACATACACTAAAATGATACTGGCTAGTTTATGAGTCAATTTTACGTAAATTCACTACTCAACACCTAATAATTACTTCACAACAAATATTCATTTACGAGAACGTGCGCGCACGGCACAATCTTGCGCTGCCGCAAATCGCAAACTGTCATGGCGGATTGGCCGCGAAATTGAGCACTGTTTGAACAAAATCATAAATCTATCAAAATTCCCAAGACCTTACACCAATCTAATATATGAAATGAAATCCTGAGAAAGTGTGTTATAAAACTATTATTCGTTCGTAAGGTTTTGAACAATTGAAAATTAGGAAACAAATGAATTACGACGGCCATGATTGCAAAATTATTGCGTCATTCAAACTTGAGGACTTTTTTCACTAGGAAACAATGTCGTGCGGCTAAATTTAACATTAAAAACGAAAACCTTATTTAATTGCCAGTAATTTGATATATAATACATAATACAAACACTTTCCGTTTAAAAGATTTGGACATATTTATCACACGACACGACACCTCAAATGCATGTGATTTTCGAAATGGCGGACGAATTCCGCCAATGTAGAGAAAAAAAAATATTTACGCGTCACTACTGAGGATTCTGATTGGTTAAAAATCAAATTTGTGTGCTCTGATAGCTGTTGTTGGATAGTAAAATATCTATCAAGCTGCCACCATAACAAATCGATGCAGAGAAATTGATCCAATGAGCGGTTTGGGCTGTAGACTAGCGTGTGTCTACGGGACGCTACCGGCACAAAATTTCTGTAGACTAACGTTAGTCTACTGGACGCTTGACGGGTTAAAACAAACATTTCTAAAATCGGTTGAGAACTCGCTGAGATCTGCGCATTGTTACAAAGTCCATTCGAGTCGATCCATGGGAGCTTCGCTCGCTTCGCTCGCTTCGCTCGCTCCGCTCCAATAAATACAATGTGTGCACTCCGAGTGCACTCTGACACATTAGCAGTATACGTCTTCCTTAGCAGCACATCGTACCCTAAGGACCTTATCACACTTGCGATTTGCGAGCGAATTTTGATAAGCCCCTTAAGTCGAAGAGTAGCCGGACCGATTTATGAGTCCTCTGAGTCATCATCATCATCATCATTTCAGCCATAGGACGTCCACTGCTGGACACAGGCCTCCTCAATTGACTTCCACATGGGCCGGATAGAAGCGACCCGCATCCAGCGTGTCCCCGCAACCCTGACCAGGTCATCCGACCACCTTGCGGGTGGCCGTCCTACGCTACGCTTGCCGGTACGTGGTCTCCACTCGAGAACCTTTCTGCCCCAACGGCCATCGGTTCTTCGAGCTATGTGCCCTGCCCATTGCCACTTCAGTTTGCTAACCCTGTTTGCTATGTCGGTGACGTTAGTTCGTCTACGAATCTATATAGTCCTCTGAGTGCCCGAAGCAATCCATGCGAAACGAAATAAACAGTCTACATTCTACAACCGTTTTTCATTTTGATACGCAGTTCGCGGGTGCGTTGTTACATTATTTGCTTTGTTCACACAAATACCTACAATTATCATATTATCAGCCTTATCTATCTATCAGCCACAGAAGTCCACTGCTGAACATAGGCTTCCATAGCTGGCTTAACGATCCCGTGCAGACCGCATCCATTGATTATCCGCTACCCTCACGAGGTCATCCGTCCATCTACTCTGGGTCCCACGCTTCGCTTTCCTATGCGTGGTCGTTGTTAACCTTATTTCACAAAGCTGAAATATGCATGACTTTACTATTGAACTAAACGTTAAAGGATAGTAGACTCGAGCTTTGTTGCTATTATATACTCAAACCAGAAACTGGATAAATTAATTGATACTAAATATGTAACTCAAATAACATAAATGTTGCGACCATCGATGAAAGGGGAAGAGGTGAAGTGGTATCTCAAGTTGCGCTTGTAGGACAGAGAAGTGAACCATCATAACGACACACCATTTCACACGCTCTTCCTCCATAAGTCACGGTTTTCGTAAGTGCCGCACTTTATTAGATTTTAATTTAATCATCTCTTACACATGTAAATGGCAATGATGATATTGATAATTCAAATTAGTCACACGGAAAAAAGGCCACTAAAGTACTAAAATTGTCTATTACTGAAGGTTGACATAGAGTTTGAGGAAAACATTGAAATAATTAAGGTCTTAACAGCATAGATGTCCACTTTTAGGTAGCAGGTATTTCCTCGTACCCCGCACGTGACCTAATTGAATGTCATTGTCGCTGTAACTCCTAGATCATTAACAATTGTCCAGTGATTGTAATTAGCAATGATTATGAGACCGATGCTTCTGTTGAAACGCATTCATAAGAACTCATACATTATTATTATCACTCTTCTTGGCATCTCTAGCTTGTTGTTTCGTTTTCGTTCACTCATAAGTTCATAACTGAGCATCGTAGTCATCATCGAGTAGTTAATTTACAATTTGAAGTTGAGATTTCGTCCATTGCGTCCTTTGCTAGATCCTTACCATACCTTACCATCTGTGGGCCTATGATTATCGTAGTAGGTAAGCGAATCTTGTTGCTAAATGATACTTCTTTGTTCAATGATACGTAAGACCGATAATAATATTGTAGGGATTTACAATAAGGTATTATGTTGACTGTTTAAATGACCAGCGTTTTTTCTTACCGCATGAGACAACTTTAGGTTAGCGTTGAAATGAATGTTCGTCATTTCAACGTTAACCTAAAGTTGTCTCATTATAAATCCCCACAGTATTTTTGGTGACATCATCATCTGGTGATCGATGGTTGATTCTTAAGCTAAGCTTGGATCATGAAGAGGATACACTTAATGTAATAGCGGCTCCAACACTTCTTGGGAAATCGACCGAAGTTGGGCGAGGCTCTTCGCTGCGGAAACCTATACTTCGGCAAACTTCGGTCAACCTCGCGAATTGTGTGGAGCCGCTATCAATATAAATAAGAAAGAGAGAATTAATGAGCTCAACATAAAAACAATCGGTATCAGGGGACTAATGTATCCCCTGAAAGTGGAAAATCAATTACACATTCGTACAGCTAAAGGAGTATTGTGTTTATAAACGCACCAATCCTATGCCATTTATCAAGCCTGCGTTCCCATACAATTATAGCTAAAACGACGCTCCAGTGATTACGCTTGAATCAGAGCATCAAGGTCTCGGCTCGTCCGATGTCAGAACTGTTACGGTAGAATGAGCTTATTGAATTGGGAGCAAAAGGGGTAACATGTACCTCATTCTGTACCCTTACTATGAATTTACAGTGACAGTACTCGCTGGCGACTTCATAACGAGAATAGGCGTGCGGACATTTTTTTGAGGATGTCAATCGATTCTATTATTTGATATCGGACTACGAGTATCTACACTTAGATTGCTTTAAAAGTCAGAAATGACCGTCAACGTTCAGCATTCCTACTGAGCAATAAAAGCGCTCCATGCAAATGGGCTACCTACATACATATGACGTCATCAGTGGGTTGGGTCTAGGTACCAATATTTGTATGGAGACAATAAGTAATTTGCCATTTTTACCGTGAAAATATACGTTTAAGTTCACGGTTGTCTTAACATTATTGTTTTGTTACATTATGAGGATTCTGAAAACAATTTCAAAGTTTACGCTGCCACTAGCGAGTACGGTCACTACCAACTCATGGTAAGGGTACTGTAGGAAAATGGGTAGGCAGCTATTGTGTGTGGTTAAACATGACAGTGACATAAGGAAACAGGGTCTTCTCGTGACAGATATAAACAAGCCGTCACAAAATTGGTGGCTTTGTCAGACTATACGGGATATCAATATGACTTACAGTTTGGTTATTATTTTAACAAACATTTGACAGTTCTCCGTTGATGTTTGTAGTGATGTAGCAAAGACATATTGTTTACCAAATCTAATGATTATGAATGGTTGATCGAATCGATTTTATCAACGAACTTTTTCCCGAACCTGCATATATTTTTCTTTATTTTGTGTAAATCAATCTTTTTTTAAGCTACAAGCCGTCGGTCTCACTGGAGCTTTCTATGTAAATTTGTGTTATTTTTCTTTCTTCAGGTTATCAATTTATCGATTTAATCGATTCCTACCAATTTACAGAAATAGTACATGAATCGAAACGCAAGATTTGGTCACAACACAGCTTTAGAAAAAAAGCACGTAATACGTAACTGTTTATGTAATGATTTATTATCATTAAATACTTCAATCCCGTAATAAAAAAAAATTAAATTACGTTATTTTTTTTACATGAACTCAATTGTATCAAATAGAAAGTAAAAAACGTTTTAGATACTAGAATAAAATTAAAAATTTAAAAAACCCCCGACATGACAACCTGTAAAAAGAAAGAAATAAAATCTACGAAATGTGCCTTTACAATGAACAGTAGAAAAAGAATTCAAGCGTCGTTGCGTTCGGGGGACCGCTAAGTACCTAACCTAAGTGAAATGAAATATATTTTTCAACGTGAAATTGTAAGTATGCATTTATTTGGGGCTTCCCACTTTACGATTTTAAGTAAATTGCATTTCATTTACTTAGCGGTCCCCCGACGCAACGAAGCTTGAATTCTTTTTCTAACTGTTCATTGTAAAGGCACATTTCGTAGATTTTATTTCTTTCTTTTTACAGGTTGTCATGTCGGGGGTTTTTTAAATTTTTAATTTTATTTTTATTTCATATTTTTTAAACAAACAGAAGTGTTTCCCGGAATTTTCTACATTTAATACTTTTTTGGTTTTACATCGTTTAAGGTCCATAGTTTCCAGTCTTTCCTCGAGCTTGATCCTTGACTATGTGTACGACAACAGGATCCCAAGCCAGTGGTAACGAAAGCCGTCTACTCTAAGATTGAAATTAGCCTTTAGCAACATTCTGGGAAAAAATCGTTAAAGTCACATTAGTTAATGCTTATAATGACAAAATGGCTAAGTTATTAGCCAAGACCCTCAAAATATATACTTTAAATGCACTGGATGGGTTGGAAGAACCTGCTACTTATGGCCTAAAACAGAACCAGGTTTCCATTCTACAGGATCCAAATAGTACGGGTGGCTTACTTTAACTCCATAAAAATTGTAGTTGATGCTAGGTAACTTGACTTAGTTTTGAAAGACCTAATCATCGATAACCTCTCCATGGGATAGATTAATAATAATTAAAAAATTACATCCCCACTATTTTACGTGTAGGGCAAGTACAATTTTTTTTTCCACCACCACTATGTCTGCTAAGCCGTAGACAGACGGACGGACGGACATGGTGAAACTATAAGGGTTCCTTGTTGACTACAAAATCCTAAAAAGCTGTTATTCACTTAGGCGAGTACTTTTGCTAAAGCTAACGTGTCCTTTAGTCGCGTTAAAATCTTGCAAGGTGTTGCTATTAAATTTGTGACCTCAATCAAAGGAACCTGTTCAATAGTCCTAATGACAATTCAGCTTTAGCAGAATTGCAAAACTTAGAAACAGTGACCCAGTATTGTGACAGAAATTAAAAAAGTTTTTGTGAGACTCGGTTTAATATCGACTGTACTTTCTTACACAAACGTTAATTGCTCATCAAGAACAATCAGACGAGCCCAAACACCATGGGTTTATTCTGTGCTGTTAAGGAGTTCCTACGGCCATCTTCAGCTGCATGGTACCAAATTATTGTACTGTCAAAATTTTATTAAATTGTTGATTACGCTAATAAAACTTAACATTTAACCAACATTTGAAATTCTTGGCTTAGATCCTTTCACAACTTTACTAGGTGGCAGGGCCGTATTTACCCCTAGGCCCACAAGGCCCGGGCCTAGGGGCCCAGCTAGTCTAGGGACCCAGTCCCAGACGCAGGACTTGTACCATAATAATGTTCTCCTTATAGGGGAGGGGGTCCCAAATGCCAAGTGCCTTAGGGGCTCTGGCCCGCTTAGTCCAGCCCTGCTAGATGATTATCATGAGATCTTCACTTAGTGATTGATAAGGAAAATGCTAATAAAACAACATTTTATCCAGCGTTTCGAATTATTGGCTTCAATATTGGCTGAGATCCATTAACAACTACCTGGTCATTATAAGACCTTCATTTAGTAAGTGATATAGAAAATTTATTTATTTATTTAGAAAAGGCATAGTTACAAGTCACAAACTTAAGAACTTAACTAGGGCAAAATGCTAATAATACTTAACATTTAACCAAAATTTGGAATCCTTAGCTTCAATATTGGCTGAGATCCATTAACAACTACCTGGTCATCATGAGATCCTCATTTGGTGAGTGATATAGAAAATGCTAATAATACTTAACATTTAACCAAAATTTGAAATCCTTGGCTTCAATATTGGCTGAGATCCATTAACAACTACCTGGTCATCATGAGATCCTCATTTGGTGAGTGATATAGAAAATGCTAATAATACTTAACATTTAACCAAAATTTGGAATCCTTGGCTTCAATATTGGCTGAGATCTTGTCACTTGTTCCAATTAAAGCTGAATATCTTGGAAACTACTGGTCCTACTTCCACCAAACATAGCTAAAAACCATCTCGACGGAAAAGTCTTTCGATTAAAAAAAATTGGGCAAGTGCGAGCCCGACTCGCGCATAAAGGGTTCCGTACCTATACATATATATAATCTATAACAAGTTTGTTGTATGGGAGCCCCCCTTAAATATTTATTTTATTTTATTTTTAGTATTTGTTGTTATAGCGGCAATAGAAATACATCATCTGTGAAAATTTCAACTGTCTAGCTATCACCGTTGTTGAGATACAGCCTGGTGACAGACGGACGGACGGACGGACGGACGGACGGACGGACGGACGGACGGACGGACGGACAGCGAAGTCTCAGTAATAGGGTCCCGTTTTTACCCTTTGGGTACGGAACCCTAAAAACCGCACTTAAATTGGTCCATCCGCTTGGGCGCTACGATGCCACAGACAGACACACAGATACACAGATACACAGATACACAGATACACAGATACACAGATACACATGTTAAACTTATAACACCCCTCTTTTTTTCGTCGGGGGTTAAAAACCACTATGACATTGCTTGTTTTTTTTTTATGAAATTCAATAAGTCGTGCAGATTTACGTTATTATGGGTCCTGTGATGTGTCAAATGTGTGTAAAAAAATAATCATATTATACCTATATATGTATATATATTTATATTTAATTAATAATTAATACGTTTTGAACGTAGCGTTACATTGAAATGCTTAACAACTAAAGGTTTTTTATTATATTGATTATTTTCACAAATTTAATACTATAATAATTTAATTTGAAAATGGTTTTCACATTGTATTCTTATTGTAATTTTATTTGAGTTGAAAAATACTGAAATGTTTCCGCTTTGCCCTAAGGTTGACTGGTAGAGACTGCCGCATGGCATTAAGTTCACCTTTTGTACGATAAGTTTTCTTTTGTGCAATAAAGATTAAATAAATAAATAAATAAATAAAATGTTGTTTATGTAACATGGATGATTTTTACAGCTGTAACGAATTTAATAATATAGTATAATACCTATAATTACATATTGTTTATTTTTTTTTATTTTATTTATGTACTTAATTTATTTATTAAAAAAAACATTCATTTAATTTATACTTTATTTGTATTTTAACAATAATTGTTGTAAATGCTGTAATTTTACTAATAAATTAGTATAAAGTATTTGACGAGGCGGTTGGCGCAGTTTATAATGCACCTGCCTACTGAACCGGCGGTCCTGGGTTCGAATCCCGGCCAGGAAAAATATTTGTGTGATGGACTCGGCCATTTGTTTCTGAGTCATGGATATTACCTATCTACATATGTATGTTCATTACGTGTACCGTCGTCTATGTACCCATAGTACAAGCTTTGCTTAGTTTGGGAGTAGTTCGATTTGTGTAAGATTGTCCCTTAATATTTATTAATTATTTATTTATTTACCTTTGATTTTGAACTGCACTATTCAAGTGTGTTGTTTTCATATCAAAAAACAACGACAGCTTGTGACGTCATAACTGTCAATCCGTTACCGATTTGGTTATGCTATCTAATCTGGTTACAAATAATCTCAGCCTTTAGAGTTTTATTGCTTGTGGTTACCGGCCATTGTTTGAACAGCTGTTTGAAAACTAACTATCAACTGCCTACTAGACATTGAACAGAATTGAACGTGTCAGTAATAGTAATATGCAGACATTGGAATTTTGGGAGAATCTTTTTGAGTGCGTAAAGTACAAAATGCTTTATTGCACAACAAAAAAATACAAATCAAACACAGATTCAATAATTTTAATAACGGTAGACAAGACACGGTCTTATCGCTAAAGAGCGATCTCTTCCAGACAATCTTTGGGTAGTGGAGTTGATCAGAATATACCACAAAATGAGGATATAGTGATTGAATTGTATTTCTTTAGTAAGTGTTATTTTTGACATGAGGATAAAGTAAGTTAGAATGGTAAGACACATTGAAATAAAATTTTAAACGGAACATTGAAATATATTAAACATTTATAAAACATATTGCGATAAAGAAATATGTTTTCACAAACAAAAGCTGTCTAGTCATCACATAAAGCATTGATAAGTGAGACATTAACAAGAATAGAAAATAATAGAATGTTTTTATTATACTAGAATACGAAACGAATTCGTCGTACAAGATGACACATAATGTTTGAATGTATCAGTATTCAGTCGAAAACACGACATGCAAATCATTCGGAAACTAAAAATACAATTCTTAACAGAAGAACGATATCTGCTATAAACTTACATTTTTTTCGAATGATACTTTGTATTGAAATTTAAATATGCAATGAATGAAATAACGATTAAACTACAATACAGTGACGTGAACGTGTCTCGACACCACTTGGGCAAATAAAGTATAACTTTGTTTTTCACTTCAAGATCATTTTTAAAATTATTTATTATCAAGGTAATCAACCAACATTAAAAAATGTAATACACCCTCCACACAAGCAGTTGGTCATCATGAGACCCTCATTCAATGAGTGATATAGAAAATGCTACTAAAACTGAACCTATTTAACTACAAAATTCGAATTCTCAGCTTCAATATTGGCTGAGGTCTTATCACTTGTATTGTATGTATGTCACTTTACCCAATTAAAGCTGAATATCTTGGAAACTACTGGTTTTATATCCACCAAACATAGCTAGGAACCATGTCGACGGACAAGTCTTTCGATTGAAAAAAACCCGCACTCAAATTGCTTCATCCGGTTGGGAGTTATGATGCCTCAGACAGAAACACAGATACACGAATACACTACACCCCTCTTTTTCGTCGGGGGTAAAAAAAATGGTAATGTTTATTATGGAACATATTGTACAAGGTGATTTTAGGTTGACAATATAAGATACATACATGAATTTTAAGTCTATCACCCTTTAGCAATGAAGAGGCGCTAGAAGCAGAAGAAAAAGACCTCTTAAAAATAATATAGACTTTAAGAGGCCTTATTTCTTTTAAAATGCTGTTTGTTTTAGAATGATTCTCTATGATCAAACATGTTTCTTAACATATTATTGATGTTACTAGGTAGTAACATCAATAATATGTTAAAAAAATTGGGCAAGTGCGAGCCTGACTCGCCCATGAAGGGTTCCGTACCTATACATATATATAATCTATAATAAGTTTGTTGTATGGGAGCCCCCCTTAAATATTTATTTTATTTTATTTTCGAAGTCTCAGCAATAGGGTCCCGTTTTTACCCTTTGGGTACGGAACCCTAAAAACACACACCAATAAATCCCAATAGCCCTGTTCTAGGTAGAACAGGGCTACTGGGATTTATTGGTATATATTTGAAACCTACAGTTTGAAATTTTTCATTGATAATTTTTGTTTCAAAAACTACTCAAAATTGTCAAAATTCACGCGGAAAATTAGTTTTTTCAACTTATTTTTGACTGCACGCAAAGAAAGCATAAAATAGCTATGTTACTACCTAGAACTCGCAGAAAAGTGTTATTCACTTCAAAAAGTTGGTTGAAATTATCAATATATTTGTCATAATATGAAAAAAAATAACATTTAAAGGAATAAGGCCTCTTACGAAAACGATCGCAGCTGTGACGCGATTCTGCATCACCGATTGTCAAATATTCTGCGCTGCGCCTACGCTCATTTAGAATGAGAAACTTATCAAATGGATTTTTAAATCATAAATTGGGATATTTTCGAAAATTTAAAAATTAGGTTAATTTAACATTTTTTTTTATCGTTTATTTGATTATATCGGGAAAATGCCTGTTTAAAAAAAAACATATTGACCATATGGAACTACTCTGGTAAGTTATTAAGAATCTGACTGAGTAGGTACTATTGTATACTTATTTCTTTAAACGTAATCAAACAATTAAATTCGAAACACTTAAAGTCTTCGTCTAGAAGATAGTAAAGTAATCAGTAGTGTAATATTTGTAGCGTATAGACATATTTATATAACAACTAGGAGGTTCCCGCAACGTCGTCCGCGTATTTCTTTACCGTAGATGGGTAAAAAGTATCCTTTCAACATTTTTGGATCTCCAGTTATCCCAGTACCAAAATTAGTAAAAGTTTGTCCAGCCGTTTCCGCGTGATGCGAGGACAAGTAAATTATGAAAAAACACAAAACAAATGACGATCCTGCATCTCCCCATTAAGATTTTTACTGAATTCATGACCTCTCTCCATAGAATGTTTTTTTCAATACAAAGCTACAATTTTATAATAGTATAATGTACTACGACAGACGTCAACGGGAGCGGGCAGGTCATGGTCCACAGTAAATCCGTTTACGTTATTTTATTGAACCTATTAAGATTGTTTGACGACGCGGTTGGCGCAGTTTGCAGACAGCTGCCTACTGAGCCGGCGGTCCCGGGTTCGAATCCCGGCCAGGGCAAAATATTTGCGTGATGAACTCTAATATTTGTTCTTGGGTCATGGATGTTATCTATATATGTATTTATATATTATGTATATCGTCGTCTAGGTACCCATAGTACAAACTTTGCTTAGTTTGGGACTAGGTCGATTTGTGTATAATTGTCCCAAAATATTTATTTATTTATTTAATTTATTCCCGCCCTGAAACTGCACGTCGTAGTAATCATTACCATCGCACAAATAAAATAACCAGCAGAATGATCGATTGACGAAAATGTCACAATAAAATATGATACCTGCAGTGACTATCCTATGCCCGATAAGCTTTATCGATTTCTGACTCTTGTGTTTATCTTATAATCTACTCACTCATAAAGATTTCGCGTATATCTTATAACCTCTACGTATAGAATACCTTTTTAAGTGCTTCTGTTAATAAAAATCAGGTATCATCCATACTAAGTATATATCCAGGTTTACCAATCCGACCTGACCAACCTGGGTTTATTAATACGGTAGATTATTACAAAATGTATGACTAAATAATAGGACTTCTAATAATAATAGCGTCAGAACGCAGTACCTAGTAGGTTCCTCTCTCTGCAGCCCTAACCTAACTACTGGTAGCTTGGGTCCTGTTTTGCTGCCGGCTGCCGGCGGCACCATAGTTGTTTTTATAATGTATATAGATTGTGAATAACTTGTCCAAAAAAACTAGATGAGTGCATATTACATTTAAATACATATTTATATTTATTAGTGTAGGTTGTCTGAAAGAGATCGCTTTTTTTAGCAACCAGACCGCCTGTTGTCTACCACACTCATGTAATATTTTTCTTGTTGGTGTGCAATAAAGTATTGTTGTATTGTATTGTGTTACTTTATATGATGAAAGTAATATCAGTATTCATTCCCATAAATTAAATTATTGATATGTCTGGTAATAATGAATACATTCAAATAAACATATTCAAATGAAATACCCTTTTATGCAGGTTTTGGTACACCGGTTGTATTTATTCGTAACATAGCTCGGACCGTAAAAACATACAATAATAGAACCATTACGTTCGTAATGATTATGGTAATTTTGGTAATGAAGGGTTTTAATGAAGTGTTGAATTTATTTTGCATTTACCAAAATTGTAATATGCAAGGATTTTATATGCCGTGTAAAACACTGTAGGTAATTATTTAATTAAGTTATTAAACAAAATAATGAGAATAAAAGGCGTCTTTAATAAAATTATACAATATCTTGTGACTTGTGGAACAAATCATAGTTAAACAAATTGAATAAAAAAAATAATTTAACATTTAAAAAGTCTTAGTTTTATTTTAATTACATTAATCGTCTTTTTTCCGAAAATTAAATTTAAAAAGTACTCACCCGGTTTCGGCGCTCTATCCTGTTCCGCGCAGACCATTTTGAAAACTCACAAAACACAAACACAATCCAAAAATATCGATTTGAAAACTCAAACACTAATTTTGAAACTGTTCTTTATTCAAATTTAAACAGTCTTCTTTTTATGATTCAAACTTGGAATCGGTTCGATTACTGGCTGTTTATAATTCGAATGTTTAAAGAGTATTTGAACTACTCTTTTTTTAAAATGTCGATTGCTTTACCGCACTGAGTCGCGGCCGGTACAGTTTTGCATGCTCTCAAGGCATTGCCGGGTGAGCAGGAAGCGTGCGTTTGCGACGGTTCCTATTGAAACTGTTTTTATATTGCGATCGAGTTGATGTGTGCGTTCGGATAATGCGCGCGCGGCGATGCTCGCTTTATGTCACTTTACTTTAGAAAAAATACATACATATATATGTATGTATTATCCATCTTTTTGCAATCGTGATAAATGATTTTTTTATTGAATTTGTTACAGCTATGTTTCGTTTCTTCAATCTTGATGGTTCTATTTTTGCTTTTAATTTTGTAACTAATTGAATATCACACTAATATTATAAAGGCAAAAGTTTGTGAGTGTGTTTGTGGTTTATGTGTATGTTTGTTACTTCTTCACGCTCAAGCGACTGGACCAATTTTGATATATTTTGGTATGAAGGTAGCTGATACCCTGGATTAACACATAAGCTTTGTTAAAAATTGCTTAAAAATTAGCAAATTTGTTACTTCCATAGTACTTTTATGACGTCTGGAAATAAATAACCAAATAAACACACTTTAATAATAAATAATTCGGTACTACGTCTTGGTAAAAGTGAAATATCGACGCTTAAGACTCAATACCGTATAACTAACATTTTTGACGTTTTCACCTTTTAATGCAGTTAGGTTCAGAAAAAAAAACCGAATAGAATGCCATAATCGTCTAAATTTCTTTTGTTACTTAGACAATATTGATTCTTAAGCGTCGATCATCATCATCCTCCTAGCCTTTGTCCCATTTTTTGAGAATGAATTCTCAATCGGGGTCGGCTACCTAAATCCCAAGATGTGGCGTAGGCACTAGTTTTTACGAAAGCGACTGCCATCTGACCTTCCAACCCAGAGGGGAAACTAGGCCTTATTGGGCTTAGGTGGTTTCCTCACGATGTTTTCCTTCACCGAAAAGCGAGTGGTAAATATCAAATGACATTCCGTACATCTTCTTTGTCGTTTTCACTCTTGGCAGAGTGGTCGTGGTCATCATTTCAGATGTTGGTGGCAAGCTTCACAACACGCCGCCATTCTTCTCTGATAGCCGCCTTCCTCGTACATTCGTGTAGTGACGATGAGCCATTTATTGCAGCTTTTATTTGATCTGTCCATCTCATAGGCGATCTGCCTCGTGGCCTGGTACCCTCAACCTACATAAGTTCCGAAAAACTCATTGGTACGGGCCGGGTTCGAACGCGCGACCTCCGGATTGAAAGTCGGAAAATTCTTAAGCGTCGATATGGTAGAAATATGCGGATTACAGAGTAGGTATGTACAAAGAGAATTCATACATAAATCAGTTACCTATTACATAATTTGACGGCAAAAAGCGTAAACGCTGTAAACGCCAATGAATTCGCTATACATCTGATGAAGACGCGGTTGGCGCAGTGTGTACTGCACCCGCCTACTGAGCCGGCGGTCCTTTGAATCCCGGCAAGGGCATATATTTTTGTGATCAACTGAAATATTTTGTTCCTGGGTCATTGGTGTTATCTTTATATATATTTGTATATTATGTATATCGTCATCTAGTACCTATAGTACAAGCATTTCATTGGATTAGGTCGATTTTTGTAAAATTGTCCCTCAACATTTTATTTATTTAAGTATCTTCTTTTGTATTTTTATTTTGTAACGCTACAAATATTTTATCGAATTTAATGTGCTGATACGTGCTGCTACCATAAAAGTAAAAAGCGTACTAAACTATACAGGGTACCTATAGTTTTAACAAATCCAATAGATCGTAAACTTGGGAGTGTCAATTGACAAGGCACCGCACCGTTGATTTTTTGGCAGCTACCTGTATTGTACCTATTGCTATTGATGACTCAAATAAAATAAATAAATCAGGTGAAATTGAGCCACAATTTTGTGGCAACATATATAATTAATTAAAAAACTGAGGGAGCTAGTGTTCATCAGAGTTCTATTAATGTACAAATGTTATTGGCGAGTCCTTGAATATGATTTAAGTCTCTGGGGATTACGGATTCCAACAGAGCTTCACTTGTGAAAGAACTTTCTCGAGAACGGCACATATCTAGCCCGAATACATGATATCTGAATTCCGATAAAGCCATCAATAATGCACCGACATTCTACACTTTATGTTCAACCTGGGGGTTGTCTAGGGTAGACCGCGGACGGTTGTAACAGGTGCAGCGAAACTGCATTGTTTTTCTAAATTAGGTAGTCGTGTACACTAAGCGTTACTTGTGTTGGATAACTTTTTAGGGTTCCGTACCCAAAGGGTAAAAACGGGACCCTATTACTGAGACTTTGCCGTCCGTCCGTCCGTCCGTCCGTCCGTCCGTCCGTCCGTCTGTCACCAGGCTGTATCTAAACAACGGTGATAGCTAGACAGTTGAAATTTTCACAGATGATGTATTTCTATTGCCGCTATAACAACAAATACTAAAAATAAAATAAAATAAATATTTAAGGGGGGCTCCCATACAACAAACTTGTTATAGATTATATACATATATGTATAGGTACGGAACCCTTCATGCGCGAGTCGGGCTCGCACTTGCCCAATTTTATTATATATTTACCTGTTTAGTTTAAGTGGATTACTTACTGTAAATTTGGAGGAATACGGACGAAGAAAAATAAAACTACCTTACTGTTATTTATAATGAATAGATGCATGAATAGTAGTTTATTCCCAATCACGGATAAAATCGACCCAGGTAAAGAACCCATTTTGAAATGTCTTCAGACGCTTCTGTAACGCAGAGATTGCGGATTTGACGTAATTTTTTGGTAGTGAGATGATAACATCTTTTTAAATTTAATTTTATAAACAAAGAAAAATGTATGTATGTATGCAAACCCTTTATTGTACACAACAGCTGGTTATAAATACAGTCATAACAAATAAAACATGTACAAATGCGAACTTATCCCTATTAGGGTTCTCTTCCAAAATATTTAGTATTGTTAAAAATGTTTCAACCGTCCCCGGTCTACCCTAACACCATTATTTATTGTCCTAGCCGGGACTGTATCAGACTGTGGAAGTCTTGCTGCCGATACAGCTGATTTATTGTGATTCTATTTTCTACAGAACCCGGTCAAGTGTTGTTATTATAAATAATAATAGAAAACACTTTCTTGTGTTCTTTAATAATTAGGATCTTGTGAGGAATAAAACCATTACTAACTTTTTTTGCTTTACTATATGGTCGTGTTGTAAAAGTATCCTATTTTATGTGGATAACCGTTTAGGTATGATGAACGTACAAAGATATGTAAAAACATTTATACAAAAAAGACAAAACTAAACGATTCAATTCAGTTACATTAGCCTAACTAAAAGTTTAACTATATTAGGTACCTAGATCAAGATATTACTTAACAGTAAGTACCTAGTAGGTATATATATTCGGAGTGGCAGTTGCAAAAATAGTCGACGTCCACTGACGCGGTGGCGTATCGCGTGGATCCTAATTTACGTCACTCGACGTTCGTGAAAGTGTTAATCTCGTTCTTATCGGTAATCAGTTTATTAAACACCGTCACATTTACGGTTATATGGCCTTAAGAAAGCCAAGATATTGTTAAGGCTCAATATCCGTACAAAAATGCTGATTGCTTTACAATACAATACAATACAATACAATACAATACAATACAACAATACTTTATTGCACACCGATAAATAATAAATAAAATAAATATCGGACAACCTCACACAAATCGATCTAGTCCCAAATTAAGCTCAAGAAGGCTTGTGTTATGGGTACTAGACGACGATATACGTACTTATTTAGATAAATATATACTTAAATACATATAACAACCATGACCCAAGCAGAAATATTCGAGTTCATCACACAAATATTTGCCCTGGCCGGGATTCGAACCCGGGACCGCCGGCTCAGTAGGCAGGTCTCTACAAACCGAGCCAAACGCGTCGTCAAGCCAACCAATAAACGTTTACAAAAGGAAACAAGACAATTACAATTTATAAATAACGGTAGACAACGGGTGGTCTTATCGCTAAAGAGCGATCTCTTCCAGACAACCTTTGGGTAGTGAAATTGATGAAAAATTTAGCTTAATATAGCGTAGGTGCAGCAGAAGGGGAAGGGAGCACACAATTAGATACTAACAGAAAATAAGTATGTATATGGGTAAATATAAACATACATAAACTTACATACACATACAGATATATATAATAGTGTGTCTATATATATCTATCTATATATGTCTATATATGACACTAGACATATAAGAACCGTCAGTGATGACAAACAGTTTCATAAATTATACCAATAATTTAATTGTTCGAGAGATAGGTAATGTTCTTTAATCTTATTATTAAATATGGACAGGGAATAAGCACTTCGCAATTCAACTGGGAGCGAGTTCCATAGCAGAACGGCTTGGACAGTAAAAGAATTGGAATAAAATTTAGAATGGGCGGGGGGAACAGTTAACAGGAAGTTATAACGTTAATTAGTTTTAGACATTTTTCTCTATGATCAAACATGTTTCCTAACATATTATTATCAATGTTACTACTTAGAACAGGGATATTAAGATTTATTGGTGTACATTTGAAACGTACAGTTTGAATTATTCATTGATAATTTTTGTTTCAAAAACTACTCGAAATTGACAAAATTCACGCAGAAAACTGTTTTTTTTTTCAACTTATTTTCGACTGCACGCAATGAAAGCATGTAATAGCTATGTGACTTTCTAGAACTCAGGGAAAAGTATTATTCACTTTAAAAAGTTGTTTGAAATAGTCAATATTATATTGGTCATTACATGAAAAAAAAAAAAAAAGAAGGAATAAAGCCTCTTAAATTGGGGATAAAGTAAGCTTTCGTGGAATTCGGACCTTGTATTTTTGAGACACCGTATTGCCTACACTGCTTAGTTGAGTTAGTTACTTTTCTAATTAACACAAAGAAACCTATTAATATTTCTCACTCAATCCCAAAGGCAGAGTTCCGAAGAATTAGTAAAAGTTTGCGCTAGCTAAGTACTTACTTAAGCGGGCCGAAGCAAAGTAACTCCGTTTATCAACGGATTTTGTTTCAGTATTCTTAATTGCTGTAATTATTTGGACGGCCATTGTGAAAAGGATTAGCTTAAAGAAATTAGGTCTCTTATTAAAACCTTCGGGTGTCATATTTAGTTATTGTATTAAGCTACAGTCACGTTAAATTGTCAGGTACGGCCCGACATGTTTCGAACTCGTATGAAGCTCTTCCAGGGGTTCCAGTCAATTTCACGTGAGTGTAAACCAACGAAGATGTTTCTTTCGCGTCGCTCCCTTGGTAAATAACTTAGCTTATATCATTTTAACCTCTTGAGTACTTATATTTTTTGATTTAAACGCTAGATCATATTAAATTTATTTAAAAATTACAACGCAATTTTTTTTTAACAACCACAGACTATACATACAAACAAAACTTAATTAAAAGGAATCCCCCAGTACTGAGGCCACATTAAAAGCGTATTTCGCAAGTCTATCAGCCACAGACGCCCACTGCTGAACATAGGTGCCCACATAGCTCGTCACAAGGTGCGATCCTGTGCAGATCGTCCATCGACATCCTGCGACCCTAACGAGGTCATCTGTCCACCTAGTCGGGGGCCGTCCCACGCTGCGCCTTTCTACACGTCATCGCCACTCCAGGACTTTTTTGCCCCAATCACCGGGCTATATGGCTCGTTGCCCCTTCACCCGTCCAATCTTGTGAGCTATATATCGGTTACTTTGGTTCTTATGCTAATATCCTCGTTTCTGATTCTGTCATGCAGAGAAACTCCGAGCAATAGCCCTTTTCATTGCACCTTGCATGACTCTAAGCCGCTAACAATACAATAATTGAAGTAGGTCTGTCCGCCTTTACGTCTGTCCATGTGTCCGTCTGTCTACACACTAACAAAAATAGCTTAAGACGAAAGTTTGCGTAGGATTGTTTCATAGTTCTACGAAAACACAATGATAGCGTGATGCACGATTCGCCGTGGAGGGATCAGCTCCATCTAACGTCAAATCTTATTACTAAAATGACTTGGATACTTAAACAAACTGGACCAAGGATGGCTCCGCGGAAGTGAAACAATGTCAATCCTAATATTTCCCCGTCGCTATTATCCTGTGACCTACTAATAGCTATGTATGGCCATTGAAGGATGGCTGGAGGAAGCTGACAATACCTGTCATGAGTATTAATTAGATGGCAATTTATAGGCCAGGATATACCCTCACTTTGTATTGCATATAGCATTGTAGTTACGATTAGTTCCATAGTAGAGGTAAATTATGAAACTCCTAGTAGATACTTTTCTAATTAGTGTAAGGTCCGTTAAGTATGGATAGTCAAATCTTATTGATTGTTGTATTGGTTTTAATAATTCGCACCATTATAATGTCATAAAATATAAAACATAATTTATAATAGCCTTAGACTTGGCAGGTCTAGGCTGTATGCGTGCGATGCACTGGTCTGTGAACTGATGAAGGGAACGATGACAGACGTCAATGTCAGATTTGGCGCGGCGGGAGAAAAGGTGGATGTGATTATTGTGATTTATTGTATTTAATGGATTATGCTGGTATTTGTGAAAAGTGTTATTGATGGGAGTCAATACAAATAGAATTGTTATGTGTGCTTCATGTGGTTTCATTCCTGACCGAGGGATATACGCCAACATCTCAGAAGATGAGATCGAGAGGCAGAAACTAACTGCCTCACTACGCCCACTGGAAAGTAAGCGAATAAATGAGTTATTGGAAAGATGGAAAGGATCGTACGGATATAGATACCTACGGTATGGATCACTACGCTATATGTTTAAATATTATACATTATTCATTTGATAAGGAACGAAGGATGGTTTTTATTATTATTATATTGACGCACTTAATGACTGGTACATATTTTATGGCTATTTCACATTTTATTGGGGGTATTTTAATGAATAGAAGGCTATTTAGTGATGAAATCTGTTGTTGATGCTGTTACTGATAAATACAAATACTTAAACAAGAACATGATAATAATAATAAACATACAACATTTGTAAGAAAATTGATAAATTTCTTGGTATTCAAGCTTGATGAGTAAATACTGAGTAGATTTTATCCTGGTTATTATGATAATGGTTATGGTTTTGCTGCAAACTTCAAACTATCTTGAGATAGTATTTATTTATAACACAGTGGCACAAATTAAGTATTGCCTGAATAATAATGATCTTTACAATGCAGCAGCAATTGTTGAATGACATATTCTTCAATTATTTCAGCATATTTTATATATGCATGTTTACATTTCTGTCTATCATGCTATGGTTTGCAATTTTATTTTTATTTTTGTGCAGTAGTGATTACTGGGAGACATGATTTTGATCTTGGTTTATCAGTGTAAACTTAAGGTGGGTTAAATCATTGAAATTATTTTCTTTTTATGAACTTATGAATAATATTTATTTAACATTTATGGATTTTTGATGATTTTGATTTGGATGATGATATAATATTATGACCCTAGGAAAGATGATATAAAGTAAAATGTTATCTTATGTAATGGTTCAGGTAATAATAAGGATTATATCATTCAACAACCTGCATTTACCTACTTTGCTCTGTTATCATTATGTATACCTACTTGCAATGGAAATTATATACCAGGGATATGGAAAAAAATGAAATAGAGAAGTTATAATTGGTGAAAATTATATCTTCGACTGGCTAAATCATTGTTATAACCTGCATGCTTGTTAAAATTAAATATTATGGGTAATAATATTATAATATTACTCAACCATATTTTGCATAGTTGCATTTTAAGCAAAAAGGGCATTATCTACCAGTCAACTACTGGACAAAGCAGATAATTTGTAGAAAACTTTATTCAAAACAATCATGGCAGTCTCTATGAAATATGCTAATTGAGAAGGAAATAATGAACTAGTTATGTTTATTTCATTTCTTCAGTTTTTATAATTTTAGGATAATTATAAAAGTAAATTGATATGTTATATATATTACTAAGGCTACCTGTGGAAGTTTCAGATAATTGATGAAGGACTGACGGGACTGGCCCAAGGATAGAGTCAGTACCGTCATGAAAGGAATGTGGATTAACATGGGATGGCCCGAGGATAGGGTCAGTACCATTGTGGAAGAAATATGAATCGAGATGGGACGGCTTGAGGATATGTCATGGAAGGAATATGGATTAAGATGGGATGGCCCGAGGATAGGGTCGGACTGTGAATAGGGAACGGAGGTGGAGGCTTTGGAGGCAGACGAGGGGAAGGTCTGTCACATAGTCAAAACCATGAGCTTTGTCAGGGAAAGGAATAGGGACAGGAGGTGGAAACTATGGAGACAGTCGAGGGGAAGGGCTGTCACATAGCCGAAACCATGAGCTGGGTAGGGGAATGGAATAGGAAAAGGAGGTGTTGGTTATGGAGACAGTCGAGGAGAAGGGCTGTCACATAACCAAGACCATGAGCTGGGTAGGACGCGGTAGACTATGTGCACAGTCGATGGGACAGACTGACACATGGAAATGGAATACACGAGTATGAAGGTGGTACATCAGGAACAGAGAACCAACAGGAATAATGGAGCTGGAAGGAAAAATGCTTCAGGCTCATAAACGAATCGGACAGGCACACAGGTATGTTAAATATATGTCATTATAGTAGGACTCGCTCGCGGCGTTGCGGGCCCAGCGAATAGACCAGGATAAAGGAGGAAGTGGAGTTGTGCAAGAAGGATGCAGTATATCAATGGAGTGGTTGGCAAAGTTACAATAAGGATTTGTCAATGGGAATTAAAAGTAAGGAATCTGTTACTATTGTATAAGACGAATGTATGAACATTCTAGATTACCCTAACTTAAACCAACTGTAAATACGAATCTTGCATGATAGATTGTTTTTTATTTAGTACAACAGAGATGGAATAGCGTAATCAGATATACAGATCGTAGGGCAGGGAGATTGGTTATAGGTTAACGCAGGCCGGTTTGCCGCTACTTGACTTCTTGCTATGCGTCTACTATTTTGCGTGACAGAAATAATCGTCGATACGGAAACTATGCAGCCTCGTTTAGACATGAGTATGAGTTTGTGAGGATGTTTGAATGTTACTTTTACTCAATCACACAACGCAGTAACAGATTTACGTGAAAAGGAAGCAGATAGAAATAAAGGAATATACAGATAGGGCGGTATATATAAGCGCGGAAAGAGATAGAGACGATTGGAAGAGGTTGAAAGGGACCCAAAGAGAGATAAAATTTGATAGGGAGGGATAGTGATGGTTAGAATTAAAAGAGCTACTGCTGCGCGTATACAAGCTAGTACAGTTAGCTAGTAATTGACAAATATTAGGGTGAGTGTACTAGTGACTGACCGGTTGCGAGCGGTAGGTGACCACATTGATATGGCGCCGCCGGAAGGTCTAGTTTTTGTTTTGATTTCCCCCCATTAATAGGTGAAGTACTAATTCATGGTAGGTATATGGTATCCATACTATACTATACTATAATATCATAAACGCGAAAGTGTGTCTGTCTGTCTGTTACCTCTTCACGCTTAAACCGCTGAACCGACTTAGATGAAATTTGGTATGGAGATAGTTTGAGACCCGGGAAAGGACATAGGATACTTTTCATCCCGAATAAATTTAGTGTTCCCTTGGGATGAGCGGGTAACACCGCAGGGCACAGCTAGTATATTATATGGCAAGGAGCAGGGAGTCCGTATAGGTAACTAAGGAGCGGAATTGGCAAAATAATCATGTTGTTATAAGAAAAAAATAAAAATACCTGTTGGATGTGTAATCATGGGTCTTGTTTGTCTTTGTCTTAAGTTGACTGGATCAGATCGACGTGGACGTTTCTCGATTAAGGTGTGAAGGTAACCACTTATAAAGGCTTTTATTAAGAAATTACTTAATATCACAATAATTAAGACATCAACTGAACGCGCACATACGGCGCAGAGAGATACGGAAAGTATTGGTGATGTATTCAAAAGGTTAACGATAGTCTAGGAGGATTGGTAAATACATTATTTTTATTAATTATTTTAACAATCCTTTTGAGGGGTACCAAAGGAGGTGGAAAATATTTCCTCAACTTATGGAAGTAAGTAGGTGGAGATGGAGATGTAAAATGTTACTTCGAACGACTGGAAAAGAAAGGAATCTAAGCTTGTATCTACTTAACAACCTGTGCAATGTAAGGGGTCAGATTTTGACGGATTAAAATAGAACCAGAACAACCAAAACAGAACACTGGACATCGGATTTTCTGAGGAAGGTACTGGAAGCTGAAAATACCGTCGTTGTTCACGCGGTCGAATTGTTACCACTTAGGAGGGTTTTGTTGCTAATTTTAGAATAATAATTAAAATATTGGTCACAAATAAATCTGCAACGTGATTATTTGTGTTTTGTAAATCGTGTTATTGTTTGACGGGTATTGACGGGTATATTATAGTGGATAGCACTATTATCACGTCCTAATTATTATATCTACGTACGTGTAGGTTAGAGTGTGTGTATCACACAATAATTTACTCTTCTTTTAGAGATCAGGCTGAGTTAAGAAACATAAAATGCAACCCAGATTTATCTAGGATCACCGCACTCGATTACAACGGGCTTAATTTAGCTGAATTCAACGATTGTTTTTCAAGTAAATAGCCACACAGATCTCGGATCCACCATCCTGCTGCCGATATGCCGATTAAGTAGTAGAAGCAGATTTATTGATAACACGTTACCAATGATAGTGATACAACATTAAGGTAAATGACAGCGAAGCTCAAAAGTCGTAATAAAATAAATGTTTGGCTCTATAAAAATCTTGCCTAAAGAACTTGTAGAGGAGACTGCAATGATATGATAGAATAACAGAAGTTATTCAATTTTAGATGATACTTTATTACCTAGATGCTTGCCTATTTGGATTGGAAGATTTTAGGTATAATATATATGAAGTGCTATTAATTGATACTTCTAGGTACTGTTACAGACAACACTAGCTTCAAGAGAATTTGTTTAGAGATGCGACCTGTGGACGAGAACAGCTGGAGATCTAACATCCGGACGTGCGAGGACATTTATGCCCGAGCTATAGCGGAGCGGAGACGTTTCGCCCTTTGGTTGGTGAAGTTGACGAATGAAGAAGGATTGATGGAAGTATCTTGCCATTAATCTAATTTCATGTGTAATTTTGAAATCAGATTTAGTATTATTTACAACAAGAATCAAGTAGTTAACTAAATTGACTTTGGGTTGTTCTCATAAAAGTGGCATCGGCAGGGTAAAGTAAATGAAAAAAAACGAAAAGGTATTTTTTTACCTTTTTAGATCTGAATATGTTTTTGAGTGCATCAATGACACCAAATTTGCGGAAGGGAACAAAATAGTCGTAAAAACGTAGAACTTATGACGAGTTGAAATTTTAGAGATACAGGAGAAAGTGACAATAGACAGGGTAGTAGGGAAAATGTGGCAGGGCAAAGAGAGTTTGAATAAAAAAAAACAAGTTAACCACTAATCAACTCTTTTATTGAACTTAAACTTTATATAAATCGACCGTTATGATTTTACGCCCTAACAGCCTCATGTTATGATTCAAACAGCTTTCATATAAATCGACCGTTATGATTTTACGCCCTAACAGCCTCATGTTATAATTCAAACAGCTTTCTTTAGTTAAGTAGAAATAAAAACAACAACATTTTTTTAAACAATAATCAACTTTTTTTGATAACAGTCTGAAGTATCATAGTCTTGTAAAATATCAAGCATGATGTATCATGACCGTATAAAATTTGATTTTTATTTACGTTTTTTTTTTGGAATACGAATACGAATACGAGTCCAAGTCCAAGCCGAACCAAACCTACTATAGTAATTCAAATATTTTCAGTTATTTATAATCACTTTTGGTTCAAGCTTTTGTCGCCAATCAATATATTATTAACTACTATTATGCATTTTTTTTTTTTATTCAAGATAGCCATGCATTTAACCTCGATTGCACCTGATGTTAAGTGACAATAAGGCCTAAGATGGAGCATGCTTGGCTAGAAGATGCCTATTCACTCTCGACTTGAAGAGATCCAAGTTATATTTTTCAGGAAACAGGTGCGCAGGAAGAGAGTTCCATTCCTTAGCTGTCCTCATAAGGAAAGTAGACGCAAAGCGTTTCGTACGAATCAGTGGTATATCGACAACATAAGGATGGAATCCAAGTCCGCGCCGAGTACTGTATTGTCTGAACGGAGACGGTGGAATTAGTTCGTGCAGTCCTAGTGCACACTCACCAAAGTGTATCCGGTAGAAAACCGATAAACAGGCGACTTTCCTGCGGTGTTTGAGGTTTTGCAGCTTTTCCTGAACTAAGGCAGGGTCGCCAATGAGCTTCTTCGCACGTTTGTCAATTGAATCCAAGGCGGCCAGTTGGTATTTGGCGGACCCATCCCAAAGATGGCAGCAGTACTCCATGCATGATCGGACTTGCGCCTGATATAATTGAAGCAGCTGTCTCGGCGTGAAGTACCGCCTCACCTTAACTAGATAGGATCCCAAGTTTTTTTGCTGCAGTTGTAGCCAAGGATTCAATGTATTGGCCGAAGTTCAGGTTGGATGATAAGGTCATCCTAAGAAGCTCTAGGTGGTCTGCAATCGGAACGGATACACCTTGGAAAGTGGGAGTCAGGTCAAAGGGACTCCGTTTAGCGGAAAACAGACACGCCTGAGTCTTGGTGGCATTGAATCGAACTAAATTGGCATCTCCCCACTCGGACACTGCCACGAGAGTTTGGTTCAATCGATCCACCATCGCCTCTCGACAAGACTGGATTTCGTCCCTCTTGGAATTTGCGCTGGATGTGTATCTGTCAACAACTGTGCTGTCATCAGCATACCCAAAGGTACCGGGCATAAGCATGTCGTTAATATGCAGCAGAAAAAGAGTTGCAGACAGAACAGACCCCTGAGGAACACCGGCGTCAATAGCCCTGGGATCCGAAGTGTAGCCATCAAGGACTACTCGGATCGAACGCTCACTCAGGAAATCAGCAATCCATTTGCAAAGACCTTCAGGGACCCCATACGCTGGAAGCTTTCCCACCAGGCTTGCGAGCCAGACCCTGTCAAAGGCTTTTGAAATATCGAGAGACACGGCGAGAGCCTCCCCGTGTCTCTCGATCGCCTCGCTCCATAGATGAGTGACATACACAAGAAGATCCCCAGTTGATCGCCCCGGACGGAATCCAAACTGGCAATCACTGAGCAAGTCGTTCACTTCCAGGTGTGCAAGGAGGCGTTTGTTCAGTACACGCTCCATAGTCTTACAGAGTATGGAGGTGACGGAAATTGGTCGGTAATTGACAGGGTCAGCCCGGCTTCCCTTCTTGGGGACGGGCTGCACATTTGCAAGCTTCCAAGACGTCGGGACAACTCCAGTCTCAAGTGAAAGACGGTACAGGCGTGTTAAGACCGGGGACAACTCAGCCGCACAGTTCCGCAAAACAACAGCAGGAATTCCGTCGGGACCGCTAGCTTTATTCACATCAAGACTCCGCATGATTGCAAGAACCTCCTTCTGGCGTATATGGTGGTTCCTACATACGGCAGTACAGGTGGGCAACTACCTGCGGCGTCCAGATGCGAATTTTCCGCAAATAGAGAAGCAAATAGATTTGCTTTCTCCTCCGCTGTGTGTGCTAGAGATCCGTCAGGCTTTAGCAGGGGTGGCAACGAAGAGCGACAGAAGTTGGCTTCGACCGCTTTAGCCAGGGACCAGAATGCCTTACTTCCAGGTGGATATGGTGCATTGTCGTCAATATATTCAAACTAAGTGTGTATACAGAATTCAATTGCGTGTAGTTTGAGAGGCCTATGTCCAGCTGTGGACAAGAATAGGCTGATGATGATGATGATGAAGTAAAAACTTTGTATAAATTGCGTTTTTTACTTTATCCTGCCATAAGAAACATTATCCTGGACATGTGTCTCGTTATCCTGTCAACAGTCACTTTACCCTGCAGAATGATTGCAGGATAAAGTTACACAGGGTATAGTGAAAAGCCGATTAACTAGCTATTATCTCCTAAACTGTTAATAATACAAATGTCATAATTTTAGTATAAATAGTTATACCTTAATACAATATAAAAATGGTATTAGTAAAAAAACTGCCGTATTAATATTTTAAAATAATCATGCCAGAATAAAGTGAACATACCTGTTACAAACTCCGAACGTCACACTTCGAAAACTTGTCGACACAAGACCGCGGCACCTCACGCACAAACCTTCACACCGGTGGCTAGAACCATACTGACTGGACGTGTTTTGCGTGTATTAGGGTTCAATAAGACTTTCTATGTGTGAGTGAGGTGCACTACCGCGAACGCACAGGATGTAGAGAAAATATCGCTGGACAAACTTCGAACGTGAATATTTGTGTTAAAAAGTAATCTAAAGATCCGGTGCAACGTCATATTTAATAATGTAATAGTATAGTTTCTATTAAAAACGATGTTTTATTATCATAGAACTGTAGTTCAATAATCTAAAGAGCTAAAACTGGAGCAGTGTCGAGTTTGGACAAGGCAGGGCACAGTGAAAAACGGTATTCTATATTATTTTTTTACAAAAGTATTATATTTATAGAAAAATAATGTTTTGGCCTCGATATGTCATGTTAGTATCTATCTATGAAAATTTTAATTATATGTGAAAATTACATATTCCGCGTACTTTCTATTCAAAAACGTGATGGCAGGGTAAGATGCCACTATTTTGATTTTTACCCCTAACGAATATCTGCAGTTAAATGATTCTCAAGTTTAAATTGTTTATTTAATGCTCACTAATATTTTAAGCTGGTTAGGATCACGAAAGGGTTGGATGGGGTTAGCGCGCGAACTGCTTTTGTAGAGGACTTTTGGGGAGAGTCTGTGTCTAGCAGTGGATATCTTTCGGCTGTTATATGATGATAAATATAATTGGTGTACTAAGATTACAACTATTACAAAAAGTCCAGTTATTTGTACTCAATTATTTTATGGTTATCTGTATTTATGCAACGAAGCTAAGGAGAACCCTGATCATCTTTTAATTTCTATAGACATCGAGAACCTGGACACTGAAGGCGCGCATGGGGAGCGGAAGTGAGGCATTCGACATATGGTGCCGAGGCAAAAGGCGTAACGCGTCGATCCTTGACGAATTGAAGATCGGGTACCGTTTATTGGCAGAACTTGTTAACTTCGATTGCGTGACTGGATGCGAGCCGGGTGGCTTGGAGGAGCGCATCGTGGATTCTCGTGTCGAAAAAAAAAGAAGGCGGAGCATCGCCGATTCAATGGAACGATACCGTGAAGGATGCCTGCTAGGAGGCACTGCAGGCGTCAATCCGGAAGGCGAAGAGTCGTGTGGAGTGGAGATCTTTGCTGCAAAGAGTAACGGCTCTAAGTGGTCGCAACCCTTGGTCATCATCATGGAGAGAAGAGAAGAGAAGAAGTGTCTACATTTTAGAAAAGTTAATTAGCTATTGTTCATATTCTATGGGTGAACCAACTTTTCTTGCTGTTATTCTGTCCCGTGACCCAGGGGACATCACCATGGCAACGAGTGGCAGAAAATAGTTGATTGACCCATGCGAGTGAAAGTTTTGAAAAATGAAGGGATGAATGAGTTTATAATCCAAGAGGGTGTTTTTCAACCTACGCCGTATTGCTGATTTCTTGTTGAACTGATCTGTTTTACTGGTAGCGGCATATTTTTGTAACTGATGTTAGGACTTTGTGAATGTCACTGATGTGAGCGGGGAGCAAACGGGACTAAATATTCCGAAAATTTCAAATAATTTCAAAGGATTCAGAATTTTTGCGAAATAATATCTTGAATCGGGTTAATGACTAATTCTTGACAATTCGCTGCTAACGTTTGATAGTTCAGATATGACATGTGCTCATTATTGCTGTATGTATGCTGTTAGAGGCGCCACTGTCCCGGGGCCGGACCTACACTTGTTAGGCTTTAAATAGTATCAATGTACGTGGATGACTGGGACAATATGGCCATATTGGGCGTTGAGTAACAAATCATAGTTAAGGTATTATTGTAACCCGGACTTTTCATCAGATTATTGTTAGTTTCTTTCTTTTTATAGCGAAGGGACTCGCTGTGTGTTGGATGGCCGAGCTGTAATGTCCATTAAATACCAACCCTTACATAGTCATTATTGTACTTGTTTTAATAGACTGCCTGCAAGTGAAAGTTTAAAAAAATAATAATGAAATAATGAATGTAAATGACATGGATAATATAGACATATTGCGCATTAAGTAACCAAATTTAGTTAAGTTATTATTGTGGCTCGGATCTTTTGTTTACTATGTGAAGAATAGGCATTTTTGTTTTTTTTTTTTTTATATAGCGAAGGGACTCGCTGTGTGTTGGATGGCCGAGCTGTAAGGTCCGTTAAGTATGGATAGTCAAATCTTATTGATTGTTGTATTGGTTTTAATAATTCGCACCATTATAATGTCATAAAATATAAAACATAATTTATAATAGCCTTAGACTTGGCAGGTCTAGGCTGTATGCGTGCGATGCACTGGTCTGTGAACTGATGAAGGGAACGATGACAGACGTCAATGTCAGATTTGGCGCGGCGGGAGAAAAGGTGGATGTGATTATTGTGATTTATTGTATTTAATGGATTATGCTGGTATTTGTGAAAAGTGTTATTGATGGGAGTCAATACAAATAGAATTGTTATGTGTGCTTCATGTGGTTTCATTCCTGACCGAGGGATATACGCCAACATTAGTAATTAACAACATTTTTTTTTCGATATAATAAATTAATGGATACAATTATAATATTGCCATATTTACACAGTTTCGAAATCCGCTTTTCATCATCCTCCTAGCCTTTGTCCCATTTTTTGAGAATGAATTCTCAATCGGGGTCGGCTACCTAAATCCCAAGATGTGGCGTAGGCACTAGTTTTTACGAAAGCGACTGCCATCTGACCTTCCAACCCAGAGGGGAAAGTAGGCCTTATTGGGCTTAGGTGGTTTCCTCACGGTGTTTTCCTTCACCGAAAAGCGAGTGGTAAAAATCAAATGACATTCCGTACATAAGTTCCGAAAAACTCACTGGTACGGGCCGGGTTCGAACCCGCGACCTCCGGATTGAAAGTCGCATGCCCTAACCACTAGGCTACCACCGCTTTCGTTTCGAAATCCGCATTTATGATTAAAAAATCTATTTGAAAGTTCCTTATTCTAAAAGAAGGTAAGCGACAACTAATTGGCCAGTAGTATTACCAAATAAAAATAATAGCTTTGGATCCTGTGATAATAAAGTACCTAATGAAATTAGTTTAAGACTAACACTATTTGAAAAATTATAAATGTTGTCAATTCAATCCTATACCATTCCGACGATCTCAGATATTTGTTCCTTTGTTCCGTGTCTTCCATATATCTGTTACCTATTTTACGTTACAAAGTAATTAACATAATATGCCATAAACAAAGCCAGTAGTAAAAATTTGTGCCTCTCATTGATTAAAGAAAAACAGAAATAGACGAGAATTGCTGCTGCCTTGACGCACATTATGTAAATAAGTAAACTATTATAAAATTCTAAATTTGTATTGAAAATATATTTTTTCTGAAAACACCTCCATTATAATATGAACAGCGTGATGCAGGATCGACTTTTGTTTTGGTTCTCTGCCTTTTCGCCGAATTACGTTTCTCAAACGTTTCATTTCGCAAAAGTTTCATTTCGCCAAAAGCATTTTTCACTGAAACTGTAAACTATTTCGAATTGTTATAAAACAAACCTAACCTAACCTAACCTAATCTAAAGGATGATATTTACAACAATCTGAAATAGTTTACAGTTTCAGTGAAAAATGCTTTTGGCGAAATGAAACTTTTGCGAAATGAAACGTTTGCGAAACATAATTCGGCGAAAAGGAAGTACACCTTTTGTTTTATATGTGCGCGGGGCGCCATGCCAGTTTGGCACCATCTGTTAATCATAATTCGTACTGACGGCTGACGGATTCGAATAAATTTTAGAACCAATGCCGAGATAGCTGGAAATCCAAAAATGGTTAAAGAAAACTTTTTATCCGATAACTTAAAACAATAAACTAAATTACAAAATTAAAGCACCTACAAGAAACTGGTAATCTTGAGACCCTCTTTTAATGAGTGATATAGAAAATGCTACTAAAACTGAACAAAACAAAATTGAATTTCAAGCTTCAATGGCTGACAATGACTTCAATGACTGGCTGAGATCCGGTCACTTGTTCCACTAAAAGCTGAATATCTTGGAGACGAGAGCTCCGAAATTCATCAAACAAAGCTAAAAACCATCTCGACATACCAGGCTTTTGATTAAAAAACCGCAATAAATAAATAAATAAATAAATAACAGACAACCTCACACAAATCAACCTAGTCCCAAATTAAGCTCAAGAAGGCTTGTGTTATGGGTATTTGGCGACGATATACATACGTATATAGATAAACTAGCTTTTGCCCGCGACTACGTCCGCGTGGAACTTGGAAGTATGGAAGCAACCTCGTACAATACGATAGATATCCACCTAATCACCTTAATTAATAAAAGGAATTATTAAAAGCGCCTAAGCAAATTTAAGAGCAATTGTGCTTTTGGTCTAATCATTACAGTCATTCCCTACAGGGTCATCAATGTCATCATGAATTACTTACTCACTTTTCAATATTTTTAGGGATAATTTCCACGATGAAAACTATCCTATGTCCTTCCCCGGATCTTAAACTATCTCTATGCCAAATTTTATCAAAATCGATTCAGCGGTTTAAGCGTGAAGAGGTAACAGACAGACAGACAGACACACTTTCGCATTTATAATGTTACCAGCTGTGCCCCGCGGTGTTACCCGCTCATCCCACGGGAACACTAAATTCGGGATGAAAAGTATCCTATGTCCTTCCCCGGGACTGAAACTATCTATATACCAAATTTCATCTAAATCGGTTCAGCGGTTTAAGCGTGAAGAGGTAACAGACAGACAGACAGACAGACAGACAGACAGACAGACAGACAGACAGACAGACAGACAGACAGACAGACAGACAGACAGACAGACAGACAGACAGACAGACAGACAGACAGACAGACAGACAGACAGACAGACAGACAGACAGACAGACAGACAGACAGACAGACAGACAGACAGACAGACAGACAGACAGACAGACAGACAGACAGACAGACAGACAGACAGACAGACAGACAGACAGACAGACAGACAGACAGACAGACAGACAGACAGACAGACAGACAGACAGACACACACGCATTTTTCGCAAGTGTAAATTGAGAAACCTTTTATTGGAAAATCCTTTGTACACGGTTGAAGATTATCTTGACATGTTTAGATGAAATTGTTTTGTATTATAGTGTACAAGTGTAAGTGTGTATAAGTGACGATCCTTTGTGGTGACTGTTGACATTTAATTTGTATGATAAGTGAATTTATTGTCATATTTATTTTACATTATTTAAATTGTTATATTACGTATTTAAAAAAATTTGACATTGTTTTTTCTTAACTATCTATTGAATTATGACTTGCTGAATTTGTTTAATATTTTGTTTATTATGTTGACGATCACCGTATAGATTCGTGTAAATTGACTATGTGTAATTTATAATGTATCCCTATATGTGTGAAATAAATAAAATCTAATCTATAATCTAATCATTTATAATATTAGTATGGATAAATACTTAAATACATAGAACATCAATGACCCAGGCACATATATTCGTGTTCATCACACAAATATTTGCCCTTGCCGGGATTCGAACCCGGGACCGTCGGCTCAGTAGGCAGTTGCTTAACCACTGCGCCAACCGCGTCGCCACTGCACAGATACACATTTTAAACGTATACTTGCCCTTCTGTTTTCATCAGGGGTTGAAAAGAACACAAACGATGTTGCGGGCCACCTCCTAGTCATAAACAAAATTGATAGCAAAACGCTGTCACCTCTCATTGACTCGAGGAAAACAGTAATAGACGAAAACTGCTGCTGCCTTGACGCACATTATCCTTATCGCCCTCTTGGTATCATTTCATTTGTTTTCTAATGCCTCTGTTTACATAATAAAAGGGCATATTTTCCCGTTTCCGGTTTGTTAGCAATTACATTATTTCCCTTTTATAAAGGGCTTGTATTTATGTAATGTGCCTCAGTATTTGCTTCAAAGAAGAAATCATGAAGTCAAAGGCTAACAAAAACAAATGCCACAGCCTCAAACAAATCTATCTAGTCCCAAATTAAGCACAAAAAGACTTGTGTTTTGGGTACTAGACGACGATATTATTAAACATAAATATTAAATACATATTTGCCACTCGCTTTTCGGTGAAGGAAAACATCGTGAGGAAACCACCTAAGCCCAATAAGGCCTAGTTTCCCCTCTGGGTTGGAAGGTCAGATGGCAGTCGCTTGCGTAAAAACTAGTGCCTACGCCACATCTTGGGATTTAGGTAGCCGACCCCGATTGAGAATTCATTCTCAAAAAAAATGGGACAAAGGCTAGGAGGATGATGATGATGATTAAATACATAGAACAACCATGACCCAAGCACTTGACCCATTCGAGTTCATTACACAAATATTTGCCCTGGCTGGGATTCGCACCCGGGACCGCCGGCTCTGTAGGCAGGTGCACTTTGTACAGCAGCAGTGTGCAGGTGTATACTTAAATACAAGAGAAATAATGAACAAAAATAGTAACTAATCTATTTCAGTGTGTTAAGGCCCCAAAAACACATGCTTGTATTTAAAAAACTAGAGGCTAAGAGCTGTGGATGTCTCGCGAGTTTGTGAAATAAATAAATAAATAAATATATATATATTTTTTTTGTATTCATATTTTTGTATAAATTAACCCCCTGAGTTCATTAAGGGCCTAATTTGTAAAATTTAAGAGGCCTTATTCCTTTTAAAATTTATTTTTTTCTTATTGTGACAAATATATTGATAATTTCAACCAACTTTTTGAAGTTAATCATACTTTTCCCCGAGTTCTAGGTAGTAACATAGCTATTTCATGCTTTCATTGCGTGCAGTCGAAAATAAGTTGAAAAAACAAATTTTCCGCGTGAATTTTGTCAATTTCGAGTAGTTTTTGAAACAAAAATCAATACCTAATGAAAAATTCAAACTGTTGGTTTAAAATATATACCAATAAATTCCAATAGCCCTGTTCTAGGTAGTAACATCTATAATATGTTAAGAAACATGTTTGATCGTAGAGAAAAATGTCTAAAACAATCAGCATTTGAAAAGGAATAAGGCCTCTTAAGTGCCTGTTGTCTACCATTACTAAAACTATTATCTGTGTGTAATTTTGTACACTTTTTTTGGAGTGCTACAAAGCATTTTGTATTATATTTTGTATTCTATATGTTTTTGTGTCTTCTCATCTAGTCGTTATTATTATTATTCACAGAAAATTGTAAAACATACTAACTGACTGCGGAAAACAAGCGCCTTCAAATCTAAACTAAAACCTCAATGTAAACAACACTTGGTGCGTTTTGCGTTAACCCGTCGGACGAGCGTAAAGCCCATTTTTTTTTATTTATCGCCCAATCCTGGAATCATTCGGACTCAGCTGGCGTGTACGCTTGAATATATGATTCTATGCGACGTCGTTATCGACTAACGTCCGTGGTTGCTCTGGCAGGAAGAGAACGCAACATACGTCAGGGTTCCGTCTTTTTTTATACTACGACGGTGGCAATCAAGTATGCGGCCCGCCTGATGCTAAGCCACCACCGCCTATGGACGCTTGAGACGCTATAGGAGCATCACGCGCGTGGTGCGCGCCCTTTAAGAACCTACTTAGAGGGGACTCAGTAAGAACCGCATACTGTAGCTCCCGGGGAAACCTCCCAGCCGAGGTTTTCCCCGGGAGCTACAGTATGCGGCCCCTCATGCGGATCGTTAGCGGTTGGAAATTCCTCTGGAACCGCACAGTTCTCGATCATTTAGGTTCCTGTGTGTGAGGATGAACGCCCTGCCGGTGGCGAGCAGTGGGATGCTAGAAAGTAGCCGGGGGGGCATCATGTCAAACAATTCCTCAAAACAGACGGTAGAACACCGACAAGGAGCAAAAAGTCTCTCCTCAGACTTAGATCGATTCCGTCTGTGAGTTTGGGTGTGTAAATCATCATCATCATAATAATAATTAGCTATTTTCCGAATTAATAATCCAATACGCTTTATTTCCGAAGAAATAAACCTGATATTTGGATGCTTCAAGAAAACAGAAGTAAATAAAAAGTAAGAATTATTTCCATCGAAAGAGAATTAAATCAAAATATATCACTAACTATTTCTTGGCCTAGTATTCTAAACTGTTTTAACTAGAAATAAAACAAGAAGTATTTGTGAAATGATCGACATCTAACCATTAAAAGCGTATCAATTCAAAATAATCAACATCAAGTCGTTTTTATAAGTCAACTAAACTTTAGCAAGTCGAAATAACACTATATTGCTGAATTGATTTACGTGCACAATGCCCAGTGTCCGCCCAGCAACTAACAATACTGCGGTTTAGATGGTACTGACGAGATACAAAATAAATCAGTAAAAGGTACTTAAAGTGTTTTCATTCGGTGTGCGCTTAAGATATTGTTGCGCCGGTTTTTGTGGCTTACGCGGCTTGATTTGCAGAATGCCGAATTGCGGGTGCCGTTTGTGGGGTCCGGTCTGTTCATACTAGCAAGGGCCAAATTAGTCGTGTAGTAACTGCTTACCAGTGTTTATTGAATTGACGTGAGAGACTTCATCCTGTACTCGATTGAAGTTATTATTATTATTTTTTACTTAGAGACTGTATACATCTCTAATAAACTTAGTGTACTGTACAATGACGCTCAGAGACCTTATACATCTCTGAAAAATGAAATTTAACTATTATCATATTTATTATTATCATTATTATTTTTCTTTTTTGTATATTGTGACGCCTAGAGACCTTATACATCTCTAAGAAATTTAGGTTTAATAATTATTCTCTATTGTAGATTATTCACGTTGACGCCTAGAGACCTTATACATCTCTTTGGAATTAAATTAATTAAGTAATTGTATTTTATTGCATTTGTGACACCTAGAGACTTTATACATCTCTGGGTATATTTAATATTTTAAATTGATAGTTAAAGTGTTATTTTAATATTCCTACCTAACATTGATTTGGAGTATCTATATATCTCCTATACGTGTACGCATGTAATAATTAGTTATAACACTAATGTAATGTAATTGTTCTAAGTATTATTTACGAAAAAATGACTTACTGTTGAGTTTCTTTCGGCTTTCTTCTCAACAGCGGTCTCCTCTTGCGAAATGCCGGTAGATTCACAATCTGACTTGTAAGAGTGCCCTTGTGGCCTACTTACTGAATAAATTATTTCATTTCATATTTCATTTCATTTCATTTCATTTCGAATCCTGATATGCAACTAACTAAAAAATGAACTTTTTTGAGTTAATACTGTTTAGATCTAGGCGTGCGGTATCAGCCGATAGACGTCCACTGCTGGACAAAAGTTTCCACCGAAGTTCTCCACAACGATCGGTCTTGTGCCGCCCTCATCCAATTTCTGCCCGCTATCTTCACCAGGTCGTCGGTCGACCTTGTTGGGTTTCCACGCTGCGTCTTCCGGTCCGCGGACGCCACTCAAGAACGTTTCTGCCCCAACGACGGCCATAGGTTCTACGAGCAATGTGACCCGTTTCTGCCACTTAAGTTTGGCGACTGTCTGAAGTGTCTGAGCTGTATCTACAACCTTGGTTCGGTTATGCAAGGAAATTCCGAGCATAGCTCCTCCATAATCGTGCAAATAAAAAACGAAAATTTTCATTTTTTACTCTCGAAAATAATTTGTGTGCTGCAAAAGTCTAAAATAATTTTAGCCTCGTCATTATCATCAGCCTCTAAGGGCGTAGACTCTTGTCACATCACTGAGCTCCTTCTTCAGAAATCTCCTCCCCGCCTGCTTTATTTATAGAGGAACTTGATCGATCGATACTTCTGATTCGCCAAAAATAGCCTTATTTGATATTGCGATCTTTAATTGAACAATGTCCAATTGTCCATGTCATGTCAATGTCAAAGGGATTATAACGAAAATATTATTTCTATTTTTGCTTTTCGATATTCTGCACGGAATAACAGTAATAAATTGACATTTTAATGGAAGTATGATTAAATATTAACTTGAACATATTGCTCGTTCCTATTATATATATATATTTCATTTTGAGAAATCTGAAGATGTCAATGTTAGATGTGCATCGAATTGAGGGTCAATATATCTCTTATCCGCGTAATAGAACCTAACGAGTTTATTCTTAACCATAGGCTCTAATTACAAGCAGCCACTATATTTCTACTTCAGCGATAATATGGTCTATTACGGATCGTTCTACTTTAGCGATGGGTTCTATTAGAATGAGCCACTATATTTCTACTTCAGCGATATGGTCCATTCCACTTTAGCGATATGCACTATTCTAGATCGGTCTACTTTAGCGATGTGCCGTTAGTAAAAATATTTCATTATTGTATTAAGCGTCGTGGCAACTTTGTTACTGACAAAGTTGCCACGACGGTCTACGGGTAGCAGTCCCTAATGAAGAGCCTCCATACGAGTTCGAAGCATGTCAGAATTGTCGGGCCGTTTCTGACAATATCATGAGTGTAAACCGCTTAATACAATAATCAAATATATCTCACGAAAGTTTTAATAGGAAACATATGTAACAAGCAACGCTCACCACGGAACCCTGAGTCAGTCGGAATCACGCAAGCGTTATAAAACCTAACGAGGGGGCGATTGTAACGCGCCGATATCTGACGCACACGACTGCCATGCGAGATGGGCTCCGGCAATGAGGGGCTTTAGATTCAAGCTCACGCAGCAGCTCAGCTTGGAGCGTTCTTGATGTAGGCTTAAATGTCTTAATTGCCTTTTTTTATTACGACGGTGGCAAACAAGCCTGCGGCCCGCCTGATGTTAAGCAGTTACCGCCACCTATGGACGATTGCGACGCCAGGAGCATCACACGCGCATTGCTCACGGCAGTGCCAAACGAAGTGCAAGGCCATATATTTTGACTAAAGTGTAGAGTTTGAGAAGTTAGGCCTCGTAGAGTTAGGGCGTGTAGAGAAAAAAGCTTGGTTCTATGTAGAACCAAGCTTTTCCCATGTGGGATGGGATGGGATAAATTTTAGGCAGCGCGAGTCATATGGTCTCGTCTTGACATCATTTTACATGAAAATGTTGTTGGTGGGATTGTATTTGTCGCGATTGGAACGCCATCGTAGCACCTAGCACAACTGTCACAAGTGACTATTTCTCGCGCGAGTTATGCCTGTCTCTTTCTGTGCAGTAATGTAAGAGAGTGAGGGTTAGCGCTATGTCGCGTGACAAGAGTCACGAAGCATAGTTGTGCTAGATGGGCTGGTCAGGTTAGGGATACTGTGCTACCGACGTATCTACTCTATGTCGGCCCATTGTTCCCCTGTTTCCCTGTTACAACATCCATTACTTTACAATACAAAGATTTATACAAACTCCGTGAAAAAAGAAAATAACCCTAACATTCCGGATTTAGGGCACTACCGTTCCCACTTTTGATCTTTTTGCCAAACGGACTTTGTAAATCAGCGGAGCGGGAAATGCCGTAATAGATTCCTGTGGCCACTACAATAGGTGCGCCAGTGAGAGGGTCGACTGGTAAATGGGTCGCGGTGACCCTGGGATGGGGACAGATGACTCAACTGCTTCGCTACATGGGAAGAAAATCTAATTTTCTGGCCAGGGCAAGACGTAAAACTAGAAAAACTATAGGCGGTAATTTGTAAAGCGCCTGATCGCATATTTATGGCCTCTAATCTGGGACGTTCATGAATTCACCGCCCAAGGTATGTTACTAGATATTACCTGTCCGTCATCATTGGTCTTTTACTATAACAGACGAGTTAAGCTGCGTCTAATAAAATGCAATATTTACGAAGATGGCTGATACGAGAGTGACAGCCACGGCCGCATAATTGACAAATAAATATTGCGCCTATCAATGAAGGGGTTAGAGCTGCACGCTGGTGCCTCAGGTTGCGCTTGTGGGGAAGAGAAGTAAACCATGCTTCATGATGTGCAACCGCACCATCGCACAAAGTCCTCCATAGGTATACCTGCTGACGTAACTTCGATGGCAGTACAATAATATGATACCATGGAGCTGGTCTGATGACAGAGCCGGATAGTTGTCAGAAAAATATAATTAAAAAAAATTAAAAATATTTTTACTGGCGCACAAATTATTTACATTCACATGGATACAAAGAAGAAGTAATTGTATGCACATAGCTGAAAAAAGCTGGCATAAATTAATTTATACTTAAATAATATTATTTTCTGATTGCCAAAATTGCAATTTAAATAAGTTACAAAATATTAAAACGATAAATGTTTATTGTAGTATAAGCCAGATATAAGTTATTGAGAATATAATAATAACATAAAGTTTTATCACCTGTAAATTTATGTAAAGAGGAACTTACAATGATCTCCTCAGTTTCGTTATAGTTTAATATCAGAAGCCAGTCTAATAACGAAAACATACCGATTTTGAACTCTTTATAATCGTCTTGATGAGTAGTTGATGAATGTTAAAAAGTACAGTCAGTAATAAAATACCAATGTACTTTTTTTTAAAGAGACTTGTTTGATTGCTACTGTGTAAATTTGCTTTATATTGGCCTGTGAGTGAAATTACTGGTTGTCCTAGTAAACTTTATAAGTCAGGTAAACGCAACCCATTTGATAAATTACTAGCCATTTCTAACGCGGGAGAACGCGGCCGAGTATTTTTGGCAACTTTGGCCAGGTAGGAATCAAATTGTGTAATAAGTAGGTACTAAGTTTTATTTATCAGTTTAATCATTCTATATTTTTTTATAATGTGCCTTTTCTTAATTAACTTTTGCTTTATAGTGGGAATTGTTATCTCTGAAATATAGTTTCAGCCACGTCGTGAGATAAACATACACGCGAGCTCGACACGCACGTTGTTTTTACTATGAACAACCATTTTATCTGGTATGATAAATGAGTGTTGGGTAAATTAATGCATTACTTATGTACTTTAGAGAATGCGATAGTTGTCAGGCGAGCCAATGGTAAGGAATATTTTTGAAAGTGAAATTTGAGCTACTTTCGTTGTGGTTTGTTTTTATTTATTCATAATAATAAGAATAAATAAATATTAAGGCACAATCTTACACAAATCGACAATTTGAGTAAACAATACTATACATATATATTATGTATATATTAATAAATTATGTGTACTTAGTACTTTTTCATTAGTGTAGGTACCTACTTATAGTTTTATTATTTTAAATACCTTTTTGTACACGGGTGTTAGTTTGTCTATCTTCTTCTCGTACTGACTCAATTGCTCAAAGGTTAACTGGAAGGAGATACCTTATAGGGATAAGTTAGCATTTGTACCTATGTTGTTCTAGATGTATTTTTAACTGTTCTCGTGTACGACAATAAAGTGTTTTACTTACTTACTTAGGTACTATGGTGGGTACCAGACGATATAGTACATAATAGGTATATTATAGATAACATCCATGATCTGGGAACAAACATACGAGTTCATCACACAAATATTTGGCCATGCCGGAATTCAAAACCAGGACCAAATTTTCATTTGTCCGAAAGCCATTTTATCCAAAACTGTTAATTTTTCGAAATAATTATAGATCAAACCTAACCCTAACCTAATGGGTTATTTAAAAAGATATTTATAAAATCCAGAAAATATTATGAGTTCCAGGAAAAAACACTTTCATACAAATTTAAATTTGGTGAAACGTTACAGATGAAACAATGTTCTAGAGTGGAGATAGGATACCTGTAAATGTCATTCCATAGCTCTGACCGAATAGGAAAAACTATATAGTTGTCCAAAAGTAAAATATCCCAAATTGCCTTATCTGTTTTTCGCGATCTGTGCTCGTCCCATTGGGGACAAATAGGGTTATCCTTTTCATATATAATATGATAATGTCCACGAAATAAGGTGAACCCAGTTTCTTACTGACTGACGTATAAAGAAGCCATCTTTGTGTAAGGGTCGGGACACTAAAATATTGAAGAAATACGTGAGATAATAAAGCTACTAACAAATGAACACGACCTCGTCTTATCATTTATCACACTCATATATAGTTTTATGTGTATGTTTGTTACATTTTCACGCTCTAACCGCTGGACCAATTTTGATAAATTTTGGCATGAAGGTTGCTGACACCCTGGATCAACAGATAGGCTACTTTTTATCCCGGAAAACTGTAGTGCTCCTGTGGGATGAGGGTAACACCGCGGGGCGCAGATAGTAAAATAAAATATATACAAAATACAAATACAAATACTCTTTATTGCACACCTCCAACATAAAGGAATATACAACACAACATGAGATACATTAAAATAACAGGCAGAGGTAAACAACAGGCGGTCTTATCGCTAAATAGCGATCTCTTCCAGACAACCTTCAGGTAGCGGAGTAGTTGAAAATTAATGTTTGAAATTAGTAGGTGGTGCATAATAATAATAGGACTAAATGAACGACTACCATAAAAGACAAAAGTAATAAACATAGGTACATAAATAAAAATATACAGATATACTTACATAAATACTTAGACATAATAAATAAATATATTGTAAAGTAATAAATAAAACAAAAACAGTATGAGCCACAAAGTTAAAGGAGCGATTATTATTGCAGTGTACTAAGGGAGAGACAAATAGTGTTTTTTGACGAGGGTTTTAAATGTTGCAAGAGATTGGGCACGCCTTATATCCAGAGGAAGCGAATTCCACAGTAAAGTAGCCCGGAATGTAAAAGAACCATTACAAAATTTAGAGGATGAAGGGGGAGACAGTAATTTTATAATAATATATAAAATTCTAATATCAGTTTTTTCCGGAGTCAGTCATCATATCAGCCGATAGACGTCCACTGCTGGCCAAAGGCTTCTCCAAGGTTCTCCACAACGATCTTGCGCCGCCCTCATCCAATTTCTGCCTGCGATCCTAATCAGGTCGTCGGTACACCTTGTTGAGGGCCTTCCCACGCTGCGTTGTTCGGTCCGCGTTCGCCACTCAAGAACCTTTCTGCCCCAACGGCCATTAGTTCTACGAGCAATGTGCCCACTGCCACTTAAGTCTGGCGAGTATCTACAACCTAATTACTTTAGGAATAATCTTAGCAGCGCACGATTCCACCTGTAAGTAAAATATTCTTTATCCTCCGTGAGTCGCGTAGCAGCACGGAAAGCTGCCCCTGATGAAGAGCTCCATATGAGTTCGAAACGTGTCAGATTCTTCCTGACAGTTTGTACGTGAGTTTAAACCGTTTTTATAATTATCAAAGAAGTCTCCCTGTAACCTTTACGGTGACTTATGGCAAATGCGAGTGATTTTCTACGTATTTAAATAGTTTAATCTTCGCCTCTTCGGTCCTTTTTATAAACAAACAAAGTACGAGTACTGCCTAATAGGTGACCCGTAACGTAACAAATGAGGTAAAAGAGTAGGTGGGCGTATTGAATCCAAAGTGAAATTAATTGGTGGGTGTACGTGGGTGGCAAGGGTATATTTCAAGTGACTTTAGAGGCTAATGGATGTTTCTAATGGAATCCAAGCATCAACAATATTATAATTAGGGTTAGGACATATACAAATACAAATAATTTATTTGCCAATAAAAGTGCTTATTTCTACTTACATTTTTGATGTTACTTATTATGGTAAAAACCAAAGTTAAGTAAGCGTCCACTGACCCCCGTACTAGTGTGAACTGTATCACGGTATGGTAGCATACCGTGGTTCTATAATCCATGGAGTCGCTAATTGTATTTTTTCAAAGTCAAAGTTGGAGTATAAAATATAATATGGCGATATATTCGTTTTATGCTATTACATCTTTAAATACTAAAAAATAATATTATATAGTCTGCGTAAAGGTGACCTTTTGATTTTTTATATTACAAGTATGGGCTTCAAATATATGCAAGAGCCATTTATTTCAAAAGTCTGATCTCTTTGCGGTGAATTTAATAATATATTTTTACTAAGTACCAAAATTTATTACGTTCAGTAATGAATGATAGAGCAGCATAAATCATGGTGTCTAATATAATGTCATATATTTTTAGACTTACACTCTGAAAAAGAAAACAAATAGCGACTCCATGGATTTTAGAACCAATTTTCAAAGCGATCCGTTTGCTCGTTTGCCCCCTATGATATAAAAATAATAATAATAAATATATAACAACTATCAACAATCTTCACACTGTGTCCATACTATCATCATGCAAATCTCTTAAAGTGGAATAAAGAATTCCATAAATATTCAAGATGGCTACACAAGTTTGCACTTTGCGCTACCATATGCGCATAATGCATAAGAATGCTCCATCTTTATGCGTATAGCGGGGCAATAACGCCCTTTTGTCCAGGGAAGTGCAAGGGCCATATTTTTATATAAACTCTGGGCTAGCGTTGAAATATTGTGGTCGAACAATGTTATTTGCACTTTTTGTGTTCGCTTCGCTAAGACAGTAGTATAATAAACACGAGAGAATCTTACACAAATCGGCCTAGTCAAACTAAACAAAGCGTGTAAGTACAATGGATAGGCAAAAGATCACGTTATATATTAAAACGAAGATGCCCGCAACTTTGTACGCGTAATTTTTACTACCGTACTCGGATAAGTCGGATCCTATAACCATCTTTGGACGTCCAGCTATATTTGTACCAAATTTGGTTAAAATTCGTTCAGCCGTTTCAACGTGATAAGAGGATAAAGTAAATTATGTCCAACAGATGGCGCCGCGCGCCCTTGCAAAATAAAAGACGACCCTTCATCACACTATTAAGATTTTTCCTGAAATCATGACCCCTCTCCATAGAAAACTGATTTTCTATACAAATCTAGAATAGTAATAGATATATAATATTTGAATACGTTGGCGGGTTATTCGTTAATCGTTAATTTACTAAGTTAGCATTTTAAGCAACGTAAAGTTAACTTTTGAAAATGTTGACAGACGCGTTAACCTCCGCTATAAAATTATATTGTTTGATGAATATTTTATTTAATAAATCATTAGTAATCTGACTTTCATGTTCGAGAACGAAAACATATTATAATAGAAATAATATCATTTAATTATTTAGGATAGGGTGAACCGTCGAGCCGAACACGACAAGGTACAAGAGACCAATGAGAGACCAATGAGACCAAGAGTCCAACGATCAATGTGGTGATCCTTAGCAGAGGATTTTACCTCAGTGGAACTATTTAGGCCGATATGGTGATCATGAACTAGGGCCGCTGGTACATGATTGTTTAGATTAACTGTATTGATAATCCAAATTGTTTTAATAAGCCGCATACTTTCTTGAGATCGAATCAGAAATGAGGAGATTCGTAGACGAACCAAGGTCATCGACATAGCAAACCGGGTAAGCAAGCTGAAGTGGCAATGGGCGGGCACGTAGCTCGAAGGACTGATGGCCGTTGGGGCAGAAAGGTTCTCGAGTGGAGACCACGTACCGGCAAGCGCAGTGTAGGACGACCTGGTTAGAGTTGCGGGGACTCGCTGGATGCGGGTCGCTGCTATCCGGCCCATGTGGAAGTCTATTGAGGAGGCCTTTGTCCAGCAGTGGACGTCCTATGGCTGAAATGATGATGATGATGATGATACTTTCTTAAACCCGTAGAGTATAATAAGGCCGAGCTCGGCGAAGTTGTTCGGCAAAGTCCTGAATAGCGCAGCTGTATGGCCGGCTGATTTACGACGGAGGCTAACAGTAACGCGCAAATTTATGCACTGCAGAATGCAGTTTCCATGTACAAGTTTTACGAAGTCAAAATTAGCTTATTTCTTATGTAGTTTGTTGCCACTGTGGATAGGACTGCGAGCACAGAAATTCGGATTTCTTTAGTGAATTATTTATGAGATTTAAAGGTGTGTACTAAATATTACGAGCAAGCTGAATTTGTTAATTTTATTAGGTAATTTGAAATTTTGACACAGAGGAATGGATGAAATTTTAAAAAAACTTGAATTTTTGTTTATAGGTAGAAATAACGCCCATCATTCCTAGTAAAGGGCTACAGATTTTTCTGTAGCTTAAAAAAAGTTAAGAAAAATACGAAAAAAAAAACTGTAATTTTTTTCTAGGAATTATAACTACAAACAAAAATTCAAGGATTTTTTTTATTTTATTTATTCGCCGTTACTGTGGTTATGATGAAGCATTGCGATATTCCCAATTTAGTGATACCTCTGCTTATTTAGTTCTATCTTCTTAATTATCTTCTATCTATCTATCTATATCTATATTAATATATAAACGGATATGTCCTGACTGACTGACATATCAACGCAGGGCCGAAACTACTGAACCCAGGACCTTCAAATTTTTAGAATAGATCAAATATATAACGCAATCAAGGAATAAGAAGGGATATTTCAAAATTCATCCCCAAAGGGGGTCAAATTGGGGTTGAAAGTTTGTATGGAAATCGTGTAATTTTTAAGTAAGAGACATAAAACTTTGTGTACAGATGTTCCATGTAAAGACAAGAAAACTAATTTCAGAATTTTTGAAAACTCATCCTTTAAAGGGGTTAAAAGCGAGGTGAAAGTTTGTATGAGGAACTTGGGATTCTTTGAGTAAGAGTGGTGATACTTCGTGTATAGCTCTTTCTATACAAAATAAGAAAACAAGTTTCAGCATTTTCGGAAATTCATCCCCGAAAGGGTTTAAAGGCACAGTGAAACTTTGTATGAAAAACGTGGTCTTTTGAGTCAGGGGTGAATTATCTTGCGTGTAGACTGATCATCAAAAACTAAGAACATGTATTTCAACGTTCTTGAAAATTCAACCCCTAATGGGGTAAAGAAGGAGGTGAAAGTTTCTATGAAGGCTTGGGATTCTTTCAGTAGGAGTAGTAATATTTCGTGTATAGGCTCTTCTATGCAAAGTAAGAAAACGAGTTTCAGCATTTTTGGAAATTCATCCCTGAAAGGGGTTTAATGGACAGTAGAACTTTCTATTACAAACGGGGTTTTTTGAGTAAGGGGCGCATTCTTGTGCGAGTACACTAATCATTTAAAACTGAGAACATACATTTCAGCGTTTTTGAAAATTTTACCCCTCATGGGGTAAAGAGGGACTTGAAAGTTGCTATGAAGAGCTTGGAATTATTTGAGTAAGAGTGCTAATATTTCGTGTATAGTTTTTTTTATACAAAGTAAGAAAACAAATTTTGGCATTTTTGCAACTTCACCTCCAAAAAGGGGTTAAATGGACTGTGGAACTTTTTATGAGAAACGGGGCTTTTTTGAGTAAGGGGTCAATTCATTTGCGTGTAGACTCTTCATCAAAAACTGTGAATATTGATTCCAGCGTATTTGAAAGTTCAACTCCTAATGGGGTAAAGAGGGAGATGAATGTTTTTATGAAAAGCTTGAGATTATTTAAGTATGAGTGGTAATATTTCGTGTATATGCAAAGTAAGAAAACAAGTTTTAGCATTTTGGAAATTCACCTCCGAAAGGGGTAAATGGATAGTGGAACTTTTTATGAGAAACCAGTCTTTTTTTTTGTATGGAGTGTTATATTTTGCGTGTAGACTTTTCATCAAAAACTGAGAATATAGATTTCAGCGTTTTTGATAATTCAACCCCTAATGGGGTACGCTGAGAGGTGGCAGTTCGTATGAAGAGCTTGGCATTTTTTGAGTAAGGGTGATAATATTTCGGGTATAGGTTAATCATTACAAATCACATCACAACAACTAACTTTGCACCACACGATCAAATGAAATTACAAAGTAAGAAAAAAAAAATAATATTCATCCCCTAAATAGGTTAAATTTCATGTTACTATAATTAAGAGGTACGCGGGTTTTTTTGTAGAATATTAATTTAAAACTGAGAAAATAAACTTGAGCTTCTGGAAATTCATCTCCAAAATGGGTCTAATGGGAGGTGAAAGTTTGGATGAGAAAAAGTTAGATTATTTTAAGTCTGCTCATATTCTGTGTGTCACTAAAATACAAACTAAAATACTATTTTTAGAAATTTTTGAAATGTAATGTCTACGTAATTGGGGAAGATGAAAGTTCATGTAAGGAATATTTTCGTGTATAAACTCTGAATTCATTTCTGGAAAGTTTTTTGACTGTGTGAAAAACGTAGGATTCTCTGGATAAGTGACAAAATTTCGTGTTCTTTTTTGCATTTTCAGGTTTCCGTGCCTCAAAAGGAAGAAACTTTACCCTCAAAATATCACTTAGTTGTCCGTCCGTCCATCGAATTTAAATGGAAATGAAAACCATAAAGGTACTTAGGACTATAGTCCCTTGAAGCTGTTTAGAAACCAAACTTTTAAGTAAAAACTTAAAAAAAAGATCCGGCTGTGTATGCCGCAAAAAACGTATATCTCGATACTCGCAAGGGAATCAAAATTTATAAGATAGGTATTTTCCGTTGATCTAAAACTATGAATTTGGCAAGTAATACCGTGTCATACTACAAGTACTTATAGGGAAAAATCTGAAAACTAGAAACTAATATGAACATTTCTAATTAAATAAATAAAATAGTCAGTATATAAAGTACGTAAAGCAGTTTTCCAACGTTAATGTTAATTTTGCTGCTTAGTAGGTACATTTTATCTTTTCATTAGCAATATGCAGTGTTTTCAAAGTTCGTAAGGAGTCCAACTCGCACTTGACCGGCTGTTGGTATTAACTATTAACTGAGAATACTGATTTATACGTATTATTCCTATCCTTAAGGAGATTAAGGTGAAAAAGGTTCTTACAGATACAGCTGCGGAAGCTTTTGGCTATTTAAAGTCTTCTAAGGCTGACTGGTTTCAGAAAAACATTGATAAGCTTCAGCCATTTCTCGATGCTAAAAGAGAGGCTGCGCTGCACCATAAACTTACTCCTACTGATGGATCCAGGGAAAGATTGACTAAAGCCAAAGCTGACCTGCAACGTAATATTCGTCACTGTGCCAACGAGTACTTTGTGGAGGTGTGCAAAAGTATTGAAGCTAGTGCTTCCACTGGTAATTTTGCCGGCGTATACTCGGGCATAAAGAAAGCTCTCGGTCCTCTCCCTTCAAAGACTGCTCTTCTTAAGGAAGCAGATGGTACTATTATATCTGACACGGGCCGACAGCTTCACCGATGGGTAGAACACTACACACAACTTTATTCACTACCTATTGGGATACAGCCGCAAGCAATTGCATTGATTCCCAAATTACCGGTATTGCATGAGCTTGATAGCGTTCCCTCTGTTGCAGACTTCCACACTGCTGTTAAACAACTTAAGCGTGGTAAGAGCCCTGGATGTGATGGCATCCTTGCAGATATTGTTAAATTGCAGTGTGTAGCTCCCATTCTCTGTAACTTTTTTGCTAAATGTTGGCAAGAGGAGTATGTCCCTCAGGATATGCGCGATGCCAATATTGTCACACTATATAAAGGCAAGGGTGACCGCGGCAACTGTGACTCATACCGTGGCATCTCCTTGTTGAGCATTGCTGGAAAGCTGTTTGGTCGCGTCATCTTGGCCAAGCTGCAAAAACTAGCAGATCGTGTGTATCCTGAGGCGCAATGCGGATTTCGTGCTCAGCGCTCCACCACTGACATGATCTTTTCCCTTCGTCAACTACAAGAGAAGTGCAGGGAGCAAAGAACCCCCTTCCTGGTAGCATTTGTGGACTTGAACAAAGCATTTGATACCGTCAGCAGGGAAGGATTATACACCATACTGCAGAGTATCGGTTGCCCTCCAAAGCTTCTAAGTCTGATTAAGCTTTTCCACCAGGATATGAAGGGTTCTGTTGTGTACAACGGTAACACGTCTGACCCGTTCGATATGCGTAGAGGTGTACGTCAGGGTTGCGTCTTGGCGCCAACGTTGTTTGGCATATTCTTCTCCGTACTCTTGAGGGTTGCTTTTGGGGATGTCACTCAGGGTATACACATACGAACTAGGGCTGATGGCAAGTTGTTCAACATATCACTCTTAAAATCTCGAAAACACTGCAAAGATTACTATGTTGACAGATTGTTATTTGCCGATGATGCCGCTTTCGTCGCAACATCGCCGGAGGATCTTCAGCGTATGGTGGATAGATTCGATGCGGCGTGTAAATTGTTTTCGATGTCCATCAATGCCAAGAAAACAGTTATAATGGCCCAAGGCGTATATGAAGACCCCTCAGTAACGCTTAATGACTCACCTCTGGAGGTTGTGGACAGCTTCTGTTATCTTGGATCTACGGTATCAAGTAACCTCTCACTTGATGTTGAGATCAACACCCGAATCGGCAAAGCATCAACGATGTTTGGGAAGCTTAGTGCAAGAGTATGGGAAAACAGGCACCTCACCGTACATACCAAAATGATCGTTTATCAAACATGCATTTTGTCCATACTCTTGTACGGTGCTGAAACTTGGACGTCGTATGCTAAGCAGGAGCGTAAATTAAACAGTTTCCATATGCGTTGCCTGCGTCGTATTTTGGGTATCTCGTGGAAAGATCGAGTCACAAACGAGAAGGTGCTCAGTATCGCACGCTTGCCCAGCATCGCAGCCATCTTAAAACAAAGACGCCTGCGTTGGCTTGGGCACGTGCAAAGGATGGAACCATCTCGTTTGCCACGTATAGCTCTCTTGAGTGAGATTGCTGATGCTAAGCGACCCATTGGACGACCTATGTTACGCTTTAAGGACAGCGTAAAGCGTGACATGTTATCCTTCAAAATTAACACCCAACACTGGGAGGTTACGTCTGAAGATCGTGACCTTTGGAGGAAGACTTTGTGCGAGGGTGTGGTTGCGCATGATGAAGTATGGTTTGCTTCTCTTTCTCACAAGCGCGACATGAGACACCAGCGTGCAGCTTTTCCCCCTTCATCGATAGGTGCAACATTTATTTGTCAATTATGCGGCCGCGGCTGTCGCTCTCGTATCGGGCTTTCCAGCCATCTTCGAAAGTGCCGCAGTTTATTAGACGCTGCTTAACTCATCTGTTATAGATGTAAAAGGCTAATGATGATGATGATGGTAAGGAGATTAAACTTTTGACTATGATTTCGTTTGGTTCATCGGAAAATAAATTGTCCCATGTGTTATACCACCAACGTGATCTATAGAAATATAATAAATGTACTACCCAAAATACGAGTATATATGTATGCGCGCAGATTTTTATTAGTTTCTATTATTTTAAGAAACAATAAAACGGGAAGTCAGTTTCCAGACCCTGTGCGAGCGAAGCCGCGGGCAAAAGCGAGTATAGCCATATTTAACAATCAATTACTTATATTCATTTGAAGCGCCTTCACAAAGTTTCAGAGCATATAATGTTTTAAAATAATAATAGGTATTACGAATGAATGTCTAGTAACATTATTAACTAATGACTATCTATTTGTCAGCTTTAAACCTCCTGGGATTGTTTCGAAATGGATGTTTGCAATTTTTTATCTTATCAACCACCACATCTCCGCCATTTTGATTAAAAAAAACTGAATCGAGTATAAATAGCTATACAGGGTGGCTCGTCATTTAAATCGGTCAGTAATGTCAGTATTGGAAAGTATGAAACTATAAGTCATACGAAGATATGTTCTTAGGAACAATGCCATTTTAATAACAAGAAAAACTGCATTCATACATTTGAAAAAAACCTGTACTCAACTCGGGAATCGAACCCGGTTGTATTTTAGACATTATGTTTCATAGAGACATTTACTGCTTAAGACCTACACAATCGATATCTAAATAAAAATAGTGTAAGTTTATTTTTTCAAAACAACCGGGTTCGATTCCCTAGTTGAGTACAGGTTTTTTTTCAAATGTATGAATGCAGTTTTTCTTTTTATTAAAATGACATGGTTCCTAAGAACATATCTTCGTGCAATAAAGATTAAATAAATAATACCTTTAGAGTGAGCTATATAATAAGACGGTAAAAGTACAAAATGACACGCGCGTCTGTACACACGTCTCATAGCTGAGTTACTATATTTGCCAATGTCGCTATAATCTCCAAGCTAGACTCCAGTGGAGGGACGACCTTAATACATCTCGCGGCTTGAATACTAACCGGTACCGCAGAGTAGAGCAGAAACTTCTAAGTTAATAAACATTTTCTCAAACGTGTAATGAAATAGCGTCATAACGTGCGTTATACTTGTAACAGGCTTCGAAGTATCACTTTTCGGACGAAACAATTCGGTTTTTTTTTTGAAAAAAAAAAAGTAGTTTTTTTTTATCTAGTTTTTTTTCCCTTTTTTATTTAGGCAACAAAGAGTCACAATACAAAGCATATCAGCATATTACGGTTAACACTAGTATGCTAAAAGACCTGTAGTGTTTTTTTTTTAGTTATGAGGGGGTGAAGGCGGTCCAAATGGTTCGTGTAATATTACACACGCTGCTGCTTGTCGGTTCTGTTAGCTTGAACATGGCTTACCACGCTACCGCGTCTAGATCTTCCTTCATAGAAGGATTTCCATCATACTCTATAGGCATTTTTCTCAAAAGGGTTACCTAACTTCTGATATACTATTAATCAGTAACCTATAATTCTTCCATCTGATTTATTTAATAACATTTTAACCAATAGGTATTCTAAAATGTATTATAATGAAACAGGTTTCTCCTTCGCCGCCGTTGATTTTGTGGCCTGCTTTACAATGCGACGCCATTCTTCTCGTACTGCTGCCCTCCTGGTACATTAGTGTAGAGGACCGTTGACAGCGGTTTTTACTTGATCCGTCCGCCTCATCGGTGATCTTCCGCGTGGTCTGTTTCCCTCGACTTTGCCTTGTACCACCAGGCGCTCGATAGATTCGCATCCGCCCCGCGATACGTGTCCAAAGAAAGTGAGGATTCGAGGTTGTACTATGCTTGATAGCCTCTGACTGATGTCTAGCTCTCGAAGAATGGACTCATTGGTTTGGAAACGGGTTTACTCAGATCGTAAGCCTCGGTTCAGTTCGCGATTCATCACAGAAGCGGCGATTACTCGCAGCAGCGGCCATTCGAACCTAGTCATAATCGTACCCCGTGGTTTTCAGTGCACGGATGATTTGACGCCGGCTATGGTTATAATGTAGTTTCATATGTCAGAGAATCACGGAAGTTTTCTATTTATATCTATTAGTTAGGTAAAAACAAAATATTGATCAACACAAATGAATAATCATTTTTTCTTTTCACATTATTTTTCTCTAAATTGGATCGAAATAGGTCGTAATAATTCTGAGTAGAAAATACCTAAACTATCCAAAATATAGAAAAAAATCGTTAAGCATAATGGTCCTACTCACATTCTTCGGCCTTTTCATAATTCGATTCAGATATTAAAAGCACCGACCACAACAGAAAATACTGAAGTCGCAAGAAAGCTATTGTTTTCGGCGCATACTTAATTATGTATAACTTACATCATGCTGTGTTAACGGAATGCGTGAATAATTAAGCACCGGGTCTGAATACTAAACAGGTGATTGCGCAGATACTTACAAAAACATCACTGTAGAAGTAACGCTGACGAGTTGTTATTTGAAAATATACTCAAGGATCACAGGTTGCATAAGCACTATAAAAATAAAATACATATATTATACAGCCTCTATAGATCTTAAATGAGAATTATAATGGATTACTATGTGTAGGTACTTAGTAGTAATATTTCGGATAAAAGTTACGGGAAATTCATTAAATGTTAAGTTTCTTTTATCCCTTGTCATAAGCATAAGCGTAAAAAAATACATTTACAACATTACACTTAAGGTGTTTATTTAAATTACTTGTATTTTTGCTTATTATTCCTTATCACTGGATTGGCCCTGCGGGGCAATAATTACAATATTTTATGAGTTTTAAAAGGACAGACTCATCATAATGGACATTTTGAATCAAATTTATTTATTTGTCAATATTTATTTTATAATGACGTGTTCTCGAATGAAAAAAACCGGCCAAGTGCGAGTTGGACTCGCGCACCGAGGGTTCCGTACAAACACTTTCCATCCCTAAGTGGTTAAGTTAAGTTTGCACCTGGTATGTATAGCGCCCCATATAAATTAGGTGCAAAGTTAGGTATTAAAAAAAACTACTTACTAGATCTCGTTCAAAACAATTTTCGTTGGTAGTTTTATGGTAATGTACATCATATGTTTCTTTTTGATTTTTCATTTTCTTATTTTAGAAGTTAGAGGGGGGGGGGGGGGCAACTTTTTTCCACTTTGGAAGCGTCTGTCACGCAAACTATTCGGTTTAGAAAAAAAATATTTTAGAAACCTCGATATCATTTTTGAAGACCTATCCATAGATACCCCACACGTATGTGTTTGTAGAAAATTGAGTTTCAGTTCTAAGTATGGGGAGCCCCCAATATTTATTATTATTTTTTTATTTTTGCATCAAAATCTTAATGCGGTTCACAGAATACATCTACCTACCAAGTTTCAACAGTATAGCTCTTATAGTTTGGAAAAAATGGCTGTGACATACGGACGGACAGACAGACGGACAGATGGACAGACGGACAGACGGACGGACAGACATGACGAATCTATAAGGGTTCCGTTTTTTGCCATTTGGCTACGGAACCCTAAAAAAACGAAGAAAAGAAAAAAAAAAGAAAAAAACGCTTGGTAGGAACTTTTTCTTCACCGAGATGACTGGCAAGATAGAGAGAAAGGCCTTTGCCCAGCAGTCGGATACACATACAGGCTAAATAAATAAATGACGTGTACATGAATTAGTGAGTTTACTTTTTAAATCCTGTCAAGAGTTCTCTTATTTACAAATTAAACTAGATGCTCTGTTTCACGAGATGACACATGACAGCGTTTCTTTTACTTAGTGCACTCACTGTCACATATTCCTCTGTACCTTTTCTACGACTTCATGTCAAAAATGATTTACCTAAAAACAATGAGTTACCATCCACAGCAAAATATACTTTAGTCCTAGACTAATAAAATACAACTCTGTAAGCCAAGATAAAGGTAGGTTTTAGGAGTTTACTTCGGTTGGTAAAGGCTGAACAGTCAAGAGTTAAGGTTGAGAATGGGGTGACTAAGTCGATATTATGTTTCAAGAGAAAGTTACCAAAGGTAAGGTTGTCGATATATCAACTAGTTTGTAAGATTAATCATAAAACATGGAGAAGTTTAATCATTTTCCGAACCGAGGATTAGTTTACCTGGAACGGAAGTGTAGGTATTGTTGTGATTTATGAATTTTGGATAAAGCTTAGGATTTGGCTGAATTTTCCACAGTCACCTCTTTCTTAACTGTCCAGGTTGGATTACTTAGAGATGGTTGTTTGCCGTACTTTATGTCTAATTATTGTATGGAGCGGTTTACACTCACGTAAAATTGACAGGCCCGACATGATTCGAACGCGTATAGAGCTCTTCATCAGGGACTGCTACCCGTACAGCGGCGCGGCAACTTTGTCACCACCATCAGAGCTCCATACGAGTTTGAAACATGTCGGGCCGTTCCTGACAATTTCACGTGAGTGTAAACCGCTTAGTACTTTGTTTCATTGTCAATCTCTGTATAGTATAGAGTCTGTGTGTCTGCAATAACACACTGGATTCGTTCTTAAATTGGTTAACCTGTTCAAAACTTTGTTAACGCAGAACATTCTCAATATTCTCTGTTTGAATTCGAAATCAATATTTCTACGATGAAATATTACTGTGTTCCAATACAAATATCAGCATTTCCGCACATGTTCGAGAAGCTATACTTCCTTCCTTTTTATAAACAGTTGAGTAAGATTTGAAAAATTCAAGATAGCAAGACATTTTGCCGGCTGCTGCGTTCGGCAAACTTAATGCATTTTAAAATTTCATGAGCAAATGTGTCCCAGGCTGATAGTGTTTGTCCCGGGTTCCGTCTGCGTAAACGTAATGAGATGAAGGTAGGGGAAGTTAAATAGGAGAGAGATGTCACATACGATACATTCCTATCGCGCATATGTCTTATTAATGACTAGTACGTAAGCATTTATAAAATGTTTACGTTGCGTTCTATCTATTTATCAGCCACAGATGTCCACTGCTGAACATAGGCCTCCACCATGACTCACTACAAACTGCGATACCGTGCAGATCGCATTTATTGATTCCCGCTACCCTCACGAGGTCATCCGTCCATCTAGCCGGGGGCCGACCCACGCTTCACTTTCCTATACGTGGTCGCTGCTCCAGGACTTTGCTGCCCCAACGGCCATCCATTCTCCGGGCTACATGGCCTGCCCATTGCCACTTCAACCATGCAATCCTGTGAGCTAAGTTGGTTACGTTGGTTCTTCTGCGGATATCCTCATTTCTGATTCTATCGCGAAAAGAAACCTTATATACCTAATTATTAAGAACAAGCTGCCAAATATGTGCGATTCATATTTATGACCTTATCCGTGTACCATAATTGAGTAAAGTTCATTCAATCATTCATTTATCCATAAATGATGATTTAAGCAGATAAAAGTGCAACTCCACACTCTATTGCCGTATTAATTAGTGCTATGAGGTATTGTGAATGCTGGTATGTTTGTTCGATTGCGTATATTTTCTGGTCTTAGTCTTCTATTTAATAAGGGGATAATATTATCAAAATATTGGGTCACGATAGAGATCTAAGTACTTTGTTATGTACCGGCATCACATATTTCTGTGCTTGCGGTAAAATCCCAATTTACTAATATTTTTCTTATTTTGGTAGAAAGAATCTTCAATATATGCGATACAGGAAAGTGATACAGGGGCCTAATTCGAGTGTCGATCGCCAAACGTCAGATCACCGTTAGATAACAGTCATCTCTCCGTGATCTCGCCTTTGAACTGTCATTAAAACGCGATGATGAAGCTCATCGCGTTTTAATGTCACATGTGACATATCTCATCTCAGTTTTGGAAATACGAAGGCGATAATGATTGTCAAAAATGTTATTCATGCATATGAATTTCTGTTTTGAAAGAAACGTAACGGACTAATTTCACGTACTACGCGGTCAGTTTAAAGTATGCGCCTGTTATTTATGCCGTCACATACAAAGGAAACGAAAATTTTGCGCGTCCGAATTGACGAAGTTGCGATGATCTAGGGATATCGCCACTTGTCAAGTAGGCACACGTCAAAAGTGACGGATGGCGATGAAAAGGAGAGATCTCCATTATATCTCTAAAATTGGTCGAATACCCCCCCTGGTTGTAACGATCTAAGAACTACCTCTCGTTTATAAAGATATCTGTTTGTAATTTTTTAACTACTTTCGGTTTTCATATTTTCGTACGTTAAGAGGCCTTATTCCTTTTAAAATGCTGATTGTTTAGACATTTTTCTCTATGATCAGACATGTTTTTTAACATATCGAGGGCTTCATGCTATAGGGGCGTATGCGCAAAACCCCTACTTTTCAGGAGAGGCAAAAAACTTAATAATTTTTCGTCGCTTCGACGGATCTTTTTGCAAATTTGCATGGAGTATTTATATTGTCACTGTTTTTATCTAGTATGATCAATTTTACGTAAAGTATTCTAAAAACTAGTAATTATGCGCTTACGCCTCTTTACTGCGGCGCAAATATTCGAAATGACTGTCGATTTTCCTTGAAAAATACTTGAAATTGAGGGGCGTATAAATTAAATCTTTTCCTATTCAATTATTCAATGAAAATCGGTCTGAGTTCTGTTTTTATATCGAAATACTTTCTTTTTACAGTAATTTTCAAATTGTTACGAATCTCCTTCAATTTTTCTGATTTTTTTTACGCCTGTTTCGCCCGACAAAAAAACAGTGCTAGTGGCTTTTGAGTGTGGTCGTATAGTAGTGATCTAAGGCAAATTCAAGCATTTAGTGAAGAAAGAATATACATTTCACTGATTAAATTATTCGTTTCTTTGATTTTAACTTTTTAGAAGAACTTATGACCCAGCGCCGCTCTTGAATCGGTGACATTCTGGGATATTAAGTAATGACGGCAGATGTCGATCTCCAGTCGCCTGACCATCTCGAACGATTATTAACTGAGTACTTCAGTGCTAATCAAAGTCTCTCTGTCTACCCGTCGGTCTTTGCCTAGAACAGCAGTCATAAAGTCGTTAAAGGTGTCTTCTTGCGAACTGCAAGCAGTTGAGGTGCCCCCTCTCTGAAGAAATCGGATTTTACGAAATCTTAATAGGTTCTAGTAATCTAGTGTGTAATGTGATAACATGACAATCTTCTACAATAACGAAGCATTAACCGTACGCCGTGGCGAGTTAATGGCACTACTTTTGCCAACCCAACTCCATCAGAAAGCCCAATTCTAGTAGGAGACCCTTGATGTTGCTGACGAGTTATAAGATAGACTACGGAAATCGGTTGATGTTGTGCCCACTATTTGTTCACTCGAGGACACCTTAGCTGCTATCCTGAGGTTCTGTATTCCCGTGGATGTCAAGCAAATCAACCTCTGAAGTGATTGTAGTTTAGCTTCAACGGTGAATAGTTATGTTCAAAAATTAAAACTTATTATGCCGGGTATGCTACGTTTTTTTTATTTACCATGCTCGACAAATTAGAGCTCTGTATTGATCATTTTGGGTTAGTTACCCACAAAGTATCTGTTAGCGAACATTACCAGTTAAGTGTTTTCGAATAAACTGTCAGTTTGTTGTTAGACAGCCAGTGTAGAGCGGGTGAAGTCACATTTACATACCCTTGTGATTACCGCTCGTTAGTATTACTATGTCGCAGGATATGATGACTCTGTGTAATAGTGATGTTCGTTTAGTGTGGCGATGATTTCACAAAAGTGGTGAGCGGACGTAGCTTCGAAGGTTCTTACTTTGCTACCACTGCCTTTTTGAGTGCACCAGTTTTGGCTTCACCAGTTTCGATGCCGATGAATCTCTTTCATTCCGGCTCCTACCAGTGCCGCTTTTATGCTGGTGAATTTTATCCTGTCGATGCCGTTGACGTCCCTCAATGTCTATGAATGTGCCTAAGCATAAGGCACATACATTGTTTTTAGTATTTTGCAGAATACTTTATGTTGCAAGTGCTTAAGCAAAACACTGATTAATCTTCACTGAAGAATCTAACGCCTGAGTAGAAGGTTTCTACCTGGTTTTGTATGACAATTACTTCGACTTGTCTACGCAGTACGCAGGCAGCCAAAACAATAGTAAATATCTTGATAATTATCTCTCTTCCCTTCTATTCCGTTCGGTTCTGGTAATTTTTATGAGTCAAGCAGTTGAAAGCCCTCTGTATTTTTTGTCGCCATTCTCTCTCCGTTGGAGTATTCTCTTCATCCACCCAGCTCACTAACCGTTATAACTCACAGCCCGAGAAGCGAGTCTGTACGAGGGTTGTTTCTTCCGCCGCTGAGCTGGTGAAGGTATTATCTGGCTTGTGTAGGGATCCTAAAACTGCAGTTACCTGTTTGTAGAGGAGACTTAGTTTGGTCTTGACTAATTTGTGCCCGTGCTAAAATGTTCATTTTTGTATTGAGTTTCCTCGTCTTTTTTCTGCTTATCCTAAACTTCTCCAGCTTGACTAGTTAGCTTTGTCCCCGCAGCTATCTGAGATGGATAATTATGCATGATGGTAGCAATCCATTATGGTATATGTAAGGACGCCTGTTAATCTATTTCTTCATCGCCCCCCTGCCCCATATTTCTTGGGAACCTCTGTTTTCAACAAAGTTGGACCTAGTCGGCTCGCATATTATGTGCGATTCATGCTAAGTGGGTTCGTCCTTCGGATGACGTCGAGCATTTATGATCTGGATATTGAATCGAATCCACCTGGGATACGAGCAGGATAGTTCCTTAGAAACCTACCAGTTAGATATGTTTTTCGGAGAAAGGTGTGACGTTCAAGGACTTTGCGCCCATATGGTGCGACGGTATATGAGGCCGAAGACTGATACTATCACTAAAAAGTATGGTAAATATGGTCGTATGTACATACGCCGCTATTGTGCGACAATTTTTGGTAAATCACACAATCGAGTAATAGACGTATGAACATATACGCCTTTATACTCCGATCATATTATGAGATTCCATTACATTACTGCGCTTACGCCTACTGTACGCCTCTTTGGATCGATAAAAATTTATGACCTACAATGATACGCCAAAACATATTTTATTTATTTTAAATAACTTATAATCACGATAAAATTATGAAAAAAATTGACCCGATGTATCGTTATTAGATGAATACGATGCCGTTAAAAACGAAAAATCGCATTTTTGCGCATACGCCCCTATAGTATGAAGCCCTCGATATTATTGATGTTACTACCTAGAACAGGGCTATTTAGATTTATTGGTATATATTTGAAACCTACAGTTTGAAATTTTCATTGATAATTTTTGTTTCAAAAGCCACTCGAAATTGACAAAATTCACGCGGATAATTAGTTTATTCAACTTATTTTCGACTGCACGCAATGAAAGCATGGAATAGCTATGTTACTACATAGAACTCAGGGAAAAGTATTATTCACTTCAAAAAGTTGGTTAAAATTATCAATATATTTGTCGTAATAAGAAAAAGTTTTTTTTTTAAAGGAATAAGGCCTCTTAACATTGTAAATTATTTTGTCCTATAGCAATCTTCATAGATAAATCTGTCAAGTTGCCAAAGGCGTTTTTCCTAATTAACTAAGAGTTTGGGAATAACATTTAATAATAATTAAATGTATTTACAAAATATAAACTATTTAAAAAAATATAGCTATTATTACACAATATTCATAAATAAGTACCTATTAAATGTTATATCTAAATTTATTTTTGTTGATAAAGAGGTCTTCATTGAATGAGTGAATGGTTTTGTGAGGGCAGAGGGCCTTGCTGAATGTCTTCGCCTCATTCAGAGCTCAGAGGTCAAGCCTCTAACTGTTTCCAAATACATATTATATGATTTTATGAAGCAACTTTCATCATAGCCATGGAGCTATTTGGGCAAATTTTTATTTTGTTGTAGTTTTTTTTTATCAGATTTCTATAAAATTTGGTAGGTAAGTTGGTAAAGTTGCTTATTCTGAACAAGGTAAAGCCCAAAAAAAAAACTACAACAAAATAAAAATTTGCCCATTTATAAGCTTCTTTATAAAGAGGATCGAGGAAATCCTGATTCGATAGAGGAGCATTTTCAGTTGTTATTTTGGAGATCATAATCCCATCTGCGTCGTCAAAAAATGAGTTTTTAAAACGATTGTAACAAAAAAAAGAAAATAAAACACTATTTAAATTAGATACTTATAATTTAAATGGCATATTTTGTTCAGGTACAACAATTAATAACATAAAGCTCGTTCTCAAAACTTGTTCGTTATAGTTTGTGACTTTTCTGGACTCCTCATTTCTGTGAACAAAGACAAAACATAATTAGTATTTTTCGATAAAACAAACTAAATGTTGTATTTTTTTTTAGTTAATTATAGAGGTCTGAGGTAAACCCCGAATAATTTGCATAATTGAGCATTTTAACCATGTAACACCCACTGATATGCACACAATTCTCAATGATATTTAAATGAAAGAATTAGCTTAATTTATGAATTAATGGTACCTTTACAGGTACAAAGTTTTCCATAATATGTACAGCTTAAAGTCCAACTTTGATCGCTATTGCGACAACGCACGACTACATTTCAAAATTCACATGCTACAACGTAGAATTGTTTAAATTACTTACATAAAATGAAAGTTCAGTTTAACTATGTCAAAGTTTATGACCTAACAAATATTTAAAAATCCATTGAAGAATATTAGCCTTTTTTTGTTGGTGATATTAGGCCTTTGGAATCAATATGCTACATAGTTGACTCACGTTCAGTTGTATTTAAATATCTAATGTTTATTTCGTACATAGGAAACCTAAATATATTAATATGTTTTTCAGTTCATAAAAGTAGAACAAATTGAAATTGATAATATGATTTTTATTCTGTATTTTGAAATTCTCAAAAAACGCTGTCCGCCATTTTCACCCTTCAAAGTGACGTCACCAAACCAGTAAAAAAAAACGTCATTTGCATCATAGATAAGAGTGTATTACTGGTATTTATGTAGGGGATCGCCTATGTCACGCCAGATAAGCTATAGACAAAAATAAAATTTAAAATTTAAAAAACCCCCGACATGACAACCTGTAAAAAGAAAGAAATAAAATCTAGGAAATATGCCTTTACAATGAACAGTAGAAAAAGAATCCAAGCGTCGTTGCGTTCGGGGGACCGCTAAGTACCTAACCTAAGTGAAATGAACTATATTTTTCAACGCAAAATTGTAAGTATGCATTTTATTTGGGGCTTCCCACTTTACGATTTTAAGTACATTGCATTTCATTTACTTAGCGGTCCCCCGACGCAACGAAGCTTGGATTCTTTTTCTACTGTTCATTGTAAAGGCACATTTCGTAGATTTTATTTCTTTCTTTTTACAGGTTGTCATGTCGGGGGTTTTTTAAATTTTTAATTTTATTTGTATTTCATATTTTTTAAACAAACAGAAGTTTTTTCCCGGAATTTTCTACATTTAACACTTTTTTGGTTTTACACCGTTTATGGTCCATAGTTTCCAGTCTTTCCTCGAGCTTGATCCTTGACTATGTGTAAGACAACAGGATCCCAAGCCAGTGGTAACGAAAGCCGTCTTCTCTAAAATTGAAATTAGCCTTTAGCAACATTCTGGGAAAAAATCGTTAACAAAGTTATTAGCCAAGACAATCAAAATACATACTTTAAATGCACTGGATGAGTTGAAAGAACCTGCTACTTATGGCCTAAAACAGAACCAGGTTTCCATTCTTCAGGATCCAAATAGTACGGGTGGCTTACTTAGATCCATAAAAATTGCAGTTGGTGCTAGGTAACTTGACTTAGTTTTGAAAGACCTAATCATCGATAATCCACACCATGGGATAAACCGTTAAAAAATATTACATCCCCACTTTTTTACGTGTAGGTAAGGTACACAAAAATATAGTTTTTAAAAATTTATTCTACCACTATGTCTCTGCTTAGCCGTAGATAGACGGACGGACATGGTGAAACTATAAGGGTTCCTTGTTGACTACAGAATCCTAAAAAGCTGTTATTCACTTAGGCGAGTACTTTTGCTAAAGCTTACGTGTCCTTTAGTCGCGTTAAAATCTTGCAAGGTGTTGCTATTTGTGACCTCGATCAAAGGAACCTGTTCAATAGTCCTAATGACAATTCAGCTCTAGCAGAATTGCAAAACTAAGAACAGTGACCCAATATTGTGACGGAAATTAAAAAAGTTTTACTGGGACTCGGTTTAATATCGACTGTACTTTCTTACACAAACGTTAATTGCTCATCAAGAACAATCAGACGAGCTCAAACACCATGGGTTTATTCTGTGCTGTTAAGGAGTTCCTACGGCCATCTTCAGCTGCATGGTACCAAATTATTGTACTGTCAAAATTTATTAAATTGTTGATTACGCTAATAAAACTTAACATTTAACCAACATTTGAAATTCTTGGCTTAGATCCTTTCACAACTAGATGGCAGGGCCGTATTTACCCCTAGGCCCACAAGGCCCGGGCCTAGGGGCCCAGCTAGTCGTAGGGACCCAGTCCCAGACGCAGGACTTGTACCATAATAATGTTCTCCTTATAGGGGAGGGGGCCCTAAATGCCAAGTGCCTAGGGGCCCTGGCCCGCTTAGTCCAGCCCTGCTAGATGATTATCATGAGATCTTCACTTAGTGAGTGATAAGGAAAATGCTAATAAAACAACATTTATCCAGCGTTTGGAATTATTCGCCTCAATATTGGCTGAGATCCATTAACAACTATACCTGGTCATCATGAGACCTTAATTTAGTAAGTGATATAGAAAATGCTAATAATACTTAACATTTAAACAAAATTTGAAATCCTTGGCTTCAATATTGGCTGAGATCCATTAACAACTAGCTGATCATCATGAGACCTTAATTTAGTAAGTGATATAGAAAATGCTAATAATACTTAACATTTAACCAAAATTTGGAATCCTTGGCTTCAATATTGGCTGAGATCCATTAACAACTACTTGGTCATCATGAGATCCTCATTTGGTGAGTGATATAGAAAATGCTAATAATATATACTTAACATTTAACCAAAGTTTGAAATCCTTGGCTTCAATATTGGCTGAGATCCATTAACAACTACCTGGTCATCATGAGATCCTCATTTAGTGAGTGATATAGAAAATGCTAATAATACTTAACATTTAACAAAAATTTGGAATCCTTGGCTTCAATATTGGCTGAGATCTTGTCACTTGTTCCAATTAAAGCTGAATATCTTGGAAACTACTGGTCCTACTTCCACCAAACATAGCTAAGAACCATCTCGACGGAAAAGTCTTTCGATTAAAAAAAACCGCACTTAAATTGGTCCATCCGCTTGGGCGCTACGATGCCACAGACAGACACACAGATACACAGATACACAGATACACAGATACACAGATACACAGATACACAGATACACATGTTAAACTTATAACACCCCTCTTTTTTTCGTCGGGGGTTAAAAATGGCGTTCTATTCATGAAATTTGTATTTTCAACTAATAAAATTTTACTTTCTAGCTCAATACAAAATATATTTTTATTTAATGCTAGTAAGATAATTATGAAACATTTCAAATATATTTCAAAAATGGGTTTATATAGGGCGTGACAAATGTGATTATTAATCCCACAAAATTGTAACACTCAAACTTTTCCAAGTACTCCATTCTCGAGTATTCTGTCAAAATGAGTACAAGATGATTACTATCACAAAGTGTGACACTTCTTTGAGGCGACGTGACAAAATGGCGCAATCGTGACACTTTCACGTTTATTTTCGGCTTTATTGTAGAGAGAAACAATTTTCCGAGATTCTGAAAATGATTTATTTACTCCTTACGCAGGGAAAAGGGTTTGCAGTGTGCCGACGAGAATAAAGGCTTGAAATATTTCATAACGCTTATAGATTAGACAGACAAATTAATTGAAAATTCTATGTGTCTGTCAGCCACAGAGGTCCACTGCTGAACATAGGCCTCCCCCTAGCTCGCTATAAAGTGCGATCCCGTGCAGAACGCAAACTCATTTGGTACAAAGTAATTGTTTATAGAATTATACCCCAAAAAATATTAATATAAATCTATAGGGAACGGAACGGAAAATTCCTGTCTGACTGACTGACTCACTCATCAACGACTTGGCATAGGAAATTCAGATTTCTAGAATAGATTAAGACATGCAGGCAAGCACTAACAAAAGATATTTCAAAATTCATCCCTTAAGGGTGAAATTGAGGTTGAAGGTTTGTGTGGAAATTGAATAATTTTTGAGTAAGAGATATAAAACTAAGCGTGCATAGATTCTCGATTAAAAAAAATAAAACAGTTCGCAAGTTTATCTTAAACATGGCCAGTTTCATAAAAATATTGTTTGCATACATGAAATACTGAAATATCAGAATTTATAAATAACTGACGTTTTACAGCGTTGTACCTACTGCGAATTATTTACTTACTTATAAAGTGAAATTGTACAGTAAAAGTATCAGAGTAAACATGAGGCATATAGTGGATGAATTAATCCCCCTTGGTAATGAATTTATGCCACAAAGTGAGGCTGCAGCATGTTTATTTTAGTGGATGACGAATGACGCAATTTATGTCCGGCGGCCCCAATATAAAACGTGACATACCTGCCGTTATTTACAATGAAAAACATATTAGTTAACAGTAGTCCAATTGTAGCTAGTTACATAAATCTGAGGACTGACAACCTGAGGGCTACTAGTAACCAAAAGAAATTTTGTAAAATTAGCATAATTGTGATTATTACGACAATTTGGCAATTTCTCAAGTTAATAGTGAAACTAGTTGAGTTTTTTTTCAGTGTATTATGTTTGATGTTTACCATGATACAGTTCACACAGTTGGAAAAATATCTAAGTAGTATAATTTTTAAGATATTAGTTGCCAGACGCGATGTGGAGATCCGTGAGGTATGCAGTGATGACAATGATTATGATGACTGAACCTGGACTGAACGCATTCATATCTTGGCATTTACCAATCCCTTAAATAATTAACCAACTAATTATGTTAAGCTCAGCATGTTGGCATATCGAGTGGTTTGTTTGACTAAAATAAAAAGACACATTTTAGCGGACCATAAAAGTGATAGATAAACAGAAAAAAACAGGAATGTAAACGAGAAAGAGAACAGGGAAGGAAGTTATACTGCGCCGACCCCAAGTTAAGAAAAACATTAAGCATATCTTTTTCTATCTTTTACAGTCTTTCAATTGCAGCATAGCTCTTGTAATAAGGACGTCCCAAATCGTTGTTTAGAAAAGCGAAGCATGGAATGAATTCGCATGGCCGACCTGCAGAAGATTTGCAGAAGCGGTGGAAAGTGAAAATATTAAAGTAAATGATCTTAAACTAGAGAAGTAAGCAAATAAGCTACATAAAACAAATAAAAGGGCAGGTAAACGTCATAAGAAAATCAAGAAGTTGGCTATGAATCAGCCACACCGACTAGAGTTTGAATCTTAAATTTATGATGATAAGAGAAGTAAGTTACAGAAAGTATAAATAAATCTAAAATTTGAAGTGGAACAACTATTTTTAACTATCTTCCAAGACACAATATTGTACCGACTACAGGGAAACTTGGAAACAAATTAACTCTGATGCCTCAAATAGCTCGTATAAAAAAAGTACGTAGTACGTCTACCTACACAAATATGCGTTATATTGAAATGAACATGATTAGACAATAATTATAGCGCAAAAAAGCAAGGTGAAGAAGTAGTTTACGTAGTATGAATAAGTGAATAACAAGGATGACTATAAAGTTCAACTTACCGATATCTTTGTCTTCCGGTTCATTCCAAGGTTGCCTCTCCGACGTACTGAAGAGTATGAAGAACAAATTCGTAGCAAAATACACCCCTGACGCCACGAAGAATACTTTCCGCCATTCTGCTGGGTCCGTCTGTGAATAATTATTAAAATTAACGCAAGAGCAAGCTATCAAATATATTTCAGAAGCACAAACAGACCTACTGTGTAATAAAAAAAATAACAAACTCAGGACACCAATTCATATTCATATGTTCTCAGCTAAGATTTTATATTAAAATAACGGACCTTTCAACCATTGTCAGCCCTCTGTCATAAATAGCGTAATTAAGTAGCAAACTTTTAAACTCGTACTCGCACTATGTATTAAAATTGATCAAAAAGCAACTATAGCCCATTTCTTTAATATTTATGACAGAGGACTGACGACGGTTGAAAGGCTCGAGAAACTACACTAGAAAAGAAAATGAGCCAGTTTTGAAAAAAACTTTGTCTGTTGAGAATAGTAAGTAAGTAATTAATATGTTTCAATAACGATTCCTATGACGATTTTTTTCTGAATTGATAAACTAACTGGTTACAATAGTCTTAGACTACGTAATGATTGGAAGAAAAGTAAAGCTGAGGGTACACCAGGTGCTCACGCTACTACGTGCACTTCAGCTCGTTTCTGGTGCGCGTGCCGCGGTTGCTACAGGACACCATCGCGAGTCCAGACTTCTGGCCGAAGGGTGTCGTGTTTTGGCAGTTCCGAGGCAATCTACCGACTACACCAAGACGCAACGGAGCCACGCCGTTATTTCGCCTAAATCTAACTAGTTTTAAATCTTGTTTATATGTATTTTTGTAGTTCAGGGTGCCTAGGTTTTGCTACTGATATGCTGTGTAACTTATTTGAACATGGAACATTCTATAGGTACAAGGTTTGATGAAACTATACAAAATGTTGCCAAGTCAATTTGTAGTCAATATTTACCTCATCATTAACGATGACTCCGCAAACAAGAGGCGCGATGATGGAGATGATGTTGGCCAAGAAATTCGTGATGCCCATCAGGTTACCGCTGAAATTGGGCGCCAAGTCGATGTGAACCAACTGGAAAATGAGAACAAACATTTGAACTAGACACTGAAAGTACCATTGGGTACTTAATTGTGTCTGAATTTTACGCTTGATGACTAGTACGTATGTACTTATCCACAGACAGAACGCAAAATCGATTTAAATGTTTTCATTTTACCAACAGAAAACCGAAGGTTCACTGGTAGAGAATGCCTCATGGCATTAAGTCCGCCTTTTGTACGATAAGTTTTCTTTTGTGCAATAAAGATTAAATAAATAAACAGAAGCAATTTAAGTAAGTCTCAAGATTAGCCTGTGACATTTTTCGTGTATGCACTCAGTAAGGCTCTCAAATTTTGTTTGCAGTTTCCGGGCACTCGAGACATTCTATAAACGAGAACAATGGAATAAAAACTCCATGTCTAGAGATGAGCTGTTCCCAAGGACTTCTGGAAACCTTCCTCAATTTGTATGGGAAATAGGAAATCCGATAATTCTCGGAAACAGCACATCACTACTCATGTCAGACATTTGCACAAATCTCGCAATTTAGTTAAGGGTGGAGGTTATGCATAATAGGTACATTGTGTCGAGTTTCGGAGCCCACGTTTACCTATAATCTATATAAGTCTGTAGGGACGAATAGCGATTACTGGTGTTGGATGGGCGTAAGATCTTAGATGAGTCATGGTTTAGGACTCTCGTAACCAAGAGTGCCAAAAGACATCAGCTCGGCCCTTGCTCACCGCGCGCGGGCTAGTCTTACATCTGCCAAGCCTGCCGTTTTCGTATTGGCTTGCATAGCCATGAAAAGCGTTGTTTTCCTACATAACACCGTTCTGTATAGTCTGTAAAAGACTGAAAGGCCTTTGATTGATTAATATAAGTCTAGTCATCTTCTTCTCCTTAGTTGTCCATCTATAACAAAATACTTACCATATAGCCAGTGTACTGCCCAGCGTTGATGCCTACAGCCACCGTCAGCATGACAACCGCTATCACCATGTTGCCAGCAGGGGAATATGAAAGCCCGATGAGAGCTATCGCTGGACCCCATAACCCTGAAATTATAATAATTATATTAAGAGGACATACCATCGACAATTTTCCCAGACTATCAGTTTGTGATAAGTTTGCACCTGAGGTGGGCTCCAAACTTAACGTAGCCGAGTTTAATCGAGTTTTAGTTCTCGAAAACATAACTGATTGTAACAAAATTTTGTAAACTGATTAAAAATAATATCATTTGTGTCTGACTGTTTTAGTGTTCGCCCAAATTAGACGCCTAGTACGCACATTTTATAATAATAAACGCTAAAGCTAAAACGGTTTCGGTTCGGTTTCCTTGTAACGAACAGACGAGAACGAAACGGTTTGTATGGAAAACGAGCAATAATGTTTCCTCTTAACGATATTTTATAATCCATAATAAGTTTTACATGAACGATCATACGACTGTTGATACACAAAGTAAACTCTATAAAGAGCTAGTACAATTGAAATAAATGTTATTGCTACGAAAGAATAATAAAACTACATATTCCATGAATATAAATACGAGGAAAACATGGTATCAAAGCTTCAAAGGCTTTGTCACTGCTTAGAGTTCGTATGAAAATGAATAAGGTAAGACTAGGTAAGCAGAATAAAAAGGAAAATCTCACAATAATTCCTTCCAATTATCGTACAATAATAAAATATAATCCCACTCCACGATAATAATCCCCGACATAAAAAATATTTTCTTTTTAAATATTATCATTAAAGGTTGCAAGAGGGAGAGCAGTTGTACGATTAAGAGTGGGGTATTTTTTAAGTGATATACTATAATAATCAATTTATTTATAGTCAATTTATCATTGTCACAGTTTTAGTTCTAGTAAAAAATTGTTTTCCGTTTCTCTATAAAGAACGGTTTTTCAAAACGGTAACAAGAAAAAACGCACCCTACTCTATATTTATTTTTATATTGATCTATCTCTAATGCCCAATGGTTTCCTAATGCTTAGCGTTATTTTCTTAAGTACTATGTAGTACCCTGTAGTTGTCAAAAATTTACTATGTAAGCGGAAAAGCGAGCAAAATTCTAAAGTTATGAGAGTCATGCTCCGCAACCGGTCCGAACTAACTTTAAACGTAGTAGCAAAACGGATTATGTCATCGAGAACTCTTCTTCTAACTTCAACCTTAAGTGATTTATCAGTGTTTTATTTTCTAAGAAATTGAACTAGAACTAAACTCCTTTAAAATTGCATCGTCCGTGCTTAATATTATGCATGTCATGTATCCTTATAGTTTGCAAACTGTTTTAAATTATGGGATATCGAAGTTGAATGTGTTTTGGACGAGTCGTGGATGGATTTAAAGGTCGTTAGTAAAGTGGATTGACCACCTGTTTGTTATATATATAATCGCATTGTAATCATATCAATCCTTGTTAAATATTTTGCGTTTTTTTTTACAGTCTGTATGAACTATGACGAAGTACGCTTCCTCAAGACGATTATTACGACGATTTTTCACTCATAATATTGTTGACGAGATAACGTCTTATAAAAGATGAACGCCGTGCCGGCTGCACGCACGAAAAAGCATGACTCATTGTCACGTTCCGCCTGAGCCGAGCGTGCAAGCGAGAGCGCGGAACAAGCGATAGAGAGGCACGATCGGCCTAAGCATCCGGCTTGTGACGCATCTATCTCTCTTCCACTCCATCGACCGGATAAATTAACACGTAAAATTATCATCCGTAAACCGACTTTTAAGACCACCAATTTTTTTTAACACACACAAAAGCTGATAATACGTACCTATAGAATTGGAGAGTTTTCTAGTATTTGAGATACTCAGCCATTGTCTTCTGATAATGAGATCTGTCATGGCACCCATGGGGAAGCTCAGCAAGTACATCGCCAGGTATGGAAGAGAAGAGAGCATACCATTCTATAAAAAAAATGCAAATTAGTTTATACCATGAACCAAAAATAGGAATGACGAGATTTTTTTTTGACGATGTTAATCGATCCCATTTTTATCAGGATCAAATGTCTGCTCTAAAAGTTAGAAATGACCGTTAAAGTTCCAGGTTCCTACGGAGCGCTGGAACCGCTTCATGCAAATGGCGACCAAACGGTGACGACATCATCGTGCATAGGTACCAATATATGTATGTATGTATACAATTAATTTGCGATATTGGCCGTGAAAAATTGCAACTTGAAAAAGTACAGCAATATCAAATTCGCTTTTAGACTTAAAAAAAGGCCAAATTACTTTGAAATATGAGACTGCTAAGGAGCACTTTGAAGTCCCATATTTCAAAGTACTACGGCTAATGAGCAAAATCGCATTTTAACGACCTTTTTATCTTTTGTTGGTGGAAACCTTTTTACAAAGCATATTTGCAGCCAATGCCAAAAAATAAAAATATAGACGGATCCAAGGAATGAGGTGGAAAGCCTAGAATTCCAGCCCCAAAAATGTTAAACCTACAGTGCGTTCATTTGTTTTAGTGCAAGCATACCCAAACAAAAACTCCTCGTATAAATTCTTTGGGATTTTTCTAACATGCTTTCCTCTGTACAAAAACTGTTAAATTGGTGTTAGATGTTACACAAACAATTCTGTACCTGAGTTTTGTCAGTTTTAACGCAACAGAAATTACCTTCTTTATAGCAATTTTCAAGTAAATATTTATTTTTAGTGTGGTCACAGAAAACTTAATAGTACTACATACAGAATGGACACGCACACCCCCGCACCGAATCGAGTTACCTCACCCCGCAAGGGCACCGATTTGGAATCGTGTAACATTTTGAAAGGGTTGTGTACGGTGCATATATGGGCATTGACTCGTGAAATAGTGATGGTTTTGGTGATGATAATGATGATGATGGTGGTGAGAGTGCTAATAATGATGATGATGAAGGAAGTGACTAGTGGTGGTGTTGATGGTGGTTATGATGTTGGTGGTGATGATGATGATGGTGGTGATAGTGTTGGTGATGATGATAATTATGATGATGAATATGGTGGTGACTGGTGGTGATGATGGTGGTGATGATGATGATAGTGGTGGTGTTGGTGATGATGGTGATGGTCATGGTGGTGATGAACGATAATGATGATAATGATGATAGTTATGACGATGCCGATGGTGATGGTTATGATGACGATGACAACAAAATCACCATCATCACTACCACCACCATCACTGTGGTTGTGATAGTTTCCTATCTTATTATGTCATGTATTATTATGTGCAACTAAAGCAGTCATATGCGTCTTACACGCACACATTGACACTGTCATTCAAGATTCAGTTTTTAGTAGGCAGTGTCCGCCCTGTGGTTTGGTTAAAATTGCGTGACTAATGACCGTTCCATTTTGTCAGAAGTTTGGCAAAATAAAACGCATATGCAGTAAGCACTAACGAATCAGACGGTCTATTGTTCGTAGCAGCGCCAGTGACAAATTGCGCAGTTTATCTTATTTATTGCACTGTAGCTGGTAACGGGTTTGTCATCCTATGTGTTAAGTAAACCAGTGAAAATACAGTTTTATGGACGCAATGTACATCTGTACTTTACGCTACTGCGACGAGGGAACAAAAATGTGCCTAAATGCATTCTATTTCCGATTCTACACGCGTGCCAGTTTTATTTGCACCAAAACTGAATAATACTGGAGTTTTACCATTCACTGCACCATTACCATAGATATTACATGCAACATTTGAGGCTAATTCAATTTATATGTGACTCGTGCCTAGTGATGGCATATGGCGCGGAATCGTTATTAAATCTATATGCCTTGATCACACGTACCGAGTAAACGGGCGAGACAGTGCTCTCGGCCGAGTACTCGGTGCGCATAAACATAGCGCCGAGTGCTCGGCCGAGCGCTCAACGTGTGATCAAGGCAATAGCATTTTACTATCAACATTTCTCAAACTGCGGCAGTCTGACGAAGCATGTCTTCTTCAGACTGCATATACATGGAATACAAAATGCTAAAGGGGTTAATAAGTGACCAAGCATCTGTCATTGACACTCGCATTTTGTCAAAACGTAACGGATGCAATGTCACTTATTTATCGTGTGATAAAAGCAACCATAATAGGCCCACTGACGATAGGCAGAGTGAGACGCAAGATTGAACCCCGTGTTAAGTATAATATTTTCCTAGCTATACTTTTATATTAGCAAAAAGTAAGGAATCACGACGCAAACTTCCAGACTTCACTATTTTGTAAAACCTCTCCGTGAAATTTATTCGACGCTTAATCAGTAGTAGTGTACTCGTAGTATTGTAATATAAAAACTATAAATTATAATTATACCTTACATTAAATAGCTTAGGAATTATATTAACAAATATTTATAATAACAATTTGACATGTAAAATATTATTTTATAAATAAATGTTTGAATTTTTGAATTTTTAATTATATGTAAATCCAAAATCTTTTTGATTTTTTAACTCTTTATCAAAGAAACGTGGCCTCTAACTTGAGAATATAATTATTTTCCACACTGCAACGATGGTCACCAATCTTCATTTATGTTCAATAAAGCTGACCAAACTAATCCCTTATTGGGCGCCATTCAATCATTGGATTCCGTAAATAATAGGCTAGGCGAATGGCTTTATAAGGCATTAGTTACAAAAGCCTATTCATTATAACGACATGGTTTAATGTTGATTCCTGGTAAAATTTTTGGTGTAATGTAGGTGAATATTCTATTACACGCTTCTGCTTATTATGTTTCAGAGCGTTAACTCTTGTCGTTGAAGCCTGGTGTTGGAAATGATTCATTCCATTCCGAGGACATTAATTATGAGCTTCGCACACCAAATCGAGTCACCATTGTACGTGCTCATGGTTATCGCCTTTCTTATGAACCAAAACATAACGAGCAGCATAGCCTTTGAATTCTTCGTTAATTTGGCATTCTCTAAACAAAGTGAAAATGCGTAGGTAATACCTAAAATCAGCAACAATGCGCGAGCCATTATAATAGACTTTAAATGCATATTGTCTTGCTCGCTACTGTGTTGCTGTTGCTACTAGTAATCTCAGGAGTTCTAGTACTTCTAGTTTGATTATAAGTAACATATTTAGATCAGGTACATTACAATACTTACGCTTTTGAGATCGACTCCCAGAACCTTGGCCATATACGTCGGCATCTCAGTCATCAGAGTGAAGAATCCCCAATTTTGGCCGCAGTGCGCCACGATCACCGCCCAGAAGGGAAGAGACGTCATGATCTTCAGCCATGGGGTGGGGAATTTCTAAAACATCACCAAGTTATTGGTTTTCACGATCTTGGTAGGTCTAATGATATATATACATAATATATCTTGGAACTATTGTACTTTATCGATGTACTTTACTTATACAAAGTAACCGTAAGAATATTCTCCTTTTTATTGAAATAAAATGAACTCTTGACAGTGGAAGCAACAGACTCGAGAAAAATGTAAAAATTTGCAATAATGAGCCATATCCTTCCTTGTATTTCACTTTATCATAATGCACTCTAAGAGCAAAATAGCTCTTACGTCCCAACGGTAGGTTACCTTGACGAGGGTAGGGTAACTTCTGATCACTGGGGCTGACAAGTTCTTAAATGGCTACCGCATAATAGGTATACTAACCTTATGCGCACCATCTCTTCCAAGGGACTTCTGTATATACGTCAGCTCTTCTTGCGAAATGATCTTTGACTGCTCTGGAGAATTTGATCCAAAAAACAAGTATATGGCTGTCCATATTGCTCCCAGAGTTCCGTTCACGTAGAAGATGGACTCCCATCCCCAATAAGTAGCCAGGAAGCCTGCTGCTATTAGCTGAAGAGCAATACCTAGTTGGCCACCTTCAGAAAAAAAAAACAAGATTATATCGGTAAGTACGGTTTTCGGTGATATGCAACAGTATGAAGAAGAAAATTTCATTACCAGTATCTTGTAAGTAATCCCTCTTAAATGTTCAGCTATCGATGTACTAAAAATGATAGTAATCAGTCCAGCTGTTTTGATATGATGGACAAAAGAACACATTAAGAAAACACAATGGATTTCAACGAAATAATAAAATTATTTAACCCCTTCGGTGCGGGTGGCAACCAGAGTTGCTAGTTAGACAACGTCACTGTAGTACGGGTGTCAACTATAGTTGATCAAGACAAGGGTAAAGTTTGAATATTTTTTTCAACAAACGTAGACCTTGTCTCTTGGTAATATCTATCATATTGAGTGGTGGAATTAGTACAGATACAAAGAAAAAATACCACAATATTTTGGTAGATGGCGCTGAAATAAATACTTATTTAAAAATCCCGCATTTTCTCTGTCAACTGGGGTTGACACCGGTTCTCCACAGATGCAGATAAAGTAACTCAGTATGGCGGCAATTTGTCTTGTTTTATATTATATTGGTTGTTGTAGCAGTGGGGACTTCAAGTTTTTTGGTGGTGAATTTTGTGATTAATAGTATGCTTTGACAAAAAATAAGTAAAAAAATGGATTTTATCAAAGTATTTTTTTTTTTTTTTTTTTATTTATTGTAATGGGAAACAAACAGCATACAATCACACTTAGAGTTAACAAAATTAGATAACACAGAAGCCAAAACAGTTTCCACTAATGGTTCAAACATTATTGCTCTGAGAGTAAAGAAAACATACATTAAACATATTTAAGTTAAGTAACTATGAAAACATACAATAAACATATTTAAGTTCAGTAAATAATTAGACAGGCACATAACCATGTGCCTGTCTAATTATTATTTTTTTAAAATTTTGAGTCTATGATATGAACAAAAGAAACAAGTTAAAGTTGAATACAATAGTAAAATCTTGATTTTTATGAAATAATTAAAAATAGATCTAAGTATTACAAATTATAGAAAGTAGACTTTTACGGTTTAGGCTTTCAGTGCAGAAACAAATTTGCGTTGATTTAACTGAAACATGTCTTATGTGAATATTTCTTGTTGTAAATTTTGCATGTTCTAACTAAATACTTATTATTAACATATTTTTTACGACTAAACGGAGTTGAAAATAGATCCGTGGACCGCGTTCGAAAGCTTTGACATCGAAACGATACTTTATTGTGGTGTAGGTACTGATAAAAACTACAACGAAAATTAATGAAAGAAAAAGGACAATGACCCGATTCATGTGCGTTGATTGCAATGTATCGCTGTGTGTGTTTATCCATGGTTCAAAAATTATCACTCTCTGTTAAATTACTAGTGTATTAACGAATAAAATTGTAATTATCTCTGCGACATTTTTTTTCTTCTTACCCGTACCTACTACAGAAATTTATCGACAACTGGTACGTACATACGATAGACGCACATCACTATTTTCTACAAGTGGCGGATGTGTTTTTACTTTTTATGTTGCATTTGAAATGGCTGATATTTTTCCCGATTTCTCGGTAATTTATAATTTTAGGGCTCAGTTCTATTTGAAATATAAACTAATGTTTAGAAATCTATCTAATAGTGAAAATCGCTTGTTACTACAACTTCAATTCTTTATTTTTTTAGTGGCAGGTATAATGCGTGAAATAAAATAATATTAGTGATTATAGGTGTAAAAAGTGATTAGTTATCAAAAGTGCATTACTGTATTTAATGTGTGTGTAAAATTTCAAATATGTAGCTTAAAGTATTAATTACTACTTCAATAAATACACGTAAGTGAAATTATGTCTAACCGCCGTATTGAGGCGATGCTATGGCATTTAAGTCCCCGTACAGAAAGGGTTAACTACGGTACACATATTCTTCCAAACATTTTTGGTAATTTACTGAGTTTTAGCCAGTAAGCCATTAGATACAAAATAAAATAAAAACAATGTTTCAATACCAGTTCGGCTCTGGCATGTTGGACACATACATTATGATAAAACGATTATAAAATACAAGTAATTTACAAGGGTGAAGTTATCCCAAGGATCGCTTTCAGTCTTGTAACCAAAAATGTAAGGTAATGTGTAAAGTAAACGCCTTAGAAGTACTTAATCTTGTCAAAATGTATGTATGTACCAGCATAAATGATGGTGGCCAGCAGCCCTTTCTCTTCGAGCGGTATCCACTGGGCCACCAGGTGGTGCATGGAAGGATACACGAAGGCCTGCGTCAGACCCTGGAGCACCCGGAAACCACACACCATTTGCCAGCCGCCCTGAAAGAACACTAAAGGTAAAAGATTTTGGAGACCACTATGATGAAGAACTTGATAATCACTGAACCAGTTGACAATGCACTAAAACAGTTAAGTTCTGAAATATGATTTACTCTCAATGCTTTATATAATTCGTGTCTGTTCGGTTTATGATATAATTGTGGGAGTACAGCAGTGCTTCTGCCAGAAAAAAACATAAAGGCTCTAAGAAAACTAAAGGATAGGGAGATATTTAAGGAAATCTGTAGCCGTCTGCTAGAAATATTGCCTGAGAAGACAAAAATGATGACAGTTTGAATGAGGTGCTTCCATGCTTCTTCAAGGATGTCTCACAATTTTCACGGAGAAATATTATGTAGTTGACATAGGAGTAAGATACGCAGTAATTAGGTAGCAGTAGTAATAAATTTCAAATGGTAAGTGACAATATACTCACATAGGACGCTCCAATGGGTATCAAGAGTGATAGCCCAGCATTAACACTGATGGCTGTCGCCATAAGCATCTTCCCTCCATACCGACTCGATAGCTCGCCTGCTGGAATCTGCAGGATAATGTAACCCCAGAAGAAGGAGGAGAGGATCACAGACTGCTGAACGTGACTCCAGTCAAAGTACTGAAAGAAAATAAACATATTAGACCTTCCGTTAAAGACAGTTATCTATCTAAAGGATCCCTGAAAATCAGAATTCTATCCTAACATCCCCCTTGCTCTTATTATGGTAAAACGGCATGAACTTTGAATTTGAAGCTGCAGAATAACTCCTCAGGTTATGGGTAAGTGATCTGTTCATTTTTAGCGTTGATGCCAGGACATAATTCATTTATTTCTAGACTTCATCTTCACACCTCGTGATTACTTTTTATCAGATGACATCCGGATCAATTTTGACGCTAATTTGATGTATTTTTGTACCTCATAAAAGTAGGTACAACTCAAAAATAAAGTTATACGTTATAACAAATTCTGTAAGATTCAACTAACTTAAAACCACAAGTTTACAAACTCAAAGTTCAAGCTTCAAAGTTGAGAATGCCTCTGGGAATATGTCCAAGACTGTAGAAATTGGATATTTGTGTATTACATGTGTTTGTTAGTTATGATTCGAAAACTCGCGTCTTGAAGTTGGGATTCTTGAGGGTGCACGTAATTTTGTTATCATGTTAGCTGAACCAGTCTAGGTACTTTGCTGTTGTTGAGTTAAAATATTAAGTAAGTTATTAATATCTGAGGACAATCTTTTCCCACGAGATGGCGTTATGCCAAAGAGTATACACAAGTAAACGTATGGCGTATGGAGAATCTGTGTCAATAGTTAGATGGCGAAACTATTATCATTTGTACAAACGTATGAAGAGTGACCGACGAAACGTGTGTGCTGCGGCGTGGGGTGGTACATAAAATTATGACAGTACTGATAAGTATGTCGTAATGGCATTACAATACTTTATCATTCCGTTTATAACGTTTTTATACTCGCAGACTTTAATCTGTCAATTATAATTTCACAGACAAAATCACAATAAAGCACTTTTTAATCCTGTAACTAAATTCTATACTCTATGGTACCCGCTACAGAACTTTAATATTCATAAGACATCTCTCTACACAACTCTAATAATTTCAAAAAGAGAACATAAGCTTATTTGATGCTCACTGATTGGATGATATTACTTGTCAAAAAAATTCACCAATACGAGGCACCCGCCATGGCCATCGCGATCATGTTTTTTTTTTAATAGGTCAGTTTTAGTAGAACGAAAAAGTTTACATCAAAAATAAAAAATCATAATGGAGAATGACGATTAAAGTAAAAAATGTTTTTCTGTGTTTTGCTCGTATAAAAAGTATTGTATGCAATAGTTACACAATTAGGTCTTAAAGTCTCGTACCTTACATAGGCCACTCGGCAAGCCTCGTGACCTAAACGCGGTACTCGACTTTAAGAACCTCCATTGTGCAACGATTGCATAAAATACTATTTTGAGATCATTTTAATAGTAGTAGTAATATTGTTTAAGAAAGAAAGAAAAACATTTAAACAGTGACAAACAAAAAAATATATAATAAATATATAAAAAAAACAACTATTATATCGCTGATCTGCCATTGCGACCTTTATTGTGGACCACAAGAAAACGAATGCAACAAAGAAATAATAAGAGATGATAACTATGATTATGGAAGTAAATAAAGACGTTCTTTCTAAAAACATTTTTATTTGTTTTTTTTTTTTGCAACTGAATGTATATTCCGCAAACACTTTAGCATTCTAAACTAACAGACAAACACCACGATTAGAAACTATCCACCAGTTTACTAAACAATCGGGCAAACCACTATTCACGTCCCTTATTAAACAAGTCTGTACAAGTTACGGTCCCATGGGCGCCTTGTCCAGAATCTTGTATGGGATTGTTTGTGTTACAACCTTTGGAGTTTAGGGGTATAAACCTTGTAGAAGAACCTATTAGTTAGAGATGTAGCGAATAAGGATTTTCCGCCGGGAAAACTACATAACTTGATTAATGCTGAAGTGTCAATCATCCTATTTATTATTATGTGCCCATTTATATGAAGCTACATAATAGCTGCCTACTGAGTCGGCGGTCCTGGGTTCAAATCCCGGCAAGGTATAATATTTGTGTGATGAAGTCAAATATTTGTGCCTGGGCCATGGATGTTATTTGCATTCCGAAGCCTACTAGAGCTTACTGTGGGACTAAATCGATTTGTGTGAGGTTGTCCGATATGCCAAAATAACGAATTGTTTCGTTACTTTTTAGCCATTTTGGTTATGGAAATCCAAAAAATCATTTAGTTTATCTGTTGACCAGCTACAATGCCACATATATTTTCACAAAATATGTATATTTTAAAGTAATTATACCTCTACTACAGTATCAGTCTGAAATAATTAATCGTCTTTAACTATCTCCAACTTTTTAGCGAAAGTACTCAAAAAGTGAAAATTAGTAAATGAATACGCCGTTAGTTTGAGGATTATTAATTAAAAGCACAAAACGAATTAATCACAATGACAGATAATATATATTTCATTTATTAATGGCCAATCTTTAGCAATGTTCCAGTGTTCTTTTGTTACTTTGTAAGTCTAAGTAAGAGAGAATCTAAAAGCTATTATAAGTTAAGGGGACGATATTCTTGGTCGAGGTTTTGGCCGTGGTCAAGTTAAGACTTATGGTGGCCGAGATACCGTCACCAAACTATTACTCATTGAGAAGCAGGTCCCGAAACTGAACTTGAATTATAGTGGCCATATTCTATGAACCGTGCAACTAGAATTTTTAATAAGAAAGAACAACGATAACTCAATATCTTTGATTGTTTAGTTTTTAATGTTTTTCTGACGATCCCATGGGTGATATTATAAGTTTTGTACCTAGGTAGTTTTTTACTCATAGTGACATATATATCTGTTATCTGACATTGCATTTTATGATTGTATTTTTATTTTTGTACCTATGCTATGATCGTATATTTGAGTAAATTTAATGATTATTATTTAATTTTATGCTTCTATTGACGATCATAGAAAATAACATAGACTTGATGACTTCCAGCCTCCCGAACAAGCCGGTTTCCGAAGAAGCTATAGTACCATAGACCACATACATACGCTGCGGCAAGTTATACAGAAGACTAAAGAGTATAACTTGCCATTATGCTTAGCGTTTGTGGACTATGAGAAAGCCTGCGATTCGGTGGAAACATGGGCGGTGCTCGAGTCACTTCAGCGATGCCATATTGACTATCGGTACATTGAAGTGTTGAAGTGTTTGTATAGTAACGCCACCATGTCGGTCCGAGTTCAGGAGCAGAGCACAAAGGCCATTCCATTGAGAAGAGGCGTAAGACAGGGGGACGTTATATCCCCGAAACTGTTTACGGCCGTTATGGAAGACGCCTTCAAGCTCCTGGAATGGAAAGGACTTGGCATCTACATCAATGGCGAATACATCACTCACCTTCGGTTTGCCGACGACATCGTAGTCATGGCAAAGTCGATGGAGGAACTCAGCATGATGCTCGATGACCTCAATCGAGTTTCTCAACGGGTGGGCTTAAAAATGAACATGGACAAGACGAAACTCATGTCAAATGCCAAGCGGCTGCCCTATATCAAAACCTAGTAAGGGCTTCAGACCAAATTTTACAGGAGAGCCTAAAAACATAAAACGTGGCAGCCTCAAAAGAACTCTTAATTAATAATAATAAAAAGTACATGAATAAGTAGAGTACTAACAAGTGTATGTATCAATAACTTCATTTTATAATATGTACTATATATGCACGTTTTATACCCCTTACTAACTTTGAAATTGTATTTACCCGTGTTAGTTTCTTACATTAAACCAGCTTCAATACCTAGTAAGGGAGCCCTTACTAGGTCTTAACTGGTATTCCTGTCGTCGACATCCAAGATATTTAAAACGAAACCATTTAAATAACATAGTAAATGCCCTTTTGGCACATGTGTAGGTACCTAACTGTTTTTGCACATTAGGCCCATCTGGCATGTAGGTATGGAATACCTTTATTTTAAATTAATATTTATAAAATGGGTACCTAGTTTGCACAAATGTAACTTTGACAGAAAAAAATTGTGTTATTCTCAGTCAACCTTTGACAACGGTATCTGTAAAGGTACCGAAACGTCAGGGAGGCTCAAATAATTAATATACGCGATATAATCCGTTTAAAATGTTTTATTCAAATGTAAACCTAGTATACAAGTGTTAGGAATACACAACAAATCAACCATTAAACTCCAGCTGAAATTCCGATTGAACTTATCCGAATGTACGTATGAACATTTTCAATGTTATATATGCAAGTAAAATAATGTATTACATGATTGGGTAGGTATAGTTATTATAAATTATCATGCTTGTTACTCGTATTCTTAACCAGCTAAAACACTGAAACCTTTATTTTATATACTTACACGTGTTTGTTACTATGTAGGTATTTAATAAGAAAAGAGAAAAATATAAGTTCTTTACAAGCCCATTTATTTTATTAAACAACTCACCCTGTTAGAAATCTTTCTGTGTCTTCTTGAATGTGTGCAAAAAACGTTGGTAACTCACTATTCTGAACATTAACTCTGTAAACACAACATTGATCTAGTTGTACTTAAGTAGGTATTACGAGTATATGTTAATAGCGAAGACACAGACACTCTTCGCATATGTTTGTAGTAGCGAAGTTTTATAATTATGTATTAAAGGGATGATGTAGGGGTTCCTACGTAACAAAAAATTATAAATAAAAGTGTTGGAAATTAAAGTTGGTATTGAAATACATTTACCCGACATATTTGGAGATTTGACTCTTTTATTATTAATAGCTGCCTCTAACAACTGCTTCGATCTATGAAATTGTAAATGGCGCTTCATAATTGCACGCAGTACTTCAAAACCATCCAGCCGACAGTTAATTTAAACAGCACGCGATATGGCTGCGCCGGCGCCTTGCCGTGGACTGACTGAGCACAGTGATACTAGGTGCCCCGCGCGCCCCTGCCGGCGCATTGATTCCCAGATCAGAAACCTAGTAAGGCCCTTTGACCAGCCCAAAACCTAGTATGTCTCTCGCCCTTACTATGTTTTGATATGGGATATGTGACTTACTGGGTTTGACAACGGTAAACAGTTACTAGACATGTTACTTACTAGGTTTCGACGCATTGAAAACTCTGGTTATTATAACGATTTTAGAGCTGGTGTCTCTGTCACCAGCTGAGGACTTACTAGGTTGGTACAAATAAGTTAAAAAACAAAAATCCAAAAATTTGTCCCTTACTACCCGCAAGGTTGTGCCCATCCCAGTCTCTGTTGAAAACTCGGTACTCGAAGTTGTTGACTCATACATCTACCTAGGACAAGTGGTCCAATTAGGTAGGTCCAACTTCGAGAAAGAGAGGTCAACCGCCGAATGCAACTCGGCTGGGCAGCGTTCGGGAAACTACGCAATGTCTTTTCGTCCAACATACCTCAGTGCCTCAAGACGAAAGTCTTCAACCAATGTGTGTTACCAGTGATGACTTACGGCACCGAAACGTGGTCTTTCAAGTATCGGCCTCATCTCAAAGCTCAAAGTCGCTCAACGAGCAATGGAGAGGGCTATGCTCGGGGTGTCTCTACGTGATCGAATCAGAAATGAGGAAATCCGTAGACGAACTAAAGTGACCGATATAGCTCACCGCATTAGCAAGTTGAAGTGGCAATGGGCAGGCCACATAGCACGCAGAGCAGATGGCCGATGGGGCCGAAAAGTGCTCGAGTGGAGACCTCGGACCAGCAAGCGCAGCGTAGGACGTCCACCTACAAGATGGACAGATGACCTTATAAAGGTCGCCGGAAGGCGCTGGATGCAGGTCGCTTCCAACCGGTATATATGGAAGTCCAAAGGGGAGGCCTATGTTCAGCAGTGGACGTCCTATGGCTGAGATGATGATGATGATTGACGATCATAATATCAATTCATGTAAATTACTACTTAGAGTAATTTATAATGTATATGTAATGTATCTATACATATAAACGGACAAGTCCTGACTGACTGACTGACTCACTCATCAACGTAGAGCCGAAACTACTGAGCCTAGGAACTTCAAATTTCTGGAATAGATCAAGTATACGATGCAAGCAAGCACTAAGAAGGGATTTTTGAAAATTCATCCCTTAAGGGTGTCAAATCGGGGTTGAAAGTTTGTATGGAACTTACGTAATTTTTGAGTTAGAGTAATAAAACTTTGTGCATAGATTTTCGGTCTAAAAACAAGAAAACTGATTTCAGGATTTTTGAAAACTCATCCTTTAAAGGGGTTTAATAGGAGGTGAAAGTTTGTATGAGGAACTTGGAATTTTTTGAGTAAGAGTGATAATATTTCGTGTACAGCTCTTTCTATACAAAGTAAAAAAACGAGTTTCAGCATTTTTCGAAATTCATCCCCGAAAGGGGTTAAATGCACAGTCAAACTTTGTAAGAAAAACGTGGTCTGTTTGAGTAAGGAGTGCATTCTTTTGCGTGTAGACTGATCATTAAAAACTGAAAACAAGTATTTCAGCGTTTTTGAAAATTCAACTCCTAATGGGGTAAAGAGGGAGGTGAAAGTTTCAATGAAGAGCTTGGGATTTTTTGAGGAGTGGGAATATTTCGTGCACAGGTTCTTATTTGCAACGTAAGAAAATAAGTTTCAGCATTTTTGGAAATTCATCTCCGAAAGGGGTTAAATGGACAGTAAAACTTTCTTGAGAAAGGTGACATTTTTGAGTACCTAAGGGGGCGCATTCTTTTGCGTGTAGACTCTTCACCAAAAACGTTGAATATTGATTTCAGCGTTTTCGAAAGTTCAACTCCCAATGGGGTAAAGTGGGAGGTGAAGCTTGGGATTTTTTGATTAGGAGTGGTAATATTCCGTGTATAAGTTCTTCTATGCAAAGTAAGAAGACAAGTATCAGCATTTTTGGAAATTCATCCCCCAAAGGGGTTAAATGGACAGTGAAACTTTATTTGATAAAACGAGCCTTTTTGAGGAAGAGGTGAATTATCTTGTGTATACACTGATCATCAAAAACTAAGTAACATGTATTTCAGCGTTTTTGAAAATTCAACCCCTAATGGGGTATAAAGGGAGGTGAGTTTTAACAAAGACCTTGAGGTTATTTGAGTAAAAATGGTAACATTACGTATATAGATTCTTCTATACAAAGTAAGAAACCAAGTTACAGCATTTTTGGAATTTTATAAATAATGACACAAAGGTAAATTAAGAAAGAAAAATTGAATGCGATCTACTACAATCGAAGCGGGGTTTGAACCCGCGACCTCTGCGTTACCGGCGCATTGCTCTCCCAACTGAGCTATCCGACCGCTACGTCAGTCACACCAAATCTTTCATCCCTTAATCCTTTACGCTACTGGAGCGCCCTCTGTGTCATATGTTTTTTTGAAATGCTTATTGCGCATTAGCTATACCCTAGGATGTGCGTTTTTACACGCACGATCCCCAATCCCCATTGCTTTACAGCAAGTGTGAAGACTGCGAGAGAGATGGCGCTGTTCTAAATATTTGTATAGAATCTTTTTATCGATTCTATATTTTTTATGTGGTAATACCACATTTGTATTTTTATAAATAATGACACAAAGGTAAATTAAGAAAGAAAAATTGAATGCGATCTACTACAATCGAAGCGGGGTTTGAACCCGCGACCTCTGCGTTACCGGCGCATTGCTCTCCCAACTGAGCTATCCGACCGCTACGTCAGTCACACCAAATCTTTCATCCCTTAATCCTTTACGCTACTGGAGCGCCCTCTGTGTCATATGTTTTTTTGAAATGCTTATTGCGCATTAGCCATACCCTAGAATGTGCGTTTTTACACGCACGATCCCCAATCCCCATTGCTTTACAGCAAGTGTGAAGACTGCGAGAGAGATGGCGCTGTTCTAAATAAAAAGATTCTATACAAATATTTAGAACAGCGCCATCTCTCTCGCAGTCTTCACACTTGCTGTAAAGCAATGGGGATTGGGGATCGTGCGTGTAAAAACGCACATCCTAGGGTATGGCTAATGCGCAATAAGCATTTCAAAAAAAACATATGACACAGAGGGCGCTCCAGTAGCGTAAAGGATTAAGGGATGAAAGATTTGGTGTGACTGACGTAGCGGTCGGATAGCTCAGTTGGGAGAGCAATGCGCCGGTAACGCAGAGGTCGCGGGTTCAAACCCCGCTTCGATTGTAGTAGATCGCATTCAATTTTTCTTTCTTAATTTACCTTTGTGTTATTATTTATAAAAATACAAATGTGGTATTACCACATAAAAAATATAGAATCGATAAAAAGATTCTATACAAATATTTAGAACAGCGCCATCTCTCTCGCAGTCTTCACACTTGCTGTAAAGCAATGGGGATTGGGGATCGTGCGTGTAAAAACGCACATCCTAGGGTATGGCTAATGCGCAATAAGCATTTCAAAAAAACATATGACACAGAGGGCGCTCCAGTAGCGTAAAGGATTAAGGGATGAAAGATTTGGTGTGACTGACGTAGCGGTCGGATAGCTCAGTTGGGAGAGCAATGCGCCGGTAACGCAGAGGTCGCGGGTTCAAACCCCGCTTCGATTGTAGTAGATCGCATTCAATTTTTCTTTCTTAATTTACCTTTGTGTCATTATTTATAAAAATACAAATGTGGTATTACCACATAAAAAATATAGAATCGATAAAAAGATTCTATAAAAATATTTAGAACAGCGCCATCTCTCTCGCAGTCTTCACACTTGCTGTAAAGCAATGGGGATTGGGGATCGTGCGTGTAAAAACGCACATCCTAGGGTATGGCTAATGCGCAATAAGCATTTCAAAAAAACATATGACACAGAGGGCGCTCCAGTAGCGTAAAGGATTAAGGGATGAAAGATTTGGTGTGACTGACGTAGCGGTCGGATAGCTCAGTTGGGAGAGCAATGCGCCGGTAACGCAGAGGTCGCGGGTTCAAACCCCGCTTCGATTGTAGTAGATCGCATTCAATTTTTCTTTCTTAATTTACCTTTGTGTCATTATTTATAAAAATACAAATGTGGTATTACCACATAAAAAATATAGAATCGATAAAAAGATTCTATACAAATATTTAGCATTTTTGGAAATTCATCCCTGAAAGGGGTTAAATGAAAATAGAACTTTGTATGAGGAACGGGCCGTTTTTGAGTAAGAGGTGCACTAACTCTTCATCAAAAACTGAGAATATTGATTTCAGCATTTTTGAAAATTCAACCCCTAATGGGATACGCTGAGAGGTGACAGTTTGTATAAAGAGCTTGGAATTTTTTGAGTAAGAGTGATAATTGAGAAAATAAACTTGAGTTTTTTGGGAAATTCATCTCCAAAATGGGTCTAATGGTAGGCGAAAGTTAGGATGAGAAAAGATTAGATTCTTTTCGTAAGTCTGGTCATATTCCGTGTGTTAAAATACTTCTTTCAGAAATTTATGAAATGTACCTGTATTGTCTGAGTAAAGGGGGAAGATGAAAGTTCATGTAAGGAATATTTTGGTGTATAAACTCTACATTCTTTTTTGGAAGAGATAACTCTCCTGGAGTGGTTAGAAACTTTATATGCAAAACGTAGGATTGAGTGACAAGACTTCATGTAAAAAAATGCATTGTTAGGGTTCCATACCTCAAAAGGAAGAAACGCAACCCTCAAAGGATCACTTGGTTGTCCGTCCGTCTATCGAATAAAATGGAAATGAAAACCATATAAGTACGCAGGACTATAGTCCTTTGAAGTTGTTAAAAAAACAAACTTCTAAGTTATAACGTAAAAAAAATCCGGCTGTTTACCTGTGCCACAACAAACGTCGATACTCTCAAGGGAATCAAAAATTATAAGGTACTTAGATATTTTCAGTTATACTAAAACTATGAATTTGGCAAGTAATACCGTGTCTTACTAGAAGTACTTATAGGGAGTAATCTGAAACTATACATTTATAATTAAATAAAAAAGTAGTCTGTATTTAAACTACGTAAAACAGTTTTCTAACGGTAATGTGAAGTTTGCCGATGAGTACATTTTATCTTTTCCTTAGTAATGTGCAGTGTTTTCATAGTTCGTAAGGAACCCTCTGTGCGCGAGTCCAACTTGCACTTGACCGGATATTTGTATTAACTGAGAATACTGATTTAAACGTTAGAGGAAATTCCCATCCTTAAGGAGATTAAACTTTTGACTATGATTTTGTTCGGTTCATCGGAAAATGAATTGTCCCATGTGTATACCACAACGTGATCTAGAAATATATAAATCTGCTACCCAAAAAATTATGTATGCGCGCAGATTTCTATTAGTTCTATTATTTTAAGAAACAATAAAACGGGTAGAAAGTTACACAGATAACGTTTCTAGACCCTGTGCGAGCGAAGCCGCGGGCAAATGCTAGTAAGTTATAATGAAATAAATACATCTCGCAGTAGATACACTCCGGCCTACTCACGAAGTTGACCAAAGCGAATATAATAGTGTGGAGAGGCACTTCGCTTGAGAAAGTGATACTACGGCCAACTATCCCTTAATCAACTTCGCGATAGTGTAAAGCCGGGGAAAGTTAGGCACTAAGCTACCCACTGGACTGAAACGGACCAAAAGCACAAAACAGATAGGTACAGAAATCAATCTACATAAAAGCCCGCTCGAGCAAACGCACACATAGACATTGCTCACGGACACGATATCTCGGACCAGTTCAGACCAGTGCGAGCGTGAGTGCAATCCGCTTGACGTGTCCGTGAGCAATGTCTATGTGTGCGTTTGCTCGAGCGCGCTTGTACAGTCGAGTTCATTTACATCTACAAACTTACGAGGACATAAATATCTGAACACGATTTTATGCTTCTGACAGTAGGGTCGTGTTCAGATATTTTTGTTCTCGTAAGTGTGTAGATGTAAATGAACTCGACTGTATGTAGATTGATTTCTGTACCTATCTGTTTTGTACCAAAAGTCTGGAAAGAGTCCACTACGCGTCCTAAAATCATTTGCAGCACACATTTCGCAGCATCACTGATTTCTCTTACTGTTTAGCTTCCTTGTTCATCTTTAGAGAGAACGCTCACATATTTTCACATCGTCCTACACCTGCAGCACATCTGTGATACGCGTCTCTTTCTCGCACGAGATATTTATCTATCTCTTTCTGTGCAGTAAAGTGAGAGAGTGACAGGTCACGGTATATCGTGTGACAAGAATCGCGAAGGATAGTTGTGCTAGACGAGCTCGCATCGCTCCGCAAACTCGCACACCTTTAATGGATACCCAGCTTAGGGTGCGTTTTCATTGAAGCGGATAGACCAATCACCTGAGTTGTGGTTAGGGCATGCGACTTTCAATCCGGAGGTCGCGGGTTCGAACCCGGCCCGTACCAATGAGTTTTTCGGAACCTATGTACGGAATGTCATTTGATATTTACCACTCGCTTTTCGGTGAAGGAAAACATCGTGAGGAAACCACCTAAGCCCAATAGTTTTCCCTCTGGGTTGGAAGGTCAGTTGGCAGCTTGCGTGAAAACTAGCGCCTACGCAACATCTTGGGATTTAGGTAGCCGACCCCGATTGAGAATTCATTCTCTACAAAGTCAAACATATGACATACGACAAAGATATGGGACAAAGGCTAGGAGGATGATGATCTCACCTCCGCTTCAGTTTCTGATTGGTCGATTCCGCTCGTCTCCGCTCCGCGACAGTGAAGACGCACCCTTATCCTAGCTCGGCTATTCCCGATAGAACAACTTTCGGTAACGCCTGCGCTATTAATGACAGGCTGATTCAATTAAAACTTTGTAGACTCTACAAAAGATAATGAAAAGTGTTACTTTCTTTAGCTAGTTCGGGACAAATAGTTCACAAGTACTTAACACTGAATTTTGAGTCTCCGTGTTAGGAGTGAAAATTAAAAACGGATGCACTTGTTTCCTCCTTTAACGATGCGAAAACTTGGAAGGTAATTATAGTGTTGCATGCCAAGGAACTTGTGGTTTTCATTTTGTTCGAAAGCAAAGCAAAATGTTGCCTATAGTTGCTACTATTAGTAAGGATTAGCGTGTGTGGAATAACATCTGAATGGAAATTTGTTGAAAAGCAATCTTGAATGGAATATTCCCTGCCGATAACCGGTCCGTTTAAATTGTATAATTATACTAATTGGAAATTAATCAACTTATCACAGTACAGTATAGTTAATAACAACAGTTTCTTATGTAATAAGTTTAAGTTTGGATAGCACTATCTTTGTTTTTAAACAACCTATATACTTTGTGCAGTAGAACTTTAAATTCAAAGACCCTATACATTTTCGTTTATTTATTTCATTTCTGTTAGGATACACCAAAAGTAAACCTGATGCATAATTTTTCTTCCATAGACATATAGCCACTTAAGAAACGTAGGTATAGGTATTATGTACAATTAGCAGCAAACGTCCATTGCTCGTGATTGCGTGAACGTGACGCCGAGCCCCGCAGGGATGAATATTCCTGTAACGGAAGGCGCCGCTCTTTCTTGGTTTACATGTTTAGTATTAGTTCAAGAAAAGTTAGATTTAAATGTATGGAAAATTTGGCAAAATTAAAGAACAACTTTTATCTATCAGGATATGAAGGTTATAGAGCCAAATTTTATTTTATCTACTCTCCCCCCCTCTCAGGGGTCAGCGTCACCCCCCGCGCACACGTATGTGTCCCGGAGCGCGGTATTTTCCACTTTAAAAGAAAACCGTGTACGATACATACAAAAAGTATGGGAACGAAACTTTGTCATTTTTTGACGAGTGAAAATACACTTAAAAAAAGTCTACCGTACGTCAGATTTCTAACTGATCTGATCTCACTGAACTGATGCTTTAATTGATCACATTTTCAACAATAGGTATTCTTCGTAATAACTTAATATAAAACTGTACAATTTGTTACTGCAATCGTACAATGACAGAAACATAAACCTTCGATAACCTTTAACAGTCAACTCATTAACTACAAAGTGAGTTAAGCGAGTATAAGTTTTATGCCCACTTAAGACGTTTTATAAATCGTTGAGTCACATCAACACGTTAGTAGTAATTAAACTGGTCGTTATCGGATCTTATCATAGGGGCTCGTCTGCCCGGGTCAATATATTTATAGATGAAGTGCGCATTAGGAAAGTATAATGATGAAATGAGGATCCAGCAATCGATTAAACGATCTGGGGCCATGGAGACGAAGTGCCTATACAATTTTCCACGAACTAGCAGAGACTAGTCGATGCTAAGAGTAATCAGAGGGCTGGTTCATACCTATGCCAAAGAATAGCCCTGGCTGTTCAGCGTGGTAATGCAGCCTATCTGGAGCCCGTTTTTAATTTATAGTTGTTTCTATATATTATCATCGATTAATAAATTAAAGTTGACGCGTAGAATAGGCTTGGTACAATTTTTCAGACCTTTAATTTTTTTCAATAGTCCGTTCTGTAAAATGATCTACAAGCTACAGGTTTTTGACATGGTTTTTCCGGAATGTTTTTCCCATATTTTTATATCCAACTATACATAAATTAATTGCTGATATCTGTTTTACATGATAACGATACCGCTCAAGCCCTCATAGCCTCAAGAGATCTGTAAAAAAAAATGAAAAGAGGACAACTTGGTCCTATTCACCCCGCTCTCCCGCCACGCAAAGGACAAATCTGACTTCCCTCTATATCTGAAAATAATCACCGTGGAACGTTCTATCTGTTGTAGAAATTTCATGCTTGTAACCCGATGCGCATAATTGCAATTGCGATCTCTACTAACACGCAGCTAAAATAATCGGAGAGATTGCTGGGACAACTAGAATTATCTATTGATGTAAATAATTTATTATCAGAATAAGTGACCAGTATTAATACCTCTCTTCTATGGACAAGTAATTAATTTATTATCAGTATAATAGCCAGTATTAGATATATGAAAGGTTTATCTTAAGAGCTTTCATGGACTGGCCTGCTACTCGAAACAATAAAAAAGTAAAATTGCAGCTATGGACATTTGTGAAATACGTAGAGTCATTGGTTAACTGACTGATTTTGCTTTTTATGACATTAATTATCATAGAACACACAATAAAGATGAAGAGAGGAAAGCTACGCGAAAAAAGTGTTTAGGACAAAGATGTTAAGGCAAATGATTTAAAGACATGAGTTATAAGGGATTTCGAAGGAGACGCCATTAGAGATGTCAACAGCAACTGAGGTCCTGAAATTTAACATGGGTACTCACAGAAATCAGAACCTTTCGTACATCACCTGTCTAGTTACTTACACGCGAATCACTTTAGAATGTAATGGAAACGTGCAATAAGTTAAGGTCCCCCTTATCAGCTGATGTTAAGGTTACATGACATTAAACATCATCCTATAATTTAACTACGCTCGAAACGTGCTTGTACGATTAATAATGTTTATAGATGATCTGATGACGCGGGGGTCAAGATAAAGCGAAGCGAAGCGTATCACCATGTTGAGGGTTTATCCGGAATTTCTGCAGCTTCATAGGTACATTTCCTATGAAGCTACAGAAATTCTGGATCGCAGGGGACCATACTTAGCCGATCAGAGGGAACAGCGCGTTTGATCTAATTATGGTGCGCTCTACCTGGCTCTACTTCAGTTAAAATGCACTCTAAATACATAGAATAATTAAAATTTCATTTTAAAATGAATGTAGGCTACCTATATGTCCATCGGCTTAAACTGTTGTCATAACTTCGTGAAGAGAATCAACCGCTCCAACGAATTCGATTTTTAATTATTTAATTAGTTCACGGCGGAGGTAAAAGTGATAACCCTATTTTTATAGGTAAGAAGTATGGTACCTGACAACGCAATACGTACCCCATAAAAAAATGCATGCAGTTGTTTTGATGTGAAGTGACATTTAAAGACATGAAGAAGTAAAAACTTCATCCAATACTCTTTTGAAATAGGCTAATGGTAACGGTTCATTCAATTAACTTCAATTATAAATATCATCATCACTAGCTATGATGACGAGATTTGTAATTATGCACGTGCCGGAAAATTACTAATTGCAACTCATGTTTCTATCCTTCTAGTGTTTATCAATAGTCGAAACTGGTTTTACCACATTTCAAGTAATTACAAAACTTAACGCCACCTGGGAGATAAATCATGAGGTTTCTATTAACAAACTATTGATGAACGCTAGGACTACAGAAAGCTGATAGTTTACGGTACTTTATAAAAATCCTGGTCACGGCACCAATAAAAGATTTGTTTGTTCTGCTATTTTATCTAGCAGCAAATGTTATTGGCAGACGCTCAACTGGTCTTGGGAATATAATCTTGACACGATTGGTTTTTTGAAAGACTATTTACTAGTTCTATTACAAACATTTGTATCACTGCAAGACTTTTTAGAGCCAGTGTAAAATGAGAATCTTCATTATTGAACATGAAGCAGTGATTTCAGTCGAATACCACGTCTGTCTTACCTGGTCTTTGGTCTCGTCAGTCATGCTGACAATAGCCATGCTCATGTTGACGCGCATGGTGAACGCCAGCAGCATGGCCAAAAACAGCAGCAGCGTCTGCGCATGTCGCACGCCCAGGCCCTCTGGAAATACAGAAGCACAATCAAAATTAAATAGTTATACAGCGTGGGTATTTAATACAGGCATATAATGTAGTCAGTTATAGTACCTGATCATAGGAATCGTATGGCATAATTATTTTGTTAAATAGTGTTTTTAATTAGGTGTAATGATTTTTTAAAGTCCAACCGAGCAGCAATGTACGTTGTCCAACTCAGTTTGACATAAGAAGTTTTAAACTGTTTGTTTACTTTATCTTTTATGTATTTTTGAGATTTTTTATTTTACAGTCGACTTTGTTCGGAAAAAGAAGAGCTGTGAGATTATGGGAGCCCATACATTCTACGTGTCTTATTCCGCAGACACTAATCGCTAAAGTGTAATCACTGATTGTATGAGGAAGTGCAAATTACGTTATTTCTCTTGCTATTTCGACTCTTGAATATTAATTTCACAATCGAACTAGATACTTACCAGTTTACCCATCATTAAACCTTACAGACAAGTGGCGATAGTAAAGTAGATTTCTGATAAATTCCTATTTGTTTAGTTTCTGCTGAAATTCCTATTTATCAATAAACGACTGACGTTGCCTGTCAGACACTTACTTTATAATCTGTTTTGATAACATTATTACTCTTCTTATGTGAAAGGTTTGATTAGAATAAAACTAGAACATAAACATCGAAGGAGTTCAGTAAATGTCTAATTGAGTTTTTGATTTTAATTCAATAAGTAGAGAAATAAAAACTTTTTGATTTTTGACTGATACAAATTCAGTTTCTGGTTTTTATTTTCCTGACACAGTTTGTCATGTTGCCGTCAGTGATCAAAATAATTGTTGGGAATGCCGCGACCATCGATTTTTCATTCTAATGAACTCGTTGATATGATTTTGATTAACGGCAAAGCTCAAAAAAGCGGCCCTGAGCTTTAGATATGTACAGGGCGCGTTTTCCAAGCAGGCGAACTCCACGAAACTCACGAGTAATCAGTAAAGCTCTTTAGCGTATTCGCGATGGTCCGCCGTCCGATCATTGGAAGAGCAAATGGAGTGGGAAATGGTGAGCGTCTACCGGGACGAGTAGAGGAAAACAGTTTGCAACATTTTGTTGTTGTTTTGTGTACCCGGAGAGCAGCACCAGAGAAGCGGGACGTTGGTTTGATGTGAATCACAAGATTGTTTACAAAATCTTGAAGAGACAGGTAACGTTTGGGGGTCCATACACGGGGATCGCATTATTGGGCTTGTATTAATTGACGGTAATTTCAATCGGTAAAATTTCGGCAATCAACGTGATTAGTTAAGGAGTAAAGTAATGCCTAACCAAACTAATAACATAACCTATCTAATAAAGTAGTGAGTAATTATTTTCGACTTTTATTGCATAATATCACGCTGTTTCCCTCACGAGATGGCAGAGCATCGAATTTGCAATTTAGACATCAACACACAACACACCGTATTTGGATTTGTTACTTTTATTAATAAAATAAACAAACTAACGCTGACATGGTATGTCATGACATGACGTTAAGGTACATTAATTAATGTGGATGCAAATACATTGCGTGCTCAATTATTTTGTATGAAAAAAAAAAACATTCTAATTTTCTAAAGAAAACATTGTAAATAGGATCCCTGGGTCCGACACTAATCGTCATTTCAATATATGCCCGTATAAAATACCCACGCTGTATAAAAACTGATTTCAAACCAATTCTGTAGCAAATATTCGAATAAAACATTACAAATTCAATGTCAAAAAGTTTGTCCAGAAGACACTCCACTGGGGCATTTATGATCCCAAATGGCGTACAGATAAATTTAAACGAACCCTTTTCATACAGTATTAATTTCATTTGGATAGTCGAAAATGGAAAATTGGTTCATTAAATCCTAATTGCAATAATTATGTACTTTCTTGCAAAAAAACATCGTATTAATATGCATCGAAATGAAGATGACAGGTTACTCGTATCAGTGAGTATTAAGTATAATAACATGTAATTTATTTGACAAAACAATGAACTATTTAATATGTTTATAATGGTTAATACATGTGTATATAATTCATTGTCATAATGTTCTCAGAAATAAAACACGTTTATTACTTAAGATCTTACTTGCAGAAATGTATAAATGTCTCATTAAAGGCTTGGGGAAATGTCAACGTACTCCCTTGCTTCTGAGATTGGTTATTTTTTTAACCTTTATCAACATTTAAAAGAGTGGAATTAATTTGTGTTGCACCTGGACGTTCATCCAATACAATTCGATACATAAAGTAGTACGTGTTCTATGTAGATCAAAATGTCAAAATATACTGTTTCGTCAAGCAAATAGTCGATTTGACATAAGAAGACGAAACCAACGACTAGAGCTATGGTTACGAATTTTAACGTGTTTAGATATTGGTACATTGCAGACACTTATCTTGTACTGTATCACTGTTTTTGTGAATTAGAATGAATGTCAGTGTAAATATCAGTTTTCTATGGAGAGGGGTCATTATTTCAGGATTGACATGGGCGTGCTAGCCGTACTCTTATCATGCTGAAACAAATCGACGGGTTTTAACCAATGTTAGTACAGGCATAGCCGGAAATCCAACGATACTTTCCCCTTGACTATAAAAGAAAAAAAAAAACACGTTGACAAATTGCACAACCTTTTTGGGGCACCATCTATTTATACTTATTTTTACTTATGTGCAGTGAGTTTGCAGGCGTGCTATGTTTCAAAGTATTAGTTTTTAGTTTAAATGTTAATTATTTTAGTACTTTCTATTTGTAATTGTTTTTTTTTTGCGTTCGAATAAATTTATTTATCATAATATATATGTTTCTTAAGACGCAGTTTCCGCTTCATTTGTGCACTTCTCATCATGTTTTTATGATTCGTGTCGCTCTATTTAATTCACAAGGTCAAGAGTATAACCATCAAGCGTGCTTTAAATATTGGATAATGATAAACACCACAATTTCCCATTTTCACCGCAAAAAAAAGCGTTCAATGTTGCCGTACAATTTTTTTTTAAGTTATGAGGATTCTGAAAACAAATTCTAAATTTCGTTTGAACTAAAAAAACAAACATAAAATTTGCGTACTTTGCGTGAAAACTATATAAAAAATTACGTAATATCCAAGGTAATCTTTTTTCCTTTGTTGAAAATCAAAACTAAGTAATAAAAACTTACTTAAAACAAAGCTCGTATCTAAGTGTTAATCTACAAACTATATACGAGGTTTTGAAGATTAGTGACTCAAATTTTATTTGTCACCAGGTGATAACTTTTTTTGTCTAGTTTTATTTCTCACGCAGTAGAGTAAAAAACATCATTCCCACAACGTCACGCACAAATCCATTCGTCTATCTGTCATACTCTTAGTTAACTTTCTCAGAATCAGTGAGCCATAGTAATTTGTTTTTATCACAATTGATCGTGAATTTGAATTTACGACAGACATGTAAAAATGGTAAGAGGTAGGTATGAAATAATAAATAATAAGGAAAAACATATAAATATTATCATTTTGGATAAAAAAGGCAATTTAGGAATATCTTCCCAAAGTGTTATTATTTTAATGTCGAGATCAAGTATAAAATAATTCTACATTTATTTTAAGTCGACCTGAACATCTGCGGGTTAGACGAAGACGATGTCCAGGATAGAGCGAAGTGGAAGCAAAAATGCATGAAAGCGCACCCCGTCTCCGGACGGGACAAACGCTAGGAGGATGATGATGGCCAATAAAATATACTGCGTGTTAGCAATCGATCAACAATAGATTTTTTTGTCCTATCGTTGACTGCCTACACTTATAGATACTGGTGATAAGGCTGTCTAGATAATTTCAATAATCTTGTAAAGTTTTCAAGCTTTATTAATCATATATTATTGAAGAGGTAATCAGTTTTTCTAACAATTCTGCGTTGTCAAATTAAACCAATCAAAACCAATCCGGTGACTCCCCAACAAAAAAACGCTCAAGCTGGTTTCCAAATAGAAATCGAAGTAAAGCGGATATACAGAAATAACTAAAATATAGATTGAAACGAGAGCCTTATTTTATTTAATACGTAAGAGATATAAATGATAGCTACAAAGGATAAATACAAATCCAAAATTGTATGCAATTCACTAAAGGTAATCGAACTCCCGACGTCTACTTCTACTAGGACTGCTATGCGAATAACATAAAATAATGGGTTCAGATTGCGCCGGGGCTACTTCTATATGTTTTTATATTTCAAAGAAGCGCATTAGCCAAAAATACCAAATTGATAACACCAATTATTTATACCAATAAAAATCGGAGTCTGACCCTAAGTTGGACTTGAATAAAATTTTGGCTTGTCTTTATATAGGTACAAATCAAATAAAAGAAGTGGTATCACCACAAAAAAAAAAAACAACATTCGATTTAGTTCAATATTTTTGATCGCATACCTAGCCAGTAAAAAAATCTGGTACTTACTGGGCCTCACGTTTTCTTCGGACACAACACCCATGTTTCAACTTTAAGTACAGCTAAACAGATAGCTGGTATCATAATCCGAACACAAGCGACACTGACTGCTGCGATATCGCATCTGGTACAGAATAACAGATGTGTTGACGATCGGACGTTTAAGGAAACTGTGATAGTAGATAGATTAATTCTAGTCTTGTCATTGCTCGTAGAACCGGCGGCGGGAAGAAAGGTTCTCAAGTGGTTAGCGCGCTCTGGAAGACGCAGCATGGCCCTATAAGGCGGACCGACATTTATGTTAAGACTAGCTGCGCCCGCGGTGCTACCCGCTCATGCCACGGGAATATTAAATTTTTCGGGATAAAAAGTAGCCTATGTGTTACCAGTGATGACTTACGGCACCGAAACGTGGTCTTTCACTATCGGCCTCATCTCAAAGCTCAAAGTCGCTCAACGTGCAATGGAGAGGGCTATGCTCGGGGTGTCTCTACGTGATCGAATCAGAAATGAGGAAATCCGTAGACGAACTAAAGTGACCGATATAGCTCACCGGATTAGCAAGTTGAAGTGGCAATGGGCAGGCCACATAGCACGCAGAGCAGATGGCCGATGGGGCCGAAAAGTGCTCGAGTGGAGACCTCGGACCAGCAAGCGCAGCGTAGGACGTCCACCTACAAGGTGGACAGATGACCTTATAAAGGTCGCCGGAAGGCGCTGGATGCAGGTCGCTTCCAACCGGTATATATGGAAGTCCAAAGGGGAGGCCTATGTTCAGCAGTGGACGTCCTATGGCTGAGATGATGATGATGATGATGATGATGTGTTAATCCAGGGTGTCAGCTACCTCCATACTAAATTTTATCAAGATTGGTCCAGGCGTTTAAGCGTGAAGAAGTAAACCAAACATATACAAACTCACTAAGTTTCGCGTTTATGATAAACAGTGAAATCCTTGGAAAAGCCTTTGACTGGCAGTGGACATCTTTCGAAGGAGATGATGACAATTAAAGATGTAAAACGTTCATACGCAAAACTGACATCACTCTTGCATTTTAATTGCAAAAAAAAAATTGTGTTCTTCCTTTTTGGCAAAATGGGCGAAAAACTTCATTAGTCTTCGCAAACATAATAATTATGTTATAATATAGTACATTACATCAGAGGCCGTGAAAATGAGGATTTCCGGCCAAGTAGGTATACCTATACGGCCGAGCGAGCGTGCGAGCGAGGCCGGATAGTGATACGAGGCCGGGAATCCGTTTTCACGACGAGGCATGTATAGTGCTTTTCTCAAACATACAATGAAATAAAAAAATATACTTCAAAGAATAACACTTAATATTGTTTGTCCGATATTTTCCGAATTTGACCCAATTATAAAAATCCGATTTCATAATTCTGACTCAGGAGCCCCAAAAACCCCCGGATACCGAATTTCAGCCTCCTAGGACCAATTTGAAATTTTCTCCATACAAATCGTGTTTTTTTTCGATATTTTCCGAATTTGACCGAATTTTCGGACAAGATTTCAGATTCATATTTTTGAGTTCCGAGAGCCCCCCGATACTGAGTTTTAGCCGCCTAGCACCAATTTGAAATTTTGAATCGTTTTTTTTCGAATTTTTTTTTCCACAAGTGAAACTTTAAAAAAAAAAACCTGCTTTTTGTCAAACCAGCCAGCTGTCTGAATGATCTTGTTGTTGAAACCAAAAAAAAGTTACTTTGCAGGCCTAGGCCTGAAAAGCAGTATGAAATCCCTTTACAGTCCTCTCGAGGTGTTACGCCCAAAAAGCGATACTTCCGAGCCTATTTTAAGGAACGTAAAGACAATATTTCATTGGATGTTTGAGAAAATTATGTTTGCGTAGCTTAGAGCTTGTCTTTTATTCTAAGTTTACGGAGAATGGTCTTCTTGGTGCGAAATGGTGTCCACGGAATCTGCAACATTTTCCTCCCGAAGGCATCAACACGATTTTTGTCGGCTTTCTTCAGTTCCGTCACTGAATATGGAAAAGAAGGGAATGGTTTTGTGCAATAAAGTTTAAATAATTAAATAAGCCATTTTTTTTTGTTGTATTACATTTTAGATAGTTTAGGAGGTATTTTCTGCTTAGAAACACGAGCTCTTTCCATCTAATTAGGAGAAAAAAAAAGCCAATATTTTTACATTCCATTTCATTACTATTTCCATACAACCTACTATAGCGGTAACGGAATAGTTAGGACTTTATAGGACATCAATGTATGGGAACCAATATTTTTGTCATTAAAGCATGAGCCTTAGCACACTTGTTACTTAGGTGGACTAGAGTTGAAAACGCCCGGGAGACGAGCGCGGACGACCGGCTGGTGGGGAGGGGGAGGGGGGGAAGTTACGTTCCGCCGCGCGTTCTTTCGGTCCTCCTATCATCGTATTTATAGAGACTATGGCAAGTTTGGTATCGTTTTCGGATAAATTGAGGACGGCCAATCATTTTCTGGGACATTAATAACATGTTTTCATAGAAAAAAATAGAAATAAAGGCAAAAATCAGAAAATCTTAGTAGAAAAACATTCTTTCTGCAACGATTACGTAAAAATGAGCAACGATTTGGGCATGAAAAAAATATAATTATAAAGCTACATTTATGTAGATTTCAAAAATATATAATATATTATAACTCTTATGAATAGCAAATACAAAAAAAAAATTTTTGAACAGCGGACTCCTCAAAATTTTACTTTATAAAAATAAAGACCCAAAAACAAATGTTATAAATGTTGGAATATGTAATGTAAGTAACTTAATTGTATATAACGTAGTTTAAAGCTGTATTTACGTTTGTTAGCATGTGTATTATATTTTAAATTGCGAATAATATAACCGTTTGATGTCTTCGAATGACTGGTTCAAAATAAAACTAACAAGTCACTGATCTGATTAGATATTATTGTTAATCTGTATATAAATACTTAAATTGGTACATATATTTATGTTTAACATGCTCCATCACACGCACACAATTCGGTGCACTTTAATTTTTATTGGTTACACCTGCATCTAACAGCGCATTTCTTTTTGCTGCACCTGATCATTTCCATGCAGGCGACACCTACTGGCAAGCTAGTCCATGTAGGTTTCCATCTCTCATCTACTTTTGTACATCCCCAATTAGATGGACTAGGAATATTTTGGATCGGTTATATTTGTCCCATACATGAACTGCTTGAAAAACTGCCCGTTGGAAATGCTGGTACAATGTAACATTCGTTGGTGGAATATTTTTCAATTTGCGGTCTTTTTTCGTAAATAACTGCTTTCGGCAATCGTTTACAGCCGAAACTGAGCTGGATCTAAAACTTAAATGTTAAATATGCACAACTACCCTAAATTATTCATAGTGTCAACAACAAATTTTTCCACAATCTCCCTTGCATCTTCAATTCTGCCGGTCCTTGGCCGCCTTGACCGCGTCGTGAAAGTTGGAGTCAACTACAGTGCGGATTTGGTCGGACCAACGCATCGGGCTGTGGCCCCGAGGCCTCTTACCCTGGTATTTTCGGTGGCCAACAGTTTTTCCAGATTATCGTCTTCTCTTCTTCCAGCACCACATTTCGAAACCGTCAACACGCTAACGGTCCGCTTCTCTGCTGAGGATCCACGTTTCATCGTCCATATAGGAAGATGGAGAATATCAGTGTGCGCACAAGCGTTGTCTTCGTTCGCAGCGTGATTCTCCGATCTCTCTATATCTTGTGCAACTGAGTCATGGCATCTTTGGATATCCCGATACGTCACCGAATCTCCACTTGGCAAGAGCCGTTGTCAGCTATAAGGGAACCCAGGTAGTTGAAAGTCTGGACCGTGTCAACATTTTATCTCCCAATGAGTTTCAGTTTCTGACTTTGGTCCTCCACCATGATTTTGGTCCGTCCGAGATCAAGCCTGTTGCTAATCCGCTCCATTTTTGCCAAGAAGTTTATCATTTCAGCTACGATTGCCGCTTTAATGGTGGTGTTGTCGGCATACCGCAGATTAGTGAGCTTCACTCCTCCTGCTGACGCCTTCCTCCCATTGGTCATATGTTTTCCGCATGATACATTCTTCGTAGGAATTAAAGAGAATAGGGGAGTCAACACAGTCAAAGGCCTTGCTGTAATCTATGAAGCACATTATGATAAGCGTGTCAAATTTGTAAAACTTCTCAATCAGCTGTCGAACATTAAAGATTTGCTCACGAGTGCCTCTACCTTTAACAAAACCTGCCTGTTCCTGTGGAATTTGCCAATCCAGGAAATGCCGGATGCGACGGTTGACTATGTGGAGCAGTATTTTGCTAGCATATGTGAGAGTAGCGCGTGTGTGCGGTAGTTATCACATTTGACCATCGATCCCTTTTTATAAAGAGGCAGAACGACAGAATGCGTCAATCTTCGGACCACTCTCCAGTACGCCAAATGTTATTGGATATCATTTGTAATGCGTCTATGCCATTGTCACACAATGACTTAAACAGTTCTGCCGTTATTTGATCGGGTCCGAGGGCTTTTTTGACCTTAAGTGATCTAAGAGCGGAGCTTCCGATCGGAGTACGTCCGGTTCCTAATCAAGTAGTTGCCAGTCACAGGAGGGCAGGTCTCCGAGGTGGGTTTTGTGTACGCTTTCACAGATCGTGACAGTTTCTTTCTTTAACGGAAAGGGAAAAAAAGAGTGCATTCGAAGCCTGGAATACAGTCCCTAATACTACACAAAGTTTCCTGACAGCATACGGCAGCAGAATTGAAGATGCAATGGCGATCGTGGAAAAGTTTATTGTAGTCATGTATTTACTTTATTCATAAAGCAATGAATCACTTAAAGGGTAGTAGTGCATATTTAAAAAAAAAGTTTTAGATCCAGCTCAGTTTCTGCTGTAAACGATTGCAGAAAGCAGTTGTTGACGAAAAAAGACCGCCAATTGATAAATATTCCACCAACGACTGCTACATTGTACCAGCATTTCCAACGGGCAGTTTTTCAAGCAGTTCATGTATGGGGTCAAATATAACCGATCCAAAATATTCCTAATCCATCTAATTGGGGATGTGCAAAAGTAGATGAGAGATGGGAACCTACATGGACTAGCTTGCCAGTAGGTGTCGCCTGCATGGAAATGATCAGGTGCAGCAAAAAGAAATGCGCTGCTAGATGCAGGTGTAACCAATAAAAATTAAAGTGCACCGAATTGTGTGCGTGTGATGGAGCATGTTACACATAAATATATGTACCAATTTAAGTATTAATATACAGATTAACAATAATATCTAATCAGATCAGTGACTTGTTAGTTTTATTTTGAACCAGTCATTCGAAGACATCAAACGGTTATATTATTCGCAATTTAAAATATAATACACATGCTAACAAACGTAAATACAGCTTTAAACTACGTAATATACAATTAAGTTACTTACATTACATATTCCAACAGTTATAACATTTGTTTTTGGGTCTTTATTTTTATAAAGTAAAATTTTGAGGAGTCCGCTGTTCAAAAATTTTTTTTTTGTATTTGCTATTCATAAGAGTTATAATATATTATATATTTTTGAAATCTACATAAATGTAGCTTTATAATTATATTTTTTTCATGCCCAAATCGTTGCTCATTTTTACGTAATCGTTGCAGAAAGAATGTTTTTCTACTAAGATTTTCTGATTTTTGCCTTTATTTCTATTTTTTTCTATGAAAACTTGTAATTAATGTCCCAGAAAATGATTGGCCGTCCTCAATTTATCCGAAAACGATACCAAACTTGCCATAGTCTCTATAAATACGATGATAGGAGGACCGAAAGAACGCGCGGCGGAACGTAACTTCCCCCCCTCCCCCTCCCCACCAGCCGGTCGTCCGCGCTCGTCTCCCGGGCGTTTTCAACTCTAGTCCACCTAAGTAACAAGTGTGCCAAGGCTCATGCTTTAATGACAAAAATATTGGTGTTGTCCTATAAAGTCCTAACTAGAATGGAAAAACAAAATATATATGAACATTTTGGGACACTTTTAATCCAAAGAGCTCGTGATTCTGAGTAGAAAATACCAAAAATATCCGAAATCTAAAAAAGTGGAGGGTACAAAAGAATAAAAATTGGCCCAAATAAATAATTTATAGTCACCGTGATGGCAGTTCTTGATTTAGCGGAGGATTTCATTTATGCTTTTATTTTTGTCTTTTTGGCCTTCTGTCAGTCATTACCTAGCCCGGCCTATCAGGCTAGCTTTATTCGTAGCAAGTTTTTGTCATATTAATGACTCAAGTAGCTAGTAGTAGTAATAATAACTAATAATTAGGACATAACTGACTTGTATTTATATTATGACAATTCTCTCAAACACAAAATCGTAAGTTGCTTTCGGATAAATACATTCTTGTGCATTTTTTGTCGTTTATAAGATTGACCAGGTATGGAAACAGGAAAAAGGCGCTTATAATATTTTGGTTGTTTACTTGAACTGAGTGGGTATGCAAATTAGTGCCGTATATTTTGTTTGTTTTATCGAATAAAGTATAATCGAAAGTTTTATTTCATTGACATATTTTTAAAACAAATTCCTTCTGAGATAAAACGTTGTTGACGAAATGGAAATTCTAGGAACTGTTCTACGAAATGGTTGTCTTCAAGAAGGGCCGTGTATATTTTCGCTTAATATATCACAGCTCTTTCTCCCGTACTAGCAGTTTACGTAAAGTTTGCACCTGGTAACTATGGCGTCGTATACAAATGAGGCCCAAACTTAGCGCTGCCGGGTTTTACAAATCGAGGCTTCATTCTCGTCTGATTTCTCCTCCAAAACTATTTTACAAAATTTAAGGAACCGAATGAGAAGGAAATGTTCTATCAGTCCGTTTCGATTTTTACGCAAATTATTGTAGAATTTGTATACTATGTAGGCGCCAGTTTTCAGCGAAATGTTGTCCTAAAACAGACGCCTAGTACACAAATTTTGTAAGAATAAGCGCCAAAATCGAAACGGTCCAACACAGCACATTACCGGTTTAACGTGTTAACCTACAGACCCCTAGCCCACGCTGCGCTTTCCCATACGTGGTCGCCACACTAGGACTTTGCTGCCCCAATGGCTACATGGAGTTTCTTTGCACGATAGAATCAGAAATGAGGATATCCGCAGAAGAACCAAGGTACTAACCAACATAGCTCACGTAGCATGGTTGAAGTGGCAATGGGCAGACAATATTCCGTTTACAAAGTAACAAAATCGTGGCTCCGTCGGACGTACTCTAAAGTGGCAACGGTAATACTAGTGGGCGCTCACTTGAAGTTTTGAGTCGGTAAGCTATTACTTAGCTCTCTAGTGCTAGTCTGTACCTGGGCCTTTGCCTTTTGTAGTGTTACCTTTGTTCCTTTGTGTTCCTCACAAATCCTCTTTGTGGCGCATATTCGACGCAGCTCTGTGGTATCTTGAATTCCGTAAACCGGGTTGACTTTATGAAAATTTTGGGCTTCTTTGATAGATTTAAAATGAATATAAAAAAGCAAATATTCATAGCTCGATTGAGCAAATGAAGTACGGTTCTTCTGTAAGTAGGCCACAAGGGCACTTTCACATGTCTGTATCTGAATCTACCATTTCACAAGAGGAGACCACTGTTGAGAAGAAAGCCGAAATAAACTTAACAATAAGTGATGTTATCGTAAATTATACTTAAAACTATTAAAATTATTTTTATTAACTATTATAAATACGGCCTGTAGGCGATTTCGCAACCGATTCTCACAAAAAGATTATATGGCCAAGCTCAAATGGATTCACTTCTATTCCTTCGCTCACTCAGCCAAAAACAAACAATTTCAAGCTCTTTGAAACGTTTCTTCCAATCCCTATTTATTACAAGCTCGACTTGGTCTCAAAATAAAATTAAGGTTGCTTGATACACTAAAAACCGAAGCAATAACAATTCAAAGATGCAATAACCATTGTGGGACTGTTGGATCCTTTTGCGATAACCATTTTTAAACGCTCCATTTAGTTTAATTTCATTCGCCTTAGTGCAATAGAAACTTAATGGATAAAAGAATAGAAATTGGTTGACGACGTTGATCGTTTACATTCAATGGAATCTTAGAAGTACCCTAAGTAAGCTAAGCTTAGAACGATAGTCTTCATAGGTAGAACAGTCCGCCAAGCACAACTATGGTCCGCGACTCATATCGCGCGATATAGGATCACCCGTCACTCTCTTACGATACTGTACAGAAAGGGATAGGTGGGCCATTTTTTTCAAAGTTGTACACCCAATTTTTTTGAATTTTCGATATTTTGGGTATTTTATACTCAGAATCACGAGCTCTTTCGATATAATTAGGAGAAAAAACTGTGCAAAAACAAAAAACACGCTGTCGCTAGGGAGGACAGTCACCTTAAACTCATGGTAAGGGTACATTATTTTGTAGAGGCACACAAGCATGCGGTTGGTCGTGTTGCAATGTCTCACGACTAGTTGCGTCACCCTGAAAAATGGAAGGCGCAGTCGAGAACCATGGTGCACGCTGGCGTATCTATTATATTGTAACCAGGATATTTGAGCTCAACTTATCGTAACCAAACTTAGGCGTGTAATTTGATCAGTCACATAACCATATGCGTAGATAATTGTCACAAAAAAACCGGCCAAGTGCGAGTCGAATTGCGCACCGAGGGTTCCGTGCAAGTAAATAATAATTGTCAAAAAAAAAACCGGCCAAGTGCGAGTCGAATCGCGCACCGAGGGTTCCGGGCAACTAAATAATTGTTAAGTAACTTTTTTTTCTGTATTAGTAGTTATAGCGGCAACAGAAATACGTTATCTGTGAAAATTTCAACTATCTAGCTATCGCGGTTCATGAGATACAAGCCTGGTGATAGTATCGAGCAAAAAACGGAAAAAAGGCTAAAAACATATTTTTTGTATGGGAGCCTCACGTAAATATTAACTATATTCTGTTTTTAGTATTTGTTGTTATAGCGAGAACAGAAACACAGTCATCATCTGTAAAAAAAACAACTATTTAGCTGTCACTGTTCATGAGATTAAGCCTGGTGACAGACAGACAGACGGACAAACAGCGGAGGCTTAGTAATAGGGTCCCGTTTTTACCCTTTGGGTACGGAACCTTAAAAAGAACAACAGAAACTAAAAACTAAACTTATAATAATGATCAAAATAGCATTTTTGTGACATACAAAAAATAAATCGACCGTAAAGTTGTAACAAATTAATTACTTGGCATATTATGCTTTAATTGCCAAGTAACGTTAATGTTACTAAGCCTTCAAAATACTGGGTGTAAGTCCAAAATAGGTATGACAACTTGTCAATAATAATAGAATAGTTAGTTAGTAGTTGTTAATCCCTTTCGATACGTGTGTTTTTAGGGTTCCGTAACCCGTAAGGGTAAAAACGGGATCCTATTACTATTATTACTACTTATTATTATTACTAAGACTCCGTTGTCCACACGGACGTGTGTCTGTCTGTCTGTTCATCAGTCCGTCTATCACCAGGCTGTATCTCATGAACCGTGATAGTTAGACAGCTAAATTTTTTACAGATGAAATATTTCTGATGTCGCTATAACAACGAATACTAAAAACCGCACAAAATAAAAAAATATTGAAGTCCTCCCGTACAACAAACATGATCGGTTGCGTTAACCTTGCACCTCATTTGTATGCAGTGCCATACGTACCAGGTGCAAACTTAACTTAACCTGGCCAGTTAAGATGGAACACAGACCACTTAACCTATAGACCCCGCTTATAAGGGCGCCCGGGTGAGCCAAGCTTAAGCTCACAAAACAAGAAGCGCTCACCACGCCCCCGAACGCTCTCTTAGTTCGCGGTCGACTGTTGACGAAGTAACATGCAATATTCCACTGCTTACTTGGCTTATAAAGTGTTCAAAATATGCCTTATTGTATGGAAAATGCAGCAAAACATCTAGTCTTCAAAACTATGGGATTTCATTTCACAAATAAGCTATATTTTACTATTTTACAAAGAATGTAATCTATACATATAAACGGACAAGTCCTGACTGACTGACTGACTCACTCATCAACGTAGAGCCGAAACTACTGAGCCTAGGAACTTCAAATTTCTGGAATAGATCAAGTATACGATGCAAGCAAGCACTAAGAAGGGATTTTTGAAAATTCATCCCTTAAGGGTGTCAAATCGGGGTTGAAAGTTTGTATGGAACTTACGTAATTTTTGAGTTAGAGTAATAAAACTTTGTGCATAGATTTTCGGTCTAAAAACAAGAAAACTGATTTCAGGATTTTTGAAAACTCATCCTTTAAAGGGGTTTAATAGGAGGTGAAAGTTTGTATGAGGAACTTGGAATTTTTTGAGTAAGAGTGATAATATTTCGTGTACAGCTCTTTCTATACAAAGTAAAAAAACGAGTTTCAGCATTTTTCGAAATTCATCCCCGAAAGGGGTTAAATGCACAGTCAAACTTTGTAAGAAAAACGTGGTCTGTTTGAGTAAGGAGTGCATTCTTTTGCGTGTAGACTGATCATTAAAAACTGAAAACAAGTATTTCAGCGTTTTTGAAAATTCAACTCCTAATGGGGTAAAGAGGGAGGTGAAAGTTTCAATGAAGAGCTTGGGATTTTTTGAGGAGTGGGAATATTTCGTGCACAGGTTCTTATTTGCAACGTAAGAAAATAAGTTTCAGCATTTTTGGAAATTCATCTCCGAAAGGGGTTAAATGGACAGTAAAACTTTCTTGAGAAAGGTGACATTTTTGAGTACCTAAGGGGGCGCATTCTTTTGCGTGTAGACTCTTCACCAAAAACGTTGAATATTGATTTCAGCGTTTTCGAAAGTTCAACTCCCAATGGGGTAAAGTGGGAGGTGAAGCTTGGGATTTTTTGATTAGGAGTGGTAATATTCCGTGTATAAGTTCTTCTATGCAAAGTAAGAAGACAAGTATCAGCATTTTTGGAAATTCATCCCCCAAAGGGGTTAAATGGACAGTGAAACTTTATTTGATAAAACGAGCCTTTTTGAGGAAGAGGTGCATTATCTTGTGTATACACTGATCATCAAAAACTAAGTAACATGTATTTCAGCGTTTTTGAAAATTCAACCCCTAATGGGGTATAAAGGGAGGTGAGTTTTAACAAAGACCTTGAGGTTATTTGAGTAAAAATGGTAACATTACGTATATAGATTCTTCTATACAAAGTAAGAAACCAAGTTACAGCATTTTTGGAATTTTATAAATAATGACACAAAGGTAAATTAAGAAAGAAAAATTGAATGCGATCTACTACAATCGAAGCGGGGTTTGAACCCGCGACCTCTGCGTTACCGGCGCATTGCTCTCCCAACTGAGCTATCCGACCGCTACGTCAGTCACACCAAATCTTTCATCCCTTAATCCTTTACGCTACTGGAGCGCCCTCTGTGTCATATGTTTTTTTGAAATGCTTATTGCGCATTAGCCATACCCTAGGATGTGCGTTTTTACACGCACGATCCCCAATCCCCATTGCTTTACAGCAAGTGTGAAGACTGCGAGAGAGATGGCGCTGTTCTAAATATTTTTATAGAATCTTTTTATCGATTCTATATTTTTTATGTGGTAATACCACATTTGGATTTTTATAAATAATGACACAAAGGTAAATTAAGAAAGAAAAATTGAATGCGATCTACTACAATCGAAGCGGGGTTTGAACCCGCGACCTCTGCGTTACCGGCGCATTGCTCTCCCAACTGAGCTATCCGACCGCTACGTCAGTCACACCAAATCTTTCATCCCTTAATCCTTTACGCTACTGGAGCGCCCTCTGTGTCATATGTTTTTTTGAAATGCTTATTGCGCATTAGCCATACCCTAGGATGTGCGTTTTTACACGCACGATCCCCAATCCCCATTGCTTTACAGCAAGTGTGAAGACTGCGAGAGAGATGGCGCTGTTCTAAATATTTGTATAGAATCTTTTTATCGATTCTATATTTTTTATGTGGTAATACCACATTTGTATTTTTATAAATAATGACACAAAGGTAAATTAAGAAAGAAAAATTGAATGCGATCTACTACAATCGAAGCGGGGTTTGAACCCGCGACCTCTGCGTTACCGGCGCATTGCTCTCCCAACTGAGCTATCCGACCGCTACGTCAGTCACACCAAATCTTTCATCCCTTAATCCTTTACGCTACTGGAGCGCCCTCTGTGTCATATGTTTTTTTGAAATGCTTATTGCGCATTAGCCATACCCTAGGATGTGCGTTTTTACACGCACGATCCCCAATCCCCATTGCTTTACAGCAAGTGTGAAGACTGCGAGAGAGATGGCGCTGTTCTATACAAATATTTAGAACAGCGCCATCTCTCTCGCAGTCTTCACACTTGCTGTAAAGCAATGGGGATTGGGGATCGTGCGTGTAAAAACGCACATCCTAGGGTATGGCTAATGCGCAATAAGCATTTCAAAAAAAACATATGACACAGAGGGCGCTCCAGTAGCGTAAAGGATTAAGGGATGAAAGATTTGGTGTGACTGACGTAGCGGTCGGATAGCTCAGTTGGGAGAGCAATGCGCCGGTAACGCAGAGGTCGCGGGTTCAAACCCCGCTTCGATTGTAGTAGATCGCATTCAATTTTTCTTTCTTAATTTACCTTTGTGTTATTATTTATAAAAATACAAATGTGGTATTACCACATAAAAAATATAGAATCGATAAAAAGATTCTATACAAATATTTAGAACAGCGCCATCTCTCTCGCAGTCTTCACACTTGCTGTAAAGCAATGGGGATTGGGGATCGTGCGTGTAAAAACGCACATCCTAGGGTATGGCTAATGCGCAATAAGCATTTCAAAAAAACATATGACACAGAGGGCGCTCCAGTAGCGTAAAGGATTAAGGGATGAAAGATTTGGTGTGACTGACGTAGCGGTCGGATAGCTCAGTTGGGAGAGCAATGCGCCGGTAACGCAGAGGTCGCGGGTTCAAACCCCGCTTCGATTGTAGTAGATCGCATTCAATTTTTCTTTCTTAATTTACCTTTGTGTCATTATTTATAAAAATACAAATGTGGTATTACCACATAAAAAATATAGAATCGATAAAAAGATTCTATACAAATATTTAGAACAGCGCCATCTCTCTCGCAGTCTTCACACTTGCTGTAAAGCAATGGGGATTGGGGATCGTGCGTGTAAAAACGCACATCCTAGGGTATGGCTAATGCGCAATAAGCATTTCAAAAAAACATATGACACAGAGGGCGCTCCAGTAGCGTAAAGGATTAAGGGATGAAAGATTTGGTGTGACTGACGTAGCGGTCGGATAGCTCAGTTGGGAGAGCAATGCGCCGGTAACGCAGAGGTCGCGGGTTCAAACCCCGCTTCGATTGTAGTAGATCGCATTCAATTTTTCTTTCTTAATTTACCTTTGTGTCATTATTTATAAAAATACAAATGTGGTATTACCACATAAAAAATATAGAATCGATAAAAAGATTCTATACAAATATTTAGCATTTTTGGAAATTCATCCCTGAAAGGGGTTAAATGAAAATAGAACTTTGTATGAGGAACGGGCCGTTTTTGAGTAAGAGGTGCACTAACTCTTCATCAAAAACTGAGAATATTGATTTCAGCATTTTTGAAAATTCAACCCCTAATGGGATACGCTGAGAGGTGACAGTTTGTATAAAGAGCTTGGAATTTTTTGAGTAAGAGTGATAATTGAGAAAATAAACTTGAGTTTTTTGGGAAATTCATCTCCAAAATGGGTCTAATGGTAGGCGAAAGTTAGGATGAGAAAAGATTAGATTCTTTTCGTAAGTCTGGTCATATTCCGTGTGTTAAAATACTTCTTTCAGAAATTTATGAAATGTACCTGTATTGTCTGAGTAAAGGGGGAAGATGAAAGTTCATGTAAGGAATATTTTGGTGTATAAACTCTACATTCTTTTTTGGAAGAGATAACTCTCCTGGAGTGGTTAGAAACTTTATATGCAAAACGTAGGATTGAGTGACAAGACTTCATGTAAAAAAATGCATTGTTAGGGTTCCATACCTCAAAAGGAAGAAACGCAACCCTCAAAGGATCACTTGGTTGTCCGTCCGTCTATCGAATAAAATGGAAATGAAAACCATATAAGTACGCAGGACTATAGTCCTTTGAAGTTGTTAAAAAAACAAACTTCTAAGTTATAACGTAAAAAAAATCCGGCTGTTTACCTGTGCCACAACAAACGTCGATACTCTCAAGGGAATCAAAAATTATAAGGTACTTAGATATTTTCAGTTATACTAAAACTATGAATTTGGCAAGTAATACCGTGTCTTACTAGAAGTACTTATAGGGAGTAATCTGAAACTATACATTTATAATTAAATAAAAAAGTAGTCTGTATTTAAACTACGTAAAACAGTTTTCTAACGGTAATGTGAAGTTTGCCGATGAGTACATTTTATCTTTTCCTTAGTAATGTGCAGTGTTTTCATAGTTCGTAAGGAACCCTCTGTGCGCGAGTCCAACTTGCACTTGACCGGATATTTGTATTAACTGAGAATACTGATTTAAACGTTAGAGGAAATTCCCATCCTTAAGGAGATTAAACTTTTGACTATGATTTTGTTCGGTTCATCGGAAAATGAATTGTCCCATGTGTATACCACAACGTGATCTAGAAATATATAAATCTGCTACCCAAAAAATTATGTATGCGCGCAGATTTCTATTAGTTCTATTATTTTAAGAAACAATAAAACGGGTAGAAAGTTACACAGATAACGTTTCTAGACCCTGTGCGAGCGAAGCCGCGGGCAAATGCTAGTAAGTTATAAATGTAGGTTGGTAACCTAGCGACGCGTTGATGTCTTCTGTCAACTGTCAACTGTCTCTTACTTTCGCTTGCTAATTTTGTAATTCCATCTTTGTCTAACCTTTGCGGTGTTTTTAGTAGTGATGTGACTGATTAATTACTTACGTAGGTATACGTAACCGATACCCGTTAAACAATATTGAACTTTTTATAGAAGATAAACTTTTTTTATTATTGAATAATCGAAATGTATGTTAAGTAAATAAATGTACAATTATGAAACCATAAATGTCTAAACTGCTGAATTTCGATGAATTTTAGAAAACAGATAGTTGTCGATATCTTGGAGAAGGACTACTAAATATCCTGGATAAATACGATACATCTATACATAAAATAAAGCTGAAGTGGCTCGAAAGTCTGTACATGGAAGATATTCGAAAGAAAGTTGGCGGGGGATATTTAGAATCCATAACAGAACACGTTCCAATAGTTTATAGATTTTTTATCTGTTTATCCGTTTGTTTGTTTATCTGTTTGTCTGTTTATTTGACCGCGCATCACGTGAAAACGGCTGAACGGATTTTGATGAAAACTTCATTAATCTGCCGATGAATCCCCCATATACAATACCCATTAGGCAGTTTATTTAAAATGTCATAAAAAGTCAAAAGCTGGTACTTTGATGTTCAAACTATTAAAAATATCCCAGCAATCTATAGCAATTCGAGTGCATTTGTAAAGCATATATTTAAATTTTTTGTGAACCTTCTCCATTTTTGAGCATTTTGTACCTACGGAATTGAAGTTATTTATAGCTGTATTGTTATTTAAGTATATTATCTGGGCATCATGGTAAGAAAATGAGTTAGGTCTACCAAAGCCTTTGAAATATCCTGGCTATCGGTAACAAAGTTATCTATTGTTGAAGCTGTTTTTGTTAGTCCGTTGTTGGCTTCATTTTAATGCTTCACGAAATATTTGTAACAATTCCTTAGTATCGACACCTTTTGGTCTTAAAAATCAATATTAAAGTCGCCACAAAATATTACGACGTTCGTGTTTTAAATGGTGCTTAAATTAAAAATTAAATTTTGCGTGATAGTATGGAGTATGATTTTACACATGGAGTTTTAATTGACCTATATTTACGCTTAAACCACACATTTCTCATTCTTTTTCGATATTATCAACATACATCTGCATAGAGTGTGCAATGTTGAATCAGATTTCAATCTTTTAATAAAGAAAAGTGTACCACCGCCCTTAGTTATATGGCGGGAACTTTCAGCTGCGATACAGTATCCATTTCGATTTATAGATTGAAACTCAAGCGGTCCAAGCCACATCTCCGTTAAAGCAATAATGTCTGGTTTCATATTTATTGTTTTTTCTAATAATATGAGTAGTTAGAAATTGGGGGTTTCAGATTCTTCGAATCTGAAAGCCCCCAATTTCTAACTGTCATCTATTCAATTTTAACTATTCAACCTTTTTATCTATTCATTCAACCGTTCATCCATTCAATTTTATCTATTCATCCAACCCTTCATCTGTTCAATTCTATCTATTTATTCAACTTTTCCACTATTCACTCAACCTTTCATATATTCAAATTTATTTATTCAGTTTTATGTATTCAATCAGGCTTTCATCTATTAATTTGATTACCAATCTATGGGTTTCTTACATAATTAAGAAGATAAATAAAAGAACTGTTTATGTGGTAAATAATAATTTATGTACTAAAAATATTGTTTTCTATACACCACTTATTCATACACAATACATTTTTGAATGCACATGTTTTATAATGATAAATACAAGTTTGAACATCTGTCGATAATGAATACTTCTTATATAGTGTTTCTAAATTAGGACAATCCACGTCTTCCAAATTATAAACATTATGGTTTTCTGTGATTTCCTTCAACCACCGCACTTTTTCACAACCTTTTGTATAAATATATTTATTTTTACAGAAATCCAATATCAAGCTCTTATGATTATAATACGGCACATATCCTTCGTTCCATAATATTCCTCTGTTTTTTTCTATCCAACTAACTTGGATACGTTCTCTTCTTGTTAAATTGTAGAATGGGTATGGCGGTTTTATCAACAACACAAGAACACTATTCATGTATATAATCGCAATTTCTTTCGGTATAAACGTATTATTTTCACTTTTAAAACCCTGAACATCCATGATGACACTCATGATATTTTACGAACAATGTTACTCAGCGGTTTGTATTCTATAAGACGATCATTTATGATCAGACAGTAAGCTGCAGTGTTATCAGGTATGTCTTCTGAAGACTCTATTTCTAATCGCACATCAACTGGTCCGGTTTTCAATGAATCGTTTTGTCTTGAGCTGTCGATAACAAATAGCGGGCATTTTACACCAAACGCATTCAAATTAAGCAAGGGATCGACGCTCGTGTTGTAATAAGACTGACGAAAATTAGCATACATCTCATATAATATACTAAATTTGCCTTCGTCAAATTTCAAATTGAGTGAGTTATAAGGGAAATATTGTGAATTTAAAAACAACTTGACATTCGTTATATTACAATGGTCAAACAGTGACGAACTTTTCGTTTTGTTCGATTTTCTATCGGTTTGCAATCCTAATATAACATATCTAGGTTTTTCTAACTGAGAAGCAGTTTTGATTGACCATGAATGTTTTGTGGTTTTAGGTAGAAGCGGATACTCATATAAATCCCAATTTCGGAAAGCTAGTTGTAAGGCTCTATCTTTTTCCAGGTGCTTGAGCAATAATAGCCTGTTACGATCTGAAACTCTAATATGTGGCATGCGCCATTGTATTTTCTGTATATCTATTTCAATTTCATTACTTTTATCGGTCAAAATACTATTTTCTGCAGTATTGCTTCTATGAAGTATAAGCTCATGTCTGCAATTGATGAGGATTTTGTTATAATCTTCCGCAAATCCCAGCACTTTGTTCAGAGGTATAATAACGGAAAAAATTCCGGATTTTTGTGTGGACCCATTCAAAGTCCAACCCCACAATGCAGCGCTTTTATTTTCTCCGTCATTCATTGATATATAGGATTTAATAGTTGTTGTGATTCCAGCATTTTTAATGCGGTCTATCTCAACACCATTTAGTTCGTATCTTATATCTTGAAATAAAAATAATATTGGATTATTTATGAAACTAATGTCCTTTGATATTTTTTTACCTGTAGCGTCTAATCCAGTCACTTTTGCACATCCCTCAATATAAATAGAGCTTGCTGATGGCAGCACATAAACATCTTGTTGGTGAATAGGTATTCTGATTTCATCATTTTCTTTGTAACTATGATTGTAGGGATTGTAACTATGGATCTCATAGCTTTCGATAGAGTTATCTTGCTGTGGTGGATCGATGACTTGAAGCATGTTTTATTATTTTAAAACCGAGAGATTTAAGAAATTGTTTATTGGTTTTAGTAATATTCTGTGTCACGTTTAATCGTGTTCTCTCTTTGAATACCGGCAATTGAATATTAAACTTTCGTGCATTGACCGGGGTTTTATTGAAAATATACATGTTTGTTTAATTACTTAAAAATGTAATTTCTCTAGTGCTGTTAGTTAACGCCCTATTCTGAATACTGCTTAGTAGGAAATGTACTTTGCTGCTTAAACCATTCATTTATGTAATTTTTGCTTCTTTTGATTGACCCAAAATGATTTCAAAAACTTCAAACATAAATGTCCACAATTGAATAAATTATTTCTTTGCAAATTTTCATAATTATACTTAATGTCAGGTCCTACATATGTTATGAATTCCTCTGGTGGTTTTAAATTACCATAACTATCGAAGTATTCAATGTGGTTGTCAAATTTCGCGTAGGCTACCCAATGAGTACCAGAACTTTTGGATGAATCTAAATTGATGATACCACACTCTCTCACCCATGGAATTTCTGGTAATTCATCTCTCATAAATACATCGCGAAAGTATGGAATATTTTTCGAGTGCTTTATAATATCAACGTTACTTAATGCTCGATTAGGTAGCCTAGTGTCTAGTTTTTTGGATTCGCTACATAAATTCCTAAACCATCCTTGTATGGTTTAAGGTGTAAACCTTTTCCAATACGTGCTGATTCCATCTTTACATTATTTCTTTTTAATAGTTCGATTCGTTTTTTAGCTGATTCATAATGATCGACAGCTTCGGTGATACCGGCAACACCTCCAGGTAAGCCACCTACGGCAGATAAGCCAGCAAAAATAGGAATTAATGGTAGGGCTCCACCAGTTTTAGGTACAGGTATCACCCGCGGTAACTGTATAGGCAGGTCGGAAGCAATTTCTTGAGCAGCCGCATATGCTAATTCAGTCAACATTTTCTTGCATTTGGGTTTCAGTTTACGAATATGCTTTTTAGCATGTGAAACAATATTCTTAAACGTTTTTTTCAAACCGAATCCACGTTTTTGTGTAGTTGCTGATAAGGCAGGCTTTTTCTTTGCATTATCAGGATTATTTTGTCGCAGTTTTCGCATTATCCCTATAAATATAATAGTTATTATATTTTATTCTGAAGGTGTTGATTGCTCAAAACACTAAATACGAATGACTGTATAATTTAAAGTTAACATATTTAAACATTACGAATCTGAATTGTAGAATCTATAGACGATTTCTTCTATCTATCCAGCTGTTTTCACTAGGCGGTAGACCTAGCCACTTGACATATACTTTGTTCCCTTTGCGTTTTAATACCTTTTCAACGAGGTATATATCAGGATGTGCAGTTTTCAGGATTTCTTGTGCATAAAATGCTCCTAAAATAGGTCTTGACCTTGCATCTTCTAATAAATATGTGGTAGGATTAGTAAGTTGAACTTTTTTTATCTTGAATATTTCTGTAGACCAATTAGGTGTATACCCTTTATCAAAGCAACATTTATATTTACTGATTCTCACAAAATCACCAACTTTAAATCTTTTACTATCTGATATTTTCTTGGATAACGAAATATTAATGTATCTCTGTAGAACAGACTCTTTATTATTATCATTAATGTCCACTGGCCGTGTCCCTATAGTTCTATGAAAAGTATGATTATATTCTTGAACTTTCTTGCTGAGAGTTTCGCAGATCCATTTATAATTACCTTTTAAACTGAATTCCTTATAGAGTTTGCTTTTAAGAGTTCTTATGAATCTTTCTACTATAGATGCTTTTTTTGTTGAAAATGTAGAGTAATGATTAATGTTGTATTTTTCAGTTACTTTTTTAAATGAAATATTATAAAATTCTTTGCCTTTATCTGTTTGCAAATTCTTAGGGAAACGTCCCTTCGCAAACAATGTGTGAAATTGTTTAGAAACGATTTCCTTAGTTTTTAGTTTTAATGGAAATGCCCAAGCATATTTTGAAAAACAATCAATTATCACCAATATATACTTATATCCCGCATTCCATTTTGATAATTTCTGCATATCTATCAAATCTGCTTGCCAAAGATCATCTATATCTTTTAATAACACATTTCTTCGCGGAAAATTCACTCTAGCATTTTTATGAATTTCATTAACGACTTCTTCTTTACTCATTTTTCTTAATTTACCACTGACGCCTTTGATTTAGATGTTTGCTGACTTTTTCATCCAGTTCTTTGTACGCAATATCTTTTTCAGCTTTATTTATTCGTTTCGATAATACTGCGACCGACTTTTCGAGATGTAGCAATTTTTTCAAGCAATCTTTTACTTTTTTATCAAAATATTCCTGATTACCACTTTTAGTCAATGCAGGCTCCAACGAGATTTCAATGAATTTCGTGTCGCAATTGCAAATATTACTTTTTTCAGTATCACCCTCGGTATTCATGACTTCTTTATTACAGACAACTAAATAGAATGGTAATTATTACACATAGGTTACTGTTTTATAATACCCACTTCCTTCAGCTCCTCAATAATTGCCAAGATTTCATTATCATGATTGCTGTTACCTGCGCTTCTAGACGCCATTAAGAGTTTCAGTCTATCAACCAGTTCATTCGGATCATCCCAATAAATATAGTCTGTATTTTCCTTGTACTGTTTTAATTTAGGTAAATTACCACCAATTTTAATATTAGGTAACTTTTCCGAGGGGTCTCTATTCACATCACTCTGAGAAAATAAAGGCTTAATAATTGTGCCATATTTTGCTCCTTTATCGCCTTTCAGTTGACCGTTCGGATCAAAGTCCCGTTTATGTGCGTTTGTGATAATTAGCATGTTTTTGTACACGGTTTTATCTTCTTCAGTTACGAGATTAAGATCAGGTTTGTTGCGCATCAAAAGTTCCTTTAAACCTGCGGTTAATTCATATCTCTCATTATTTACGATGATGGTATATTTTTTACCTGTGCCTACAGCATTATTTATGAGAGCTAAGTTCACATTGCTATTTCCCATCATAAGTTTATTATTTTTACTACGAATCCCGAACGGTATGTTAATATTCTCATACAAATCTATCATATCTTCTTTTTTTAGAGACAAAAGCGTGTCGTTAGTCGTTTTAAGTGTTTTTCCCGGGCTATCTTCATTGCAATATTCATAATATTCAGAATGATGATTAGTATCAGAATTTAGTACTTCTTTGAAGTTTTCGTATCCCATAGAAGAGTTTGAATCTTCGCAAATGTTATTCTGTTCATCTATTTTTGTTACCATGTTATAAGCTGGACTTACTGGTTCATTTATTTTGATTAATGTTTCTAGAGGATCAGTGATCGGTTTAAAAACTTTTTTGTATTTTAAATCAGCTTCGTCTTCCGCGTTTTTCATCATTTTTATTTTGTTTTTTACGCTGTTAACTGATTTAATAAGTTGCTTTTTTAAATCAATTTCCATCTCAGATTTTTTATTTTTCCTTTTGTTGACTGTTTTATTCAGACAGTTACATTCGAGTGAGACATTTATTATAAGAAATGAGTATATATGAGGCACTTAAAAGTATATAAATATATCAAACCCTTGCCTATACCGTCCTTTATTTATAGCGCAGTCTTTATTTATGAATAGGAATCTGTATGTATCTCGCCATATAGTAGCACAAAGCTTTTTGAATGTTATCCAATCCATATCCGTATTGACATGTTCATTATAGATGTGTTTTAAATTAGTATCATCTTGCTTAAATACTAATAAAAGATTGACGTTATCTCGAAGTAATTGTTTTGGTATTTTTGAATACGTCTGGGACAAATAAAAACAGTCAATCTGCTTGTGCCTCCCCATAGCAAAGTAATTTCGAATATTTACTTGATTTTCACAAGCAACGTCATCGAAAATCATTATCGAGTTAGTCAAAGCATCGTTTGGGTGAAGAACTTCACTATTATCGTTGAATATGAAGAAATTTGCATTCGGGATTCTCTTCATTATGAGCTGGAGATAACGGTACTTCGGTTGGAAGGCTGTCTTCGAATACAGATAGATATGATTAAACTTCAAACCATTATCATGTAACAACAAATTTAACATAATATTAGTTTTACCACAGTTAGAAGGACCACATATTATACAACGAATTGTATTAGGGAACAGTGTACTGTGTTTTACAGTCGGAGTATGTTGTTCTACTTTTATATCATTTACTTCGAGAGTTTGGGCATGCTTGATGAACTTCATGGTGCTTATGATGCTGACAAACACTATAGCTCGTCTTATATACGAGACATGCCCATAATAAAGCCGTTAAGTATGGGGATATTCGTCAGAAATAAAAAATACAGTTTCGTAAAACTAAATTTATTAAAATAACATATCGTCTAAACATTTTAAGATTATTCTTAAAATAATCGACACGTACCGACTTATATTAACTTAACAAATAATTTGTTTAAGGAAAACACATTTAATTCTATATCGTGATAACAATATCTTAACCTATGATAATGCCTTAATAACGCTCTAAGTACATAAACAAATCTAATCGTACAAAATACTTATCAAATGAACATAGAATTTTAAAGGTAGCTTTTTTTAACTGTTTAAAACTTATTACAATATTTAAAATATCGTATCGCAATGACCCCATGGCAGCGTGTGAATATTATCTTTAAGAACTTGCCTCTTGTCATCATTTCTGCTGAAAATCTGTTTATCTACTTGCTGAGTGTACAAAATGTGTTTTATAGATCTAATCAAGTTCATTTTACATTTTAACCCATCATCAGTAGTTTGATAAAGGGCCTCATTATAATCACTAATTCGTAAACGTTTAGTAACTGACTTAGATATACCTTTTGCTTTCATTATATTATTTTTAACGCTGTTTATGCAGTACAATTTGGCTCTCAAACCGATGAATTCCTTTATAATATCACCGGCCATCTCGTCTTTGAATAACCCAGGTACTTTTTCATTAGCTTTTTTTATATCATAAACATTATTTAACAGAAAATTACTAGTATCAAATTGTGAATTATCATTACGCATATCGTGATAAAAGTCACGTGTGTATATTAAGTACAATAAACTATCTGTATCAGTGTAACAAAGGTGTATACGCCCGTTATATTTCTTTGTCATATAATCATAATGAAATTGATACATATGTTGCTTTGCGTACTCTAAAACTGTGAAACCGATGTATATCGGGCGATCTAAAATAAGTTTTTCATGCTGTAACTGAATAGCCACAAAGTTCCCCGAAAAAACTGTAATATTTTTTAGATTTGGTTTCGTGATCAATTTTTCGGCGCTAAGATGCTTATTTGTAACGTTTTTTGTGTCATTCCATGTAGTCACTAGTTTTACATCTACTTGTTTTCGTCTGTTTTCTATAGTTTTACCGAATATCGAGTTATTAAGAAGCTTGAAAAAGTCTTTTTCAAACGCTGTTTTAGATGATTGACGCAGCGATGTATTAAGATCGATATACTTTTTAAGATAATTCTGTTGTCTGAAACGAAGAATCCGGTGTATTTTTCTTAATTCCAATCCATTTTTTATGCATTCTTTTAAGTGGACGTAGTGAATAACGTAGTTAAATTTGTCATAAAGATTTGCAATCAACTTTTCCGTTTTACCTCCAGGAGGCTTAAATTTTTCCGCTGCGAAAGGTAGATCACTATGCATGTCGTGTAAATGATCGGGATAGCCTAAATCGACTTCCAGAATAAAGCCATAGTTGCTATCATCAGGGATATTCATCACATTAAAAATTTCTATTTCGTGTGATGGTAAAAGCATAAATTCCGAAATCGGGTAGTTTTTTGTCATGGCATAGCCATACAAATTATTGCAGTCCAGGTATATTAAGTAAGACGATTGTTCGGATTCATCATAATTTGGTAGATATTTATTCGAAGCCATGGCATGACGAAGAGAGCATTGAGCCAGTCCTCCTCTTATTCCATTCTCTAGCATATGATAAATTTCTAAGTCATTTATTAACTCAAGCTTTACTCCGGTATAAAAAAGCATGGCATCGAAACTCAAGCTCGGGGATGTAATATAATAAGCGGGGTCTAACTTATAATAAAACAGACTCGTCTTTCTAAACTTTTCGAATATGTCACATAATAACAGCACATCACATTTTAGATATAAATCTGTATATTCACCTAGTGTTTTTATATTGAAACAATTCCATACAGTGTTCGCAAACTCATACTGTTCACTACTGATACATTCTGCGTTCAAGCTGTTATAAAAACCTGATATTTGTGGTAGGTGCGTCTCATCGAATTTGGACCATGCATCCATATAGTCGTACGGATAAACTCCCTTTTTTCGAAGTAGGTTGATTTGACTTTCATCTTTAAATTCACGTGATAAATTGATAAAGTCGTTATCACATAAACTTTTACTCAAATCATCGATACTAGAACTTAAAAAATGAAATGAGTCAATAAACTTCAATTCTATAGGTTTAAGACCCACTCCGCATTCTATTACTTTAGTTACAGATAGGTATTTTTCTTTTGATTTCGGAATTATTTTAATAGCACCTTCATACTTTGCAAGCTCAATAATAAATAAATGTGAATCGTAACCAGATAGATTATGCAAAACGACTGGTATGAATGAACAGACTTGATGCATCAGATTACAATGTGAATGGGCTGCCCCTCTGTATTCTGAAGTAATATGATCATGATCTCGGACTTTATCTCCCAACAATACTTGTTTGCAAATGTGGCACTTAGTAGCTTTTTGATACTCTGCCTCTTGATGAGGCGTCAAATCCCTCATTACGTTCTTTTTCTGTAATATTCGATTTATACGGCTGGCATCTTTAATCAGCTTTTGAATGAAAATTTCAACACAATTTTCGCCTCTATATGCAACGTATTTATTAAGACTAGAATCATGTGAACAACAAATATAATACCCGAAACAGGAAGGTTGGTGTACTTTCAGTGTTCGAGTACTGCTAGAGTTTTGTTCTCTGTGATCGATAAGCAAACATTCGAAATCAGCATATATTACGAAGTTAATTTTTTGCTGTCTTTCATAGTTTTTAAATTGCATAATCGAACCCTTTTCAGGCAATGTTGTTAAAATTTTATTACAGCCGTGACTGGTATATTTTAATTCACTATTAAAAAACTGTAAACACGATTCACATAAATAAACTTTGCCTTTGTGACGAGTGACTTGGCGTCTAACTAAGCGCACCAGATCTTTAATCAAACAATAGTGTCCTATGCAATTACGTTCGATATAAAGTAAATTTACATGATTAAGCTTTCTTTTCGTGGTCATATAAAGTGGGCCCGTTACTTGCGATTTTTTATTTAGTCCATAAATATTAACACTAATATCGGGATTATTTCTTTCAAATTGTTTTATATCATTAGGCGTGGGTGGAAACGACATCCCTTTCGTATTCAAAACAGAAGAATAGTGGGGGTATGAAGTTACTTTACAAACATTCGATTTTGCAGGATATAATTCCGCTACTATATTCCATAGAAAGCAATGATTATCTTGGTTTTTTATATTGATACAGCTTCTCGATCGTTTAATTGCGAGCGGCAACTCTAAATAAGAACCACCTCTCATTGGGCTATACTTGTTTACATTAATTTCTAGATGGCTCATAGAAGAATAAGTCCAACCAGATTCACATTGTTCGAATTCCGATAGCTTAGTTTTAAAATAGTTCTCCATATTTATGAATACATCATTTAAATTACTACAGTTATAGATAACTTCATATTTCGAATTAAAAGATTTTAGTTGCTTGTCATCTGATTTTGCTAGCGAGAAATAGGCAAACAGTTCGAAGTTAACTTTAATGCATTTATGTTTCTGTAATTCTCTTTTTATAATATTTATGATGTTTTTTTTATTGTGATGCAAGAACGTTTCAGGCAAGGGGTAGTGTACTTCTCGCTCGCTGTTTATGCGATAAGTAACTATTCGGTTTTTGAATGCAGTCGCAATGACATCGATATTATCAAATTCGGTTCGGATTAAGCAGTTCGATTTATGTAGGTTAGTTCTCAAATGATATCTGTATTTTAAACGAGGTAAATCAATTTTACACATTTGACAACGAATAAAGTCAGATACGTTAATTCCATTTTTCGATAAACAATTCGCCTTATAGAGATCATTACTGGAATTGATGTTTGAAGCAGGGGGCGGACATACTGAAAAAAAAAATATAAAATTGAGATTACATCTTTAATAAAATTAATAGGTTTACATATTTGGGTATAAAGTAGGTGATTATTAAAAACATATTATTAAAAAAAATATTCATGCTGTCATTCGTTCAATCGTGAGTAGCCACCGCCAATAATGTCAGGACGACAGCCCTTAAACTCCTGACGAGTCGCCTTTATAAATTTGCATAGGTGCTCCCATGCCTCAGTATCGTCATCTGTTTTATTTTTAATCGAAATGATCGCTTGGCGCCATCTGTTTATAGGCTGAACGGTTCGAATTTCATCGCTCTTATACACTTTGAGCTCTATATAGTGCGATCCTTTTTTGTTAGAGTCGGATTGGCGCGAAAATCCATTCGCTATCCTTTTAATGAACTGCGAAGTAATTATGGTTGTATTTTTACCGAGCGACTGATCGTGAATTTCTTCATCGTCGCTATCGCTCCCGAAAACGTCTTTCGCAGAGAGCCTCTTCGATGCTGAACTGGACTGTTGAGGCTTAGTTTTCTTCGGCGTAGATTCGGGAGGAGGTGCCGGACTTGAGCTGGTGTGCCGAGGCTTGGTTTTCTTTGTTGTTGACTCGGCGTTGCGAGCAGGTGAGGGTGCTCGGCGTTTCTTCTCACGTGATTTGCCCGCACTTTGCACTCCATCTTCGAAATTAAGAAAATTAAGATATAATACATTGCTGTGATTCAGTTTTCTTACCGCGTTACAATAATTCATGAAATGATTCCATGCCTCCGTATTGCAGCTGGTTCTATTTTTAATAATTATATCTCCTCGAGGTAATCTAATCGCACATGGAAGTTGTTCAATGCTGCTTGACATGAAAACACGTAGTACTATATAATATGTTCCGGATTTTGATTTATTAATTAGTCTGGCATAAGCTTTAGATATTTTCACAATGAAATACGAATAGAGCAGTTTTAAATGATTACCGTTCTGATTCGAAGCCTCATCCTCACTATCTGTCCCGAACATTTCGTACGCCGATTGTTTGCTCGCCTGGACCGGTGCGACGGTGGCATGATGCTTGCGCTTCTTAGATGTCGAAGGATGCGCTGAAGAAGTAGGATGCATCTTCTTTTCTTTTGAGGCAAGCGTTGGCGCTGGAACCTCCGCACTTGAATCGTCGCTAGACGACTCTGAAAGGCGAGATGATTCAATTCGCTTAGACCTGTTAACAAAAGTATAAATTATTAAAGCGGTGTGAACAATATTAAAAGAAGTTAAGCGAATTTACTTGCCATTTGTTCAATTGAATTACACTCAGGTGTGAAGGATCTATATTTTTCAAGTAAAATGAGTCTTTTTAATTGCTCTTAGGCTTTAGTTTTTAAAGGCAAATGGAAAGTTAAAAAGTGCACAAGATTAATATTAAAACAATGGGAAACTTACATTTTGTTGTAGCGTGTCGGTGTTTGAGTTCCGGTTCGTAGATAGCGAGATAGCTCTGGATTCAGACTGTGACATCCCTGCGCTTCATCTCGACTTAAATACACAATAATTTACGCGCACTTTTTCCAAATAAGTGTAGCTACATAAAGGTAAATGCTGGGTAAGATATTCTGGAGATCGAAGTCCAGAAATGCATAAACGCATATGGACATCAACGCCTGCGTAAACGAACATGCGCTAGCGGGTCAGCACGTGTGAGCTCTACCAGCTTTCATTTAAGGTTGCGATTATGGAGCCTAATGACTGAGGCATAGCGTCGAATTTATATGATTTTTTTTATTCATATTAAAACTTAAGGCAGGTTTCATAGCTCCCCGAATGTGCTTAAAGCACAACTTCTGATAGGATCTTGGATTTTAATCGTATAGAAGGTAAAATATAAAATAACATAAACACCGGCTGTCGTAAATTTCTTTTCGGTCTGGATGAGCACATATTGAAAATATTATAAATAAGAAAAAAAAGAGGTGCGGGACTATTAGTATCTTCAGAGAATCATAGCAAGCAGTACAGTTATGTCGGTAAGTGTCTGAATTATAGCTGTTAACTAAATTTCTATGTCATAGAAATAAATAGAATCTATATAATATTGCATAGGTTCCAGAATTAATTAAAACGTTTATTTGCAGGATACCGAAGACCTCTTCAACTTCGTACCCCATGAACCAGCCATTATTCAGAGGCCGGGGCCAAAAACTCTAGGTCTCGACGCGGCTGCTTCTCGCAAAAGGTCAAGAAATGAGCCAGTAGTGCTCTCTTACATCAAGAAACCTGTTAAGCGTGCAACAAAAGTAATTAAAATAGAACTTTATGATGCTGAAAAGTCTATGGATTCAATGTGTGACTGCCAAGCAGATATGTGTGTTCAATATGCTGTGAAAGGTGTATTATTTGACGAAATCTATAGTGGCACTATGGATATTATAAGTAAAATTCAGGATAAGCTAGATGCTAAATTATAAAAAATATATCTAATCTGAATTTGTACTCTATTGGTAATAGAAATAAGGCTAAGTTTTATACTTAAATGTTCATATCCTTTTACATATATAGTATGGAATAAATATTAAAAATCGTGAAATAATGTTTTTTATATATTCCTTCGTAACACTCATTAACTGCCATCGAATATAATTAAAGCGTAGCTAGCGAGATGACACTGCCTTTATCACAGTTCATGGATGGATTATGCTTACTCGGAGTTATGAGCCGTCAATGTGAGGAGTCTGATAACAATTAATTCGATCAAGTGACATAATTTAATTTACGATTCTTTAATAGCAACCTTAATGACAAGACCCTTATTTAAATAAAGGAAACACATCGGAAATTCATTAAAACATAAAAGTTCGTGGCCGGTATCGCACGTCGAGATTAAAATGTCAGTAAGTATTTAAACATCTCTATACTGAAATTAAGGGTGTTACCATCTGTACTGATTTCTGTTTTATTTTATTTTTTAAAGATTTCAAGTCATGCTCGTTCGTCGTCGGCAAATGTTTCCAATTACTTGAATGCTGATGATGCAAGAGCTCGTGATGGTGTCGACATTCCGCCAAGCGAAACCTGGATCAAAACGAATGAGGTTTCCTCGTTTTATCGAACCAGCTCCCGTGGATCAAAAGTAATTCGAATTGAAATATATGACGCCGATCAGTTTCGTAATGCGGAAAATTCAATCTGCACATGTAATGCAAAAATCTGTGCCCAACACGTGGTCGAAAATATATATTCAGATGATGTATACATTCGAGTCAGAAATCTATTGAAAACAATGAATACATACAAATCGCTGTAAATAATAAATGCTGACTATGATCACAAATGTTGGTTTTATTTCTTACTCATAGATATTTCCAGGTAAATGGTATTCTTAACTTGAAGACGAATGAATGGTTGAAAGTTAAATGGCATACTAAAACTTAATAGTTACCTGGTCAACACATAAATTGGACGAATAGATAAAATTGAATAGATGACTGATAGAATTGAATAGATGAACGGTTGAATGAATAGATAAAAAGGTTGAATAGTTAAAGTTGAATAGATGACAGTTAGAAATTGGGGGCTTTCAGATTCGAAGAATCTGAAACCCCCAATTTCTAACTACTAATATGAATGCGTTTCAATTAAAAATATTAAATGTAAATCTTTACATTTAATATTTTTAATTGAAACGCATTTTAAACCATTCTCGTATTATTATTGATTCCAATTAAAAACATATCTACTTACATTCTGCAGTTTCTTTTTCGAGTGTGTCCCATCACTATCAAAAATGGCGCGCATCTTGCACCGCATGCGTGATTGCTCGCTGACCTTGAACTAGCCAATCACAGTGCACTTGTTGCCCTCCTCACCCCGCCAATTTGGCAACATGAGATACTAGAGAAAGTTTTATGAAGCGGGGTCTATAGGGTTAAGTTGTCTGTGAGATGGAATAAGTGTTTGTACGGAACCCTCGGGGCGCGAGTTAACTCTCACTTGGCCGGTTTTTTCAAATCATACGCCTGCCTTTGATATGGGTATAAAAATGTAAATATTCAAAATATCACCGCAAACTGTAGATTTTCGTGAACATTTTCAAGAATTCCATTCGAAGCATGTTCATTCATTAGTGAGAGCATGAGAAGTAAAAGGGCTAATTTGTATTTTGGAACGTTTCGAAAAGCGAACCTAGTTCGGAAGGTGTTAAGTTGACTTTAGGACTAAATGCATGCAAAATCCGAATTATGCAGCTTTGCATTTCGTGTGCCACGCTCTGATGAAACTAATGTGAATTGTTTAATTCAACGTTGATACATATAACGTATTATTTTATTTGAAAACAATACGGTACATAATGAAGAAGTGACGCAGTATGTTCGCCAGAAAACCGGCTACTCGCTGAGGGACCTGAGGGTGTTCCACTTGCATTCGCGCCACTACGTGCACTTCAGCTCGTTTGTAGTGCGCGTGCCGCGGCCGCTCCAGGACACCATCGCGTGTGCTGATTTCTGGCCGAAAGGTGTCGTGTTTCGTCGGTTCCGGGGCAACCTACCAAATCCAACACCCGAGATGTCGGAACAACGGGGCCACGCCGTTTCGCCGTCAAAATAAACATTGTTCGGTTCATGACGCATTGGTGTAAACTGTAATGTTATGTAACCTGTTTTTCAATAAATAAATAAATAAATAAATAAATAAATAAATAAATAAATAAATAAATAATGCAAAACTTACAATGTTACAGGAATTAAAGGAATAGTTGACAATTAAATAATCCACGGATAGTAAGGGAGGCTATTGAAATAAAAAAACACCCTAGAATCACGTGATTCAACTGTCTCTGTATAAGCGTTAGGTGTCGTTTTTAAAATGTATTAACTAAATAAAATGAGTTTTCATGGGTGAACAAAGTAACCTTGTAGTGTCAAAGTACCCCGATGTTGGTACCTATATTCCCAGATTACAGGCAAACTGAAACATTTGACGAAAAACAATTCAGCGAAAAATCAGAATACCAGTTTACCTTAATATTCCAAAAAATAAAATGTGTAAACGTGTTATTATACTGTAAAGTAAATTGCACTTATAAAATAACAAGATTCGTACCAAAGGTCACTATCTTTATCTTAAAGAGATACCGTTCACAATATTTTTCTTACCATTTATCAGTCAAAATAAAAGCTTATTAAATTCATAGTAAGAATCGTGCAACAGCATAGTTACATTATTTATTTTAGTAAAATGTCAATGAAAACACGTGTCGTGCCATTGAATATGCAATTTTTTTAGGGTTCCGTACCCAAAGGGTAAAAACGGGACCCTATTACTGAGACTTCGCTGTCCGTCCGTCCGTCTGTCACCAGGCTGTATCTCAAGAACGGTGATAGCTAGACAGTTGAAATTTTTACAGATGATGTATTTCTGTTGCCGCTATAGCATCAAATACTATTCATGATAAAACAATAACAATTAAGAGTCCGCAGCAAGCTCGATTCTTCATACAAACGTAGTTACGTCCTTATTTTAATATAACATGTCACATTATCATGAAATTCTCTAAATATAATGAGATAAGATATATCTAGGGCTAAAACTAGTTTATGACTCTTGAAATGTTAATAGAAAGAAAATAGAGCGAGTACAAGTTTTGCATTTTTAGACCCCAGAAAGTTGTTCAGTTTGGCGGCATACTACGACCAAAATATAGTTTAGATTGAAGTCAAAACCTATTTCCGGTGTCGATTAAACTATGCAGTTTGATAAGAAAAAAGATTTATCAAAATTGATCTCGTAGTTTTAAAATGAGAGCGTAACTACGAAAACCTTAAAATAAATTACAAAAAATTGTTGCGAAACTGCAGCGAATTACTCTAGCGCGGGGAACGGTCCGGGGGGGCGGCGGTAAGCACCGCCCGCCGCTAGCGCGCTCTCGCTTTACTGCTAGCGCCCTGTCTTCCTCTAGGTGAAACAACAACATTTTAAAGCGTAAGCGCGCGATCTCAACGCGGAGTTGAGCGGACCTTGCTGCGGACTCTTAAGGGGGGCTCCCATACAAAAATAGGGTTTTTGCATGATATTTCGTTCAACGGGAATTGAATCATGAACCGTTATAGGTAGACTGTTGAAATTTTCACAGAATGTATATTTTTGTTGCCGCTATAACAAAAAATAATAAAAATAAAAAATAAGTAAAAATTAAAGGTCCTCCTTTAATTTTTACTTATTTTTTAAAATTAAAGGAGGACCCCATACAAAGAAAGTGCTTTTTGTTCAATATTGTTACGGAACCCTTCGTGCGCGAGTCCGACTCGCACTTCGCCGTTTTTTATTGTTTATATCAACCGATGTTATTGTTTGATGTAGCTGATCGTTGTGTTAACATGATCTCTGTAATCTGTTGGCTTCTAATTGCCATAATTTTATGACCGGATTTAAATAATATTCCGTTTCATTTAGATAATCGCTTAACACAAGACAGGACGTTGTAGACAGTAGCGACGTCATCGCCATGTTTTTTTTTTTAAAACACTTTAGTCAGAATAATCCATTTTCTAATCATTTTCTTTTTGTTTGAACATTTCACTTGACTTTGATCACCGCATAATTTTTTTTTTATTTTTTTTGCAAAAAAAGCTGTTGGAGACAATACCGACAGGCTGAAATGGGACTGGGCCAGCCATGTCTGCCGCATGCACCCGGAAAGGTGAGCTAGCTTGGCCACTGAGTGGGTGCCACAAGATGGGCAGCGCAGGCGGGGCAGGCCTAGGCAGGGATGGCGGAACGACCTGGACACGTTCCTCAACGGCTGGCCGGAGGAGGCATCTGATCGTGAGTCGTGGAAATCAAGAGGAGAGGCCTTTGCCTAGCAGTGGGACACTCAAATAGGCTAAAGAAAAAAAATAAAATGAACCGTATTTTATTGGTTGTAAATGATAGTGGGAAATAGCCAAATACCTTATCTCACTCTCATAACAAATCACAGTTAAATTAACGCTCAGCCCACTTAGCACACCTATGCTTCGAGCCTCTTGTCTTTGTCCCGCGACGTAGTATCATCCGTCACTCTCTCACGGTACTGTACAGAGAGAGAGCAAGTATATCTCGCGAGAGTCGCATGTCACATATTTTTTATTGTATTTTATTACATGGTATTTATTTCAATAAAAATGTTTTATTTATGAAATAAATAAAACGGCTATCTGTAACACTTATTTGTGTTTCCCATCTGTACTGTTTCGCGAAATTGTCATTTGTCCGAAAGCCATATTTTTCCAAAACAATCCTAACCTAACCTAATGGGTAATTTAAAACGATGTTTATAAAATCCTCAAAATATAACGGGTTTCAGGGGAAAAATACTTTCGGACAAAATAAAATTTGGCGAAACGTTACAATGTTTCGGAGTCACGAAAATAAAACATATGAATCTGCGGCGCGGGTTCCAGATCATAGGTCAAAGTATACTGGTCTAAGATAAAGCTATCTGCTCCGTGTGGCATAAGAAAATAAGCCAAGACCGAGTCCTATAATGACAAATAGATTTAATAGTACATTATTCACTGCAGATAATAATAATAATAATAAATATCGGACAACCTCACACAAATCGATCTAGTCCCAAATTAAGCTCAAGAAGGCTTGTGTTATGGATACTAGACGACAATATACGTACTTATATAGATAAATATATACTTAAATACATAGAACAACCATGACCCAAGCACAAATATTCGAGTTCAACACACAAATATTTGCCCCGGCCGGGATTCGAACCCGGGACCGCCGGCTCAGTAGGCAGGTGTCTACAAACTGCTTTTCTCAAACATATGCAATGAAATAAAAAAAATACACTACAAAAAAATAGTGCGTGGAGGCCCTCCACGCGGAAGAAGTGAACCTTCGTAATGTGGAAATGAAAATAGGAAGGGGTAGAAATTGTAATTTCAAAAGAAAAAACTTAACAGTCAATTGATATTCACAAGAGACGTACCTTGACATAACCTTAAATCCGTCGCATTGTCCGTGGGATTGTTGCGTTGAACGTTTAACGCAACAGTGCTTTCCTACCCCCTCCACTGTAGCGTTAAACGTTAAACGTTTAACGCAACCTTGTTGGAAGCCGCATTAGAAGTTTCACTTCAAAAAAATAGAAAATAGAATTCAGCTGTTTAGCCTCTACATTGTATGAAATTCCTTTACAGTTCTCTCGAGTTTTTCCGCCCGAAACGTGACACTTCGAAGCCTGTTATAACGTACGTTATGACGATATTACATTGCATGTTTGAGAAAAGAACATTTTATTAACAGATGGCGCTGTTGGGCTGGCGCCACGCTCCTGCATCGCGCTGTTAAGATTTCTCCTGAAATAATAACGACACGGTTGGCGCAGTTTGTAGTTACCTGCCTACTGAGCCGGCGGTCCTGGGTTCGAATCCCGGCCAGGGCAGATATTTGTGTGATAAACTCGAATATTTTTGTTCCTCGGTATATGTATTATATTTATTATGTATGTCGTTGTCCAGTACCCGTACCTACATGCTTTGCTAGCTTTTGAGACTAGGCCGATTTGTGGAAGATTGTCCCTTAATATTTTTTATCTATCCAAATATCATAAACCCTCCATGATGCGTTAAATTTAAATAGCCCATAAAAATAGACTGTCTTGTTAGCAAACATTTCTTATCTGTAAAAATGTTATTAAATATTACTAAATAATAACATCGATTTCGATAATATTATTTAGACGGCTATTAGACCTGCTGTTCTGTACGGGTCAGAATGTTGGGCGACCAAGAAGCAGCATTTAAACAAATTGCACACTACTGAAATGCGCGTGCTACGCTGGTCAGCGGGTGTCACACTACTCGACAAAATCCGGAACGAGTACATTAGAGGAAGCTTCAAAGTTGCCCCGATAACAGATAAGGTCAAGGAGAAACGCCTAAGGTGGTATGGTCATATTCAAAGACGTCCAGATGACCATATGGTAAAGCTTGCCTTAGATATGCCAACAACAAAACGTTCGCGTGGGAGACCACCTGCCACCTGGTGGACGACGGTCGAAAAAGACCTAAAAGAAGCTCGTTTGAACAAAGACGCAGCACAAACACGTGCTAAATGGAAGTTGAGGACAAGGAAGGCCGACCCCAAGTAAATGGGAACAGGTCTAGAAGGAAGAAGAAGAAGATTTCGCTAATATTATTTATTCAGATTTCGAACATCTCTGAAAAACAAAGAAATTTGATTTGACCTCCATTGATATCAGTCGGGATGACGTTTAGTTCGAAATGAATTTGTCTATTTGCAATCAAATTTGACAAAATGTCACACGTAAGTAAGATATCGAACAATATGATAGTTGGAGCTGACTCTAGTTTGCCTCTGAATAGAAAAAAAACTATGACAGCTGCCAGAAAACTTCATTACCACCATTACCGGGTAATATATTTTTATAATGAGCGACTCCTGAATGCATCATGGAGGCTTATGATATGTGACTAGATAAAGTAGTGTATGTAACTGTACATAATTAGGCATTAAAACACTCGTGTGATGTTATTATGAAACTTGCCTTCGGCTCGTTTCATAAACCCACACTCGTGTTTAATACTCTTCATTACATAAACTACTATTTTAATGACCCCTCTTAATAGTAAACTGATTTTCAATACAATTTTGGAATTTATTACGGTATAAATGTTGTCACGTTGATATTTGGAGTTATTTTATCAGAATTATTTTCATTGACATGTTATTATGAATTGAAGTATGACAAGATAAGTGTTATGCTTACTTAACGTTATCTTTCGTCTTGTAGGGGGTTTCTTATCAGTGAAGTATTCTTATTCACAAACAAACTTGTTTAATCTGAATATTGTGTTTTTGATGGGATATACAAATGTCGCAACCTCCGTATTAGTGATAATTTATTAAAATAATCTAAACAAGACCAAAAAAACATACCGAATTTAATTAATTGATATTATTAGGAATCTTCAATTGAAACCACTACTTACTCGTAATATCACCAGATTTTTAGAAGTTTTAGGAAGAAGAAGAAATAAAGAATGTTTATTTTAAAATCACATGCAAAATCGTGTACAAGTTTTGGCTTAAATCTAAAGAAAGAAAGAGGTGAGTGTTGACGGTATTTAAAAAAAAACCCACTCAGCATACGTCGGGGCACAAAGTGCAACGACGCTGATTTTCAGTGGGTCCATGATGACAAACAAATAAAACATAATACTTAACTTAATCTAAATAAACCATGTACAAAATATACCAAATTGAGAAATCGTAGTTGATTACGAAGGTCAATTACGAATCCAGAAAATAAATTCTTGTTTAATAATCAATTACGAAACAGTGAAAAATAATTCCTCTTTGGTAGCCAATTGTGAAACTGAAATTACGAATATGGAAACCTGTGCCCTCACTATGAGTTTACAGTGACAGTACTCGCTAGCGATTTGTATGTAGAATTTTAGTTCTACAAAGTAACCGCTAGGGGCGCTGTACTAAATAAAACAAAATAATAATAATAAATAAATATCAGACAACCTCACACAAATCGATCTAGTCCTAAATTAAGCTCAAGAAAGCTTCTGTTATGGGTACCAGACGACGATATACATACTTATATAGATAAATATATACTTAAATACATAGAACAACCATGACCCAAGCACAAATATTTACGCCTTTATAAACGTTTACGCCGTCGCTATCGAGTAAGGTCACGTTAACTCATGGTAAGGGCACTGTCGTGGAAACCTTACATCGATGCAATATACAAAAAATTAAACCAGTAAGCTTACGTTCTGTACCAACTCGTGAAGGACGTAAGTATGGAAGCGGAAGCCGTTGTCTGCTTATCATAGTTTTGCAGCATCAACGTTGCGTTACGGCATCGTATACTGGGGTAACTCCACTAACAGAGTAGATAGCAAGTAAAATTTATAATAAGTTACCCGCTTTGAAAGAGTTGTCGACGCATGAATTGAAAAAGAAGTTATTAAAGCTGTTATTGATTGAATGAAGTTTGTAGCATTCCTGCCTGCTGAGCCGGTCCTGGGTTCGAATCCCGGCTGGGGCAAATATTTGTGTTATGAACTCGAATATGTGTTCCTGTGTCATTGATGTTATCTATACATGTATTTATATTCTATGTATATCGTCGTCTAGTACGTACAAGCTTTGCTTAGTTTGGGACTAGGTCGATTTTTGTAAGATTGTACCTTAATATTTACTTGGCAACAAAAATGACAAGTTAATTCTCCCAAATTGAAAAAAATATCCAAACATAATTGTGTGTTCGTTGTTGATAAATAATAACTAAAATATACGACTCAAGGGAATTTTCCTGCTAATTAAAATGCCTAACATTCGGTGAGTACTGAATTATGAATATAAACAGCCTTAGAGGATTATCTTTGTTATGTAAAATAACAAAATAAAATTCATAGTCATAAAAATGATTAAGTTTATGAGCATTATTAAATTCATGAATTATGAAGTCTTCTCCGTCCTTTCGTTCGACGATGGATCTGAAACAAAAAAAATATATATTAAAAATAAACTATTGATACGAAGATAAAAGCACAAAGACAATTTTAAATGCGTGTCAATACGCTGGACCAGTAATCCAGAGGTACCGGGTTCGATTCCCGGTATATTCCGCCAGGTATCGCATTTCAATTTTTCTTTGTGCTTTGATTTTTATCAATGGTTTAATATAAAAAAAAATTAAATTAAAAATTTAAAAAACCCCCGACATACTCGTAACCTGTAAAAAGGAAGAAATAAAATCTACGAAATGTGCCTTTACAATGAACAGTAGAAAAAGAATCCAAGCTTCGTTGCGTTCGGGGGACCGCTAAGTACCTAACCTAAGTGAAATGAAATATATTTTTCACCTCACTCGCTCGGAAAACCTCCGTTTATAGGGCGAAATCTGCGTGCAAAAGTCCATTTTATCCGCTAGCGTGTAAAAGTCGTTTGAATTTCGAACACGACGATTTTGATTCTCTGTGGTGCATGTAACTTTTTTATATTTAAGACTCCCTCAACGCGTGACTGTTTTCATCATTCGATAAATCTTCGAATAACCAATCAACGCACGCTAATAAAGGGCGATCTGGTCGGGCCGGCTGAAATCATATGCACGTTTGAATACTTCTTTTAAAAAAATACACCTACAATATCACGTCCAGAAACCTGGTTAGTGATGACAGATTTTTAAGTTTTTATTTTTTCTACATTTTATTTTATGTTGAATATGTTTATATATATTAATAGTAAGTATTTCAGTTTCATTTACATATTTTGACTAGTAAATATATTAAATACAACACAATTTTTTATATTTATTTGTTATAAAAGTTGGAACATGAGAGTGTAATTTCTGAACGCACCCGAGAAAAAAATTAACAATTAAAAAGTTGGAAGTTTTCACAATTCACGTAAACAACGTAAATTTGTTTGGAAAATACATACTGTTGTCTTACTTTATAGAAATATCGAAAACAAGAAAGTTAAGCCCAATTTGGAGTATTTATTCAATGTTAAAAGCCTGCATTAAAACGAAAAAGGATTTGTTATAAATATTTGGAGACGATAAGTAATTTACCGAAACTATTGGCGTTTTTAGGGTTCCGTACCCAAAGGGTAAAAACGGGACCCTATTACTGAGACTTCGCTGTCCGTCCGTCCGTCCGTCCGTCCGTCTGTCACCAGGCTGTATCTCAACAACGGTGATAGCTAGACAGTTGAAATTTTCACAGATGATGTATTTCTATTGCCGCTATAACAACAAATACTAAAAATAAAATAAAATAAATATTTAAGGGGGGCTCCCATACAACGAACTTGCTATAGAGTATATATATGTATAGGTACGGAACCCTACATGCGCGAGTCGGGCTCGCACTTGCCCAATTTTTAAAGAAGATAAAGCCGAAATAATCTTGTTCGGACCCCATCGTCCAATAACTTCCAAAGCAAGTGTTATGGAAAATACTTCCGAGTGGCCAACTAATCCCTCCTAGAATGCCATTCTCCCACATTCACAACGAATGTGTCAAGTAGTTTCAAATACAAATAAAAAACAGTGCTTAAAAAAAATCAACGATAAAATATACACGACGATAGTACAAATTACGGCCATATTACTTTTAATTTTTAATATGTGTGCTTCTCTCGTATTTATTTGGTTTGGATTTGAGTGTGTTATGTTTAAATTTGATGTGTTAAATAGAAGGCAAAATTAAAATTGATTATTTTTATGTTTGAATTGTTTTTCTTGAATCTTGCATTTTCCTCGCTGTAGTGAGGTGAAAAGCTGTGTGTTCCGCATGGCTGCAAACTTATTTAGCTTCTCGTGTCTTGAAAGCCTCGCTGCGCTCAGCTTTCAATTTCAACACTCGCGCCAAATAACAACTTTGCAGCCTTGCATAACAAATAACTATTTCAACGCAAAATTGTAAGTATGCATTTATTTGGGGCTTCCCACTTTACGATTTTAAGTACATTGCATTTCATTTACTTCAGCGGTCCCCTGACGCAACGAAGCTTGGATTCTTTTTCTACTGTTCATTGTAAAGGCACATTTCGTAGATTTTATTTCTTCCTTTTTACAGGTTATGTCGGGGGTTTTTAAATTTTAAATTTTATTTTTATTTCATATTTTTTAAACAAACAGAAGTTTTTTTCCGGAATTTTCTACATTTAACACTTTTTTTTGGTTTTACACCGTTTAAGTGCCATAGTTTCCAGTCTTTCCTCGAGCTTGATCCTTGACTATGTGTACGACAACAGGATCCCAAGCCTGTGGTAACAAAAGCCGTCTTCTCTAAGATTGAAATTAGCCTTTAGCAACATTCTGGGAAAAAATCGTTAAAGTCAAATTAGTTAATGCTTATAATGACAAAATGGCTAAGTTATTTATTAGCCAAGACAATCAAAATATATACTTTAAATGCACTGGATGAGTTGAAAGAACCTGCTACTTATGGCCTAAAACAGAACCAGGTTTCCATTCTACAGGATCCTAATAGTACGGGTGGCTTCCTTAGCTCCATAAAAATTGTAGTAGATGCTAGGTAACTTGACTTAGTTTTGAAAGACCTAATCATCGATAACCCACACCATGGGATAAACCGTTAAAAAAAATTACATCCCCACTTTTTTACGTGTAGGGGGCAGGTACACAAAAAAATAGTTTTTAAAAATTTATTCTACCACTATGTCTCTCTGCTAAGCCGTAGACAGATGGACGGACGGACATGGTGAAACTTTAAGGGTTCCTTGTTGACTACAGAATCCTAAAAAGCTGTTATTCACTTAGGCGAGTACTTTTGCTAAAGCTTACGTGTCCTTTAGTCGCGTTAAATTCTTGCAAGGTATTGCTATTTGTGACCTCAATCAAAGGAACCTGTACAATAGTCCTAATGACAATTTAGCTTTAGTAGAATTGCAAAACTTAGAAACAGTGACCCAGTATTGTGACACAAATTAAAAAAGTTTTTCTGAGACTCGGTTTAATATCGACTGTACTTTCTTACACAAACGTTAATTGCTCATCAAGAACAATCAGACGAGCCCAAACACCATGGCTTTATTCTGTGCTGTTAAGGAATTCCTACGGCCATCTTCAGCTGCATGGTACCAAATTATTGTACTGTCAAAATTTTATTAAGTTGTTGATTACGCTAATAAAACTTAAGTTTTAACCAACATTTGAAATTCTTGGCTTAGATCCTTTCACAACTAGATGGCAGGGCCGTATTTACCCCTAGGCCCACAAGGCCCGGGCCTAGGGGCCCAGCTAGTCTAGGAACCCAGTCCAAGACGCAGGACTTGTACCCTAATAATGTTCTCCTTATAGGGGAGGGGGCCCCAAATGCCAAGTGCCTAGGGGCCCTGGCCCGCTTAGTCCAGCCCTGCTAGATGATTATCATGAGATCTTCACTTAGTGAGTGATAAGGAAAATGCTAATAAAACAACATTTATCCAGCGTTTGGAATTATTCGCTTCAATATTGACTAAGATCCATTAACAACTACCTGGTCATCATGAGACCGTAATTTAGTAAGTGATATAGAAAATGCTAATAATACTTAACATTTAACCAAAATTTGAAATCCTTGGCTTCAACATTGGCTGAGATCCATTAACAACAACCTGGTCATCATGAGACCTTAATTTAATAAGTGATATAGAAAATGCTAATGATACTTAACATTTAACCAAAATTTGGAATCCTTAGCTTCAATATTGGCTGAGATCCATTAACAACTAGCTGATCATCATGAGACCTTAATTTAGTAAGTGATATAGAAAACGCTAATAATACTTAACATTTAACCAAAATTTGAAATCATTGGCTTCAACATTGGCTGAGATCCATTAACAACTACCTGGTCATCATGAGACCTTCATTTAGTAAGTGATATAGAAAATGCTAATAATACTTAACATTTGACCAAAATTTGGAATCCTTGGCTTCAATATTGGCTGAGATCCATTAACAACTACCTGGTCATCATGAGATCCTCATTTGGTGAGTGATATAGAAAATGCTAATAATACTTAACATTTAACCAAAATTTGGAATCCTTGGCTTCAATATTGGCTGAGATCCATTAACAACTACCTGGTCATCATGAGATCCTCATTTGGTGAGTGATATAGAAAATGCTACTAATACTTAACATTTAACCAAAATTTGGAATCCTTGGCTTCAATATTGGCTGAGATCTTGTCACTTGTTCCAATTAAAGCTGAATATCTTGGAAACTACTGGTCCTACTTCCACCAAACATAGCTAAGAACCATCTCGACGGAAAAGTCTTTCGATTAAAAAAAACCGCACTTAAATTGGTCCATCCGCTTGGGCGCTACGATGCCACAGACAGACACACAGATACACAGATACACATGTTAAACTTATAACACCCCTCTTTTTTTCGTCGGGGGTTAAAAAAATGTGGTGTGTCTCACATTAAAAAATAATGAGACATTACATTTTTATAAATAATGACACAAAGGTAAATTAAGAAAGAAAAATTGAATGCGATCTACTACAATCGAAGCGGGGTTTGAACCCGCGACCTCTGCGTTTCCGGCGCATTGCTCTCCCAACTGAGCTATCCGACCGCTACGTCAGTCACACCAAATCTTTCATCCCTTAATCCTTTACGCTACTGGAGCGCCCTCTGCGTCATATATGTTTTTTGAAATGCTTATTGCACATTAGCCATACCCTAGGATGTGCGTTTTTACACGCACGATCCCCTGTCATTATTTATAAAAAAAAAAAAAAATGTGGTATTACCACATAAAAAATATGAATCGATAAAAAGATTCTATACAAATATTGAGACATTACATGTTTCATAAATTCATATTACAAAACGTTAGAATGATTTCGACTTAATGCATATACGTGCAGTTACATTTATGTTCTTGGAAACCAAACAATATAATTAAAAACAGCATTGCTTTTTACGTTTATTTATGTATTTTTTTAGTAGTTTTTTCTACAGATTCCATGATTACTTTTGCATCGCCTAATCATTTCTGCCGTTTTTATTTAATTTCGCTAGCCCAAGGGTGTCTGGAAGAGATCGCTCTTTAGCGATAAGACCACCTGTTGTTTACCTCTATTGAATGTTACGTTTAATTTGAATTTGTTTGTATTTATTTCCTGTTGAGGTGTGCAATAAAGAATATTCTATTCTATTCTATTTTTTTTTTCAAAACCAATATTTTTCCAAAGATTAAAAAAAAATACATTTCCGTACCTAAATTACGTACGTTCCGTTCCGTAAATAACAAAAATTCTTCTAATTCAATTATATCAATGGTTTTATAATTCATTGATTATTGAAAAATAATAACTGATTTATTTACAAATTACAAAATTATTAGTTAGACAGCCATTTGTAACAATATTGGATACAGCATCAAATTAAAGATACATTGAAACTACAACACGTCTAGTAACACGAAAATGATTTCAAGTAATATTAATATTACTTAATTAATACTGCGAGAGTAGCTTGGATTCATAAGGCTGTATACATTAAGTGCGTTTCCAAGTAAATCCCATTAACATGAATGTTTATCATTGTGGCGTCTCCTTTACAGTTACATTAGGGTGTGGTGTTGCTACAGGCGGGTTATATAATATATTCGAATAAAATAAAATTAAAAATTTAAAATTTAAAAAACCCCCGACATGACAACCTGTAAAAAGAAAGAAATAAAATCTACGAAATGTGCCTTTACAATGAACAGTAGAAAAATAATCCAAGCGTCGTTGCGTTCGGGGGACCGCTAAGTACCTAACCTAAGTGAAATGAAATATATTTTTCAACGCAAAATTGTAAGTATGCATTTATTTGGGGCTTCCCACTTTACGATTTTAAGTACATTGCATTTCATTTACTTAGCGGTCCCCCGACGCAACGAAGCTTGGATTATTTTTCTACTGTTCATTGTAAAGGCACATTTCGTAGATTTTATTTCTTTCTTTTTACAGGTTGTCATGTCGAGGGTTTTTTAAATTTTTAATTTTATTTTTATTTCATATTTTTTAAACAAACAGAAGTTTTTTCCCGGAATTTTATACATTTAAGAGGCCTTATTCCTTTTAAAATTTATTTTTTTCATATTATGACGAATATATTGATAATTTCAACCAACTATTTGAAGTGAATAATACTTTTTCCCAAGTTCTAGGTAGTAACGTAGCTATTTCATGCTTTCATTGCGTTCAGTCGAAAATAAGTTGAAAAACGAATTTTCCACGTGAATTTTGTCATTTTCGAGTAGTTTTTCGAACAAAAATTATCAATGAAAAATTCAAATTGTAGGTTTCAAATATATACCAATTAATCCCAATAGCCCTGTTCTAGGTAGTAACATCAATAATATGTTAAGAAACATGTTTGATCATAGAGAAAAATGTCTAAACAATCAGCATTTTAAAAGGAATAAGGCCTCTTAACACTTTTTTGGTTTTACACCGTTTAAGGTCCATAGTTTCCAGTCTTTCCTCGAGCTCGATCCTTGACAATGTGTACGACAACAGGATCCCAAGCCAGTGGTTACAAAAGCCTTCTCTCTAAGATTGAAATTAGGATATATTTTGATTTAAATAGCCTTAAGCAACATTCTGGGAAAAAATCGTTGAAGTCAAATTAGTTAATGCTTATAATGACAAAATGGGTACCTAAGTTATTTTCAAGATTTGCTTAGTTTGGGACTAGGTCGATTTGTGTATGATTGTCCCTTAATATTTATTTATTTATTAGCCAAGACAATCGAAATATATACTTTAAATGCACTGGATGAGATGAAAGATTATGGCCTAAAACAGAACCAGGTTTCCATTCTACAGGATCCAAATAGTACGGGTTGCTTACTTAGCTCCATAAAAATTGCAGTTGATTCTAGGTAACTTGACTTAGTTTTGAAAGACCTAATCATCGATAATAAACCGATAAAAAAATTACATTCCCACTTTTTTACGTGTAGGGCAGGTACCCAAAAAAAAGTTTTTAAAAATTTATTCTACCACTATGTCTCTGAGCTAAGCCGTAGACAGACGGACGGACGGACATGGTGAAACTATAAGGTTCCTTGTTGACTACAGAATCCTAAAAAGCTGTTTATCACTTAGGCGAGTACTTTTGCTAAAGCTTACGTGTCCTTTAGTCGCGTTAAAATCTTGCAAGGTGTTGCTATTTGTGACCTCAATCAAAGGAACCTGTTCAATAATCCTAATGACAATTCAGCTTTAGCAGAATTGCAAAACTTGGAATCAGTGACCCAGTATTGTGTATTGTACTTAATAATATCGACCACCTACTAATTTCAAACATTAATTTTCAACTACTCCGCTACCTAAAGGTTGTCTGGAAGAAATCGCTATTTAGCGATAAGACCGCCTGTTGTTTACCTCTGCCTGTTATTTTAATGTAGCTCATGTTGTGTTGTATTTTCCTTGATAGGTATTGGAGGTGTGCAATAAGGAGTATTTGTATTTGTAATCGACTGTACTTTCTTACACAAACGTTAATTGCTCATCAAGAACAATCAGACGAGCCCAAACACCATGGGTTCATTCTGCGCTGTTAAGGAGTTCCTACGGCCATCTTCAGCTGCATGGTACCAAATTATTGTACTGTCTAAATTTTATTAAATTGTTGATTACGCTAATAAAACTTAACATTTAACCAACATTTGAAATTCTTGGCTTAGATCCTTTCACAACTAGATGGCAGGGCCGTATTTACCCCTAGGCCCACAAGGCCCGGGCCTAGGGGCCCAGCTAGTCTAGGGACCCAGTCCCAGACGTAGGAATTGTACCATAATAATGTTCTCCTTATAGGGGAGGGGGCCCCAAATGCCTAGTGCCTAGGGGCCCTGGCCCTCTTAGTCCAGCCCTGCTAGATGATTATCATGAGATCTTCACTTAGTGAATGATAAGGAAAATGCTAATAAAACTTAACATTTATCCAGCGTTTGGAATTATTGGCTTCAATATTGGCTGAGATCCATTAACAACTACCTGGTCATCATGAGACCTTCATTTAGTAAGTGACATAGAAAATGCTAATAATACTTAACATTTAACCAAAATTTGGAATCCTTGGCTTCCATATTGGCTGAGATCCATTAACAACTACCTGGTCATCGTGAGACCTTCATTTAGTAAGTGATATAAAAAATGCTAATAATACTTAACATTTAACCAAAATTTGGAATCCTTAGCTTCAATATTGGCTGAGATCCATTAACAACTACCTGGTCATCATGAGATCTTCATTTAGTAAGTGATATAAAAAATGCTAATAATACTTAACATCTAACTAAAATTTGGAATCCTTGGCTTCAATATTGGCTGAGATCTTGTCACATGTTCCAATTAAAGCTGAATATCTTGGAAACTACTGGTCCTACTTCCACCAAACATAGCTAAGAACCATCTCGACGGAAAAGTCTTTCGATTAAAAAAAACCGCACTTAAATTGGTCCATCCGCTTGGGCGCTACGATGCCACAGACAGATACACAGATACACAGATACACAGATACACAGATACACAGATACACAGATACACAGATACACATGTTAAACTTATAACACCCCTCTTTTTTCGTCGGGGGTTAAAAAGAAGCATATTAATTAAGAGAAGCATATTTAATTGAAGTATTTACAAATTTTATAATCAAGTATTTATTCCAGTTGCATAATTCCGAAATATTTCGCTAAGCGATCATAATGAGGTCCGATCATAATATACAATATTATGGATATCATCATACTAAACAATAATGGGTTTGGTTTGTACCTTAGATATGATATCCCAAAACAAAACTTTCGTCTAAATGTGGTTTTTGAAATACTGCCAATTCTCAGTGTCCACAGTTTTGTACATTTAAGAAAATCTCAACTATAATAGTTACAATCAACTATTGTTAAAAAAAATTAAATGGTGACCTTTGACCTGTCATTGTGCATGTTGCTCCCGTATTGATTTACCAAGAGAGACGTTAACTGTCGCGTATAAACGCTGCTGGAATTATCTTTGAGACAGGAAAGTATCTTATGTATTTTTGTTGTATACAGCGCTAGTGTAAGTCGACAAGACAACACGAGTGAAGCGAGGGCACCTATTCAAGAGTTCCAGAGCGCCTGTTGCTTAAGTCATACAGTTAATACGTGACTATTATCGCTGTAAGTTGCACCGCGCCCAAGTGATGTGAGGGCGCTTACTCAAGACCCTAATCAAGAGTTCCGTGGCCATTTTGAGCGCACGCAACATAATTAATGCGCGAGTATTGCCCGCGGGCTAATGGATAATTGCGGCTACGACGGATAATTGACGAACACCCTTGTAATTCAGTTACAGCCAACCAACATGTGTGATTTAAAATACTGCTCGGTTTAATGAATTTCACTATTACCATGAGTACAGTGACCGTACTCGCTATACCCCTCGCGGCGAACGATGAGTCCTATGACACCTGTATATTTTATAACCTATAATCGGAATAAAAAAAAATTGGGCAAGTGCGGGTCCGACTCGCGCATGAAGGGTTCCATAATCTATAACAAGTTTGTTGTATGGGAGCCCCCCTTATATATTTATTTTATTTTATTTTTAGTATCTGTTGTTATAGCTACAATAAAAATACATCATCTGTGAAAATTTCAACTATTTAGCTATCACCGTTCTTGAGATACAGCCTGGTGACAGACGGACGGACGGACAGCGAAGTCTCAGTAATAGGGTCCCGTTTTTACCCTTTGGGTACGGAACCCTAAAAATGTATTGAGATGACAGGTGTCATAGGACTCATCGTTCGCCGCGAGGGGTATAGCGACGCAAACTATTTGTATGGAGAATTGTAGTTCCACAAAGTAACCACCACGCATTGTAAGGATTTCGTTGTATAGGTTACGCCAGAGCTCGGGTCACGAACATAACTATATATCTCGTATTGACATCGGGATTTTGAAATGGGTTTTATCGTAGCGATAGCAAATTAAATTTATCCAAGTAGGGAGAAGTATATAAATAGTATAAACCTGTTATTTTTATATGTTGTATTCAAGTTTAATCAGAAACTTGAATTTGTTTTTTTTTTAACTCAAAGATTTTTTCTGAATCGAATTCTTTCTTATTCTTATGCTTAGTGTGTCGATCTTTGCATTGTTAATTTGCAAACAATGCAAAGATCGACACACAAAGCATAAGGAAAAATTCGGAAGGTTATCTGGGAGTCATGGTGGTGGAAATGTTAACACGCTAGACCGGTAATCCAAAGGTAGCGGGTTCGATTCCTGGTCTCTTCCGCCAGGTTACGCATTTATTTTTTTCTTTAAGCTTTGATCTTTGTATCAATGGTTTAACGGAATTATTATTTTTATTTGAAAATGACATATATTTTTAACATTTCAATTATAACTTCAGTGTAATTTTATCAGTGAAATAAGTATCACTGAATATCCAATTAAATAAGCGACCTGTCGTAAATGGGGAAAATCATGGTGGCCTTGAAGATAAATATCCACAGGGTCTGATGTCAAGATCACTCAGTTACAAAATCCGGTTACAGTAATTTCTTATTAATATTCCTATTATTTTTGTTCATCAGGGACCGCCAACCTTGAGGGAACTGTCTGTATTTACTTACTTATTTTTTGCGAATAACATCGGTAAATGTTTTTTTCGTCAAAATACGCCACAGCATTAACTTTTTACACCGCTCTCTCTCTCTCTCTTTCTCTCTCTCTAGGCAGCCTGGTTTGGAAACCAGGGTGCCTACTGCCTAGTGCGCGGGAGGCCTTACTTACTTAAACAGTTGTTATTTTACAGAATAAACTCTTATATAAAAAAAATAATAATAATCAAAACGGGTGGAAGAAACGTAATATCGGTCTTGCAATTTTGTGTACAGTTGCCGGCAAACTTTTAGAGCATAACCTTGACTGCGCAGTAGCCGATTTACGTACAAATGTACATGCGCAGATCCGCCATTTTTGTTCTAAAAGTTTACCGGCAACTATAAATAAAAAAACCGGCCAAGAGCATGTCGGGCCATGCTCAGTGTAGGGTTCCGTAGTTGCTCATCCTTCACAATAAACTGCTGTTTTAAGCCCGAGGTTTAAGTTAAGAAAGATTTTAAGCTCTATAAAAAGGTCGTAAACACCCTAGAAACTGTAATCACTTATTACCTTCTGGAAGTCAACTTACGACCTTTTAAAGAAAAAATAAATGAAATTTGGCGATAACTCAAAAACGGCTTGACCGATTTTGTTTAATATAGTTTTAATTGAAAGTACTTATAACGCCTCATTAACATGAATTTTGCCGATTTTATTTGACCCGTGGTTGAAAAGTTAAAGGGGGGGACACATTTTTTTTTGTTTTTGGAGCGATTATTTACAAAACTGCTGACTTTATCAAAAAATAATGTTATAAGACCCCTATTATTTTTACAAGACCTATTCAACGCAGTGTTTAAAAGAAAAAAAATCACCCCCACTTTAGGTGTTCAAGAGGTACACGAAAATTTTTTTTAATTTTATTTTACCGTTCTGTCGGCGTTATACATACACATACTCATACCAAATTTCAGCTTTCTAGTACTAATGATCACGGAGCTAAGCCGCGGACGGACGGACGGACGGACGGACGGACGGACAGACGGACATGGCGAAACTATAAGGGTTCGTAGTTGACTACGGAACCCTAAAAATGTTATTCCTCGTATTACAAAAAAAGTTAATTTTTATCATAGTGCTTGCTCTCGAATTTACACTCGTCCATATATTGTTCACTATTCAGCCACTACAATCAATTTTTTATAATTATCGAAAATAAAAAGTGAAATACAACCAGCGAACCACGACAAATACGTATAGTACAGAATAGAGACTTCGTTATTTTATTTTAAATAAACCGTTTTTTTACAATGATTTAAATTATATTTTGCTACTTTTGAAAACCCAGAAGGTTTATGTACCTAGTAGTGGCGAAATTGCGCGGTTCGGTTGGCATCACCATTTATCTTAAATGTAATACATTAAGCGTGTCACACACTAAGCAGGTACGATAAGATATCTTTATCTGAACGCATATCTGTCAATATCGCTCCCTATACAATTCAATGAGCTAACACACACAGCGCAGATAACTTATATTTTATCGTGAAGTATCTGTGAGCACATACATCGAAAGGTGGCAAAGATATCTGCGTATATAAATTGATCTGCGTATAATTTCTGCCGATATAAATCCGGTATAGTATTTTATCTGCAGATAGATACAGGTTGATGTGAGACGGATGACGTTCTATCCAAATACTTCGCCTTTTAGTACATTGTAACGCAACACGAGCATCAAATTCATAATTAGAATCGTCATCTGACGAGTTGTCTAGTGAATCTAGAAGAGATAAACACGAAAACATACTGTATAAGCAATCCGCACCAAAAAACAAGTCTACTCAGTTTGAAGGATTTAGACTGAATATAATATCGTCTCGTATATTATCGTATCTGCGTAGTGTGTGATAGTTTCAGATCATTAAGTTATTATACGCAGATAAAATATTATCGTATCTGCGTAGTGTGTGACACGCTTTAGTTGGGACTGAGTACATTGAAGACACCGTTTACTGTCGATTTGTAAGCAGATATAAGGCTTATTTCATTGTGATAAAGTATATGGATGTAACCTTATGGACTTTAGTTGTGTAATTGTATTAAAGCAATTAAAATTATTCGAACTAATAATTTAAGATTTTGACTATCAGAAATAAACACGATTCGCTCTTTTATACCGCTACGCGTTATACATATTCACTGGTTCACCTACTATTGCTATAAGATAATTTGGTTCCTTTTTGTAGATTTGATTATTAGGATTATGAGAATAATTTTGTTAAAAGACATGCCGTTTCTGGTCCAAATATGACCATGACGTTTGAGCCATTTCGACCCAATGGCTCAATAGCTGATAGCGTTTTGACTTAGAAAGTATGTACTTAGACCGTAGATCGTCTTCCTTTTGCCTAAGACGGCCTAATGGATTTCATATGAGGAGGAGGCTTTAAATACGGTTGTATTTCTATTAATTAAAGTATCTCACCAGTCGCATTTTCTATGGAGTCCTTCTTCGCTGGCTCGTTCCACGGTTGCTTCACGCTGGTCCCGAATATGAGGAAGATTAAGTTGCACACGAAGTAGATGGCTGATGAGAGGTAGAAAACTTTTCTCCATTCAGCGGCATCGGTCTGGAAGAAAACGGATATTTTCGTAGCTGTTCTGGGCCCCAATTCATCAAGACTTTTATTCCTAATTCAGTAATATCTTGGCTTTATACAAATTTTGTACTGACTTTTATTTTAATGCCATTTGGCAAGTTGCTTGCCACTTGCCAAATGGCATTTTCTACCAGTCAACCATGGGGCCAAACAGAGATACTAGAAGCTGGTGCAAATCAGAAATCGAATTGTACAGAGATCTTGATGATAGATACATAATGATAATTGATTTATAGTTTTCGCTATAAGTATAGCCACAAGATTTGAGGTAATGCACACAATAACATGTCATGTAAATGACAACGAGATTAAAAAAAAAACTGTTGTTTACTAGAGGTATTTCGTGGATACTTTTTAGAAAAATACATGTTACTTGTTGCAATTGCTTCGAATTTCGAGTTGGACTCTATTCATATAATAAAATAAGAGCGATGACAGAGGTAGCCGTAGTTACCAAAAGCAATTGAGTGGATAAAATAGAACATAATTGTACGAGATAATATATATTTTTTCGACTACCATAGCCTCGTAATAAATCTGAATGAATCAGACAAAGATAAATTGATCGACTAGTTTATTAAAATTTATTTTATATTTCTCTAGTTTTACCCATTCTTCAAAAACGTGTCGTGATTTTAAATACATTTATATTCACTCATTCAACTTATTCATTCACTAATTTTTATGCAATCAGTACTTCATGCAGCTGTGTATGTAATCATTCACATCAACTCTCATGGATATACCTATACACATATTATTTTATACTTAAGCGATATATAACCAACCATTTTAAATTGTACATGCTTTTAACAATAAGTATTAAAAAATATGAGACATCTTTACCTTTATTTTAAACTAGTGTTCCCCACGGTGTAACCCGCTCATCCCACTGGAACACTAAATTTATTCGGGATGAAAAGTATCCCATGTCCTTTCCCGGGTCTCAAACCATCTCCATTCCAAATTTCATCTAAATCGGTTCAGCGATTTAAGCGTGAAGAGGTAACAGACAGACAGACAGACACATTTTCGCATTTATAATGTTAGTATGGATTAATATTTATAAAATGGGTAGTTTGCACAAGTGTAACTTTGACAGAGAAAAATTGTGTTATTCTCAGTCAACCTTTGACAACGGTATTTGTAAAGGTACCGAAACGTCAGGAAGGCTCAAATAATTAATATACGCGATATAACCCATTTAAATTGTTTTATTTAAATGTGTGACAGTCGCGGAAACCGAAAAAAATAAAACATAAACCTAACCTAATGAGTTCTATAAAATGATGTTTAATAACCTGAAAATATTTCGGGTTTCAGGAAAGAATTACTTGTTTAATTGTTTAATTATATGTAAGATTTCTCATGTAATATCTTGTTGGTGTGCAATAATTATTGTATTGTATTGTACTTTCGGACAAATTAAAATTTGGCGAAACGTTACAGAATGGGAAACAATATTATATTATACCCTACCAAGCCTGTGGTCACGTGTGGCGTTCTGATATTGGCTAAACGTCGTTTTCCTACACGACTATGTTTGTTTAGTCTCTAAAAGACTGAGAAGCCTTTGATTATAACTCATTAACGAGATAGAACATGAACAGAAAAGCCTACTTCTTTGAATTTTAATTAACGAGTTCGATATTCGATATTTCCATTAGCATTACACAACCCCACAATACAGTCAGCGCTTTTAGGAAACGGTTTATGCTTGCTGATTAACACGCAAATTTAATGTTACATGTTAGATCATTTATAATGAACTAAAGTTTAGTGTTTACAGCACCTAAACTTGGAAGGGCTAGCTGTTATTGTATTCGTTTTATAAGTTGATAAAAAATCTTTTGTAGATAACTTCGAAAAATAGCTCGTCTTGTAAAATTTGAGGCATACATCCAAAGAAGCTGTTTCCGAAGAAGGTAGGTGGAATCGTTTATGCTAACCATGACTGGTTCTGCCAGCATACCCAGCTTACTTCAGCTACTTTCACCAGGTCACCAGTCCACCTGTTAGACCTACCTAATTACCGGGTTCCAGTTTCTTGGTCACCGCTCACATAAAATACCCATCCGTAGTCCCATACTACGTATTCCCATACGTAGTCGCAGATCCCTCAGGATACTATTTACTCTGTTCTCCATCCTGTTTGAGCCTTCTGCCCCAGGATACCTCAAAAGTAAATTCACTGTTCAAACTCCCCGTCCAGCCGGTAAACTTCGTTCCTCCCGAACTCTCACACCCTCGATTCCTTCGCACCATTCTGGTTTCATGTCCAATTCTTTTGCCGTTCAGGCAAGTCGTCTTTAAAATACACTCCCTCTCTCTATTAGACAGGCCCTAAGCAAGGTAGTTTTCAAGCGGTTGCTACGTAAGCACCTGCTCGAACAAGAGCTCGAATAGTGTCCATCATCCTATGCAGTAGACATTTCATCGTATTTATTATTATATTATATTTAATATACATCTTATAGTATGTAAATATATATTTTATTGTAATTTATGGTAAAGTGATACAACATACATTTATTCACTTGTATCTTCATGCTTTCCGAACGATTAATTTTCTACTCTGCACCCACTTGAAGCATCTCTGCTTGGCCCTATGGTTGACTGGTATAGAATACTATTAGGCATTAAGTTCGCCGTTTGTACTGACTTTTGTTTTGTGCAATAAAGTTTATTTAAGTAAATAAAATATTAAGCCTTAAATACAAAGATTATAATATCTACCACTTATATCATACAAGTCAATTGCAGCCTTTTCATTGTTAAACCTTTTTGTATTCAATTAAGTGTTATATTATAATTGGTAGATAATGTTTAATAAGGTAGGTACTACAGATTACGAGTATCATAGATTGACCATGATTGTACAAAAATAATATCAGTTGGAGCACAGGGACTAGTCAATACCCCGTGCTTCACCTGGGTCAAACACGAGACCAGGTTATACCCCGTGCTTCACCCAGGTGAAACAGCGAGGAGAAGCACGGGTCTGTACCCAGGCCAACTCTAGTTTGTCTCTGAATAAAAAAAATATCGGCCAAGTGCGAGTGGGACTTGCGCACGAAGGGTTCCGTACCATTATCTGTAAGTTTGTTGTATGGGAGCCCCCTTAAATATTTATTTTATTTTATTTTTAGTATTTGTTGTTATAGCGGCAATAGAAACACATCATCTGTGAAAATTTCAACAGTCTAGCTATCACCGTTCTTGAGATACAGCCTGGTGACAGACGGATGGACGGACGGACAGCGAAGTCTCAGTAATAGGGTCCCGTTTTTACCCTTTGGGTACGGAACCCTAAAAACTATGACAGCTGCCAGAAAACTTCATTATCACCATTACCGGGTAATATTTGTCATAATGTGCGACTCCTGAATGCATTATGGAGGCTTATGATATGTGGCTAGATAAAGTAGTGTGTTTCATAAACCCACACTCGTGTTTAATACCCTTCATTATGTACAGTCACACAAACTTACTATTTTGAACACGATTACGAGTGAGTCCCCTTTTCGTCATAATAACGTGTGGAAATCGTGCAAGTTTCAATCAATATAAAAATTCCAACCTTTGGCAGAAAATATTGAAATAGGAAATCAATATGGCATGTCCAGCATTTCTAGGAATTTCATGCATAGCAATAAGTTCTCGACGATGCATTGCTGTTGGACTTTCAATATTCCATTTGGAGTTCGGAACGGGCATCGGATTCAATATTTACACCGTACTATTGTGTTGTACCTATGTACTATACAATGTATAGGTACGTTTCTATTTTATGTAGTTTTGATGGAATATTCTCGACGGAAAATGGTCTGCACATTTATTTGGAACACACCTCTACTTATTTTGTGTTTTGATATAAGCTTGTATTTAATTTGAGCTGAGCCGACGCCAGTCTGTCTCTCTGTTTGTAGTTCAGTCTTTCAAGTTTTGTTGAGATCCCGTTTAAGTGTTAGGCCCGAATCTAGAGGTCTAGTTTGCGTTTGCGAGAGAGTACACAAGACTCTCTTACCGAATTCCAATTCTGAAATTTTGCTTGAATAAGTAAATCAGATGATAATTTAATATTATTGGCCTAATCTGATGATGAAACTGGAATTTAGGTACTTCTGGAAACAAACTAATATGGGAATAAAAAAGCGCATTCACATCGATTTGGGCTCGTTTGAAAAGTCTAGTAAAATGTATTGTATAGGCGACGAGGTGGTTGGCGCCATTTGTAGTGCACCTGCCTACTGAGCCGGAAGTCCTGGGTTCGAATCCCGGCCAGGGCAAATATTTGTGCGTGTGGTTTTTTTTGTCAGTTGCGACTTGAGCTCCCCTTTTTGCTTTCCACAAGGCGATGTGGAGCCACTATGTTGTGTCGTTATAAAAAAACTGCGTCAACAGCGTCGTCAAATTTGTAGATGCTTTGGCTGATGATGACAATGATGTAAAGGGTACAAACCTCGTCCTGAATGATAGCCCCAGCAGTCAAGGGGGCGATGATGGACATCAGGTTGGCGATAGCATTCGTGATACCCATCATTGTGCCGGAAAAGTTCGGGGACATGTCCAGATGCACTAGCTAAAAAATAAAGCATTTTATTATAATTATTACTAGATTAGAATAAAAATTACGTTCTCTGACATGTAGGCGACGTTTTAAAACGTTCAATAATCTAAGATTTTGAGTAAGAAAAGTAAAGTTAACGCTATCAGTATTTCGATTGGTAATTTAACTAGTAAATTACCATAAGCTAGTACAATCCTCGAACAAAAGTAAATAAACGATATCATAATGTTTACTTATAAAATTTAAGTTAAAACTACGAGAACTAATTTGTCTCTGAATGTTTGACTTGTAGAAAAGGGAAGAAGAATATTTTAGTTTATAACAATGTTTACCAGTTGCATAGTTTTTTTTGGCAAGTTCGATTTGTATAAAAGTATGCGTAAGTAATAATTAAAAATGAAACCCACCTGGAAACCGGTGAAATGTCCGGCATTGAGACCAACCACCATGGTCAGCAGACCAACGGCAAGCGAGATGTTCCCAGCCGGAACAAAACCTAGGCCGATCAGGAATAGCGCTGGTCCCCAGTGACCTGAAGAACATAAAGTTTGAAGAACATTCATCATTATATCAGTCGATAGACATCCACTACTTGATAAAAGCCTCCCCCAAAGTTGTCTCCAACGATCGATCTTGCACCGCCCTCGTCCAAGTTCTGCCCGCGATCTACACCTTGTTGGGGGCCTGACGGGCCTGGGGACCGTAAGAAGCAGCGTGGTAACGTTCTTCCGGTCCACGGTCGCCACTCAAGAACCTTTCTGCCCCAACGGCCATCGGTTCTACGAGCAATGTCCGCCCTATATCTACTGTCCCGCTACTGGACCGGCCTATGCTACATAATTTTGGTGACTGTCTGAGCTGTATCTACAACCTTGGTTCTCTTGTGTATCTCATCATTTCGCAAGGAAACTCCGAGCATAGCTCGCTCCATTGGTCCTTGAGTAACTTTGAGCCTTCTTATGAGGGGCATTGTGAGCAAACACGTTTCAGTGCCGTATGTTTTTTTTTTATTAAAAAAAAAGCATGTTACACATTTTATAACAAATTTCATCACTGGCAACACAAATTTGTTAAAAACCTTCGTCTTAGGACACTACGGTATTTGGAACATTACATTAAATCTCATTCATTAAACGCCTAAATAGTGTAACTGCGTCGTTGGCGCAGCGGTAGTTTAAATGCCTAATAAGCCAACGGTCCTGGGTTCGAGTCCCGGCAAGGGCTCCCGAAAATTATGTTTGATACGATGCCACTGCTAAGTCGTTTGATCACTTACCGATGCTGTTTGATATCTTCCTGGTGGCAGTAGTACTGAGCCACTTCTTGGCCAGAATGTAGTCAGAAAAGAACCCGAATGGGAAACTCAGGACGTACATAGCGATGTACGGCAAAGCTGATAATACGCCATTCTGGAGACAAATTACAAAATTTTCAGAATAATGCCCGAATGATAATTTGCACTAAGAGATGTATAGGCCATAAATACATAAATTCAAGGAAATGTTAATATCTTCACAATATGTTGAATAAAGTGCAGCACTTACAAAGATGGCTGGATAGGCTGACGAGAGCGACAGCACCATAATTGTTTTAAGTTACTTAGTTGCACAGCCCACAATTTATCTGTTTAACCCAATGGTTGACTGGTAGGGAATTAAGTCCGCCTTTTGTAAGATAAGTTCATTATTTTGTGCAATAAAGATTAAATAAATAAATAAATAATTTGGGGGTCTACTTATTATCATCATTGGAGACGTACCTAATATATATTATGTTAGGACCTTAAAAAGTGAGTTGATTTTAAATAAAAAGGATAAGGCACGGAAGAAAAAGATCAGAGCTAATTCAGGTTTATGAGAAGCCACACTTCACTTCTTTTTCAGTTTAAAAGCTACACTCTTGTCGGTGTTGTAATCGCCTATCTCTTTCTCTTCATGGTAAGACGAAATAAATGATCAGGTATCGAGACGTAAAATCAAGTCCGAAATTACTCCGAAAAAAATGGTAATAAGGCTACGAGATTACAAGTTGACACTAAGCACCGCATCTCGTGACACTAAAAACTGATTTCAAATAAAAAAATTACCGCTTTGATATCGACTCCTAACACCTGACTCATGTAGGAGGGTATCTCAGTCATGAGGGTCCAGAAGCCCCAGTGATGGCCACAGTGCACGATGATCAGACTGAGGAAGGAAGCGGAGGTGAACAGTGACTTCCAGGGCGTAGCAAAAGTCTGAAAATGTAAGATTATCAGAATAAAAGATCATAACATAATAATAATACTTATCTCTTATCCGTTCAAACATGATCATAGTTTTAGACATTTTTTCTATATGATCAAGCATGTTTCCAGTATCCAACTGAACTTTCGGTCTCACTTAAGACAAAAGTGAAAGGATGAAATTAATTTCGATTTTTTACGACTATTGGGAAAAAATATACGGTCAACCCAAAAAAAAACCCGTTTTTGTATTTCAAAATGTTTACCCTCGCTAGGTTCTTGGCCTCTATACATATAAGAAAATCAGATGTGACACAAAAAAAAATGCTGTCGCTACGTACAAATCCAAATCCAAATCGGATTTGGATTTGGATTTAGAAAAAAATAACGATATAACGTTAAATTGTTGACAGGCAAAAAAAAATTATATTAATTATGTACGGCGTATGTTCAAATGAAATCATTGAAGAAAACTGAAAAATTACTTATCTTAAAAGATTCACCGGAATATTTATTTTTACTTACCTTATGTCCACCAACATGTCCCAACGAATTCTGGATATACAGCTTCTCCTCTTCGCTTATAATTTTGGAAGCCTGAGGAGAGCCAGCTCCTATCAGCAGATAGATCACCGTCCAGACGACTCCAAGAAAGCCGATGGAGTAGAAGATGGATGGCCAGCCCCAGTAGTCAGCCAGGAATCCCGCTGATATCAGCATAGCAGCAGTTCCAAGCTGAGCTCCTGGAAGCAGTACACCAAAGGCTTTAAACTGGTGTACGTGATGATATTATATTTAAAATCTGACCACCATAAAACTAACTGTTTGCTAAATATTACTTTTCAATAGGAGGCAAAACGCATGACCATCATCCAGAGAACCTTAATGCAAAATTTAAGTAAATTTCAGGTTCAAGGATTAAGGATCAAAGGAGGAGGATAAGTTAACAACATAAGTTATGCGGACGACATGGTTCTGCTTAGCGCGTCGGTGTGTGGGCTGCGTAAGCTGCTGAAAATCTGTGAAAGGTATGTAGCAGATCATGGCCTCAGATATAATGTTAAAAAGAGCCAGTTCATGGTGTTTGAGTGCGGTCGCAAGAAAACACTGGAAGTTCCTGCCGTTTGCGTCAATGGTATCCCTATGGATAGGGTGGGCCATTTTAAGTAGGTACTTAGGGCATGTGATCACGACCGACGTCAAAGACGACCTGGACATCGAAAGAGAACGAAAGGCTCTGTCGGTCAGGGCAAATATTATCACCCGCAGATTTGCAAGGTGCCCCAAAGAGGTGAAGGTAACATTGTTTAGGGCGTTTTGCACTTCCCTCTATACGTGTAGCCTGTGGGCGAAGTATGCGCAACAGGCCTATGGGGCCCTTCGGGTCCAGTATAACAATGCGTTCCGGGTGTTGATGGGACTGCCTCGTTTCTGTAGTGCATTAGGCGCGCGTGGATTGTTTCTATACGACCATGCGCGCTCGCGCTGCATCCCTGGTGCGCCGAGTGCGCTGCAGTCCCAACAGCATTCTTCGAATGATAGCGGACAGGGTTGACTGTCTCTACATGCTGCACTGCGAGGGATTACACTCCCCGGTCAGTGTTGTTTTGTTTTAATTGTAATTTGTTTTGTTTTGTTTTAGTTGTAATTACTTACTAACCCTAGTTTGTAAGGTCTACTAATAAAATATGTGTCCTGTTACATGAAATAAATATTCATTCATTCATTCATTCATTCATAAGTAATTTATTTTCAGTGATTTTTTCAATGCCAATTTATCCGAATTTTATTATGAAATTTGCTCCGCTTTAATGCTATGCTTTTTAACTTTCATGTATACTTTCTGGTTCAAAAGTTAACAAAAAGATAAAAAGTATATGAACTAGTTAGTTGATCACGTAAGTCACTAATCGTTTTATTTTTTTGATAATAAGCTAAGTTACCTGCATATATAATCGTGCATAAACGACTCTTCTCTTCGAGCGGCACCCATTTCCCAATAAGATTGTGTGTGCAAGGAAATATGAAGCCTTGCGTTAGGCCCTGCAGAACTCGACAACCGCACACTGCCTTCCAACCTCCCTGTAAGACAAGACAGTCATATTTATCAATATTTATAATAACAAAATGGGACTGAAAAAGGTCTTTATTTATTTATTTAAACTTTATTACACAAAATACATAAGTTAAAGTACAAATGGCGGACTTAATGCCTTTAGGCATTCTCTACCAGTCAACCACTGGGTTAAGCAGAAACATGTTGTCGGTGCAGGATCAAAGGTTACAGACAAACAGTAATACAACACAAATCAATTACCTAAAGATATATATAAGAATGTATATATAATTAATTAATTACCATAAACTTAAACGAATACTTTATATGATATACTTACATACATATATTATGTACCAAAAGTAAAATATTTCGAAGAGAGTTAGGAAGAGAGACTGTCCAAAAGATGCTTGCGTAACATGCGGTTGAAGGAGACCTTGCTCTGAGCTTGCCTGATGTTGAGTGGGAGAGCGTTCCAGAGGTGTATTGCCTGAACCGTGAAAGAATTGGACATGAAACCGGCGCGGTGAAGGGGGACTACTAGCTTAAGTCTATGAGAAGTACGGAGTGTGCATCCAGGGCGAGCTGTTACAAATTGAAACTTGGATTAGAGATAATCGGGAGTGGTTGGATCAAATAAGATCGAAAAGAGAGCGCAGAGAATTCTTTGAGATCTACGTTCACGTACAGGAAGCCAGTTTAATTGACGGCGAAACTCCGAGATGTGGTCATACTTACGAAGGCCAAAAACAAACCTGATACAATTGTTTAGCATGCGTTCCAGCTTATTCAGGGAGGCCTGGGTGAGATTAGAGCAACACACATCAGCATAGTCGATGACGGGGAGGACAATAATCAATAATCAGACCCAGATTCTTCACTTGTGACTCGATCGGTATGACCACGTCCTCGTACAATATCGGCTTCAAGTGTTCCACATCAATATTGTTGCACGCAGACGACTGCTCCCGAGCAAGATAGCCTGACACTTAGATGGATTGACAGCAATCCCAAAGCGACGCGACCAAATGGAAATACGAAACAGATCATAATTGATAGTCTCGATTGCGGCATCAATGTCATTAGGACTGCTATGAGTGTAGAGTTTTAGGTCGTCAGCGTAAAGATGGTAAGAGCATTTTGATGTTGGAGGTTAGAAGATTAATAAATACGGAAAAAAAGACAGGAGAAAGAATGCCACCCTGTGGAACCCCAGAAGTAAGATCACACCAGTCAGAGAAGGATCCATCCGCTTGAACAGATTGACGTCGACCTTGAAGATAGGAAGAGAACCACGCAACTGCTGATGATGATAATATGTTCAAGTGACTGAGGGATGATATAAGAAGTTCGTGATTGATAGCGTTGAAGGCATTTGAAAAGTCAATCAAAACCAGAACAGTAAGTTATTTAATTACCTTCCTTAAGTCCCATCGAAACCATGGCCGTAATATCACCTCTAAACGTCGAAATGATTAAATAAACACGTTTTTGAATGGGATTAAATTACGATTTGATGTGAAAAAAAGACAATTTTATTGTTAGTTTGATAAGAGTGTAAACCTTAATCCAACTGGAAAGAGCTGGCGCAGGATCGAGAAAAGTGGCGTGATCTCGTGTTGGAGGCCAAGATTCGCTTCGGGTCGCTGAGCCATCGTAGTATAAGTAGTAAGTAAGTAAGTATTTTCAACTACTCCGCTACCTAAAGGTTGTCTGGATGAGATCGCTATTTAGCGATAAGACCGCCTGTTGTTTACCTCTGCCTGTTATTTTAATGTATCTCATGTTGTGTTGTATTTTCCTTGATGTTGGAGGTGTGCAATAAAGAGTATTTGTATTTGTATTTGTAAACCTTAATATTCGTATGACGCTTTTGTAACTGAGCCTTTACTGCACGCGAAGCCATTTATGGCAGATAATAATTTTGACACAGGTCGAAGTTTAATCTCGATTTTTCTTTTTATATTCATAATCATTTTAATCAGGGAATAACTGACCGAAAATCCAAAGGCTAAGGCACTATGAGCAGCCCTGCCTCCTTCTAATGAATTAATTAGTTCAAATCTTACATAATGTGCGGCTGTCGGCAGAAGTAGTGAGATGACAGAATTGACTCCAATGCTGATGGTGATCAGCACGTTTCCTCCCAGTCTGTCGGCCAACAGGCCCCCGGGCACCTGCAGGACCACGTAGCCCCAGAAGAACGAGGACAGGATCACGCTCTGGATCTGAATGCTCCAATCGAAGCTCTGAAACAAGATTTTTTGGATAATAAATAATCCATCATTCGGTGCTTTTTTAGGGTTCCGTACCTCAATCGGAAAAAACGGAACCGTTATAGGATCACTTTGTTGTCCGTCCGTCTGTCTGTCTGTCAAGACCCTTTATCTCGAGAACGCGTGGAGGTATCGAGTTGAAATTAACACCATATACTTACTCAGGTCTACGATCCCTTAAAGCTGTGAATCTAACTTCTACGTTAACGTAAAAAAAAAATGCGGCCGTTTATGCCGCCGTCGCAAAAAACGTATATTTCGACAATCTCAAGGGAATCAAAATGATAGGGTAGGTACTTTTCGATTACCTAAGAACTATGAAATTTGGCAAGTAATATCGTCACATACTACAAATACTTATAAAATCTGAAAACTATACATTTGTAATAAAATCATAAAAAATATAGGTAGTCCTTTTCAAACATCGTATTTGGAGAACTCGGTTGCGTTAAGTTTGCACCTTGTTTGTATGCGGCGCCTTACATTTCAGGTGCAAAATTAACTCAACCAGTTAAGATGGGATAAGTGAACGTTTGTACGGAACACTCGGTATGCGAGTCAGACTCGCACTTGTCAGGTTTCTTATTTTATTTTAAAACCACCAGGATTGGAGAAGAATTGTCCTCAAATATTTAATTGAATCCGTTAGTGATCTGCATGATCCAATAGAATCTCTGGAACATTTTTTAATTGAAAACGTCAACAATGGAAATAATAGAATACAAAACACTAACGCATGACGCAAAGTGTTGTCGACTGATGTAAAAAAGTTAAAAAATTGGGCAATTGCGAGTCCGACTCGCGCATGAAGGGTTCCGTACCATAATCTATAACAAGTTTGTTGTATGGGAGCCCCCCTTAAATATTTATTTTATTTTATTTTTAGTATTTGTTCATCTGTGAAAATTTCAACTGAACGGTGATAGCTAGCTATCACCGTTCTTGAGATACAGCCTGGTGACAGACGGACGGACGGACGGACGGACAGCGAAGTCTGATAGGGTCCCGTTTTTACCCTTTAGGTACGTAACCCTAAAAACTAATGATAGCGACAGCTACTGCTGCCGTTACCTTAGCTAATTAATTCCGACGCACTTAAGAATTCACGGCCATATCGGGAAATTAAATTCCTGTGTTGTCTAATAGACTAAAGCATCATCATGAGAGTCTCCATTTTGCCGTGCAGAGTTTCTTTGCTGGTAGAACTGACGTCTCATAGTTTATCTGCTTGGTTAGTTTCATCGTCGTATATACATGTATGTATCTATTTATATGTGTATTTTATGTATATGTATGTAATATATATTGTGAGTATTTAAATTCTATGTAATTAGGTATGAAGTGTAGGTATGTTATTATGTTGCTTGGATGCACCGCCTACATTTTTTCTGCTTTGCCCCAAGGTTGACTGGTAGAGAATGCCCCATGGCATTAAGTCCGCCTTTTGTACGTTAAGTTTTTCTTTTGTGCAATAAAGTTTAAATAAATAAATAAATAAATACAATTGCAAATTAAAAATTATTTTTAAATCGCACCTGCGTCAAGCGTGTATAGTAAACGAGTTCGTATTTTGAGTGGAAAAAATCTATTAGTTTTGTGAATTAACTCTGTAGGATTGAAAAAACTTGAAATGTATATTGTTCTGGATTTCAATTGAATATTAGTTTTCTATAGGGAGGGGTCATGAAATCAGGAAAAAACTTAATAGCGCTGTGCAAGATTGTCATTCGTTTTTAATGGACGCGCGGAGCCGTGTCATCATTTCTTTTTCTTCTCATCACGCCGAAATGGCTAGCCGAAATTTAACAAATTTTGGTGCAGGGATTATCTGATCCTCAAAAATAATAAAATACCTACGGGGACGAAGTTGTGGGCCTCCTAGTAATATACATATATGTTATTATAAAATTGTAATAAGAAATCTTTGTCTTTTTATCACGCCTAAACGGCTGGACTATCATCAACAATTTTTAATACACGGGTAGCTGCGCATCTCCGGATGGTAGCAAGTTACTTTCTATCCGACTACGGAGAAGCAAAAGAGAGGGTTATGACTTTTTCTTCCACGCGGACGATTCGCGGGCACCACCTTGTTACATTATAATATTGCATGCACATGATGTGAAAGTACTTACGTTTTCAGATCCATCAGTCATGGCCACGATGGCCAAACTCATGTTGACTCTCATGGCGAATCCCAGCAGAAAAGCAAAGAACAGCATAATACATTGCACATGTCTGATGCCCAGGGCTCCTGAGGAATAGTAGCTAGTATCAAATACGATCCTTTTGCAACGAAACAGTCGGATATCTGAAGTATTAATTTATGACAGTCGTGTGACTAAATACAAGCGCATTTAATGCGCTTGTATACGACGCTTTGGTCACCACTGTACGACCATTTAGTAACAACTGCACCAAAATAGATATTTATAAAAGTTTGTATGACTTAAATTACATACGTTTTATCAAAAACGTTTGTACAACACTTAAATGACTTATTTTTGTCTCATGAGACTCACGGTAATAATTATTATATTTCTAATTAAAAAATTATCACCATCATCATCATATCAGTCGATAGAAGAACACTGTTGGACAGAGGCCTCCCCAAAGTTCTCCACAACGGACGGTCTTGCACCGCCCTTATACAATTTCTGCACGCGATCTTAACTAGGTCGTCGGTCCACCTTGTTGGAACCTTCCCACGCTGCTTCTTCCGTTCCGCGGTCCCCACTTAAGAAGATTTCAGCCCATCGGATCTACGAGCAATGTGCCCCGCCCTCTGCCACTTAAGTTTGGTGACTGTCTGAGCTATATTCTACAATCTTGGTTCTCTTGCGTATCTCATCATTTCAGATTCGTTCCCGCAAGGAAACTCCGAGCATTGCTCTCAAAAATATATCTTAACTATGCAATTTGCAATAACACACTTAAATAACGATTTAAAATGTAGGTTAGGTATTTGGATACAAAAATCAATATTATTTGTTCTAATACTCACCTGGTTTCTTAATAACATCGGTCACATTTACGCTTTTCATTTTTTGTTTTGCTCACAGTTTTTTGTCAATATTTTTTCTTCACTGAGATTCGCTCTTCGTCTGTCGTGTTTGGTTTTGCTGCCCGATGGGATTTCCAATTGTTTAAGTGGTCGTCACAATCTGAAACGATTGAGATAAATCACGGCTGTTCCAGAGATAAGATATCTAGATCATCTGTCTAATGTAGATGTAAGAGATACTTGATCGGTATGAGACATTATATAAAAAGATAACTAAAATTAATAAATATAAACCTAGTCCCAAACGAAGCAATGCTTATACAATGGGTAATAGACGACGATATAAAGTATTATACATAATCAAACCCTCACCCTCCAGATTGAGGAATTGTTCGGATTGATCCATACCGTATTTTTCCGCCATCGTTCTACGCGCCAATTCTTTCATCCTCACTACTTAGATAGTTGGCAGTCCACAACTGTGCAGTTTTCTAGAAATATCCTGCCTCGCAAGACTGCATTGTGGAATTCATTGTCGCTTGCGGTATTTTTGGACCGATCCTTTCTCTTACCACCGGTATCTTCTGCCGCCCAACCGGCATCATCATAAAATATGATTAAAACATTCAGGTCTAGGAATAGGTATAGGAAACCGAGAAAAAGTATCTACTAAAGTGTTTGTTTTTCCTTAGTTCCTTCACTGTAAATAATTACGTGAGGTCTTTTTATACCCCAACGTGATCTGTCGTGGTTTTATTGTGACCCCCCCTTTATGCCTATCGAAACTTGCGTGATTTGTGCAGGGATCGATACCGTTATTTTGCTCCATACAAAATAGCACAAAATAACGTTATTATATTCCGGTTTTTCGCTCATTATCACACATGTTTATATTTTGGTGGGCTAATTTCAAGGATCTATATCTATAACGAAATTCTACATAACACAAGCCTTTCACATTCGAAAAAAAACGCGAAATTAGAGCGTTTTCATGAATACCGGTATCGATCCCTGGATTTGTGTATACCTAAGCCACAAGCCACGACAATAGTTATTTGTTATGCAAGGCTGCAAAGTTGTTATTTGGCGCGAGTGTTGAAATTGAAAGCTGAGCGAGCGAAGGAATCTAAGATTGAACCATGAGCGAAGCGAATGGTTCAAAGATAGATTCCTGAGCGTAGCGAGGCTTTCAAGACACGAGAAGCTAAATAATTTTGCAGCCATGCGGAACACACAATTTTTCCACTCACTACAGCGAGGAAAATGCAAGATTCAAGATAAACAATTAAAACATAAAAATTATCATATTTAATTTTGCCTTCTATTTAACACATCAAATTTAAAACAAAACACACTCAAATCCAAACCAAATAAATACGAGAGAAGCACACATATTAAAAATTAAAAGTAATATGGCCGTAATTTGTATTATCGTCGTGTATATTTTATCGTTGAGTTTTTCTTAAGCACTGTTATATTATATTTGTATTTGAAACTAATCGACACATTCGTTGTGAATGTGCGAGAATGGCATTCTGGGAAGGATTAGTTGGCCACTCGGAAGTATTTTCCATAACAATTGCTTTGGAAGTTATTGGACGATGGGATCCGCACAAAAGATTATTTCGGCATTATCTTCTTTAAAAATGCCAATAGTTTCGGTAAATTACTTATCGTCTTCAAATATTTATAACAAATCCTTTTTCGTTTTAATGCAGGCTTTTAGCATTGAATAAATAATTCAAATTGGGCTTAACTTTCTTGTTTTCGATATTTCTTTTCTATAATGTAAGACAACAGTATGTATTCACCATTGTTTACGTAAATTGTGAAAACTTCCAACTTTTTAATTATTATTTTTTTCTCGGGTGCGTTCAGAAATTACACTCTTGTGTTCCAACTTTTATAACAAATAAATATTAAAATGTGTGTTGTATTTAATATATTTACTAGTCAAAATACGTAAATGAAACCGAAATACTTACTATTAATATATATAAATATATTCAACGTAAAATAAAGTGTTGAAAAAATAAAAGCTTAAAAATCTGTAACCACAAACCAGGTTTCTGGACGTGATATTGTAGGTGTACTTTTTTTTTAAAGAAGTATTCAAACGTACATATGATTTTAGCCGGCCTGACCAGATCGCCCTTTATTAGCGTGCGTTGATTGGTTATTCGAAGATTTATCGACTGATGAAATCAGTCACGCGTTGAAGGAGTCTTAAATATAAAAAGTTACATGCCCCACAGAGAATCAAAATCGTCGTGTTCGAAATTCAAATGACTTTTGCACGCTAGCGGATAAAATAGACTTTTGCACGCAGATTTCGCCCTATAAACGGAGGTTTTCCGAGCGAGTGAGGTGAAAAAGCCTTTACTGCTACTAGCCGTATGGCAATCTAAACTTATCACAAATTGATTGCAGCCGTACGATGCAATCTACGTCACTCAACGTGGATATTGACGGCAAAGCAACGGTAGCCAATCTCGTACTTATCAGGAGATTGTGATCGTACTAAAGTTTGGGTTTGGAGCGAAAATCAGTAAGCTTGTCATGTGGGGTATCTTGACAGAATCTTAACTTGACTTCGGCTTCGTCGAAGAATAGTACATTACTGCAGACGCCGGAAAAAAAGAGCTTGCTGGTTGAGTAGGGTTGATAGTTACCTATACGAAGCCGGCTAGCACTTTTCACGGCTAAGGTATGTATAGTGCTTTTCTCAGACATATGCAATGAAATAAAACAATACACCAGACAACATATAATTCAGCTGTTTAGCCTGTTCATGAACACAGACGCCATGTTAAAAACAAATTTACTTCCTGGCTCGAGACAAGGAATTCCATACAAAATTTAAGGCCTAGTTCAATTTTGTATGGAATTCCTTGTCTCGAGTAGTTCTAAGGAAGCATTCAGATTTTGGTGACCGTGACGCGCAACTGCAAACGGGCACAGCGAGCGGTTGAGCGAGAGATCCGAACGCTGCAATACGAGTGAACGAGACACACGTCCCGCGCAACGCTGCCACTCAGCACTAAGACCAAAATCGTTGCCAACAGATGCAAGCAACTGCGCGGCGTCGAGTGCCAACGAGGGGCTGCAGAATCAGGTTTTTTTTTGTCATAGGGGGCAAACGAGCAAACTGATCGCCTGATGGAAAGCGACAACCGTCGTCCATAGACACCTGCAACACCAGAGGAGTCACAAGTGCGTTGCGGGCTTTCGGGTGGGAGTACGCTCTTTTCTTGAAGGTTTACACAGTATGGGTTACACAGTTACAAATTCCCGTTACTGCCATAGGTAGGTACAGTGTATGAGCTGGGTAAGGACCAAAAATTTGGACGTAATTTACGCGTAGTTAGCCTAAAAAAAAAGCGATCGGAAAAAGTTCCATTGTGCGACAAAAATTTACGACACAATAATGAAACTCAAAACAGTACCTTAATGTACATTATTCAATGGTTAATTTGTCGTCGCACAAGGGAAAAATTGATACAAATTTTAATTAAATGAGTTAAGGCAGTAAACTTTTCGTTTTTACAGCTGACTGAGTTCGATTTTCGTTTAACCACGGCTCCGAACTACTAGCGAAGCTGAACGAAGTTGGGCGAATATAACAGTGCACACTCTGGCAAAAAAGAGTCGAAATTAAAAAGTGGCAATATTGTAGTATCGTCCCCGTTTTCTTAGATTGATTAGAAAGGGACGACACTACAGTAGTGCTCCTTTTTAATTTCTACTCTTTTTTGTCACACTGTACTACTTATAGAGGCACTTCGCTGAAAACCCTTTCTTCCGCCAACTTCGGTCAACTTCGCATGGCTACCAAAGTGAAGTAAAATATAATACATATACTTATCTTAAAAAGTTTTGCATATTCAGGTATCATCCAACGCGATTTTATGTCATGCAATTTATCACGTGCAATTAAAAAAAAAAAACATTCGGCTTAGGTAACTTTCAATAAACACTTACCATTAGATATGATTAAAGATACCTATTTACTTCTTCCAGTCATATTATTATCAATACATATTTAAACTAAAAACAAAATCTGGAAGCTAAGTATTACACACATTACATATTATAGCTGAACCGACACTTTAACGGCATAACTTATAAATACACGATAATTAAAAACACCCAGACGTTTATCCTAGGCAACGAATATACAACTAAGATTCCGTCATAGTATAAGAAAATAAGGTACAACACTCCGGCTAGTGAGACTTGCTACGTCATACTAATCAGTATTAGTTGCCGCTTTATGGTAACAAAATAATTATAAGGAGAAAAAGTTTGCCGCCAGACGTAAAAAAAAGCATTTATGCATTATTTATTTATTTATTTGTTTTTAACTTTATAGCACAAAACAAAAGTCAGTACAAATGGCGAACTTAATGCCTAATGGCATTCTCTACCAGTCAACCATAGGGCCAAACTGAAATGCTTCAAGCGGGTGCAGAGTAGAAAATGAATCGTTCGGAGAGCATCTAAGATACAAGTACTATATTATATAACTTAACTACCATAAATACAATGGTACATAATATTTATACTAAAAGATGTATATCATACATAATATAATAATAAATACGATGAAATGTCTACTGCATAGGAAATAATTGGACATGAAACCAGAATGGTGCGGGAATCGAGAGTTTGAGAGTTCGGGAGGAACGAAGTTTACCGCCTGGACGGGGAGTTTAAAAATGAATTTACATTTGAGGTATCCTGGAGCAGAAGGCTCAAACAGGATGGAGAACAGAGTACATAGGATCCCGAGGGATCTGCGACTACGTATGGGAAGCCAGTTAAGCCTACGCCGGAAGGACGAAACGTGGTCATATTTACGAAGGCCGAAGATGAATCGTATCCCATTGTTAAGGAGGTGATCTAGTTTATTGAGGGACTCTTGAGTGATGTTAGTGAGGCATGCATCAGCATGATCAATAAGGGGCAGCACCAAAGTCTGCACAAGCAGCTTTTTGGTGCTTTTTTTTATTAATTATGATTCAAATTCAAATTCAAATTCAAAATATTTATTGCATGGTTATGTGTGTACAAAGTTCTTACAATAATAGTTTAGGTTCTTCCATATCCTGCCTCACAGAGGCGTGCAATACTGAACTTAATATCTAGGTATGTCATTACATGTAAATTTCTCAATTCTTATTATCATAATCAACATTATATAAAATATAGAGCTATCACACATTAATTATATCATTACTAAATTCAAATTATTATTATAAACATTATTAACATGAATCTTTCATATGTAGCATTATATTATTATTATTAAATTTCACACATTGCATTATATTTTATGATGTCATTTACACATTAGATATTTTATAAATAGGTCAACTTTCGAAAAAATCATTAAGGCTGTAGAAACACTGATTGATGAGCCAATTGTACAGTCGATTCTTAAAAGGTTTTGGGTGAAGTTTTTTAAGCTCAACTGGTAGTTTATTATAAAGCTTCACACTCATACATAATACACTTTTGCTAAGGAGTGCAGATTTCGAACTTGGACATTTAAGGTCGTACCCATATTTTGATTGCAATCTTTGAGTGGGGTTCCTAAAATAGAACATGTCAGGGTTATTTTTTACAAACTTGCAGTTCTTGTCATGTTCGATTGTCATGTTCTTTGACTAAGTTTTATTTTTTCGTAATAATTGATTAAATTACTCACCATTTTATAAGATTCATATAGTAACAAGAGAATTGGGGAGTATTATGATACACCACTGGCAACACTGAAACGGATTGACAGAACCAACCAACCAATCATAGCCGTAATGACGTCAAAAATCTCGATACTGTCAATATGTAAAGGATGTTAATCAAGTGCAAAAAATATGCAAAGTAACATTATACATGACTATAATTTAGGCTATGCGTCCTCATTTACCTACTTTAGTAAACAGGTTTCTAACCTCAAAGTATACTTTTTGTCGAAAACTGCAGCTTCCTTATAATAACATGAGTCACTATTTTGAACATCATTCTGGCAATATTTTAACTTACACGATTTCCACACATTATTATACTTATATTTAATTACGAAACGCGATGAGTCCGCGTACAAAAAGTGTTTATTTAATTATCTCGACGACGGACGTGTTGCTGCGTTCATGGTCTCGAAGATTAATAATAATAATAAGTTTATTTCATTTAAATACATGTTTACAGTATAGTGTGGTTGAGTCCTCCTAGTAGGTGAGTATACACCTATGTGACCTGTGAAGACTGTGAAGTAAACAATAGGTTAATTGGAAGGTCATGATTGTGTAGAAATATATAATTATTTTGGATTTTTGTACGTAAGTCTGTGTCGTCTTCTCATCAAATAAATGGCTGGACCGATTTCAACGATTTTAACCTCTAGATTGTTATAGGGTACTTTTTATGTACAGGCAGTAGGTACTTTACAATCTTACAGGGTGTAGAGAGAAGTTAGTTTAGTTATTGAATTACAAGGAGCCCGCTGTTTCTAATGCGTTTTTTTTTACCGTGCTCGGGTAAATATCCTATAATAACTCTTTGGATGTTCCCGTACCAAAATATATTAAAATCTCTCCAGCTATTTCGGCGTGATGAGTGAACAAATAGTTTTTTACCAGGACGCTGTACGACTGTCGCCGCGCGCGTCCATACAGGGGGGGGGGGGGGGGGGGCGTTTTTTTTTAATGTGGCGGCATAAATAAATGGCGCATACTTTAAATTGACCGCGTAGTGCGTGAAATTAGTCCGTTAAGTTTCGTTAAAAACAGAAATTCGTATGCATGAATAACATTTTTGACAATCATTATCGCCTTCGTATTTCCAAAATTGAGATGAGATATGTCACTTGAAGCTCATCGCATTTTAATGACAGTTCAATGGCGATATCACTGTTATCTAATAGAGATTTGACGTTTGGCGATCACTCAAACGGCATTCTCGAATTAGGTCCCAGATCCAACATCGCACTGTTAAGAGTAGTCCTGAAATAATGACCTTTTTCCATATACTTAAAATATTTTCTTTCCATAGATTTTATAATAGTAGATGTGTCGTGGTGCGTTGACACGACTACTAAAGCGTGCGCTGCTCTAGGAGTGGCTACTTTTTTGGATACATTGAATGAGAAAACTATCTGTATTCCTTTATTCTGCGGCGTCGTTTGCTCATCTTTCACAGTTTTTATCAATGCGATAGGACATAAGAATAAAAAACATAGATTTCTTTAAAATACTATTTTATTTACATGTTTATTACTAATAAATAATTTACTTTCAATAAATAATTAATAACCTACTAAGTCTTACGAGGTGCCTTTTCATTTTCAAATAACTTTTTCAGTTTTTTCTGTAGTCGAATCTGAAACAGAATGAAAATAAAAATTTAAGTGAGCGATCAAAAAAATTCATAATGTTTAAATGATAAACTGTCTAAAAAATGTATACACGTTTTATACGTATATTTTTACTCTAAATGTCAGTATTATCCCAGAATAGATAATAGTTATTAAGTATTATACGATGACGTTTACTGTTTTTTATATCATTGACACGAACCTAAGCTATTTAAATGTACGTTTTATTTTACCACTAGACAACTGCGTGTCACCGACATTTGTAGCGCATAATATTTACTTGGCATACTGTCATTTGGCACAACGTTCTTTGGCAGAATCGTGAATTCGTATAATGTGTAAGTTTTCGGTTTTTGACCCGTTTTGACGCAACTTCGTACGCGCGTTTTTTTTATACCGTATAGTCGGGTAAAAAGTATCCTATAACCATCTTTGGATGTCCAGCTATCCCTGTACCAAAATTGGTTAAAATCCGTCTAGCCGTTTCGGCGTGATGCGAGGACAAAGGAAATTATGCCCAACAGGTGGCGCCAGATAGGCTCAGCGCCGCGCGCCCAAACAAATGACTCCTGCATCACGCTATTACGATTTTTCCTGAAATAATTTATTATTCCCTTCCCCATAGAAAACTGATTTTCAATACAAATCTATTTTATAATAGTAGGTATAGATATTATCTCGAATCGAATGAAGGATTCCAAGCTTCGTCAAATTTACCACCCTAGCAACACAAGCTGATGTGGCAACTGCGTTCTCCTTACCAGTAGCATTTTCTATCTCATTCTCCTGTCGCGGCTCGTTCCACGACTGCCGCACACTGGTGCCAAAGACGAGGTAGATGGTGTTGCCCACGATGTAAATAAAGGAGGCCAAGTAGAACACTTTCCGCCATTCCCCTGCATCAGACTGAAACAACGATTTTTTTGTAACCAAGAATGAAATAATGAACTTTATTCTGCAAGTAGGCCACAAGGGCAATTTAAATGTCTGTGTCTACCGGCATTTCACAAGAGGAGACCACTTGAGGAGAGTTCTGTTGAGAAGAAACGCGGAAATAAGCTCAACAGTTAGTGTTTTTTTTTTTAAAGATATTTTTCGATACAACGAACATACAAAATACCGGCCAAGTGCAAGTCGGACTCGCGCAGGGTTCTGTACAAACGGTTCCCATCTTAACTGGCCGGGTTAAGTTTTCACCTGGTATGTATGTCGCTGCATACAAATGAGGTGCAAAGTTAACGCAGCCGATCACGTTTGTTGTATAGGAGCCCCACTGAAATATTTATTTTATTCTGTTTTTAGTATTTTTTGTTATAGCGACAACAGAAATACATCATTTGTGATAATTTCAACTGTCTAGTCATCACGGTTCATGAGATACAACAGCCTGGCGACACACGGACAGACAGACACAGAGTCAGATAGACAGACAGCGGAGTCTTAGTAATAGTGTCCTGTTTTTAGGGTTCCGTACCCAAAGGGTAAAAACGGGACCCTATTACTGAGACTTCGCTGTCCGTCCGTCCGTCCGTCTGTCACCAGGCTGTATCTCAAGAACGGTGATAGCTAGACAGTTGAAATTTTCACAGATGATGTATTTCTATTGCCGGTATAACAACAAATACTAAAAATAAAATAAAATAAATATTTAAGGGGGGCTCCCATACAACAAACGGGTTGGTTGCGTTAACTTTGTACCTCATTTGTATCGGGCGCTATACATACCAGGTGCAAACTTAACTTAACCACTTAAGGATGAAAAGTGTTTGTACGGAACCCTCGGTGCGCGAGTCCGACTCGCACTTGCCCAATTTTTTGCCCTTTGGGTACGGAACCCTGAAATGTAAACATCACATCGTTCATCACGGTCACAGGACTTACAAAAAATTGTAACTTAAAACGGCACAAGGCATTAGGAAATAGTGCCGGAAAAACAACAGTCGCCGTTTACAGACTTGGCGCATGAAGGAGGACGAATTAACGTCTCACGGCGTGCTGTCCGTGGAAGTGTTAACAGGCCTTGGTTATTCCTTTTAAAATGCAGGTTTTTTTTTCTGCGTGTATTTTGTCTATTTCGAGTAGTTTTTAAAACAAAAATTATCAATAAAAATTAAAACTGTACAATTCAAATATATACCAATAATTTGCATTGGCCCTATTCTGCTAATTGTTTTAGACATTTTTCTCTATGATCAAACATGTTTCTTAACATATTATTGATGTTACTACCTAGAACAGGGCTATTGGGATTTATTGGTATATATTTGAAACCTACAGTGAATTTTTCATGTATAATTTTTGTTTCAAAAACTCCTCGAAATTTACAATATCACCTTCACGCGGGAAATTAGTTTTTTTAATTATTTTCGACTGCACCTAGAACTCGGGGAAAAGTATTATTCACTTCAAAAAGTTGGTTGAAATTATCAATATATTCGTCATAATATGAAGATTTTTTTTTAAAAGGAATAAGGCCTCTTAAGACAGGAGTATATGAGACTCAAGCAGCGCCAATAGGCGCCAAAACCGCTTTGCATTCCGCTTATGGTGCAAAACGCCTGACGAAAAAAAATTAAATTGACTAAATTGTAGATGATTGCTAGGAGTACAATTATCATAAATTGCGAAATGTTTTGAATTGTAAACACAACATCTTAATTTATTTCTGTATTTTTAAAAGCGAAGCAGCGTCTAAAGTCAAAAAATATGTGTACTAAGTGAGAAATAGTTTTAATGGTGACTGTACCTCATCCTGGATGGCGGTTTCAGCGGAACGATGTGTATGTATCCATAAGTGGTGCCCGCGAAGTTAGTCACTATGCCCAAAAGGAGCAGAGCGTTTTCCAAATAAAACCTAATCTCATTCTTCTAGATTTTTTTTTGTTTATCCTACTCAGAATTGGCAGCATTTTCAGTGCAAAGAATAAAAAAAAATATCCCAGAATTTGTTTTGATATTCTAAAGTGACGATATGGAACGGATTTTGGACTGAGTAAGGTGAACCCAAAAATGACAGGTTCTGGAAGAAACAGGGTTCCGGGATTTTTTAGAAAACTCCCATCAGGCTTATGAGGACCATTTTGGAGATGATGGAACATTTAACTATGGACTGTACCTCATCTTGGATGATTGCTCCTGCGGCCAGCGGAGCGATGATGGAGATAACGTTGGCCAGGGCGTTGGTGACGCCAATCATGGTTCCCGCGAAGTTAGGTGCCATGTCCAAATGTACCAGCTGAAATCACATCATAAATCATTATTGCATCTTTGACACAAAAATCAGCGATCGACATCAAAATCAACAAGTTGCAGGGAAATCCTACGTACATGGTCCTTCAAGGCGGATCTTTTTCATAGACATGACATTAATAGTCAGAATGTTTGAAAAAGGCTTTATGATGGTTTCTAGAGAACCCCGTCAAACACATTATCAAAACTGACTTCAACACAAAGTCAAGCGCCTCAGCATGGACCATGACAGTTGACACTCACCATAAATCCAGTATAATGTCCAGCGTTGAGCCCCACTACGGCGGAGAGCAGTCCGGTCGCCATGGTTACATCGCCAGGAGGTACGTATGCTAAGCCAATGAGGGATAAGGCCGGACCCACAAAACCTGCCAATAAGACAGAAATCTAAGTATATACATTCAAACATCCGGAGAAGGTCTAAAATAGTTATTTGTACAACAAAAGATCAAATTTATTTTCCAGGGATTCCTTTCTTTTCTAGACAAACGTTTCATCGAATGCTCCACTTTGTCGAATTATCATTTCATAGACAATTATTTCCCCTGAAGTAATAAATTTCGAAATAATTTTTAATTCATATAATCTTAAAAATGTCATTATAGATAGACACTTTAACTTACTTTAATAGATTAGGTTAGATAAAGTTTGTTTCATAAAATTTCAAAATAGTGGCCCTTAATCCCTTCACGGATCTTTGCTTTCGAAACTTAATTAAAAAATATTGTTGATCATTAGTTTTTGTCAATGTCAAACCGTTGATATTTTGACACACGTCAGTGTCAAACCATTCAAATTCTGACATTAAACTTTTGAAGTTTTGACATTGACAAGTGTCATCCACAATTACACTAGTTTTTTTCTGAAAGCAAAAATATCTCTTCAGCCAGTATTATTGAGAACTGTCAAATTATCAATAAAAAAAAAAACATTTCGGAAAAACCATGGTAAAGAAAAATTAATGACCTGCAGCGTGTAGATCCTTGCAGCAGGGACTATTTAAAAAACCATCGAAATATATTTTTCCAGTGCGTCACGTTCATAGAAATTAAAAGATCATACATATAAAAACGTGACTATCAGGAATGGAAATTTTAGGACACTTTTAATGAGGTTCGAATGTGCAAACAATTTTAATGAGCTAAAATATTAAATTTTCTGAAGAAAAATAATATTTATCATGTACACTTTTCTTAAAACGCTTTCTTAATACGTAGGAATTACCTAGCTAGCTGAAAGGCCTAGCTATTTTGGTTTGGAGATCAAAATCCAAAAATACTACCAAGCCTATAAAAATATCATGGTTTGTTCCTTTTCGCTCCGCATCAGTGAAAATGTCTGTTTCTAATTTAGAACTTACCAATACTGTTACTAAGTTTCCTCATAGCAGTGGTACTGAGCCAGCCCTTAGCGAGGACGTAATCCGACACAAAGCCGAATGGGAAACTGAGGAGGTACATCACGATGTAGGGCAGTGCTGATAACACACCGTTCTGTTGAAACACGACAAGTTTTCTGTGAAAAATATATTTTTCCAGTGCGTCACGTTCATAGAAATAATATAAAGATCATACTTATAAAACGTGACACTCAGGAATGTACATTTTGGGTCACTTTTAATGAGGTTCGAATGTGCAAACAATTTTAAGTATAATGAGCTAAAATATTAAATTTTCTGAAGAAAAAAAAAATATTATGTACACTTTTCTTAAAACGTTTTCCTAATACGTAAGTATTAGAATAGCTGAATGGCCTAGCTTTTCTGGTTTGGAGACCAATATAGATGTATCATTAAAAGGAAATTAATTTTAAATTTCGAATCATTAGAGGTACAAATAATATTTTCTAAATTAATTAAGACAAAACACTTAATAATCGATTAACTTGATTTAAACCAATCAGTGGCCTAATCCGATGTAAGTTAACATGACATAGTAGGCATTTGAGCGATATACGTATAGACAGGTTTTCGCATTTTCATTTCATAGAAAATTCATTTCTTTGAAAGTTCATTTAATTGAAAGATTTTTTTTTTCTGCAACTATAAAATATAATATATTTGTATAGAATCTTTTTACCGATTCATATTTTTTATGTGGTAATACCACATTTTTTTTTATAAATAATGACACAAAGGTAAATTAAGAAAGAAAAATTGAATGCGATCTACTACAATCGAAGCGGGGTTTGAACCCGCGACCTCTGCGTTTCTGGCGCATTGCTCTCCCAATTGAGCTATCCGACCGCTACGTCAGTCACACCAAATCTTTCATCCCTTAATCCTTTACGCTACTGGAGCGCCCTCTGCGTCATATATGTTTTTTTGAAATGCTTATTGCGCATTAGCCATACCCTAGGATGTGCGTTTTACAATATATACGTGATTTTTTTGACACTTTTTTATTTGATGGTACTTTTTTACTTGACCGGTTTTTTTATTTTTTAGTTGTCATACAAAAACATACCGCTTTGATATTGACTCCAAGTACTTGGCTCATGTAGGAAGGTATTTCCGTCATAAGGGTCCAGAAGCCCCAATTCTGACAGCAATGGACGATGATCAGACTGATGAAGGGCAGCGATGTGAGCAGTGCCTTCCAAGGCATGGACCCTGACTGAAAAGACGAAAAAAGGTTTTTAAGTTCATAATTACAAAAACGTGGAAAATTTTGACTGTTGTTTTACCACAAAAAATAATAGAAAAGCAGCGTATTTCTTTATCCTGAACCTGTAGTAGATTTCCAAAAGATACCGGCTTGGCAGTTGTTCAGCGCATGTAGATCGACTATACACTTATATCTAAATATGGACATAATACTAGGTTAACTATGAAAGAAAATATTTACTAGATCCATTACAATGTAAGCAGGATTTGAACCTGTGACCCTACGTTTACGGCATAGTGCTCTCCCAATTTTATGTAATTTTCCCAACTCTAGGGTTTCCAGAAAAAGGAAAAATTCGACAGGTTGCTTGGAGTTAGGGTAGTGTGAAGACTGCAAAGTGGTTAAGGCGCTGGACCGGTAATCCAGAGGTACCGGGTTCAATTCCTGGTCTCTTCCACCAGGTAACTAATGTTTCAATTTTTCTTAAGCTTCGATCTTTGTATGGTTTAAATAAAAATTGTGGACTACCCAGCTTGACTAACTCACCTTTCACTCACTCAATTAATATTTGTATCAAAGTCTCCGATGTGCGACGACAGTTAACCTTTCAATAACGTACCTTAATGTTCTATTTTAAGGTTCCTTATTGTATCGTTATTTTTTGTCGCACAACGGAACTTTTTCAATTGTTTTTAATTCCTCGCTAACTACGACTTAATTTCATCCAACTTTTTGGTCCTGACCCAAATATCTATAATAGTCTGTAAAATATTGAAAGTTTGTTTATTGATTGATTAAGTTTAGGTACCTTGTGTCCTCCAACATGGCCAAGAGAACTCTGAATGTACAGCCTCTCCTCCGCGCTGATCATCTTCGAGCTCTGAGGAGAAGCCGCTCCTATGAGGACATAGATGACAGTCCAGACGACTCCGCAGCCACCCACGAAGTAGAAGATGGCTTGCCAGCCCCAGTAGTCGGCCAGGAAGCCAGCTGACATCAGCTCGACAGCTGTTCCCAATTGTGCCCCTGTAGAAAAAATAAATGCGTTACAGTCCGTGACCTATTTGTTTATTGACTATTCAAAAGTTACACATTATAGTAATAAATATGTAAACTACAAAAATACATATAAACGAGACTTAAAAGTAATTGGTGTAGGGTGGCTCCGTTTCGTTGTCTGATCTGGTGTAGGACTCGGCAGATTGCCCCAGAACTGCCAAAAACGACATCATTTGGCCAGAAGTCAGCACTTGCGATGGTTCTGTGGGTTTTCCGACTATAGCCAAGGTGAGATTTGCCAACATACTCCAACAGGGTATTTTGACGAATCTCACTAATTCATATAACGATAAAAAACGGTTTTAGTATTACTTAATCTTTATAGAAATTACAAAATAATAACCACTTAACTAAACATAATACCTATACACAAATACAATACTTTTAGTCAAATAACCCGCCCCGAGTCATTCCGGGAGTCATCTTTATAGAATGGTTTCTGAAAGCATACAATATGTTTTTATAAGTATATGTAAATATTATGTAAGTAAATGTTTAAAGAGGCAATATTAATATAAGCTATATTGCTATTCGATATTGGGGTAATAATGTTAAAGAGATACGTATATTCCGAACAGATCACGATCGTTTGGTTTGAAGCCTTTATAGGCTATAACATACAGAATAAGGAAAATATTTATGACTCACAGCATTATTCAGTAAAAAGATATATTATGATCGAAGGTGCCTGAAAAGCTCTGTTGGTTTTACTCTTCATATGATAGCACATTAACGTTATTATCCAAACAATCAGCAATTGTGACTTGTGTGCTTCACAACTGTGCTTCACAATTTTTCATCACAATTCCTTATTTCGAAACCAGAATCGTGTAAGGAATAAAACCTATTATTTGGTAACTGGTTTCGTACAAGTTGGAAAAAGTATTTTTTCGCAACTGGTTACTCACCTCCGGTTTCGTACGTGGTCAAAGGGGAAAGTAACCGACGTTAATGAAACAAAGTTATGCTATATGACAATGTTCAATGGAGCCAACTAAAAAGAGTAATCTTTCAAACAAAAATTGAATGTTTTAAACCGGTTCAGCCGTTTTAGAGTACTCGGTGAACATAAAAAAAAGAAGAAACGACACAACGAGCTGTTTGAATTGGTTAAAAAAGGAACCTTCTAATTTCGCACAAACAACCAATACAAAATCTTCAAAATCAAACAAAAACAAAATCTAGTTCAGGCGCTACCCTTTTTGTCTTCCGATATGGGTCCTAACGACATGTATAACTTATTCTTTGCAACTTTTATGAAATATTATAATGCAATATTTACTTCCAAATCGGTCGTGGCTGGCGGTGCACCAGTATTTAGTGAATGGGCTACTGCGGACTTACACAAACGCAGACAAGCACTGTACGCCTTGTACGAGGAGCGGCGGTTTAATACGAGTGATGAATTTAAAGAACACGTGAAACAGTATTCGAAGCAATTCAAAATTGATTGTCATATTGCTAAACGCAATTATTTATCCCAGAAAATCAAGACTAGTTCTGATATTATCAAAACCACCTGGAAAGTAATTAATATGGAAACTGGTAAATCGAGGCATGCTATTAGTGATCCTAAATTAAATATTGATGGTAAAATTATAGATTCTAGTTTAGATGTAGCAACAGAATTTGAAAACTTTTTCACCGATATACCAGTGTCCACTACAAAGTTTTTAAACTCATCACCCTCATCAGCCGTTACTTTGTTAAAAGATAACGTCCCAGAATGTAGTAGAGACCTTAATTTTGAACATATCAGTACCTCAGATGTAGTAAAGGCGTTTAAATCGATTAATGTCAAAAAAACTAGTGACCTCTGGGGGCTTTCCGTCCATGCTGTCAAATCCCTCATAGATATCATAGCGCCTGACTTAGTAGTTATATTCAATAACAGTGTAGATTGCGGTGAGTTTCCTGATCTGATAAAACATAGTAAAATAACTCCTTTATTTAAATCAGGTAGTACTTCTGACCCCAATAACTTTAGACCAATATCTGTACTACCAACAATTAGTAAAATTTTTGTAAAGTAATTTTGTGTCAATTATTAAGACACTTTAATTTGAACAATTTAATGCATAACAAGCAATTTGGTTTTACGCGGGGTCGCTCGACATCCGACGCTGGAGTCGAGCTAGTAAAATGTATTTTCGATGCCTGGGAGGAATCACGAGATGCTTTAGGTATCTTCTGTGATTTATCTAAGGCCTTCGACTGCGTTAATCATGAGACACTGATCAGGAAACTACACCACTATGGAGTTAGAGGATCGGCACTGAAATTGTTAGAATCTTATTTAAATGGTAGAATACAGAGGGTTGACGTGAATGGAAAGCGATCACCGGGGTCATTAGTCTCTATGGGTGTGCCGCAAGGATCAATATTGGGACCCTTCTTGTTCCTTATCTACATTAACGACTTGCCACAGCTCATAAAGACCCACCATGATATGGTTTTGTTTGCGGATGATACTTCACTTATTTTCAAAGTCGCACGAAACCAACAATCTTATAATGACGTAAACAATGCTATATGTAAAGTAGTGAATTGGTTTAATGTAAATAATTTATTGTTAAATGAGAAAAAAACTAAATGTGTTAAGTTTGTCACGAGTAACGTTATACACGAGCAAGCATGTGTTATTGTTAAAGATGAGGAACTGGAACTAGTTGATAGCACAGTTTTTCTCGGTATTACATTAGATTCTAAGCTCCAATGGGGTCCCCATATTGCTAATCTCTCGAATAGACTGAGTTCTGCAGCTTTTGCAGTTAGTAAAATCCGTCAATTAACAGACGTGAAAACAGCTCGATTACTATATTTTAGTTATTTTCATAGCATTATGTCGTATTGCATATTACTTTGGGGCAGTGCGTCAGATATTAATATAATTTTTGTTCTCCAGAAACGGGCTATTCGTGCGATATATAAAATACACCATAGAGACTCGCTTAGAGATAAGTTTAAGGACATTAATATAATGACAGTGCATTGTCAATACATTTATGAGAATCTTATGTATGTACATAAGAACATTGCCAATTTTAAGAAGAACTGTGATATACATAATATTAATACTAGAAATAAGCATAAGCTCGCAGTGCCTGCCACTAGGCTCCATAAAATAAGAAAATCATTCATGGGTAACTGTGTAAGATTTTATAATAAACTTCCTAGAAGCGTAACTGACTTGTCTGTTGGTAAATTCAAGAACTATGTAAAACGTAAACTTATTTCTAAAGCTTATTATAGCACTCAAGACTACATGAATGATAACGTGTCGTGGGATTAGTGAAAATCACGCAATGTTATGTGTAATTATTGTAACGAGTACCTATCAGATCAGGGTACTGATATTTTAATTTTAATTTTAACTATTTTATTATAATTTTTGACATTTAGAATTTTATTCTAGAAATATTCTAGCCTCTAGTTTTTATTTATATAATTTTTTTATGTGTTGACGATCCTTTTTAGGATTTTTATTTTATTTCTATAATGTTGTTTTTTATGATTTTTATTTTATTTTTAGTATAAGTTTATCAATAAATTGCTCTGCTCTCTGTAACTGACGATTCGAAAGTGCTTGTAGCTAGGCCTACTTGAATAAAGAATATTTTGGCTTTGACTTTGACTTTGAAATAAGATGCAGTTTTCCGGCGGAATTTAGAAGATTGAAAGAGAAAACTTTCTGCACTGTAGTGTTCTGTGGTTCAAGTAAATTATGATAAGCAGTAAGTAACAACCAAGAGCGATAACTTCCATTTCCCGTTTGTCTCATGTGTTTTGTTTCACCGAAGTGATCATTTCCGAAACAAAAAGCGATCATAAAAGTTGATCTCATAAATATTATATCGTCAATTTTCATTTTGTCACCACGCGTTGTAATTTGAGATAACGACTTCTCTGTTTACAACGAAACATAAACCTTTTACGAGCGGCATCGCCGTTCTAATCACTTATCTTGATATACCGTTGTTTGGGTTAAAAATTAGGGCGCAATTTACTGATCCGGAACCTGGTGCAGCGAGATGGAAGAGAGCAGTGAAAAGGGACACGCACCACGCAAATCTAGGTAGGTAGAGCTCTTTTATTTGAAAGTCGCTACAGACCTGCTTACATTTTTCTATTTACATGAAGTATCGACCAATGTGATTAGAGAACTAATGGTCGGTTTTTGGGGTTCCGTACTCCGCACCCAAAGGGTAAACACAGGACCCTATTACCAAGACTCCACTGTCCGTGTGTCTGTCACCAGGCTGTATCTCATGAACCGTGATAGCTAAACAGTTGACATTTTTACAGATGACGTATTTCAGTTGCCGGTTTAACGACAAATACTAAAAACAGATTTTAATAAATATTTAAATGTCCCACACAACAAACGTGATCGGTGGCGTTAACTTTGCACCTCATTAGTATTCGGCACCATACATACTTACCAGGTGCAAACTTAACATAGCCTGGCCAGTTATTTTATTTGATGATACGGAACGCTTCGCGCGCGAGTTCGACTCGCAATTGGCCGGTTTTTCTTCATTAATCGATCCGCATCAGTGGATTTGAACCTTGTTGCTTTTGATGCAAGCAGTGATATGTCACTTAAGTTTATCGCATAGTGAAAATGTTGAACATTGAATTTAGCTTAATTCAGTATCTTATCACTTAGGACCTAAAATTTTAAGACCGTGTCTTAATTTTAGTTTCTTACCTGCATAAATAAAAGTGCCCAATCGGCTCTTCTCTTCCAACGGCACCCATTTCCCGATGAGATTGTGCATGGATGGGTAGACGAATCCCTGAGTTAGCCCTTGCAGGACTCGGCATGCACACACTGCTTGCCATCCACCCTGGAATTAAATTTACCCATTCTCAAACAGGCATTAAGGTGTGAAGCCCGAGATTTCTTTCGTACGACAGTCCCAGGAATTCCCGGTTTTGCGATAGTAAAATTTCCCGAGAATGCAAACCCTATTAGACATGCTTAGGCTTTGCACCTTTATTTCATATGCAGAATCTCCTCAATCAGTTCCTCATTACTGAGGATCGTGATCACAGGCTCATATGCAGAACAAAAATACATATACAACAATCTACAAGGGTTTTTATAACAATAAGTAAATAATCTGTTTAATATTGAAGTAAAACGTGTCAGAAGTACTCTTGAGATTTGTATTGAAGAGCTAATTCGAAGTTCTTATCACACTGTCTCACCCACTCATATAAACTTTTAATACGAACAACAAGGTGAACACGATAATTTATTCCAATTTAAAACTTCGGAATAACAAAGAGTATATTTTTTTACATTTCGAATTTGTTGCGCGATAGATATTGCTGGATTACGTAGCAAATAATTAGGATTTTGTTCGTATGTAGTCATATGGAACTTACGTAGGTAGCAGCTGTTGGTAAAATTAAGGAGATGATGGAATTGCCCGCCACGCTGATGGTGATAAGGAGGTTGCCGCCAACTCTATCAGCCATCAGACCTCCAGGCACCTGTAGGATCACGTATCCCCAGAAGAAGGAGGAGAGGATCACGCTCTGGATCTGCATGCTCCAGTCGAATGTCTGAGAAATAATGTTGAGATTACAATAAGTATAATATATTGTAATGAAAATTACGAGAATTATTTGGATAAAGATGAACAACATGTTGAAAAGAACCAGAATTGGGTAAAATCCATCCAGCCATTCCGGCGTGATGGTCGGACAAAGACATAATCCGCCATCCCGCTGTTAAGATTTTTCTATGAACATTATAAAGAATAAATATATAATTTTTATTCCGTTTGAACAGATACGCTTCGTTTAATGAGAATTGTTGGTTGTTTCGTACTTGAGATTAGGTCACGTGCGGACTCGAAGTCGAGTATAACGATCTTGTTTAGGTGTCCATACAACTGTCAGACTATTTGTTATTCGGAATTGGACTTGTATCGTTTGCAATATATTATTCAATTTTATTTGTGGTTTCTAGTATCTTTACAATAAAACTAACACTGTTTTCGCAACTTATACTCATATTTATCAACGTATTATCATACTATATAGTACGTTAGTAATGTTTTACACGTCAAAAATTATAGAAATCATAACTTTTAGGGCGGTCGCCCACGGCGACTTTTTGTAGCGATGCAGTAGCGATGCTATCGCGCGTTCGCATAGATACAGTCACAATGCTGTCGCTAGCTGTGTGCCCTCGCCCACATAACACGATTTCCTCTTCTTATGGGTATTGAAGGTCCAGATTCATACAAGCTCTTAACTTTTGACCACGGAGGGGACAAATTTAGTTTTTTGAACTGACAAAGACCCGTATGTGATATGGGGATGAAATAGTGCTGGATGTCAAATTAATTTAAACAAAATCATACCAATATTATTTTCGTAAACAGGCTTGGATGTTTATGTAGAACGTATTTAAACCACGAAGATCGAAACGATTAAGATTTAAACAATAATTTATCGTCATCCTGTAGTCTTCCGCTTAATTAATCGATCAAATTAACACGGTTTTTTAATGGAAGTGTTTCTAAACAATGATGATCCATTATCACGCGGTATTGATACCCTACTTAAAAATATCCCTGTATTTAACCGTACAACAACTACTGTCTTAGAGACTTTGCTATGATTTTACGTGCTTGGGAAATATCGTTTAGTTTTCTTTACTCTGTCAAAGGTATTTGCGTGAAAGTTGTGTGAAGAAGTGAGACTATGAGTACGAAGCCTTCTTCACAAGCCTTGGCTTTATCAGGAAGGAGGAACAGTAGTAGCCTGTAGTTACCAGTTTCCTACAGCCCACCTGAACCTTTTTAACCGATCTCAAAAAACCGGCCAAGAGCATGTCAGGCCACGCTCAGTGTACGTTTCCGTAGTTGCTCATCCTTTACAAGAGACGGGATTAAAACAGCGGTTTTAAGCCCGAGGCTTAAGTTACGAGAAAGATTTCAAGTTCTATAAAAAGGTCGTAAACGCCAAAGTAGCTGTAATTACTTAATTACCTTCTGGAAGTCAACTTACGTCCTTTTAAAGAAAATTACTATTAAATTTTGCGATGACTCAAAATCGGATGGACCAATTTTGATCAATAGATAGTTTTCGTTGAAAGTACTTATAAGGCCTCATTTTCATGAACATTGTAACTCGAACAGTTTCTCGGGAAGCATAACGTCGATATTTTATTGCTAGTGCTTATTGCTAAATAAAAAACATCCCCCGTTTTCTTAACGTACGGACTTTATGACTGGTATTTGTAACTGTTATGTAACGGCAAAATTAGGAACTACGACTGTCACGCTGAAATTCGAGTGCTTTGTGTGCGAAAATTTTGGCGACACCCTTCATTCAGTTCACAGAAAATTTGGTCGCATTATAACCAATATTAACATATTACGTAAAAATCTTTAGTGGTCGACCTTTGCTCAAGCATCATCATTTCAGCCACAGGACGTCCACTGCTGAACATAAGTGTTTTTTTTTTTTTTATTTTTTTTTTTTTATCGTATGGCGTAAAATTTACACTGCGTGCTTACTTATAATTAGTTTTACAATTTAAATTTACAATTGGCGAGGAAATTAACAGCTTCGCTTTTTAGGTCTTTAAGATCTTCCACCTGGCCTGCGAATTTAGTTAGTGGGCATTCCAAGACAATATGGCGTACAGTCTGCTCTGGGCATCCGCATTCGCAGCTTTCGTCCTCAGTCCAGCCCCATCTTTTTCGTAGTTGGTTGCAGTTACCAACTCCCGTTCTCAGGCGGTTGAGCGTGCACCAGACCGAACGTTTTTCGTTAAAACCAGGTGGCCGAGAGCGTGGATTCAGCTCGAACAGCTCGGGTGGGATGCATCTGGCTGACCATTCCGCAGACCAGGCCTTGTTTGTGTTCCAGTTGAAGGTTGGTGTGCCTGTAATGCCGGTGGATTTCGCGATTTTAGCCTTGTCGATTTAAAGGCGGCTAGGTCTCCGTTGATAGGCAGCTCGGGTCGTCTAAGCGCCTTATTCACTTCCGCGTATAGGTGGTGTGTGCGGCGGAGTTGGGGCGGGGCAATACTGCACAAAGCCGGAAGCCAGTATAGAGGAGTCGGTTTTAAGCATCCCGTAATTAGGCGCATGGTGTGGTTTAGCTGTGTATCAACTACAGCGGTATGAGAGCTGTTTAACCAAGTAGAGGCGCAGTATTCTGCCGTTGTATATACGAGTGCCAGGGCGGATGTTCTTAAGCAGCTGGCTGAGGCTCCCCACGTTGTCCCTGTCAGCTTTTGTAGGATGTTGTTCCTGGTTCTCAGTTTCGCTGCGACGTTGATAAGGTGGGCGCTGTATGTGAGAGACCGATCTAGAGTGACACCCAGATATTTGGGAAAGGGGTTATGGGGAAGAGTAGCGCCTCTAAAGGTAACGTTAGGTTTCTTGCTGGCCTGTCGGTTATTTAAGTGAAAACAGCAGACTTCAGTTTTCGAGGCATTCGGACACAGGCGCCAGCGAACGAAATACTCATCGAGGGTGGCCATATCGGTTTCAAGGTCACTTTCCGTGGTCTCTATACTGCGGCCCTGTGCGACTAGAGCTAGGTCGTCAGCGTACGCAAATTTCCTGGAGAGCGTCTCTGGCACGTCGTGGGTGTACACGTTGAAGAGTGTTGGGGCTAGGACCGAGCCCTGTGGGAGGCCGTTGTTCAAAACCCTAGAAGTACTAGATTTGTCTCCAAGATACACACGAAATGGCCTGTTGGTAAGAGCGTCCTCAATTACTTTGCAGATTTTGATACAGGGGATCAGCTTGATTAGCTTGTACAGCAGTCCTTGGTGCCACACTGTGTCATAAGCAGCTGTTAGATCTACGAAAACAGTTGATGATTTAAGGTTTTCGTTAAAGCCCCTCTCCACGAGTGTAGTCAGTGCTAACACTTGATCACTGCAGTTGCGTCCTGGACGAAAGCCCGCTTGCTCTTGAGGAATATGTTCTTCTATAGTTGGTGCAATACGGTTAAGTAGAATTCGCTCAAGCAATTTATACGTCACGCTCAGGAGAGCGATGGGGCGGTAACTATCTGCACAGTCAGCTGGCTTGCCGGGTTTAAGTATTGCAGTTATCTTAGCCCGTTTCATCGCAAGTGGGATTTTCCGTAGGACATAAGTGTTGGACGGTTGCTACGCTACCTAGTTGTTGTTATCGTAAGACTGTACAATCAACCGTCAACCATCTGAATACAATATCATAAAATACTACTGCGACTCTGATTTAACCATCAGGTTATGGGCCCAGCACGCTTCCACTGCGCTTGACTGCCGGATTCAGTCCAGAATTAAAAATTAAAAGGTCATGGCCCAGAACGCCAAATTTTCTGTTCCTAAATTGAACGGGCTTGAGGATTACTCGTCATGGAAATTCGCAATAAAAATGTTACTACTTCGAGAAAAATGTTTCAAATTTACGTCAACGCTACCTAAAACAGATGATTCTGGAGAACATGAGAAGGATCAAGAGGCATTTACTATTATTTGTCTGCACTTGTAGTCCCATCTCTACCCGTACGTACAGAATTTGACATTTGCTAAGGAAGTGTGGGACGCACTAGCAGGAATTTTCGAGGATAAAGGGATCGATAGACGAATAACTCTCAAGAATTCGCTATTAGATGAGCACTTGGAAAAGCATAATTCGATGCATGAGTATGTAGCGGCTGTCATGAGTCACGCTCAGAAACTGAAGGAGATTAACCAGAGTTTCGACGATGATTTGATTGCAGTGGTACTTTTACGGGGTTTGCCTGATGTATACAGACCATTACGTATGGCTTTAGAGCACTCAGGAATTAAACTCACCTCGGAAAACGTTCGGCAAAAGCTTTTACAAGAAGACTCAAGTCAGAGCTCTTCTAATGATTCCTCGAATGGTAATTCTGCGTTAGTGGCATGGAAACAATCTCAGCGTTCAGTACCAAACTTCAAATGTTTTAAATGTGGCAAGATAGGTCACAAGAAATATGACTGCCCGAAGTTGATTAAGGATTTAGACGGAGAAGGCATATCAACGGTTTCTACGAAGTCGAAGAAAGTTGCTTTATGCAGTTCACTGTCGGTACACGAGTCTTTCAACTACTCGGCGTGATATCTGGATACTTAGTGGAGACTTTTCATCACATAAGTTTAAAAAAAAAAAACATTAGATTAGAGACTGTACTGTTACTGATAAGAATGTTGTGACATGTGCGAATGATGACAAGATGACAAGCATAGGTAAGGGCAATATTCTAGTAAATTTAAAAGGAGTTTTGTTGTTAATCTATTGTCCATATCTAAGTTGGTTCAGAATGGTTAAAAAGTGATATTTGATTCTAATGGTTGTAAGATGTTTCACCAGTCGATAGGCTAAGTTATGAGTAAGCTTGTGGTTACTACTAGTGAAGTCTCTGGTATATCTATGATTTGGATGACTGTTTTTCTATTGTAGAAGGGGCTTCGGCTACGGTTCAACCTGAGGACTCATTGTCACTTTAGCCAGGACAGCTTGGGCATGTAATCAGACTGATTTATGCAAGCTTCCGGACATTGAAGTTGGAGGTATGAGGGTAATGGAGCCGTGTGTCACTTGTTTGTCAAGAGGAAAGGCACATGGATTACCTTTTCCAAAGGGTGAAGCAGGACGAGACGTTGTCTTTACTGAAGATTTCGCGATAAAGGGCGCAGAATCAGGTTCAGTGGGAAAAGACACATCTGTGAAGAATGCAGGTCTATGGGAGTTGGATCATTATTCTAAGACAGTTTCATCGACGTCTGTGACCGAAGATTCTTATGAAGTTACCATAGAAGATGCGGAGAGTTCGAAGGCTGGTGCATTAGCATGTTTGGAAGCTGAGCTCGTTCCTCCGGAATTTTATTAAGCTTCTAGGACTGGAAATTACAGGATGAGAAAGCAAGGAAATCTGTTGTGCAAAACGAGGCAGAACCTAGATATTCCTTAAGGAATTGGTTACGTGGCGCACAGAGCGGATTAAACTGCTATGATAGTGTCTGCAAAATAAGAGAAGATCCGCGATCCCACCGGGAAGTTTTGCGGAGACAGTTTATGAAAACGTCTATATGCAACAAGTTTCATTGGAGACGGTCAAAAGCAAAAAAATTGTTGAACGGAAGAGTAAATGATGTTTTACTGTCAATGTCATTTAAACGTTCAAAGATGATAGATGTTTATATTTTAAAGAATATATAATTTTTATATGTCTTTATATTAGACGGCTTTATCGTATTTTGTAAAGGATATTCGTGCAAAGATGGAATTACAGGATGGCTTAAGGAAATACTTCCAAATGAAGAATTTTGAGGAAGCTCGGCAATGTCTCTGCATGAGTGTGAACGGAGTACAGAAGGTACATTTTTCTTGCTTCAGAGGAAGTTAATTGATGCTTTACTTAATGGACCATGGTATGGATCAGTGTAAACCAGCGAAAACCCGGCTTGAACTGGATCTACGTAATGTTTTGGCGGAGGGGGTGGTGATGGTAATGAACTGAACCGCCATGAACAACTGCGATACCAGTCTTCGGTAGATGATTTGTATTTCGAAAGTCGAATGGAGACTTTTAATCATTAATTTATTACAGGTTGACAGTGACTGGGGCGCCGAATAATAGAAAGTCATATTCAGGATACATGTATAAACCTGGACCAAATTTGATATCCTGGGAGTGCAGAAAGCAATATTGTGTGGCTTTATATCCGACAGAAGCCGAATATGTTGCGCTATCTGAAGCATGCAAGGAAGCTGTATACCTACAGAGGTTAGTCAGCTATATTGTCAAAAATATGGGCACAACGAGCGTCAAGCTGTTTGTGGACAATCAAAGCGGCGCGTAACGTTGGCTAATAATCCTGTTTCTCACTGACAGACGAAAGATATTGACAATTGGTACCTATAACGTCGTTCGTCAATGCATCAATAATTAGTTGATTCAGCTACAGTATGTCTCGACTGAAGATTACATAGCTGATATCTTGATTAAGCCATTGCCCCGTGTTAAGTTTGAAAGGTGTGTGTCAGGTTTGGGTTTAGTTTGGACTGCTTGATGCTGTATGGGATTAGGATGTTGAATGGTTGCTTGAGAGGAAGTGTTGGACGGTTGCTACGCTACCTAGTTGTTGTTATCGTAAGACTGTACAATCAACCGTCAACCATCTGAATACGATATCATAAAATACTACTGCGACTCTGATTTAACCATCAATAAGCCTCCCCAGTGACTTCCAGATCGGCTGGTTGAAAGCAGCCTGCATCCAGCGGCTTCCTACAACCTTTACCAGGTCGTCTGTCCACCTTGTGGGTGGACGTCCCACGCTGCGCTTGCCGGTGCATGGCCTCCATTCGAGAACCTTTTTGCCCCATCGGCTGTCAGTTCTACGTGATATGCCCGCCCACTGCCACTACAGCTTGCTAATCCGTCGGTCTATATCAGCGTATCAAGCTGAAATATATCACGTATCAATCTAGTTGATACGATTGAGGGACTGATCAAACATTTATCAGTCCCTCATTCGTATGACTGTCACCCATGACTGTTATCTATGACATTTATTATGTAAAAATCTTGTTTTATCGAAGTGTGCTGAAACATATCAGATACCAATCTAGTTGATACGAATGAGGGACAGATCAAAGATCTCAAGTGGGTGACGCAAAATTTTCAGATTGGCTTTAAACGGTAAAACTACGATAGATTTCAGTTACTTATCTTGACCGTAGAGATTAGCGTTTGTGGGTAAATACCCAATCTTTTCGGAAAGATAGTTATTAGTTTATTACAAAATTACTACGGGATACATTAGTAATTTGCTCGAATAAGTATTTGTAGTATTTTTCGATCACCAAATGAACAGTCGTATAATTAGTAGCGAATTATAAATCTCAAATTCCTAATGGTCGCTTCTGGAAGGTTCTTCTATGAACTTACGTTGTGCTGTGTAGTGTTGGTCATAGCCACGATAGCCATGCTCATGATGTCCCTCATGCCGAACACCATCAGCATGGCGACGTCACGCTGCGCAGGTGCCTTTTGGTCGCTTCTGGAAGGTTCTTGTATGAACTTACGTTGTCTTGTGAAGAGTCGGTCATAGCCACGATGGCCATGCTCATATTGACCCTCATGGCGAAGGCCAAGAGCATGGCGAAGAACAGCATCACGCATTGCACGTGCCTGATGCCGAAGGTCGCTTCTGGAAAGTTTCAGATTTTACTTAAATTTATTTATGCCGTTTTCATTTACTTAGGTCGTTTAAAAATAAATGAAGTTTAACCTAACCTACATAAGTAATGACATGGCAGCTAAATTAATAACACGGTAACCATTCCCTGGGCGACCAATGCCGAGTTACTATATGCCGAGTAAAATCTGCCAGTTCATGATTTATCCATTAGCTGCCGGAAAATAATAACCCTTAATTTTATTTTTTTATTTTTTTTATTTTTTTATGATTTACAAAGGTAGTCTCTGACTAATGAGCCATTACTGTTTCTTCTCTTAAGACATGGTACTTCAGTTTTTTGCATATTAATTTGTGTATGTACTGGAATCGTTATTAAAAGAAATACTTTTTTATTGCCTTAGTTATTGACTTTAATACTTTTTAACTAATCGATTTGAAATACTTAATGACGTTTCTGCGTTATATGATACGCATTCAACGAGACGATATCTCTAATTGAGGAATTTTTCGGTTTCAACACGAGCGTATAATCCGATATCTTCCCTCTTATTTTCATTTGCCATAAATATATCGCTTCCCAATTTTCGTTTGCCATAAAATGTTATTTTGTTTGGTTCCAGGTTTCTTTTGTCTTTCTTCATTTACACATGTTTTTTCTAATCTAAGTTGCATTCTAGTATTATGGATCTGCTCTGCTGGTTCCATGTTGTTGTGGTCGCAGTTCTAACCTAACCTAACCTACTATACTGGAAGCAATTCACTTCTGGCGCTTCACTGACCGCTGCCGCGGCTTGCTATGCTCACTCGGCTTGCGCGCTGTTGTGGTCGCAGTTCTAACTTAACTTACTTTAATGTGCTTCTAATGTGCTTATAAATTATAATATGAAGAATATATACAACGATGATTTTAATCGGTGATCAGGTACCAACTTTTCTAACTCAGTAATTGATGGCGGTCGCGTTGAAGTCGTAATTACATGAAAACAAACTTTTATTTTTCTATGATAATTTTGTATTTTGAAAACAATTTTGTCTTAAATTCCTTGTCACCGTACTAATCTGTATCGGTAAGCTTACAACCTCTTTAATAATTTAATGGGAATGACAATTTGTGAGTAATAACCTTGTCACTGTCATTACATAAACAAAGTCGTAGAAAATTTCGTAAAATTTCCCGCCAAAGCGATGACACTTGACGTAGGTATCGTACTTCAATAATTTACGTAGGATGACCATGTATCTAGTGGTTATTAGTTTTAATTATGTTAAAACTTTTAGTTAATTTAACAGTGAGGTTATTACGCTAATTGGGTGAGACCTTGCGTATTAAGTTTAATTTTAGCTAAATATTAATATTCTTCTACTCCTGATCACCGATAAAAAATCATCGTGTATATGTATAAAAGACACATTCTTAGTTACCTTGTCATAATTATATTTTGTCATTTTTATCAAACGTATGTTCGGTAATATGGATACCTATTTTGCCTTTTCGCCGAACTATTTTCCGTCGAATATTTCATTTCGCCGAATTTTCACTTCGCAGAATTTGTATTCCTCTATAGTCGTACATTTCTCGTTATTTTTGTAAATATCACCCTATAGATCAGGTTAGGTTGGGTTAGGTTTGTTTTATAACAATCCTAAATAGGGTTCTCTGCCTTTTTGCCGAACTATTTTTCGTCGAATATTTAATTTCGCCGAAATATCATTTCCCAGTCAATTATTTAATTAGATTTTATGACGTATTTAAGCATTTTTTTAACGACTAAAACATACCTAAGTTCATAGGAAAAACTAAATGACCTAGTTTTTAATTTGCGTTATCGAGTCAGACTATAAAAAACATACCTTGAAGAGTTATTTCATTGTTTCCGCACTACAAGGAAAATATTAGATTAAAGTACGTGATACTATTGCAAATGCATTTAATCACTTAATGAATTCTCACTTATAACTTTCTGAATAAAGTAGATGATTGAATTAACGACAAATATAACGTATGTAAGTAAATAATAAATTAATATCGGAAAACCTCACACAAACCGAGACTCAAGGTCACTTTGGGTCTAGTCTAGACTATAATAGTAGGCTTGTGTTATTAATATCGATAAATATTATATAATAATATGTATGTATACAGAAAACATACATGAGCCTGGAACAAATTCGAATATTCGAGTTCATCACACAAATGTAATGTTTGACCGCGCCGCGGCGGGATTCGAACCCAGGCTCAGTAACAGAGCCACTGAGCCAACCGCGTCTTCAAAAGTGTGTTATAATCTTAATTAAAATAAACAGTTGATTTTCTTTTTGTTTTTATTATTGTGTATTGCCCAACAGAGGGATTTTCTAATTAATTCATTTTCAGCACAATAATATTACACTACTACATTTATCTGGCTACCACAGGGGTCTATCTCTTGTCTTTTTTATCAATTCACAGAATATGTAGCTGTGGCCAATTTTACAATAAATTGGAAAAATAAAAGATCTACGGTACCTATGCTACCGAAACTTCAAACCCTAATACTTATAGACAACGTGTTTTTATCTGTATTTTGCTTACAGTAGTAATATGGAACTCTTCGAGTGCCAGTCACTTGTACTTGTCTTAGTTTTTCTAATACTTCAATTTGCAAAAAGGCGGATTTTCCCAACCATTAATCATTTTTTGACGTATCATTATTGCTTGACCACATAACTTAGTATTGTAATATAACCTTAAAAAAATTGGTACTTACTTGGCTTTTTAACTTCAACTCCTTTCATTTTGTCTCCTTAAATATAACAACGACTAGATACGTTACAAATAAGTTCGATATTCAACTGTTACTATTCAAAAAACGAACGTATTATTTTTCTTTTTTTCCCTCGTCGCGAGAGACAGCGCTTCTCGTTGCGCATAGACTGAATATTGTTTTTCTTAGGGCATTTAAATCACCACAGACCTATTAGGTGCAGATGTATTTATCTAGGTAATCTTTGGCATTGATGTTTTAATCTCCGTACGCGATCAGATCTGTGGACGGGGAAATACGAAAACAATAATGTTATTAAAACCTAATAATAAGGCTAATATTACGTTATTTTCATTTATTTGAAAAAATTCTAAAAACTGAATCAACAAAAAAACTACATAATTATGAAACTTGTACACAAAATTTTACTTACAAAAATCTGTCCAGAAATACGACCTGTTTTCGAGAACAGCCGGACGTCCGAACATCCGGAATTTGGATATACGAAATATATCTTGGCCAAATTGAAACAGAGATGTTTCGCTCGATTATTATTAAATAATACATTTGTTCCATATCTAAAAAGTGGAACTCTTTGCCAGCATAAGTGTTTCCTTCTTCTTACAAAATGGGACCCCAAACGAAGCATTTCTCGGGCCAGCATGGCAGTGAACGCGATAAACATAACGTTTTCGTATTTAATAATTATAAAAAAACGGTTTAAACTCACGTAAAAATTGTCAGGAACGGCCCGACATGTTTCGAACTCATTTGGAGCTCTTCAAAAACATGTCGGGCCGTTCCTGACAATTTTTACGTGTACGTTTAAACCGTTTTTTATAATTATGAATAATCTCATTAAGGTTATTCTTGTTATTTCTAATTTTATTACTTTCTCTCTGTGGTCGCTCCCTCATGACTGACGATCGTGGTCATCGCCATATGGATGCTCTACACCTAGTTTTTATGATCTGCCTCCACCGGTGCCTGTTCGCGTCTGATGACCGAGCAAAACTTGGCTGAGGAAGGCCTTTCACTTGATCGGTCCATCTGGTTGTCCGTCCCCGGGCTCGTTTGCCCTCGGTGTTCCCAACAATGATTAGCTTTTCAAGTCTCATCTTCCCTCCTCATTATGTTGCCGAAGTAGGGCAATATAGTTATTACTTTAATATTTTGTAATATGCCTTATAACTTTCACGTATGGCAATTTGCTGTAAGTGCAAGTTGGTTAATAATAAATAAATAAAAATATATTAGTTATTTTCAATCGATGCGATGTTTAGGGTATTCGCGTTAAATGTTTCCTAACGGCAGAATCAATTACAATTATTTTTGGCACACTAATCCAGGCATAGACAGGATGGTTATAATGATACTTTTACCCGACTACGGAGAAGCATTAGAGGGTTATTACTTATTTCAGTGTGCACGAAGTTGCAGGCGTATTTAGGGGGTTGGCCGGGTGGGCCGTGCCCACCCCAGTATGGTCTAGTGCCCACCCTAGGATTTTGGATTACCGATAGAAATTCATGGCTTCATCTCAAAGGCCATGGCCAGGCTCTCCCCAGGCCCCGTCTGAAAAATAATCTTAGATACGCCAATGATTACAGCGCAGTATAACGTGGACGATGACACGGTTAAACGTTAGTCTGTTATAATATCTGTGAATCCCAGTGACGAGTAAAATACCACAAAGCGTGACGCCTAAGTAATAAGGAAAAACTGCATTTATTAGGCATTGCGACTAGAAACAGATAAGTCAGTAAATCATAGGCAGTGGGGAATAAGGTGTAGGTATATAATTATTGTATATAGCGGTTTACATTCACGTGATATTGTCAGGAACGGCCCGATGTGTTTCGAACTCTTATGAAGGGACATCTACTCATACAGTGGCGCGGTAACTTCGTCACTGAGCGTCTGACGAATGTAGTTACGTGTGTCACGAAAGTTTTAATAATATACAGGTATTTTTGTGAAAAATTATGAAATGAACTGTGACATATTTGACATAGTTAATAACATTCCACTTTGTTACTATTTCTAAGACAATTTCAGCTCGAATCCCGGCCAGGGCTAATATTTGTATAATGAACCAGGGTCATGGATGTGATCTATCGTTTATTTCTTATGTATATCGTCGTCTATTACCTCTAGTACAACTAGTACAAGTTTTGCTTAGTTTGGGACTAGGTCGATTTGTGTAAGATTATCCCTTTACATTTATTTATGTTATTGCTAAAAAACAGCATATTATAAGCTTAATAATAATAAATAAGGCGCAATACCTTCGAAATTTGTTTCACATTATTATTTTTTACCTTATAGTTTATAAATTTGGCTGTTAATTTTTTTTCTATAGGGTTAAGGAGGGTTATCTTAGTTAGTTATCCTTAATAAAAATAAATAAAAATATAAATCACACACCGTGCTACCTAAACATGTATTTTTTATACGCGACACGCTCTTATTGTAAATAACCTAAAAAATTGGGCAAGTGCGAGTCCGACTCGCGCATGAAGGGTTCCGTACCTATATATATATATTCTATAACAAGTTTGTTGTATGGGAGCCCCTCTTAAATATTTATTTTATTTTATTTTTAGTATTTATTGTTATAGCGGCAATAGAAATACATCATCTGTGAAAATTTCAACTGTCTAGCTATCACCGTTCTTGTGATACAGCCTGGTGACAGACGGACGGACGGACGGACAGCGAAGTCTCAGTAATAGGGTCCCGTTTAGGGTACGGAACCCTAATAAAAAATGTAAAACACCCCCCCATACAAGTAGCTGGTCATCATAAGAACATAACTCAATGAGTGACATAAGTAGAAAATGCTATTTAAAACTGAACATAACCATAAAATTTGGAGATCTTAAAACTGAACTGCCTATTAAAACTGAACATAACTACAATATTTGGAGATCTTGTCACTTGTTCCAATTAAAGCTGAATATTTTGGAAACTACTGGTCCTTTTTCCACCAACCATAGCTAAGAACCATCTCGACGTACAATATTTGGAGATCTTATCACTTGTTCCAATAAAAGCTGAATATCTTAGAAACTACTGGTCCTACTTCCACCAAACATAGCTAAGAACCATCTCGACGGACAAGTCTATTGATAAAAAAAAACGCACTGAAATTGGTCCATCCGTTTGGGAGCAACGATGCCACAGACAGACACACAGATACACAGATACACAGATACAAAATTAACAAATGTTGAAAGTCATAACACCCCTCTTTTTGAAGTGAAACTTCTAATGCGACTTCTAAAAAGGTTGCGTTAAACGTTTAACGTTTAACGCTACCGTGGAAGGGGTAGGAAAGCACTGTTGCGTTTAACGTTCAACGCAACAATCCCACGGACAATGCGACGGATTTAAGGTTATATCAAGGTACGTCTCTTGTGAATATCAATTGGTTGTTAGGTTTTCTCTTTTGAAATGACAATTTCTACCCCTTCCTATTTTCATTTCCACATTACGAAGTTTCACTTTTTCCACGCACATTTTTTCGTTGGAGGTTAAAAATAAGCTGGGAATTATTTAATCTTGAAATTTCTATCGATGTCTGCTCCCAATACGTATTGAGAACAGTACCCTTGAAAGGTCCGTAGCTGCCTTTCAATACAAAGTACCCTTCTGTACCCTTACCATGAGTTGACGTGACCGTACTCGACAGCGTAAATGATGTGTATGGAAAATAGTACATCGCCCATAGCGGTTACTTTGTAGAACTACATTAGTCAGGCGTGCAGACATTTTTTTTTGAGGTTTACAATTGATTCTATTTTTTTGTGGAATCAAATGTCCATATATGGGACTACCTACACTAAACTTTGATTTGATTGTAGACCGTGTTAACAACAACCAACCGGATGTCCAAGTTCTAGCGGGATGCAAGGTAGTCAATACCTAATTACCTATGTTTATCTAGGCTCCACTATCACCAACACTGGAGGCTGCGAGGACGAGATCCGAAGACGCTGCGCCATGACTCCTCGGATCCTCGGTGGAAAAATTAACAAAGATTTGGAAGGACCGCAGAATAACCAGAAACACTAAAGTTCGATTGATGAGGTGCCTGGTCTTTCCAATCTTTCTATACGGAGCTGAGACGTGGACACTGAGGATGCGAGATCGCCACAAGATTGACGCATTGAAAATGTGGTGCTGGAGACGCATGCTCAGAATCCGGTGGACTGCGCACCGAACCAACGTTTCAATCCTGAAAGAACTCAACATCAAAGAGAGATTATCGTCGGCTGTGCAAATACGAATCCTCAAGTTCTTCGGTCACATCACCCGCAACGAGGACTCCATGGAACGATTGGTGGTGCAAGGGAAAGTGGAGGGCAAAAGATCTCGTGGGCGCTCTCCAACGCGATGGACAGACCTCATCAAATCTGTGACACAGTGCGGCATAAACGAGAATTCTCACTCCGCCAAACATAGGACTACATGGCGGCGCATCACGAGAGAAGCGGTCGCGAAAGAATCGACCTAACCATGACCACGACCACTCTGCCAAGAGTGCACGACTACAAAGACACTAAACTTAGACTGCTCTAAAAGTCGTTCATCAAAGTTCAACATTCCTACAGAGCACTTAAACGCTCCATACAGATGGCCTATCTACATTATGTTATGACGTCATCTGTGGATTGGGTATTGGTATGGAGAAAATAAGTAATTTGCCATTTCCACCGTGAAAAAGTGCGTGGTTGTTTTTTATTGTCATTTATATATATTTATTATGAGGATTCTAAAAACAATTTCAAAATTTCTTTTGGGTTAATATCACTACATTATTTATTAGGGTGAAGAAAAAAAGTTTGCAACGTTAACTCACCCTTAACTCACTCAATAATAACTCAATAATATTTGTGTCAAAGTCTCCATTGTGCGACGACAGTTAACCTTTCAATAACGTACCTTAATGTTCTATTTTAAGGTTCCTTATTGTATCGTTATTTTTTGTCGCACAACGGCACTTTCTCAATTGTTTTTAATTCCTCGCTAACTACGACTTAATTTCATCCAACTTTTCGGTCCTGACCCATAATATCTGATACAATGGAAATTAAAACAATATGTACAATTAATTACAACTAAAATACATAAAAAGAAGTTAAAAACTAAGGAGCTACTTAGAAAAGAAATAGGGTTCCAGTACAGGAGCCGCTCGGGGCACTGTCCCTAGAACACTGGCCGCGTTCCCTCTTTGTATGCACAAACCCACTCGCTGTGCAAGGTATGACCCCGCTCTCGCCAACGAGTTTGACCGACACTTCTTTAATGATTTTTTTGGTGTCGGACGACCATGGCCCAAAGGTTTCGACTGCAAGAGCCGCAAATACGTAAGGGTTTGGGTTTAAAAAGCATATCATAAAATGTTCGTAACAAATCACATTATTTAAAAAAAAAATGTATTTTTTTTCTTGGTTTAATTACATATTGAGCTAATTTTATTCGTACTATAACTACACTATGTTGTATTATTCAACACCAGTCGCATCCCCTATTCTCCATACAAATCATCTACGCTGTCGTTAGCGAGTACGGTCACTGTAAACTCATGGTAAGGGTATTGACCATCAGAATAGGAATACCTTTGTGCTCGTTAACGAAGCACTGTTCAGTTTTCACAACATCAAAGATGATGTCGGACAAAGGTAATGTGATCGACGCAAATCGAAATATGTCATTAAGGCAGCCCTTTCTTACAAAGGGTTCTTTTTGTTGCAAACATTTTGGTTAAGGGTGTCGCGTAAGGAAATCACAAGGTTCTGTAACATCCTTAATATCAATAATGTTAATAAAACTATCGTGAGACATCTTTACTAATTATAAAAAACGGTTTAAACTCATTTTCACTTGTCTCACCACACGCTGTTTGCATATAGAAATAGCAACAGAGTTGAGCACTGCCAACTTTCTAGCGGCATTAAAACGCTTTCTATCACGTCGTGGCCCAGTCCAATGTCTATACACGGACCATGGCACTAATTTTGTTGGGGCCAACTCATACTTACGAGATCTATATAAGTTCCTCGACGATCATCGCCCACGCCTAGAGCAAGAGCTTGCTGAACATCGCATCGATTGGAAGTTTATCCCACCGGCTTCCCCTCATTTTGGAGGTGCGTGGGAAAGCATGGTGAAGATAGTAAAGAACCATCTTGTGAAGGCAATTGGTGCTCAGATATTGTCCTATGAGGAACTTCTGACAACACTTACGCAAATAGAGGCCATCGTAAATTCGCGCCCGTTGACAGCCATGAGCAGTGACCCCGCTGAGCCAGCAGCTCTTACTCCGGCTCATTTTTTAAATACCGCACCGCTGTTTTCTGTACCCGCGCCGCTGACCGATCAATTGGCTGTCAATCTACTCGACCGTCATACTCTTCTGGACAAAATAGTGCAGTCTTTCTGGAAGCGATGGAGTGCCGAGTATCTGCACCAGCTGCAGTCGCGAGCAAAATGGTCGGTTCCATCAGTACCTATCCATGTTGGCACAGTGGTCATCATAAAAGTAGATAATGTACCGCCATTTTCATGGCCATTAGGTGTCGTGGAGGCAGTACATCCCTCAAAGGATGGCACAACTCGTGTCGTCACAGTAAGGACAGGTAGAGGAACTCTCACTCGTCCTGTAGTGCGATTGTGTCCACTGCCTAGTCAATAATAGTACTTTACTTATTTATATTGTAAAAACCCGCTTTAGTTTAATGAATTTCCGCGTAAGTCTTTCCCTATTTAACTTTATGGTTAGGTGTATACTACTGACGTTTATGTATGTTTGCCTACTTTAATTGCGAGGAGCACATGCATATTTTGGTTTCTTTTAAAGGGAACCCTTTAAGGTCGGGGGGAAATGTTACCGCCATCTATTTATTTAATAACATTTCACCTTCTTTCATGTCACATCATTAAAACCTCGACCTCATATTCACGTCACCCGCACGCCTGCCAAAACCCAATAAAATAAGAAGAAAGATTACATTCGAAATTGACGTCTGTCGCGAAAACTAATACATCCATAAAAATCGCTCGCGCTTTAAATTAATAGAAACGAAATAACGAAGTGTAGAACTGTGGTGAAGAAGGAGAACCAGTGCACCAGGCGGCGCCGCCCCACCCGACCATCTTCGTCAATAAAGGTACGGCAGGCTTCGTCTTACATACTTCCATTCCATCCATTTTTCGCCTTCGGGACACATAGGGACCTTCGTCCCTACTGTTCCCACTTATCTCCTCATATTGAGGAGTGGTCCTTCCTTCCTTTCCGCGCCATCAACCTAAATAACTAGGTCGATGCAGAGTCAGCCACCGGCTAAGCTTGCACCATAGATTGGAGCGGAGTTTTTTTTTTTTCGAAATTTTCTCTTCGTCACGACCTAGCGAAATTTAATTTGTGCATTTTAAAACAAAAATTTCTAAAATCGGTTGAGAACTCGCTGAGATCTGCGCATTGTTACGAAGTCCATTCGAGTCGATCCATGGGAGCTTCGCTCGCTTCGCTCGCTCCGCTCCAAAAAATGTAAAACACCCCCCAAGACCCCCATACAAGTAGGTAGCTGGTCATCAAAAGAGTTATGGAACTCAATGAGTGACATAGAAAATGCTATTTAAAACTGAACATAACCATAAAATTTGGAGATCTTAAAACTGAACTGCCTATTAAAACTGAACATAACTACAATATTTGGAGATCTTGTCACTTGTTCCAATTAAAGCTGAATATTTTGGAAACTACTGGTCCTTTTTCCACCAACCATAGCTAAGAACCATCTCGACGTACAATATTTGGAGATCTTATCACTTGTTCCAATTAAAGCTGAGTATCTTAGAAACTACTGGTCCTACTTCCACCAACCATAGCTAAGAACCATCTCGTCGGACAAGTCTATTGATAAAATAAACGCACTGAAATTGGTGCATCCGTTTGGGAGCAACGATGCCACAGACAGACACACAGATACACAGATACAAAATTAACGAAATGTTGAAAGTCATAACACCCCTCTTTTTTTGTTAGGGGTTAAAAATAAGCCGGATATTATTTAATCTTCAAATGTCTATCGATGTCTGCTCCCAATACGTATTGAGAACAGTACCCTTGAAAGGTCCGTAGCTGCCTTTCAATACAAAGTACCCTTCTGTACCCTTACCATGAGTTGACGTGACCGTACTCGACAGCGTAAATGATGTGTATGGAAAATAGTACATCGCCCATAGCGGTTACTTTGTAGAACTACATTAGTCAGGCGTGCAGACATTTTTTTTTGAGGTTTACAATTGATTCTATTTTTTTGTGGAATCAAATGTCCATATATGGGACTACCTACACTAAACTTTGATTTGATTGTAGACCGTGTTAACAACAACCAACCGGATGTCCAAGTTCTAGCGGGATGCAAGGTAGTCAATACCTAATTACCTATGTTTATCTAGGCTCCACTATCACCAACACTGGAGGCTGCGAGGACGAGATCCGAAGACGCTGCGCCATGACTCCTCGGATCCTCGGTGGAAAAATTAACAAAGATTTGGAAGGACCGCAGAATAACCAGAAACACTAAAGTTCGATTGATGAGGTGCCTGGTCTTTCCAATCTTTCTATACGGAGCTGAGACGTGGACACTGAGGATGCGAGATCGCCACAAGATTGACGCATTGAAAATGTGGTGCTGGAGACGCATGCTCAGAATCCGGTGGACTGCGCACCGAACCAACGTTTCAATCCTGAAAGAACTCAACATCAAAGAGAGATTATCGTCGGCTGTGCAAATACGAATCCTCAAGTTCTTCGGTCACATCACCCGCAACGAGGACTCCATGGAACGATTGGTGGTGCAAGGGAAAGTGGAGGGCAAAAGATCTCGTGGGCGCTCTCCAACGCGATGGACAGACCTCATCAAATCTGTGACACAGTGCGGCATAAACGAGAATTCTCACTCCGCCAAACATAGGACTACATGGCGGCGCATCACGAGAGAAGCGGTCGCGAAAGAATCGACCTAACCATGACCACGACCACTCTGCCAAGAGTGCACGACTACAAAGACACTAAACTTAGACTGCTCTAAAAGTCGTTCATCAAAGTTCAACATTCCTACAGAGCACTTAAACGCTCCATACAGATGGCCTATCTACATTATGTTATGACGTCATCTGTGGATTGGGTATTGGTATGGAGAAAATAAGTAATTTGCCATTTCCACCGTGAAAAAGTGCGTGGTTGTTTTTTATTGTCATTTATATATATTTATTATGAGGATTCTAAAAACAATTTCAAAATTTCTTTTGGGTTAATATCACTACATTATTTATTAGGGTGAAGAAAAAAAGTTTGCAACGTTAACTCACCCTTAACTCACTCAATAATAACTCAATAATATTTGTGTCAAAGTCTCCATTGTGCGACGACAGTTAACCTTTCAATAACGTACCTTAATGTTCTATTTTAAGGTTCCTTATTGTATCGTTATTTTTTGTCGCACAACGGCACTTTCTCAATTGTTTTTAATTCCTCGCTAACTACGACTTAATTTCATCCAACTTTTCGGTCCTGACCCATAATATCTGATACAATGGAAATTAAAACAATATGTACAATTAATTACAACTAAAATACATAAAAAGAAGTTAAAAACTAAGGAGCTACTTAGAAAAGAAATAGGGTTCCAGTACAGGAGCCGCTCGGGGCACTGTCCCTAGAACACTGGCCGCGTTCCCTCTTTGTATGCACAAACCCACTCGCTGTGCAAGGTATGACCCCGCTCTCGCCAACGAGTTTGACCGACACTTCTTTAATGATTTTTTTGGTGTCGGACGACCATGGCCCAAAGGTTTCGACTGCAAGAGCCGCAAATACGTAAGGGTTTGGGTTTAAAAAGCATATCATAAAATGTTCGTAACAAATCACATTATTTAAAAAAAAAAATGTATTTTTTTTCTTGGTTTAATTACATATTGAGCTAATTTTATTCGTACTATAACTACACTATGTTGTATTATTCAACACCAGTCGCATCCCCTATTCTCCATACAAATCATCTACGCTGTCGTTAGCGAGTACGGTCACTGTAAACTCATGGTAAGGGTATTGACCATCAGAATAGGAATACCTTTGTGCTCGTTAACGAAGCACTGTTCAGTTTTCACAACATCAAAGATGATGTCGGACAAAGGTAATGTGATCGACGCAAATCGAAATATGTCATTAAGGCAGCCCTTTCTTACAAAGGGTTCTTTTTGTTGCAAACATTTTGGTTAAGGGTGTCGCGTAAGGAAATCACAAGGTTCTGTAACATCCTTAATATCAATAATGTTAATAAAACTATCGTGAGACATCTTTACTAATTATAAAAAACGGTTTAAACTCACGTAAAAATTGTCAGGAACGACAGTCCAATAGTGACAGCGCAAGAGCCCTGCCCTCCCCGCGCCGCGCTATCTGCGCGTGCGCAGAGGACGGCAAGAAGAGCGATTAAAAGTGCAGTGGGTCGCGTAGCAGCACGGATAGCTACCCCTGATGAAGAGCTCCAAATGAGTTCGAAACATGTCGGGCCTGTCCTGACAATTTTTACGTGAGTTTATCCTTAATATCCTTATATTCATAATGGATAAATCTATAAAGCATCTTTCCTCAAAAATGCTTTCTCCCCCATAGAAACCGCTGTTTTGTTCCAACTGAAAACACTGTGATCGCCACTTCGTCAATCCGGTCGCGCTTAATTTGCGTTTCCTTTGTAGAAGAAGAAGAAAAAGAAGAAGAAAAAATGTTTATTCCAATAAAAGCACACACAGACAGGACATTATTGGCATAGCAGTGTTCTGTTAATTATCGAATGCGGATTAGAGATGTTTTCAATAAGTCCAGCAATGTGTGCGTTAAAGAAAAAGGCTTTGACTCAGCATGGTGCTGCAATTCGCAAAAAACTTTGTATGCGTTTTCTTTCAGCTTTCTTCTCAACAGCGGTCTCCTCTTGCGAAATGCCGGTAGATTCACAATCTGACTTGTAAAAGTGCCCTTGTGGCCTACTTACTGAATAACTTATTTCATTTCATTTCATTATGCGACGGCATAGATAACACGCGGATACTTTAACTTGACCGTTTAGTGCGTTAAATTAGTCAGTTACGTTCAAAACAGAAATTCATATGCATGAATAACATTATTTGACAATCATTATCACCTTCGTATATCCAGAATTGAGATGAGATGTGTCACTTGAAGCTCATCGCATTTTAATGACAGTTCAAAGGTGTTATCACCGTTATCTAATAGAGTGTTGACGTTTTGCGATCTCTCAAACGGCATTCCCGAATTAGGTCCCTGTTTGGAAGTATAGTGGCTAATAAGAGTTATCTGTGCTTCTTTTGTTGATGTGATTGTGCATTTTGCATTTTAAACACTCAGTAACCATCCTAGACACCATATACCGGACCGTTTGTAAGGTCACCCCCAGGACTTTAGTCTCTATTCACCGAACCATAAGTAGTTTAAGATTAAAGAATGAATACTTCCACGGAAGTTACTGTGTGCATTGAAATTCACTAACATCACTTCTTAAGGAACCCTAGACATCCATTCTATCATACAATAGTAATTGAGTAGACCCACTTCTCCTTTTGTAAGCAACCCTTCGAATGGGGCGAATAGGGGGCCTTATAATATGTGGGGGTTATAAATATATTGAAGTAGCCTTTTATTGTTGAAAACTAATGTTTTACCGCGGATTTACTGCATTAGAGATACATCACACAAAGCTGGGTCATTATTTTAGCGTTTGTTCCGAATCACTTTCGTGGTCACTTTTTTGTTGAAGTGGTTGCAGATTTCGATTTCATTTCTGGTTAGGTATCTAAGTTTACGAGACATCTAACAAATATCCAAAAGTGGTACCAAAATCTACGCCCGTTCCTTCCAAAATATGTCCACAAAAGTGAGGCGGTTGAAATGCTCGAATAATGGCCCAACTCGATCTAGTCCGACAGTAAGCTCTTACTAGAGCCTTGTGTTATGGACTACGATAAACTTCTTCTTCTTCTTCTTCCTCGCTTCCTCATGACTGAGGGTCGTGACCATTTGAGGCCGTTATCTGTTGCACCAAAGCTCTCCACTCCACACGGTTTTCCGCCTTCCGGATTGACGCCTGTAGAGTTTCCTGACAGGCTTCTTTCACGGCATCGGTCCAACGATAAACTTACTTATATATACAAATAAAGTCCATGACCCAAGCATAAATATACAAATTCATCACTTAAATAGTTGCCCTTGCCGGGATTCGAACCCAGGACCGTCGGCTCAGTAGGCACCTGCTTTGCCACTGCGCCAACCGCGTCGTCTAATACACTTTGTGTGGAAAGAACTTACTTATAATTTCACATTATTTTCGATTACGATTACGATTCACTTTCAATTATTATTTTATTATTATTATTTATTCAAATTGTTGCGTAGTTGTCTAAACTGCATGAAAACCGGAATGAATAATAATATTCCCCGAGTTCTAGGTAGTAACATAGGTATTTCATGCTTTCATTGCGTGCATTCGAAAAAAGGTTTAAAAAACTAATTTTACGCTACTAATAATTTTAAAACAAAAATTATCAATGAAAAATTCTAACTGTAGGTTTCAAATATATTCCAATAAATCCCAATAGCCCTGTTCTAGGTAGTAATATCAATAAATGTTGAGAAACATGTTTGATCATAGAGAAAAATGTCTAAAACAATCAGCATTTTAAAAGGAATAAGGCCTCTTAAGTGGCTGTGGGCACGGGCAGGGCACGTTGCTTGTAGAGCAGACGGCATTGGGGCAGAAAGGTTCTCGAGTGACGATCGCGTACCGGAAGACGCAGAGTGGGAAGGCCTCAACGTGGATCAACGACCTATTAGGATGACGGGAAGCAATGGATGAGGGCGGCGCAGGGAAGTTCATTGTGGAGAACTTTGGGGGAGGCCTTTGTCCAGCAGTGGACGTCTTTTTACTGATGATGATGATAAAGTATGCAGCTTGAGGTGTACTGTACACCTCAAGCTGCATAAGCCCTTATTACAACTAATTTAAGCTGAATAAAAGCTGCATATGCGCTTATGCAATCTCTGTGCTACTTTTGACACGTCTATGTTACACGTCTAAAGTGCGAAACCCGAAAAACTACAGTACTTACTTATACTTAGTTAATTGTAGGGTATGGCCACCAAAAATTGTACAATAACAGTCGTGAACTGGTAACGCACGGTAACATACGAGAATTAAGGTAACACACGTGAAATTTGTAAAGCCTAGACTACATGAGGGATTTTTCTATTTTTACCCGACTGCTGAAGCTGAAGAAGGGTTATGTTTTTCGGTGTCATGTAGACTCACAAGATGTTGCTAGTGTAGCCCATAGAAACCTTATAATAATGTAAATAATAAAAACTGATAATCAACTAAAACGTTTCAAATAAACTAAATTATTTAATAACAAAAAAAAACCGTCTGCAAAAAAGTAACCGATAAGGAATAAAACCACTGTAGTACCTACTTGTTTTTTCATTTTCAGTTACTTTTTTGCAGTCGGGTTTTTATTTTTTTTCTATTGGTCTTATTTGAAATATAATATTTTCTTCGGTTTCCGCGACTGTCACACATTTAAATAAAACAATTTAAACGGATTTTATCGCGTATAATCATTATTTGAGCCTCCCTGACGTTTCGGTAACTTTCCAGTTACCGTTGTCAAAGGTTGGTAACTGGAAAGTCACCGAACCGTCAGGGAGGCTCAAATAATGATTATACGCGATAAAATCCGTTTAAATTGTTTTATTTATTTGAAATAGTCAAAATAAATGAAAAGGGGGTTCAAACATGCAATAATGTTCTCCTCATCATCATCAGCCTATATGTACATGTCACACTGTTGGGCTCAGTCCTCCTTTCATGGACGAGACGACACGGGCTATACTCTCCAGCTCCACGCTGGCGCAATGCGGGTTGGAGTAGAGACCCGTTGGACCCGCTAGAGAATAGTAATTCTAGGTATTTTACAGAAAATCAAACTAAACAAGTTTTAACAAAAACTGTATTATTTAAAATAATAAAAACCTTCCTAAATGTTAACTGTTTAACATTTCAAACATAATTAAGAAAAACAATTTTTTTAAAGATAGTGAATCATTCAATAATAATTAACATAATTAAATCTTTGCATACATTTTTTGAAAATATAGGTAATCAATCAAACAACATTTTAAACATTTAAAGAATCAAACAAAATTATAAAAATCTCAAGCAACTACCGTTGATATAATTTCTAATACTCGTAACTACTCCTAAATAATAAAGAAAAAAAAATAATACTCGTAACAGAGTTATCGAAGGATTTGTAAGGTAATATTTAGCCTAACTCCTTGACAATTTTTAAAAAATAATGGTTATTTTTAGAAATTGGTATGTAATGTAAATTAAATTAGCTTAGTTAATTATAAGGAACTGTCTCAAATTATCTATCATCATCATCAGTCTCAAATTACCCGTATAAAATTAATTATAGACAAACACTAACATATTAAGAGTCGCGAGTACGTTCGACTTAACTCGAGTCTCCATACAAACCTAGTTTAGTTCTTAATGATTTATAGGAAACTGCATACAAATCTAGGCTGGGGGTTAGTGTTTGTTGTTTGACATTATAATGGAAAAAATAGAGGAGTTTTTGGGTTCTATGTAGAAACTTTCTACTCACTCGCTCTATTTTTTGTGTATTATAATTTCAAGCAACAATAACTAATATCAAGACTAGATATTATGATGTATCCCTTGGTATGCCCCAATTTTAATATGAATCCAGCATGTCGTTAATATAGCAACAAAACTGTATTTGTATGGAGAGTCGACCTTACTTGCAACAACCCACAACATAAGAATTATAGAAATATTAAACGCAAACAAACCATTGCACAAATTATTTTAAATTTAGTAATCAAGCATACAACATTAGTAACATTTGAGGAATCAGGACGTGTTTTATAAAGAAATTTTACTTCGTAGTAGAAATTATGTACCGAACTAAACTAAAAATAACGTAAACTTAATATTTTTTAAATTTTAACAAAATTATGAAAAATGTAAATCAGTCTTAAGACTCTCAAGACATATATCGTCTTCACAGTTACAAAAATTATAGACAGACAATACCACGCGATTGGATTAAAATTATGCATTGTATACACGTAGGCCCACGACTGAGTAAATCAACTAAAAAAAAAAATTTGGTCACTTGTTAAATGTTTAAGTAAATACGCTTTATCAATAGAATCTAATTCTACTTTTTTCACAACACAAATGTCGGGCACAATATCACGATCTTTTTTTGTAAGTACAAATTTTAGCGTTGGTTTATGAATTGTTTTTAAAAACCGAATAGAATATCGAACTTCGTCATCAACCTGTACGCTTTCAATAAACCCTATATAGTATTTCCAAGACTGTCGTTGGAAATACCTGACAATTACGCTGTCACCTACATTAAACAGTTTGCGTTCCTCAGTGTTCGGGATTTGACAGTCTTTTTCTTCTTCGGCGTTTGAGAGTACATAGTCTTTTCCTTTTTCGATGTTCGAGAGTTCACAGACTTTTCCTTCTTTGGTGCCCGGAAATTGACAGTTACCTTCTGCGGTGTTTGGGAGCACACAGTCGTTTTCTTCTTCGGTGTTCGGGAGTTCAGTGTTTATAATTTCCACAATCTTGCTATTTGCTATTTCAGTCTTTTCGAGTTGTACTTCGCTGTAATTTTTGGAAATTTCCTTAACACTTTTAAACGTTCTATCACAACTGCTCTCTTCTTTCATATCTATTTGAAAATAATTCTCATCATCAGTAGATATAAATACCCCGTCTTCCGAGGAATCATGAACTGAATAGTCTTCATCATTTTCAGTGCTGCTTGCATCAGAGTCAATTCTTGATTGAGTTTGACCAGAATTTTTCTTTGTGTTTGTAGTATTTTTACGACTTTCACATAGTCCTGACGTAGATGGAATAGGATGGTCTGTACTCATGTTCAGCAAATCAAATGATTTGTCGATAATCTTGGCTTTCAATAAACTATTTTGCAAATTGCCATAGAACGCAAGATTATCAGAATGATACCTCACATCAGCTAATATTGTTACTTTCGCCTTCTTTTTGTTTCTACTAATTTTTTGCGTCTTATTTGTCTTATTCGTGTTTTCTTTTTCCTCCTGCTCTGAATCTGTTTTTCCACTTAGTTCCGAAATTCGCCTTTTTCTTGTAATGATTTGTTTTCCTTTATTATTTTGATTTGAGCTATTTATGATCTCAACTTCTTTTTCAGGGTTTTCTGTCTGTACAAGAAAATGGTGTTTAACATCCAAGCATTCACAATAACCCCTAGGTGACAGCAAATTTGTACAAAAACAGCTCAGACATCTATATTTTATAGCATTCGGCAGCGTCATGTTAGCTATTTGATGTAGAGCCATTGTTTGTGGTACTGGCAACAAAACATCCAGTATTGAGTATTTAGCTAGATCTGTCTCTGAAATATAAAAGGTCATTATCGAACTGTCTGAGTCCTTGAGGATATTATATGCTATTTCGGCATTTGGTATATCTGTGCCCTGGGCAACACAGTTATCAAGTCTGCGTTTTATAGCACCACCGACCCCATCGGCAGCACCTTTGCCGTGGGAAGCTTCGCTGAAATTCCACGTTGAATGTGGAAATCCCAGTGCTTTTGTATATTTGGCAAACAAGAAAAAATTCTTTTTTTGTCGATACTGGGTACACGGCCCATCTGAAAAGAAATGTACGGCTGTAACAGCTGGAAACTCTGTTCTGACATGGTTGAGAATAGGTTCCAGATGAGCCCATATCGCCTCTGGACCATGTTCATTTATGGGCGACACGGATGCAAAGGCTTGTTTATTTTCATTGGTGTACAAGACTCCAGTATGCAGAGTTATTTGGGGTTTTGATCCACCAAAGTGCATAGACTGAACTTCCGTTGAGAGTTTACACATATAATTTTCGCTAAAGTCGATGTGTATAGCGACTTCGTTGTTCTTTAAATTTTTGATGCACGATGTGTATTGGATATACTGGTGTTTAATGTTGTAAACATGTTTTCTAATGATGTCAAGATCTTTGTTAAATTTTTCTGTTAATGATTCTAAAGTTCCACTTATTTCTTTCTTTGCCATCTTCTTAGTGGTTGTCTTTCTATTATCTTTTTTATTAACATATTCATGGTTTTCCAATTTAAATTCTTCATAAATAACAATTTCGCTTCGGTTGTGAGTATCCCAGTTAAAATCAATAGACTTATTTTTACATGTGATGCAGTTTCCGTAAGCACATTCTTTAGAATTTAAGTCGCATTGTACTTTCATCAAAATTTCATCTATATCCTTGGTATGAATCATTCCTAAATTTTTTAACTTATCAGTTTTTCTCATTATATTTTCGTGCTTTATACACCCGCAGGTTTCTCTGTTTGACAGTTTAGGAGGCAAAACGTAGAACGGTCTGTGCTGTTTAAATGAAGAATATTTTGCTTTGCCACCTTCCGCTCTATACTTTTTATAGAGGTCCTTCAGCGATTTTAATAAATAGCGTCGCTGTTGCTTGTTTTTCTTGACAGTCTTAACTTCATTCCTTCCTGCTGTTGCCCGAGTAACATCGTCTCTTTCATAGAACTGTTTTATTTCTGTTACAATCGTCCTATTTTTTCTCAAAATGTCTTTTCTGCGACGAGCTCTTCCTTTTAATCCTAAAACAGTCGTAGTTGCATGTTTAGCTTTGTATTTTTTTGTGATTTCGCTTTCAACGACACTTTTAAGTATATTTCTTTCTTTATTATTTGTTAAATTTTCGTAAGTGTTTTGTATAGCTTTAGTTAAAACGTTATAGCTTAAAATCGTCTTTTTCACTTTTTGTTTTTCTGGAGTAGAAATATTGGGTATGGTCGTATTTATAAAGTTATCTGTCTTAGTCAATGGTGTCATTTCATTTTCATCCTGTATCGTACTCTCATTTTCATCTAGCATTGTATTTGTAGGATCTTGATTTGCTTGTAATTCTAGGTTTTTCACCTTCAGTTCTTCTATGCATTCAATTAATTCGTTTTGCTTTTTCAGTACACGGTTACATTTCTTTTTTAATTTCTTCAACTCTTTTGTCATAACGGTGATTTTGCTTTGATAGTCTGACTTTATAATAGCCAAATGTCTCATGAACTTTTTTCTTTCTGCTAGTTTTATTTTAATAATAGATTTACTTGTATCAATTTCCGCATCATCAGTGTGACTATCACTTTGAGTTTTTCTACTACCTTCATTTTTATTATTCTTCTGTGCATTTTTTCTTTGTCGCCATTGTCTCCTTAGAATTTCTTTTTCATTTTCCGTGCATTCATTAATTTTTTTTCTTTTCTTATTCCGCGCTGCATTTTTAATTTTAGCTTCTTCAAACTTTTGGGGGTTGTTTTCTCGCATTCGCTCTCTATATCGTTTTTGTTTCTCCGCCGCCGTGAACGGCATCTAAAAGTTGAAGTTAAATTGAAATTATGCGTTAAAAAGTCTTGACCTAAATAAATACTCTACCCATTAATAAAACTACTACAAATTTAATTTGACTGTTTGATAACCAAACTGAGATACCTAGTACAAAACTAAATAATATTAAGAAATAAAATAAAAAATCAAAATGGAGTTTGGTGTAGATAAGTGTGCGGTCATGCATGTACAGCGGGGAAAGTTGTAAAATCACCGAATCTCTGTCCGAAGCTGAGACCTAAAAATATATTGGTATGTCACAGTCTTTGGGTATTGATGGTGGGGATATCAAGCGGGCGGTGAACGAGCGTTTCTTCGGGCGCCTGACAAAAGTACTTAATAGCCTTTTGTCGGGAGGCAACAAGTTGCGCGCCTTATACGCCTGGGTGATGCCTCTACTCATATACTACTTTAGAATACTAAGGTGGAATCAGACTTAGCTGAATGCCCTGGACCGGAGGGTTCCATCACTGCTCATTGCGCATTGCATGCTACACCCACGATCGTCTGTTATGATACTGTACATCCCACGGAAGTGTGGACGTCGTGGCTTTTTAAATGCCAAAGACCTCCACAACCGTGAGGTGTGCAGTCTTAGGGATTACTTCCTAAACAACGAGTGTGGGATGCATCGCGACGTAGTGGTAGTGGACTAATCCTTCACTCCCCTCGCCTTGGCAAAATAGAACTGGCGTAGACCTATGGTACTAAGCACCGAGGACCGCAAGAATGTATGGAAGAGTAGCTACACGGGCGGTTTTGCGAGGCAATAACTGGGCCAGATGTAGATCTTCTCGTGTCGGTGAACTGGCTAAGCTACGGAAATCTTTTCGGGGAAACCGAAGGTTTTATCTGTGCAATTGCGAACGAAGTTATGATAACTAATAACTACCGGAGGTATATTCTGAAGGACGGTACGGTCGTCATTTTTCAGGCATGCCGCCTTCCCGGAGAGTCACTCAGGCATATCATCTGCGGCTGTTCTAGTCTTGCTAACGGCGAGTACTTACACAGGCATAACCTTGTAGCCAGAATTGTTTACCAGCAACTTGCTCTTTAATACGGTCTTGTGGGCTTAGAAGTGCCGTAGTATAAGTACACACATGCGCCACGCTCTAATGGGATCGATCTGTCATCACGGACAGGACTATTGTCGCCAATAATCCTGATATCGTGCTGATAGATCTATCGAAGCAGCAGGCAGTGCTCGTCGACATTACAGTCTCCCATGATGAGAACCTCGTGAAGGCCGAGAAGAAAAAAGTCAGCAAGTACCTTGACTTGCCTCACGAGGTAACCGCCATGTGGGATGTAGATTCAACGATCACTGCCCCGATAGTCATTTCGGCTAACGGTCTGAAAGCGAAGAGTCTCGACCAACACCTTAAGAGACTCTCGCTAGATGGTTGGGTCAAGGGTCAGATACAGAAGGCGGCACTACTGGACACGGCGCGTATAGTATGGAAGATTTTCACTCTATCGCTCTGACCACCGGTAACTTAGACCCCGCCTCGCTGCCGGCGGCACCCTAGGTTAGGTTTTTGTTATTTGCATTTTTTTTTGTATTTTACTTTTGATATCTTATTGTAAAAAACCTAGCCTAAGTGATCAATTGAATATAGAGTAATCAAATAAAAAAGAAATACAACAAAATATGCAATCTAAGTTTATCTAGGTAGGTACTAGAAAACTGTTTAAGTGGGTGCCAAAATCTAGAAGATTTTGTAAAAAAATTTGTGCATTTGAACACAGTATTAGGTTTGGAAGTTCAACATTCTTCTGAGGAAGGTTTAGTAAAGTAAGTAAGTAAGTAAATATTCTTTATTGTACCACAAAATAAAAAATTAAAAAAAAAAAAACATATAATAAATAACATAGTTAAAAAAAAGAAATATGAGAAAGTGTACATAGATTATATTTGTGAAAAAATCGTTGAAATCGTACCAGTAGTTTTTGAGATAATCGCTAACATATACGGGTCAAACAGGGTTTTTTGAAGTCGGTTACGAACAGGCTAGGCTTAATAAAACTTATAAATTTGTCACAGAAACATCCAATTTTTTTTTGAGGAGCGAATCCCTACGTTTCTATAGTGCACACTCAGCTTAACAACAGATCACGAATGTTACGTAACACATGTAGTAACACACGGTATCATTCGTGAATCGAAAATGCTGTAGACATAACCTTAAAAATTATACATTCGGATAGTTCTGAAGTTAGAAAGCACTGGATACATTTATTCGTTAAACGAATAGTCTACCTACGTCTACAATTTATAATTTATGCATAAACTTGTGTTCTTACCTTGAATATTCACTAAACAAAACGTTAAATATTAACGAGACAAACACACTGGCCACTGGTTGTTGACATTCTGTCGTGAACAAAATGGCGGATTCGATTCCGTAGGTTGGACAGCCTGTAGTGTGGTGTTGCCATGATTCAATAAAGGTATTTTCGGCCCTGGATTCTTGTTAGTTTAATAGTAACATGATAACTTACGTGAGGTATCATTCAAGAACGAAAAGTGAGACACATGTTTGAAATTAATTTTAATACACTTTATTGCGTTATTTTATTAAAATAAATCAATATAAAAGCAGTAAATTTAGTCAACAACGTTAGCCATTCCGAACCTATAGAGGGTAAGAAACAAATTTTATATTTTTTCTAACTTCAATCTGCGAGATGTCGTTGTGGGACACAGAATTTTTGTATGAACGCAAAAATTCACCTTTTCAAAAAAAAAACATAATTAATTACAGCAAACGTTAACTAACTTAAATTATATTTATATATGCATAAAACATTCTGCGGATCATATATGTCTTTACAAGTTATTATAAAACAGAAATATATGAAAGTTATAATTATTTAAGTAAGAGGGACATTGACTTTTTTCCAAATGTACAATTTTTGGTGGCCATAGCCTGTATCCCAGTTTATCCAAGTTTGTTAATATAAATCTCACAGTAAACCGGTTCGGTCACAGTCTTTATTGGTGTACGTACCCTAATAAGTAAGAGAAATAAAACTTCCTTCGAGCAATGAAAATGCCGGGGCTTAGCGAAACTATAAATCATTTAGACTGTTTTGTTGCGGCGGCTACCATACAATGCAACTTTGTCCGTGTATTTTTTTTTACCATATACCGAGTTTGCCTGACATAGGAGCAATACATTAAAACATAGATTGTACCCTTCAAACTGACCAACATTTGTTCAGCAACTTAAAAAAACTAATTTCAAACTAATTAAATAGTATTTTCAATGTAAGTACGTTTTCCAACATTGATATTCCCTGAGCATTTTGAATTTTTGGCATAGCTGTCACTCTACTAATATCGCACATTTTGCAATACATTGCGTCTTTGTCAAAATATGATCGTACAAACTATCATTTACAACAAATATTAGTTACACGTTATTTTCAGAAGTTGCTCAACAAAATGTTGTTCAGTTTGAAGGGTATAATCTATGTTTTAATTTATTGCTCCTATTGCAGGCAGCACCCGGTATTGATTACTTGTACTAGTTTTAAGTTGCATGTTTCGACTGTATTCTGAAATTAACTGTGTCTTACCATGTAAGTTGTGGATATGAATAAAGGATTTATCTATCTATCTATTTAAACTATCACGATTTATGCACATTATTATAAATAACGGGACTGAATCACGTTCAAAAAGTGTTATTGTATTTACCTTGACCATGCAGCCTTTATGTAGCCATTATGTAGCCTTTACTCGGCTTAAATTAGTTGTAGTTATAAGGGCTGTATTTGTAGGTATAAAGGCTATATCAGTGCTTATACAGCTTGTGTGCTGCTTGAGTGGTCTCGAAGGTATACACCATTCTCTTCACCACTGCCCTTAGTCCTATAATCTTATTAAAACTTTCGTGTAAACTTTGCAGTTATCCCTGCACCAAAATTGGTTGAAACTGCCTGTACTGCAGCCGCCGTACGCCATCGGCGTGATGATAGGAAAAAACAGTACATTACTACAGCGGCCGGGAAAATTGAAATTGTCGCTATAAAATGTGCATATAAAGTTAGTAGGGTACCAAAAATCTTAAGGTAAAACATGAAATAAATCCTTTAAATAATTGATTGACGTTGAAGTTCTTACTGGCACTAAATTCAAACTTCTTAATCACATTCAACTTTTCGTCTGAAATAACAACAATTGATATTGTCAGAATGTTCTTCGGACCACAGAGTCACCTCATTCCTCGGCCAAAGGATTAGCTTAGCTTCTGCAGGGGAATGTAGCCGGCATTATGGGCACAGGCCGCAGGGCCGTGATCTTGTGGACATAGGATTTAGTTAGGTTAAGTTGGTTATTGTTGGTTTTTAGGGTTCCGTACCCAAAGGGTAAAAACGGGACCATATTACTGAGACTTCGCTGTCCGTCCGTCCGTCTGTCACCGGGCTATATCTCAAGAACGGTGATAGCTAGACAGTTGAAATTTTCACAGATGATGTATTTCTATTGCTGCTCTAAAAATAAAATAAAATAAATATTTAAGGGGGGCTCCCATACAACAAACTTGTTATAGATTATGGTACGGAACCCTTCATGCGGGAGTCGGACTCGCACTTGCCCAATTTTTATTTGTTTTTCGTTTAATAAATATATTATGTATTTTTGATGATATACTGGGTGTTACCTGTATTAGAAGCAATAAATAAATAAACATCTACTCCTTAAAGTAAACAAAATTTATTTAGTTACTTTTGAAAATAACTTGTATTATTAATATCTTGTAATCTATGAATTTATGAAACATGTCATGTCTCATTAATTCCAACATTCATACAAAGATCAAAAAACAAAGAAAATTTTAAATGAACCGTTATTGGACCATTATTACAAAGATCAAAATATAATGAAACATTGAAATGCGTAACCTGGCTGGATCCAGCACGTTCAATCAGTAATCCAGAGGAACAGGGTTCCAGTCCCAGTCTCGCCTTAGCAGATAACGCATTTTATTCAATAAGGTAATACTTAGATTATAATGATAAAAAATATTAGTACTTATATTGTGTGACTGCCTTAAGTAATGCATGCTGCATGCTTATATAAATATTTGTATGCTACCAAATGGCTAAACATAGTGACTATTTGTACTTCTGTACCATCCTGTGTTATGTTACCTATGTTTTACAAATAAACCATTACTTACTTACTTACTCTCTTTCATCAGGTTAAGCATTTACATTTTTCTTTATGCCTTTGATCTATGTATCAAATTGTAATATATCATTGAATACAAGTCGGACCCGGTATATGCTCACATAGGTAGCTCAAAAGGCAATAAGATAAATAGGTAAAAATATAAGATACAGATCAATAATTACTCTCAAATTCTTCATTTTCGATTTCATAGTTTAATAAATAATCATTTTGTTTGTACGACGCATCGGCACTTCTATTCCGCAGTTCAAAACGAGCAAGTGCTGTTTATAGCCCAATTTAGTCACAAATCCGATCGCCCTTACTTAATATCGTATTCATAACTGAATTTAATTGTAGACCCGCTTGATTGACTCGGAAATACAATTTAACGGTCCTAGTAATTAATACAACAGCTTAAATCGATTAAATTTAACTTGGTTTAGAGACTCATAATTAATCTAAACATGTATTACTTAAGCAGGGTAAGGGTTAACCTTAAATTGCCTTTGAAAGTTACATTTTTTTTAAAGTACTGGAATGTTGAAATTGATTTCACTTTACTTGGTTCAGAGACTCTTAGCTAATCAATACAATATGTATACTTAAGCAGAGTAAGGGATAACCTTAAATTGCCTTTGAAAGTTGTTTTTTTTTTTAAATACTGGAATTATCTGGAATTTGTCTCGGTCTGTTTTATTAAGTCATTCAATTTGAGTTTTTTCTCAATTTGCATAAATTTAAAGTCTTATTGTTTTTTCGTAAACTGTCTGCGGCTGAGGCTGTCTGGAATTCGATTTATTTTTATCTTGAGCGTTATTTTCTGACACGTTTGGCGCAGTGGTTGTGCGACTGCCTATTGAGTCGACGGTCCTGGGTTCAAATCCGGGCTAGGGCAAATATTTGTGTGATGAAGTCGAATATCTGTAGATGTTATCTATACGTGGATGTTATTTTATACATATATTATGGATGTCATCGTCTAGTACCCATAGTACAAGGTTTGCTTAGTTTGGGACTAGGAAGATTTGTGTTAGATTGAAAAATTATCCCATAACATTTATTATTATTATTCACTCATTTATTCACGTTTCTTAAGATATAATTCAGTGAATAAAGGATTTTGACCTTACAAACGGTCCGGTAGTTTTGAATTTTTGATATGTTGTCTAGGATGGTTAGGCAGTGTTTAAAATGCAAAATGCACAATTCCCCCCCCTCCGCGCCCGCCGCCATATTGAAAAAACCGGCACTCTCTTCATATTTTTGCTCATATCTTCCTTTAGGAGCATTTTAGCTAGAAGAAAGCTTCGACAATGTTATAGAGAGTTAAATTTACTACATTATCCATTTTATATTTTGTATCTAGGACAGATAGTTACGGAGATATGCACATTTAGAAACTTAAGAAATTGCAATTTCTAACTCAAAAACAAACTTCTGGATTATATCTTCGTTTAGGAGCATTTTAGCTAGAACAGTGCTTGGGCAATTTTGTAGATAATTATATTTACTATAATTTACATTTAAAATTTTGTTTCTAGGACAGATAATTACGGAGATATGTAAAAAATAAAGTCACATTTTCCGAAAATGCATGTAAAAATGGACATGAGTTTTATAAGCAATTATATTTCCTACATGTTTTAATTTGTCCTAGACTAGTCCGTAACTGAATGACAGCGTTCTAAGCCAAGAATTTTGAGAAATTTTCGGAAAATTCGACTTTTCCTGTTTTTTAAATGTGCATATCTCCGTAACTAACCGTCCTTGAAACAAAATTTAAAGTGTAAATTATAGTAAATTTAATTCTCTACAACATTGCCCAAGCTTTGTTGTAGCTAAAATGCTCCTAAACGAAGATATAATGCAGAAGTTTGTTTTTCAGTAGGAAATTGCGATATTTTACGTTTTTTTTAATGTGGATATCTCCGTAACTATCTGTCCTAGAAAAAAAATATAAAATGGAGAATGTAGTAAATTTAACTCTCTATAGCATTGTCCAAGCTTTCTTCTAGCTAAAATGCTCCTAAAGGAAGATATGAGCAAAAATATGAAGAAAGTGCTGGTTTTTTCAATATGGCGGCGGGCGCGGAGGGGGGGAAATGTGCATTTTGCATTTTAAACACTGCCTAACCATCCTAGACAACATATCAAAAATTCAAAACTACCGGACCGTTTGTAAGGTCACACATAGTACTTTAAGTCTCTATTCACCGTATCAATAGGTTTCACAATAAATTTATATAAAGAGAAAAAATATAAAAAATCCATTGCAAATATAAACACATTATAAAAACCTAACCTACCAGCAAAGGTGCCTTGGGCAGCGGGGCAGGGCCCAGGCTACCGGTGGTTAGGGCTGCAGAGAGAGGAACCTCCTGACGATGCGCGCCGTGTCCAGCAGTAGCGTCTTCCGAATCTGACCTTTGACCCAGCCATCTAGCGAGAGTCTCTTAAGATGCTTGATGACACTCTTTGCTATAAGACCTTTTTAGGGTTCCGTACCTCAAAAGGAAAAAACGGAACCCTTATAGGATCACTTTGTTGTCCGTCTGTCCGTCCGTCCGTCCGTCTGTCAAGACCCTTTTTCTCAGGAACGCGTGGAGGTATGAAGCTGAAATTTATACCAATTACTCAGGTCTACTGTTCCTTGAAGCTGTGAAAAAATCAAACTTCTAAGCCAACGCAATCAAAAGATACAGCCGTTTATGCCGCAAATTTTTGACACTTGCAAGGGAATCAAAACCTACAGGGTGCTTCCCGTGAACTCAGAATCTTGAAATTTGGTACGAAGCAACGTCTTATAGCATAGATAAAGGAAAAATTACGAAAACCATAAATTTTTAGTTACATCACATAATATATATTTTTTTAATAATTTTAAACTTACTACCCATTTCCTCATAAACGCGTAGAGGTATTTAATTGATTTGGTTTGTACGGAACCCTCGGTGCGCGAGTCCGACTCGCACTTGGCCGGTTTTTTTGTAAGCCATGACTTAAACTGTATCAGTGCTGGTTAGCCCTCACTACCAGTAGTCGGACTTTGTGTGGGAGTATAACCCGCTAACTTCAAATACTAACTTGCAAGAATATATAACTGTACTTAGATAAGTATAGTAATATGTATAATCTTGCAAGTTAGTGCAATGCAAGCAATTTGCTAAAATAACTTTTTTTTCTTTCACAACACCAAACCATATATTTTCAGCTCAGCAAGCGTCGAGCCTGGTTTGTGAGGCTTTCATATTAAATTGTAAAATTAAATTCCAACATTCAAATGCGACGTCGGAAGTACTGTTTATTCGTTCCTTGTTGTGGCTCTAGAACGGGCTGAGAATTTAATTTGAATACGGCAACTTCGTCTTAGTTAGGTAAAAAGTATCCTTTAACCACTGGATGTTCAGCTATCTTTGTACCAAAGTAGTTCGTATCGATATTTTGTTATGTTAGTTTAGTTTAGAACTTCAGTTCGCCGTTGCTTTCATTTTTGGATGTTCAGCTATCTTTGTACCGAAGTAGTTCGTATCGATATTTTGTTATATTAGTTTAGTTTAGAACTTCAGTTTGCCAGTGCTTTCATTTTTGGATGTTTAGCTATGTTTGTACCAAAGTAGTTCGTATCAACATTTGTTATGTTAGTTTAGTTTAGAACTTCAGTTTGCCAGGTGCTTTCATTTTTGAATGTTCAGCTATCTTTGTGCCAAAGTAGTTCGTATCAACATTTGTTATGTTAGTTTAGTTTAGAACTTCAGTTTGCCAGTGCTTTAATTTTTGGATGTTCAGCTATGTTTGTACCAAATTAGTTCGTATCAACATTTGTTATGTTAGTTTAGTTTAGAACTTCAGTTTGCCAGGTGCTTTCATTTTTGGATGTTCAGCTATCTTTGTGCCAAAGTAGTTCGTATCAACATTTGTTATGTTAGTTTAGTTTAGAACTTCAGTTTGCCAGGTGCTTTCATTTTTGAATGTTCAGCTATCTTTGTACCAAAGTAGTTCGTATCGATATTTTGTTATGTTAGTTTAGTTTAGAACTTCAGTTTGCCAGGTGCTTTCATTTTTGGATGTTCAGCTATCTTTGTACCAAAGTAGTTCGTATCGATATTTTGTTATGTTAGTTTAGAACTTAAGTTTGTCAGTGCCTTGGCGTATAGCTGTAATGCTGGTGAATTTATTAATGCCGATAAATAAACAAATTGATAGAAATCCGTTGTGCCGTTTCGGGTGAAGCGGATCCTCTTCTTTTATAGAAAAACACTTCACCGAATGCTTCATTTCAGACAATTTTTTCCTCGGAAGTCATACATTTTTCAGAAATCTTAAAAATGCCAGCCTATAGATTATGTTTGGTGAAAATATTTTATGGATTCAGAATTCAGAAAAAAATGCAATCGATTAAGTGAAACCATGGGGCCTATGATGGTTGCGTTTATCGCGTGATAAATAAGTGACAAAGCATATGTCACTCACACTCGCATTATGTCAAAGCGTGACGGATGCTTTATCACTTATTTATCGCGTGATAAACGCAACCATCATAGGGCCCCATGAGATTATAATTCGATAGAAAGTTTGTCTATAAAACAAGAGTAAACCCGGGGTGAAGAAATAACAAGCATACACACATACAATTGTGGTTAAGGATCACGAACGGCCAGGCATATTTCTACCCGTTCATTTTCAGTATTACTTGGGATATCTCAAGAACGTTCCATTAAGCATAACATACGGATGCTCTTACAACCACGCAACTATTTATTACTTACATCTGTACGATGAGTTTTAGTAAAATTATTCGCTGGTTTATTATTATAAGTTATCATTGCACCATATTTTCCAGGTCGTGAATTTGCAAGCGTTCCACTAGGATCCCCTATTTCAGTCCCGTGGGGGTCGAAAAGCAGTTGCTATTCCACTACGATCCCCCAGGGGATTCTAATGCACTCGTTATTCCATTAAAATCCTCTACGGCAATGATAACCTTTTTATACACAAACATCCCTTTACATGTGCTTTACATACAGGCTGGCACGGATTGAAATAAGGGAGCCTAGTGGAACGCGTGATTTTGTAATTGTGACGTACATACAGACGTATAAAAATGGCAAAACTATAAAGAATAACCCTTTGTTTAGTAATAACAACTGCCTTGGTTGTTAGTGTTATTGTATGTTTCTGGTAGTACAATTTTGTTAATTTTCGACTTTGCTAATAAGTTCTGATACTAATTAAAGCTGCGATTGGTTATGCTCTTTATAAATTTAACTCGGTCAGAGTTTAAATGAAATTCAGGTCGGCCTTCAAACTGACTAGTTCGTCTACTGCTTACTTTGCAACCTCTACAACAATGTACTTTTGATACAAAGATCTAAGTACAAAGAAAAATTGAAATTCGTAACCTGGCCTCTAAATTACTGGTTCAACGTGCTGTACCCAGCCAGGTTACGAACAGGGTTCGGAAATTCGGATCGATATTTACCTAAAGTTGACAAAATCCTACTATCTCACTCATACGTCAAGCAAAGCCGCCTATACCTACAACTGAACAACAAAGCCGCCGCCAAAGTTTAGGTAAATATTGATCCGAATTTCCGAACCCTGGTTACGAATTTTTGATCTTTGTGTTATTGGTTTAATAAAAAATTGTGGAGTATCCACACAAAATATAATAAGACACTACCATGTTTTACAAAAACAATGTATCTACCCGTGCGTGTTCCTATTTACTTATGTAAATAGTAAAATTGTTTCCGTTGTCTTCAATTTAAGGTCTACTTTAAAGTCAAGGACGTTCTGTCGTCTCAATCAATTAATTCTCATCAAAATCGGGTCAGTAATTAGCATACAAATGAACGGCTCGAGATTTCTGATCTCATCTATTGCTTGCTAGCATCGGTTAGGGGATCAAATAGGTTTCCAAAGTAATACCGATTTTAATTAATTTTAAATTTTTTAATGGTTCAATACCGATTTTAATCAAACTTCCAAAAATTACGGACACAGCATGGTTTTCAACCGACTTCAAAAAGATTTGCTATTCTGTAGTATTTTATCATTTTACCATTAGATTGGTCCCGTATTAGTAGGTAGAATAACGTTTCCATCCTTCACACTGTGCGAGCCGCCGGGAAAAGCTAGTAAAGAATATTGCAAAAAATATTTTATTGGCATAATATAATATTTCGATATATATAATTTTTATGTCTGTCATATGTCATTAGAAAAGTCAAATTTACTCAGTGAATGAACTTGCTTTATAGTTGATAAAAATGAAAATCGGTTTGTTCATCATAACTTAACCAATTAAAATGGTTTCACGTTTAAACATCCGGAACAAAACGGGTTTCCGCCGTACAGAATTGGCAGTCCCTAGAATTTATTCAAATACCTTTGTTAGCCTTTCGTTATCTTCGGGAAGGAATTTGCAGTTTATTGGTCGTTAAAAGCTTACCTTATTCTTGTTTAATAAGCGTTTAGTTAAACTAATTTGAATTTATAAGATAATGCCTTTATATCCTTACTAAAGGTAAAAGGAACGGTTTTCCCGTTGACTTCTATAATAACAAATAAGAAATAAAACTGAAATAAAAGGTTCGCTCGTTAAATCATTCGCATAGAAAAAAACGTAGTAGTCCTCTCTTTTGGTTTATAAAGTAGAGTAAAAATGATTATATTTTTGAATTTAAGTTCGCTGCAAATTTGACCTCTAACTAGGGGCAAGTGCTGTACCTGTGGACGGTTTTACCTGTGGACACTACTCATACCAAGAAAACGAATAACCATAAACCAATAGCAATCACTTATTTGAAAAGCATTTTTTTCATATGGCAACACTAGCTAGTCGCCATCTTTAAGGATAGCAGAAACTGAGTGTTTTATGGCTGCCGAAAGTTTTTGTGACAAAAAGTATGTTTTTTTCCTTCTTTTTAAGTATGTTTAATGCAAAATCTGCAAATGTTACGGGTGTCTTTGCAGTGGCATATTAATTTATGTGGTGTAAACGTTATTTCTACAAGATTTCGTTAGTCGTAGGTAGCATTAATAGTGACCGACAGTAATTCTGTTTCAAAGAATGTTGTTGATTATTGTGCATAGGTACGTTACCGTCCACAGGTACGTTGTTAGTGTCCATAGGTACAAACAGGAGATGTACCTATGGACAAAATGAGTATTTTTTTATTTTATTTTTTATCCGCCATCTCCGGATAGCTAGCGTAGAAAACATATGTGGACTTTAAAGATTGTTTAACTGTGATTAAAACAAAATAAATAATTTATTGGTAATACGCGTAGTTTTGGTCTAACAACTGATTAAAGGTCAAATTCTGGAAAGTAGGTTAGGTTAGAACTGCATCCCGCATAAAAGATGATGCCAGAGAAGTATGCGTTTATCATTCGGTGAAAATAAATTATGCTTACAGACAATTATGTCTAAAGTGATTATGCATAGAGATCTTGCAAAATATAAAACTATTGAAAGATTCACCTATTAACATTAAAGAAGATTATCCTAAAGAAATTTTAATAAAACGCAAACAACTTCAACAGGACGTAGACAAACAACGACAACAAGGAATAAACGCCGTCCTGCGCTACGACAAGGTTGTAATCTTAAAGGAACGTCCAAAGCCTAACGACCAAGAAAAAGAAATACGCAACCAGAAACGCAGCCTATCTGAATCACCTATACAGCCCAATACCTCAGAAGCTAGCGGCAGCAACAACGTCAAGCAAATTCCAAAGAAAAATAAAACGAATAATATCACATCTTACATGAGTACATTACCATCAAAAAATATACCCGAGTCAAGTTGCAACGAAATGAACTCTGTTCAAAAAAACGATTAAGCAAGGCTACTCCAACAGATATACAACTATACACCAACAGAAATACAACATTCCCCAAGCCGACTGGTCCTCGTGGGGAATCAGACCGTCACCCTCCATTGAGAAATGAAACCCTGCATAACAATACCGAACATAATGAACACCAGAACCTTTATATTTGTACATACAACGTAAGAACACTAGCTACAGACGAAAAGATGATAGAATTAAGATATACACTAAAGCACGTGAAATACGATATTATAGGTCTGGCAGAGGTCAGAAGAGAAGGATACTGTATAGAAGAAGATAAAGACCATATATTTTGCTATTTTGGTGAAAGGAAGGGCAGTTTAGGCGTCGGTTTCCTAATAAAGAAGAAATATAAACAGAATATCCATAGTTTTATAGGCATAACAGAGAGAATAGCTATTCTTAATTTAAAATTCGAAAAACTAGACCTATCGCTCATACAAGTACATGCCCCTACAACAGACTCGAGCGACGACGAGATTGAAGACTTCTATAAGACTCTTAACTGCGCTCAAGAGATTGCTGGGAAATCAAAAATAATTTTGGGCGACTTTAATGCCAAAATAGGGAAGCCAAAACCGGACGAGTCACTGATTTCGGGAAAGTTTGGACTAGGAACCAGAAATCACAGAGGTGAACGTCTTATACAATTTGCCCTAGAGAACAAATTACACATATTATTACGACAATAGTATTACGACAAAAAAAAAACGTAAACAGGAATATTAGTAGTTATTTTGGATATGTCTTGTTTTAGATAGATTAGCGACGAATAAAAATATCACAAACGGTTTGATGTTTCTAGCTACAAATGGAAACGCATTTATTTTATTCAATTTTTTTTTACTTCAATTGTTCGTACTTAGATTGAATGGGAACAATGTTACCTGTGTTCTATTCGTGGAAGTTGATCGCAAACATAGGGCGAATTGAAAAGTTCCGTACACAGCTGTGGTTTTTCCCTGGGGGTTACGTTCACAACATTGTTGGGTAAATACATAACATCTAGAGGGTGCTCCCGAACGAACTGCAGAAAAAGTGGCTCGTGACTTTTTCTTCTCCTTAGTGTTGCTCGTTGGTGATGTCCTCTAAGCCACCTTTTAAAACAACGATTAAAATTATGATTTCGGCGGTGATAAATTTACCTAAAAAACTTTGTAAGGTCACCTGAGGCTATTGCGACTATGAGGCAGATGCGACTTTTGATATCATATCATAGAAACGCAACGCTTTATTTACCTACCACTGTGCTCTTTATTTTATTTATATCAATAGTTGGCACTTTAGGCAGTAAGGGAAATGGGTATGGGTGATCTTTAACTGTTAAGCATTTATGATATCATCAAATGTCGCATTTGCCTCATAGTAGCAATAGTCTCAGGTGACCTTAATTGCAACGGTTATAATTCTTATGAAGACGAAGTTTAAACACTATCGTCCTCTGGGCCACGGGACATAATAACAACAAGATAAAAGTTGATCCACCCTTATAAAAATGGTTTCGTATATACAAACTTCACATTCAAGCAATATTATTATATATTTTATGAAACATGATTGGAATGTCCCATTATTTTAATGTGGGTGTACCCACAATTTTTCTATTGCACTATTGATACAAAGAATCGTCAGCCAACGATATATCGGATGATGGAACCAATTGCCTGGAATTCCTTCGGTTCTGGGTAGCCAATACCGAATTCCTTTATTCTAGGTCTGGCGAGGGCATGACATCTACATAGTATGTGCTTCATTGTCCCTGCCTCCTCGCCACACATTCTACAATTTGTATTGTCAGATTAGATTAGACCGGTAAACACCCCCATCATGATGCGAACTGCCACATTATGGCTACTTCAGTAACCTGTTTGCACGAGTTATGATGACAGCACAAAAGGTGCTTCACACATGATCGCATGAAAGGCAAATAGTCAAAGTAAAATTATAAAGGCGAAAGTTTGTGATTGCGTTTGTATGTGTCTTTGTTAGTTCTTCACGCTCAAACATCTGGAATAATTTCTGATAAAATTTGGTACTGGAGATAGCTTGCACTCTGGATTTTTTTGTGAAATGGGGGATGAAAGTTAAGCACTATAAACCCATGGTATAGGTAAGTAAATAAAGCATGGACCTCCGGAATGACAGGCGATACTTTTGACGCCATCACGCTATGATTGGTTGGTTGGTTGGCTCTGTCAATCCGTTTCTGTGTTGTTGGTGTATTATAATTACGGATTGGACGATCGAGTGCAAATGACATAAGGAACAAGACTTATTTCATGATGGAGTCGACGTAGATAAAATGTCAACGTCAATTTGGGTGCCTGGTAATTAATCGTTTTAGCGAACTTAATTTTAGACCTGGTCCGTCTGAATGTATCATTGTTGGCTCCAGAAACAATCAAGCATTCGTCCTATAAATGGATTCTTGATATGAGAAGAAACAGTTTAACATTAGAGAATATGGAGAAAGTCATGATAATCTGCTATTGTAATACCAAAGAAGATAAAAGCTTGATCTGTCCATCCGAAGATTCCGAGCTACCGCCAGGTTACGCATTTCAATGTTTCTTTGTGCTTTGGTCTTTGTATCAATAGTTCAATAATATTAATCGGAATTTATCACAATTTGTGAAGCGTTCCACATCATTCACCGACCAGCAGCAGAGCTAGTATATCTTGCCGTGACTTCGCTTGTCGTGCAACTTAGCATCACCGGTCATGCTTACACGGTATTGAAAGGAAAGTGACAGGTAGTATATTTGTCGCGAGTCAAAGAGTCGCGTGTCACAGTTCTTCTAGAGCAGCTGCAGTTTTGAACGATATGCCATGCGATCATTCAAGCTGAAAAGAATAGCAAAATCCTTTGTGATAGAAACTGCAGTATACTCGTATTTCTAAACAAAGGTACCTTTTATCTATCACAGCCTATTATTTCTATACCGACTGCACTGTTCCCGGAGGACTGGCTTTCAACGTTTTCTTTGTTTTCGACCAATTGCTCTTTGATGTTTTATTGGCATTTCTATTTGCATATTAAATGGAAGTTATTCCGATTCCCTAGAGTTTTCTACACAGGTGAGTCCAACACATTATCATCACAATATCATAGCGGTAACGAAAAGGGATTATTCCGGACACAACGTCGAAATATTTCGACAGTGCTTAAAAAATATATCTTTTTCAGAGGTATACAAGGAACAAGATTTCAATAGAAGCTTTAGCCAATTTCATGACACCTTGTGCCTATTCTATAAACTTTGCTTTCCCCAGATAAAAGTAAAAATACACAGACTTTATAAACCGAAGTGGATAAGTAAAGGTTTAAAACTGAGCACCAAAACCAAGAGAAATCTAAGGCTAAATTATTACAGGAACAAAAATACTGAGAATAAAAATAAATACAAAACATATGATAAAATCCTGAAGAAGTGTGTAATAACTGCTCAAAAAGCAACAAACAAAAAATATGTGGCTAACAGTAAAAATATTTGTAAAGCGTCCTGGACAATTATCAAAGATCATGCACACAACGTAAATAACACCGAGTGCATAGATAGTATTAATGATAATGGTACAAATATCACAGACCCTTCAAGCATAGCAGAAATATTTAATAACTATTACATAGAATTAACAAACAAATTTATCCATAATCCAAGTGTAACTGTTACTGAGAGGCAAAAAGTTGCAAACACTATCTTTTTAAAGCCATTCGAGGAAAATGAAGTTTTAAATCTGATTACTTCACTAAACAAGACGAATGCAGAAGGATATGATGACATTGCAACTAAAATAATAATTAAAACTAGATTTGAAATTGTCTCAATATTGACATACCTTATTAATTTTTCATTGGAATCTGGATTATTCCCGGACTGCTTAAAGAAATCAATTATAAGACCTATTTTTAAGAAGGGTAAAAGGACTGAATTAAGTAATTATCGTCCAATTACTCTAGTGCCAATCCTCTCAAAAATATTTGAGAAAGCCATGCACAAACGATTGACCGACTTTTTTGGTAAATTTAATGTAATTGCAAAGGACCAATATGGCTTCCAAAAAAACAAATCCACCACATTAGCTGCTTTTAGTCTTGTGCGTGAGATCGCAGCTAGCTGTGATGAGAAAAAGCTAACGACGGCTTTATTCTTTGATATGTCAAAGGCTTTTGATTTTGTTGCTCATGACCTACTACTAACAAAACTCGAACACTATGGTATCAGAGGACCAGCGATATGCTGGATCCGGTCATATTTAGGAAATAGAACACAACGCGTAGAAATTAATAAGGTCAATAATTATAATCAAACAGAATGTTATAATTCTGAATACCGACTAAATAAGTTTGGAGTACCCCAGGGAAGTGTACTTGGCCCGCTCCTGTTTTTAATATACGTAAATGACCTCCCTGATATCATAAGCCATAAGTGTATTCTGTTTGCTGACGACATCTCAATCATAGTGACAAGCAACAAATCTCATACACAAACTGATCATGAGTCAGAAATAAATAAAGTTGTAGTCTCTGTTGTAAAGTGGCTTGAAAAAAATAACTTACAGGCAAACTTAGAAAAAACTAACTATTTACGCTTTAACAGAACTAGTCAACCATACAATATTAGTTATAATGGACATACTTTGGAAGAATGTAGTACAACTAAATTTCTAGGAATATATATAGATAATAAATTAAATTGGAACGAGCATATCCAAAACGTATGTTTAAGAATACGCAGATTTGCGTTCGTACTCAATAAATTGCGTAGAGTGACAGACCAGAAAACTGCAATCGCGGCTTACTATGGTTACGTGGAATCAATTTTACGGTATGGATTAATCACATGGGGCAATGGAGTGGACATTATTAGAGTCTTCAGAACTCAAAAAAAATGTATTCGTGCAATTTGCGGGATTGCACCTCATGAATCCTGTAAACCAATGTTTAGCAAATTAAAAATACTCCCGTTACCTTGCTTGTATATACTCGAAGTTGTCAAATTTGTAAAGCAAAATATCGATGGCAAAAAGCGAGAACGTAGTAACCGCCACTTGGTCAAAAAAATTTTTTTTGCATATTCGGAATCAGCGAATTTTTCTGCGTCGACTGGTCTGGGTCCCATGGCTCTACGACGCTTAGAAAAAACTGGACTACGTTGCAAAACGAATGTATTTTTTTGACGATGCCCACATCTAATTGCTGTAAACACCCAAATAGTAGCAATTTTCTAAACGAGTACATTTACGCTAATTTTGTTCTTTCATAAATCAAAGGGTGTGCCGGTTACAGCGTTGCCGAAATTTTGTTCCGTGGCGGTTGCAGCATTTATGCATGTAGTGAAAAAATTACGAACCAAGCTTACTGCAATTATCCTAAAATAAATTATCTATGATTGACGCTTACTACATTTCATTCGAAAATGAATTAACAGCAAGCTACAGTAACGACATTTGAAACACAACGTGAAGTGGGTAGTGCTTGAAGATACAGCAATAAAAATGTGCGCTCGCGGCGATGTGGCTCGTGAATACGACCTGTGATTTAGTCTATCGGCGATCGCCGGAGCGAGTGGGTGTGCGTAGTCTGTGTACATGCCTTTTTTGGATGTAAAAATATGTTGCGGGTTTAATGGAAAATATGAATATTGGGATAAAACATAACTAGCATATTTATTTGCTTTATTAATATTGAAAGGACAGCAAAAATGTTTTTATTACATTTTGTTCGAAGAAAATAACGATGTTGGGGCGCGAGACGCGGCAGCTTTGAAAGTTCCGTGCCTCAATCGCCAAAAACTAAACTTAAATAGGATCACTTTTGTGCCTGTCTATCTATTTGTAGAGACCTTTTTCTCAGGAACGCGTGGAGGTATAAAGCTGGAATTAACATCAAATATCATCAAAGGTCTGCTTATCTTCAGCTTCAAGGCAATCAAAAGATACGAGCAAACGCTCGCATGATGATTAAAAAAAAATGAAAAAAATATTTACTTTTTTCGGCTTTCTTCTCGACAGCGGCCTCCTCTTGTGAAATGCCGATAAATTCAGATCCAGACATGTAAAGTGGCCTACTTACAGAATAGGTATACCTACATTTCAATTTTGATTTCGATTTAAAATAATGTTTTTTTTTTAATTAGTATAATATGTATATCTAGTTTACGGTTGTAATCGCTAGAAGAAAGTTTTGCTGTAATCTACTACATTTCACTACAACCATTAAGAGTTAATTGGTCTAACCCCTAAAAAGCTGACTCAAGCCGGATCAAACTAGTTTGGGGTGTCACGTCCGCATTTTTATTGTCCAAGGGCTAGAATCAGGATAAGCACTAAATTTGTTGAGCTGCGGTTGATAAACAACTGTACGGTATTTAAAATTTACCGGTTAACTGGTGCCTGATTCGATTAATATTTTCACAATAACCATACGCATGGCATAATCGGGCAACCTCACACAAATTAATCAAGTACCACAGTAAGTTCTAGGAGGCTTGTGTTCTGGACACAAGTGAACATACTGGTAAAGATAAATACATACTTAAATACAAATAACATCCATGACCCAGGCACAAATATATTATTCGACAAATATTCGAGTTCATCACACAAATATTTGCCCTTGCCGGGATTCGAACCCAGGACCGTCGGCTCAGTAGGCAGCTGCTTAAACCACTGCAACAACTGTCGTGATTCGTTTTATCACGGACATAATATACAGCTTTGCGGCTGCTTGAGCTACATCAGCTGTGTTCTTAATTCTGTCAGTTAGTTTTTCGCCCAGAATACTGCGTTCCATGGCTCTTTGACAAACCTTGAGGGTGGACTTCTGAACTTTTGTCAAAGACCAAGTCTGCACTCCGTAGGTCAGGATTGGAAGAATGCACATGTCCATCAGTCACTATTGCACTAATTTTCATTACTTTAGAGGGGCGATTTTTGAGTTAATTATGACAAACATTTTGAGGAGTGTTATTATAAAACAATGCATTTTAGAGTGGAATTTTTAGTATTTTTTTAAGAACAGTTATTTTAATTATGTTATTATGAAAACGAATTCCATTGGAATGCAATTTTTAGGTTCCTATTTTAATGTCAATTGATATTCTGCCTAAGAAAAATGACTCCGAGTTTTTGTTTAAATATTTAATAACAATTTTAATTTGTACGGTACCATAGTGATATAACGTCTAGTTATTAAAGTTAAATATTAATGGTTCAGTGAGATTAGTTCAAAGAAATATTTTTATAATTGAGGTGATAGTTGTGTTCAAACTATTGTTTAAGAATTATGTTAAAAACTTATATAATAAGTAATACTTACATTCAAAACATCTTTTATAGTTAGTGGGTTTAATAGGTAGTGAGTTTTATATCGATAAAAGTTACTTAAAAGACAATTGAATGCCAAAACTGAAGATAAAATGTAGAGAGTTTTAAAGTTTTCACGGGAATATTAAACCTCATTACCTATAATATTTAGTTTTAGCAGATAACAATATTATAGTCTGATTAACCCTAAGTATATTTATGTTTGTTTTTAGCACGATAAGTACAAGGTTGTGATTTTATAATATGAGAGATTTTATTAGCCTTTTGAAATGTTACAATCAACGGAGCGGTTTTAAGTAACTTTCGTAATGTTTTTATACAGAGAAATTGAGACTAGATAGTATTTGATATGTTAAGACGGTAATTGTTGCTTCTGAGCTTTTAATTTGTAAGAAACCTGCATTTAAAATTTGGAAACATTTTAAAAAAGTATGTTGATAAAAGTTGATTGATACTTAAGTCGTTTTATTTTCACAGTTTCTTTTTGCCGGTGGACACTTACCACATTTCAGTTAGTCCTATAAAGAACGTAATGACATTTACGTCAAAATTATTGAATCTTAAAATAAATATGCATCTGGTTACAGCATTTATGCTTTATGGAAATAATACTCGTTTCACCATTTTAGTACATTTACTTCTGGCGTTTACAGCGTTTTCGCGTAACGAAAAAAAGAGTTCAATTGTCGTAACCGCCACTAAGTCGTAAACCAGTCTTTTTTGTTAAATATTAAATATGCCAGTTGAAAGAAAACCATAAGTTATGAATTAGGTCCAAATATCAAGCACTTTCGTTCATAAATGAAAGAGTTATGATTTTTTTTCTCGAAATCGAAAAGTTTTTTGGCTCTGGTGTAAAGTTTGCATTTTGGCGGTTACTACGTTCTCGCTTTTTGCCATCGATATGCACCTATTTACGACTGCAGGGGAATTATATCCCAGAAACACAAGAAATTGTAATCGACTTGAAATCGGAAAGCAACAAAAAACAGCTCTGTTTAAAAAAAATTGTAGTGTAATGTGTGTTAAAATCTATAATAAATTGCCAAAGGAAATGAAAAACTTACCACTACAACAATTAAAAAAGAATCTGAATGAATGGCTATTATCTAAAATGTTTTACTCGATTAAGGATTATTTGCAACATAATAATGAATAAAAGTATTAAATAAAATAAATGTAATTTTTTTTTGTACTGTCATATTCATAATAATTTATTATAATATTAATTGTAATTTTATTGGACTGGACTAATATAATCAATCTGATAAGTAATAATAATATAATTGCAAAGCTTTAATGTAATAATAGTTTTTACTTTGTTATTTTAATGTAGGTAGTTAGTTAATGACATTCTAGTGTATGTATGATCAATATAAATTAATAATTGTTACATTTTAATAATTGTAAATTAGTACTTACTACTGTTAAAAATGTTTTAATAAGTGTATTAATATTTGCATGCTGTCTTGTGGACAGCTGAATTAGGAGATACCAATGTAATATACTAAACACCTGTAATATGACCCTATTCAAGCAAATAAATGATTTATGATTTATGATTTATGATTTATCAAAACGACGCGGTTGGCGCAGTTTGCAGACACCTACTGAGCCGGCGGTTCCGGGTTCGAATCCCGGCCGGGGCAAACATTTGTGTGATGAACTCGAATATTTTGTTCATGTGTCATGGATGTTATCTATATATGTATTTATATATATTATGTATGCGGCAATAGAATTACATCATCTGTGAAAATTTTAAGTATCTAATTATCACGGTTCATGAGATACAGCCTGGTGACAGACAGACGGGTCCCATTCATTTATCTTTTTTAGGGTTCCGTACCCAAAGGGTAAAAACGGGACCCTATTACTGAGACTTCGCCGTCCGTCCGTCCGTCCGTCCGTCCGTCCGTCCGTCCGTCCGTCCGTCCGTCCGTCCGTCCGTCTGTCACCAGGCTGTATCTCAACAACGGTGATAGCTAGACAGTTGAAATTTTCACAGATGATGTATTTCTATAGCCGCTATAACAACAAATACTAAAAATAAAATAAAATAAATATTTAAGGGGGGCTCCCATACAACAAACTTGTTATAGATTATATATATATATATATATATATATATAGGTACGGAACCCTTCATGCGCGAGTCGGGCTCGCACTTGCCCAATTTTTTATTTAAATATACTTTGTAACTGTCTAAGTACTTTGTAACTCGCTGTTCACATAGTATCATTAGTAGCTGCCACACCCGAATTATTAATGAATAATGAATGTCCTAAACACTAACTAATCGTGCATGTCTACTGAAATCAATGATGATTGATGACGCTATAAACTCGACACGAGTTATGAATGCTATTGATATTCATCCTGTTATCTAGTACGAGCCAACGATCAAACAAGGCGTAGGGATTAGTAATGTAGTTATTAATTAAGAGAAAAGTTATAAATGTACACTGGATTGTGTACATTCATGACTTTTCCTATGTTGACGTTAAAGTATTTGCGTCATCCTAAGCCGTAAATGGGATTTTCTGCCCACTACGCGTAGAGAAGATCTCAATTCCTGGCCAAGGTAAGACATAAAACTTTAGACAAAGCACGGGTGGTAATTAGTAAAGCTCCAGATAGCATTATAATATGTACTGACTACTGACATAAGGAAAATGGGTAGATCAACTTTTTCATGATGTTATTCTGTCACCCAGGAGATAATGGTGATTAAACTTCTTAGAAAAGTGTTGGTAATTTAAAATATTGGTATTTTCAAAATATATTCTAAATAATAATAGGCTTATAACTGCTGCAATTACAACATTTTAGTTGAATATTGCCGCCGAAAATCGTAGTTTTAAAAAGTAACCCAGGGGACATGGACATGGCAACAAGCAACAGAAAAAAGTTGATTGACCCTAATTAAATAACAGAATATATAGAGCAAACAGTATGTAAATAAAAGAGGAGATGAGCGTCACGTTTCCAGATAAAATGACGGACGCTGGAGCGAGAGGGTCTTACAATGGTATGTCAGATATGGAAAGAGGGCAAGAGAAAGACCGAAAAAGCGTTGGAGTGACGACATTATCATGACCGCTGATGGAGACTGGCAGAGGATCGACACACGTGGCACAAGATGGAGGAGGCCTATGCCCAGCAATGGGCACCCAAACAATCGGAAAACTTTTATAAAGACAGTGATTTTTGAAAGGTAATTTTTACATGTTGTCTATTGTTTGAAAGTAATATATTTATAGCGATGTTTGGAATAAAGACGTTTAATAATATTATTACTATTATGAATGAATATAAATTCGTTTTCCTATTACATTACACTTGTAACAGCTTTTAGTAGCCAATATTCACTTCGCTATCGACAGTATTTGATGTTACTCTGTGTAATGTATACAGGGTATCCACTTTGATGCACGATTCTATCAATAATTGTAATCATGTGCACGCACGGACACCAAATGTTTGCTTCGTGCACGCCTGGAGAAGCTCGATTAGTACAGTCAGCATTATATAGTTAGTAGCAGTCAAATTAGCGATAATATACAGGGTGGAACATTTCTAAAGACTGGGCTGACAGAATAGTGCCACCTAAGAGATCTACAATCGAGATATTATAAATGTAAAGCTGGATTTAAAAGTAAAAAAGTCATCAAAATAAAATATTTATATTACATCAGTGACAACCCTATTAATTCAAAGGTTTTATGAACGTTTTTAAATCGACACCTGTCATTAACTTAAGCGATGTTCAAAAGTTGCTAGGGTTAACAAGTGCAGATTTGTACACTAATGTGCGCAGGGCGGACAGTGGATGCAATATGGTGACGAAAGCATAAGATAGATAAGACTTTTAACACATTTCGAGTAAAATTTATGCATGCAGTTTTTAATATAAATATATCAGTAAGTACAAAATACCTCTATAATGGTGAAGTATCACTTTACGAATATCTATAATAATCTGTAGATGTAGAGAGGTCATTTTCTCAATATAAGTGGATAGTGAACCATAAAAGGAATGCACTGAAAATATTATGTGATATAGAAAAAAATATGATCGTTTACTACAATAATAAAATTGTATAACTATTTTGCATTCATGTTGTCTTCTTTGAACCAATTTTAGTCATATCCAAATTACATATATCGTTTGACATGATTTTGACGTATATTGCATGCACTGTCCGCCCTTTTGCTAACGTGTAATTAAATAACCACGCTACCGATTTTTTTACATTATATAAAGTTTTCATGCTTCATAATAAATTGACTTCCCGGTTTGTCCCTTACACGTCTCAACACAACATTTTCCTATTTCTCCGTCCATAGATCGCGTACAGAGATTAAAACATCAATGCTAAAGATTACAATGATAGTACACCCGCATTTAATAGATCTGTGGTGATTCAAATGTCGTAAGAAAAACAATATTCAGTCTATGCGCAGCGACTAGCGCTGTCTAGCGACGAGGAAAAAAAAAGAAAAATAATACGTTCGTATTTTAAATATTAACAATTGAATATCGAATTTATTTCTAACGTATCTAGTCATTGTTCATTATAAGGTGACAAAATGAAAGTTGAAGTTAAAAAGCCAAGTAAGTACCAATTTTTGAAAGTTGTATTACAATACTAAGTTATGTGGTCAAGCAATGAGTGACGTATGAAATGGTTGGGGAAAACCGCCTTTCATATGCAAATGATAGTGTTGGAAAAACAGGACAAGCAAAGACTGACTGGTACATGAAGAGTTCCATATTACTGCAAGCAAAATACGGAGAAAAACACGTTGTGTAAGCACTGGGGTTAAAAGTTTCGATAGTTTAGGTACCGTAGATCCTTTATTTTTTACAATGTGTTGTAAAAGTGACTCCACCATATCTGAAACGCTAAGATTTTACAGTTTGAATTTTTCATTGATAATTTTTGTTTTAAAAAATAAATACTCGAATTTGACAAAATTCACGGAGAAAACTGTTTTTTTTTAAACTTATTTTCGAGTGCACGCAATGTAAGCATGAAATACCTATGTTAATTTCTAGAGTTCAGGGAAAAGTATTATTCGAAATATTAGTCGAAATTATCAATATATTTATTTTGTCATCAGATGAAAAAAAAAAGGATAAAACCTCTTAAGTGGTTAAATGCCTTCGCATAGTTTCACGTACTTTAATCTAATATTTTCTTTGTAGTGCGAAAACAATGCAATAACTCTTCAAGGTACCTATGCTTTTATAGTCTGACTCGATAACGCAAATTAAAAACTAGGTAATTAATCTTTCCCATGAACTTATATTTTAGTCGTTAAAATAATTTTTAAATTCCTCGAAAAATGTATTAAATACTTGACTGTAAAACTGAAATTTGTGTGGCAAAATATTAAATCACGTACCTAACTGAACAGGCACGTCGCATAGGTATCTTAGGGCCGATTGTTCAATCACCAGATAAATTTATCTGCCAGTTAAAATTATTGCTATCCTTTTCTCCCGTCATATAAAAGAAAAGTGACAGCCAACATTTATCTGACAGATATGTTTTATCTGGTGTTTGAACAATCGGCCCTTAGAAAAACAATTGACATATTTTCACATGACCGAACATACGTTTGATAAAAATTGGGCAAGTACGAGTCCGACTCGCGCAGCTCGCGCATGAAGGGTTCCGTACCATAAAACAAGTTTGTTGAATGGGAGCCCCCCTTAAATATTTATTTTATTTTATTTTTAGTATTTGTTGTTATAGCGGCAATAGAAATACATCATCTGTGAAAATTTCTACTGTCTAGCTATCACCGTTCTTGAGATACAGCCTGGTGACAGACGGACGGACGGACGGACAGCGAAGTATCAGTAATAGGGTCCCGTTTTTACCCTTTGGGTACGGAACCCTAAAACTGTCAAACTATATGACAAGGTAACTTAGAATGTTTCTTGGGCCGATTTTTAACCCCCGACGAAAAAAAGAGGGGTGTTATAAGTTTAACATGTGTATCTGTGTATCTGTGTGTCTGTCTGTGGCATCGTAGCGCCCAAGCGGATGGACCAATTTAAGTGCAGTTTTTTTTTTATCGAAAGACTTTTCCGTCGAGATGGTTCTTAGCTATGTTTGGTGGAAGTAGGACCAGTAGTTTCCAAGATATTCAGCTTTAATTGGAACAAGTGACAAGATCTCAGCCAATATTGAAGCCAAGGATTCCAAATTTTGGTTAAATGTTAAGTATTATTAGCATTTTCTATATCACTTACTAAATGAGGATCTCATGATGACCAGGTAGTTGTTAATGGATCTCAGCCAATATTGAAGCCAAGGATTTCAAATTTTGGTTAAATGTTAAGTATTATTAGCATTTTCTATATCACTTACTAAATTAAGGTCTCATGATGTCCAGGTAGTTGTTAATGGATCTCAGCCAATATTGAAGCTAAGGATTCCAAATTTTGGTTAAATGTTAACTATTATTAGCATTTTCTATATCACTTACTAACTGAAGGTCTCATGATGACCAGGTAGTTGTTAATGGATCTCAGCCAATATTGAAGCCAAGGATTCCAAATTTTGGTTGAATGTCAAGTAAATACTAGCATTTTCCTCATCACTCACTAAGTGAAGATCTCATGATAATCATCTAGCAGGGCTGGACTAAGCGGGCCAGGGCCCCTAAGGCACTTGGCATTTGGGGCCCCCTCCCCTATTAGGAGAACATTATTATGGTACAAGTCCTGCGTCTGGGACTGGGTTCCCTAGACTAGCTGGGCCCCTAGGCCTGGGCCTTGTGGGCGTAGGGGTAAATACGGCCCTGCCATCTAGTTGTGAAAGGATCTAAGCCAAGAATTTCAAATGTTGGTTAAATGTTAAGTTTTATTGGCGTAATCAACAATTTAATAAAATTTTGACAGTGCAATAATTTGGTACCATGCAGCTGAAGATGGCCGTAGGAACTCCTTAAAAGCAGAGAATAAACCCATGGTGTTTGGGCTCGTCTGATTGTTCTTGATGAGCAATTAACGTTTGTGTAAGAAAGTACAGTCGATATTAAACCGAGTCTCAGAAAAACTTTTTAATTTCTGTCACAATACTGGGTCACTGTTTCTAAGTTTTGCATTTCTGCTAAAGCTGAATTGTCATTAGGACTATTGAACCAGGTTCCTTTGATTGGGGTCACAAATAGCAACACCTTGCAAGATTTTAACGCGACTAAAGGACACGTAAGCTTTAGCAAAAGTACTCGCCTAAGTGAATAATAGCTTTTTAGGATTCTGTAGTCAACAAGGAACCCTTATAGTTTCACCATGTCCGTCCGTCCGTCTGTCTACGGCTTAGCAGAGACAAAGTGGTAGAATACATTTTTAAAAACTATTTTTTGTGTACCTACCCTACACGTAAAAAAGTGAGGATGTAATTTTTTTAACGGTTTATCCCATGGTGTGGGTTATCGATGATTAGGTCTTTCAAAACTAAGTCAAGTTACCTAACATCAACTACAATTTTTATGGAGCTAAGTAAGCCACCCGTTGGTACTATTTGGATTTTAGATCCTGTAGAATGGAAACCTGGTTCTGTTTTAGGCCATAAGTAGCAGGTTCTTCGAACTCATCCAGTGCATTTAAAGTATATATTTAGATTGTCTTGGCTAATAACTTAGCCATTTTGTCATTATAAGCTTTAACTAATTTGACTTTAACGATTTTTCCCAGAATGTTGCTAAAGGCTAATTTCAATCTTAGAGAAGACGGCTTTCGTTACCACTGGCTTGGGATCCTGTTGTCGTACACATAGTCAAGGATCAAGCTCGAGGAAAGACTGGAAACTATGGACCTTAAACGGTGTAAAACCAAAAAAGTGTTAAATGTAGAAAATTCCGGGAAAAAAGTTCTATTTGTTTAAAAAATATGAAATAAAAATAAAATTAAAAATTTAAAAAACGCCCGACATGACAACCTGTAAAAAAAAATTGGGCAAGTGCGAGCCCGACTCGCGCATGAAGGGTTCCGTACCTATACATATATATAATCTATAACAAGTTTGTTGTATGGGAGCCCCCTTAAATATTTATTTTATTTTATTTTTAGTATTTGTTGTTATAGCGGCAATAGAAATACATTATCTGTGAAAATTTCAACTGTCTAGCTATCACCGTTGTGGAGATACAGTGGTGACAGACGGACGGACGGACGGACGGACGGACGGACGGACAGCGAAGTCTCAGTAATAGGGTCCCGTTTTTACCCTTTGGGTACGGAACCCTAAAAAGAAAGAAATAAAGTCTACGAAATGTGCCTTTACAATGAACAGTAGAAAAAGAATCCAAGCTTCGTTGTGTCGGGGGACCGCTAAGTAAATGAAATGCAATGTACTTAAAATCGTAAAGTGGGAAGCCCCAAATAAATGCATACTTACAATTTTGGGTTGAAAAATATATTTCATTTCACTTAGGTTAGGTACTTAGCGGTCCCCCGAACGCAACGACGCTTGGATTATTTTTCTTCTGTTCATTGTAAAGGCACATTTCGTAGACTTTATTTCTTTCTTTTTACAGGTTGTCATGTCGGGGGTTTTTTAAATTTTTTATTTTATTTTTTCCAATCTAAATTCAATAATAACTTGATAGATTATGTAGATGAATATATTTATCTCGGCAAGCAAGTATCCTTTCGCAAAAATAACAACATAGAAGAAAAAGACAGGTGTGTATCAATCAGATGGAAAAAGTTATGGGGCTATTAAAAAGATATGATGTCTAACATGGACTTAACATTAAAAAAGAAAGTAATGTATTCATGTCTCTTACCCTGCCTCACATATGGTTGTCAAACTTGGATATTTGATTCAACAACCAACAGAAAGCTAACATCTTTTCAAAGAGCTTTGGAACGTAGCTTACTAAAAATCAAATTGAAGGACTGAGTCCGCCACAGGAACATAAGAAAACAGACTGGCCAGATGCCTTGTCCTTCGCACGAGGTCTGAAATGGAGGTAGGCGGGTCACGTGGCACGCTTCACTGACAACAGGTGGACGAAGATCGTGACTATGTGGGGCAGAGACCTCATGGCCACAGAAACAGAGGCCGTCCAAAAGCAAGGTGGAAGGACGAAATAGAGGCCATTGCATCAAGAAATTGGTTAAACCTGGCAAAAAATCGTGACAGGTCCAGGCAGGCATATCGGACTAAAATTACATATATCACAACTGTTTCTAGTGTAAATTTCCGACTACATATTTCTGTTTAACCTAGTGGTTGACTGGTAGAGAATGCCTAAAGGCATTAAGTCCGCCATTTGTACTTTTTTTGTATTGTGCAATAAAGTTTAAATAAATAAATTTGTCAATGGAATAATATAAGGTATTTTTTTTTATTATTATTATTATTTTATACATAATTATATCGTTATTTTGTAGAAGCACACTTAGTTGAAAGTCATCAAATAAATTTGTCAATGGAATAATATAAGGTATTTTTTTTTTTTTTTTATACATAATTATATCGTTATTTTGTAGAAGCACACTTAGTTGAAAGTCATCTATTATAAAATTCTATATTTGTATCGAAAATCAGTTTTCTATGGAGACGGGTCACGATTTCAGGAACAATCTTAATGGTAACCTATCTCAAACACTAAAAACCATTGACCGAATTTCATTTGCCCGAAAACTATTCGAATTATTATCGTTTGTTCGATGACAGGATTTGTACATTTTTCTTTTCACCATTTTACATTTAGTAGAAGTATCGTTTGTCCGAAAAACTTTTCCCGTCACATTCACTTGCCCTATGAGTTGTTACGTTTTTTTTTCGTAGCCCATTTTTCATTTACCAAATGATACTTTTGGCGCTGCATACATTTGAACAAATTTTCAGTTCACCTTTTAACTTTTCCCGCCCCATTCACTTGCCATCTGAATTGAGACGTCTTTTGTTTAATTCCCATTTTTTCATTTAGCTACTTTTTCAGTTCACCAACTTTTCCCGCCCCATTCACTTGCCATCTGAATTGAGACGTCTTTTGTTTAATACCCATTTTTTCATTTACTCAATGATATTTTTCGCATTACATAAGAACTGCGACCACAACAACAGCCCGCGAGCCGAACGAGCGAAGCTACCGTGCTGCGGCAGCAGTCGACAAACCGCCAAATAAATAAAAAATAAAAATAAAAATCGTTTATTTCAGACCTGAACGATCCATATTAAGTTAGTAACACAACAAGACTTATTAAATATTATATTAGTACATGATTAAGAAATAAATAAAACAAGAAAATACCTATACATACATAATTACCTCTAACTATTACATAGAGAAGCAGCTAGTCACAGGAGCAACCAGCACTTTTGCTCTATTTGGCCCTGCCAATAACTACCTCTACCCAGTATTTGGTTATTGGACAATCGAGACGCCCATCCAACGCCCTAAGAAGGCTGTTGCTGCTACCGCGCACTCTTCTCAGCAAAGACGCTATTCTCTTCCGCCTAATGGCAAAAAAGTCGTCTACGTGCGCTTCGGCAAACATGCCGGACGCACTGCAGTGCTTAGGCAGCCTCAACAACATCCTTAAGGCGTTATTATACTGCACTCGCAACGTGTTATATGCCCTCTGCGTAAATCTTACCCACAGACTGCACGTGTAAAAGGTCTGACAGTATGCTTTAAATAGCGTCAATTTTACTTCCTTGTTACACCGTGCAAATCTGCGGGCAAGCATATTAGCACGTACTGACATCGCTCTCCTCTCTCTCTCGAGATCGTGGTCATCGCTTAAGTCTTCCGTGAGTATATGCCCCAGGTACTTAAACTTATCCACTCGCTTCAAAGGTACGCCGCACAGCACGATCCTAGGCTCCGTTGTTGGGTTATATTTGCGTGCTTTGAAAACGACAACCTCACTTTTAGCAGCGTTGTACCTAAGACCATGCCGCTCGGCATACCTCTCACATACAGCGATAAGTTGCCGCACCGAGTCGACTGAGGGGCCCAGCAGCGCCATATCGTCCGCATAGCTAATATTGTTAAAGCATGTCCCCGTGATATGGCAACCAACGCGCGTCCCACTGAGCTCCCCAATCAATTCGTCGACATATAAGTTAAATAATATAGGCGATGTCAGACCACCCTGCCTTACACCACACTGGAGCGTATACTCATCCGACTCCTCTCCCGCCCATTTCACTCGGTTGACCTGGTTGTTGTACCAGAATTTTAGTAAGGCAACACATTCCCTCGGCACTCCAGTTTTGTGTAATTTATCCCACAGTACGTCGTACACAACCAGGTCAAATGCCTTAGATAAATCCAGAAAGCACGCATAAATAGGTGTGTTTCTGTCTTTATAGTACCTGACAGCTTGCTTAAGGCACAAAATTGCACTCTCCGTTGATAGTCCCGGCCTAAAGCCGAACTGACCGTCATGCAACTTTATATGTTTACAAAGTTGTGCATTAAGCAAGCCGTCCAGCACCTTAGCGAGTATTGTAGCGAGTGAGATGGGCCTATAATTACTAGGGTCAGATAGATCTCCAGTCTTATTTTTCACAAGAGGCACTACCACTGTTCTCGTGAGTGACTGTGGAATATAAGCGTGTCTAAGGCACAGAGTATAAAACATTGCCAATACACGAGGCAAGTGCACCCCCGCAGACTTAAGGTGCTCAATGCTGAGGCCGTCATGCCCTGGCGATTTGCCCCTCTGCATATTTTTTATGACTGTATCCACCTCCTTAGCTGTGAACACCACCGTACTCGCGTTCATCTCGGCCTCAGCATTGCGTACCTCCTCTGTTGATGACTTTAGAAGTGGACTAACATTAAACACATTTTTGAAATTGTTGGCTATAGCTTTCCGATCACTGACACCTCCCACACTCACAGGGACGCCAGGCTGTACATTAAATTTGTTTGTGTTTTTCCAGAAGGCTTTAAAGTCCTTAGCTGCCCGGTTTGTAGCAAGAATATCACTTTTTATTTGTTCCTGTCGGTCTTGGCACCATTTCAGCTGGGACTTAAAAAGCCTTCTGCTTTCACGCATATCATTATAAATCGGCCCTTGACTAGGTTTATTCGCCGATACCCACACAAGAAATTTAACTCTAGCGTCCCTGTGCGCGTCCGCCACGTACTTATTCCAACCCACAATTTGTCCACTTCGTTTCCGTCCTGCCCTACTGGACTTTCTGGCCGCCTCTGTCAGCGTAGTAACTATGCGGTCATACATATTATTTAGTACCATCGCATGACTAGGATCATCACATGTTCGATCCGCACAGGACGTTAATTCGGCCGGGAAGTCCAGCAGTTTCAGCTCCTCGTTACATAACGAGCTGTAAAGCTCCACTTGGGCCGCCTGCCTCTCACCCCACACTACACCCACATTCAGCGGTGTAATTGGACTAGACTTAAGTTGTATTTTACTTAAATTACATTCTACCATTAGTGGTAGGTGCCAAACCGACCTGGTTGGGTTAGGTTAGGTTAGAACTGTGACCACAACAGCCCGCGAGCCGAGCGAGCGAAGCTATCGTGCTGCGGCAACAGCCGACCAACCGCCAAAACCGACCTGGTTGGGTTAGGTTAGGTTAGAACTGTGACCACAACAGCGCGCGAGCCGAGCGAGCGAAGCTACCGTGCTGCGGCAGCAGCCGACAAACCGCCAAAACCGACCTGGTTGGGTTAGGTTAGGTTAGAACTGTGACCACAACAGCGCACGAGTCGAGCGAGCGAAGCTACCGTGCTGCGGCAGCAGCCGACAAACCGCCAAAACCGACCTGGTTGGGTTAGGTTAGTTTAGAACTGTGACCACAACAGCCCGCGAGCCGAGCGAGCGAAGCTACGAGTATCGTGCTGCGGCAACAGCCGACAAACCGCCAAAACCGACCTGGTTGGGTTAGGTTAGGATTAGAACTGTGACCACAACAGCCCGCGAGCCGAGCGAGCGCAGCTACCGTGCTGATCGCATGATGAAATCAAAGTCATACAAAAAAAGTCGAGTAGTTAATAAACCGAATCGTTACATCGGACAAATGAAATCAAAGTCATACAAAAAAAGTCGAGTAGATAATAAACCGAAACGTTACATCGGAAAACTGATATTACGGATAAATGAGATTTAGGGAAACATGTCATTAGTCGAGTGAATAAAAATCCTAAACAATTAATGTCCAATCGTAAATTATCGAATTGAATTTTCGGACAAATGAAAAAAAGTTAAAATGATATTTGTCGAATAGTTTTTGTCGAAATGAAATTCGGACTAACGTTTTTAGTGTTTCAGATAGGTAACCAATCTTAATAGCGTGATGCAGGATCGTCATTTGTTTTGTTTGGGCGCGCGGCGCCATGCCAGCCTGGCGCCATCTGTTTTCATAATTTCCTTTGTCCTCTCGTCACGCTGAAACGGCTGGACCAATTTTAAACAATTTTGGTACAAGGATAGCTGAGCATCCAAAGATGGTTATAGGATACTTTTTACCCGACCACGATATAAAAAAAAATACGCGTACGAAGGTCCCATCTAGTTTCTAATAATAATCATTTGATAGAACTGACGTTTAATTTAATGCCCCATAAGTGGGTCATTTTCAAAATACATGTACATAGTTAAACAAAAACAAAATTACGATCGCGTCTTTAGTGTAACGGAAGTTACCCATACAAAAGATATGGGTAACTATGGTTACACAAAAGAATCAATTAAGTTTTTTTTTAATTAAATCCCTTAACTTAGTAGGTACATGTTTTTCTACTTTTCGTCTTCTTCCTATTATAATTTTCGTAGAAGCATCTCTCGGGCCAGCATGGCAGTGTCAACTGACATGGCACCGTTGGTTTCTCGTCGGTTGCCATTGTGACTTGGGCTCCCCTTTTTGCTTACCATCAGGCGAAGTGGAGCCACTATGTTGTGCCGTTATAAAAAAAAATATATACTTTTAAGCACAATAGAATGAAATCGAACTACTTCCAGTAAAGTAAGTTAGGTTAGAACTGTGACCACTACAGCGCACAAGCCGAGCGAACATAGCAAACGTGCCGTGGCAGCGGTCAGTGAAGCGCCAGAAGTGAATTGCTTCCAGTAAAGTAGGTTAGGTTAGGTTGAGCTAGAATACAACTAAGAATAGAAAAAAACATGTGTAAAGAAAGGAAGAAAGAAAGAAGAAACCTGGAACCAAAAAAATAAAACATTATGGTAAATGAAAATTAGGAAGTGAGATATTTATGGCAAATGAAAATAAAAGTAATTGCACGACCGTGTTGATACCGAGAAATGCCTCAATTAGAGATATTCGTTGAACTTAGATAACAAAAGGTATAATATTACGCAGAAAAGTCATTAAGTATTTCAAATCGATTAACTAGTTAAAAACTATTAAAGGCAATAAAGTATTTCTTTTTAGTAACGATTCAAGTACACAAATTAATATGCAGATAAATGAAGTGCTTACCATTTTTAGGGTTTCGTACCCTAAGGGTAAAAACAGCCAAGGCATATTAGTCAGAGACTGCCTTTGTAAATAATTACAAAATAAAGAAAATTAAAAGATAAAAATAAAGGGTTATTATTTTCCGGGCAGATTTTACTTGGCATATAATAACTTAGCATTGGTCGCCCAGGGAATGGATGCCATGTTCTTAATTTAGCTACTATACTTATGTAGGTTAGGTTAGGTTAGACTTGATTTAATTTTAAACGGCCTTACATGGCATAAATAAATTCAAATATAAACTGAAACTTTTCAGAAGCGACCTTCGGCATCAGGCACGTGCAATGCGTGATGCTGTTCTTCGCCATGCTCTTGGCTTTCGCCATGAGGGTCAATATGAGCCTGGCCATCGTGGCTATGACCGACTCTTCACAGGACAACGTAAGTTCATAGAAGAACCTTCCACAAGTGACCATCAGAACTTTGAGTTTTATAATTCGCTGCTTATTCCATGACAGTTCATTTTGTGATTTTAATATACTACAAATACTTATACGGGCAAATAATCTATCCCATATTTATTTTATTATAAACGAATTCATAACTTCCTATCCGAAAAGATTGGGTATTTACCCACAAATGCAAATAAAATAGCTGAAATCTGCTAAACCCAATCCGAAAATTACGTATTTGAATGAGACTTATTGAAACATTCTAAACGTATTTTGTTCACATTCTTGGCAGTAGGTATTAAAATAAATACTTTAGAACCGGCCCCACTTGTGTTTTCTCATTGAATTGTGAATATTCTATCGTCGCATTACTTCTCAATTTCATTATTCTTCGGTTCACTACGCTCAATTTCTTCAAATATTTTATAACACTTTTGGTAATATTTTCTTGGTCGACGATGACGAAAAACTAACGACAGCCGAAAGATAAACATATGATACGTAAGGATCGACCCCCGCACTGGCCTGAACTGACCTATACCCATGGTGCGATACAAGGCGATAGGATACAAGACACTTTTGGCTGGTACCGCTGTAGTAGACTCGTCCTCTAAATCTTCCTGCAGTAACTTGTCTTCACTTGTCACGGTCGCCATGTAGTATGCGTAGCGTCGGGGTGTAGGTAGGTACGGAAACTCGGTGATACTTTACATCTTTTATATGTATAGTTATAACCAACAACTCTCTATACTCTAGACTACCGTCTAACCTTAGCTATATCTTAATTCTATACCTAGTGTTACAAATCTTAAGTATATATATAATTAATCTACGTGATCAACAGAGGAAATCCCTTATCGGATAGATAGGCACTTTATCTGGTTTTAACACGTCTATCTACATACGTGTAGATGAGACTGTTTGCCTATCACACCTCCCCTGAAAAGGTAGGGGGTTCCCTCCCCTGAAAAGAACGCTATTCATAATATAATTTTACTCTATTCTTATGTACTACATAATCTTTTCCATCCTTAATTACATTTAAATTAGAACCTATAATATCCTTTATTTTATATGGACCCAAATATAAATTATTGAGCTTGTTGTAGTTTTCATTTTTAACACGTTCACTGCGGGACAAATATTGAGAAACTTTCAACTGGTGCGGTTGAGATCGAATCAGCCCAAACCGAAGCTCTTTTTCAGTGCGGGTGAGGCCTAATCGACCTCAAATTTCAGTAGGTGCTTAAATCCTCCATAACTTTGCCTATACTCGACTAGGCATTTTTTTTTATGTGCTCTACATTTGTCAGGAAATGCTTAAAATACCCTTAGCATCGCCCTTGGTTCTGACTTTTGGTGTGAGAAAAAAAACCTTAAGAATCTTTGAGGCCTTTCAGATCTCAAAACGCACTGAATTTTATCTAAACCTAGTGAAGTGAATAGCAATTATCGCTAAATTATCGATAAGTTTATTATTAGTTTTCTAGTAACTAGTGTACCTACATGCTTTACTTAGTTAAAAGGTTTCTTGTAATACTCTAAAAGGAAGAATTAATCTTTCGATTACTTAAAACAAACCCGTTGATTTATAATATTCTGTAAACAATATAGTCGACATAGCCCGAAGGATAGCAAAACTTAAGTGGCAATGGGCAGTGCACATCGCTCGTAAAACCGACGGCCGCTGGGGCCATCGAGTTCTTGAGTGGCGACCACGCACCGGACGACGCAGCGTGGGTAAGCCCCCACAAGGTGGACTGATGACCTGGTGAAGGTCGCTGGAGTCCGCTGGATGCAGGAGGCGCAGGACCGGTCATGGTGGCGTTCTCTGGGGGAGGCCTATGTCCAGCAGTGGACTGATGATGATGATGATGATGATTATCAAGCTAACAGTAACAGGACGTACACTAACTTGCGTACTTACCTTTACGAAAATAGGTTAATGATTAGACAAATATTTTTTTCCTCGGTTATCCATCGTAAATTGTAAAATCTATGCCTTACACTTACACTACCTATTAAAATTTATTAAAACACAATTTAATTCACACTTGCAAAGACTAACTGGAAACACTAGCTATCACGAGTGTCAAAAAAGTCACGAATTCACGATCGTTGTCGTAGTTATACCTATTATTAACGTGAAACACGCGTGGTTCTGCATCGATAACTGTGGCCGCACTAACGTGAAGCGATCGACTCCCGCGCCGCCCGCGTCCCGCTCAGTGCGGCCTTGAGGTCGCTTTTTTGAGGCATTAATAAACCTCAATCCGCACTGAGTGAAAACAAAGTATACCCAGTGCGTTTGAGGCTTATTAAGGCCTCAAACGTTTTTCTTGTACCAACGAGTCCGGCTTTGGAAAACATAAATAAATGTATATTTGACTCTGGCATACGCCTTGTAAGTAAACGGCAGCAGCCCCCGCACCAGAGAGATAACACGAACTTTTAGTCCCGCACCAGGGTAAGGTCGCGATTGAGGCCGATTTGACTCAACCCGCAGTGAACGTGTTAATTAGTACTAATTCTCCTATCTTAAAGTTTACAACGTTAGACTTACTGTCATAATTTAATTTTCTTTTAATTTTGCTTTCTATCAAATTGTTTCTGGCATCTGTATATGCTTTCTGTAACCTAAATTTTAATTCTAATGGGTAATTGTCATAGTTATATAATGGTTCAACTCTATTTACAACATTACTTGGTATATTGCATGGTTTCCCAAATACTAGTTCATAAGGTGAGTATTTTGTACTTGTGTTTACTGAAGTATTGTACGCAAAACACCAATACTGAACCCATGAGCTCCAGTTTGTGGTATAATTCCTAGTCTGTATTCTTAGATAGCTACCAAGATGCTTATGCCAATTCTCTAGTGAACCAATACTTTCGTGATGATATGGTGTTGAGTTGATTTTCTCGATTTTCAATAATTTACACACCTCATTCAAGGTTGCATTGATAAATTCTGTACCACAATCTGTCGCTATGGTTTGGGGAATACCATACCTTAAAACAAAATTTTCAACAAATGTCCTGGCTACAGTTTGGGAATCCTTGCTTTCTAATGGATATGCATCTACATACTTAGTTAATTCACATTGCAAAGTTAGAATATACTTATATCCTACATTATCCTGATCTAATGGTCCAACTATATCCAAAAATACCTTTTCAAAAGACGTTGTAGCTGTGGTAGTTATTACCATTTTATCTCTCGTATGTCTACTATTAAATTTCTGTTTTTGACAATCTTTACAACGCCTCACAAACTCGTCCACGTCTTGACGCATGTTTTTCCAATAATACTTCTTCTGAATATTGTTAATCATTCTAGTACTACCAGCATGTCCACTAGTTGGTAACAAATGATAATCATTAAGTATAATTCGAATCATTTCCCGATCGGTAGGTTTCGTTTTTCCCTGTATGATACATAACCTAGGTAATTCATCTTGTCTCGCGCGAAAGACATTAGCTAACATGATAACATGCTTTTTATTGAGCTCATTTTTAATAATCACCAACTCTACTTTATTTAACCTTTTACACATCCCAATCAGGTCTCGTAACGCTACGTCTAAGCGTGCCTTCGTTAATAGAGAATCCTGATTCATATAAATCGTAGAGTCTACACAAATTATATCATTATTACTTTTATTCGCGGTCCGCTTCAAATCTTTCATCAGTACTGACATTTTCATAAATTCTTTACTCGAGCAAATTATTAATTCTGTATCTTCTCGTGTCCTTTTTATGATATCTACTACTTTAGGCTGGCCGGGCTCCAAAGACGTAGTACCTAAGTCTCGTGTCTCATTTATTACTTTCGATGAGCGCGCCATTGAACGAGTAACTACTCCAACGAAACTCGAATTCAACGACTTTAACTCATCCGATGTGATGACAATTCTAGATAAGGCATCTGCCGTAACATTATCTGAACCTTTAATATATTCAATCTCAAAATCATACTCCTCCAAAGTCAGTCTAAACTTCGTCAATCGACTACTAGGATCCGTCATGCTAAACAAATGTACCAAGGGTTTATGATCCGTCAAAATCCTAAACTTCCTACCGTACAAATAAGGACGAAATAACTTAACTGTTCATTTCCTGAATTACATATAAAACTTACTTTTTTTTTACAACAAAAATCCTTTTAGACAATAACGGTAACTTTCTATCTAAACAAGCTACACCTACGTGATTAACTGTTTACTAATTATTATAAAACAAAGTATCTAAGTATAGCATCTTCGTAAGACACGAAAAATAATTCTGTCTGAGTCACGCACTGCAACTGCTGACTCGGTGACAACAACATTACGCTGTCCGCTGTCCGTTTGACCTAGCGAAATTGCTTGATTTCTGCTTACTATAAAAATACTGTCCCTGACCTTGCTGACTCGCATTGCGAATATACCTTGAGTGGGCAGAATTATATTTACAAATGCTATTTTAACGTGGAACTACTGTTAAATACTCTTTACGTAATAAACCACTACTTGTTCGAAAATTTTAACCCATCAACTACGGGTTGATCCATTAAACTATCTAGCCATAAAACTAATTTAACACATAAAACAACAAACAAACATCTACTTAATTAAATACATTGTAAAAAAAAACCTCCATGAGATGCGGGATCGCCTGCTTCCGACGCTCCATCGCCGCATCGCCTTCAACGGTTCACCCAGGTGGTCTCGGGAGGTGGACGGTGGGAAAGAACCGGCCTGCTCCAGACGCTCCTTGTTGTGCGGCATCTCTGCTTCAGACGCTCCGTCGCCGCATCGCCTCCATTATATATGCGGCTTGTTACTTGAGGTAGCACCTCCCCCTGCCGCTCCATGACATGACACCCTGCTTCCGAGGATGCACGTCGCCGACGATACGTCCCGATTCTTCTACCGATTCCGATTCTTGTTTTTTCTCCATTTTCTCGCCGAAGGCAGCAGGACGAGCTGCCCGTGTCGCCTTATCCCAGTATCTTCATCTTCACTTCGTCACTCACGTCACGGTCGCCATGTAGTAGACTCGTCCTCTAAATCTTCCTGCAGTAACTTGTCTTCACTTGTCACGGTCGCCATGTAGTATGCGTAGCGTCGGGGTGTAGGTAGGTACGGAAACTCGGTGATACTTTACATCTTTTATATGTATAGTTATAACCAACAACTCTCTATACTCTAGACTACCGTCTACGAGTAACCTTAGCTATATCTTAATTCTATACCTAGTGTTACAAATCTTAAGTATATATATAATTAATCTACGTGATCAACAGAGGACATCCCTTATCGGATAGATAGGCACTTTATCTGGTTTTAACACGTCTATCTACATACGTGTAGATGAGACTGTTTGCCTATCACACCGCACTGGTTGATAATTTTTTTCACCTGGTGCGAAACGAGTCAAATTTGTCTTGTACAGTTTTATGTATCCATTGGATAAAATTTGCCGAAAGAAGCATAAATGTATACTTGACTCTTTCTAGTCCATAGGATTTCATATTCAAATTGCCCCCGCACCAGACAGAGACAAGCTACTTCCTCGCGCCGCACCAAAAGAAAGTCCAGTACAAGCCAAAACTGGCATGTACCGCATTCAACGTGTTAATAGATTGATTGGACAAAATAGAGACTCAGAAGCTCAGAAGACTCGGAGGCTCAGAAGGAGCAATTTCAGCTTCCCAGCTATTTTGTCCAATCAATCTTGGTTTAAAAAATAAAGCCATACGATAATCATCATCATCATCATCATATCAGCCTATAGACGTCCACTGCTGGAAAAAGGCCCCCCCAAAGTTCTCCACAACGATCGATCTTGCTCCGCCCTCATCCAATTTCTACCCGCGATCTTAACCAGGTCGTCGGTCCACCTTGTTGGAGGCCTTCCAACGCTGCGTCTTCCGGTCCGCGGTCGCCACTCAAGAACCTTTCTGCCCCAACGGCCATCGATTCTACGAGCAATGTGCCCTGCCCACTGCCACTTAAGTTTGGCGACTGTCTGAGCTATATCTACAACCTTGGTTCTCTTGCGTATCTCATCATTTCGAATAATCCATTATAATCCTCGTAAATTTCATCACAATATCTTTGTATACTTATTGTGATCGCAACATTATTTTCAGACATTCGACTGGAGCATGCAGATCCAGAGCTTGATCCTCTCCTCTTTCTCCTGGAGCTACGTGATGCTGCAGGTGCCTGGAGGTCTGATGGCTGAGAGAGTTGGTGGCAACCTCCTTGTCACCATCAGCGTGGGATGCAATTCCATCATCTCCTTAATTTTACCAACAGCTGCTACCTACGTAAGTTACACATACTCGTAAAATGGTAATAAACCCTTTGCCACGTAATCCAACAACATCTATCGCAACAAATGCAGAAATGTAAAAATTATCATCATCATCATCATCATCTCAGCCATAGGACGTCCACTGCTGAACATAGGCCTCCCCTTTGGACTTCCATATATACCGGTTGGAAGCGACCTGCATCCAGCGCCTTCACGCGACCTTTATAAGGTCATCTGTCCATCTTGTAGGTGGACGTCCTACGCTGCGCTTGCTGGTCCGAGGTCTCCACTCGAGCACTTTACGGCCCCATCGGCCATCTGCTCTGCGTGCTATGTGGCCTGCCCATTGCCACTTCAACTTGCTAATCCGGTGAGCTATATCGGTCACTTTAGTTCGTCTACGGATTTCCTCATTTCTGATTCGATCACGTAGAGACACCCCGAGCATAGCCCTCTCCATTGCACGTTGAGCGACTTTGAGCTTTGAGATGAGGCCGATAGTGAAAGACCACGTTTCGGTGCCGTAAGTCATCACTGGTAACACACATTGGTTGAAGACTTTCGTCTTGAGGCACTGAGGTATGTCGGACGAAAAGACATTGCGTAGTTTCCCGAACGCTGCCCAGCCGAGTTGGATTCGGCGGTTGACCTCTTTCTCGAAGTTGGACCTACCTAATTGGACCACTTGTCCTAGGTAGATGTATGAGTCAACAACTTCGAGTACCGAGTTTTCAACAGAGACTGGGATGGGCACAACCTTGGCATTTGACATGAGTTTCGTCTTGTCCATGTTCATTTTTAAGCCCACCCGTTGAGAAACTCGATCGACTTTGCCATGACTACGATGTCGTCGGCAAACCGAAGGTGAGTGATGTATTCGCCATTGATGTTGATGCCAAGTCCTTGCCATTCCAGGAGCTTGAAGGCGTCTTCCATAACGGCCGTAAACAGTTTCGGGGACACAACGTCCCCCTGTCTTACGCCTCTTCTCAATGGAATGGCCTTTGTGCTCTGCTCCTGAACTCGGACCGACATGGTGGCGTTACTATACAAACACTTCAACACTTCAATGTACCGATAGTCAATATGGCATCGCTGAAGTGACTCGAGCACCGCCCATGTTTCCACCGAATCGAAGGCTTTCTCATAGTCCACAAACGCTAAGCATAATGGCAAGTTATACTCTTCAGTCTTCTGTATAACTTGTCGCAGCGTATGTATGTGGTCTATGGTACTATAGCTTCTTCGGAAACCGGCTTGTTCGGGAGGCTGGAAGTCATCAAGTCTATGTTCGAGACGGTTCGTGATGACCCTTGAAAACAACTTATAAACATGGCTTAGAAGCGTGATGGGCCTGTAGTTCTTCAATAGGGTTTTATCACCTTTCTTGAAGAACAGTACCACCTCGCCTCTATTCCATGCTTCAGGCGTTTTGCCCTCGGACAAGACGGAATTAAAGAGCTTCTGGAGGACCTTAAGTACCGGTGTTCCACCCGCTCTCAGAAGCTCTGAGGTGATTCCGTCTTCGCCCGGCGCCTTGTTGTTCTTAAGGTGCTTCAGGGCCATCCTAATCTCGTACAGACTGATGTCCGGGATATCTTCGGTATAATGTCGGGACAGCTTGGCTCTTGGATCGCCTACCAAGCTGTCAACGGGCTTTGCGACTGAAGTGTATAACTGACCATAGAACCTCTCGATCTCGCCTAGAACCTCTGCTTTGGTCGACGCTATGCTGCCATCTTCCCGTTTCAGCTTGGTCAGCTGGCTTTGTCCAATAGACTTGTCCTTTGCGAACACTTTGGAGCCTTTGTTCTGCTCAATGGTCTCTTTAACACGGTTCGTATTAAAGAGCCGCAGATCATGTCGCAAGGACTTCGATATACGTCTATTAAGCTGCCTATATGACCTCGCGTCATCGGGAGACTGCAACTGTAGCGAGCGTCGTTCAGCCATGAGGTTTAAGGTTCGATCAGACAATTTCTGAGGTCTATCTTTACGGCGGGGTCTGAAAAACTTAGACCCTACCGTGTGGACAGTTTCCACTAGCCCGTCGTTGATCTCGTCCACTGAGACAAAGTTCTCCAGACAAGCGAAGCGGTTGGAGATCTCGAGTTGAAAGCTCTCGGGGTTTTGAATATGGGCCTGAGTAGGTCGGAGCGTAGACTTCATCAGACTGGACCTTTCCAATTTAACATTGATATTCAGTGTGCCTCTTACGATTCGATGATCACTGCCGGTCTTGACCCTATTGATCACAGACACATCACTGAAAATCCGTTTCTTGTCGGTCATGATGAAGTCAATCTCGTTTCTCGTGGAACCATCGGGACTTATCCAGGTCAATTTCCTGTGAGGCGGCTTCTGGAAGAAAGAGTTCATCATGAAGAGTTCCTCTTTCTCTAGAAAGTCGGCCAGCCTCTGTCCCCTAGGGTTCCGTTGCCCGTATCGTAAAAATTATACTGTGTGCTATTCCGAAGTTTAAAATGTATAGTTTCTATCGTGTCCCCTTTGTTGTTTTTGTTAAATGTGTATTTGAGTTGGTGAGGCAATGCGATAGGAATTTCGAATTCTCAAGAGAGAGATTAAACTTACATTTCCACCTCTTGTTGTCAAAATCTTGGATCTCCTGGTCAATTGTTAGACATTGTACGTGTTCAGCATGTGAAAAAAAGATACAAATCCTAAACATGCCTATTAGGGTTTGCAGTTCAGGGAATTTTACTATAACAAAGCCGGGAATTCCTGGGACTGTCGTACAAAAAAATCTCGGGCTTCACACATATTATAATATTAAATATTTTTGGAATAGTTAATTCTTTTGAAATTTATTCAACAGCATTTTAGTTTCGCCCATATTAGTAGTTGTTAGTTCGCTGTTTTCTAACATAATTGTGCGCATCGGGTTACAAGCATGAAATTTCTACCACAGATAGAGTGTTCCACGGTGATTATTTTCAGATGTGGAGGGAAGTCAGATTCGTCCCCTGTGAGGCGGGAGACCGGAGTGAATAGGACGAAGTATATCTCTTTTCTTTCTTTATTGCTGGTCAGCTAAGTCTACTAGGACTTGTCTGGTATCGTTTCCATGTAAAACGGATATCAGAAAATCATTTTTTATGTTATTTTTGTATAGTTCTACAGGGTGTCCCAGATGTACCACGTCACAGTGACACTGGAGGTAGATCAGCTCAAGAGGAACCCAACCAACCTAACATGACCTCAGTAAAAGTTGCACGGTTTTCGAGTTATTACCGAAATAAAAACTTTTGAGAATTTTCCCCTTTGTTTTACATTTTTAGTACCAGCATCGACACGGAAAGCTCTTAATGACAGTTTTTTGTGTGTATCAAATCATGAATAGCTAATTCAAAAGTGTTAAGTGTTATTTTGTCAGTAACTATTGTAAAATGCTGAAGAAAACTTGATTAATCTTGATTTAATTTGTCACAAAAATACGAATTTCAACTTTGACCATCTGCCATGTTCTTTTTTTATTTGAAACGAAACAAACAAATAACGGCAATAAATTAGGCATGTTATGCAGATTCAAAAATGGTATAACACATGTATCTTACTGTGATAACATTGGGTATTCTTATCACTTAAGCGATGCCCTATCGAGCCAACTTAAAACTTGAACTCCGAAAGCAGTCACTGTTATGTGCTACAAAGATGCTGTGTACAGCGATGACTCTTCTGTTATCTGATCCGATTATTTTGCCAAATGCACGAGGGCTAAAAACCAATGTTTTTCTCCCTTTTGGAGGCTAGCTTATTCTAAAGGACTGGATAAAATGTCAATGACAATAAAAAACAGGTTATTTTTGATTCATTTATTGGAATAAGTTGAGGTCACAATAAATGTTCGAATTTTCTCCCGTGGACTAATGCACAAAAAAACATCGTTCAATAAAATTTCGGCTCAATTTTCTTAAACTGACTTCCGATATGGTACGGGTTTCGCGTAAACTTAGTCTTTTAAATATTCCCAATAAAAAAATCTAGTGGGTTTAGATCTGGGAAACGCGATGGTCCCAATTGACCAATCCATCTCTCGGGGAATGTTTCGTTGAGGTGCTCACGGACTAGCCGGGCGTAGTGGGCTGGGCAACCATCTTGTTGGTACCACATCCTTCGTCTCTGTGCCAACGGCACATCTTCTAATAAACCAGGCAGGCACGTTTTGCAAAAATTGAAAATAATTTCTACCATCAAGAATTGGAGGCAACTCGACCGGTCTCGCAATTCCATTAAGAATTTCACTCCACAAATTAATTTTGAATTGGTGTTGGGACCGATTTTTTCGTTCATGTGAGTTTTCTGTCTCCCAGCTATGGACGTTATGTAAATTGAGACATCCATCCCCTTTGCAAGCCGATTCGTCAGTCCACAATACTTAATTGAAGGTGTCTCCACATCTGTATCATTTTTTGGCAAAATTAAACACGATGTGCTTAGTCGGCTGGAAGAAGTGATTAGACGCGTTGGATGTGGTAGGGATGATGACGCTGACCCAAACGCTACCGTTTCTCTTTTCGCTTCGCTCGCTCGGCTCCCACGCGGTTGTGGTCTCAGTTCTAACCTAACCTAGCCCATTAATCTACTTTACGAGTACTGGTAGCAGTCCGGTCCTGGTGCGTCACTGACCGCTACTGCGGCACGCTCGCTTCGCTCGCTCGGTTCGCGCGCTGTTGTGGTCGCAATTCTAATCTAACTAAAGCCATTAATCTGGTATGATTTTATCCGGTCCTTTAGAATAAGCTAGCCTCCAAACACTGGTTTTTAGCCCTCGTGCATTTGGCAAAATAATCGGATCAGATAACAGAAGAGTCATCGCTGTACACAGCATCTTTGTAGCACATAACAGTGACTGCTTTCGGAGTTCAAGTTTTAAGTTGGCTCGATAGGGCATCGCTTAAGTGATAAGAATACCCAATGTTATCACAGTAAGATACATGTGTTATACCATTTTTGAATCTGCATAACATGCCTAATTTATTGCCGTTATTTGTTTGTTTCGTTTCAAATAAAAAAAGAACATGGCAGATGGTCAAAGTTGAAATTCGTATTTTTGTGACAAATTAAATCAAGATTAATCAAGTTTTCTTCAGCATTTTACAATATTTACTGACAAAATAACACTTAACACTTTTGAATTAGCTATTCATGATTTGATACACACAAAAAACTGTCATTAAGAGCTTTCCGTGTCGATGCTGGTACTAAAAATGTAAAACAAAGGGGAAAATTCTCAAAAGTTTTTATTTCGGTAATAACTCGAAAACCGTGCAACTTTTACTGAGGTCATGTTAGGTTGGTTGGGTTCCTCTTGAGCTGATCTACCTCCAGTGTCACTGTGACGTGGTACATCTGGGACACCCTGTATATAAAAATATGGATGTATGGCCGAAAAGGTAAAAATCACAACAAGTTTTTTTATTCAGTGAGGTCAATTATTTAAATTTCGTTAACATTTTCAAATTATTATTATTATTTTAAAAAGCTTATTTAATCTAGTTTCTAAAAATATATGCATGTTGGGAACTTCTCATACAAACAGTAGTTTAAAATATATGTTTAAGTCGGCGTAACCAACGCAAATCTCCGAACGCATCCTATTTCGCTTCATTAAATACATTAAATAATGATTATTAACATTCTTTTACATATAATATGTACCATATACGTCCTAGAAAAACAAATTGATGTAATTAAAAAAAATATTTTTTGCTAATGTATCTCGAGCACACGGGCTAATCTCAACATCAACAATTTATTTAAGTTACTGTTTGTATGAAGAGTGCCCAACATGTATATAGTTTTAGAAACTAGATTAAATTTGCTGTTCTGCAATATTTTTGTTAGTTGTAAATATTCAGGAAATAAAACTAATTTATCTCCCTGAATAAAAAAAACTTGTTGTGATTTTTACCATTTCGGAAATACACCCATATTTTTATATGGTATTATGAATAAATAACATAAAAAATGAATTGTTGATATCTGTTTTACACGAAAACGATACCACACAAGCCCTAGTAGCGTTAACTGATCAGTAATAAAAAAAGAAAAAGAGGACTCCTTTGTCCCATTCACCCCGCTTTTTCGCCGCACAGGGGACGAATCTGACTTCTTTCCACATCTTAAAGTAGTCACCACAGAATACTCTATCTGTGGTATAAATTTCGTTGTTGTATCCTGATGCACACAATTTCGCGACTTAGCAAAATGTACTAGAGTACGTAGGCTAAGCTTAACATCAACATTTTTTTCAAGGTACTTTTTGTACTAGATGTGACCAATATGTATACATTTTTAAAAACAAGATTAAATTTTCTATTTAGTGATATTTTTTTAAATTGTAAATATTCAGGATATATAACTAATTTATCGTTCTGAATAAAAAAAACTTGTAGTGATTTTTACCTTTTCGGCAATAAACCCAAATTTTTATATAAAACTATTCTTAAATAACATAAACAATGAATAGCTGATATCTGTTTTACACGAAAATGATGCCACACAAGCCCTAATGGTCTTAACTGATCAGTAATCAAAAAAAGAAAAGGAGCAGTACTTGGTCCTCTTCACCCCGCTCTCCCGCCACGCAGGGGACGAATCTGACTTCCTTCCACATCTGAAAATAATTACCGCGGAACGCTTTATGTGTGGTAGAAATTTCATGCTTGTAACCCGATGCGCACAATTTCGCGGCTTAGCAACTCTACTATATCGGATGAAGCTGAAATGGTGTACATTGTTGCTAATTTAGCGTTAAAATCTTTGCAATCTCGGGAAATTTTAGTATGGCAAACACGGGAATTCCTAGGAATGTCGTACAAAAAGTCTCGAGCTTCACACCTTAATGCCTATTTAAGAATGGTAAATTTAATTCCAGGGCGGATGGCAAGCTGTGTGTGCATGCCGAGTCCTGCAAGGTCTAACTCAGGGATTCATCTACCCATCCATGCACAATCTCATCGGGAAATGGGTGCCGTTGGAAGAGAAGAACCGAATGGGCACTTTTATTTATGCAGGTAAGAAACTTTAAATAAAAACACGGTCTTAAAATTTTTGATCCTAAGTGATCAGATACTGAATTAAACAGCTGAATTCAATGTCAAATAGAACAAAGTGTAAACGCACATTTTTATTATGCGATAAAAATAAGTGACATATCACTGGATGTTTCCATCAAAAGTAGCAAGTTGGGTGCGAATCCACTGATGCGGACTGATAATGAAGAAAAACCGGCCAAATGCGAGTCAGACTCGCGCACGAAGCGTTCCGTACCATCAAAAATTTTGCAACTGGTACCTATGGCGCCAAATACAAATGAGGTTGCGTTAACCAATCACGTTTGTTTTACCGAAGCCCTACTTAAATATTTATTTTATTCTGTTTTTAGTATTTATTGTTATAGCGGCAACAGAAATACATCATCTGCGAAATATCACCTGGCTAGCTATCACGGTTCATGAGATACAGCTTGGTGACACACGGACAGTGGAGTCTTAGTAATAGGGTTTTTACCCTTTGGGTACGGAGTACGGAACCCCAAAAACAGACCATAAGTTCTCCAATCACATTGGTCGAAATCTTTACTTCATGTAAATAGAAAAATGTAAGCAGGTCTGAAGGGACTTTCAAATAAAAGAGCTCTACCCAGATTTGCGTCGGTGTCGACACGTGTGTCTCTGTTCTTTTCCATTCCGCTGCACCCGGTTCCGGATCAGTGAAATGCGCCCTAATTTTTAACCCAAACAACGGTATATCAAGATAAGTGATTAGAACGGCGATGCCGCTCGTAAAAGGTTTATGTTTCGTTGTACGAGTTCTCTCGAAATCTCAAAACTACAACGCGTGGTGACAAAATGAAAATTGACGATATAATATTTATGAGATCAACTTGTAAGATCGCTTTTTGTTTCGTAAATGAAGACTTCGGTGAAACAAAACACGTGAGACAAATGAGAAATGGAAGTTATCGCTCTTGTTTACTTCTTATCATAATTTACTTGAGCCACAGAACATAAACAGTACAGAAAGATTTCTCCCAAGATCTTTTTAAAAAACGCCGGAGAACTGGGTCTTATTGGTTGTTTGTGTGAAATTAGGAGGTTCCTTTTTAACCAATTTAATCGTCGTCGTGTTGTTTCTTCTTGTTCGCCGATTACTCTAAAATGGCTGAACCGGTTTGCAAAATACAATTTTTGTTTGAAATAACTATAACACTTTTTAGTTGTCTCCATTGTCGTATAGCACAACTTTGTTTCACTAACGTCGTTTATTTTCCCCTTCGGCCACGTACGAAACCGGAGGTTCATAACCAGTTGCGAAATAATACTTTTTTTCTACTTGTACGAAACCAGTCACCAAATAAATAAATAAATAGTAATTTCGTATAAGCTGTTCACAAATGCTCGTTATTTAAATAATAACGTTATTATGCTATCATTGAGAAGTAAAACCAACAGAGCTTTCAGGCACATTCGATCATAATATAGATATCTTTTAACTGAATAATGCTGTGAGTCATAAATATTTTGTTTTTTTCTGTATTTTATAGCCTATAAAGGCTTCAAACAAACGATTGTGATCTGTTCGGAATATACGCATCTCTTTTACATTAATGCCCCAATATCAATACTTGTAGCTTATATTAATATTGCCTCTTTAAACATTTACTTACATAATATTTACTTATAAAAACATGTATTCTTTAAGAAACCACTGGGTAAAGATATTTTATTATTTATTATATGTAAGACAAGTGTTTACCGTTATATGAATGAGTAAATAACAGTTAACTTAAAATTATAATATGACAAATATAGGAAGTTGCGTTATGCCCAGCTTAGCATCAGCATATAGCATCATCGCAAGGTGCTGACTTTGGCCAAAGGGTTTCGTGTTTTGGCAGTTCCGGGCAATATGCCGTATTCTACACCAGATCAGACGAAGTAACGGAGCCACGCCGTTATGTCGCCTAAATCCAGCTAGTTTTAAGTCTTGTTTATTTGTATTTTTGTTGTTCACAGTGCCTTGGTTTTATTACTGTAATAATTGTGTATCTTATTCGAATAATGAATTAATAAATAAACAGCTCATGGACTCTAACGCATTAATTTTTTTCGGCTAATTTTCGTTCCCATCTGTAAAGTTTTGCCAAATTTTCATTTGTCCGAAAGCCATTTTTTCCAAAACTGTTAATTTTTCAGAATAATTATAAAACAAACCTTACGTAACCAAATGGTTTATTTAAAGCGATGTTTATAAGATCCTGAAAATACGGGTTATAGGAATAAATCACTTTAGGACAAATTAACATTTGGCGTAACGTTACTGATGGGAAACAATGTGCATTCAGCGACGGAGGGGTTTCGGAGTTGTGATAGATTTTTTTTGTTCAGGGGGACAATTGGGAACAGCCGTTGAGCTGATTTCAGCGGGCTTTCTTGCCGACTACTGGGGCTGGCAAGCCATCTTCTACTTCGTGGGTGGCTGCGGAGTCGTCTGGACCGTCATCTATATCGTCATAGGAGCGGCTTCTCCTCAGAGCTCGAAGATGATTAGTACGCAGGAGAGGGTGTACATTCAGAGTTCTCTTGGCCATGTTGGAGGACAGAAGGTATCTAAAGTTAATTACACTAATATTATGAAGACGAAAGTTTGTGAGTCTGTTTATGTGTATGGTTGTTACTTCTTCACGCCTCAAACGGCTGGACCAATTTTAAAAAAATTTGGTATGAAGATAGCTGACACCCTGGGTTAAAATAGGCAACTTTTTATCCAAAAAAAATTAGTGTTCCCGTGGCATAAGGCCAATCGGTGTACCTAGTCAATCAATAAACGAACTTTCATTTTTCTTTCATAGTTAACCTGCGTCAATATTGAGATATAAATACAGTCTACACGCGCTGAACAACTGCCAAGCCGGTGTCTTTCGGAAATCTACTACAGCTTCAATGCTTGTAATTTTTATGTTATAATATGTAATACTAATTGCGGTGAAATAAATATTCTTCCTTTCTTTCTTTCTTCTTTTCTTTCTTTCTTCAGGATAAAGAAATACGCTGTTTTTTATTTCATTTTTTTGTGGAAAAAAACAGTCTAAAATTTCCATGTTTTTGTAATTCATCGTCAATTAAGAGTTACGCTCTTGTCGGAGGAGCAATTTCCATACATCTCGTTCTTGCGCCTTCTCCTTGACCGCCTGGTAAGACACGACGTTCACCTTATCCTTTATTTGGTCCATGTAACCTCTCCTTGGTCTTCCACTCTTTCTCCTCCCTTCTATTTTTCCTTCTATTATAGTTTTTATATTATATTTGTCGTGTCGCAGCAGGGTGTCTAATAACTTTTCCTCTTTGCGTCTCCATTGTTTTTAAAATACACCTGTCCTCGTTCACTATTTCAAGCACCTCCTCGTTCAACCGCTTTTCAGTCCAGCTGATGTTTTTTTGAGCAGGTTTTGGTAATTATGAATATAAAAACCTTTTGGCTTCTTTTCAGTCAGGATCCGTACCATGGAAGGCACTGTTCACATCACCACCTTTCATCAGTCTGATCATCGTCCACTGCAGCCAGAATTGGGGCCTTTGGACCCTCATGACAGAAATACCTTCCTACATGAGCCAAGTGCTTGGAGTTAATATCAAAGCGGTATGTTTCTTATACTACGTATTTAACCAGACATCTAATAAATAAAAATCTGGTAAACCCACAATTAAAAGTGTCTCATCCATTCCTGATCATAACGTTTTTATATGAACGGTCTTTTAATTTATGTGAACGTGACGCACTGGAAAAATATGTTTTTATAGAAAAGATATCGTCTTTCAACAGAATGGCGTGTTATCAGCACTGCCCTACATCGTGATGTACCTCCTCAGTTTCCCATTCGGCTTCGTGTCGGATTACGTCCTCGCGAAGGGCTGGCTCAGTACCACTGCTATGAGGAAAGTTTGTAGCAGCATTGGTAAGTTCAAAATTAGATCAAGACAGATATTGGTCGAGTGGGGACCACGTACCGGCAAGCGCAGTGTAGGACGGACACGCGTAAGGTGGTCAGACGACTTGGTTAAAGTTGCGGGGACTCGCTGGATGCGGGTGGCTGCTATCTGGCCAATGTGGAAGTCTATTGAGCAGGCCTGTGTCCATCGGTGGACGTTCTATGGCTGGAATGATGATGATGGTGATGCGATATTTTGAATTCGCGGTTGGCGCAGTTTGTGGTGCAGTTGCACACTGAGCCGGCGATCCTGGGTTCGAATCCAACGCAATTAATATATTTGTGTGATGAACTCGAATATCTGTTGACCCATGGATATTTTCTATATATGTGTCTATACTTATTTTTGACATCATCGTCTAGCTAGTACTCATAATAGAAGAATTGCTTAGTATGGGACTTAGGCTTTGTGTAAGGTTGTCCCTTCTACATAAGAATGGGCACAGAACAGTTGCAATTAGAAAGTTGTTAGAGAATATAAAACCGCCAAAAGTGTTTGTTTTCATGAGCGATACAGGAGACATTACTATGCCAACGAGCAACAGATAACAGCCGTGCACTTATTAGAGCAACAATACGTAAATAAATATTATGGAAACTGTGTATAAATATTTAAACTTTGAGTGACAAAAATTCAATACGTCCAAGACTTCTTTACACTCATCGTTCTAATTTAGGAAAACAATATAACACTTTATACTCTCGCGGTTTGAACACATAATTAACTTACTGAACCGGGTCTATCGCGATATTAAACATAACAAATGATATATAAACATTAACAAATGGAGGGTAGTCGAACTTTTATCTTCCTACCCATCCGTTTTATTACACATTTCGTCGGGTAGTGATACATTTGGCGGACATCTCCAGTAACAACTCGCTGTTTCATCAGTACGCCTGGGACCACGGCACGTGAAACCGTGTTGAAACGTCAGGCAATGAAGGTAAATCAAAATATCGCGATAGACCTGGTTCAATAAGTCTTGATTAGGAAAACAATTTCGATTTCTTTTAGGGACCCGATACCGTAGTTGTTATTAGCTATTGTAGGTTTTTCGGGATAATATTTTAGATTTCTGTTCTATTGGCAGGCCATGTGGGTCCGGCCTTATCCCTCATTGGCCTGGCATACGTGCCTCCTGGCGATGTATTCATGGCGACGGGTCTGCTCTCCGCCGTAGTAGGGCTCAACGCGGGACAATACACTGGATTTTTGGTGAGTGTCAACTGTCCATACTGTGGTTCTAGCGCTTGAATTTGTGTTGAAGTTAGTTCTGATATTTTTTTTGACGGGGATCTCTATAAGCCATCGTTTATAGTTATTGCTATAAAGTTATTTCGGCGTTCTTCTCAACATCGGTCGCTTCTTGGGAAATGCCGGTAGATTCACAATCTGGCTTGTAAAAGTGCCCTTATGGCCTACTTACTAAATAAATGATTTCGTTTCATTTCGTTTAGTTTTGTTTCTTTTCTTTTAATTTCATTTCATTACGTTTCATTTCGTTTCATTAGCACCTGACACAATCTCGTGGCTCGGGACCCCGAATGTAGACTTATAGTTACATTTTTATTATTGTCATAAGTTTCTTTGAAATGTTTATGTAAATACGCTATACCATTGGATACTTATGTATATAAAGTTTTTTCTCAAACATCCAAGGAAATATCGTTCTTATGGTCGTGGTAATAGAACGCGAAATACGTCTTTGTATAGCACTTGTTGAAGATTCGTTCTAATTTCAAATTAGAGGTCATTAAAGGAATTTCATACAACATTATGGCCGTGGCCAACAAAGAGATTGTCTTTTGTTTCAGTGGGGTTTATTTTTTTTATTGATAGGTAATCTATGGCATACTGCCAATAAAAAGAAAAACGTAGTTCGTGCAGGTTTATTAAAAAAGTTGGCGGGAATAGTAAAAATATAATATGAATATGTAAGTTGAACATTTGTATTATTTCATTAGATTTATTTGAGAAAACCACTTATATAAGCCTCGGCGCGAACCGGGATTGTCGGCCTCGTATCTCTAGATGGCCTCGTTATCACTCGGCCATCTATTACTACTCGGCCAACAATCCACTCATTCACAGCCTCTGTTATAAAACATGATGACTATTAATGAGTTGCCTCTTTCAAGATCCGGCTTAAAGAATTATGTACCTAGAATTTTCCTGGAACCATTTTGCTGATTTTGATGTCGATCGTCGACTTTTGTATCAAAAGACGCAAATGACTTCATGTGATTTCAGCTGGTACATCTGGACATGGCGCCTAACTTCGCAGGCACCATGATTGGCATCACCAACGGCTTGGCCAATCTTGTCTCTATCATGGCTCCGCTGGCCGCAGGAGCTATCATCCAAGATGAGGTACAGTCCATAGTCAAATGTTCCGCCATCTCCAAAATGGTTACCAACAGCCCAGGCTCTTTGTAAGTCTAGTACGTTTGGACATGGCGCCTCCTTGCGGGCACCATTATGGGTGTTACCAACGGCCTATTCATCTAGTACCCTTATTACAAGCTTTGCTTAGTTAGGGACTAGATCGATTTGTGTATGATTGTCCCATAATATTTAATACTTATTTAAACTTTTTCTCGCTTCACACATATTTGTTGACTTTGCATAGACGGTAATTGTAACCAACCAGCTATATACCTATATATCTGGTAGGTATGGTTCTATATATACTCGTGTATAAAAAAAAATGTATATGATTGTTTATATTCTACAACAGTTCACACGGTATTGTTTCAAGAATGCTAATAAATTATAACCAAAACCCAATGTTATCTTTAGAGAATAGGATAGTGAACAACAAACAAATTTGAACTTTATGTTTAAGGTATGAGGGAGTTCATAAGTAAAGCACACGTGCATTGGCATGTTGCGGGTTGAATAGGTTGGGCACAAGTGTATCGAGATGCACGATGGCAGCGATTGTAGCGAGTGGACCGACTGGCACAGAAATTTGCATAAAAGGGTTTCGTCGTGACGTATAGGGGGCATTCTTTTTGATACGAATTTAGAGGACGGATCTCTGCTCGGTATTATAGTGATTTGCTGATATGTTAATCTCTGACCTAGGTTATGCTAGTATACCTAAATGCTAGTATGATCTTTGTTGGCGAATAATATATTATTGTATTTGTGTCAGTGAAATTTCTAGTTCAGTTTTAACTCATTTATTAGGAGAGTTATTTTATTAGTGAATATGTGTTTTCCTGCTTTTAATATTCCACATTTTAATAGTGTTGGTTTATTTAATGTTGGAAAATATATATATAGTATTCAGTGTAAACTTGCAATGTAGTTTGAATAAGTGTTTAGTGTTGTTAATTTTGATGGGTTGTATTTTTGTGTTCTATATTTAAAATATTAGTATGGGGATTAGTTTAGATTACTATAAAGGGGGTTTAGCAGAGTTCCTGATCTAAGTTTCAGCCAGAGTCGGGTTGAATTTCTAGAACTGAAGGCGGGTCACCTTGCGGTTGTTAACGATTAGCCTTTTGTTTCTAGAAAGCGTCTAGAGTTTCGTTAGGCTGTTAGATTGGAGTGTCTAACGGGGACTGATTTTATGTTCGAGACAGTCTTTTTACTCCCTGGGCTTTGGACGGTTTGGATAGCTGTTTTCAGTTTTCTAAATCTACCAATGCCTTGTCCCATTCATTTATTTATATATTTATCGTTATTTTTCCGTTGTCCCAATCCCCTTTGCGGAGAATAACAAACCCAGGGAATAGGAGTTAGTCTAATGGTGGTCCCTAGCCGACGTAGGATATTTAGCTTAGCTTAGAGTTTTCCATTGCACCATTCGGAAGACTACGCGAGTAATTTAAATGTGAGGCGAGTGTCTCTAGTTTGCTTGATCGTTTTAGTATAGTTGGTTAGTTAGCTGATAGGAACTTAGGTAGTAAGGTAGGGTAATAGGATAGGTTAGGATTCTTGTTGTGGCGAAGACATCTTCAAGCCCTTAATTGGTCTACTGAGCCTGGTGGATCAGCAGCAAGAAATAGGATTCATATTTTTGGGGTTCAATTGTGGGATAGTAAAGTAGTTAAATTATGAATAGTTAGAATTTATTTAGGTTTAGGTATAATTATTTATTTTGATATTGTTTGTTTTTAGGTAATGTACATAGATTTAATATAGTAGTTGTTATGTTCGAATAATAAATAGTTTAGTACAGTTGATAGGGATTATTTTTAAGTAGGACATGACTTAACTTACATACTGACATGACGTTATTTACTATGACTATTCCCGACTGATGGATACTTGGTGTTTCTTTCCATCATAAAGTTCAAACTTCCGAAACACTGGTAGAGACAGACATTGTGAGATATGCTAAAATAGCTCTTCACAATTTACATGAAAAATATATTTGCATTAGCTTCATCTCTTGTGAGCTGTATTTTATTTTGTTCTGGTTGTCTTGGTTCTGTAGAACGACACCACTTATCACAATTATGAGGAAATATCCTATTGTGAATCTGATTTTATTTGTGGTGGATGATTTATCGAGATTTGATCGAGGCGAATGCAAGATCTTGGTTACATCTGGTATAGCGAGGCGAATCCGGAGTACCATACTAAGTCTAGATAATATTATTATTCATTGCAATCCTATACAACGACAAGTATTTTGTCTTATATGTGTCGTTTGAAGGAGTCTTGGAACTGGAATGGGTTTAATACAGTTATTAGACAAACTTCCCATTTTGCTAAAAAATGAAGTCCTCTCTATATACAGCAGACAAGCAAATTAATATGCGACGTTTTCCAACAAATGGGTTGACACTTAATATAAGAACGTATAAGATATATTCGGCCTATATTAGTTGGTACTCTTATGTTGGAATCGACAAATATTATATAAAAAAGGTTAGGCACTGCTCGTATATATATATAAAAAAAGAAAGAAAAATAAGTTCCATAAGAACTTGGGGCAGAATGCTGACCAGTCAGGAGACGAGGCATATGGCGTTGAGCGGGGAGGTGCTCGCGTTTTAACCCCAAAAGAAAAAATCTTTCTTTATAGGTAATTTAGTATTTTGTAAACATTAGAGTTTAACTAGATTCTAATTAGAAATGTATGTTATTATAAATCTAAGTCAGGATCCATACGTTTTAAATAGATAGCTATTATGGCTAGTTAGGCAGCTATTCATAGGAATAGGATAGGATAGGCATAGGATAGGATAGTTAAGTAGGTTCATTTTATACTTAGGGATATTAGGTACGACAAATAACTCCACTCCTATTATGTATGTGAAAAGGACTTCGGGTTATTAACGTGCATAACATAGGTTCCTACGACATCACTAGACGATTACTTGGCCAAATCAACGATCCAAACAAAGCAATTTAAAGTAAGATAGTTAGGTATTTAGGTTTTCATTTAGGTCTTGTTAGGTTTACTTAGGTCTTAGGTTAGTCTAACGCTGTGGTTAGATAAATAGTTTATTAGTGATCAAGTATATTAGGATTTTAGATTACCGTTAAAATAAATTAGGTATAGTTAAGGTTAGGTTGTTTTATTAGATAATTTTTCTATTTTAACTAGGTAGGTTAGTTGAAGCTAAGGGGGGTCGGTACATACTTCACTTTTAAAATTAAGGAAATAAATTAGTGTTAAGAAAAAGTATAAACATGAACACGCTTATGTTGTGTTCACAAATCAAAACATTTCGCACTTTAATATAATTGTATAAACTCCTACCAACATTAGCCGAGCTAACGGCTAAAATTTATAAATTACTAGCTGTGCCCCGCGGTGTTACCCGCTCATCCCATGGGAACACAATTTATTCGGGATGTAAAGTATCGTATGTCCTTCCCCGGGACTGAAACTATCTATATACCAAATTTCATCTAAATCGGTTCAGCGGTTTAACCGTGAAGAGGTAACAGACAGACAGACAGACAGACAGACAGACACACTTTCGCATTTATAATATTAGTATGGATAGTATGGATGTTTTGTACGTTTAGCGTTTTGCAACAAAAGTAAAATGAAAAGCCGACGGTTTTGACGCATATTGGCACTGCTTGCGTCTCGTATTTTCCTGTCTTAACACTTCCTCGGATAGCACGTCGATAGACGTAAATTCTTTCTCCTTCATACGCCAAGTCTGTAGACGGCGGCTGTTGTTTTTCCGAAACCGGCACTTCGTCTATAGACGAAAATTTCCCATTACCTTGTGCCGTTTTTAGTTAGAACTATTTTGTTTGATTTTTGTTCTGTACATTACAAAAAAAACCGTTGTTTCAGTCTGACCCAGGAGAATGGCGGAAAGTGTTCTACTTGGCCTCCTTTATTTACATCGTGGGCAACACAATCTTCCTCGTCTTCGGCACCAGTGTGCGGCAGTCGTGGAACGAGCAGCGACAGGAGAATGAGATAGAAAATGCTACTGGTAAGGAGAATGCAGTTGTCACATCAGCTTCTTTTGCTAGGGCGGTAAATTTGACGAAGCTTGGCGATATCTTTTATTTGACATAGAAAGGAGATAATTGTGGTAAAAGTCAACATATTTACCGCTCCTGCAACGTACACCAAATAGCTTATATACGTGTCAGTTAAAAAAGTTACAGTATAGGTAGTATAACGCTTACCGCTAGAGTAAAAATATACCTAGGTATAGCGTCACATGAAACGTGTTCATTTTCAAAGTTTATAAATACAATGATAACAAATATTATATGTACAACGCAACGGCAAGATCATTTGTCATTTTGAGAGTTTGAAAATTACTAATCAATCATTTAAAAATTCATTTTTTATTTTGTTTCAGATTCGACTACAGAAAAAACTGAAAAAGTTATTTGAAAATGAAAAGGCGCCTAAAAAGACTTAGTAGGTTATTGATTTTTAATTAAAAGTAAATTATTAATTAGTTCATAAACAATAATTGAGTTATTTTTTAAGATTTTTTTTTCATCAAGAAATAAGTACTTACGTAAATTTTAAATTTTCAAAGAGACAGGTGTGATCTGCTGAGAGATTTCCAGGAGTTCTGGGCCAATGAGTGACCTCAAAGGATAGATATGATTCTAAACTAATGAAAACTGAAGAGTTCTCCTTACTGCTGGAACTTGGTGCTCATAAAAATTGTTTTAATATAAAATACTTGAAATTTCAAGTTTATCAAGGTAGAAGTGTGATCTGCTGGTACAATACCAGGAGTTCTAGGACAGTTTGAAACCTCAAACGATAGCTATGACTCTAAACTAATAAAAAACTGAAGAGCTTTTCCTACTGATGGAACTTGGTACTCATGAAAGATTTTTAAATATAAAATACATAAAATTTCGAGTTTATCAAGGTATAGGGTGTGATGTGCTGAGAGATTTCCAGGAGTTCTAGGTCAGTGTGTGACCTTAAACGATAGCTAAAATAATTATGACCCGTACTTACTCAAAAATGAAAACGTCAACACATAAACAAATATATCAAAATGTATAATAATATTACAACAGGTTTTACTCACGTCGTAGAAGACAAATATTGCTCGACATGTTTGGTATGTATTATAATAATAATAATAATAATTTTTTTGCTATGAGACACTTTTCTTGGTAGACGTCCGGCTGTCTCAAACAATAGCCCAGTAGTTAGTCCATCGCATTTCATGTAATTGCCTAGTACCTACCATGTTTAGACTCCATACAATCACAATAGTTCTTACATCTTGCGGGTGCTGTCTCTGTGTGCGTCCCATGACACAGGCAGGGGGAGCATCCGCATGGTGTACCCCTTACATTTCATTAAATTGTCGAAAGGGCCTCTGCTCGTTGGCTTCGGCTCCGTGCACGCCTCCCAAAGGTCCGGGACACCATTGTCCCGTGAAAGGGTGCGACATACAAATAATAATAATAATAATAATTTCTTTATTGTATTTTACTTTTTATATTGTAAAAACCTAACCTAAGATACGAAACAAATAAAGGAATAATAATAAGGCTTCTCAGCCTCACGGAAGTTTTATATGTAGTTAGTTGCTGAGACTTTGAAACTTATTTACGATAAGAAATGAAAAATATTATATTAATAATTATATTTGTTTATTGTTTGGATTTTTTTTCGGTCTCTCATTGTTTCTTTCCTTCCAAGTCACTGGACTCTGAAAAACAAACAAAAGTAAAGTATAACTTTTATTTTATAATACATTAATATCAGTCTGGTCTAGCCTACATAGGTATAAGATAATTTGTAATGTGTTATAACTTTTAGTATGGAAATGAATTTGAATTTGAAATTGATTGTAATTGTTTGTAATTCGTGTTTGTTTGACGACTTAGTGTTAAGCATTATAATTAGTAATTTTCTTAAAATTTAATTGTTTGTAATATGTCATTATTATAATAAATTAACGTCACATGTACTAACACCTAATGTTAATGTTAAGTTTACTAACAAATTATATGGATCTTTGTAATATATAAATAAGAAGACAATAGTTATTTACGATACAAGTGTGGAAGGTAGGTGATTTCAGACGAGTGTGATTTTTAGTCACGAGCGAGGTACGAGCGAGTGATTAAACAAACACGAGTCGGAAATCATCTTACACACGAGTTCCGTACAAAACTTTACTATGCATGTACGAGAAAATAGAAAATACTTTAATACTCACAAAGACTGTTTACATTGGAAAAAAAGTATTTGGTTTGATTTATCCAACAAGAAGCCGTCGTTCACATTTTTTAATTCTTCAATAACATTTTACGGGTTTAAATTCATGATTCGTCGCTTTATCTCGCCATTATTTCAACAGATTTGCACAAAACAACTTCAAAATAAACTAGACATCAATAAAAAATGGCGGAATTATTTCTAAATCGCGCTTGACATATCTACTACTGCGCATGTGCAAAAGTTTTGTTTTAATATACGTCTTATGTCAAAATGGCACAAGCGCGTGTACATTCAGCCAAATTCATTTAATGAATAACGATTTAAAGTTCGTTTATTAATCAAATTCTATATCTAATGTAATTAATGACGTGTTAAATGAATTAATTTATGAAATATTGGTTTTATTGTACTTCTATACGTGATAATAATCGGTATTTGACTTATTTATCAAACTTTTTGTAAATAATAAAACCTCTTTGTGTCAGGCTGTCAGCTACGGCTATAAATTAAAAAAAAATTGAAAAGTAAAAAGTACTAGTGCGGAAAAGTAGTACTTTCCGCACAGTTTGAATGCCTAGAATACGCTCTTTTCGAGCACATGCATTGTAAAATAATATTTCGTATCGATATACAAAATATCACCACAAAACCAGGATCAACATTGATTCTTCTCAATATTGAAAATAGCGCCATCTCTCTCGATGTTCTAACACTTGCTGGAAAGCGGTGGGACAGAATACGTACGTTGAAAAACGTTTGTGTTGGAGCTTGGCGAATGCGCTTAGCATTTTAAAAACATAAAATACAAAGGGCGTTGTAAAAAGCGGAATATAAGACAATATTTCACGCGGTCTGCATAGCGGTCCTGTAGCTCAGTTGGAAGAGCACTGTTCCGGTTAAACCGGTCGTGGGTTCGAGTCCCGCTTAAAATGTTTTTGGCTTCTTATTTTATCCTTTGTATGTACAAATAATAAGAGATATGGTTGTTGTTCAATATTACTACGTTGTACAACTCACTTAGTTGCGTGGTTGCGTTTAGGTTCACTTCGTTCATATTCCCAGTTTGTCAATAATCCCATTTCGTCCACATTCCCACCTCATCTACAATCCTTTATCGTCTAGATTCCATACTTGTCCATATTTCCAACTCATCCTCAATCGGAACTTGTCCACAATCCCAACTCGTCCACATTTCTCTACATTCCTTATTCAATTTTGAAATTTTTAAACCATGCATTACAACTATTTCTTGTGACTTAACTTAATAAAAGGAGGTGGTTCTCGATTGAAAGTCTTTTTAAATGTATCTTACCTCTATGTGGATAACTTTGGAATGTGGATGACATGGGAATGCGGACGACTTAGGAACGTAGACGAGATAGGATTTGGACGATTTTTTGGGAAATTAATATGGACGAAATGGGATTATGGATGAAATAGGAATGTTGACGACATGGGAATATGGACGAAGTGAACAAAAACAACGCCACTAAGATAAACTTACCTTTGGCTTCGATTTTGTCCCAAGACTGGAGGTCTGCAGACACGAACCACACAAACAGCGCGTTGGAGACAAGGATGAAGCCAGCCATGAGGAACATCATAATTCGCCATTGAGAGCGGTTGCCCTGTGAATGAACACGATTTATTAAAAGTCAAGCTTTTATTGCCGATTTTATTTTTTATAATTTTTTTAAACGGTTGCTCGATAAATGGTTAAGCATATGGATGTTTGTTCTTGTTAAGACGAATCGAACGAGCCTATTTTGATGAGTTTGCATCGTTTTCCTTCTCCATCTCCTCTATCATCAGATTAGTTTTATGCCATAAAATTATATTTTTTTATTAAAACAGTAACGTCTGCTAACGTATACCAAATGTTGCTAACGTAACCTGCCTGAACCGTTATTTACTTCAATTTTTCGCTTCATTATAAACATTTCATAAAATTATAACCATTCGATAATTTTCAACTCCGGAAACCGGAAAATGGTTAAAATTCAATGAACAAGCTAGTAAATGGGCCTTTTTATTTTTTGTTGCAAGTCATCGTTATCATCAAAAACTTTTCAATACCCTGCAATAAATTATTCTCACCACACCCACACACACACCTGTCCTTGCCGGGTTTCGAACTCAAGATAAAACTTAGAAGACCATTGTACAGATAATAATTTATAATGTTTTTTTATTGTATTGTGTCAGGCAAGCACAGTTTTACATTTCCATCCCGTTTTTCGACGAAGTTAATAATAATATATAAACTATAGAAATATATTCTATACAAAACACGCTAAAATGTTTTTATTAACAAAACACGATAAACATACAGTGCTTTTATTCTTAAAAATAGATAACGCAATTCATCTGAACAAACAATAGTATCAGATTTTTTTGACGCAACAGAAATGGCTACTTGAATAATAAGCGAAAATGATGATGTTATCGAACGATAAACGAAGATAACAGAGATCTGAGGTAGCATTGCCTTCGCTGCGTTACCGTATTTTATGGGATACATATTTGAGATTGGAGAGTATTTGATGGTACTGCTAATACCTACTCTATTACGCCATTGGCTGAGCGAGCGAAGCGTCGCCGTTTCAGCTTGGCCTAAAATTCTTTCGTATGTTCTGATATTTGGATAGTTAGGTTCCCGGCATTGGCGACTAGGGTCGCATTTCTCAACCGATTCTTATGAAATTATGTGAGTTTCGTTAATTACATCATATTTTTAGGCTTAAATGTGCAAGGATTTTAATAAATAACAACAAAACTAAACAGGAGACCGTGAGTTGAAAGTGAGTATAGGCAAACATCCTTTTGCGCGAGCGAAACCGCGAAAAAGCAAGATGACAATAAAGACCCCTTACCACTTCTGTAACGATGTTTGCGATTAAAAATGGTTGCGAAAGAGTAGCAAGAGACGTCATGGTATTGCCAACTGCCATCAAAGTCCCGCTGAAGTTCGGAGACAGGTCGATATAGTTCACCTAAAAGAAGAAAATAAACTTATTACAAAAATAGTACAAGAAAGTGATGAGCAACGGGAAAAATTTAACGTTTTAAATTTCTATCAAAAAAATAATTTTAGTGACAAGCTTTTATATCCGAATGTACTTTTCTTTAGATATCCATCAAATGCTCACTGAGACGATTCTTAAGAGCCCAAACTCGGTAGGATCGCTTTTTCTAATATAGAGTTCCTATGGCCACCTTCCGGCTCCATCATCAGATCAGCCCCATGGTACCATATTGTTGTATTGTCATCAAAGTTATGTAAGTATGCAAAATTTCAGCTCAATTGGTTGACAATATCTGCTTCAAAATTGAGTTGCAAGATTCCACCCGAACAAACATACTTACATACATACATACATTGCAAGTTAAATAAAAGCTTGTAAAATGACATCAATAATAATAAAGAAATAAGCATTAGCTTAAATTAAACAGTATGGTAAGGTACAGAACACAGCTAAACTCTCTATGAAGTGAGACTAAAAGAAAATGAAGAGAATTGTTTACCATCCATCCAGTATGAACACCGGCATACAAGCCAACCCCGAGAACCAGCAAGAAAACAGCGAACGCGCTATTGTCAGTGAAGGTCACTGCTACCAAGCATGCTGCTGGGCCAACTTGTGCTATACATAAAGAAAAACGAGAATAATGTTTTATAATAATACTATTAAAACATCGAGAGACATCTTTAATAATTATAAAAACGGTTTAAACTCACGTACTCACGAGCTCTAAATGAATTCGAAACATCTCGGGCCGTTCCTGACAATTTTTATTTATTTATTTAATCTTTATTGCACAAATGAAAAACACATTGTACAGAAGGCGGACTTAATGCCATTGGGCATTCTCTACCAGTTAACCATCGTTTACGTGAGTTTAAACCGTTTTTATAATTTACTAATGGTTTATAAGTTTGGTTGTGAAAGTTTTGCTTTCGATTTTGCTTGAAAAGGGATAAAAATATTTGCGATTTATCAAATATATGTTTTTTTAATGCTCTCCTTAAAACTCTAAAAATATATTACATACACCATGAAAGGTTTATTTACAAGATATCCTTAAATTGTCTATAACACTAACAAAGTTGACAAAGATACCAACTACAACAGAGATTCATAGATAAACAAGAACATATATGTAGATACATAGATAGATATAAGGTCTTCGCACATTATAACAACTCAACGGCGACTCGATTCTATGCCAAATATTGAAATTTAAGCCCTATGTCATATTAACTAGGTTTAATTTCGACGATGCACCGACGCGTCGTCCACTCGTCGTCCACTACTAATATCATTTTTTGAAATGAAACCTAGTGAATATGACATAGGGCTTAAATTTCAATATTTGGCATAGAATCGAGTCGCCGTTGAGTTGTTATAATGTGCGAAGACCTATAATATTCTTTACTGCACACTTTAACAAGAAAGAAATACAAACACAGATAACAGATAGCGTTTCAATAGAGGTAAACAACAGGCATTCTTATCGCTAAGGAGCGATGTCTACCAGACAACCTTTGGATATATAAACGTCCAAAAACTACAACTACATACACAGATAAAGATAAAGATAAAGATAAATTTATTTTGTTAAACATAGGTAAGTAACATGGAAAGTATTACATGAGTTGTATCACTATGTTTACACCATTTAAGGCGGCAAGCCATTTCAGCGGCATCTATTATTTTTGTAGTTTTACGAATGTCCGAGTTTTTCTTTTTGTCTTTTAATTTTATACCTAGAAGACTTCTCTCGATGGCTCTTTGAAATTTCTGTATCCTGTCTATTATTTCTTTGGTTATTGGCCATGTTTGACATCCGTAAAGTAGAGTCGGTGTTACTACAGTATCTATAGCTGTCGTTTTCAGTCTGATGTCCAGTTTTGATTTAAAGATGTCTTTGTGTGACCAGTAAACGTTCCAGGCTTTTTTAATTCTTCTTTCTACCTCTTCTATGTAGCGTCCATTCATCGAGATGATTTGGCCTAAATATTTATATTCGATTACATATTCTAAGTTGGTATTTCCTATGTTTATGCACTTTTCTTCTCCATTTGTCATTAAAGAAGTTTTCTCTAGGTTCATCTCAAGCCAGGCTAGGTGCACCTCGACTGCATGCTAGCGTCTAAATTGTTATAATCGTTACCATGTCACCGTAAATATTAGTGGTATTTCCGTCCAAAATAGTAGTTTATGTGACTGTACATAATGAAGGGTATTAAACACGAGTGTGGGTTTATGAAACGAGCCGAAGTCAAGTTTCATAATAATCTTACGCCGGTAGGTTAGGTCAAAAACTTTGAACGTCAATTTCAGTGCTTTAGAGGCGTTTTCAGCAGGCTGAAAAGTCATTTCAGGCCGTTTCAGAAGTTGCTCTATCACATATCTAAAGATCGAAATTTCACCCAAGTTGCCGTCGTTTTCAGGCGCCTGAAACATGTTTTCAGTCCGTTTCAGGGCACCCTCTATCAGATGGCGCCATAACCTGAAAACCCGTTTTCAGGCGTTTTCAGGACCCCTTATGGGCCTCTGAAGCACAAATCGTTATATGGCGAAATATCAGACGCGAAAGTAACAGAGATAGGACTACTAGAAAGAGATAGCTATACTCGGAACATTCGAGAAGGCATATGGCCTCGAATGTTCTCGGCCCTCACACTGGACCTTACTAGAATATTCGCGATATGTGTGGACAATGCGTCCAGAACGGTTCCGCGTTCCGCGGGATATATAAGGCGCCGACGGCCGGCATGAGTTAGTTACATTTTAACTGCGTTCGAGTGCATAATCGGAGAGAAAGACTCTAAGTGATTAGTGCGCTTAAGTACAGTTCGTGTGAATAGTGAGTGCATAATTTGTGAAATAGTGTGTGTTTTAATTAGTGGATTTTAAGTACAGTTCGTGTGTATTGTAAGTACGTAATTTGGGTAATAAAGTGAGTGTTTTATTTGTGGATTAATTTGTGCTTTTCTATCAAATACGAACCCCACGCTCGTAACAATAACATCACACGAGTGTTTTAATCCCTAATTATGTACACTTACATACACTACTTTATCTAGCCACATATCATAAGCCTCTATGATGCATTCAGGAGTCGCACATTATGACAAATATTATCCGGTAATGGCGGTACTTAATGGAGTTTTCTGGCAGCTGTCATAGTTTTTGTTTGAATTGAAAACTTCTTTAGCGGCGCTTGGCAATTTTTAGATGGGTAAAAAATGTTAAACTCGCGACAGAACCGCGCGTCACCGCGCGTCAGATAACAGTCAGTCGGTAACCTAGCAACCGTGTCTGTTTCAAAGAAAGGGGGCCTTCGAACAACAAAATGTTGTAAGTGACAGATGGTGAAGCGTAATCATAAACATACATTAGTAAGAAATAGAGATTAAAATAGAAATCAAGTGTCAGTGAGATATAATAAAATCGGAGTTTTCACTTCTGCCGGCACTCCCGGAGTGCAACCCGTCCTTTTTTTTTAATTCAGAGACATGCTAGAGTCGGCCCTAACTATCATATCGTTCGATATCTTACTTACGTGCGACATTTTGTCAAATTTGATTGCAAATTGACAATTAATTTCGAACTAAACGTCATCTCGACTGATATTATTAGAATAGAAGCCAAATCAAATTTCTTTGGTTTTCAGAGATGTTCGAAATTTGAATAAAACATATTATCGAAATTGATGTTATTATTTAGCAATAATAACATTTCTACAGATAAGAAATTTGTTCTAACAAAACAGACCATTTTTATGGTGGTCATAATGTGCGGTTCTTGAACGCATCATGGAGGGTTTATGATATTTGGATAGATAAAATAATATTCATTCATCGAAACATTAAAGAGAAAATTCAGTCTAAGATATTATTATGCTTCTGGAGTTATCAGAGGTACATGGAATAGTGGTTATAAATGTGTATACTTTTGATCTTTCAAAGAAATGAAAATAAAATATGGTCTTTTATGTAACGTAATCAAGTTATAAAATTCGTAGATTAAGTAAAAATAATAATTCATACCCAAACTATTGCAGATGATCCTCGCAATCTTCAGGGTAATGATACCTCTGTTTGTGCAGTAGTCAGATAACAACCCATAACCGATGGAAAAGAAGATACTTGCGAGGTAAGGCAAGGACGAAAGGAGACCGCTCTGAAAATAAAAATTCTTTAAATTTCGTTGCATTTATAAGAATTATAAGTAAGAAAGACTGTTGAGACCGTCTTTTCATTCTGGCAGTGAGCCGCTGAGTTTCTTTTGGTTTTATTTTTAACATTTTGTCTCTCATTTGGAACTGAGACTCAGGCGTGTATAAGTAGGTGCCTTTGTAGCTTACTTGCAGAATAAAGTCCATTAAGTCCGGCATACTTTCATTTCGAAGAAAAATACTGAACAAAATACTGAACAAAGTACTTACGTTTTTGATATTAAAGCCAAGGATATAGTGCATGTAAGTGGGAGTTTGGGTGAAGAGGAAAATAAAGCATACTCCGGATCCTACGTGTGTTGCGAATGTGCCCCAAACGGGTTTAGACCTAAAGATCTGCTTCCAAGGAGCTTGCTGTTTCTAAAAACAAAAATAACATACGAGTATTAGCAAAACTTATGAGCAAAGCAGTATTGAGACTACTAAACTTCCCGTGACCAAATGCTACTTTGATTTATAAACTGGAATATCCTTAAATTACTACTCGTTTATACTCAATTGGACAATTACATTATTTTGAATTTTAACAATTCAATCATGGTTAGGATTGTTTACTGTTAGTTTTTCACCTATGATCTGAAATGAAATTAGGCACCTTTTTAATTCCATCATCCATGCGTCCTAAAATAAAAGTTTTCTCTTCTTCACTAATCGTCTTGTGTTCTGTTGGAGATGCAGCCGAAAACACAGTCATCAGAATAAGGGTTCCAATACAAATCAATCCCAATAACCAAAAAGTTGCCGGCCATCCCGCTGTAGAAGAAGCCAATGCACCACTGGCTTGGAAAGCAATAACCGTGCCTAAAGTGGAACCTGAAAAAGTATTAATTATATATTAAAAGTAAAATTACCTTACTTCGACTGCTTTAAATGTTTTTATCCGATATACTGATATAGATTTTACCGATCACAAATTTGGAACAGCTATGTCGATAACGAACAAGAAGCTATAGATGTTATTGTAAGTTCAGAATGTATTAATTTTGCTCAAAAAGCTCAAGTTACGGTCTTTGTCTCCATTAGCAGGATTTATTTATTTTTAAATAATATTATAACTTGGTTACCTACGTTCAATGGCTACGGCTGAAGCCATTGCTACAACGTAATTCCTTTATATTAACTCTATAAACAAATAATTATGTTACAATAAAAACTAAAATGTGCCGTGTGGGGACGGCCGTAAAGAATACACTTCCCCACCGCCAGCAGGAGGCGTGTCGTGAGAGGCGACCAAATCCTGTAGCACGAGACGGGGAGCAGCGTCTGCGTGCGAAATATTATAAAAAAACTGCGCTCGCCAACCCGCCTGCCAAGCGTGGCGAGAATCGGCAACAACCCCCCCTGATGACAGACACAGATGAAACCAGGCCCCCAGTCTCCGGTGGTCCTGCTGTTCCTGGCTACGGTAGCGGTCAGGGTGACGGCGGGGCAGGGGGTGCTAAGAATCCCCGGAGGAGGAATTCGGGCTACCATCCCCAACGACGACTGGCCCTGGTAACATACAACGTACGCACGCTGAGGACTGATGAGAAGATTGTGGAGCTGGAAGAGGTGATGAGTAGGATGCACTGGAGTATCATCGGAATGTCAGAAGTCCGACGAGAGGGCGAGGACACGATCATCCTGAAATCGGGCAACCTACTCTACTACCGGGAGGGCGACCAACTGTCCCAAGGTGGTGTCGGGTTTCTCGTCCACAAGTCCCTTATTAACAACATTATCACCATCGGAAGTGTGTCGAGCAGGGTTGCATACCTGATACTCAAAGTATCGGAGAGATACTTGCTGAAGGTGATACAGGTATATGCACCGACCTCTACACACCCTGATGAGGAAGTAGATGCTATGTATGAGGACATCAGTAGGGCCATACATACCACTAAAACCTACTTCAATGTTGTTATGGGGGACTTCAACGCGAAACTGGGCATGCGAGGCGATAATGAACTGAGAGTGGGGCAATTTGGGTATGGGCAACGGAACCCCAGGGGTCAAAAGCTGGCAGAATTCATGGAGAAGGAGGACCTCTTTGCGATGAATTCCTTCTTTAAGAAGCCACCTCAGAGAAAATGGACCTGGATGAGTCCCGATGGGTCCACTAAAAATGAGATTGATTTCATCATGACCACAAAGCGACGAGTGTTCAATGATGTCTCCGTGATCAACAGGGTGAAAACCGGAAGCGATCACCGAATGATTAGAGGCACATTGAACATAAACGTCAAGCTAGAAAGGTCCCGTTTGATGAAATCTACGCTCCGACCTTATAATGCCCATATCTACTGCCCCGAAAGCTTTCAGCTTGAGCTGTCAAATCGCTTTGAATGCCTAGAGAACTGCGAGTCAGTGGACGAGATTAACAACAGGTTTGTAGAAACTGTCCAAGCGGTCGGGTCAAAATATTTCAAACCCCGTCGTAGAGACAGGCCGCAAAAACTTACCGATCACACCCTCAAACTCATGGCAGAACGACGTTCAATCGCACTGCGGACCTCCGTTGATGCTAAGGCATATCGGCAGCTCAATAGACAGATATGGAAGTCCTTGCGACGAGATATCCGCAACTTTAATACAAACAGTATTAGAGAGGCGATAGAGCGGAACCAAGGCTCCAAAGTGTTTGCAAGAGACATGTCTATTGGGCAAACCCAGCTGACGAAGCTGAAGACGGAGGACGGTAGTATAACGTCGACAAAAGCCGAAGTTTTGGGGGAGATCGAAAAGTTTTATGGGCAGCTATACACCTCGGTTACTAAACCTGTTAGTAGCTCAGCCGCAGATCCAAGAGCTAAGCTGACCCGACACTTTACCGAAGATATCCCGGACATCAGCCTATATGAGATTAGGATGGCTCTCAAACAGCTTCGGAACAACAAGGCACCGGGTGATGACGGAATCACCTCAGAGATTCTGAATGCGGGTGGAACACCGATACTGAAAGCCCTTCAGAAACTCTTCAACTCCGTCTTGCTCGAGGGAATGACGCCAGAGGCATGGAACAGAGGTGTGGTGGTGCTCTTCTTCAAGAAAGGGGATAATACCTTGTTGAAGAATTACAGACCCATCTCGCTTCTGAGCCATGTCTACAAGTTGTTTTCGAGGGTCATCACGAATCGTCTCGCGCGTAGGTTCAATGACTTCCAGCCTCCCGAACAAGCAGGATTCCGAAAAGGCTTTAGTACCATAGACCACATCCATACGCTGCGACAAGTTATACAGAAGGCCGAAGAGTATAACTTGCCACTATGCTTGGCGTTTGTGGACTATGAGAAGGCCTTCGATTCGATCGAGACTTGGGCAGTGCTACAGTCTCTCCAGCGGTGCCATATTGACATCGAGGTGCTGAAGTGTTTATATAAAAACGCCACCATGTCGGTTCGAGTACAGGAGCAGAGCACGAAAGCTATTCCTCTGCAGCGAGGCGTAAGGCAAGGAGACGTTATCTCTCCGAAACTGTTCACCGCCGCATTGGAACATGCTTTTAAACTCCTGGAATGGGAAGGATTCGGCATCAACATTAATGGCGAATACATTACTCACCTTCGGTTTGCCGACGATATTGTGGTCATGGCAGAATCGCTGGAGGACCTCGGCACAATGCTCGATGGCCTTAATAGAGTTTCCCAACAGGTAGGTCTTCGGATGAACATGGACAAAACAAAGGTAATGTCGAATGCCCATGTTGCACCCTACCCAGTAACGGTTGGGAGCTCTACCCTCGAAATTGTTGACAAATATGTTTACCTGGGACAAGTGATCCAGTTGGGTAGGTCCAATTTTGAGAGGGAGGTCAATCGACGAATCCAACTCGGCTGGGCAGCGTTCGGGAAACTACAAAATATCTTCTCGTCCAAAATACCTCAATGCCTAAAGACGAAAGTCTTCAATCAATGTGTGTTACCAGTGATGACATATGGAACAGAAACGTGTGGCCTCTTACTGTGGGCCTTATAAGGAAGCTCAAAGTTGCACAGCGCGCTATGGAGAGGGCTATGCTCGGTGTTTCTTTGCGAGATCAAATCAGAAATGAGGAGATCCGTGAACGAACAAAAGTCGCTGATATAGCCCGACGGATTTGCAAGCTGAAGTGGCAGTGGGCGGGGCACATAGCACGTAGAACTGACGGCCGATGGGGCAGTAAGGTTCTCGAATGGAGGCCACGCACCGGCAAGCGCAGCGTAGGACGTCCACCCACAAGGTGGACAGACGACCTGGTAAAGGTTGCAGGAAGCCGCTGGATGCAGGTCGCTTCCAACCGGCCGATCTGGAAGTCACTGGGGGAGGCCTATGTTCAGCAGTGGACGTCCTGTGGCTGAAATGATGATGATGATGATGATGAAGAACTAAAATATTAATATAGACTGATACCTGTGTATACATAGCCAATGAAAGTGCCTCGTTCAACGAGAGGTACCCATTTAGACAGTATAGTCTGAGCACTTGGATATAGTCCTGATTGGCTGAGCCCTTGAAGCAATCTGCAACCGCACACCGCTTTCCATCCACCCTGATTATAGGTACATTTTAAGTTTTTACTATTGACGAAGTTTTTACTATGAAGGACTATTTTGACAACAATACAAATATTTTTAGTCGTTAAGATTTCACGTGCAGCATAATCGTTATAGGAAAACTTATGATATTTTTAATCATTTCATTTTGATTCTGAGTTGTAATAATTACTTTACTAATCAAAATTGAATAAAAATTGAACTTAGCATGCCTGTTTTGGTAGAACATAAGCAACACTCTATATCTGTGCCACCTAATGTAATATAATAACCATACTCTGTTCTTTCAATGAAGTGATTAAATTGAATTAATATTAATTACATCCAAGAACATTAAAATGTCTTCGGCAATTTCAAAATCGAGATAAAACTTTAACAAAAAACATTTTTGCATTACAATCTTACCCAAACAGCCACTGTAGGAGTCACGAGACATACCACTCCGTTTACTAGCAGGCATATTTGCAATGGTATTTTTCCTCCAAAACGCTGACAAATCATCCCCATTGGAAACATCATCAGAAAGTATCCCAAGTAAAACGCATCTAGCATCATCTCTTGGATTGGCTTATCCCATTCATAAGTCTGTAAAATTGTAATTTGCTTTTTAAGATTTCTTAGTGATTTCCTTAAGTCTTTATTATTTAAGCAAGTACACGAAAATACAATGTAGTTTTGCATAATATTGTAGCTAGTTTCATTAAAAACAAACGCCTTACCCTATAAACATTCCAAATGCTATCAGGTGTTTCATCTTCCTTGTCAATTTTGGTGATTGTGACATTCATTTTAAATTGTATTGCATTTGTGTCAATAGATATGTTTTTAATGATATCAGTTTCATTAATTGTAACATTATTTTTACTAAACAAAACACTTGTATTGTGATTTATAGTTGTATTATTGACTTTGTCTGTATGTTTTGTCATAGCAACAACTGTTACTCCTAAATGTGCTCTTGCAGAATATGTGACTGTCATACACAATAACAAAATAGCGGCTTGCACATGACGTATTCCGAAACCGTATGAGGCTGGAAGTTCTGGAACTACTGAAAAAAAAGGTTGATAGTATAATTGTTACATATGCTACCAAAAACATTTCATGTAAAATTGGCGGCCAAGACTCTCACGCTCATATCACTTTCGTTGTAATTTTTTTATCAGATCCCAAGAAAAGCAAAGCCTCTAAGACTTTATTAACCTGACTTTACCCTACACCTTGGTTTCAAAAGCGTGGCCTGACCGTTCCATAGATAGGATAGGAATTAAGAATATTGAAGACAATTTTGAACCGTTTTGTGAATGAGTGGCAAAATCGGCGTATTTTAGGTACCAATAAAACCTAAAGTATAAAAGCTATATTATCAATTAAATTAAGAGTATTTCATATTATTAATTTCTCTAACTGGATCTTAACTTCTGAATTTGGGTGATCTAGTGTTAACTGCTACGAAGCTATGCGGGTTTAAAAATTAAACGAAATGGTTCGCGAAAAGGTTGGTAGTGCCCCGCTTCTTTTTTGTTCAACTTGGCGGGGGCACTACCATGCCCCCAGATGTGCCGCATTAAACCTATGGTATTTTAACTTAAGGATGAAATGATCCCGTCATTAATGTCCTTTAGCAAAACCAACTGTAAAATTAAAAAAAAGTTCACTGCATGCTATTGCTTACCATTATCAATAAGTTCTTTGGTGGGCACTTTTTCATATTGGCTTTTTATTTCATTTCCCGCCATTTCGTAAGCGTTTCACGTGTTGTAACTAGCATGCCCTTTATCAGAATAAGATTAAATTAGACATAATTTAATAACATATTTACTTTACATGTGCGGCGCTGATAATGTAATCTTTAAATGGATCAACTCATTAGACTTCTATTTGTTTAGCTTCTAAATCAATATACAACGGCTTCCGTTGGTAGTTGTATGATAATAGTATTTACACTGGTATAAGACGCTTGACAAAATAATTGTGTTTTTTTTTTCTATAGCATTCCTGGGAGTTTTAGTTTTGATAAACGGATTATCTCTTTAGAAGCACCAAATGAACTTAATCCCTTTAACAACTGGTGTCAATGTAATCTCCTCACTATCTACTAAGAAGACAGCATATATTATAATATATATAAATATGCAATTTAAAGCTAAAAATAAAATCGTCCCCTCACAAATCAACCTTACGATCAGTGGTCTATCTATAAATCCTTCCAATCATGGAAAGTATCTTGGACTGCAAGACAAACAAGTTATGTAAGTTTGAAGGATCATGTACAACATGTACGTGCTAAGTTATCATTAGTAATCGGAACACTGCGTAGAATCTTGACAATATACAACACGCTAGTGAAATAACACTTAGACTATTTAATCGAGATATGGGAATGTGCTGCCAAAACGAATCTACAGAAACTACAAAGATCTCAAAATCAATCCTAAAGGGAAACCAACCAAGTAAAGAGTAGTAGAACCCAACTAAATAAAATAAATGCGAAATATAAGCCAAGTTCTCGTAAAAATCCACGAAACGAGTGAGTTTGACGATACGTTTAGCTAAGTTGATTATATAGGCAGATGCTAGCGAGTACGGTGACTGACTCATGTTAGGGGTTTTGGTTGAGTTGGGTTAGCAGGAGTAGAGTGCCACCAACCTTTTACGCGAAATAGGCGCATTGCAAGACAAAGGCCATGCCAGGATAAGCTAAGTGAATCTGCCCCCAGCGAGTTTTGGCTTGTAATTTTTTTTATTCATTTGTCTTTTTATTAGTGTCGTTTACGCCAAATTACAGCTACCCAAACCTTGCCATTTTTCTTAAAAAAAAAAAAAACGAAATCTGATCTTTCTTCGATATTTTTTTTTCTAGCCGGCCGATTTTGACGTGAGTCACGTATATTGTGCTTATAATAAAGAGAATTATATGGTATTAATTTTAATACATATTGCCATACAAAAACTTGAAAAAAAAAATTTTTGATATTTTTTTTTTAGCATTATCTCGATAGCGACACCTCCAGATTTTTCACCAAAACTAGCCTCTTTAATAAGCTACAAAATGAATGTATTAACTTAATTTTATTTGTGGTATAACGGGTTGTTTTTTTTAATTGAATTCATCACCATACATTTTCTTTACCCGCTCATTATTAAAATTAATCGATTAAAAACTGTTTAAAGAAACGTGTATGTTTATAATGAACACTGGCCACTTACAAAAAAAAAAAGTATTGATTCCTTCGGCGCCGGTTATTCACATAAACTTCGAATATTTATCGGAAAAACTTTTAGTTAAAAATGGATTGCAGGAAAATAATAAAGAAGTGCTTTAAAAAAAACGTTAAAAAGCTATACAATATAGCAATGGAGTCTGTGCAGGGACGTATTTACCCTAGGGCCATCCGGGCTATAGCCCGGGGCGCCAAACCGACAGGGGCGGCGTAGGCGCCCCTGGCCGATTGCATTTTGTTTTGGTATTGGCGCCATTCAACCATTACTTGTCACCTTTTTTTTGTCAATCCACAATTTTAAAATTAACATGAAAAATAACAAGAACAAGTTAGTCTTGGTCGAAAACAGTAAGTTCGTCAATTATCTTCGGGGCGCGTCTGTAAGTAAGAACATGCTCCAAAACATAGGACGCGCGCGGGGCGCGGGCGCCGAGCGAGGTCGGGGCGGCACGGCGAGAGGGGCAAGGGCAATAGGCCATACATTTCATTAGCGTTGCCAGATCGGATCTTTTTACAATACTTTTTCAATACGAAGGAATCAATACTTTTTGTTTTTGTAAGTGGCCAGTGTTCATTATAAACATACACGTTTCTTTAAACAGTTTTTAATCGATTAATTTTAATAATGAGTGGGTAAAGAAAATGTATGGTGATGAATTCAATTAAAAAAAACAACCCGTTATACCACCAATAAAATTAAGTTAATACATTCATTTTGTAGCTTATTAAAGAGGCTAGTTTTGGTGAAAAATCTGGAGGTGTCGCTATCGAGATAATGCTAAAAAAAAATTATTAAAAATAAATTCTAATCTTTTTTTCAAGTTTTTGTATGGCAATATGTATTAAAATTAATACCATATAATTGTCTTTATTATAAGCACAATATACGTGACTCACGTCAAAATCGGCCGGCTAGAAAAAAAAATATCGAAGAAAGATCAGATTTCGTTTTTTTTTTTTAAGTAAAACGGTAAGGTTTGGGGAGCTGTAATTTGGCATAAACGACACTAATAAAAAGACAAATCAAGAAAAAAAATTACAAGCCAAAACTCGCTGGGGGCAGATTCACTTAGCTTATCCTGGCATGGCCTTTGCTCAAATCTAGCCCGTGGTAACATAACTTATATTCAGGTCCGCTCCGCGCAGAGGAAATGCTGGCATTTTGTGTTTGATGGTAATTTGTTTTCTTGTAATAAAACGAAAATTGTAACTTTTTTTGTATTTACTTTTAAAGCTACGTTAAAAATAATGTAGTGGCAATACTAAGCATTTATTTATTTCTTCTCCGGCACTGGTTTCGTTTCCATCGGTGTCATTTCTGTTTCTGCAACATCAGGGTCTGAAACAAAAGGATTTAGATAAAAGTTGGCCGATGGATTGAAAAATAAGAGTGTAATTTCATTCACTTGAAATCTAATCAAATGGCTAGCTTAATTGACTGAAAGCCTATGTACTCGTAACTATGGTCTCTTTTCTGTAAATTTTTAGGATGGTGCTAAAGATTTACAGAGTTCATAGTTATTATTTTACTATTGACAAACGTGTAGATCTTAAATTGCAAAATGACTGATTTGTATATACTGACCATCGATCTGGTCCCACGGCTGAGGGTTGGCTGACATGAACAAGACGAAGAACGTATTAGTGACAAACAGAATGGAGGCCATGAGAAACATGACGATGCGCCACTGGTGTCGATCAAACTGGAAGATAGTAAAAAATATTTTAATATTCGTAAATCAGGAAAGCTATTTATTATTGGAGAAAAAATGAAGGAAACAACACTTAATAGGAAGTTTGTTGTCCCTGATATTGATGCTACTGATGGTACTGAGTTTATTTTATTCGCCTCGTTACTAGTTATTTTAAACTCACTTTAATAAGAGATAACACCTCAGGCAGGAGCTAAATTTAAAGTTCTCAAAATGAATGGGATAAGAGAGCGTCAGGCATACGAAATACTTGAACAAGACCAAAAATCAATCGATTAAGAATTCAACAGACTCCTTGGTGAAGAATAAACTTACCACGTCGGTAACCACGTAGGAAATGAGAACAGGCAGGAAGATGATGCCGATCGTTGAGCAAGTGTTGCCGGTAGCCATGAGGGACCCGCTGAAGTTGGGAGACAGATCTATATAGTTTACCTGGAAGAAAGCGCATAGTTTATTAATAGGAAAAATTCCTAGGATTTTGGGGGACCGAATGACACAAATTAATTTAATTCAAAACTTTTGTTACTTGTCGAAATCGTATCGAAAAACCCTACATAACCCTTAACTACCTACGTCCGATTTCTATAGCACAACCACCTACGAGAGGTCATGGAGACCTCTACTTGAAATGGGTCTAAAATATTTTTAAATATTTATGTTAGAGGTACATTTATATAATATTTACCGTTTTAACGGTTTTAGGGATTTATTAACAAATATCGATACAACATTAATCATCAATATGTTCTTTAAACTTAACATAATAACATTCCCTTATGTTTTTTACGAAAAAAAAATTTCAAAACATTTGGAATATGAGATCACTAAATATTCTGACACTATATATTATTTTCTTGGTAAATCTTAAAGTACAATAATCAGTCATGCAAATCAGCTATAAATTTTATACAAAAATAAGTAATTTTTATAAAATTGCAAGCTACTAAAATAGCTATTTCTTTAGCTTAGTCATATTCCCGTAAAATGTTTTAAATAACAAAAATTTAAATTTTGCAACATGAGATCACAAAATATTCTTAGACCATTTATTTTTTTCTTGATAAATCCTAAAGTACAATATTCAGTCAAGCTAATCAGTTATAATTTTTATATAAAACCCATAATTTTTATAGCCGTTTCTCGCGACAGCCAATAAACAGTTTATTCGAGCATTGAATGCAGATTGGTTTCTTGCATTCAATACATACCTATGTACTGCGTCTTCCGCTGCTTTTTTGGTCACAAGTTGAGCAACATTTTCAAACTTGCAATAATAGCACTTCGTCATCAGAACATGACGAGAGCAGTATATGACTATAGCAGAACATGACATCCATCTAAAACCCTGGTGGTTCTAAGTTTGATTCTAAATCGCTACCTTCATCATCCGGCAAGACATCTTCATCGGACGGCACTTCTCGTAATCATCTTTCGATCGTTGCGTCATTAGGAAGCATTTTTAACTAAAACTAAACCTGATATGCGGTCAAGTATTGAAAATTACAACCTCTTAAAAATAAACGCAACCACCTAGGCAAGGTCTCAGAGACCAGCAAGATACAATACATGACCACCTAGGCAAGGTCGCTGAGACCACTGACGACAGTTTTATACTCACCAAATTTACAGAGGCTTACGTCCGAACGCGTCGAACGCATGGCTAGCACTGAGACGGCAGCGAGGAAAGGTACAAGGTCACAGAGGTCCGTGCCATGAACATACGATGAGTTATTCACAAATTTTGTATTTGTCTGGTCCTGAGGACCTTGCCTAGGTGGTTAAGGGATAATAACGTTTCAACTCAAACTTCTTTTATGCAGCTATAACTTTATTCACTTCCTGCCATAGTTAAGGTTTAAGAATTTAGAATAAGCTATCCAGTAACATATTGCTTATCCTTATTGGTCATACAGGCCAATTAGCCCACCCTCCTTTGACCATCTCTAGGCTAAGTTCTTTTTCACGTCTCGTCCACGACGGCACACTTCACAATTCACATTCACACACATTTATTTACATGGCTTACATTATTATTATTTACTTACAAGGTGAGATATAAGGTATGCAACTGCATTTAGTTAGATACTCTTATTTAAAATAGGTTAAGTTGTTTAGGTATTGTTGTTTTTTACATTTTTTTCTTTTAATAAATCTAATATCTTCTTGTAACTGCATCCGTCTAAAGTGTCTTTATGTGAATTTATAATTATAGGTGTTGTTAGCACCGAAGTACCTACTGCTAGAAATATTCAACTGACGATGATGGCGCTCATAGTTATCCTACGAATCACCAAAAAGGGAATTTAATTTGTAACCGCTTTGTAATTTAAATTACATCACTTGAATTGACATACTTAAGGAAATTTTGTTCCAATTAAGCTCGGTTACTTTATTCGTAGAATGTAAATTTCTACGCAAATACCTAATTTAAATTTAATATTTTAACGTTTTGGAATTATTTAATTTGTAAAAACATAATTGACAAAAGCGAAAGGATAAGTAAAACAATAAAAAAAGGATCTAAATTTCATAGATAATATTATGACTTAAGGTAGCTGTGAGAACTAGCGTGCCAAAGCTACGGTACTAATAAGTAGGTATTTTATATAAATATTATTTATTTGAATCGGCATAAAAGTTTGTTCGTATATCACAAAATATTGATGCAACAATAAATATTATCATTTCATTCTTGATTGAGCCAAATGCCATGATAAAGTTGCAAATAATTACAAAGTAACTTCCACAAGAATTTAACGCAGATATTACATTTATTTTGTAAAATGAACTAACTTCAGATTAGTACCCTGACTGGCATTGCCAATGAATAATGATGATGAAAATCCTTTAAAGTTGTGTAATTGTAGATAATATCATTATATAATTATAATGATTTGCCATTTCTAACAGTTCCACTGCCAAGAGTTCGCCAATTATTATTTTCTAAGATCCTGGCAGTGTATCAGGGAAGTGGCTTGCTGCTTCATTATGTTGAGTCAGCGCCTTTTCTGCCACGACACGTCATGATGTTTTACTAAAGTTCTGAATGAATTATTTAATTTTTGTACTAGTTTTAAGTAGCATGTATTGAATGTTTGTAAAGAATCTTTTTTTATCGATTCTATTTAAATGTGAAAATACCAAATTTTTATTCAATTTTTTTATAGAACGTTCTTATTTTATTCTATTTTTTATGTGGAAATACCACATTTTTATTTTTATAAATATTTACACAAAGGTAAATTGTGAAAGGCAAATGTAATGTGACACGACTCGAGCTGTCTCTAGATTTCCGGCGTAGTGCTCTCCCAACTGAGCTATTATATTGTTACGTCAATCACAGCAAATCTGTAATTTTATTATTTTAATCTACGCTTCTAGAGCGCTCTCTGAGACATGAGAATTATATTTTGAATGTTTCCTACCGGTTTACTGTGTCTAACTATGCAAATTGTGGATATGAACTAAGTGTTTAATCTGTCTATCTATATAAGACTTATTTTAGGTTCATAAGGCAGTTTGGAGCGGAGTGTTAACCCTTCTTCTGTGTCTGGTCAGGATTCTAACGGAGACTGTACCTCTTTTTGCATTGTACATGTCGAGGCTTAAAGTGTTTTTTGTAATCTCACATACGAAAGGTTAATTGTATTTTTTACCATCCATCCGGAGTGAATGCCAGCGAACAGTCCCAACGCCAGGCTCAACAGAAATACCGCGACTCCACTGTTGTGAGTGTACGACACTATTAAGAGACACGCTGCTGTACCCACGGTTGCTGTGGAGCAAAAATATGGTGGTGATGTACTTTCTTTATTATAGGTACACAATATTATATTCAAATGAATATATTGCTATCTTGAATTTCCATTTATACATTGAATAAAGTAATAATATTGGAATTGGGAAGTTCCGACGAAACAAAATCTTTCATGCTACTAAGTTTCATGTCTGCGTTTAATAAAGAAATCCAATGAGGAAAAAAAACAACTATACATTTACATGCCTGTTTTAAAGTTCGATCAGCCGATTTACTACCAACGTCAGGGACAGTAACAAACTTATAAATACATACATACAATCCCAAACAATTAATTAAAGTTGAACGAATTAGGTAGTGAACAAAATTCAAACATGCATTTCTTGTAACTGACAAATCGGAGTATCATGCAGTCACACCAAATGTTATTAATGAAGAATTATCACAACTTACCCAAACTATTGCACAAGATCCGGGACGTCCTTATGGTGAGAAAACCTCTGTTGATACAGAAGTCTGAAGCAAGCCCAAAACCCATAATGGTGAAAGCACTTACTACGTAAGGCAGTGAAGATAGAAGACCACTCTGATATAAAGGGAGCAGATATTGAATAATTAATACACAAACTAAGGTGACAGGGTGAAAAATGATGACCTAACTGGAAGGTAAGCAAATTTTAAACTATATCAAAATATAGAAAAGATGGACTAAAAAGAAAAACAAAAAAGGTCATACATTTAATTTTATTTATAATATTTTTGTGTTTACTTTTTACGAGGTGAAGCTTGTATGAATACATTAAGCAAGAACAGTGAATAGATATAAAGGCAAGCGGAGAAAAAAACAAAATTCAAGAAAAACTAACTTTAACTATGTTAAGCGGATGATAGAAAAAGACCCCTACGCGTTTAATACACCAACAAGAAATGGTTGATATTAAAATTCACGATCATCTAAAAACAATATCCACTTACATTTTTAACATCAAATCCAAGGATATAGTGCATATAAGTAGGTATTTGCGTAAATAGAAAGACGAAACAGACCCCGGAGGCAGTGTGGGTGGTAAACGTCGCCCAGACATTTCTAGACGTAAAAATACGTTTCCACGGCGCTCTTTTTGCCTAAAAAAGATTAATTTCATCTTCAGAATTGTATGAATACTATGGTATAAATGAGGAAGCATGATAAACAAAGCTTGCTGCTTCGCAAATAATTTTAATATGCGGTTTACGTGACATTATCCGAAACAGCCAAACATGTTTCTTCATCAGTGACAGTTATCCATAACTGTGCTGCAAACTACTAGTCCTATCCGAATACTAGTGGGTCGTTCCTGATAATTTTACATGAGTGTATACCGCATATTGATTGATAAAATGATAAGTAAAATAATAATTATGTGTCACGAAAGTTTAAAGAAGATTAATGAGAATTCATTTTGTTGTTTCTTTTTTAACATTGTTGTAATTTAAATTTAGAAGTCCAATATTTAACAACTAGTTCCTTCCAAATATTTCACTCGTAGCTACCTTCTTTTTGCTGCCAGTATCAATCTTGCCCAGGATGTAGTTTTTCTCGGCATTGCTGATCTTCTTATGCAGAGCAGGGCTGGCGGCACCGAACAAGGTCAGCATTGCGAACGCCCCTACACAGAGAACTCCGGTAAGCCAGAATGTCGCTGGCCAGCCTGCAACACTGTCCGCCAGTATGCCTCCGATTTGGAATGCCATTACTGTCCCTAATAACGTTCCTGCAAAAATCAACATAAATGCTTTTTGTTGTAAACAGTATCTTGCATTAATAAGCGTACCTACGACGCCTACTGCCGGCCTAGTGTTAAATCATTTGTGTATCGAAAATCCCATTTTTCTAATGTTGTACAGCCAAATTTAGTTCATTTTCTTCTTTCCAAACACAAACTTAAAGTTTATTTCATTTTTCCTGAATGTTTTAATTTGATACTGGAGACATAACAATAGGTATAAATAATTGCATGGCTCCCAAAAGTATTCAAATGCTTTCTCAACTGTATATACTTAATAAGGAATTACCACGAAATTATAATAATACTCTAAAGACGTTACGAAGAAAATTTTGTGTCTTGATCAACACATTTTCGTTAATTTTCTGGACTGCAGAAATCATTTAATAAAGAAATTCAAAGAATTGAAGACCTCTTTTTTAAGATAGTTAAATTACAATTCCTCTTTAAAAGTACATTTATAGCCTAATAGGGTGTTGGTCAGCCCACACCATATTGCGGACTTTTAGTGGTTACGACAAATTTTTGGTAACTGACGTTGAAAGTCGGTGAATGTCACTGATTTACACAAAAAGGAAACACGACTAAATATTTCAAGTATTTTTTGCATAATAAAGCAAAAACTATCCACAGTGATGAAAGTCAAGCTTTTTCCAATAGGATTCAGTATTTATTTCGCAAGACGAATGAAGGATGGAGCAGCCACCAGACAGAGCGGATACCATCGCAAGTGCAGACTTCTGGCCGACGGGTGTCGTGTTTCGGCAGTTCCGGGGCAATCTGCCGAATCCTACACCAGATTAGACGACGCAACGGAGCCACGCCGCCGTTATTAGTTTTAAGTTTTGTTTATATATCTATTTTTGTAGTAAACAATGTCTTTATTTCTGTGATGCGGTGTAATTCAAAAAAATAAAAAATAAAACAATTAATTAATTAATTGTGTTGCCTTACCAGTGTACACAAAGCTGGCAAGACTGGCCCTTTCGCTTATGGGAACCCAGTTGGCCAGGAGAGTGTGAGCACTGGGGTACAAGCCGGCTTGGCTAGCACCCTGAAGGACGCGGCAACAGCACACTGCTTTCCAGCCACCCTGTATAAAATAGATATTAACAGTTTGACACTGATATTAGTCAAATAAGTGGCATTAATTATAATCAGACGTTAACTTAGAAGTTTGATTTTTTCACATTTTCAAGGAACTGTAAACTTGAAGTTTTATTTCATCTCGATACCTTCGCGTTTCTGAGAAAAAGGGTCTTGTCAGATAGATGGACGGACGGACAACAAAGTGCTTTTTAAGGGTGAAGCAAGACGAGCGTAATTTCGGTAGTGCCATACATAATGTCACATGACGTGATCATGTGACATTATGTATGGCGCTACCGAAATAACGGAATCCTAAAAATACGTAAAGTAATTCGACGTCTTACCCAAACAGCGACTGTGGGAGTAACAAAAGAGACGATGCCATTAATCAGCAAACACATTTGCAAAGGAAGCTTGCCTCCAAAGCGTTGGCACAGCATGCCAGTTGGAAACATGGCAATGCAGTACCCGAGGAAAAACGCTCCGAGGATCATTTCTTGCACTGGTTTTGACCAGTCATATGTCTGAAATAAATATAATACGATCTGAGATAATCAATTTTTATTAAAGCAGTAATGTCTGTTAGCGTAGAGACCAACCAAACAGTCTACGATATCAGAGAAAAAATGGTTTCACAAAATAACACTTTTGCGAAATGAAATATTCGATAAAAAATAATTCGACGAAAACGCAGAGAACCGCAAATCGGATTCACAAACGAACAATGTATTTTTAGGGTTATTTACGCATATTTTCGAAGAGTAATAACGATATTTAAAATAGGCAGACCTTTATTTTTTTTATTGACCTTAACACAGACATGCAAGTTCCAAAACTTTATTTTCATATCGTAGAGCACCAACGAAAAACAATGCAATTATGAAATTTTTATGAAGCATGTAATTTCTCATTTTAATGTGGGTACAAATCACAATTTTGGTCCTGCAATCCAGATGTACCGGGTTCGATTACCGGTCTCTTCCACCAGGTAACGCATTTTATCAATGCAATCTTTGTATCAATGGTTTACTGCAATTATTTTTAACTAAAAACGGTATAAACTCACGTAAAAATTGTCAGGAACGGCCGTTCCTGACAATTTTTACGTGAGTTTATACCGTTTTTATAATTAGTAAAGATGTCTCACGATAGTTTTAATAACATTATTTTTAAGTAATTGCGATAGGTATTATTCAATATGTACTGTCTGCTGGTGCTGTACTAGCACAGTCAGATTCAGACTGTGCAAGTACTTGATCTGTTCTGGAGCTGCCACGATGCCTAAGTTTCGACAATCATAACTCGTTAATTATTAAGATAGATAGATCTTTATTGCTTTCAAATAGTGTACAGATGTTTTAATTGTAAAGATTACTATACTAACATTGTAAAGTCAACAAAACTTACCTGATATACATTCCAAATGCTATGCTCATTTTCATCAATGTGACCATAACTAGTGTCATTCATTTCGTATTCATCAGCAGCATTGAAATCAGTTCCATTACCGTTTATTTCATTAACAATTGTCATATTATTATTGATTATGGCCACTGTACTGTTAGGATCAAGTGTATTAGTCATTGCAACTATTGACACTCCTAAATGAGCTCTAGCTATGTACCCAATTATCATACAAATAAAGACTAGAAATATTTGTACGTGACGTATTCCATAGCCGTAGGTAGGAACTTGAAACGATTCTGTAAAAAGAAATAGTGTTACAAGTACCCAGTGCTTGTTACTAGACTGCGGGAGGATATAATTAGGAGTGGTTTTAACCGCCAAAAAGGATTATTTATTTTTATTGAAATCGGTTATTTTTCTTGATTAACTTTAATATTTAATGCACATAAATTATATCTAGGGATCTTTCATATAATGCATAAGAATATACATATTCCAATGCAGACAATTTATTACGTTGATAACTCTAAACCGACTTCATACCAGTTGTACATAAGCTTTAAGAATCTCTACGTCACCCTAGGCCGTAAGTGGGATTTTCTGGAGAGAACATTTCACTTCCTGGCCAAGGTAAAACTTTAGACAAACTACGGGTGATAATTCATAAAGCCCAATCTCGCATATTTATGGCCCTCACCTTCGATTCGGACCACAAACACCAGCGCTCTGGGACATTCACGAATTCATCGCCCTAGGTATGTAATGTACTAAAACATACTAATTCCGATTAAGTGAACATGCAATGTTATTTAAATGTAATTTGAAATTTATTACGCCTTTTGGATAATCAGGTAATTTTGGTATTTGATAAAATGGAATGTTAAAGTGACTCAGGTTGCCATAAGTTGTTGCATTGCATTACATTGACATGTAACAATACTTTATTGGAACGGGATCAAATGTAAAAAAGTAGTATGACATCTTTATTTTGTTAATTTTAAACAAGCTGATGCGTGTGATTCGAAATTCAAAATAATAAAAAAATCTTAACTTGACTAAATAATGTTGCATTAAAAATAACCTTATTATATTCTATAGAAGGATCATATTATGATCATATTATGATCCTTCTATAGAAGGATCATATTATGATCCTTCTCTAGAATAGAATAAGGTTATTTTTAATGCAACATTATTTAGTCAAGTTAAGATTTTTTTATTATTTTTAATTTCGAATCACATCAGCTTGCTTTTAAAAAAAAACATGTCTTATTTAGTTCTATATATAAGACATGTTTTTTTTTAAAAGCAAGCTGATTGTTTTTTTTTAAGATATTTTGAAATATCCTCATAATTTAAATTATTCAAAACAATAATTGTATGTCAACCATGAACTTAAACGCACTTTTTCACGGTGAAAATGGTAAATTACTTATTTTCTCCATCCAAATACCCAAACCACAGACGTCATCACATGTAAAACGTTTTTAGTGCTCTGTAGGAATGTTGAACTATGACGGTCTTTCTGACTTTTAGAGCAGTCTAAGTGTATATATAAACATCTGATCCCAAAAAAAACAGAAGAGATTGACATTTTATAAAAAATCTACGCACGCCTATTTTCTCCCATTCCCTGTTATCCGACACTCATTGTACCAAAACTCACCATTTTCATAAATCACTTCATTAACTGGCACTTTCTCGTAAACCTTTGTCTTTTCTACAATCGCCATTTTGTATAGAAACGGAGTCGCAATAAGCTTTATTTCGATAAGTACAACGTTATATACATGATGGTAATGAAAACTGATTCAGAGCAAAGACTATAATTATGTTCAGATGCGATACTTTATTTAAAACACAAGTCATCTGACGTAAGCTTTTTTAGAAATAATAAATTTACGAAGTTTTTTTCTGTTTTCTTTACGTAACATTATAATGCAAATATAATAATGTAATAGATTAAAATATGATTACAAATAACTGAATGTGGTTTAAAATTTTGCAAAAAACAAAACGCAGGTAAATAGTAAACGCAGGGTATTTTTTTATATTATTTTGAAATTATTGTTAACTATTATTGATTCATAAGAGAAAAGCTACAACGTAAACCCAGATATATAAGACAACCATGTTAACGCATACATTTATCATAGTATTCTATGTCACTAATAGCTTTTTAATATGATTTGAATGACATTATCAACACTCCATATCATGTTAATAGAGACCGGATAAAATGTTAAATCACTACTTAAAAAAAAAGCAGCTCATTTCCCATACTATGAGTTTACACGTGGTAACTATAGCGTCGCATTCAAACAGGTCCAAATTTAACGTAACCGGGTTATACAAACAGAGATTTTGTTTTCGCCTGTTTCCTCCCCCAAAACTTAACCAATATATACAAAATTCTATTAATATTAAATAGTTTTAACATTGATTGAGATCGCTATTTAGCGATAAGCCCGCCTGTTGTTTACCTCTGTCAATTTTTTTACTGTATATCTTTCATGTTTTGTATCCCTGTGTATTTGAGGTGTGCAATAAAGTGGATTTGTTGTTGTTGTTGTTGTTGATTTGGACAGTAGGAAAACATAATCATATTATACGTCGGACTCTAGCGGGCACTTTCGTGGCTTGTCAGAATGATAGGTAAGGTTTGCAAATCAATCAATAAACTTTCGAGTATTTGTACTTAGTATTTTGTACCTAGTATTTATAATGTGAAATTCCAAATATCATAGCAACTAACTGCGTTATTTATGAACGTACTTGGACTACACATAAGTCAAAATGGCGAAAAAGTTCGTTTGGCTTTATCCGTCACTCAGACAATTGCAGCTGTGAGAAAGGAACAAAACACAAATGAGTTAAGTGGGCATGTCAAGTTCTATGAACACGGCTCTAAGGCTGTACGTTAGTTAGGTGTTTATTTTTTTATATCCTAAATTATAAATAAAAATGAGATTGAATAGTCTGTGTTATATTTGATTTAATTTACATTCATGGATCATGGTACATTTGTAGTTATAATTATTATGAGAATATATAATTAATATTTTTTCCAAATTCTTGGCAGTCAAGGTTCTTCGTCGGCTTGTAAATATCCATTTCAGTGGGCTATCAGTCATCACTTCAAAGAGTATTTACATATTAAAGATGAATAAATGATAACGGGTTACTAATTTAATTAACTATGTTACAAATACTAGGTACATTATAATACTCGTAAGTTAAGATTTTTTTTGTAAACCTTACCTTGCCCTCAAACTGCCCCCTATATAGTCCGACGTATGCATATTACTTTTAATTACCTAATTATTCTTTATTTTTCATTATCTAAATCAAATCTTACTATCATAATTATATTTGCTCTTGCATCACAAAATGCTATCTAGGATCCCGATAAAATAGAAGTAGTTTGTCTGTCAACAATGTTTTATTAGTATCTTATTTTGTGTATGGAAGTTCAATAATAAAATAAAACGAAGTAATTTTTATCATTAACATCATATCATAGGTATCTTTTATAGCGAATCATATTCGTTTTACAATGGATAGTAATAATAGTATGGTAATTACAATGTAGGTACGTGAAACCCTGTTAGGACATTGCAATTTCTTACATACCAAAACATTATTAATACCAAAACCTTTATTTATACAGTAATTCTTGCCTGCAATCATAACTAAACATGGCTAAACATTGTACATTTTTTGGAAATTTTTATTCTTCAGGCAATATTCCTAAGGGGCAAAAGGTACCTGTTGTGGTCGCAATTTTAACCTAACCTACTTTACTCATAGCAGTTCGGTTCTGGCGCTTTTCTTCGTTGTGCAGCTGCTCTGCTCTCCCTCCGCGTGTCCAGACAGAATAATACTCTAGGGGTTTAACAGACAAGGCCACGTGAAGTCGGGGCTTAGCCAATTCGATATTTGAAACCCGGGCTTCTATTTCTGCTCCAAGGGACGCAAGGTACCTAACAAACCTAAGTATATTTAGAGGATTGTTTCCAGAAATTTTATTTTCTCTTTGAGATGTTCGATTTCAATTTGCATCTCTCTATACCTAATTTAGATACAGAAAAAAAAGTGCGACTCCTTAAAAACTTAATTAAATACTTGACATTTAGAATCAGTAATGACTTGGCTTAATCATCATATATTAGTTTATTTCATATTAGCACTATTATAATTTAGTACAAGCAAAGATTAGTTTATTTGGTTACTAGGCTATAAAAAAATGTTGTATCAATATTTAGTGCAAATGAAAATTATATCTTACGTCGTTAGGTGTAGTTATATTAGCACATACGTTATAAGGTCGAGTAGGGGAACCCCCGAGTTATATATAAATTATGTAGAACATGATATTACTAATAACATAAACGACGCATTGTTTGTTAGTTCACAAAAATGATAACATGTTCATTATCCGGTCAGTAGTTACAACGGAGTAAGTGAAAAAGCCAGCAGTTCAAATGTGATCTTAACATCAATGAATACTACATAAATTTTGTTGTCACTTTTGCTATTACTTTTATTGGCCATATTGACATAACTGTATTCGGTGTCGGTATCGTCGTCGGTTGACCACTGCGTACATGAGTTTAGTAGCATACACTACGACATCAAAACCAGTCAGGGATTTAAATTTTAAATTCGGAGTTTTAATAAATATTATTCAAGTCAAGTTCCGAAAAAAAAAAATTAATGGTGAATTCCTTTAATTTTATAGTTTTCGTGTGATTTGTGTGTTACCGATCTCTTACGCATCTTCATTTTGAAGCTAGACATACACAGATACTTAGCATATAACGCAAGCGTTTATAATGAAATATTGGACTTTCATACTCCTGTGCCCCTTTTTACATATAAAATCGGAAAACACACAGAAGATAGGTAAGTACTATATCTATACTATTATAATATTCATGCATGACTTGTATGGGAATGCCAGCATAGCGCCATCTGTTGATACAAATTTCTTTGTCCTCTCGCCATCGAAAAGCCTAGACGGATTATAACCAATTTTAGTACAGGGATAGCTGGACATCTATAATGATGATTATAGAATACTTTTAACCCGACTATCGTAAATATAAAAACCGGCCAAGAGCATGCCGGGCCACGCTCAGTGTAGGGTTCCGTAGTTGCTCATCCTTCACAATAAACTGCTGTTTTAAGCCCGAGGTTTACGTTAAGAAAGATTTTAAGCTCTATAAAAAGGTCGTAAACGCCCTAATCACTTATTACCTTCTGGGAGTCAACTTACGACCTTTTAAAGAAAAAATATGAAATTTGGCGATAACTCAAAAACGGCTCTACCGATTTTGTTCAATATAGTTTTCATTGAAAGTACTTCTAAGGCCTCATGAACATGAATTTTTTCGATTTTTTTTGCCCAGTGGTTGTAAAGTTAGGGGGAGGGGACACAATTTTTTTTTGTTTTTCGAACGAATATTTGCAAAACTGCTGACTTTATAAAAAAAAAAATGTTAGAAGACCCCTATTATTTTTACAAGACCTATTCAACGACACCCCACACACCAGTGTTGAAAAGAAAAAAAAAACACCCCCACTTTAGGTGTTCGAGAGGTACCCGAAAAAAAATTTTTTTTTTGTAATTTTATTTCACCGTTCTGTCGGCGTTATACATACACATACTCATACCAAATTTCAGCTTTCTAGTACTAATGATCACGGAGCTAAGCCGCGGATGGACGGACGGACGGACAGACGGACATGGCGAAACTAGGGTTCCTAATAGTTGACTACGGAACCCTAAAAAGTATTACGTGGACGAAAATGCGTGCACCTTTTAGTAGGTATACAATACAAAATAATGAGAAAAAATATGAAACTGAGGGATCTGAAAACAATACAACCACCAAGAACGGTATAAGATAAGCTTGACTGTATCTCCTTAAAGTCAACAAAAAATACTTTTTGTTTTTTATACTTTTTTATTTTGTTCGAACAACCTCACAAATATCGATCTAGTCCCACAGTAAGCTCTATTAGGCTTGTATTATGGACATTAGACGACGATAAACATACTTATATGTAAATAAAAACATACTTAATTACATTCTATAATCTATTCGTTTTATCTCCAATAAATAAACACATTATTTACTTAATTACAAATTATCTTCATATCCCAGGCACAAATATTCGAGTTCATCACACAAATATTTGCTCTTACCGGAATTCGAACCCAGGACCTCCGGCTCACTGCATCAACCGTTTTCTTTGTAATAACGGCTAGCGGAACCCTACACAGAGCATGACCCCACATGCTCTTTACCGGTTATTCATCTTAGACTTGGCTATAAAAGTGAAGCATTGATAAATAAATAAATAAATATTAAGGGACAATCTTACACAAATCGACCTAGTCTCAAACTGAGCAAAGCTTGTACTATGGGTACTAGACGACGATATAAACATAAAATATAAATATACATAGTTCACAGAAATATTTGCCCTGGCCGGGATTCGAACCCTGGACCGTCGGCTCAGTAGGCAGATGCACTAAAAACATATAAATATTTGACGATGCGGTTGGCTCAGTTTGCAAGCACTAGCCTACTGAGCCGGCGGTCCTGGGTTCGAATCCCGGCCAGGGCAAATATTTGTGTGATGAACTCGAATATTTGTGCTTGGGTCATGGATGTTATCTATATACGTATTTATATATTATGTATATCGTCGTCTAGTACCCATAGTACAAGCTTTGCTTAGTTTGGGACTAGGTCGATTTGTGTAAGATTGTCCCTTAATATTTATTTATTTATACTTATTAATAATATTGATATTCTATAGTTCCAGAATGGTTGCCTACGTCACACTATTGGATTGAAAGTGTAGCGTCAAATGGTATTTTCTGCCACAAAGGATCAGCCAAGACGATTCAGACGCTGTGGTGGACACTACAGGTTGGCTTTTTAATCTCAATTCAATTCAAAAATAGCTAATAATTACATTTTCTAGTATTTCTATCGGCTCAGAGGTATGGCTGCTCTACAAACTGAGCCAACCGCGTACCGCGTCGTCGTCGAATTTGACGTCTACTGGCTTAGTGTGAAATCATTTGTGCACCGAAATCCTCGGGGTATGATAGATTTAGTTTTTTTTTTTTTGCATATCAGGATCCAAACCTTACAGTGACACAAAAGAATAGAAATCAAAAACTGGCAATACTGTAGTGTCAACCTTTTCTAATCAATCTAAGAAAAAAAATTGGGCAAGTGCGAGCCCGACTCGCGCATGAAGGGTTCCGTACCTATACATATAATATATGTATATTATATAATCTATAACAAGTTTGTTGTATGGGAGCCCCCCTTAAATATTTATTTTATTATATTTTTAGTATTTGTTGTTATAGCGGCAATAGAAATACATCATCTGTGAAAATTTCAACTGTCTAGCTATCACCCTTGTTGAGATAAAGCCTGGTGACAGACGGACGGACGGACAGCGAAGTCTCAGTAATAGGGTCCCGTTTTTACCCTTTGGGTACGGAACCCTAAAAAAAAGGACGACACTACAGTATTGCTACTTTTTAATTTCTACTCTTTTTGGTCAGACTGTACCTAAGTCCAGCTTGTGTAATTACTACGAATTGAATTACGAATGAGTATATTAATAATGATTTTGGACAAATTACCGGATGTGTCATAGGAGCAATAAATAAAACATAGATTCTTCTGAACAACGTTTGTTAAGCACCTTCTGAAAATAACGTGTATTAAAATTCTAAATGATATTTTGTGAAAATGTTTGTGATCTTTAGAAAAAGAAACAATGTAAGATTGCAAAATTTCCGATATTAGTAGAATGACAGCTATGTCAATGCTCAGGGAATGTCAATGTTGGACGACGTTCATTGAAAATACTCGTTGTTAGAAATAATAATATTCTGAAAACTGTCTTTGTTTCAAAGTTGCTGAACAAATGTTGTTCAGTTGGAAGAGTAGATTCTATGTTTTAATTTTTTGCTCCTATTACACCCGGTATATTTCAACATTTTTGATTTTGACAAGTAATGATAACTTTATGTTTTGCTTTCCAGATTCACATAAAAGTAATCAGTGGAGATGTTATCGTATACTCCGGAGGATTTCCAGAAGCGGTATTCGATAAATACGAATATTCTGCAGGAGCAGACTCTAAGATACATGCTCTCAACATTAATCCTTTCAATACCGCTTGTGTTGCTGTCAACTTTACTAACAACAGTGATAATAAACATGCAAAGCATAATGAATATCGTATAGGAGTGTTATTCATTAGTAAGTAAATCTTTAAAAGAGAATGTCTTTAATCGCCAGGTGACAAAAACTGACTAAAAATTCTGCCACTGCTCTTCAGAACCTCGTATCCAGTTAGTAGATTGATACTGACATACGAGCTTTATTTTCAAGTCGACGAAATTAATAATATTTGTCACAGTTGAAGCTCGATAGCTAACCAATCGTGACAAGGCATTTTATCAGTCGAATATTTAATCAAATTGAACAGGATATCATTATCTATGGACATAATTGTCCTTCATGTTCCAGCCAAATTAGATAGAATTTACTAATGTTAATGTATTGTCCGTGAGCTATTAAAATGGCCTTTGGATTTACATCTGTCTCGCTCGCTTGTACACGGTCGAGATTTCATCTTCTCTAATTTCACCTGGATGTCCGTCCTGAATCTGGATTTCCGTAGGATCTTCAAATTCTTCGGTCACATAGCCAGGAAAAAAAGACACATGGAATTCCTGCTTGTAACAAGGAAAGTACATAGAAGGATAACCAAGAAGAAGTAGACCAAAGCACTGGTCAGATCATAATAGAACAGAATAGAATAATTTATTTGTAATAAACTTAAATACATCCGCAACAACATAAACATACTACACAAGAATGCGAAAAATGAAAAAATATACTTCACAAAATAATTTGTGGCGGGCACGACCCTTACCGACGAGGAGTGATTTTCATCTGAACTCAAAAAATACTTATTGTAAGAGATCACGTTCTGTAATTTGAGCTTCATACAGTTAAATAATCAATGATTTTTTTATTACAGATGTGGACCGATGGCGCGTTATGCTCATGACAGCAGGCATTATTGTGATATTCACATCGAAGTTTCTAAGCCGAAATCCTGTTTTTTTTTACTTATCTGTTAGTGTTCTGACAATAATGTTTCTGTTTGTGCCCATTCTTTATTTTTTCTGTCAACGTTCTGTCCATGTAAGTTCTACACAATTCATCATGCTTTTACCCAACTACAGCAAAGTCAAAAGGGATTATGTTTGTCTTATCGTACTTATAAATTAAATAATTATTTATTATGGGTTCAATATAAAATATAACGAAATTAATGGGATTAAAATACTAAAAACTGAACTAACTCGTTACGATTCTCGTAGAAGGCCGTTTATTTAGCTCATTTTTTTAAGCTACAGAAAAATCTGTAACATTTTTCAGACAGATTCTTTAACGTTTATTCAAAATTTCGTCCATTTGCCATTTTCATTTATCACTAGGGTCTTATCTATTAGTCTGAAATAGCTCCTTAAATGATTTGCGGTTTCTTCTTTGTGGTCCTCATTTACTGGTTCAGATCTACGATATTAAAGCCTTAAAGCACAAAAAAATCAACGTTAATAATGTGTAACCGAAATCTTTAACAGGTTTAGCATAGATAAAGGTTACGGTTTCGAGTCCTGGATCTGACGCCACCGGTCCTCTTAAGACCTAGAACGCTGCGCTCAATTGCCTATTGACATATCCTTGATTTTAATTTCTGGAGTTTTTGATTTATAGCACTTTATATTAGACGGAAATTTAAATATAACTCCACCATTTTTAGATATCGCAATAGTATCAAGTCCACCTTGTCGGGGGCCTCGGCAGAAAGGTTCTTGAGTGGCGACTGAAGAACCTATCTGCCCCAACAGCCACCGGTTCTACGAGCAATGTGCCCCGCCCACTGCCATTTAAGTTTGGCGACTGTCTGAGCTATAATATCTACAACCACTGTTCTCTCGCGTATGTCATCATTTTTCGGATTCGATCTCGCAAGGAAACTCCGAGAAAAGCTCCGTGATGTAATTAGTTTTAATTGGTTTTGTTTATTATTGTTTTATTTATTATTATTATAATTTATTATTGTTTCAGCAATGCGTAGGAATTGGAGTTCTGGTTACTATTGTTGACTTCTTCTTAAAAATATACGACAGATCCTTTTTAACATATTATACCCTGGTGGCTGGTGTATTCGGGTTTCTGGTGGCGTACCGGATTGGGCCACCGGAGCATCCAAGGAGCAAACAAATTATGATGTGGGCTTTCCAGGTAAGAATGATACCGAAAAAAGTTGTGAGATACAATATAAAACCAAGTCGGTTAATTTATTCAGTACCTATCAAAGTGACCCTTCGCCTATATGACAACTTTGACATACATTTTCACCGGATTACATAACTAAAAACATATTACCATGACCGTGTTAGTACCCGCATTAATATTAAACATATTTATCTTTATCATAAATGTAATGACTTGGCCATCGCACGACAACATAAGTATATAAGAATACAAATAAATCTCCTTTTATTAAAGTGATTATTATATTTTTTGCTTTATTTATCCATACCAATAGATCGGTATGGAGCGGTGCGTACCTATCCAGTTCTTTTCAGCTGTTTTTACTATCTCGTCTACCTATATTTTCTTCTGCCGTCCTCTTTTGCCGGTCGGGCCAGATCCATCTTTTATTTAAGGACGGCCAAGATGAAACAATGAGTAGGAATTTATGTTTGTATTGCGTGACATTCAAAGCGTTAATAAAATTTGGTAGATTTTATTATCATTATAATGTAGAAGGTATTATCGTGTGCGATGGCCAAGTCATTACATTTATGATAAAGATAAATATGTTTAATATTAATGCGGGTACTAACACGGTCATGGTAATATGTTTTTAGTTATGTAATCCGGTGAAAATGTATGTCAAAGTTGTCATATAGGCGAAGGGTCACTTTGATAGGTACTGAATAAATTAACCGACTTGGTTTTATATTGTATCTCACAACTTTTTTCGGTAGAAGGTTGCGAGACTTGCAATTTTTTTACATGTAATGTTTTTGATGGGATCTCATTTATTTTTGTAAGTGGTCCTCCTTATTTTTCCTTTAAGGACTACTAGCTGTGTATCCGCAACTGTCTTTCTTAAAGCTCACTCTCTGTCTCTGTGGGCTTTTCTCGAAAGTTTTGATGAAGCGATTTTTAACAAGCCAGGACGGTAATTACTTCTTAGTCTATTATACTCCGAAATTGCGGAGTTTTGCACTTTAACACTACCGAAGTTGACATTAACTAAATGTAAACCACACAGACTTGTCACTCCCTCTCATGATCCATAATAACCCCTCTCATTATAGATAATGATCCTTCTCATGATTCCTCTCATGACGATGGTGATGATGAGGGTGGTGATGATGGCGGCGATGATGGTGGTAGTGGTAATGGTAGTGGTTATTGTGTTGTGGATGTGGTTGTGGTAATGGTCGTGGTCGTAATGTGGTGAGGATGTTGATTTTACAACCCTCGTCATCACCATCACCACAAACATTACCATCACAATCGTCATCATCCATCACCACTATGACCATCACCATCTGAATCAAAACCCCCATCATCATACCTAATCACCATCATTGGCATCATCATCGTCATCGTCATCTTCATCATCATTATCATCATTAATCATCTACAACAACACCATCATCATCATCACCAATCACCACCATCATCATCACCATCATCATCATCATCATCATCATCATCATTACCAACACCTCCCTCACCACCACCAGTCACCACCATCTTCATTACCATCAATACCCCCATCATCACCACCGGTCACCTCCACTCCACCATCATCACCAACAGTCACCACCATCGTCGTCATCATAATTATCATCATCACCAGCACCCCCATCACCACCACCGCCACCAGTTACCATCATCATCATCATCATCATCATCGCTACCATCACAATTCCAACTCACTGCCCCTGCGGGGTGAGGTAGCTCAATTCGGTACGGCGATGAGCGTGTCCATTCTGTATGTATTAGGTAATAAGTATTATGTGCCTGAGGTCTTAGTATCTAAACCGAAGGTTATATGAACCGCAAAGTTAACTTTGTAATCGTGTATTTTTTATAGGGTTCATAAGGAAATACAAATTTATCTATGCAGCTCGCATAACTGGAAAACTACACGGAAATTTTGTAATGTTTAGGTTTTTTAATGATTTGTACACCAAACCGTAATAGAGCACGAAATTTCAAGCTTGTGTGTCTGCTAGAAGTAACTTAGAATTCGTATGATCATATATAAGTGAGTCAGTGAATCAGTGACAAAATTAAGGAACTTTGACTGGCAATAATTTCTAAACTACTGGTTCAAATTGAATGCAATTTGGAATATGCCTAGGTTATATCATGTTCTCCTGGTGATTCAAAATTCAGGCTTCTAGCTTTGTCCGTAATGAAATACTGGGAGTTTGAAAATGGTCTGAATGGCTTCGAGAAAAGGATGTTACGGCGTGCCGGCAAGCGCGTTTGCTCGACTTGGCGGGGGCACTGCCGTGCCCCCAGATCCTGTATTCCTATGGTCCCACCGGAAGATCAGCGCTGGCTCTTGGGCTAGCATCATGCTGAGGTGGGACTTTCGTGGCACAGCCATAGTAATGCCTATTATTGTTGCTATTTTTTTTATTTTATTTATCATTTTTGTCACTATTTGTAATTATCACAAATAAATATATTTTTTTCTTTCTTATTCATTTCTCCTTAGTCCATCCTTCTGGATAGGCTAAGACCTGGATAGGTCATACTTACTGCTATTTCCTCAGTAACTTTATTTTCTAAATCAAATCCACCTGTAAATAATATCTACAGGGTGTTGCCTGTAACAAAAGCAGAAACTGAAACAGATTTTACTCTTCAACCTAAACAACAATTGTTTCACCAACTTTTTCACGCTTTTGAAACAGGTATCTTTTTGCTCTAGTCACAGCAACAATTATGGTCAGAAAGGTACGCGTGTCAATTTCCTCTACTGTACGCTACCCACCATTGGCATCGCGTTGGCATTGGTATTTTCAGTCCTTTACCGTTCCAAGCTCGATTCCTTTGACTATGTCTCCAATTTTTCCGAGTGAAATCCATTATTGCACATCTTAAATATAAATCTTAGGTAGTTTTGTTTTAAGAAGTAATTGATTATTGATTACGCTCATTCTTAACACAGATATTTAATCATTCATTAAAGTAACCATTCAATTGCTTTTGAAAACTCGGCTACGTTTCAACGCCTTTATTTTTGTTTTATTATTATTAGATACAGGCTCAGCCTATTTTGATTACTGCTACTGATGGATTGTCTATAAAATATAAAAAGCTGTTGAATGAATGATTTTTATTTTGTAAAATATTTGGTTTATAAAAGACGTTTTAAGGTAACAGATATAAAAATACAGCCGCGTTGAGAACCTCCTTTTTGTGGTGGATTCATAAGATATATCTTATAAGATATTATAAGAAGATATTATAATCTTATAAGAGATTTATATTTAAGATATATCTTATGAATCCACCACAAAAAGGAGGTTCTCAACGCGGCTGTATTTTTATATCTGTTACCTTAAAACGTCTTTTATAAACCAAATTGGGATTCTGCAAAATGGGGAGCCTGCAGAGGTTTTTCCCAGGGCTACAGCAAGCGGTTCTTCAAGAGGAGAGTAAATAGGTTCTTAAAGGGTCGGCAACGCGCGTGTGACGCTCCTGGTATCGCAAGCATCCAAGCATAGGTGGCGGTAACTGCTTAACATGAGGCGGGCCGCATGCTTGTTTGCCACCGTTGTAGTATAAAAAAATAAATAAAATAGTGAGTAGGTAAGTCCCTGTTTGTATAAAAGATCACAGCTATTTGTTTCAGGCTGTTGGCGTCGTGCTGATTAGATGGAGCAGTTGGTATGAGGAAGCCTCATTGGTTATCGCTGTAATCGCTTTAGGAATCACTTACATCTTACCATGTATCAAGAAAGAAAAAACAAATGGGTTGGTATATTAGAGGTACCGTAAGTTGATGCTTGGAACCCAAAAACGATTTGGTAATTTTCAATCATATGGTTTTAAGCCTATTATCTCCATTTATAGGTTGAAACATACCTTGTACCTTAGTTTTATGGATTGTTCTTCGGACCATAGAGCCTCATTTCTCGGTCAAAAGATTAGCTTGGCTATTCAGCGGGGGAATGTAGTCAGCATCATAGGTGGCTACATTCCCCCGCAGCGCCGTAATCTTGGGGACATCGGATTTAGTTAAGTTAGAGATTTTTAGATCTCTTATAATAGGTTAAGTTGGTTAGTTTTGTTTTTTACTTGTTTATCGTTTAAAAAAGTTTCAATATTTAATAAAAAAAAATGACTAAGTTTTTTTTATTAGTATCGAAAACTTTTGGTTCCAATTCCAATAGTTTCAAATAGCATCACCTTTCGGTATCTTGTTTCTTTTAATTAAAAGGAACTATAAAAATGTATTTAAATATCACTATACAAAGATATAAACAGTGAAAACATTTTAGACCCTGAGAGACCGATCTAATGCTATCAAGGTCATTTTCACGGCTTATATCATTGCATTTTGTAATATTAAATTATAATATTTATTATTACTTACCAGGAAGTATGGAATTTGAAAAGACCAATTTTATTTTCAGGGAATTGAAAATTGACGTAGAACAGCAAAATAATGCAAAATAAGTAAATTGGCGACTAGAATAGTCAAACGGATGTGCGTGTTTTAAAATAACAAATTACAAAAAGTGGTGGAGTAAAGTAAAGTAGAGTGGTGGAGTAAAACAAAGAAATATTTTTGTATATTTTTTTATTGAAATAAAAACACTCATGCACATTATTATAATGACATTATGGTGCTCAATTATAATTTACTATTATGCTAAATAAACGTTAATAATATATCTACTACAAATGAATTTATTTCGCGCTTATTAGGTTGCCTATCCGCTGGAGTAAAGCTGTCTAAAATTGACCAATCACATTCTCAGATTTAAATGCACTTTCTTTTTGGCTTCGTAAAAACGTAGCCTGATTGGTCTATTTTCTCCGGTCCGCTTTAGTGGACCGTCGGACAGTCACTCACACTTGAATTCTGTCAAAACGTGACGGATGCTTCGTCACTTATTTATGACGTCATAAAAGCAACCATCATAGTCACTCACGCTAGCATTTTGACAAAACGTGACGGATGCTTTGTTACTTATTTATCACGTCATAAAAGTAACCATCATAGTAACTTACACTAACATTTTGTCAAAACGTGAAAAGCCATTGAATCCTACTGACATTTCAGTAAGCCTAACTGTTGTTGGTCTTACTGCTATGTCAGTAAGTTTGAGAGGGCGCCAACGCGCTGGCTAGCTCTCTCTCACTGAGCGTAAGCGTGAGCGAGATGGAAGTGCTCGGAAGCGCGGAAATCATGTTTTTTGAGTTGTGTCATAAACGTGTGCATTTTATATTGATAATAGTTTTACAGTTTTCGAGCACTTATAATTTTTGCATCTATTAAGCTAAAAATCATTGTTAAAAACGGAAGGGTTTTGAAGATCCAACCGAAAATATCTAAAGAAAAGGGTTATGTTTGAGAGATAAAAGTATCGAGAAAATTATTACCAATCGTGTTTTCACGTTGACAAGATTGAAGAAAAACTGTTCAAGTTTCTTATTTCCAAGGGACAGAGATTTTCAATCACTATGGATGTTGAGATGTAGGATCATTCACCTGACGAATTTTGCATGGGTGGGCTCTTAAGGGCCTTATCACACTTGCGATTTGCGAGCGAGTTTTCTATACAAATAAGCGTCGCGGCGAACTCGCTGCGTGATCGCCTTCATACAAAATTCGCTCGCAAATCGCAAGTGTGATAAGGCTCTAACTATTATTGCAGTTAGGCTTTCTGAAATATCAGTTGGATTCACTGGCTATTTTTTTGTTCGGTGTGGAGGATGCTTTGTCACTTATTTATTGCACGATAAAAACACCCATCATAGGTTCGCAGGCAGACTTAGGGTACAACAAATCGAACACTGAACGCGCGTAGTTGTACCTTAGTGTAAAATTAATAAATAATTCATGCCTACTTAATAATAAATTTTACTAATCAAAGCAACATCAAATCTCCTGGCACTTTATACGGTTGCCGGCAAATTTCTTGAGTATCCTTGACTGCGCAGTAGCCGATTTACGTACATGAGCAGATCCGCCATTTTTGTTCAAAAAGAGTGCAGGCAACTATACTCGAGCTGTTTTCTCATTATTATGAAATAGACTGTGAATACAATGTAAGAAATGTTCACCTATGTATGTGTAATAAAAATTCAGCCAACTTAAAAAATAAACCGTGTGTGGAGTCACATTAATGCCTAGATTTTGATGACTATGCTGCTGTCTTTGATGATACACATCTCCTTAGATATCATCTTTTCTGAAATAAAAACGTGTGATTAAAAATAGCACTGATATTCTATAAGGGTAAGTAGCATATTAGGTAAATTATGAAAGTAAATGTACTACAATTTAAGCAGGACTCGAACCTGCAACCCTACTTTTCCGACGTAGTCCTCTCCCGACTGAGCTATAAGATCTTTACGTAAAATTACACCAAATCCACCAAATTTAATTCCATAATCCTACGGCACTAGAGCGCCCTCTGCGTCATATCTTATTTAATAGTATTTTATGCAATCTTTGCACAATGGAGGTTCTTAAAGTCGAGTATCGCGTTTATAAGCTATGTATTTATATAGCTAGGTATATATTTAGCCTATGTAAGGTACGAGACTTTAAGACCTAATTGTGTAACTATTGCATACAAGACTTTTTATACGAGCAAAACTCAGAAAAACATTTTTTACTTTAATCGTCATTCTCCAATATGATTTTTTATTTTTGATGTAACCTTTCTCGTTCAACTAAAACTGACCTATTAAAAAAAAACATGATCGCGATGGCCATGGCGGGTACCTCGTGATTGATGAATTTTTTTGACAAGTAATTTCAACCAATCAGTGAGCATCAAATAAGCTTATGTTCTCTTTTTGAAATTATTAGAGTTGTGTAGAGACATGTCTTATGAATATTAAAGTTCTGTAGCGGGTAACATAGAGCATAGAATTTTATAACAGGATTAAAAAGTGCGTTATTGTGATTTTGTCTGTGAAATTATAATTGACAGATTAAAGTTTGCGAGTATAAAAAATGCTTAAGCGCATTAGCCATTACCTTAGGATGTACGTTAAAATTACATTTTTCAAGGGATTTTTACTTTCCTTTTTAGGGTTCCGTAGCCAAATGGCAAAAAACGGAACCCTTATAGATCGTCATGTCTGTCTGTCCGTCTGTCCGTCTGTCCGTCTGTCCGTCTGTCCGTCTGTCCGTCTGTCTGTCCGTCTGTCCGTCCGTATGTCACAGCCATTTTTTTCCGAAACTATAAGAGCTATACTGTTGAAACTTGGTAGGTAGATGTATTCTGTGAACCGCATTAAGATTTTGATGCAAAAATAAAAAAAATAATAATAAATATTGGGGGCTCCCCATACTTAGAACTGAAACTCAATTTTTTTTTTCATCAAGCACGTACGTGTGGGGTATCTATGGTCTTCAAAAATTATATCAAGGTTTCTAAAATATTTTTTTTCTAAACCGAATAGTTTGCGTGACAGACGCTTCCAAAGTGGAAAAAAGTTGGTCCTCCCCCTCTAACTTCTAAAATAAGAAAATGAAAAATCTAAAAAAACATATGGTGTACATTACTATAAAAACTACCAACGAAAATTGTTTTGAAAGAGATCTATTAAGTAGTTTTTTTTAATACCTAACTTTGCACCTAATTTATATGGGGCGCTATACATACCAAGTGCAAACTTAACTTAACCACTTAGGGATGGAAAGTGTTTGTACGGAACCCTCGGTGCGTGAGTCCGACTCGCACTTGGCCGGTTTTTTTTCTTCTGTCTTATCCTGCCTACTGAACCGGCGGTCTCGGGTTCGAATCCCGGCCGGGACAAAATATTTGTCTGATGAACTCGAATATTTGCTCTTGGGTCATGGATGTTATCTATATATGTATTTATATATATTATGTATATCGTCGTCTAGTACTAATAGTACAAGCTTTGTTTAGTTTGGGACTACGTCGATTTGTGTATGATTGTCCAATAATATTTATTATTTATTATAAAAAAAAACACGCTGGAATGGAGTATAGACGAGTAGTATGTCGTACCTTCCTCATCATCTCCATAAAAATTCCACGGTTTGAGATCGACGCTCATGAACACCACAAAGATCATGTTGGTGACAATTTGTAATACTGCCAAGATAACGAACGTTATCTGCCATTTATGTTGATTCGTCTGAAATCAAGAATTTTAACAAATATTAAATTTAATTAAACCAATGATAGAAAGATCAAACCTCAAAGAAAAATTTGAAGGCGCAAGAGACCGGAATCCGGTAACTCTGTATTACTGGTCCAACGTGTCAACCACTCCACCACTCCAACGGTGGGAGACCTTTCGTTTTCCTTATGCTTTGTGTGTTGAACTTTGCTTTATTTAAAAGTCTTTATTCCCTTCAATAATTATTTGTGCTTTCATCTTATCAATAGTTCAATAATATTCTTCTGTATCCATATTAAATGCAGTGAAACATTACAATTCTTTTTTTATGATCAGATTTTTTCATTTTTTTTATGTGGGTACGCACCACAATTTGTATATTAACCATTGATACAAACATCAAAGCATAAAGAAAAATTGATATACGTTACCAGGTGGAAGAGACCGGGTATCGAACCCGGTACTTCTAGATTACCGGACCAGCGTGTTAACATTTCCACCAATCTAACGCCCAGATAAACTTTCGATTTTTTCTTTATGCCTTGTGTGTCGATCTTTGCATTGTTTATTTGAAAGGCTGTACACCTTAGTGACCTAATGCAAATACGTTAATATTCACATCTTACCGCACTACATTAGCAGTGAACGAGCAAGCGAGAGAGGGCGCTTTTTTTGAAGCATGTTATGTCAATTTTTTTTATGTACACACCACAATTTTTATATTAAACCATCATTGATACAAAGATCAAAGAAAAATTTAAATGCGTTACGGTGGCAGAGACCGGGAATCGAACCCGGTACCTCTGGATTACGGGTCCAGCGGTTTCGATTGGCAATTAGTGACCATTGACTGTTATACAGTGTTCAAGGCTTTTGTGAAGAACAACACGGATCACCTGGAACTGTGAGAAGTCTTACCACGTCATCTCCAACGATGCTCGACACGAGGAAGGGGATAGACAAGCCTGATAGGTTGGCCACCATGTTCCCTAACCCCATCATTGGGCCTGCGAAGTTTGGAGCTAGATCTATCTGGTTAATCTGGAAAAATACAATACAATACAAAATCCACTTTATCGCACGACTGAAATACACAAGGATACAAAACATGAGAGATATACAGTAAAAAATCTACAGAGGTAAACAGCAGAGGGTCTTGTCGCTAAATAGCTATCTCTTCCAGACAACCTTTAGGTAGACTCAAACCCGGTATCTTTTGATTAACGGTTTTGTCAACTTTTCAACTTTTCTCCATCCGTTTTTATCTCTGTACCTTCTTTAAAATAAATTCTATATTGCTATCTGTTCAGCTATATCAAATATAATTTTCGATCGAACGATTTTATATATCAAATATAATTAACATCTTTAGACATATCGTATGAATACATCCGTGGCAGCCTTGGAGTTAGGGATATCGCCGACAAGCTTCAAGAAAGTCGACTACGATGCTTTGGGCATGTCAAGAGAAGGACGTCTGAATACGTTGGTAACAGGGCACTTTGACCAGACCTTGCCAGGTAGTAGGCGGAGGGGAAGGCCTAGGTTTCGATGGCTCAATATTATAAGGAAGGACCTGAACAGCTGCGGGTTAGACGAAGACGGTGTCCAGGATAGAGCGAAGTGGAAGCAAAAATGCAGGAAAGCGGATCCCGTCTCTGGACGGGACAAACGCTAGGAGGATGATGATGTCCTTGGACATATCGTAGCAATAAAATGGTCTAAAATGAGGTGAGATCGTACACCTTAGTAAACTTACATGAAAACCTGTGTGAACTCCTGAGTGCAACCCCAAGCTTATGACGAGTAATGTTACAGCTAACCACGTTGTTTTAACGTAGCACATCCAGATAAGAAATATGGAAGATATAACCATACCTGAAAAAAAAATGCAATAATGGACTAAAGATAACCTTCGTCAGTTCTTTTGCATTAATTCATGCCTCTTATAGAGACAATGGCTTAAAAGATGCCAGATAAAACAGCCTTTCAAGATTAAGCTGATTCTTACTGTGTAATTTGGATGAAGAATAAAATAATTATAATTATGATTAGGTACATTATCTGGATCCACACGGAACACACGCAACACGGAAAAAGATAGGTGACAAACAATATTTTTGCTGTGTGTGTGTGTGAGTGTGATACAGCGATGTGAGTGGATAAGTCAACTTATGGTTGCCCCACTAAAGCTAAGAAACGAGGTACTTTCGCTTTCGCAAGGTGCTTAGCGTAATTTATTATTAACATATGATATTATGAAAGAAATAAATCTAATCTAATCAAATCTTGCAGCAGTAAAATCACATTAAGCAGACCAATAAAGAAAGTCTTGTATTTAACCGGGCATAATAAAATAAAAACTAAACAAACCTAGCTACATAAATAATAACTTGGCAGCTTAAACAATACGTGGCATCTATTTCCTGGGGGTCTATGATGGTTGCGTTTCTCACGTGATAAATAAGCGACAAAGCATCTGTCACTCACACTCGCATTTTGCCAGAACGTAACGAATGCTTTGTCACTTATTTATCGCGTGATAATAAGAAACCATCATAGGCCCCCTGGGCATCGATGCCAATTTTATTTTATTTTTTATTTTATTTTATTTTAGCTGCCAAGTTATTATTTTAGATGCCAAGTTATTATTTTAGTTGGTCGGAAAAATAATAATCATAAAGAAAATAATTAACTTACCGACTGTATTCGAAAACCTTCTAATATTAATGAGACTCATAAAGTTGCGGTTCCTTAAGAAATCTGCCAGGTTTCCAAAAACCAGGGCCATAAAGTACATGGAAATGTACGGCAGCGATGACAGTAATCCATTCTGTAATTATTCAAAATGTAAATACACTTCAAAAGGATTCATTTACAACTTTGAGAAATTGAAACGTTGTACCTAAGTCTTTTGTATGATTTTGATTTTCTTTGAATGAGTTTTTATCAGGTTATTTTGATATAAAATTATTTGTGTACATATGTGTGACTTTACAAGGTTTCTAATCATTAATCTGCTCTCGTAAATACTTAAGCAAAAATATTGTTTAACCGACTTTACATATTTAGTTATCAGCCAGCTCATTATAAACACATTTTGACTACGATTATAAAGTCATATATAGTCTGTATCTGGTAGGGGTCAAACAGTTAGTTTAACTAAGAGAATAACAATCGAGAAAAGTAAATGGCGTGTTACAATTGATATTCTCCATTTTTATTTTCTCTGAAAGTGAACCTTGATTTTAAAAGCTTTAAATTTAATTCAGAAGAATGCTTTAAAAGGCATTAAAGTGTGGAAAAGTAAATTTAGAAACGCTGACCTCACCGCCGTTTAAGATAACGACAAGGAAAAGAGAGAGAGAGCGAGAGAGAATGGCAACTTACGTTTTTCAAGTCAACGCCGAGGACTTTGTTCATGTAGAGAGGCAGTTGAGTGAGAATGAAGAGGTATCCAACTGCGGAGCCAGCGTGGGCTGCTACGAGACTCCACACAGCACGACTTCTGAGTATGTGCTTCCACGGTGTTGGTCTTTTCTGTGAAAATAATGAATAAATGGAAACAGACAACCTCACATAAATCGACCTAGTCCTAAATTAAACTTTTTTGTACTAGACGACAATAATATTAAACATAAAAACACAGAAAACATCCATGACCCAGGGACAAATATTCGAGAGCATCACACAAATATTTGCCCTTGCCATGATTCGCACCCAGGGCCGTCGGCTTAGTAGGTGCAAAATAGTATACGAGTATTCCGTTAGTGGGCTGACTTATGCAGCAGTTGTAATGTTACCGTGTATTTATATTATGCTGGTATGTTTGAAAGTGTGTACTAGAACGTATACCTATACTTTGAAAGTGTATTGCTTCATAGATGACATTCTGAATTGACTTCACGATAGTAAACCTACCTTTGGAACAACATCGGCAGCGCTTTCACCCATGATGAACGCCAGTTCTTCAGTGCTAATGGTTTTATGTTGCTGAGGGCTGGCAGAACCGAAGTGGGCCAGAAGACAGAAGCAAGCCAGGGCCAGACAGCCCCACAGCCAGAAGGAAGATGGCCAGCCGATGGATGGACTGCCACAGAAGAAGCCGGAGATTTGGAAGGACACTATTGTACCAAACTGTGACCCTGAAAAACAGATATTAAAGGTATATCCAAAAATATGCCAGTTGTAGCTTTCTATTTCTCATCTCTCTCAAAGATCAAATTTAAGGATCTTTGTAAAAAACACTTTGTAGGCGTCCTCCTAATCCTATAAAATACCGTTATTCAGGTTTTCAAAAGGACGTGTTGCCAGGTTATTGAAATAAAAATGGGTCTTTATGGGAACTTAAATAACCTTTTACATAACACTGCCACATACAATATTTAAAGCTTAAAAACGCAAAGCGTGAACAATTATTACTCATTGCAAAATAAAATTAGTCTGGGATCAAAACTTAGACCTAATATAATTGCTACAAAAGGATACACCAAGAAAGAAAATAAGTTAATCAAAACAAATCCAAAACTTAAAAGAAACCAGAGAACCACAGAGAGTCATCGTCAATTCAGAACTGTATGGTATTCAGCACGTAGAAAGTTTTTGATAATACGCGCACAACGTGTTTATCTGAAGGCTTACATACGGACGCATAAAACACACCAGGCCGCTAAACCGAGAAACTGAAAAGCGTACCTTTTTGACCCCTATTGTCATTGTGACAATAGCGAAAAAGGTACGTGTTTCAATTTCCTTGACTGTACCTGTACCTTGAGTATTTACTATCTTGGGTATATCGCCAAGCTGTCATTAAAAGGCGATGTTTGTGATTGAAGCTACATAAAGTGATATTTTAGATTACAACTCGATCAAGTTAAGTTTATACGTGATATTTATGGCGTTGCATATGAATGAGGCGCAAACTTAAAGCGACTGGGTTGGCGAAATGCGATATACTTAAGTTACGAACGTACGGAATTGAATGGTTTTTCGTCATACAACAAAATTGTTTATACAAATTTTAATTGAGTGAATTCAGGCGGTAAAATTATTGGTATTTACCCAGATATAAGAAATAATTAAGCGAGCGTAAAGATTTTTTTTTGTAAGAGCGGGCAAAGGAGCAAACGGATCGCTCGATGGAAAGCGATTACCGTCGCCCAGAGGAGTCACAAGTGCGTTTCCGGCCTTTCAGGTCCGTACGTCTTTTCTTGAACGTTTGAAGGTCGTATCGGTCCGCAAATACCGCAAGTGACAATTCATTCCACAATGCAGTCGTGTGAGGCAGGTAATTTCTAGAAGCCGTATGTTTTCGAAACTTCGTGTAACTTCCGGACATGGATTGTCACGTGCGATTTTACGGTTCTTCCAAAGAACGTCGATGCAATTGCAAAAGTCCGATACGAGTTTGTTTCACCATTATTTTGCTTTGTTTATGTTAAGTTGTACGTTAAGTTGTAGTCGCACAAGTAGGACTACCCGTAGAAAATACCTATTAGAAAGGTTACATTGAATGAGTATAAATAACCATATATTGGACTAATGGTTATTCGTATAAAAACTAGAATATAATGCTCTTTATTGCACACGTCTACAAGAAAGAAAAACAATCGTGGATTACAGGTAAAATTACAATAGAGATAAATCTAAATCTTTAGCGATAAAGAGCGATCTCTGTCAAACAACAGCAATACAACGACAGATAACGGTATATAGGTTCTATGTGCATAATTATGTCTTCCACATAAAACAATTTTTTCGAGTTTTTTTTATGGAGTGTTTTACTCAAGTTTGTGGATAGATTCGTGACAAGATGCGTTTAATAGTTAGGATAACGTTACTAATAAAACTCTGCATTAGCGCTATGCCAAAAGTTACCACTATGACAGTTTTTATTTTTCTTACTGATATGAGTAGGTACGTGGTGATTTGTGACACGTGATAGGAATGATGGGGAGGATCACACTGAACAACTTATAGTGTGGGGTCCACTTATATACTCATTGCGAAAAAAAATGCTAATTATGAGTTAGTTGATACCTAATTATCCAAAATGTATGGAAAACTCACTTGTACTTCAGTGGATTGTTTAATATTCTGGCTTCTCATTTGTCTTTTCTAGGTATACAGTGTGTTACCGCCAAGTAGGGTTTTCTTAAAGTAGAGTAAAGTAACATAGATCTTTAACGTATCCATGACCTTAATTTAATTAAGTAACTTAAATTCAGGCTTTATTAACTTTCTAACAAAATTTTAATTGCCAGTAATGTACAGTAAAGTTAATTGACAAGTGAGTGTTAAATGACAGCGTGATATGAGTAACGACAATTAAGCTGTACACCCACTACATTGAATGTGCGGATTTAAGAAATTTAATTGTGCAGTTAATTTACATAATTATGATTAGCTAATACATGCAAACAATTACTAATGGATCATATTATTATCAGTTTTAATAAATGCCTGCATGCCGGTAACAGGCTGCATAATAATAAGAAATTTGGCATCACCACAAAAATAATTTGATTCTGTTCAATATCTATGGAAAATTAAAAATTTCTCAGTGTGACTATTCCCATTAGACCGTTCCCTTATCGGCCATTGAATAACGCGGACTTGCAAAGTACATATTTGCAAAAAATGTTCAACCAACCTTTCAATATTAAGTCCAATGTGAATAACAGTATTATAGCAAGTATACAGCCAATTGAATAAAACTTGAACATATTTCAAATTGCGAATATCAAAAGAACCAAAATTTGTGACCTAAAAATAAAAGTCCAAGTACCATTTTCAAGTCATAGTGATTTCAATTTTAGAGTCTGTATCACAGAGCTGACCTTTTTTAAATGGATTTTGTTAATACGGCTTTTTGTTTTCATTTAGCGATATTTTAATTCGAAGAGCTGTAAGTACCCTTCAGTTTGAAGCGAATCGTTACCACTGGAATTTAGCACCGTTGAGTGTTTGCAGATCCTTTATGGTAAATGTTTCTGAATTGGCATGTTTTTAGGGACCCCTACTCACTGCCAACGGAACACAATTTGAGATTTGAGATTGTCAATCGCACTTGATCGATGAATCGCAATCGATTGTTTTCTTAATTCTTTTAATGGTCTTTTTTATAATTTTTTAATAGAAAAAGCATTCTATTCAATTAATGAGTATTTAGATAATTGTAATCATAAACGAGCCGTAAGATTATATAATAATATTGCATGTGTAATTTATATTGAATAACAATAGTAACTTTAAAATATTGAATAATGATAATAATTTTGTAATCATAAATGGTAAATACCTAGTAATTAAGAATAATAATATTTGTATGCTTAACGGCGAAACATAGATGTACGGATCCTGTATGTCACCTATTACCCACGTCTATGTTTGACAAATAAACATTTTGAATTTGAATTTGAAATTATCAAGTTTTTAAGTCTTACTTTAGGGTCATTATTTGATTGCTTGAAGGAATAATTTATGTGAATATTGACACAAGGATAAATTATGAAAAAAAATGTTATTTGATCTACTACAATCTAAGCAGGCCTCGAACCTGCGATCCTTTGTTTCCGACGTGGTGCTCTCGCAACTGAGCTGTTAGATCATTACGTCAATCACACCAAATCTTTTATTCCTAATTCTACGCTACTGGAGCGCCCTCGGCGTCCTATGTATGTATTTAAAATGCTTATGCGCATTCGCCATACCCTAGGATGTGCGCTTTACACGCACGATCCCCAGTCCCCATTGCTTTACATCAAGTGTAAGGACCACGAGAGGCGCTATTGTAAATACCACATTTTTATTTTTATTAATATTTTACCTTTGTGTCAATATTTATAAAAACAAAGATGTGGTATTTCCACATTAAAAAAATAATCGATAAAAAAGATAAAAAAAAAAAATATATGTGGATACGATTTTATCGATATAGCTGAAGATCTCAAGCAATATTTAAAAATCGAAATAACATAAATCAACAAAAATATGACTATGAAAATGAGGTGTTCCATTTCAACGCGCGAATAATTACCCACTAGCAGTGCATCCAAATAGGTATAACTCGCAAATCCAAGGTCGTGTGGTCGCGCGATCTGATTGGAACGCAATCCCCATACCACAGTTATGCAGTAAAAGTAGGCTTGGGTCGTCAGTCGCCCCTGTTGCATTGATCTGTAAGCTCCAACCAAGGTCTCTTGGTCGTGGGGTCGTGATTAAGCGTCATGGTCGCCAGGGTTAGAACGCCCTCTTTCAAGTGATAACATACCAGTATACACGTAGGTGCTAAGCCGTCCCCTTTCGCTAAGCGGTGCCCATTTGCCCAGTATTGTGTGGATGCTGGGATAAAATGCTGCCTGAGTTACGCCCTGTAGGAGCCGGCAGACGCACACGCCTATCCAGCCTCCCTGGAAATAAGACATTGGGATCTATTGTAAAAAAAAAATTGGCTTAGATTATAATCTTGTAAGTTCATAATGTGCAGTCAAGGAATTACAAACATGTACCTATACATTTTCGCTCGTCACAGTGACGATAAGGTTTTAAAAGATACGATTTTCAGTTTCCTGTACTGGACATCATAGTATTAAGTATACTATGCTAGAACTCGAGATTTCATACAAAAGCTAATTCAATTCTATGCAAAAAATGCGCTCTAACATAATACTAGCTGACTTAAACTCATCACTGAAGATAAATATTGAAGTCCAAACCCCACTTTTAAACTCTTTGACGTAAAAACTTCATGCTGTAGATCAACATATTAGTTATAACTATTTGTTGATTTTAAGGTTCAAGGTTTGCACCTTAAAATTAGGTTGTATAGTACTAATTATCTAAGCTAAGCTAATCCACTTAAGAACTGAATACCATTGAACAAACCACAACTGGTAGGTAAACCACAAATTAAGATAACGAGCTCGTAGTAAAAGCAGATTGTAACCACCTTGGAAGGTTAATATAGATTATCGACTCTATTTCCTTGGACATTAGACTACAAAATGCACTAACAGAATAATGGTGATCATAACTTTTTGGAATTTTACAACCGTCCGACCCTCCACAAGAACGTATTCTCTTGAAAAAGGACTATGATCTCTCGTCAACAAACATTTTAAACCTATTCAACAAGGAATAAGGTTGAAAATTCAATATCCACGCAATGTAGTTCTAACCATTTTTTGTAAGTAACTGGTTGGCGCCAGGTTGGCGCTTATGAGAACAAAATCAGATAGGATTGTATTAGACACAATGCTATTAATGTGAATGCAGGTAAGTGGATTAGCTTAGCTTAGATAATTAGTACTATAGTTACACTGAGTTAATAGAAAGAGAGAACATTTATTACCCTATCAAAGATAGGTAAAAAGTAATAGGTAAAAAGTAAAAGTAAAAAGTAAAAAGTATTTATTTTCTCCACCACATAGCATACAGTTTATATACATAGGTGTTAAGTTTATGAACTTTATTATTTGCCAGATTGACATACAAATACTGTAATATAGCCCGATACGGGAAGGGTATAATTACACCTTAAACTAAAATTATTCGCATTGTACGTTTTTTTTCTTTTATAAGCAAATTTATATTGAGTACTAATGGGTATGAACATTTTCTAACGGATTTTGAGTGTGCGTTAGGTATAAAAAAAGTTTTTTCTCAAACATGCAATGAAATATTGTCTTTGCGTTCCTTATAATAGGCTCGGAAGTATCGGTTTTTGGGCGCAACAACTCGAGAGGACTGTAAAGGGATTTCATACTGCTTTTCAGGCCTAGGCCTGCAAAGTAACTTTTTTTTTGTTTCAACAACAAGGTCATTCACACAGCTGGCTGGTTTGACAAAAAGCAGGTTTTGTTTTTAAAGGTTGGTTGTTAGACACTTGTGGAAAAAAAAATTCAAGATGGCGACTTTTTTTTTTCAAAATTTCAAATTGGTGCTAGGCGGCTAAAACTCGGTATCGGGGGGCTCTTGGGGCTCAAAAATATGAATCTGAAATCTTGTCCGAAAATTCGGTCAAATTCGGAAAATATCGAAAAAAAAAAACTATTTGTATGGAGAAAATTTCAAATTGGTCCTAGGAGGCTGAAATTCGGTATCCGGGGGTTTTTGGGGCTCCTGAGTCAGAATCTGAAATCGGATTTTTTAAATTCGGTCAAATTCGGTATCGGGGGGCTCTCGGGGCTCAAAAATATGAATCTGAAATCTTGTCCGAAAATTCGGTCAAATTCGGAAAATATTGAAAAAAAAAACGATTTGTATGGAGAAAATTACAAATTGGTCCTAGGAGGCTGAAATTCGGTATCCGGGGGTTTTTGGGGCTCCTGAGTCAGAATCTGAAATCTGATTTTTAAAATTCGGTCAAATTCGGAAAATATCGGACAAACAATATTAAGTGTTATTCTTTGAAGTATATTTTTTTATTTCATTGTATGTTTGAGAAAAGCACTATACATGCCTCGTCGTGAAAACGGATTCCCGGCCTCGTATCACTATCCGGCCTCGCTCGCACGCTCGCTCGGCCGTATATACCTACTTGGCCGGAAATCCTCATTTTCCCGGCCTCTGATGTAATGTACTATTGTAAGTGACCTCTGTAAATCTTAGAAAAAAAAATTCAAGTGCATTTCTTCTGCACTAGGGCATCGCATTTTACAGTTTTAACATTCCGTATTGTTGTCTAACAGATTTGTCGAGAGATTATGTCAGCGCGATACGAAACGAATGAAAAAATTATAAATCCCTGAAAAGATTATACAAGTGACTTTTGGCAACGAAAATGTGTTTAGAACTATGAAATGTAATGACAGTTTTAATTTATAACAGATTTATCAATAGCTTTATTTTATATAAACGATTCAATTTTTAAATCGTTCTCTAGGCCACAAAATTTTACGCAAAATTGTCAAGTCGGCGTAGTGAACTCATTTTCATAAAAGTAATCTATAACACAGAATTCTAACCAATTCACCCACGGGAACAAGTTATATTACTTTATTAGTTATACGCGACATTTAAATTTGAGCGCGAACGCATTGCATCAAGTTAAGACTGCGCCGAACGTTAGCGACTGACCCATAGAGCGCGAGGAATGCGTATTTATTTAGATCAGCGCGCGGCCGCTATTGTAAAAATGTATGGAGAATTAAAATATTTTTTTGATAAATCTGGACCTTTAATACCAAGCAATAATTGAAATATCTGATGCGGACAAATTGTAATGTAAACATTCATCTTTCAGAAAGATAACCTTCATTAACAAAATGAATCGGTTCTTGGAAATATAAATTTGACTTTAAGGTTGTTTACAAATACTATCCCATCATCTAAATAAATAGGTTTGAAAAGTTAGTTCTATTCACATTGCACCAATACAATCTCGAATTATATTTGGGTAAGTAATTCCACGTCATGTCATTCATGATTTCAAACAAGAGCTTTATTGCCTTAGGTTAAGGCGAATAGATACGTGAAATGGTGAATAATACATTTTAAGTCCTAAGGCTTGTAATCTAGCCAACGTAAAATTTTGATAAAAATATGTTACTAGCATTTGCTCGCGGCTTCGCCTGCGTTAAAACCTATGTATACACTATCCTACGGGAACGATGTTTTATTTTGTCAGGATAATAAGTAGCCTATTTGTTAAGTTAGGGTATAGACTATCTCTGTTTCAAATTGCATACATATCCGTTTAGCTGTTTTATCGTGAAAAATAAACAAACATACACACATACTGTCACTTTTATAATATTAAAGGGAAATTTTACTCGCAGTACGGATACTGTTATCACAATATAGTTGTATCTTTTAAATCTATAAATAGTATTTTAGATTGCAAAATTGTTTTATGTTTAATTTTTTTAACTACACCTTAAACTAAAATAATTCGCATTGTACGTTTTTTTTCTTTTATCAGCAAAGTAATATGGAGTACTAATGGGTATGAACATTTTCTAACGGATCGTGAGTGTGCGTTAGGTATAAAAAAAGTTTTTGTAAGCAACCTCTATAAATCTTAGAAAAGATTATCCAAGTTCATTTCTTCTGCACTAGGGCATAGCATTTTATTGTTTTAACGTTCGTTATTATTTTCTAACAGATTTGTCGAGAGATTATGTCAGCGCAATACGAAACGAGTGAAAAAAATCTCACTCCCTGAAAAGATTATACAAGTGACTTTTGGCAAATAAAATGTGTTTAAAACTATGGAAAGTAATGACAGTTTTAATTTATAACGACTTTTGGCAAATAAAATGTGTTTAAAACTATAAAAAGTAATGACAGTTTTAATTTATAACAGATTCATCCATATCTTTATTTTATATAAACAATTTAATTTTTAAATCGTTATCTAGGTCACAAAATTTTACGCAAAATTGTCAAGTTGGCGTAGTGAACTCATTATCATAAAAGTAATCTAAAACATAGAATTCTAACCAATTCATCCACGGGAAAAAAAAATACTTTATCAGTTGTACGCGACATTTAAATTCGAGCGCCAAAGCCTTCCAATTCTAAGCATTGGACGGCCTTGGCGCTCGAATTTTATAGAATGTATTATTCCTTTCTCTGCATTCCAATTAGCCGACGTTCAACATACAGACATTTTTTTTTTCTTATAATATACAAAGGTAAGAATATTTTAGTAGTCAGTAGTATAATTTAATTTTTTTGTTTATTTTACTTACCGTTTTTTTTAATGCCAGTAGATAAGTTATACTGTCGGTTGATCTCCAATCTCCATTCGCCGCTCGCACAATTAGAACGTATGAAGCAACTCAATGAGTTCTACAATCGAAATATCGTTTCAGCGGTGCGCGGTCGACGGGGCGAATAACGTTAATCTCCTCACAAATCTTTGAGAGCCATACTCGCCTGTTGCTCAAACTTAACAGAGATATTTTATACTTTAAATTATGAACGTGCGGGTTGAGCGCTCGGATCCCTGGCGATAAGCATTCGCCTAGTCCTTACGAAGTACTGCGATCTGCTGCGGTTAGAGATGGGCGCTCATGGGTAAATACCCGATGAAGGCCGGGTAAATACCCAATCTACTATGACTACTGCCCGGTAGATTGGGTATTTACCCGGTATTTATCGGGTATTTACCCATGAGCGCCCATCTCTAGCTGCGGTTCGCCTCGCGCCCCGTTCTCGTACGAGTACATTCGGTCGCGAGCACTCCTTTAAAATTTTCCCATTAATGTAGTAAAAATAGACCGCGCAATCCTTCGATATCGTATTAATACGTTAATGAAATAAAATAACATTGTTGGCCGTGGCCGGGAAATAATACCACACGATTGAGTAATTAGAGTAAGTTAATAAGTATAACAAACGTAGGCAAATAAAAAAAAAAAAAATGATTCTGTCCAAATCAATATAAAAGTTTTTTTGGACTTGTGATCTTCTCCGAATGATAAATAGGGTATGGTTTCTAAAAAAATCGTGCGTTTAGAAGTTGCTGATTTAACCATTCAAAATGTAGATTGGTGATTATTTTCAAGCATATTTGGAGAAAAGCACTATACAGGTCTCGGTGGAAATGACAGTTCGTGGATTCGTATTAATTTAAGGACTCTGACTTCCTTCAAAATCTGCTCTGCAGTTATGTACTATTTATCTCCTCCAATTATTTTTTAAATCAGGTAACACTGTTACCAAATCAAGACATAAATTTTATAGCACTTTCGATGTTTATTAGTGACTTATTATAACAACTTTTATCTTTAATGTTTTTCTTTCTTAATTCTTTTATTTTATTTTTTATTTCCGTTTTCTGCGAGTAAAATTTCCCATTAATTATGAAAGGGACCGTATGTGTGTATGTTTGTTTCTTCTTCACGATAAAACAGCTGAACGGATATGTATGCAATTTGAAACAGAGATAGTCTATACCCTAACTTAACAAATAGGCTACTTACTATCGTGAAAAAATAAAACATCGTTCCCGTAGGATAGTGTATACATAGGTTTTAACGCAGGCGAAGCCGCGAGCAAATGCTAGTAACATATTTTATCAAAATTTTACGTTGGCTAGATTACAAGCCTTAGGACTTAAAATGTATTATTCACCATTTCACGTATCTATTCGCCTTAACCTAAGGCAATAAAGCTCTTGTTTGAAATCATGAATGACATGACGTGGAATTACTTACCCAAATATAATTCGAGATTGTATTGGTGCAATGTGAATAGAACTAACTTTTCAAACCTATTTATTTAGATGATGGGATAGTATTTGTAAACAACCTTAAAGTCAAATTTATATTTCCAAGAACCGATTCATTTTGTTAATGAAGGTTATCTTTCTGAAAGATGAATGTTTACATTACAATTTGTCCGCATCAGATATTTCAATTATTGCTTGGTATTAAAGGTCCAGATTTATCAAAAAAATATTTTAATTCTCCATACATTTTTACAATAGCGGCCGCGCGCTGATCTAAATAAATACGCATTCCTCGCGCTCTATGGGTCAGTCGCTAACGTTCGGCGCAGTCTTAACTTGATGCAATGCGTTCGCGCTCAAATTTAAATGTCGCGTATAACTAATAAAGTAATATAACTTGTTCCCGTGGGTGAATTGGTTAGAATTCTGTGTTATAGATTACTTTTATGAAAATGAGTTCACTACGCCGACTTGACAATTTTGCGTAAAATTTTGTGGCCTAGAGAACGATTTAAAAATTGAATCGTTTATATAAAATAAAGCTATTGATAAATCTGTTATAAATTAAAACTGTCATTACATTTCATAGTTCTAAACACATTTTCGTTGCCAAAAGTCACTTGTATAATCTTTTCAGGGATTTATAATTTTTTCATTCGTTTCGTATCGCGCTGACATAATCTCTCGACAAATCTGTTAGACAACAATACGGAATGTTAAAACTGTAAAATGCGATGCCCTAGTGCAGAAGAAATGCACTTGAATTTTTTTTTCTAAGATTTACAGAGGTCGCTTACAAAAACTTTTTTTATACCTAACGCACACTCAAAATCCGTTAGAAAATGTTCATACCCATTAGTACTCAATCTACTCTAACTGACTACAAAAAATCACGCACTTGTATTTTATTGAAGTTCAGAACTGTTCCCGTATCGGGCTAATAATGAGCAAATGATATTGGAAGTGTTTCCTGTCTATAATAATAGGCATGTATTTAACGCGGCGACAAATTAATCTGATTTAGGAATTTATAAAAAATTAAAGGGGGTAGCAGAAATAATAAGTTGGCGACTAATTGCGGAGACTAGTATAAAGTAAAAAGTAGCAGCTAAGTAATCAATTTTCGGCTTTGTTTCAATATAAACTAGCATCGAGTTATTGTTTTGGCGACTGAATTAACTAATTAAGCGGAAACATGACAGCGGATAAAAAGTTGAAAATGGCCTACTCTAATTGTTCAATGGAGATTGCATATAAAATAAATCAAGGTCATAAAAAAAATGCTTTGTGCGACATTTTAAGAGCTTTAATCAAAGTTGAAAATTGCATGTATAAATAATAATTTTGGTCTATAGTTTTATTTAGTGGCTCTGATTTTGGTCAATGTGTACGAAAAACGTCAGACTCTGTCTTAGCCTCCGGCGCTGCGGGAAGTGCAGCCCTTCCGCCCTTGCGTGGCAAAGCACGGTCGCCCGTACTCCGCTCCGTAGCTTCGGCTTGTTGGTCGCCTTCGGCGACCAGCCTCAGCCGCTCCGCTCCGCACGGCTCCCGAGCTTTGTCACGGCGGGCGAGGGCTGCTCTCCCTCCGCGCCTCCGGTTTTTTATATACACTCTAGGGGTAGGACAGACAAGACCATGTGGAATCGGGGTTGACAGCTTCGGTTCTGAGGCAAGTCTTATGATAATGCAATGCTTATTTTCAAACTTAACGCCGCGCGACGACCCGCACTCCACTTCAAACGAACGCGCTTATCGCCGTTTTCATTAAATTATGGTTTCGAAAACTAAAAAAATAACTCCCCATTACTTTTATATAGTACCCATTTTAATATTTAAGCTGCCAGCAAATCAAAGCCCAAAATGCTTTTTTAAGATGGAGACCTGTAGTTGCCACTAATATAAAGTTTGTTATCCTTCTGCTAATATTAGTCGCCAAGTCATTATTTATAGTACCTCGCCTATGATTTCAGTAATCTTGTTTATTATTTCTGCTACCTTAAAGTAGCTGCCATTATGTGAATTTTAAGATATCCTTAGTTTAAAGCTCATTTAATATAAATGATTGCCAAAATATTTAATCGCTGACAAGTTATTATTTTAGTTGCAAATAGTTTGCTGCTCTTTAATTTTTCTGTCGCCGCGAAAATAATAAGCCATAATAATACATTCTAGATGTCAACAATAATTTAGCTATCACACCACAGCCTAAGGAAAGCGTCGCCGAATATACTAAAGATTGGTCTTCAAAATTCTTCTGGAGGCAACGCCAAAAGCAAGACCAGTACTTACAAACTTTGGAATCCAAGGTGTGACGATAGATGTGACTCCATTAACAGCCAAGGCGACCATAATAGGTATCTTCCCTCCAAACTTCTGGGCAATGATTCCCATTGGCAGCATCATTGTAGTGTAGCCGACAAAAAACGCGAACAGTATAATTTCTTGTTGCTTTTTACTCCAGTCGTAGGTCTAAAAAAGAATTTCATGCTATAGTTTATACAATTGTTCGCAGGAGAGTAGGCTGCTATGGTATGGTCACGTAAAACGGTGATCATCTGACCACGTGGGAATATTGGCACTACAACTTTCCGTACCCAGTCGTAGATCCAGAGGCTAACCCAGAACGAGGTGGAAAGATGTTGTGCAAATGGATAACTAGGCACGAGTGAGTGTCAAGTCTCCGAAGACGATGTCGTGGACAGGGCGAAGTGGAGAAGTAAAAGAAGGAAAGCTTACCCCACCACCATGTGGGATAATAGCTAAGAATAGAGAGAGAAAGTTTATACAATTCTTTAAATTTACAGATAGAATATGTTACGAATATCGATTATTTAATTGATGACCTCTTTCCTTATGAGGACAGCTAAGGAATGGAACTCTCTTCCTGCGTACCTGTTTCCTGAAAAATATAACTTGGATCTCTTCAAGTCGAGAGTGAATAGGCATCTTCTAGCCAAGCATGCTCCATCTTAGGCCTTATTGTCACTTAACATCAGGTGCAATCGAGGTTGAATGCATGGCTATTTTGAATAAAAAAAAAAAAGACCTCCGCCTTTAACTACCTAACCGTAGATTTGTCACTAGTTATAGAAACAAAAATAAAGTATATTTTTCAAATGTTAACTGGTTTCAAGCCTGTCCTCACGTATTGCTACGCATCCAGCGGACTCCACGTAATATAATATACCGATAAGAAAATCTAGTCATAAAAACAAAGTTTATAATTTCAAAATCGTATTTCGTAGGTATTTGGTTCAACAAGTCACCATAGCGATTCAAAGGGGTAATGACGCTGGGATTATGGGAACTATATTGTGCCGGGTGTGTTGCGGGGCGGGGTGTTTTAAGTTGGGTGGGCAGTTTTGACAAAGCGTGTTGTCGATATTATTTTATAACTATGGTATCGAATATTTTATCCTTGGGTCATGGATATTATCTACATTTATGTATGTATCTATATATTTTTATAATAATGTATATCGTCGTCTAGTACCCCTAGTACAAGTATTGCTTAGTTTAGAACTAGGTCCATTTATGTAAGCTTGTCCATTCATATTTATTATTATTATTTAGTATTGGTTAAATGACAACGAAGCGTGTTGCGGATATTATTTACTTTAAATAAATCATAAATACTTATATCTCAAAATTTGCACGCAAATTTGTGTATATGTAGTGAGCTAGTGAGATACTTGTATGTATACAAAAACACAATAAATTACTTTTATCAATTGTGTTACCAACAAAGTTTTGCCCATTATCTAAGTATATTGATTAGGCCTACCTGGGATACGCCCGAATTTTTCGTCCCACAATCAACAGCCATAAAACTCGCATTCCCACTGCTAAAGTTTCTTGTGCAGCTCTGGTCTTTCATAGTCATGGCTACCATGGCTACGCTGAGATGCGCTTTGATGGTGAATCCGACCGACAGGCTGATGAAAAGTATGAGGACCTGCACGTGTCGGGCCCCAAAACCTCGAGGGGCTTCATAAGGAGGGGGTGCTGGAAGAGAAATGGCGCAGGTAAACCATACAATATGCATGCCGCCAAAAGATAAGGTAAATACAATTGAAGTACAATGTCTAAGCAAGCGCTTGCGGGAGACAACAGGCGATCCACGGCTTTCTCGCGCAAAGGTTATCCATTGCTATCCAGCGCGGGAATGCTGCCTGCGTTTTGGGTACCCTCCCACGAGGTCCCGATCTTTTTTAATATTATCCCATAGTCATAGTTACTAGTTTAAATAGCATCTACATACCATAATTTTCAAGCGTTTCTTTTCCAAGCTCATGTATGTATTTATATTCTCCTTTACTGTTAGACATTTTGCGCAACAATGCGGTTAATTTCAATCATTTCACGTGTATGTTTTATGATAATAAGCCATCACATGTAGAGATAATTCTGTACCACTGTAACTAATTAAATATAGTATTAATCACTCAAACAAAAATAATTTGCTACTGTCAAGAGATAAGAGTTTTGTAAAATATTTGCTTTGTAGCGGAAAAGTAGGTAATAGCTGAAATTACTAAGAAGAACTTTGTTATGTTTTTAAACCCGGCAAAAAATAGGGGTATGTGACTGTGTAATTTTGGGGACCATTCTAGGGTCAATATGGGGTGAAGTCAAACGTCGGAGGATTGAACACTGCATAAGATAGTGAAAATTATATCAGAAACTAGGAAGAGCGCGCAGTTTTGTCCACCGTAGACGGGTAGAATGTATCCTATAAACAATTTTAGATGGTCAGCAGGCTATCCCTGTGCCACAATTGGTTAAAATGTATCCAGCCGCTTCGGCATGATGAGAGGACAATGGAAATTATGACCAAGAGATGGCGCCAGACTGGCGTGGCGCCGCGCGCCCATACGAAACAAATTACGATCCTGCATCACGCTATTAAAATTTTCCTGAAATCATGACACCCTCCATAGAAAACTGATTTTGACAAGATCAAGGCAACGATAATATCGTCCGGGAAGATTGGACAAGTTACAATATAAAAAAAAAAAAAACCGACCAAGAGCATGTCGGGCCACGCCCAGTGTATGGTTCCGTAGTTGCCCATCCTTCACAATAGACGGGCTTAAAACAGCGGTTTTAAGCCCGAGGTTTAAATTACGAGAAAGATTTCAAGCTTTATAAAAACGTCGAAAACGCAAAAGTAACTGAAATTACTTATTATCTTCTGGAAGTTATCGATTATGTTTAAATGCATTATCGCACTTAACTAATATGTGTACCGTCCGAAGTATAAGGCCACCGCGCGGCAATTACGTCATTTTTAAGAAAATTATGAAAATTTGCAATAATTCAAAAACGGCTCGACCGATTTTACTGAATATAGTTTTCATTGATAGTACTTACTTATAAGGCCTCATTTTCATGAATTTTTCCATAATTTTTCGACCCGTGGTTGAAAAGTTAGAGGAGTGGGGGGGGACGTTATTTTTTGGATTTCCGGAGCAAAATATATTTACAAAACTGCTGACTTTATCAAATAATAAGGTTTGAAAACCCCTATTATTTTTAAGAGACCTATTTAAAGACAATCCACACACTAGTGTTGTAATGAAGAAAAAAATCACCCCCACTTAATTTTTTTTTTTAGTTTTATTTTACCGTTTTGTCGGCGTGATACATACCCAGATTCGTACCCAATTTCATCTTTGCTAAGCCGCGGACGGATGGACAGACGGACAGACGGACATGGCAAAACTATAATGGTTCCTATATACCTATCTATAACTATAGTCCTACTTGTCGTATCCGACAATGGCGACTCTTACACTCTCTTTTACATCTATAACGGTTCCAAGTTGACTATGAAACCCTAAAAAAACACTGAAAACGTTATTTATAATATGTAATAAGAACTTTCGATTCCTCATGAATCTCGTCATTATTATTGGAGGTCGTATATGTACTGGCTACATATTAAGTTTAATCGTATTACACATGACATGCTTGTCATAGAATCAATACAAATTGTTCTTGTGACAGACTTCCTTGAAGTAGGACGTAAGTTAATATTAAACCAAAATAAAGCACCACCAGCTCACTGCCACTCTAGCTGATGTTATAAACATGTTTTTCCTTTATGAATGACTTTAACATGGCTGACGCAAAGCCTGTTACCACCCCGATGGAAGTGGGAATGAAACTAGAAAGATCAACTAGTTCCCACTGTAATCTGCCGTATCAGAGTTTGATAGGATGTTTAAATTATTTAGCCTGCTATACGCGACCGGATATAGCACACGCAGTTAGTGTACTTTCTCAATTTAATTCGTGTTATGATGAGTTACACTTCAAATGTGCGAAACGGGTCTTAAGGTATTTGAAAGGTACGTCTAACCTATGTCTCACTTTTCGCAAGTCGGGAGATACAGACTTACGTGGTTACGTTGATGCAGATTGGGGCGGGGCGCTTGATAGAAAATCTTTTACGGGGCTAATTTACAAATTAGGACAAAATATTGTTTCGTGGGAGAGCAGGAAACAAGCAACCGTATCCTTATCCTCCACAGAAGCAGAGTATGTAGGACTGAGTCAGGCTTCGAAAGAAGCGCTCTATTTACGTAGTTTACTGAACAGTTTGATAACTGTGGATAGTAAGGCCGTAGTAATTTACAATGACAATCAGTCTGCGCATAAAATTGCAACTAACAAAATGATGCATAATAGGACGAAACACATAGACATAAAATATCATTTTATTCGTGAGTGTGTACTGACTGAAAAAGTTGAGATAAGGTACATGTCAACTGATAAGATGATAGCGGACATCTTAACTAAAAGTGTTCATGGCCCGAAGCTTAAAGCGTTTTTGAAGGATTTATCCCTATCAAATTATTCCATTAAGGAGGCGAACTGTTAGTTAGTGATGTTTTGATATTCTATGTATGTTTTTTAAGCGTCATGTAATAGAATAATTTTCTACATATTTATTTGGTTATGCATGTGTTAATTTTGTTAGATTTCTTCTGTTTTTGTGTTGTACTTCTGAGTATAGCGGTGTACAGTCAAACACAAAAGTGCTAATCATATAAATGATTTTATGTGCCAAGTACAGACAAGTACAGAAGTGTTTAGGCATATGTGTAATAGATTAAGGGGGCGTATTGGAGGTCGTATATGTACTGGCTACATATTAAGTTTAATCGTATTACACATGACATGCTTGTCATAGAATAAATACAAATTGTTCTTGTGACAGACTTCCTTGAAGTAGGACGTAAGTTAATATTAAACCAAAATAAAGCACCACCAGCTCACTGCCACTCTAGCTGATGTTATAAACATGTTTTTCCTTTAATTATATCTTCACCAAATTTTTAGGGGACTATTCTGGAGATGCCTCCTCACAAGTTCTAAGAATTTTATATAGACTATAAAAAAAAACTAATAAAAGGAAACATTTTTTTTATTTTTTATACATAAAAATTTTGATGTGTCAGTGATACTGTTAGTTTATTTCAACTAAGATAATTTATATAATTTTATCGGGTTTAGACAGCATACCTCTCAGCTTGTGTACTTAACTTACTATTAATATTTGGATATCGCATAGCAGTTCTATGAATCATTATTTATTATTCGTTTAGATGATAATCATAATTTATTTTCACGTTTTATCTTTCACAAAAATACGTTTAAATTGACCCAATGTGATAACTTGGTCGATCTTATAAGGGTGACACCCTCTTACAGGCCACGAGCATTTGCCTGTAATGTAACCCTGACACTACACTACTCGCGCCGCTGACCAATGTTGGGCGGATATGATAGTGTGGCGAGGCACATACTTTAATCTAGAAAGTCATATTTCGGCCAAATTCGCCTGCTTCCGGGGGGCTTTGTCTTTCACCCTCCAGGATATCACTAAATTGCAGTCTTATGGTGTTAAATTTTAATTCGAACCCCCCATTCTTTCGCCTCCCGCCCTGGGATCAACGCATAATTGGAGTGTTTTTGTTGTTCAGTTGCTGATATCGGTGGCCTTTCAGTTATGATCACTCATGACCTCAATAGCAATAGGATTTTGTTAACAAGATAAATAAACTTAGATCCCTGTTAATGATACTGGCTGTAAGTGATTATCTAGATTAGTCAAATAACCCAAAATCATACATGTCTACAAGGTCAAAGCATCGGAATCATCGTTATGGTCGGCAGAACTCATTTCTGAGTCGAAAGTTGCGACCTCATTAAAGCTATCGTAACTGCCCAAGCTATAACCATTATTGAGTAGTTTCGTTTTTCTTCTATGGTCTCCATCATCGACTCAACATTACTGACCACTCAATTGCTTTTGGTATCTACGGCTACGGGTTACCGCTCTTATTTTATTATAAATGGAGTCCAACTCAAAATTCGAAGAAATTGAGGGGCCAAAGGATTTTCGAGAGTAACTGTACGACTTACTTTAATAAACACCCAAATCACGAGAGGTGTGCCCTTTTTTTTTAAGAGTTCCCATGATTTCTCCTGTAGGACGCCATCATCAGATTCTTTTCCTTACGCTTTCTGTGTTGATCTTTGAATTACTTACTTATTTTAAAGGCTTTATGAAACTTGAAACCGTTAGACAGCTGTAAGCCATACTTTGTAAAATATAGAATTTCGACATTTCGTTCAATTTATATTTATGAAGTAGCTGTATTTATTCACAGTAACCCCGATTTATTTCAGCGAGGAACTGTTGCAAACACTAATCTAAGACAACGTGACAGCACTAAACTACTATATCAACTTTCCAACACTGCTCTTCTGAGGAAAAGTATTTTCGGTATTGCTTCTAAAATTTATAATAAGATACCTAAAGTGATACAAGATAACACAAGTACAAAATTTAAGCGTGAATTAATGAAATTGTTAGTAGATAAAGGATACTATAGCCTTAATGATTTTTTAAATGATAGTAGCTTTTAATTTAAGGGACTCTATGTAACATGATTCAATGAAGTTTTAATATTATTGACTGTAAGACATCATTATTAATGTAACTATATTTATAATTTTAATTTTAATTTTAACATTTTATGTGGCGAGCTCTTGTGTCAGAGGCCAAGACTTATTTTGGATTGCTGAACCAGCGCAGTTACTTAGTTATTTTATTTAGTTGTTTTGATAATCTCTATTTTTGTGAATTATAATTTGTACGCCGAAAGGCAAAACATGGAGGACATTTTTATCTCTAGCAATAACAACATTGTGTATATTTACTCATGTTTGACAAATAAATTATCTTTATCTTTATACCTTAGCGACCTCTGTCTGAACACGTTCATTATTATTATGTACTCGTATAAATTGCAGTACCAATGCAACTGATTTCATCTTATCTTTGTTTTGATCTATATCAACTGTTCAATAAACAATGGTGTTTCCACTTTCAAAAATAGATAAATATTGCATTTGTGCTATTTTGTTAAGGTAATATTAGGGTTATTCTTATTAATTTAAAATCGTGCGTGTGAATAAATATTTATTACTAGTTAGTCTTTGTCTGTTCTTGAAAACTATACACGACTTCTTGCGCCGGTTTCTCCATGTCTGTATTATTCTTAATTTCTTTCTCCTTGGCTGTAATAAAAAAAAAATATTAGTTCGAGTTTTAATACAAAATAATGTGAATACTTGCGGACATATTATTATTCATTGTAAAGTTTAATATAGATACGAGTATTATTCTTCAGCCGGTTAGTTTTTCAGATATTAAAATAAAAGGTACTCCTTTTTCACTTCAAATAAAAATTACCTAACCTTTTTTGTTGACGGTTCAGTTAGAACCATATGAAATATAAGTGGCTTAAAATGCAAGTTTTAGAGCCCAAATATACACCACTAAGTACAGAAAGGCACATTGTGAAGTCAACCCGCGCATGTCCCGTTTTCCGGTGCGTGTCTCCCCTCGAGAACTCGTCGGCTCCAGCGACCGTCGGTTTTACGAGCAATGTGTAGTTCAGTTTTGCAATTCTTGCAGTCATGTTAATTACTTTGTTCGACTAGTGGTGATCTGGTCGGTTTGGTGTGGTCTAATCGTGAGTTTCGAGTACATTAGCAATCTTACCCCCTTCATGGTCAACTGATCCCTCATAAAAATCATCCCGCGGGCTCAATGACCCCTTTCGGTTTTTTGAGTGGGTAAGTCGTTCCACCTGTCTGGCCAACTCAGCCCACAGGTTCAGTTGACCACTCTCTACCGCTATAGGGTTTACTTAGCCCATGGGTTCAGTTGACCACTCTCTACCGCTATAGGGTTTACTTAGCCCATGGGTTCAGTTGACCACTCTCTACCGCTATAGGGTTTAATTAGCCCATGGGTTCAGTTGACCACTCTCTACCGCTATAGGGTTTACTTAGCCCATGGGTTCAGTTGACCACTCTCTACCGCTAAAGGGTTACTCAGCCCACGCGTTCAGTCGACCACTCTCCGTCGATTCCGATCACTGGTTATTCTATGATCTCTTACGTAAATAATGACACAAAGGTACATTATGAATCGATAAAAAGATTCTATACAAATATCTCTTACGTAATTAAATTTCAGTGCAAAGTTTGGTTTTCATATAAAATTCAGTATAGCTGATAAATCTAGAAATAGGTTGCATAATTCCAAGTTACTGGCTCGCATTAATTTATGTAGGTATTATTATTAATTGGTCGATATTATACGTCAATGATCACCTTCAAAAAACGGGTGCGTATTTTCTCACATAACTTTTTAAGTCCTATTATCTGAAGTCCGAAAATATTTCTCATACTATTTTATATCATAATGATCACTCTTCATAATTTTTTTTTATACTAACGATCGAAACTCATAATCATCAGAACTCATAAGATCTCTAATCATACAACTTGTTTATACCAATATTTTTTTTCATATATTTTCTTAAATCTAACTCATAATCATCAAAACTCATAAAATCAACACTCATACACCTTGTACATACTAATATTTGAACCACTACCAGGAAAATAGATTGGATTACAAAATTTGAACGAGCGAGCGAGCGAAGCGAGCGAGCAAAACCTTTCAGAGCAGATCCGACGTGGCCGGGTTAGGTTAGAAGGTCAGGCGGGAGCGAAGCGTAGCGAGCTCCCGCCTGGCCTTCGAGGTTTTTTTTTTTTTCGTTCCGAAAAAAAGGCTTGCTTATATTCATACTGTTTACATACAAGAACAACCCGCCGAACCACTACCAGGAAAATAGATTGGATTACAAAAAAATATGCTTTCCATAATGTTACCATTATGAAAAACAATATTATGAGTTCAAAAATTTTCTAATGAATGCCATTATGAATAGGAAAATTATGATAATTGTCTGTTATGAAGTAAAACAGTTATGAAAAAAAATAATATGAGTTTTAACATTTCTTAGTAATGACATTATTAAGAAAAAAAGTATGATAACTGACTGTTATGAGTTCCGATGGTAGTAAAATAAAAGTATGAAAGAAAAAAAGTACGAGGAAAAAAAATTATGAAGAGTGATTGTTAGGAAGAAAAATCGGTAGTAAAATAGAAAATAGGAATAAAAATTTTATGAGAGCCAATATGGACCCTCAAAAAACTCATCTAAACTATAGTAAGCAAGGTCCAAGAGCAAGGATTTGAGTTTGCTTGTGAATATTATGTCGCTATGGCATATTTTATGTTTTTTGGTATTTTGTTATACATTTTAGGCCCAACGACGCTGAGTGACTTTCTAACCTTGGCAAATCGGTGTTTGGGAACTTGAAGCCACGGTTCCCTGCAGCTATTGCTTTAAGCAATATAATGTGAATTTAAGCCCGTGGGCCGAGTAGACCCTTTAGCTAAAATTACGTAGTCGTCTGAGCCCGTGGGCCGAGTAGACCCTTTAGCTGAAAATAGTAGTCGTCTGAGCCCGTGGGCCGAGTAGACCCTTTAGCTAAAATTAGTAGTCGTCTGAGCCCGTGGGCCGAGTAGACCCTTTAGCTAAAATTAGTAGTCGTCTGAGCCCGCGGGTTGAGTCAAGTCCAGTTACCCACGCAAAAAACCGAAAGGGGTCATTGAGCCCGCGGGATGATTTTAATGAGGGATCAGTTGACCATGAAGGGATCTTACCTAATTCATACTCGTCAGACGCGGCATCGTTCCACGGCTGCAGCTCGCTGGTACCAAAGAAGCGGAATACCATGTCACCGGTGATGATCAAGCCTGCTGCTAAGAAGAACACAATTCGCCATCTAGCTGGGTCCGTCTGGAATCACAACAAAAACATTTTAATCTTTTGTCAGAAAAGAGACTGATGTGTATCTTTAGCAGCATTTCTTCCTAACCGATGTCATACCATGTCAAAGCGAAAGCTATTTAAAAAATATAATAAGGGCAAACCATAGGCCATTTCGCGGTATCACGCGGTACTTATTACTGATAAAAATGTAGTTTTAATGAAAATTCAATGGAGACGTTGGGTACGACATAGATACAGGTACGATGGGATCAGCCTGGAGTACCAAAGAAAAGCAGAAAATGTTTTTTGTGTAAACATTAATGAGACTTAACTTATATTTTAGGGCTTTGACTTTTATCAGCAGTATTTCAAGATTTTTCCTTATTATTTTACATTTTATATACGTCGTCTAACTCGTCGATCATGCGAGCTACTCCCGTCGTCACTTCAAAAGTCGAAGTACCTACATAATATATGTGCTATTTCTCCTACTCAAACATGTTTCAAATCGAATGTGCACATTGGCACCGCATTAACCACGAATTTTTAACATCGTAGTTCTTCAAAATTGTTCTTTGATTTACTGATTTTTTAATACTTACAGGATTGTCTCCAAGGATGAATCCAGTGCTGAGTGGTGCCAAGATGCCGAACAAATTTGCGATGCAATTGGTCATGCCAAACATAATACCGCCAAAGTTAGGTGACAAGTCTATGTGATTCAACTGAAACAATGAAAATATATATATATATATGAAATTTTTATCTAAGTATAAAAAAGGCACGACCATACAATTAACACAAGAATTTGTTCCTTATTCTTAAAAGAAATCATGAATTTAAACATTCCCAAAAAAATAATCAGGTATATTTTGCTCTTGTATTACCTAAATTTTTCCATATTTGCTTCTAAGACATGGGCCAATAATACATAAATAAACACAATGTCCTTGAATTGAACGAAAGATGACAGGAATAAGTAAAATGGACAACATTTTAGAGAAAATAATTACCGTTATTTTAACCAGAAATTAACAAGGAAATGTTGAAAAATAAGACACTATTTTTCTTTATTCCAAAAGTGAATAGACTAATACTGCACTAGCGGCCTCGAATGATTCTAAGGTCAAACGCTGAGCAATTCCCGTCTCTTTTTAAATATCTATCTTACCACATATCCAGAGCTGCAGCTGGTCAGTATCCCACCGGTCACCGTCATCACCACCACGGCCAAGGTTTGGTGCTCTCTCGAGAGGAACGACATCACAATTAGGCCCGTGCCGGCTCCCAAGCATCCTGAACATTAAAGAAAGGTTTTAACTACTTAAGACCTTCCTCAAAGGTAACCTTACTGTCGAAGGCAAAATAAGCTGAACCAAGACGGGATCACTACGTGCCACAACCTCCACTGATAGCCTACAAACCAGCGCGTATCCTTGTATCAGCTTTGCCTTCCGTTTTTGTTCGGCACGCATTCGTATTCACTACGTCAATCATAGTGCATACGTCGGTCGGCAGCTTACACTCCCACTAACCAATTTTACGTCGGATTTGAAATTTACTACTATTAATAATTTTCCTGAGACTTTTATAAAGATAGAAATGATTGCCAGGCAAGATGTAGCAAACAAAATGAAAAACATTATTTGCGTTGTTTCATTTTATTTCTGAAGGGAATTGTAGTCGGAAATCTATAATTCCCAAGATTTTGAACTGTTGAAGCTGACAATACGTATAACTTTTCTCCTCCTCCTCCTTGTGTCGTGTTCCTCATTGCTGAGAGTCGTGACCGCCACGAATGATTTGTGGACGATTGCTACGTATAACTTTACACAATTCTAATGACAATCTATTTTAATATGAGAATATAGGTCCTTGCCTCTATTGCAGACGATTTATGGTAAAATGTTTGAGAGACACCGTTTCTGGTGGCTAACTAAACCGAGACGAGATCGACACATTCTACCGCAGGCCTGACAAGAGAAGTGTGCGACAGGTGGTACTGCGTCGCCTTGTCGACGTCTTTGTCTCTTGTCAGCGAGTGCCGCGAACCAGGTCTCATCGCATAACTTGCGACCCTCCAAAATGCCTTTGCGACACTCCATCCGTTGCTCCGCAAACTTTTCCCATTTTTGGTGGTTAATATGGAAGGCGGCCATGTACCTCTTTGCGCAATCTTTAAAGCAAAGCAATGGCCTGCCAACGTTTCTTCTTGCATTCGCCACCGCGCCAAGAAGAACACTACGTGGAAGACGAGAGGTTTCCATCTTGTACACATACCTATTGAATTGAAGAGCTTCCTGCAAGCATCCAAGCTGAGTAATTTCTTGTTGTAGATATAGTCGCTAAGGAAGCCGGCGGTCGTTTGGACTATCGCTTGACAAACAAACGGTAGCGCTGACAACGTCGAGCTCTGCAATAAATAAATACATATGTCGGAGACGGTCATGAGTATAGAAGCTCATCGAAACCGGCGCGCCATTGGAAGGCAACAGTAGCGCCCCCTTGAAACAGTTTTGGCAAGCTAGACAGAGTCTTGGTGGTTCACTCAGCGAACGCCCACTACACTTCACTTCGGGTCACCATCGAGTGCACTACTGCCTTGGAACTGTCCCGTTTCGTTGTGCTATAACAAGTTGATTAGAGTCCGTGAATTATTATAACTCGGCAATCTAGTGTTAATTGAATAAAGACTTGTTTGAGACTTTATTACGTAGCTTACAGACCTCTGTGTCAGGAACTGTTATTTTATGTTTCGTTGCTTAAGGAATAGATCAAGTTGATTGTATCTGAAGTGTTTCATCTTGATCGAACTACCTCCTCTTCCACAACAATGTCCGATAGGGCATGTAATGTGCCACACACCGCATCGGCCATCCCTACCTATCCCCGACATAACACATGAGGCATTAAAAGATAAATGCAACTTCATTTGCAGAGGAGGAAAAAAGGTATAAAAGGTGGAATAAGGTATTTCTTCGCTTTAGCGTAGTTGTAGTTACAATTATATGTTAACGCATTACGAGTTAATAAGTTAAGTTTATATTGTTATGACATTAGCCAATACTATTTTTTTTTAAATTGGCTTTCTTTATTTCAATGTCATTTAAGTGAAGTGGTCATATCTACATCATCATCATTATTATAATATCAGACTTGCGTTGTTCACTGACAAAGACTTCACGAGGATTTCTCAAAGCGTGGTTGTGTGCTTTCCAACGGTTTCCTCTAAACTTGACCCGCCGATTGTCTACCTTGTCAAACAACTCGAAGCTGCATCTTCCGATAAGTTGTATTTAAGAATATTCTACTTACATTGCTTAAATCGATGCCCAACGCCTGTTTCAAATACGTAGGCATCTGAACGAGAAACATTATGAAGCTCCAATTCGAGCCAACGTGAACTATCGCCGTCGCATAAAGAGGCTTTGAGGTCAGGATACTTCGCCAGGGTATGGGTGGACTAGCCTGCAAATATACAAAATAAGATAATAATAATAATCATAAAATATCAACTCTTAGGTATGAATGAAGATCCTCATAAATTGTAACATTTTATGTCCTATTTTTATAGCTACGTTTCTGAAAAGTTTTAAGAATATCTGTTGAATAGTATTTGCGTTTAAGGGCCGATTGTTAAATCACCAGATAAACTTATATGCCAGTTAAAATTATTGCTATCCTTTCCTCCCGTCATATATTTAAAAGAAAAGTGACAGCCAACATTTATCTGACAGATATGTTTTATCTGGTGATTGAAAAATCGGCCCTAAGTGTATTAAGGATAAGAGAGGTAAGATAGGAGAAACCAAAACATAAGGTAATGTTAACCTTTCCACTGGAATTCAGAGAGTTCTCGATATAACTCCGCTCTGCCTCTTTCACCCAGCGGTGTTCCCGAGGAGTGCTGCTAGCGAAGCCCCACCAGAAGACCGCAGTAGCGGTGGCCAGGGTCCCCATCGTGTAGAAGATGAGAGTCCAGCCCAGTGTCGTCTGAGAGAGTATACCACACAGTGGCATTGTCAGGATTGTTCCTAGCTGGATACCTGGAAGTTTCAAAGGGTTATAGAAAAGTTATTTTCTCAAACATGCAATGAAATGTCGTCTTAACTTGAGTTCGGCTTCGAAGTATCACGTTTCGGGCAGAACAACTTGAGAGAATTCTATTTTTTTTAACATGGCGTCTATGTTCAAACACTGAATTATATTTTTATTGCGCGCGTACCATGCCATGGTGCCACCTATGGTCCCATCGGAAGATCAGCGCTACCTGTCAAGCTAGCATTATGCTGATGTAGAACTTTCTTGACGCCTGCATATTTTTTATTATTATATAAGTATAATACTAAAAAAATATGAACTAAAGTTCATAGTTATTTTTTATTTGGCACTATTTAATGTAATTTTGTTTTGTTCCTGAATATTTTTTTTCTTTCAAACACAGAGATATATCGAGTAACCTGCGTAAGCAATGCTGCTAATTCTGGTCCTCTCCTGCGGTGGCGCCCAACGACCCAGAAGCGTGTGTACGCTGGGCATGAAGCAGGCTTGAGTCAAGCCCATGGACGCACGGACTAGACATACTGCTATCCAGGAACCCTGAAATCAATGTTAATAAAGTTTCTAACAATTGGCTCAGATTTGAGGGTGCGTCTCCACTGAAGGGGAGCGGAGCGGAGACGTGCGGAATCGACCAGTCACAAAAGTGAAGCGGGGCTGAGATACAGATATCAATTCAGGTAGTTGGTCTATTCCACACGTCCGCTTCGCTCTCTCCTCTCCGCCGCTGGTTCACATATCTAAGTTGACCACCTGCATGTCATACAATACAATACAACAACACTTTATTGCACACCAACAAGAAAAATATTACATGAGAAATCTTAAATTAAACAATGGTAGACAATAGGCGGTCTTATCGCTAAAGAGCGATCTCTTCCAGACAACCTTTGGGTAGCGGAGAAAACAAAATTAAACAGAAAATAGTAGGTGGTGAGATAAGAACTTCAATTATACATACAAAATATTAGACAGATAGGTCATACACTTACACAAATAAGTATCTATATGTCGGGGACGGGTACGGATGGCCGGTGTGGTGTGGCACATTAGATGGGCTATTCAACATAGTTGTGGACGAGGAGGTAGTTGTGAGTAAGATGAAACACTACGGATGCAATTAACTTGATTTATTCCTTATACAATGAAGCACAAAATAACAGTTCCTGGCACAGAGGTCTGTAAGCTAGGTTATCAAAGTCTCACAATAGTCTTTATTAAATTAACACTGTATTGTTGAGTTATAACGTTTCACTGGTTCTAACTTGGTATACAATACAATACAATACAATACAACAATTCTTTATTGCACACCAACAAGAAAAATATTACAATCAAAACCTTAAATTATAAATGGTAGACAATAGGCGGTCTTATCGCTAAAGAGCGATCTCTTCCAGACAACCTTTGGGTAGAGGATTAAGCAAAAATAAACAATAAAAGAGTAGGTGGTGAGATAAAAAATAAAAATTCAGCAACATAAATAACATATAAAAGACACAAACTTAAATAAATATAATTAAAGATAAACATACATATATACATAAATATATATACATAAATATATTATATAATATTCATACATAATATAGGCACATACACATATAAAACACAACACAATATAGCACAACGAAACGGGACAGTTCCAAGGCAGTAGTGCACTCTACGGCGACCCAGAGTGAAGTGTGGTGGGCGTTCGCTGAGTTAACCACCAAGACTCTGTCTAGCGCGCCAAAACAGGTTCAAGGGGGCGCTACTGTCGCCTTCCAATGGCGCGCCGGCTTCGTTGAGCTACCGTACTCATGAGCGTCTCCGACACGGCCATCCTGCGATGACACACGTCCTCGTGTGTTGCTCTGAAACAATCAACAACCAAAACAGTATCCACTCGGTCACTCCTGACCAACACGTCAAAATGGTAAGACAAAACAAAAACTTCATCTTTCTTTTCGCATCAAATAGTTACTGACACTAAAACTAAAAAAATATCATAAAAATCATTTTGACAACTAAGTGAAAGTTTTTGTTTTATAACCGCAATATTTCAAAACATACAAATCGAATTATGGTATCCTGCAACCAACTACCAATTGTAACATTACTTATTCTCTCAATAGTGCAATACGTTTTAAATGAGATTGTACTACAATGTTGCTTGTTGTGAAACAAACTAGCTATTTACCACTTCTACCTTAGAAAACACATTAGGAACTATGTACCACCATATCATTCCCTTTTGGTTCGCCTTATTGACAATATCAAAACATTTAAATCAACAAAAATCCGTTCAACAAAACAGGTATCTCATTCGTGGCCTAGGGCTAATTTAGCCACCCAATACGCGCATCCCCACGGGATCGCCGAGTCAACCCTATGACTCTACGGTCTCTGCGAGAGAGACCCGACCTCCGCCAGCACCTACCGCGCACCGCGTATCCACGGACTGCTTAGAGCAGATGCCGACTTCTACCGGACTACGGCTACGATGAAGTGACTGGTATGGTCGACCAGCCGAACTGAGAACCTCCCTACCAGTCTCACTATATATTTTTTTTTCGTCTACTTCAAATGGTACGTAGCTCCCGGGCATTTCCCTCAACCTATCGTGCAAGTACGTGCATGTTTGGAAGTCAAGTTTATGGCAAAATGGTCTTGCAATTTACAACACTACATGTCAACATTTCTAATAGGCTCGCTTCAGTAACTTTATTTATTGCACAGTACTAACAATTTTAGTTAGACTGATACAAGTCATTTTTTTTTTTTTTTTTTTTTTTTTTTTATTAAACTTAATTACACAGCATAACAGATAACCAAGGCACTGTGAAATTATAAATAATAATAATAATAATATAACAATGATATACAAACATTTGAAAAACATACATTAACGAAATCAATTATACATTACAAATTCAAACTGAAGACAGACGGACATCCATCCTCTCACAGAACTTCAAACATTCATCACACAATAATGCCCATCTGCTCACAAATACGTCACACTCCGGGGCTGATGCGAGGAGATTGTTCAAGAGGCGTAAAGCGCGGACTAGCGGAGATTCTCTTCGAGACACCGTGCGCGACGTCGGCACCGCCAGCAAGGGGCGGTCACGAGGTCTGAAACTAAATTTGGTCAACGACGGAACGTGTAGTCGCACTAACTGCCCTACTAATTCTGTGGAATCAGACTCACCGCGCAAAATTTTGCTGGTAATCGTAAGAAGAGCCAAATTACGTCTGACCTCTAGAGAGTTAAAACCCAAGGCTCCCAGTAAATATTTGGTTGGGTATAAGTATGGGTAGTACCCATACATTTTTTTGTACAAGAACCGCAGGAACACTTTCTGTACTCTCTCCAGAAGTAAGACATAAGTTACTTCGTGGGGATTCCAGATGACAGAAGCCGTCTCTAGCTTACTTCGCACTAAAGCGGTGTATAGGAGTTTTATGGTTCTAACATCTTGGAAGTCCCGAGCATTCCTGACAACAAACCCCAACCTCTTATAGCAATCGCGTGTCAATGCATATATATGCTCGTGGAAATTTAGATGGCTGTCGAGGGTGACGCCTAAGTCCCGAATGGAGTCGACACGCGCTATTTCTTCAGAGTCCAAGAGGTACTTATAGTGAAATGGATTCCGAGCTCTACTGAAGGAGATAACCGCACATTTTGCGACATTAAATACAAGCCTGTTCCGTAGACTCCACTGATTCACTATGTCGATGTCCTTCTGAAGTGATTCACAGTCAGAAAACTCTTGGACCCCGTAAATCAGTTTCAGGTCATCGGCATAAAGTAGGCACCTAGCAGACCGGAGAACCGAAGCGAGATCGTCAATCATTACTCCAAAGAGCAGCGGACCTAGTATCGACCCCTGACTAACTCCTGAACGAGTGTGGAAATTTTTCGAGACAAAGCATCCGTGTTGTACATACTGCTGTCTACCGCGCAGATAGCTGGCAAAGAACCGAAGCAGTTGTGGGGAAAAACCAATGTTACACAACTTGCTCAATAGCACATCGTTATCTACGCGGTCAAATGCTTTTTTAAAATCGAAGTACAACACGTCTACTTGTATGGACTTATCTAAATGGTCTGAGATGGAGTCAACCAGTGTTAGGAGGTTCGTTTCGACTGATCTTCGAGGCCTGAAACCGTGTTGAGAGTCACCGAGAAAAGGCTGGACTTGAGGCGCTACGAGAGTATTTATGACGTCTTCAAATAGTTTGGCTGGAGCCGAAAGGATAGCAATAGGTCGATAGTCCTCGACACGGGATAGGTTGTTAGACTTAGGAATAGGCCTCACACGAGTGACTTTCCATCGATCCGGATATTCTCCAGTGCGCAAAATTGTATTAAATATATGCAATAGAGGAGGTATAAACGACTCTTTGCAGCCTTTCAAAATATATGCCGGAAGATTATCGGGACCCGGGGCACTTCGTGGTTTCAAACGTTTTATGGCGCGTTCAAAATCGTGCAGGGATATCTGAGCTACATGTATATAGTTAGCGTTACGGTTCGGATCATCGCGAATAATCTTCTCATAATCAAGATGAGGTGTATTTGGTAAAAAGACAGAAGAAAAGAAGTCAGCAAAAGCCTGAGCCACATCACAACCTTCAACTTCTTTCCCCTCATAAGTCACTAAAGACTCGAAACCTCCTTTTGTTTTCAGACTAGCAATGTGCTGCCAGAAGGCGCGAGGATTGGACGTCAGTTTGGTTTCCATCTCTCTAATATAGAAGTCATAGGCAAGCGAAATACGACATTTAATGTCGGCTCTAAGTTTGGAAAAGGAGGAATAAACAGCTATGTCACCAGTACGCTTCCAGTCACGATGTAGAGTAGCTTTACGTTTGATGTCCTCAATAATATCTAACGTGAACCAAACCGGATAGCGCCTGCACGATTTATTAGGTCTAGACTTTCTCGGCATACACTTATCAAAAATGTCATATACGATATTATAAAAAGTTTCAACAGCAATGTTAGAATTACAAGACCTAAGGACTTGCTCCCACGACACCTCAGAGAAAAGTCGTTCCAGGAGTTCGTAATCTCCATTTGAAAACTTCCAATCGCGAGTTGAGTCAAGATTACTAGGTTCAACTAATTGAGGAGTTTGTCCCGGTGCTGTAAGTGGAATGGTGACATCTAGAGGAGGATGATACGCATCTCTATTTGGAACTAGACCTCCATCGTTGATCTCACTGACTTTTACACTGCAACTTTCGCCACGCACCAGCACAACATCTAACACTCCTCCGTACAAATTCAGCACATCATTCGTCTCTTTCAAATTACAGACTGTAGTAAAATAACAAAAGTAGCTTAAGATATCCGCGGAAGAATATTTAGGGTTTAAATTTAAGTCACCGACGATAACCAACACACCACTTAATGAGTCGATGAAAGATTCCACTTTTTGAAAGAAACGCATGTAGACGTCGTCCGCAGCATTGGGCGGGATGTAAATAACACACATGTGGCAGATGTTTGACTCCAACGAGAATGATGCCCACAGATCTTCACCATCAGACGTCTCAAACTCCGGCCAGCGCTGCAGAGTAATACCTGGCCGTGCTGCCAACAGCACACCTCCTCCTTGCCGCCCAGTAGTACGATCTCGACGCAGTACACTCCACTGCCCCGTTATCAATTCGGAATCTTCCACCGAGTCAGACAGCCATGTTTCGGTAACACCGATGACATCACTATCCAAAGCAAGAGTTACATGCCTAAAATGTTTTAATTTAGTGTTAAGGCCTCTAACATTCTGGTATATTATATTAAATGAAGGCAGGTCAATAGGACGATTACGTGATGAATTAGGCTGTCGCTTGGCTTTTAAATCCCTGCCTTCGAAATAACCAAATCTTCACCCTAGCGTTTTCTGGCCAAACACTCGCTGAAAGGCATTTTTCAAAATAAATTGCAGGAATCCCCAATTTAAAAGACTTGTAGTCACCCTTCGATTTTCATAGTCACTGAATTATACAAGCAATTGCCATGGAACTTATTGGAAATCAACTCTTCCATAAGCGATCACTCGGCAACCGAATCACAATAAAATGAGAACTCCTCACCAGATTGCCTCATATGGTGTGGTGTGGTGACGTCACCCGTCAACCCTCTTCCCCGTGGTTGAAGACGCCCTGTCGCTCGCCTTCGCGCAGTTCTTTACGCGATGTCTTGTACCGTGGCAGCCGAAGTAGACGACTCATGGCTTAGCTGTTAGCTGCTAAGTCCGCGAATCTTTTCCTGAAACAAAAACTTAAAGCACAGTATCACAAAGCTCAGTCATTCTAACCTTAAATCCAACAACAAACTGAACTTCAACTCAACAACAACTGAAATTGGATTTGTAATTACTTATAGTCAAATGAATTGTTTCTTTTGTTATCTGAAATAACATGCCATACGAATAATAATAATCCAACTAAAAAAAAGGAAACTCAAATCAATCTAGCAAAGTTAGGTAGGTACACTGAAATTATGATTCGTTAACGTGAACAAATAATCTACGACGTAGATGCAAGAAAAGATTTAAATCAAATCATTATTTGCATTTTAATAACAAACTTTACTCTGTATGATAACCTTTGGATTACCAAGGCTTTACCGATTATGAAACATTAATGATAAAAATCAAACCTCAAATTTCAAATTCTTGTTCTAATATTTTCCTAATCCTATTAGTGTCTCCAGTTTAAATATTTTAGGCTAAAGCGATCATCACAGTTAAAAGTAACATTAGAATCGTTTAAACAAATCTCAGGCTCACCAGTTCTTACGGAAGTTATAGGTGCTAAACTATACACCAGCTAATGTACACCGAGTAAGAAACTATTCAAGATGTCAACAAATTAAATTCTACAGAACGATTGGAAAATCATGAACAGAGGGTAGATTATTAAAGCAGCCGCTCCTACTACTAAGTACTGTGTATGCTTAGAATAATAATTCTAAGTGTGTATGATTGATAGGGTGCATCAACGCAATTTTAAAATGATAAACTTTAATAAGGGTAGGTAAACTGCGTAGTGGTCATATTAATCAACACTAAATCTCTGTAGAAACATTTCGCGTTTAGTCATATTATATCGCTACGAAAACAATCGTTACAAAACGTGCAATAAACTTTGTTTCAAATGATTATTAATTTCTATCACGCAATATTCAACTTTTACTTGGAGGGTTGCTTTTACAAGTACCCGGTAATACTTTATTTTGACAAATACCCACTAAACTGAATAAGTGCAACTCAAGTCTACCCGAGCATCTAGCTACACTTTTATTTGTGAACAAAATATCGGAATCGTACTTAGTGAAAAGTTAACGACTGACCTGTGTTTTAAAAATCTGTCGGTGGGGCCATGGTGCCTACGTCCACGCGTCGCTCGTAGTTGACCGTCGCTTCTGGGTCAATTCCACTGGTGCAACGACTGACGATGTGTCCCGCAGTTATTGAAGCAAACAATGAACTTCGATGTAGTTTGTTGTTGACTGCTGGCGCTGGTCGCCGAGGTGGTAAGTAGTCCCGATGATTTCTCTTTTATACGAAGTAAACAATCGAATTTTTCATGTCCGTTTCTCTCGCAATGAAAACAATTTAAACAGTGCAATCTTCTTTCATACGGTATTGCAGGTCTCCGTGACGGTGTTAGCTTGAGTTTCAATAACGGAAACGCTTGTAGCTCCTGTTCCTTGATTTAGTGATGTCAAGTTCGTTGTATTTCAAAGAGTAACCACAAACTTTTTTTCTTCCGTTTTATTCGCTTCGTGTTCCATCATTCTTCGTGTTCGCTCATGGCCGTAGATACCATCCCAACTTCTGATGTCGGGGACGGGTACGGATGGCCGGTGTGGTGTGGCACATTAGATGGGCTATTCAACATAGTTGTGGACGAGGAGGTAGTTGTGAGTAAGATGAAACACTACGGATGCAATTAACTTGATTTATTCCTTATACAATGAAGCACAAAATAACAGTTCCTGGCACAGAGGTCTGTAAGCTAGGTTATCAAAGTCTCACAATAGTCTTTATTAAATTAACACTGTATTGTTGAGTTATAACGTTTCACTGGTTCTAACTTGGTATAGCACAACGAAACGGGACAGTTCCAAGGCAGTAGTGCACTCTACGGCGACCCAGAGTGAAGTGTGGTGGGCGTTCGCTGAGTTAACCACCAAGACTCTGTCTAGCGCGCCAAAACAGGTTCAAGGGGGCGCTACTGTCGCCTTCCAATGGCGCGCCGGCTTCGTTGAGCTACCGTACTCATGAGCGTCTCCGACATATATATATAAACATACATAAACGTACATACATACAAAAGGGAAGAATGAAAAGAATATCACAGCTAACATTAGACTTATAATGAAAAAAAACAGCATAGAATTATAAAAGGATTAGGCTACGGTAGAGACAAATAGTGATCTTTTAGTTCATGTTTAAAAATTGCCAAAGTTTTAGCTTGCCTTAGATCCAGCGGAAGCGAGTTCCACAGTAAAAGAATTAGAATAAAATTTTGACTTCGATGCCGGAACAGTGAGTATACAATTTTGAGCGGACCTTGCAGATTTGAGGTAACTAAAACGATCTTTAAGGTAGCGGGGAGTTGCAGGGTTAAAAAGAATATTATAGAGAAGTGAAAGTGTGTGAAAGTTACGACGAAGACGGATAGGGAGCCACTTGAGTTGTGAACGGAAACTGGAAACATGGTCATACTTGCGTAACCCAAATATGAACCTAATGCAGATGTTTTGAATACGCTCAAGTTTGTTAAGCTGCTCCTCGGAAAGGTCAATATAGGAAATATCAGCGTAATCTAAAATAGAGAGGAGTAAAGTCTGAGCAAGCGTAATTTTAGTAGCAATGGGTAGGAAATTGCGAAGCCTCCTCAGAGAACCTACTGCGGCAAACACCTTCCTACTAACCTCACCAAGATGAGGCACCCAGGAAAATGTGCGATCCATAATAACACTCAGGTTTTTAACCTGATGAGAGAAAGGAATTACAATGCCATTGAACAAAATAGGTGGGAGGTTTAAAAAGTCAATTTTTGCGATCATCTTAGGGCTACCAATGATTATAACTTGAGTCTTGTCAGGGTTGATTTTCAAACCGTAGCTACTGCTCCAGTCTGAAATACGCTCCAGATCACGATTTGTCGAGGATATGACCGATGGTAGATCACCGAGCACACCTTGTGAATATATTGGAAGATCATCGGCATAAAGGTAATAAAAAGAAGATAAGTTACTAGTAATGGAATTAATAAAAATGGAAAACAACAATGGAGACAACACGCCGCCCTGCGGAACGCCGGTCAACGTATTGCACCAAGAAGAACGGGAAGTATCCACCTATATACGCTGCCGACGACCAGTTAGATAGCTATGAAACCAATCAATAACCGCAGGAGATATGTTAAGAGAACGTAATATCGCCAATAATATGTCAAAATCTACGGTATTAAACGCGTTGCTAAAATCGAGCAACGTCAGCACCGTCAACTTCCGCTCACTCATACCTAACCGAATATCATCCGTATTTTTTATCAGAGCAGTAGTCGTGCTATGACCAGATCTGAAACCAGACTGGTAAGGATTCAGGAGATCATTACGATTAAGGTAAGGAAAGGTGAAAGCTGCTGAAACACCAAACGCTCAAGGACCTTGGATAAGAAAGGAAGAATAGAAATGGGACGGTAGTCAGAAAAAGTAGGATTGGACTTTTTAGGCAAGGGAATTATATCAGCATCTTTCCAAATAGCAGGAAATACACTAGATGAAATTGAAGCATTCATGATGCTGGTAATGACAGGTACGAGGAGGTCAAGAATGGGAAGGATCATATTCCGGCTGACATCATCGACACCAACGGCATTGGAAGTAATTGATAGTACGTTCTTCTTAACATCACTGTCGGAAAATTGAGTAAGAGAAAAGGGATTGAAGTCAGGAGTTGGGAGAGATGAAAGATAACTGAGGGTCCTGCCTTTAATTGGGCCACTGAAGATAGAAGAAGAGGAGAAGTGCTGATTCAACCGATCAGTGTCAACATCTTTAGAACAGGAGTTTTGCTGAGCTTTCCCAACTCCGAGTGACCTAAGAAACTTCCACACTTTAGCAGGGTCACCATTTTCAACAGACTGATGAATATGGCGCCTTTGAGCGTCTCGACATACAGTGCTACAACGGTTCCGCAAAGTGTGATAACGCGCTTTGTTTTTATCAGAGGGGTCAAGTTTAAACCTGGACTTAGATAAATTCTTTTTCTCGATGAGCGATCTAATTTCCTCGGTTAACCAGGGAGCAGGAAGATGTTTCACCTTGATAGGTCGTACTGGAGCATGCGCGTCGTAGAGCTGAGTGAGAAGCTAATTGAATAAAGAAATTTTTTCATCAACAGTATCAGCCGCAAACACGACACTCCAGTCAGCCTTCAACGCGTCATCAATATGGTTTTAGGTCTAAGTTTAGGCGGACGAATTTTATATGATAAATAAAGTAAATCATGATACGAAAATGCATCCGCGGGGTACTGTCCAAATTTGGCAACATGAGGTTTTGAGGAAGTCAGGGAGAGATCAAGAAGTGAAGGAAGGCAATTCGGAAAGTGATGCGTAGCTCTAGAAGGGAGAATGCTCAAATTACAAGCATCTACGGTAGATTTCAAAGATTTAGACCGATGGTCATCTTTGAGGAGACGTGTATTGAAATCTCCCATGATGACGTGATGGTTAAAAGAAGGCATAATATCCTCGAGAAGCTTCTCAAAAGAGGCGAAGTAATTGATATTAAGAGAAGGTGAGTAAAAAACACCAAGAAGAAATTTGGAATGAGAAATAGTAATATCAAGAAATAGATATTCTGCGGCGTCGGAAGTGGGAGATTCCACTGACATACCAGCAATAGAAAAGGGGATATGAGACCGTAGATAAATAGCAACTCCGCTGCCACCTTTTAAAGTGCGATCGTTCCGAATCAAAGTAAAGCCAGGCAAAGAATAAGAGGTAGTAGGGAGACAAGGCTTAAGCCAAGATTCGGAGACAAGAATCGCATGAACATTTTGAAGATCAAACGTTACCAATAAATCTGTGAAATGGGCGGGAATACTTTGAGCGTTAATGTGAATAATATTAAAATTTTAAAATAATTTATAATTAATGAATCTAACCAGAGAATTCTCCAAGACACTTTTTGTAACTTGATGATGATGATGATGATGATGATGATGATGATAATGATGATGTCCTCTTCATCGGGTCCGATGACAGCGACTTCAAGTAGGACTCCTACGACGATGGGCGCGGATATGGCTCGCAAAACCCAACTTAAGAAGTAAGTTACAAACAAAGATCGCATATAATTTAAGTTTTATTAATCAATCCACATTCAAGTTTCTTATTTCCATAATGGATGCTTGAATATAACTTCTAAACGGTAAATATTTAAGCGAAACCAGTTTAAAGCAGACGAAACGGTAGGTATGCAGTCACATAACGGCTATTGTTCAGAAAGACAGTGACGTGAAATTGTACGATAGTACAAAGGTAATTAATCAAGCTGTTCCGCGCAAGCTGATAAGTTCTCTCAATATTTACCGAATCAAAATAAAAAAAGTGCGTACCAAAATAAATAATGAGACGTAGGTTATCTTTTTTAATTGTTGGACATTATAATTTGCTTCTGTCTGTGCAATTATTCGTGTGTCTTACTCGTATTCAATTAAACTAGTAGTGTACCAAAAAATAATTAAAAAATTAGAACACCCTGGACATAAGACTGGTCATCATTAAACCCTCCTACAAAATTTGGAATTCTAAGCTTCAATACTGGCTGAGATCTTGCCACTTGTTCCGATTAATCTTAATATCTTCGAAACTACTACTGGTCCTATTTCCACCAAACACAGCTAAGCATCTTGACGGACAAGTCTTTCGATAAAAAAAAACACTTAAATTGGTTCCTCCTTTTGGGAACTAAGATGCCACAGACAAACACAAATACACATATTCAATTTTTATCACCCCTCTTTAGTCGCGGATTAAAAAAAAAATGAATTAGGTACAATTTTGCACGATCGCAAGTTTTGTGATGAAAACTTCTATAACCAATATTTAAAAAGCCACTTACAAGATCCCTCTTTTACAGGGGTTTAAAAACTTACGCTAACAGAGCAAAGCGGTTTGGTTAAAAATAATAGTAATAAAAGAAAATACTTTATTGGTTGACAGTGTTTTATTACATTTTTTGTTGGTTATTTACAAACTGTCACCTGACAGTTCTTTGACAAGATATTGAATATATTTTTTTTGGGAATTTCATGGCCAGTTTCACAATTACAGAAATGCGTAGGTTTACCAGTGAAATAGTAAAAAATACAAATAAGGGCGATTGTGCACTACAATGAATTTTACTGTCCGGCAGTCCGATTTTTTACGGTCCGATATGGCACGCCATTAAATGTATATAGTAGTTTGTGCACTATACGTAATTTTACCATCCGATATTTTACTTTTCCCCATTCCGGACCGTTTTTTTCCACCACCACCACCGTCGCCACTACCACCATCACCACCATCACCACCACTACCACCAACTCCACCATCATCATCACCACCACCATCACCACCACCACCATCATCACTACCACCTTCGTCACCACCACCACCACCATCACCACTATCACCATCACCACCACTACAGTTGTCGTGTGGTTGTGATAAATTTCTATCTTATTATGTCATATTTCATCATCATCATCATCATCATTTCAGCCACAGGACGTCCACTGCTGAACATAGGCCTCCCCCAGTGACTTCCAGATCGGCCGGTTGGAAGCGACCTGCATCTAGCGGCTTCCTGCAACCTTTACCAGGTCGTCCGTCCACCTTGTGGGTGGACGGCCGACGCTGCGCTTGCCGGTGCGTGACCTCCATTCGAGAACCTTACTGCCCAATCGACCGTCAGTTCTACGTGCTATGTGCCCCGCCCACTGCCACTTCAGCTTGCTAATCCGTTGGGCTATATCAGCGACTTTTGTTCGTTCACGGATCTCCTCATTTCTGATTTGATCTCGCAAAGAAACACCGAGCATAGCCCTCTCCATAGCGCGCTGTGCAACTTTGAGCTTCCTTATAAGGCCCACAGTAAGAGGCCACGTTTCTGTTCCGTATGTCATCATCATCACTGGTAACACACATTGATTGTAGACTTTCGTCTTTAGGCATTGAGGTATGTTGGACGAGAAGATATTTTGTAGTTTCCCGAACGCTGCCCAGCTGAGTTGGATTCGTCGATTGACCTTCCTTTCAAAATTGGACCTACTCAACTGGATCACTTGTCCCAGGAAAACATATTTGTCAACAATTTCGAGGGTAGAGCTCCCAACCTTTACTGCCCAAGTAACAAAATTTGGTACTATAAAAGTCCTGGGAACGTTTTAGGATGTGCCAAATAGTGTTCATGATCAGCACTATAATGGTGTTGTAAATGCTTACAAAACCCCAAAGAGGCCCTAGTTTTATCACTGATTAATTCTATAAACATTACATAAAGACTCGCGCGGTGATAAATCAGCTCTGTTGTTGAAGTATAAAAGTGTCGTGAAACGCTTTTTAGTACTAACATAGTGCTGTCAGGAACTATTTATGTCACGAATTTGCGCTATAAAAGTAACCAAAACATGTTTATAGTGCTGCTCTGCACTGTAATCGATTCCAGTGTTTTTTGTCGTCAAAACTGTTTCCCATTTTATTCTTTAGATGTGTTATGCCATCGTGGTATTGAAAGAAATAAATATCGATAAGTTATTTATGCTCCATTGTTACTTAACGTAACGTGTAATCAGAAGGATATCAGCACTTGCGAAAAAAAATGTATTGTTAAATCCATTATGCTGATTTCAAATTTGACAATGCGCCCTGTTAATAATCTTGTTTTAATTAAATTAAAATCAATAAATTTAAGACTATGGCTGCTATAGTACACATTGGCTCCAGCCGTCTCCTAATATGTGCTATCATGGCGTAAATAGCGGCCATATTTTTACTAGTGATATAATTGATAATAAAAAACTGCTACAGATCTAATTAGTCCATTAATTCATAATTTTAACTCTTTTATGTCACGTTTTAGTCCCGTAGCAGTAACACAAATTCACTTAAAGGGCTATTTAGAATTTAAATTATTTAGCAACTGCACTAGGAGTCGCTATAGTACTAATTAGTGCTATAGAAAACTGTTCATCACTTTTACAGAACTAGCCCCATAGCGATGTTGAGGAAGCTTTTAAGAAGCCATAACGTTACGTAATGCTTGTACAGAGTACTTTTATAGTGCAAATTGATCCTATAACAATGTTTTCATCACTGCTACAGTGCCAGTACTGTTAAAGTCATATTGACGCAGTTTTAGTGCTAAATGGATACATAAAAGTGTCAGTAAGTTCATCTACAGTACTAAATCGTACCATAGCAGCTTTATAAATATCTAGTAAAGTGCTGTTGCAGTCCCGTAGCAGTAACACAAATTCACTTAAAGGGCTATTTAGAATTTAAGTTATTTAGCAACTGCACTAGGAGTCGCTATAGTACTAATTAGTGCTATAGAAAAGTGTTCATCACTTTTACAGAACTAGCCCCATAGCGATGTTTAGAAAGCTTTTAAGAAGCATGTGCATTACGTAATGCTTGTACAGAGTACTTTTATAGTGCAAATTGATCCTTTAACAATGTTTTCATCACTGCTACAGTGCCAGTACTGTTAAAGTCATTTTGACGCAGTTTTAGTGCTAAATGGATACATAAAAGTGTCAGTAAGTTCATCTACAGTACTAAATAGTACCATAGCAGCTTTTTAAATATCTAGTAAAGTGTAACACTTTAAAGATTCTTTTGTATGGTCCTGTAAGCGTTCTTAGAGCTAAAATATAGAACTTAATTGCTCTTTAATTTATAGAATTAAATCGCTCCGTTAAACACCTTTATAGTGCAAGCAGTCACAATGGATACCAGTATAGGCCGACTATATCACTGTTTGGTGACATAACGCCCTGGTTATATAACTTTTTGTTACTTGAGATGGGTAGGGTGCAACATGGGCATTCGACATTACCTTTGTTTTGTCCATGTTCATCCGAAGACCTACCTGTTGGGAAACTCTATTAAGGCCATCGAGCATTGTGCCGAGGTCCTCCAGCGATTCTGCCATGACCACAATATCGTCGGCAAACCGAAGGTGAGTAATGTATTCGCCATTAATGTTGATGCCGAATTGTTCCCATTCCAGGAGTTTAAAAGCATCTTCCAATGCGGCGGTGAACAGTTTCGGAGAGATAACGTCTCCCTGCCTTACGCCTCCCTGCAGAGGAATAGCTTTCGTGCTCTGCTCCTGTACTCGAACCGACATGGTGGTGTTTTTATATAAACACTTCAGCACCTCGATGTACCGATAGTCAATATGGCACCGCTGGAGAGACTGTAGCACTGCCCAAGTCTCGACCGAATCGAAGGCCTTCTCATAGTCTACAAACGCCAAGCATAGTGGCAAGTTATACTCTTCGGTCTTCTGTATAACTTGTCGCAGCGTATGGATGTGGTCTATGGTACTAAAGCCTTTTCAGAATCCTGCTTGTTCGGGAGGCTGGAAGTCGTCGAACCTACGCGCGAGACGATTCGTGATGACCCTCGAAAACAACTTGTAGACATGGCTCAGAAGCGAGATGGGTCTGTAATTCTTCAACAAGGTATTATCCCCTTTCTTGAAGAAGAGCACCACCACACCTCAGTTCCATGCCTCTGGCGTTATTCCCTCGAGCAAGACGGAGTTGAAGAGTTTCTGAAGGGCTTTCAGTATCGGTGTTCCACCCCCATTCAGAATCTCTGAGGTGATTCCGTCATCACCCTCGGCCATGTCATATTTATGTGCAACTAAAACACCAAAACACCAACTAGTGGTTGCAATGCGTCTGAGGCAGCCCTGTGCGTGTTACACACACACACACATTGACACTGACATTCAAGTTCAGTTTTTAGTAGGCAGTGTCCGCCCTGTACCTATACTCAATAAACAACTCACTCGCTCACTCATTGTATAAATACTGTATAAACTATTACCTTGACGTTACTGCAAGCATTTCATTTCGTGGTACACCCAGCCTAAATTTTGTATCTTGCCTCTTAAATAAATAAATAAATATTGGACAATCTCACACAAATCAATCTAGTCCCACAGTAAGCTCTAGTAGTAGGCTTGTATCATGGACACTAGATGACGATAAACATACTTATATAGATAAATACATACCTAATTAAGTACAAATAACATCCATGACCCAGGCACAAATATTCGAGCTCATCACACAAATATTTGCCCTTGCCGGGATTCGAACCCAGGACCGCCGGCTCAGTAGGCAGTTGCTTAACCACTGCGCCAGCCGCGTCGCCTCTTGATCCATGTGCTTAAGCGGTATAGCAAAAAATCATAAAAACTCATCGTTCTTAGTGTAATTACGATTGCGTGGCGTGTAGTTTCAAAGAGAGAGGTAACCGAAAACTGCGCCGCACCTGCGAGTAAAAAGACGGACAAGTGCACAAGCAAAAACCGTTTTTTTTCATGCTATATCGACCATGAAAACTCGGACTGCCGGACAGTAAAATTTATTGTAGTGCACAATCGCTCTTACCGTTTTTTTCATGCCATAACGGACCGTAAAAATTCGGACTGCCGGACAGTAAAATTCATTGTAGTGCACAATCGCCCTAAGAGTGCGCTGAATAGCGTTTTTTTACTATCCTCAAACACACGCGGGAATCATGACGTCATCTTGTGAGCTTCTTAAAATAATTAATAAAAAAATAAATACTTATTCTAATGAAGAGTTAATGAAATTGGTATTATAAAATGGCCTATTTCATCGAATAAAAATATAAAAAGGGGGGGGGGTAATTTTTTTTGGGATACCCCAATTAGTTAATAGTTTTTGGAACCTCCAAGTAAGCATATGCGAATACTTGTGGCAGGATCAAAAAGATGTTTTCGCAGAATTGTGTTCATGGTCTGTAAAACGATTAAAGGACGCACCGCAACGTCTGAGAAATTGAAAATTAATAAAGTCGCTACTAATATAAAGAATAGTTCAACCACTTACAGCTTTAGCCAATATAGGGGTCGCGAAGCACAAGGCTGCGTTGATGACGAGAGCAGACAGAAGCAAGGGTTTGCCTCCGAACCTCTTCGCCAAGATGCCGGCTGGGATCTGCATGATGGTGTAGCCCCAGAAGAACGATGACAGGATCGTACTTTGAATCTCCACGCTCCATGTGTATGTCTGAAAAAATAATAAGTCATGAAACATTCTACACAAATATGTCATCATCATCATCATCATCTCAGCCATAGGACGTCCACTGCTGAACATAGGCCTCCCCTTTGGACTTCCATATATACCGGTTGGAAGCGACCTGCATCCAGCGCCTTCCGGCGACCTTCACAAGGTCATCTGTCCATCTCGTAGGTGGACGTCCTACGCTGCGCTTGCTGGTCCGAGGTCTCCACTCGAGCACTTTACGGCCCCATCGGCCATCTGCTCTGCGTGCTATGTGGCCTGCCCATTGCCACTTCAACTTGCTAATCCGGTGAGCTATATCGGTCACTTTAGTTCGTCTACGGATTGGACACAAATATGTATCAGTCCCTAATGTGGTGAATGAGCGTCAACTTTAATGGCTGTTAATTCGTTATGTTTCTGCTTTGAAAATGTGTCTTTATCATTCAAATTAAATAATAAAGTAATTAATAAATATATGTCACATTGTCCATAATCATTAGTCCAGATCACTTTGTGGGGGTAAGTCTTGAGTACGTGGTCACCATTCAAAAACTCATCGCCTTACTGACCTTATTCAACATGTTCCTACTTCATGATCCACACATTGCTACTCAAGTTAAACATAAATTCCTATTATTTTGATGAAATGGGTTATTTTATGAATCTCTTAGATTTTAATGAAATCTTGGAGAGGAGTGTACAGCGTAGTTCTTCCCACCTGCCGTTCTTAGAGTGACTTTAGTACTGCATCCCCTTAGAATAAATACTTAGAAACTTAGTTAGCGCTTGAAAAGGTGAGGACCAGTTTTAGTTAGCCACGGGCAAAATTTCGTCCGTGTTGTGACCTTCGTTCTCGAATAACCGATATGGTATAATTAATATCGACTTAGTAAAACACTGACTTTAATAGTATTCACTTTATTAGATATTATACATCTTATAGTAAACTGACATAGATTCCTCTCAACCAATGAAACACGACAGAAGACCGTCTCGAGGCCGATGGCGAGTCTTATATAGACTTTTCCCCACCATCAGACTACCCCCAGCAGTGCTGGTTGTACCTGAACGGTCTAAATTCAAATGTATGGTGTTGCCAACAAAGAAATATGTTACATTCGGCCATCCGACTCGAAACGAGTCCTCTCGTTTTGTGGTATGCAAGTACAATTCATACATTAAATATGCAAATTAAATATAAACAAGTTATAATCATAACACAAAATGTGTTTTTTTTTATGCGGCTAATAACAAACTATGGCATGCAATAATTATGATTAAATAAAGAAGACAATTAAATTGCCAAATAATTATTCATTATCATTATCATAGAAATACCTTCCATGTGCGTAAGGCATTACATTACAACTATGTATGTACGTATGTAAACGGTTTATTGTTGTACAAAAACAGGAAATACATTTCGAAAGGATAAGCATGTACCAAGGCGAACTTATTGATAATAAACGTATTAGATATAAACATAATAAAAGAAACACTAGATTACGAATGCCATAAATTCCAGCCATAACATTTTTAGCACAGTGATTATTTAGTTTACAAAATAATAGAAGAGCTTCTTCAGCATCTATGTGCAAGTAACTTTTCATACAGATCTAAATTATTTATTCATTAATTACATTTAAATTACTCTAAGTTAAACCATAGATCTAAGATGTTATAAGTGGGTACTCATAGCATAGCTATGATGCTATAGGCATTATACCTATAACATTCGACTAAAGATGCTACAGGCGTATACCCATAACATTCAAGACACGTCTACGTGTTCCAAGACATAAACTCACACGAGTTATGTACAGACATGATTAATAGTAAATCATGCTCCAATCACGTTTTGAACCAACATCTGTATATTTAAGCAATTATTGTATAGTTTTAATTACTAAAAGTGTAAAATTTATCTGATCATCAACTTATGCCAGCAGTCCTGAACAATGTCCCATACCTATGTTCAATGCCTATTCTTCTGAGGATTCACCTGCACTAGATGCGTCATCAGTTGGATCATTATCAAAGCTCAGCCATGGGAATATTTTATCAACAGAAACAATTCCTTCGTAACGCCTACCCTTTTTGGTTAGTGGCGTATCCTCGATCACAAAGCGGTCATTAGGCAATATCTTTTTTATCCGGTATGGCCCTTGACATTTGGATTCGAGCTTTTTTGATTGTCCAGTACCTCCAACTATGGCCTTAATAACCCTAACCAGGTCTCCTTCCTTATATTGAGTACAGTTCTTTCTGCGCCTATCAAACCTTTCCTTGCTTCGCTCTTGATCCCTGTCTATTAAATTTTTGGCCTCATTCCTAATTTCGTCTAAGCTCTTACCTACCATACCACCTCCCAAATCCTCTATAACATTATTCATAATACCCTGTGAAGGATTTGTAATTTTCCTACCAAATAACAATTCCGTGGGAGTTCTCTTTGTCACCTCATGAACAGCCGAATTAATACTCAACTGAACATCCCCAACATGGTCGTCCCATTTATCGGGGCATTTGCCATGGGACATTGTACTAAGGGCAGAGAGGATAGTGCGGTTATACCGTTCGACCTGACCGTTAGCACGAGGTGTAGCGACTGAATTTAGAATATGCTTAATGCCTGAAGATTGAATAAAGGTTTTAAATTTCTTGCTAGTGAAACTTGTTCCTCTATCGGTGATTAATCGAGTGGGTGTTCCAAAGTAACTAAAAAAACTTTTAAACACTTTTATACTTGCTTTAGACTTCGTGCTACGGACAGGCGACAGGTTTACATATTTGGTAAAGGAGTCGACGATTACCAACAAGTACGAGTTTTTTCGCTTACTGCGTATGAATGGCCCCAAGTGATCAGCGTGTATCGTATGAAATGGTACCTCCACCTTAGGTATGGGGTGAAGCTCACCTTCTTTTGCCCCTGACGGAATTTTGTGATGGGCGCATTCCAAACATGCAGACACATACTTTTTGGTGAACCGTCTCATCCTTGGGAACCAGTAATAGGCTCGTAGTCGTTGCAATGTCTTATCAAAACCGAAGTGACCCGAGTCATCATGGTTGGCTCTTAGTAGTTGCCAACGGACTCCCCTAGGAACAACCCATCGCAACGTATTTTCGTCAATAACACGGAAAACTCTGCCGTTTTTTAGTTTATATTCTTTGTGAATATTTGCAATTTTTGCAGTAGAAGGGTCTTCTAATACGTCTCTTATCAATTTAATTTCAGGGTCTCCAGACTGAACCGTTGTTACCCAATCTTCTAAATTTACATTTGAGACATCTAGGTTAATTGCTAAAACATCTAGAGTGTGTGGTTGCTCCTCTTCCCTTGAAACGGGACCCCTGCTCAGTGCGTCAACATGGGCCATTTTGTCTCCCGCTCGGTATTCAATTTCACAATCGTACTCCAGAAACTGTATCCACCATCTTGAAATGCGTGGAACAAGATCTCGCTTGGTGAATGTTGAACGCAATGCATTACAATCTGTGACTATTGTGAACTTGATACCGAGCAGATAAACGCGGAACTTATTGAGGGAACTTACAACCGCAAGGGTCTCGAGTTCGAATGAGTGCAGCTTTTGTTCGTCAACGGTAGTTTGTCTGCTGTAATAAGCCACACATCTCCAGGGGTTTGTACCGGAACGCTGGAGTAAGATACCTGCTAATCCCATTTTACTGGCATCTGTATGGAGTTGGGTCTCGGCAGTGTGGTCATAGAGTGCAAGTACCGGCCTTTCGATTAGGTGACGTTTCAGCGTCTCAAACGCATCATCTTCATCACTTGTCCACTGCCATGCCATGTTTTTCCTCAAAAGATTCGTCAATGGTCGTGCTATTACAGCAAAGTTCTTGACAAATCTTCTGAAGAAACTTGCGAGACCCAGAAATCTCCGTACGTCATGCTGATTAGCTGGGGTAGGAAACATTGAGACTGCCTGAACTTTTTGTAGACCTGGCTTAACTCCCTCTTTACTGATCTCAAATCCCAAAAATTCTACTTTTGCCTTAAAAAAATTACACTTCTCTAATTTAAGAGTAAGTCCACTTTTCCGTAACAAACCTAGTACCTCTTCTAGGCGAGATAAACCCTCCTCGAATGAAGCCGCGGGTATCAAGATGTCATCCATGTAAATAATCACATACCTGACCTTTGCGAGAACCTTATGTATCATTCTTTGAAATACTGCGGGTGCGTTTGCCAGTCCGAAGGGCACGCGATTGTATTCGTATTGCCCCTCAGGAGTGACAAACGCAGTTTTCTCCTTAGACTCTTCCGCAATCGGTATTTGGTGATATCCCGACGCAAGGTCAAGTGTTGTGAAAACCGTCTGACCTGACAGTTGATCCAGCAAGTCCTCAATTCGAGGCAGGGGGTAATGATCCCTTTTAGTCTTTTTATTAAGAGCGCGATAGTCCACGCAGAGTCGCTTTCCGCCAGTTTTTCTGTCCACTAAAACGATTGGACTTGCGTACGGTGACACAGATTCGCGAACTATCCCGCTCTCAATCATGTCCTCTACCATGCCCCTAACTAACTGCCGTTCTGAATGCGACATCCTATATGGTCGGTAAACCACTGGATCAGAGTCTTTTAACTGTATGACCATTTCTGTTTCAGTGGTGAAACCTAGATCATGCATCCCGGTTGAAAAGCAATCGGGGTATTTGTCTAACAGGTCTCTTAATTTCTGTATCTCAGTAACAGAAAGATCTTCACCACAACGTAACGATTGCTTGTCAACGGCGGCATGACATGGTATAGTCGTCACATTCAGGACTTGTTTTCCTACACCTAAATATTTAGCCCGAGTAATCAATGAATCCTTTAACATAGTTATTGGTGTTGTGCCTAAGTTTTGCATTAGTAATAGACATGTACCTAGATGAATCTCGTATTCACCAGGCAAAAGATAATATTCATTGCCCATACTGCCTCTCACCGAACCACCAACGTACACATTTCCACTAATTAGTTCATCAGTGTTTACTCTAACTGCTTTCATTCCATTAACATCAATAGTTACATCGCGTTCGAGTTTCAACGATATTTTGGATTTATAGGCTAAATCGGCTTTTTCAAATTTTAAATCAGTGGCAGTTTTAATAATGTGCAAACTTGGCCGTTCGGTAAAAGTATGCCCCAAAAGTACCGGATTGTTTATCAAATGGTCATCTATAATGAGGACGTCGACGTCCTTCTCAACTACACCCTGGACATCAATTGTAACCTGAGCCTTGCCTAATGGAGTGTACGGAATATTCCCTAAGCCACGTAATAACGGGCCGTCTACTACCACCCACTGTATACCAAGCTTTTGAGCATCTGTCTTTCGAATAAGAGTCACTTCACTACCCAAATCGACCTGACATGTTATCGGCTTCTCGTTGATTTTAATCCCTATTCTGTATTTGCAAGTAGAATCATCATACGAGTCATACAATTGGCCTTTTTCTCGTGTTATTACAGGCATACAACCTCTCCGGCCTTCATCCAAGGTTACCTTTAAAACACTTTTCTCATTAGATTCAGGCTTTGTGTTCTTTTTAGGGCACTCGCCAATTGCATGACCAATTTGACGACAATACGTGCACTTTATTATGGGTTGTGGGCATTTAGAAGCGATATGTCCCTTTTCTTTACAATTAAAACAGGTTATGTTTTCTGAATTTGAACGTGATTTAAACTGAGCAGTTTGGATGGAGGGGTCACTTGTTTTGTTAGTCTGTCTGTAAATTGTCTGGGTAGCCGAGGGCCGTTTATCTCTTCTTAAATCTACATTACCGTCTTTTGTTTGAACTTTTATAGTCTTAAAGAATTGTAAAACCTGTTCTGGTTTCTCAAAACTAGCCGCTTGGGCCCCTACCCTGACTCCCCTATCGTCCACTCCATGTACTATACAATCGATTGCATCCCTGCCGAAAATTTTGCAGCGATTTAACAAGTTTATTTTCGAAAAATAATACAATTCGAGAGATTCTCCGAATCGTGTTCTTTTATTCAACATCTCAGTAAGCAGCTCTGCATAATTTTCTGTTGCAGGAAAGGATGCAGTCAGTAACTGTTTCCATTCTACCCAAGTTCTTTTAAGTGATGGTAAGCCCTGGTACCAAAGTTTAGCGTGACCAGTTAGCTTAGGCAACGCGTAATGAATGGTTTGTCTATCATTCCAGTTGTAGATATCAGAACACTCGTCTACTTTACTCAGCCAAACAGTGATCGGCTGCTCTTTGGACATGGGATCAAATTCTGGCAAAACATTGTTCAGGACAGCGGAGAAACTATCTCGTTCAAAAGATTGGTTTTTTATTACTTTCAAAAATTCTGTAAAGAAAACAGATGTTGATTCATACCTGGGCCTCTCGGCATCACTGTAGTCCCGTTCCGGGCTCCGTCTCCGGTCGCGGAGTTCAGATTCTCTACGCTGCTCACGTTGCTGAAGTTCGTGGCGTTCACGCTCCTTTTCCAGCTGGCTTTCGAGTACTCGAAGGCGTTGCCTCTCCAGCTCTAGTTCATCTCGTAAACTTTGGTTGCGTCTGCTACTGCGACTCCGCGTACGGCTTCGTTCACGGCCTCGATTGGGTGTAGCCAACATCCTTCGAGATGTACGTTCCATCCTTCCAATTGGAGGGCTCGTCGGAGGTGCCTGGCCATCTGGAGGTCTGCCTTCATTATCAATGTCCATTATTTGAATCTGAAACTTGTACAAATAGTTAATAAATTTGCCTATAAATAGCATAGTCTCAGGCCAGAATTATAAGGCATCTATTCGGATAATAATGAATGATGTAATGCAGTGATAACATTACCAGAGAGTCACCCTGATCAAAAGTAACACATGCATTACTACATTCATCGTTGTGTACATCATCCATGGACAGAGAAATTTCAAATCATGTTATAGGCTAGTGTAAAGTGCCCACATGGGGTGCCCGTGACTCCGGAGAGCAATGGGTGTGAAATGCATGTTTGTCAGGTATAATAAAGTGTATAGTGCCCACATGGGGTGCCTGTGACTCCGGAGAGCAATGGGTGTGAAATGCATGTTTGTCAGGTATAATAAAGTGTATAGTGCCCACATGGGGTGCCTGTGACTCCGGAGAGCAATGGGTGTGAAATGCATGTTTGTCGAGTGTGTACCCTTTTGTATTGCAGTAATTAATCATTTTAAATATATGACAGTCAAATAAGTTCATCACAATAACAAATGACAATGAGAGATGAAACAACAGGTACCTATGCAAGCTTTATGAATTCATTATGAATTGATTTTGAATTAAAATGTCTCAAAAAGAAAATAACAGAGAGAACTACTACCACTTGTTGAACGGTTAAAATGATGTTATATTAATAATATATATGGCTATGGTTACATTGGTTACGTAAAATGTCCATGAAATATGATTTAAACTTGATTTCTAATTGCAACTGAACAAAGAGAACCGTTACCACTGACAAATATTGTGCAAAAAAACGGGAAATATAAACGTATTTCGGCGTTGCAACGGTAAAGGAGAAATGATATTTTAAGAATAAAATACATGGTAACGTACCTTTTTGTGGGCTATTGGTTTTTATCCCGTTTCTGAAGTTGTGACCTTCGTTCTCGAATAACCGATATGGTATAATTAATATCGACTTAGTAAAACACTGACTTTAATAGTATTCACTTTATTAGATATTATACATCTTATAGTAAACTGACATAGATTCCTCTCAACCAATGAAACACGACAGAAGACCGTCTCGAGGCCGATGGCGAGTCTTATATAGACTTTTCCCCACCATCAGACTACCCCCAGCAGTGCTGGTTGTACCTGAACGGTCTAAATTCAAATGTATGGTGTTGCCAACAAAGAAATATGTTACAGTATGCACATCTGTCACACGCAAAACATCTCTATGATCGGTTCATAGACACGCACACATAAAACCAAAAGCGGCTTCATTTTTCGCAAATCTGTTGTTCAAAGACTGTTGTTCTAAGCGTGCTTATTCTAAGTGTGTTCCCATTCGCATACTCACACGAAAATTAGTAGTAATAGGATTACTTACTTCAACTGTGGTACTATTCTTGCTAGTGTCTGTCATGGCTAGAACCGCCACACCCATACTGCTCCGCATCACGTACAGAACCGTGGCACAGAGCGCTGTCAGCAGCGCTTGCACGTGGCGAACACCGAAGCCACGGCCTGGAACAGAAATGCGAATATGGTAAAATATGTCTGCTACTCATTATTCTTTGAGATTCTTTTTTAAAGAAAGTGCAGCACGATTTTTTCCATCCCTTTCTGTCACCACGTTGTTCGTGATCTTTCACCAATGATGTTTTATAAGAAGATACATTAGTGTAGACTTCTGGCCGAAGGGTGTTGTGTTTCGGCAGTTCCGAGGCGAACTGCCGAATCCTGCGCCAGATCAGACGACGCAACGGAGCCACGCTGTTACGTCGCCTAAATCAAACTAGTTTTAAGTTTTTATTTCTATTTTATGTATAATTTTGTAGTTCACAGTGCTTTAGTTTAATTCTGTAATGCTGTGGAACTAATTTGAATAAATAAATAAATTAATTATTCACTCACACGACAGCTGCAATACTTACCTCCCAGATGCTTCGTAGTCACTCTGTCCTATCTTTCACTTGTCATCAAAGCGATATACTACAGTTTACTCTTATTAAGGGCTTTATTTTTAGTAACCTATCTACTTATAGAATATTGTCTTTCACAGAATTTACGAAACTTATTTCGATCTAAAACTTCTCCTATACCTAATCTATGCTTACTCTCCATGTTTACGACGAATAGCATTTTACAGACATAACTGAAGGATTAGATTTCAGCTTGAACTGTACGATTGTATTAAATTAATTAATTGCTTATTAATACGAAATACGACTCCTTCTTCCACTACACGTTAAAGGTGGCCAAGGACCATGGAAGGTGGCACCACATCATTTGGGCTGTCTCGACCCTTGGCAATGAAAACTATTTCATATACTACTTAGTACTTCCGCACTGCGCCAAATCAAACAAAATGAATAAACTTTAAGTGCGATGATAAAAACGATGACAATTGAGCGGCAGTTTTGGTATATAAGGTTTAAGATAACACTAAATATATAGAAGAGATAGTGTGTTGAAAATTTAATCATTTATTACACAACTATTAAGTAAAATGATAAAAAATTACAATAGAAAGGCATGCGTTCGTACCGTATCGTACAAATCGCACGGTAAGGGCAAATATTTGTGTTAATCGAATTGGAAGATCTTGTATTAAAATTATAAATGCGAAAGATATGATTCGAAATATTTTTTGTATTAAATGAAGTAAAATAACATCAACATCCCTAACAGCCTATGAAAGTCCAATGTAAGACAAAGGGGCCTCCCTAAAACGCACCATTTTATTTGGATTTCGGCGAGCAACTTTTCGCTCTATCTTATTGAGGATATGCTAAACCACGCTTGCCAATAATCAATATAGAAATGTGAAAAGGGGTACTTGGTATCCCTCTAAAAATTATTACCTTTATTCGTAAATAACAGAATCATACGATGGTACTACTTTTTTATTGTAACAAGTTTTATTTCGACCTTCAGTCATTTCTTCTTCTTCTTCCCAGATTCCTCATGACTGAGGACCACAAATGGTCACGATTTGAGATCGATGTATTTTGCACCAAAGCTCTCCAATCCACACGGTTTTCTGCTTTTCGGATTGACGCCTGTAGAGTTTCCTGGCAGACCCCTTTCTCGGCATCGGTCCATTAGATCGCTGATCTCCCACGGGCCATTTTCCTTTCCACATGGCCAACTACAATGTGCATTTCCAAACTATCTGGCACGCATCTAGCCACGTGACTGAGGTACTGCAGGATGCGTTGGAGGAAAATGGTCGATAAGCGGCATTTGATCTTGTATTCGGTCAGGATCGACGTATTTGTGCGGCGTGCCGTCCAAGAGATTTCTAGCATTTTTCGCCCGCACCACATTTCAATGTTAATCCTGTTGCGAATGCACGCATTCAGGGTCCAGGTTTTGGAAGCATATAGAAATATAGAAAAGATCAGGGTTGTCATCAACGTTGTTTTTGTTTTCCTGCTAATGCCTCTGTTCCTCCAGATCTTCTTGAGCCGCTTCACCGCTACCTTTGCTATCTGGGCTCTTCTCACAACCTCTTTCTCGCAGTCCCTATCCGCGCCAGCGAAAGATCCAAACTAAGCATTTTATTCTACGGTATCGAGGTCAGATAGTTCTGCCTTTTGTTGCAACGTGCTTGCCTGATCCACAAACATAAGTTTTGTCTTAGCCTTTATAATATGGAGACTATACTCCACGCTTACTTTTTGGACCCTTTGCAGAAGCTCAGCTAGTTCCATTTCTTTAGAACCAATAGTGGTAGTATCATCTGCAAAGGGTAGATATTAATGATGGTATTAATGAGGTGCTCTCCGATCCATACAACCCTCCAGAGCTCTTAAAACTCATTACGAAGGCAAAACTTTAATGTATGTGGAATTCCAAGACCCTACTTTTTTGGACTAAAACAAACGTCATTTCATCGCATCCCAACAAAGCCAAAATTAAATTTACTGCATTCACATCCTAAGTAGTCAACTTAGCGATTGAAAAACTCGAAGCCGTTTCTTAAGGTTTTCAATCACTAAAGAACCTTGAAGTGAATGAAACTAGCTGAATACTTTTGCGGTGGAGCCAATCGAACCGTTCAAGCGCTCACTGCAATTGAACTCGCTTGTCTGTCAGTAGGTAGTTTGTTGGGTTCCATTCGCATTTTTAGGATACCGTGCACCATCCACAATAGACATTATGTACTTACTCTTATTGTATTATTTTATGAGAACTTCTATCGTAAAATAATATTTAGCACCAAAAAACTAAAATGTGTTGCATATATTTTTCATGAAAAATTACAAATAGATTCTGGTGATATCTGGGAGAGATCACTGACATGACGATATACCAGTAGTATATCACCTCTTTGCCAACATGGTCGCGTAAGTTTAACCCTACGCCATTTATATCGGGCGCAAACTCAACTTGACCATTCGGTCACGTTACTGGATAGTAAATAACACTTTATGCAGATCGTATCGTAAACATCGCGATTTAATGACAGTTTAAGGCAATTTGCCTGAGATACACCTGAGACCCAGGTAAGCACCTACAGGTAAGTATACGAGGAGGTAACGCCGCCAGCAAACTGGGGACCATGCCGCAGGTGGATCTCTTAGAAGGGGTATTCTTTTTATGAAATTGCTTTTTCTTTTTCTTTTTAGGGTTCCGTACCCAAAGGGTAAAAACGGAACTCTATTACTGAGACTTAGCTGTCCGTCCGTCTGTCACCAGGCTGTATCTCAAGAACGGTGATAGCTAGACAGTTGAAATTTTCACAGATGATGTATTTCTATTGCCGCTATTACAACAAATACTAAAAATAAAATAAAATAAATATTTAAGGAGGGCTCCCATACAACAAACTTGTTTTATGGTACGGAACCCTTCATGCGCGAGTCGGACTCGCACTTGCCCATTTTTTTTATATATTATAAGTGTATCTAATCTAACTCAGTAAAAGTAGTCAGTAAGTTAAAATTAGTTAATAAAAAAAATGTTTTTTTTTTCTTTTTTTATATATTACTATCTCAGACTTGTAGAAAATCAAAATAACGATAATGAGTATTGGACTGACCTTGATTCTTCTCTTCCATTTCCAATTTGAGTTTCTCCATAGTGACGATCACCACAACATACAATACAATAGAAACATGCACCCGCGTCTCGGTATCTTTATAAAATACGATATCAAAGATCAAATAAAGAAATTACAGGGTGTGCAATTTATATCTCATGAATTATAATAAAATTATCACACGTATTCTGTCTTAAAAAACTTCTTTCATTCTCCATCGGAACTTCCTCCTTTAGTCGATATACTCTATGCTAAGGATCGAGACCTCTCTGTAACTTTTCATTCGTCGCAAAAATCATTCTTAGCACCGAAAACCACGGGATATGATGAGATGATTTATTTTCGCTATAAGAAAGTTTGATCATGTCTCTCATTACGAGTCCTGTCGTTGCTCTACAATATATTATTCAACCCTGCTTCACCTCTCTACCTTTCCGAAAGATTTAACTATATGGCGTCTGGCAGTGCACACCGCCTGCGTTCGAGTGTCAATCTCGGTCTTGCCTTTCCGCCCAGTAAATCGCGCACTTATCGGAAATCTTTCACAGTCCACTCAGTTAAATTATGGAACGCGTTGCCGGTATCCGTGAGGCAGTCACAATCCGTGGCGAAAGGAGAACTTAAAAAAGTTATGGCTTTTAGATCCCTGATCTCGTCGAAGTTAATTGATTAGAGTGATTACTTCATATATATGATATTTATTTATTTATATAATGATATATATGTAACTATATCTATATGTATTATATTTTGGTATTACACATATTTTATTATATTAACACTTAGTCCTTAGTGTATCTGTGCATACTAACTTGTTCGTTTGTCTATCTTCTTGGATATCCCATTATTTTCTCATTTGCTCAAAGGTTAACTGGAAGAGATCCCTTATAGGGATAAGTTCGCCTTTGTACATGTTTTATTTTTATCTTTTGAAGTTTTGTGAATTGTTTTTGTGTACAATAAAGTGATTACATACATACATGATGTATGTCGAAAACGTAGTATGCAACTGCCCAGAAATTGCAATGAAAATTGTCATGTGATATTAACGACATCGTGTTATAATGCATGTTATTATGTAGCAGTTGCATCATTTTTAACACTTTCCTTATTACCACTCATCTATGTGACAAGCATTTATTTCTTATTATTTGGTATAAAACTTCGACTTTCAACTTTATTACATTTGAAAAAAGCTTGATATAGCTTAGCGAATACTTAATTACAATACGTAATACAGAGGCAAAACGGGCGCGTTATTATCATTATACCATAAATTACTGTTATCTCAAAAGTTATTTAACGAAGTAAGTAAATAAGTATTCATCCGATCACAGCAAACGTTGCAACGATGATATTTTCAAATTATTTTCTTTAAAACTCGTACGTTTTTTAGTGTTCCGTACTTAAAGGGTAAAAACGGAACCCTATTCCTAAGACTCCACTGTCCGTCTGTCTGTCTGTCACCAGGCTGTATCTCATGATCATGAACCGTGATAGCAAGACAGTTGATATTTTCACAGTTGATGTATTTCTATTGCCGCTGTAACAACAAATACTAAAAACAGAATGAAATGGATATTTAAGTGGGGCCTTCATACAACAATCCTTTTTGCCGTTTTTTTAGGGTTCCGTACCCAAAGGGTAGAAACGGGACCTGTGACTTCGCTGTCCGTCCGTCCGTCCGTCTATCACCAGGCTGTATCTCAAGAACGGTGATAGCTAGACAGTTGAAATTTTCACAGATGATGTATTTCTATTGCCGCTATAACATCAAATACTAAAACTAAAAAATAAAATAAAATAAATATTTAATGGGGCACCTCATTTGTATGGAGCGCTATACATACCAGGTGCAAACTTAACTTAACCACTTAAGGATGGAGTGTTTGTACGGAACCCTCGGTGCGCGCGTTCAACTCGCACTTGACCGTTTTTTTTTATTCGATAGTACGGAACCCTTCGTGCGCGAGTCCGACTCGCACTTGGTCGCACACACTTTAATGTTTACATAATATTTAAATACAAAGAGAAGTTATGTACGATGGAAGATAGAAATACATGTTTATCTTTAAGCGGCGGATCCATACTAATATTATAAATGCGAATGTGTGTCTGTCTGTCTGTTACCTCTTCACGCTTAAACCGCTGAATCGATTTTGATGAAATTTAGCATGGAGATAGTTTAAGATCCGAGGAAGGACATAGGATAGTTTTCATCCTGGAAATTATCCCTAAATAGATTGAAAAGTGAGTAAATAATTCATGATGACATTGATGACCCTGTAGGAAATGTAACTATTAGACCAAAAGCACAATTGCTCTTACATTTGCTTAGGCGCTTTTAATAATCCCTTTTATTAATTAAGGTGATTAGGTGGATATCTATCGTGTTGTACGAGGTTGCTTCCATACTTCCAAGTTCCACGCGAACGTAGTCGCGGGAAAAAGCTAGTAATTTTATAATTTTTTGCATATGAATGAAGTACGTCTAGGTAGTGTCTTTATTCTGTGGTCTAGGATAGATAGATTACCCATCAAAACATAAACGTAAAAAAAAATGGCAAGTTCGTAAACATCAATTCAAACAAGTATCCCTGATAAAAGAAGTGCGGTCTAACTGGAGACCAAGTCCTTTTAAATTTCCTTAGATCACAGCTCCTATTAAAATGTTTTTTTTAAGGCACAAAACAGTCACAATACATAGCATATTACGGTTAACAATAGTATGTTAAAAGACCTGGAGCCTTACCACGATCTCTTAACGCGACTCACTTTAGGCCCTAAACTGAACTGTATCGCTATTTCATACCATGACATTGTATTTACGACTCAGTTCAGATGACAGTTCAGTAAGAGCGTCTCAACTATTTCATTCTCTCATTTCAAGTACTTTTCGTACCACGATGTGTCACTTGAGACGAAACTGAATCGCACGAGTGTCAAATTTTGCGACTCATAAAAAGTTCCTCATTGAATGTATCGTTCTGGATAGTTTTGTGTAGAATATTTATTAGTTCTTAGCTTTTGTTCGCGACTTGTCTCGCACAGGTCTGGAAACGTGTCTGTGTAACTTCCTACCGTTTTATTCAGGGACGTATTTACCCTAGGGCGATCCGGGCTATAGCCCGGGGCGCCAAACCGACAGGGGCGGCGTAGGCGCCCCTGGCCGTTTGCATTTTGTTTTGGTATTGGCGCCTTTCAACCAACTATTACTTTTCACCTTTTTTTGTCAATCCAAAATTTAAAATGAACATGAAAAATAACAAGAACAAATAGTTTTGGTCGAAAACATGCTTGTAAGTTTGTCAATATCTTCGGGGCGCGTCTGTAAGTAAGAACATGAACATGCTTCAAATATAGGGCGCGGGCGCCGAGTGAGGTCGCGGGCCGGCAAGAGGGGCGGTGGCAATAGGCCATACATATATCAGCGTTGCCAGATCGGATCTTTTTACACTATATCGGTCAATTTTGTTACTACGTACCCCCGCGCCGAACAATTTCGCTCTCGCTGCGCTCGCGTTTTCATCTGATCGTGTTACTACGCACCCCCGCGCCGAAAAATTTCGGTCTCGCTGCGCTCGCGTTATTATCTATTTCTGTTACAATATACACGCACTACTACGTACGTACGCACCCCATCGCCGAAAAATTTAGGGTAGCGAAGTGTTTGACAGGTTTTTCAGAATACTGACGAGTTAATTTCTTTTGAGTTATTATAATACGATCTCTTGGATAATGCAACGGGGAAAAAAAAGATGCACAATGCTCATAGATAAGAGTGCATTACTGGTAATAAGTAGATAGAACTTCGTGTTTTTCGGTTCCATATGACTACTGCAATACTACGGTAAAGAGCTCGTAGCTTTGTATGGATATCATAGTAAGATACGTTTTTTTTCCGTAGCATTGCAGACTGTAGTAACTAAATTAGCCGCTCGAGGGTGCTTTACATCATGCTTCTTTATTTGGTTACTATTTAAGTTCTTAAACCACAATATGATTTTTAATAGATTGAATTATAAAAACAAGTAAACTATTTTGTAAAACAAAGAACTGGAGTTCAAACATTTGCACTGAACCTAAAATAGGCAACTATAATTGAACATATCTTTAAGCAGTTGATAATTTATTTATTATTCAAAAAAGTTACACAGCATTACAGTAATAAAACCAATAAGGCACTGAACTACAAAAATACATAATATAAACAAGACTTAAAACTAGTTAATTTAGGCGACACAACCGCGTGGGTCCTTTGCGTCGTCTGATCTGGTGTATAATTCGGCAAATTACCGCGGAACTGCCGAAACACAACACCCTTCCGCCAGAAGTCTGCACTTGCGATGGTGTCCTGCAGCGGCCGCGGCACGCACACCACAAATGAGCTGAAGTACACGTAGTGCCGGGACTGCAGCTGGATAATATTGATATCATGGGGTCAAAAATATAAGCCCGATTTCAAAGGTCTCTATCTCGGCGGGAGACAGCTGGCGATAAAAACGGAGCTTTTAACATTGTCATTGACACACTTGATATTATATGGGTGATAAAATCACTTCACCGCATTTCCTGGTCACAATTTCTTTCCCCTGAACGAATACACTAAATCCGCGGAGGATTAAACTGAATTCGAAGATTGGCATACCACGTAAAATTCATTTGAAATTTAACAAATTTACATGTCAATGATTGACATGACATTATCACAGGCGGAAGGCGGCACACGTTCCGAGTCTTAATTACAATTCTTTTGAAATACAGACATTTTAAACTTTATTTCATTCAATAAAGCATTTGGTATGGCAAATAATGTCTTTAAATTAAAAAAAGAACATAAGTCCGCTATGAAATATATGTCTTTTCTTTTCAAAATTACCAATTAGTTTTAAACAAAGTGTGCTGCGAAATTAATTTGTAATATTTTAGTTACCGAACGGATAGAAGCCAGAAAGAGATAAACATATACGAAACTCACATAGCGGCATCCCTTTCGCGCCGTAGCGTTTCAATTGCGGACCAGAGACAAATATCGGTCTTTCATTCACTTTATGCGATCGAGAATCAGCGCTGCTTTAAAGTTGTTATGGTACGAAATTCAGCGATTCAATTTAGGTGCCTAAACTGAACTGCACTGCGTTTGGATAGTTTTTATAAAGATCGTGGTAAGGCTCCTGGAGTGCCATAACTTAAGGTTATACAAAACTAAATTATAGTATGGGAACGGTAGACAACGAAACAGCAACAATGCAAATATCATTAAAAACAGCTAAGTACTAATTATTTCAATATGTTGTGTTGCTTACAGCTTTGATTTTAATTGACAGACAATTTAATTTTTAAAGCGTTGAATTTTTTTAGTGAGAAAATATCAGCATTACACAAATGTATGTTACAGTAATTGAGACAACGGTTGAAGAATTGGATTTATATCTGGTACGGGAGTGTGGAATAGCAAACAATTTCTTGTGGCGTGTAGATCTTGAATGATAGCCTACCAAGAAGTGAGGGGGCATCAACAAAGTTATTGACTATTTTATAGTGAAACATGATATCAAATTGCGGTCGAAGAGAAAATCAGCATTATATGATTTAAAAAAAAGCACGCTACTGTTCACTGATTGGTTGAAATTACTTGTAAAAAAAACCTATCACGAGGCACCCGCCATGACCATCGCGATCATGTTTTTTTTTAATAGGTCAGTTTTAGTTGATCGAAAGAGTTTAATGACGATTAAAGTAAAAAATATTTTTCTGTGTTTTGCTCGTATAAAAAGTATTGTTATGCAATAGTTACACAATTAGGTCTCGTGACCTAAACGCAGTACTCGACTTTAAGAACCTTCATTGTGCAACGATTGCATAAAATACTATTTGGACACGCTCAATCCTATTAATATGACATTTGAAAAAGGGACTCCAAATGATGCATCCAAAATCCAGTATGGATCTGACCAAACTAAAATATAACATTATATACGTTGTTTCTTGTTAAAAAGGTCTTGTTGGAGAGGCTTACAAACCCTGAGAATAAATCCAAGCTGCTTGTAAGCTAGATTATTTAGTTGTGTTATTTGCGACTCAATACAGCGACTTGGTAACTTTTTGCCTAGCAGGTTAAAAATCTGATTCAGAGTACAACGTAAGATCATGTCATTGTTGAAAGTCCAGTCAAGTATTTCGAAATTAACGAAGTGATTAGACCTTATGTTCACCTGAACACTGTTCACCAATAAAGTAGAGAAATTGTAAAAAAACGTGCCAAGTCGCTCTTGAATAATGTCAAATTACTCCAAGTTAAACAATCAATACAATCGAAACAATCGATAGAGTGTAGTTTATATTTGACACCACACTAATATAAGTGTGATTTCAAATATCTCCTCCATATAAAATAATTTATATGTATACCGAGTGAAGGAAGAGCGGGGCTTTCCGATACAAGCATCTATTCACAGGTCTACAAAAACAAAAATTTTTTTTGGGTTTCTGTTCTAATGCTTGAATTCTGATTCCAAACATCGAAAAACACTCGGATATCCATTTTTAACTCTTAAAGTTTGCTTTTGTTTAAATAAAATTACAGGGAAAATATAAAAATTAGTATTTTTTTTAAACTCCGTAAAATTGCTCTAGTTTCTACAAAAGCAAACTTTGATCGGAACAGATATTTTTTTATTTATTTGTGACATAGGAGAAACCAAAATTTCACATTCAGGAGCCAGACCCAGAAATCGTGTAGACCGGTGTTATGCTTAATGGAAGGTTCCAACCTTATATCTAGCTACAAAGATTGTAAAAACCAAATAAACTTTTTGAATTTTGAATTTGAATATATATCGTCGTCTAGTACCCATAGTACAAGCTTTGCTTAGTTTGGGACTAGGTCGATTCGTGCATGATTGTCCTTTAATATTTATTTATTCATTAATTATCACACTGCATTAAGATATTCTCTGAAATTATGAACCCTCCCCATACAAGATTGCTTTCCAATATATTTTTAATTTCATAATAATATAGATAATTTTAATAATCAGACTTTAGCTTCGGGCTTTTACTTTTTTCTCCAACAATAATAATACTTAGTTAATACTTTATTACGTCGTACTATTAAAATCATTTCTGTTCACAACTTTGATGTCACTCTGTATAACCAAAATTCAAAATTTATAATTTAATAACACAAAAATATAGCTTAAAATCTCGACAGCTTCAAATTACAAAAAACCTCATCAAAATCGGATCATCCGTTTGAGAGTTACGATGCCACAGACAGACGCACAGATGCATATAAATACACATGTTAAACTTATAACAATCTTTGTCGTAGGGGGTTTATAATAAAATCCCTTTGGTAATATAAATCAGTTTATTATTGTAAGATAGGTAGGTCTTCCTTTGGCGAAGTCTTCGGTAGGCTCAGCTCTTCCAACTCCAGTTGACTTGAATCTGAAAATAAATAAGCATTGTCAAAGCACAAAAGAGATAGGTACAGAAATCAATCTACATACAAGCGCGCTCGAGCAAACACACATATACATTGCTCACGGACACGATATTTCGGACCAGTTCAGACCAGTGCGAGTGCGAGTGCCATCCGCTTGACGTATCCGTGAGCAATGTCTATGTGTGCGTTTGCTCGAGCGCGCTTGTATGTAGATTGATTTCTGTACCTATCTGTTTTGTGGTCAAAGGCCTTAGTAACGATTTGGAATAAATTTTGGTGACCATTGTATGTAAATAGGTAAGTTTTGGCTACTTTTCCTCCCGAAAAAAAAAATTGTTGATGATGATGAGCGGGTGTGGTGCAGCTAGTCATTCACAATACACAATGACTTTGACATCGTACTCTTTTTACGTAAGATAAAGTGTACATAAGTATTTTTTCTACAAAATCTATCTGTCAACCACAAATTCAGGCCACTTTAGGCACAAACGAAATGGAATATCCTTTGGAGATTACGATTTCTCTAAAACAGCTGCTAGTTATGAACATGACAGTTCAATTATAAAACCGTTGAGTCAAAGATTGCGTTCTTTATATTACAAGAAAGACATTTTCTTTTTTTAATCAGCAATTACAATTTAATATGTAATCCTGTCAAGAACTTTTTGGTGATCTAGTTTTTATAAGAGCATTGTCATAATGTCTTAACGAGATTGAAAATCTAATAAAATGCAGTACTTTTTATCACAATATCGTAATGTAATATGTCACGTTGTCGTAGGTACTGTTAATGTATGCACGATATAGTTGCCATACAATGACGCGACATTACACGTCATGGCAACGCATAACTTCACGACAACGTAACAGTAGTGTACTTTGGCCCGGAAACTAGATTAGAAAGAGAACTAAAGAGACTTATGAATAGAGATCAGACCATAGGACCCTGATGGACAGACTATCCTGCATAAACAATGCAAACCAGTATTTTTTACTACCGGTTATCCGGTAATTTCCATAGAAATAAATACCGGTTTGCATTCCCTAATCCTGCATCGCGCTTACTAAGATTGTCCCTGAAACCATGACCCCTCTACAAAAAACTGATCTTGAATACAAATCTAGAATTTTATTATAGTCTAGATTTCAACTATATCCTCATTTTGCGTGTAATGACGATCTTTGCTTGCGATTGATACCATTCAGTTCAGATGAACGAGGATGGTAGGAAATTCCTCTGGAACTGCTCAGTTCGCGAACAATCCACATGTGGAATAGGCTCCCTGCCGAGGTTCCCCGGGGGCTACAGTATGCGGTTCTTCAAGGTGGGAGTAAATAGGTTCTTAAAGAGTCAGCAACGCGCGTGTGATGCTCCTGGCGTCGCAAGCGTCTATAGGTGGACATGCGCAAGCTTGTTTGCTACCGTCGTAGTATAAAACAAGGATAGAAGATTACCATTATGGTATCCAAACTTGATGGTCTCCTTTCGGTCCCAATCAGCTCGCTCTCCACGCCCCAGGACCGTGTACAGCACGTTTCCTAGAACGGAGAAGCTGGCCAGAGAGAGGAACACAGCTCGCCAGCGACGAAAGTCCGTCTGCAAATAAATATTCCATGCTACTATAGTATATTACTGTAGACACCGGGAAAGAAGGGCTTGCCGGGTGAGTAGGTATAGACGGCCGACCGTAGGGAGACCATATAGTGATACAAAGCCGGCAAGCCTGCAATACATTATGACTGACTACTTATATGTTCAAGTTACATATAATTAGGATAATTTGTCTTCTTATAATCTTCACACTACTTATTGACATGTTATAAAAAGAGAGACCCGTTTTAGTAGATCAGCAACATGTGAAAGGAAAGTAGTCCTTATTTTGTGTTCCTTATAATGAATGTGCCTGGAAGACTTACTGGATCAGGGCTGATGATGAGGCCAGTGACGAGTGGAACTCCTGCGCCGATGACCGCGGCTCCCGCGCTGGTTAGGATCACCAGGGTACCAGAGAAGTTCTGCGATAGATTCCGATGGTTATCCTGTGGAAACATAAATAGTGTTGTTAGTTTCCTTAGCAGACTTGTCGTGATTATGTTTTTTTGTTCTAGTAGCTGCTGTTTGCTACGGTGTTTCTTTATAATAATAATAATAAATACTAAAGGACTATTTTAGCCAATAAGCCTGATATCGTATTGGTAGATCGATCCAAGCGCCAGGCAGTGCTCGTCGACATCACCATCCCGCATGACGAGAACCTCGTGAAGGCCGAGAAGGACAAACTAAGCAAGTCCCTTGACTTGGCTCACGAGGTGACCGCCATGTGGGATGTTGACTCGACCATCATTGTCCCGATAGTCGTTTCGGCGAACGGTCTTATAGCGAAGAGTCTCGACAAACATCTTGAGAGACTCGCTAGATGTCTGGATCAAGGGTCAGATACAGAAGGCGGTACTCCTGGACACGGCGCGCATTGTCAAGAGGTTCCTCTCTCTGCAGCCCTAACCACCAGTAGCCTGGGCCTTGCCCTGCTGCCGGCGGCACCCTAGGTTAGGTTTTTTTATAATAAGTATGTTTATATTTTGTCATTTTTATATTGTATTTTACTTTTTATAAAAATGTATTGTAATGAAACCTAACTTAAGAATTAAAATAAATAAAGGAAATACTAAAGGACAATCTTACACAAATCAACGTAGTCCTAAACTAAGCAATGCTTGTAGGTACTAGACGACGATATACATTATACATACATAAATACATATTTGTGTGATGAACACAAATGTTTGTTCCTGGGTCCTGGGGTAAATACATATATAGATGACTATTTGTCCTTGCTGGGTTTCGAACCCAGGACTGGGCAGGTCCACTACAAACTGCGCCAACCGTATCGTCAATATGAATGAGACGGACTCAGGTTTCACTACATTCAGTTCTGTGTAAAAACAGTTATTTTTATCCCACGCGCCCCAAGCTCCCAATTCCCCATTTTACGATAATTGCATAGGTATGCGATTAATCAATTTTAAACCAAACGGCTATCCATTCGGGCAATATTATATTTGTGCATCATAATTAATTTAAGGCAGTTTAAATTCATAAGTACACAGTGTAATGAGAATAGTACGAATCCACGAGCTTCTTTTCATAGCAAACTATTGTATTAAATATGTGAAGAGGCCCGGATGGTCAGTTTTTAGGGTTCCGTACCCAAAAGGTAAAAACGGGACTCGATTACTAAGACTCCACTGTTCGTCCGTCAGTCTGTCTGACCCCAGGCTGTATCTCATGTACCGTGATAGCTAGCTAGACACTTGACATTTTTACAGATGATGTATTTGATGTAGCGTTAAAAACAAACACTAAAAACAGAATAAAATAAATACTTAAGTGGGGCTCCAATACCACAAACGTGATCGGATGCGTTAATTTTGCACCTCATTTGAATCCGGTGCCATACATGCCATGTGCAAACTTTATTTAACCCAGCTAGTTATTTCACATCCAATAAAATTAAGTACGGAATCCTTCGTGCGCGAGTCCGACTCGCACGTGGCCGGTTTTTTTTTTTTTGTTATTATAGAAGCTCATTTTAACTCTGACAAAAAAATGGGAGCAATGTTAAAGAACAGAACCCAGACTAAACATAATGGTTTATTGGTATACTTCTTTATGTTTTAAAGTTTATAGTTTGCCCACGTTAAGACAGTTTGAACGAATGTGCAATATTACCTATTATCACTTTCATCTCTCTCTATATGAAGAGATAAGTAATAAATTAATGATTGATGGTGATGACGAGATTAGTAAGGAAAGTTAAAAATAGTCATGATATTGACAGCTGTTGCAATTTCCCTGACTAATAAACTTTTCTTTTTTAACCGTGACTCGGGCTAGTAATGAAACACATAAGCATATTACAATTGATTGCGAATCATACCAGAAATCCCGAATATTGGAATCCAGTTAAACTCAACGCCATTGTTAATACGATGACGGCTGCATCTGAATCAGGGCTAATATTCGAGAGGACAGTTAGCCCGATTATTGCTCCAAATGCTCCTGAAATTAAACAAACAGCTAATTAAGACAGGAAAAGTATGGTAAATTGATTCTTTGCCTTTTTGCCGAATTTATTTCGTCGAAAATTCGGCAAGTGGTAAATTTTATATGAACTCATAAAACAAATTAAACCGATCCATAACTCGTATATTGATTTCAATAACTTTTCAACTGCGTTGATGGGGACAAAATAATGAATATATTTGCGATATAATCCGTTTCAATGGACATTTATTTAATGTAACGACAAAAAAGGAACAACAAAGAAACAGTAAATAAAAACTTAATCTAAATAAATAAAATAAATAAATAAATATTAAGGGACAATCATACACAAATCGACCTAGTCCCAAACTAAGCAAAGCTTGTACTATGGGTACTAGACGACGATATACATAATATATAAATACATATATAGATAACATCCATGACCCAAGAACAAATATTTTGCACAAATATTTGCCCCGGCCGGGATTCGAACCCGGGACCGCCGACTCAGTAGGCAGGTGTCTACAAACCGAGCCAAACGCGTCGTCAAATACTACTAACAACTATTGTACAAAAAACTAAAGTCCGAATAAACTAAAAAAAATTAGGAAATTGCTCCCCTGCGGCTCGGTACCGAATAATAAAATGCTGGCAGCATTTTCCTCGCTAAATGTTGATACATTCGTTCAAAATGCTGATACTTTTAGATTTTTTTCTCTATGATCAAACATTTTCTTAACGTATTATCAATGTTACTACTTAGAACAGGGCTATTGAGATTTATTCGTATATATTTGAAACCTAGTTTGATTTTTTTTATTGATAATTTTTGTTTCAAAACTACTCGAAATTGACAATATTCACGCAGAAAACTGTTTTTTATTTATTTTTTACTATACGCAATGAAAGCTTAGAAATAGCTATGTTACTTTCTAGAACTAACTCAGGGAAAAGTATTATTGACATTAAACAGTTGGTTGAAATTATCAATATATTTGTCATGGTATAAAAAAAAAAAATTGAAAAGGAATGAGACCTCTTAAATTGTTTTATTTTAAATTATCGACAATCGCGAAAATCACTTCTTTACAGTCACATTAGCGATTTGTGGAAAATTGTAGAGAAATGATTTAGATTTAGATCATTCAAAAATATTTTCTCTGTATAAAAACTGAGATTAATGCTAGCATTGTGAAACTTACCCTCAATCACAATGTGACAAAAAACTATTTGAAAAAAGGAAAACCTTTTTTGCCATCGCGTAAAACTCACCTAGTGCATTTAGCAGTTTTCTATAGTAAGTGGTGTTGAGTAGGTAGCTCATGAATCCCGAGTTGTATATCCACTCGATGGTCGGAGATGTGGCCATGTACACCAGCCACATAGCCACAAATGGGATGGCTGCCAGTAAGGATGCCTAAAACGCAAAACATGAGTAGTTTAAAACATATGACAACGTAACTAGGAGTGATTATACAAGTACTCGTTATATGGCACATCTTACAGAACAAAAAATTTTCACAATGCAAGAAATTACAATAAGAGGTAAACTACGGTTAATTTTATTACTAAAGCGAAGAAGAGAAGAGATTCCAGGTGACATATGGCTAGTGAAGAATTTGTAATATGAATAGTGTTATTAGGCGATTGTAATGCGGTGAGTATGAAAGTTGACTCTGTCTTAAAAAGATGTGTCTGACAATAAACATGTAACAATAGATGGCGTTACTACGTTGGTCATTTTCAATTCAACGTAGTATGTAGAGACTAAAAGATTTAGTGGCTCAATATTGCAGGATTTAAATTTATATTTTAAAATGTATAAGTAAACAAATAGAAGAAAGAAGAACAACATTTTATCCAGAACAATATACCTAAATCTAAGTACGCATCCGAGGCGCAGGCTGCTTGGATGGCTCTCAACCCGGGCGCAGCACTACCGGATAAGTCGGAGCGTCAGCGGTCATGGGATGAAGTGGGTGTGAAGCGCGTAGTTGACAGTCGGCTGGAGAGTGCTCTGGGTGTGGAGAGGGCGCGACTAAACGCAGTATCGAGGCCAGAATCCGGAGCGTGGCTACAAGCGGTTCCCTCCCCACACCTGGGTACCCTTCTTGACGACAATTCTTTGCGGGTGGCGGTTGCTCTCCGCCTGGGCTGCGATGTTTGTGAACCTCATCTATGCATCTGCGGCACCAGGGTGGAGAGTAACGGGCACCACGCCTGAGTTTTTGTCGTTGTGCTGGGAGATTTCCTCGTCATCACGCTCTCAACGACATCATCCGGAGAGCGCTGGTATCGGCAAATGTTCCGTGTTTGTTGGAGCCTCCCGGTCTTAGTCGGACTGATGGGAAGAGACCTGATGGTGTGACCTTGGTGCCCTGGCAGAGAGGCAAGTGCCTACTGTGGGACGCTACATGCGTCAGCACTTTTGCCGCCTCGCACCTTGGTCGCACGACCAGGTCTGCAGGGGCAGCTGCTGAGGTAGCTGCCTGTAGGAAGCGGGACAAGTACTCGGTACTTGCCAGTAATTATATATTTGTCCCGTTTGCTGTGGAGACGACTGGTTGTTAGGGGTCCGAAGCGAGAGATTTTGTCGCGGAGATCGGGCGGCGTCTACGCGAGAGAGGTCTAGACCCTCGTTCCGGGTCATTCCTGGTGCAAAGGTTGTCCATCGCGATTCAGCGCGGTAATGCGGCGAGCGTCATGGGAACCTTCGCACCGGGAATGACACGGGGCGGGTTATTCGACTAGTGCCTAAGGTAAAGGTACATGATGGATAAATGTATTTATTTATTTTAAAATTGTGATTAGGATAAAATCTAAGTTCACAAGAAGTATCACTTTAATTACTCAATATTATACTCATTACTTTCGTTCCGAATTCAATCCTTCAAAGAAACTCCGAGCATTGCCCTTTGCATAGCTCTCTGAGTGACTTTAAATTTGTGGACCAGCCCAACCGATGATCTGTGCAGATGGCGATGATCTGTGCAGGGTGGCTGGCAAGTGCTGGATGAGAGTAGCCGAGGATCGCTTACAATGGCGTGCAGTTGGAGAGGCCTATGTCCAGCAGTGGACAAGAATAGGCTGATGATGATGATGATGATGATGATACTCATTGCCTAGGAAGCGTCCTACTACAACTCTCAGTTTATACTCACATGTTTCAAAGATTTTCCAAACACGATAAAGTAGTACGGTACATCGAAGAGGTAGAAGACAAATATGGCATTAAAGGCTGCGTGAGCGGCGGCCAGCGCCCAGAATGACGGCGAGCGGAGGATCTCGCGCCACGGGATCGGGAGCTGCTTCTGTAAATTAATAATATTTACCAAAGAGTATGTAATCACTACGTTTTAAGAGACGGGAGTGCCATACAAAAAGCGTGAACTCGCATTAGTATGAAACGGGGACGAAACATACTGCCAATATGAAGCCGCAAACAATATCAGTGTCAGTGTCAACTCATGACATAATGCCAACATCAAGAACAAAATAGGGATGTCACATGTTACACAAATTATCGAATTATCGATATCGATATCGGTATTTAAAAAAAATGGTTCAGGCGGGGTTCGCATTCGCACCCGCGTCTCCAACGGCTTTCCGGTAATTTAAATCATTAAATATTTCGCTTTAGGTTACTGACTTCATAAAAAAAAAACAAAAGTGTGCAAATAATTTTATTTCGTTCAAACTTTGCTTGGCTTGCTGATAAACATAAACGAAAAAAGCCGTTTCATCACTCCAGTCTGTGCTCCAGGTTGGAAGTTCTGCAACACAAATAATACAGGGTAAACAGAAAATTACAGAGTAAAAATGAATCTGTTTGTCCAGATGAAACCGTACCATTCATAGTCCATTGAAGATTTTTCGTAAAATATTTCTGTGACCATAATCTAACTCAAACTGGCATAAAAAGTAGTGATAATAATGTCTTATCCTCTCATCTGAGACGGCTTTAACAGCTGTATTCAAGTGCACACTTTTGTATAAGTACACATACCAATAGGCTTTTGCTTGAAGAAAGATATTCCGTGTTTACCCAGGTATTTTTCACTTCAAATGAAAATTATCGATAAAACTTACATACAGCACTATTGTTTACATACGTATAAGGGTATGTATTATTTTACCCGAAATACCAAGTTTTCAATGAAACTTACGATTAACATGGTTATAACACGCAGTAATTAAGTATATTTTTTACTTACCGATCATCGAACGGTGGAAATCTTGCCATGAATAGTCTTTTTTGACCGTCCATTCGACACGTTTTCATTCTGCATATTTCGCACTTTTTCCTTTTCAATCCACTCATTTTTGCAATTGTGATTGTCTTGTGTACCTTCTAGACGACCACTACACCCAAAGAATGCAAATTATTCGATTATTTGTGAAATTTGAATTATTTGAAAAGATCGCAGAACCTTGACAGAAGCAGACTACACAACAAAATAGAAACGTCATCTAACATGGCATGGCGGACAAAAATGGCGGCTGAAGTACAACCCGCCTAAATTCGATTGTCGCCAATTATCTAATGCTTTGTAGGTTTCAACGTTCTTTCAAACTTAGATAGGTAAAAAATTCACCTCCGTTCATACAGCCGTTGTCGATCGTTTTTTACCTTGAGAGTTGCGCGAGGCTGATATTTACATTAATACAGTACCTAAGCATAAAAAAATACAAGTTCCGATGAGTTCCGAAGAGTCTGATGATATTAAAGTGATAATAGCCTGAGTGAATTATGATGACCGTGTTCTGTAAACGATGGAAGTAATGAAGGAGGAACACGTTAATTTATTAACGAGTCTCATGGTAATGTAATGTGTAATTCACGCTCTTCTTCTTGGTGTGAAGGAATCAAATATCTTATACTAAATTTTATCAATGCGTTGCCATTGCCATCCCTGGAAATGCGAAAGTTGGAGTGTACGTGGTCGGACCTAGAGAGTACTATACCATCTGATTGGATGTTTGAAAGACACCACACTAGAATTTATGCGCCCATGTTCACGTTCAGATCTGATTTGCCATCTCAAAATATTCTCTTCAGACCGCCGACACCGTTCTCAATCTGGTTAGAGATGTTACCGTGATCTATTCCAGTTCAGCACGTTTACCTTGTTACGCGTGGATAAATGCAAAGTTCCAAATTAAATTATGGTCTTCAGTATACACTTAAACAATGTCGATCTTTTATAAGCTGAGTGTGTAATATAAATATCTCTATGTCTCATCATCATCATCATCATCACCATCATCATTCGATAGACGTCTACTGCTGGACAAAGTTCTCCCCAATGATCGGTCTTGCGCCGCCCTTATCCAATTTCTGCCCGCGATCCCAACCAGATCGTCGGTACACCTTGTTTGGGGGCCTTCCCACGCTGCGTCTTCCGGTCCGTGGTCGCGAGTCAAAAACCTTTCTGCCCCATCGGCCATCGGTTCTAGGAGCAATGTGCCTAGGGAATGAAATCCGGTATTTTTTTCTACTCAAATTACCGCTTTGCATTCCCTAAATGTACCCCACCTACTGCCACTTAAGTTTGGCAACAGTCTAAGCTATATCTACAACCTTGAATCTTTTGCGTAAATCCACATGTTTACTGGTAGTTATTTAGTCAGTTTATTGGCAGAGAATTACCTTCTTAAATAAACCTTTCGCTTCCTCAATGTATTCCTTCTCATCATCTCCAACAGCTGGATGCTGTTCTGGCGCAGCGGCAGTCAGGATGGCCCACACTGTACAAGCAGCTAAGGCAGCTATCGCTTGTGCATAGAATATCAGTTCCCAGCCCAGTCGGTGCGTGGAGAGAGCGCCTATGCACGGCATGGCGAGGATCATGCCGAGATGCGTTCCTAGAAAGGATAAAGTTAATTAATCATAAGGATTGGACCTAAATGTACAAAAATAAATTGAGCTAATAGAAACGTTAGCTTATGGATACTAGACACGATACACAAAATTAGATCAGATAACTACATACAAATAGTTATCTGCATTGAACATTTCCCATAGAAAATCGACAACGTTCCCGGAAATTCTCGAGAACGGGACATCACTACATACAAACCATCCAAGACCCAGTAAATAATAAACAAGCTATTGGTACGTCCTATCAAAGATTCAAACCAACAACTTCGCAAAGGTAGAATGTAACTTTTGGTACCTACATCAACATAGCTACGTGGTACAAACGTGCAGGTTTTGAAAAATTTCTTAAATTTAGACGTGGAAATTTATGATACTTATACCGGATTTAATATTCTTCTAATTATTCAAAGGCTCTATTATATGTTAGTAAATTCGGTCTAGCTTTTAGCTAACTTCCAAACAAGATTAATACTGTAAACTGCCGTACCTCCATAAACTATGCTGCTGAAGAAGCTCTTCTCATTTGGCGGCATCCAGTTGTCTAGCATGGCCCTGTTGGCTGGAGTTAGACACGCCTGGGACATGCCTAGTAGGAATTGGGTGTTGCATACAGCTATCCAACCTCCCTGAAAATTATCATCAACTTTTAACTTTAGCTTTATGTTTAGAAAAGGAATTAACAGCTGGGAAAAGCTATAAGCCCAACAGGTTTTTCAGCCCAAGCCATTTGGCGGATTTTTAGTGGTACTATTTTTTTTATATCGGACAACTTCACACAAATCAATCTAGTCCCACAGTAAGCTCTAGTAGGCTTGTGTTATGGACACTAGACGACGATAAACATACTTATATAGATAAATACATACCTGAGTAAATTTTACATCCATGACCCAGGCACAAAATATTCGAGTTTATCACACAAATATTTGCCCTTGCCGGGATTCGAACCCAGGACCGTCGGTTCAGTAGGCGTTTCTTAACTACTGCACCAACCGCGTCGTCAAATTTATATTACTTGTTAGTATAATGTGAAGAGCACAACTATCCGTCGGATGCACTCACACTCGCATTTTGTCAAAACGTGACGCATCCTTTGTCATTTATTTATCGTAACCAGCATAGACCCCCTTCTAAAGCTTTATTATAAAATACCTTGTTAACAATATTGGGCATGGCTGCACTAAAGCCTCCATTGATGGCCAGTAAGGCTGTGACCATCAGCTTGCTGCCAAATTGGCTGATGCAGAGCTCTGCTGGCAGCAGCATCAGCGCGTACCCGATGAGGAAAGAGGAGAATGTAGTGGCTTGCGTTCGTCGATCCCAGGTGTGGATCTAAAAGAGACACAAATTTTACATATCTTTGTATTAAAATAAATTGCGTATCATTAAAGCTGAAAGACGACCACTGCTGGAAACAGACTTCTCTCAAGATTTGACTAAAACTAACCTTGTAGTCTGAGTATGCAATGCAGCAAAAGAAATGCCCCAAGAAGGTAAACGTGACCAGCTATTGGTTGGCATTGGTCGTCGTGGAAAAATATAAGGGAGTTGCAACAGTGAACATCTTCGGCTGATATTATGATGATGATGATTACCTTATACTCCCTTATATACATCACAAATCACAGATGTAAACCGATCATTTGTATAGAGCTATTGTCACTCGCGGGGGATAATGGTGGGGGGTTACTTGCGTCCGCAGGAAGATTACCTTAGATACCCTGCACGTGTCCCCTGGGTAGTGCTAAAGAGTAATCAACTCTGGCTGCTGCACTGCTCGAACACTACCTCAGAGCCTTGCAGCAAACGGATCGAATACACTGATCATGAATAATATTATAAGCTGATGAATTTGACTTATAACCCTACCATACGATTAGAAAAAAAAACTATTGTATTACGAGTATGTTCTAATAAGTCAACAAACTATCAAAACCCGCCCTAAATTACACCATCAACATAAAACGATGAAAGTTGGTAACAAATCACACAAACGGAGGTAAAGCAGGATACATATATTGTTAAGGACGTGATCATGGGCCCATCACGACTTTAGGTAGCTAAGGGCCGCACAGTGTTGGTAACGAACAGTAGAGTTAAGAGACAGAACAGTACCCTTACCCTGAGTTAACGTGACCGTACTCGCGACAGCGTTATGATTTGTAATGAAGAGTAGTACAATGCCCCAAGCGGGAAATTTAATTCTCCATATAAGTAATCGCTAGCGAGTACGGTCACTGTAAACTCATGGTAAAGGTGCAGTTATAATTCTGGAGTGGTGACCACTTATAGGGAAGCGCAACGTGGGACGGCCCCGACTAGGTGGACGGATGACCTCATAAGAGTCGCGGAGAGTAGATGGATGCACAGGATCGCATTTTATGGCGAGCTATAGAAGAGGCCTATGTTCAGCAGTGGACGTTTGTGGCTGCTAGATAGATAGACCTCGGTAAAGCGACACACTAATTTTATAAAGGCGAAAGTTTGTAATAGTGTTTATGACTATGTTTGTTACTTCTTCACGCTCAAACGGATGGACCAATTTTGATAAATTTTGATATGAAGATAGCTGACACCCTGGATTAACACATGGGCTACTTTTTATCCCGAAAATTTACTGTTCCCGTAGGATGAGCGGGTAACACGGCGCGACGAAGCTAGTATTTTAGTAAGTAGTATAACGTTATATAAGACATTTAAAAGTGCATGAGTAGGTATACTTTGATCACTAAATTACACTTGTTTACTAAGCTATAAGTAATTCCAAGTTTTGTTCTACAAAACTGATATTTCGCTTCTGCATTTAACAGTTTTGTGAGTAATAGTAATGGGGACCGTAAAGAGGTTTGGGATGAGACATTAAATAGGACATAACCTGTGATGGGACGGCGTAACTACGTATTAACTGGCGATTTCAAATAAGGTCGAATCTTGATAAGTTACATTATCAACTACAAGTTTCTGCTATCTAACTAGTTGTAACGTAATAACAGTTTCACCATTAGATTAACTATAGGTATTGCCCAACAGGGTGTATTTCATGAAATACCTACGCCCACGCTGCAGCCCACGCCCTTCCCACGCCATTATATATTATGTCGCAGTCATCTGGTTGAATCTGCTATTTGATTTAATTACTAACGCGTTCATTGAATGACTAAAGGACAACTCGTCAAGTTGTTTAATATAACGTTCAACATCTTGACTGAACGTCATTGAGCATTTCAATCACCTGACTGATTTTACGTCTGCTCTGTTCAAATGGCTATGTTACAATCCGCTAACTAGTTGGACGTTGAGTGAGGCTTTTTCAATCAACTTTCGGCCTAGTCATTCAATTGAATGTTGGCATTCAATGAAAGCGAAAGTCATTCAATCAAATAGCAGATTCAACCAGTCGACTGCGACATATACATACATACAGGTACGCGTTTCAGTTTTCTTTACTGTACATAACATATACCTATCGTCTATTTGACAACAAAAAATCAATAAGTGCCTACGTACAACAAAGCAAGTATCTCAGTGACAATGTACTTACTAAATACGAGGTTTCGATAACACTGTCAGAAATTTTAGTGAGTTTTGGTCGTCACCACGCAATGTATCAGAAGACTTACCTCTATATAAGTATCATTCAGTCGTGTCTCGTCATTTATGGCTAGCATGGTGATACTACTGCTCCCACGAAGCATCCCTAGCACAACTGATATTGCGAACATGTATACTGCTTGTAGATGACGTATGCCGATCTTGAACTCTAAAAATAAACAGAACACGAGAATAATATTTTTTTTTTACACGCAAACATGTTTTTAACCCCCGACGAAAAAATAAGGTTAAGTTTAACATGTGTATCTGTGTATTTATGTGTCTGTGTGTCTGTCTGTGGCATCGTAGCTCTCAAACGGATGGACCATTTTGACTGGGTCCGTCGAGATAGTTTTTAGCTATGTTTGGTGGAAATAAGACCAGTAGTTTCCAAAATATTCAGCTTTAATTGGAACAAGTGACAAAATCTCAGCGAATAGTCAAGCTAAGAATCCCAAATTTTGTTGATATGTTCAGTTTTAATAGCAGTTTCTTTATCGCTCATTCAATGAGGGTCTCATAATGACCAGCTAGGTATATTGGGGTGTTATATTTTTTTATTTAGGTTATTTTAAAGGGAAAACGACAGGTTTCTCCCCCAAAACGCAATTTCACCTCAATCACCTAACGACCTTTTATGGAATTGGCAATTATGCGGACGCCATTTCTCTCCCACTATGCCAGTAGTGCCTAGAGTAATTTTACTGCCACTAGAACGATCGAACGTTATTTTACTACTAAAAGTTATTCAGCTGAATATCATTAAATACCACAAAATGATATATTTTCTTAATTAGGAAGAGGCTTTATTCCTTTTAATATATTTTTTTAGGATTCTGTATCCAAAGGGAAAAAATGGGACCCTATTACTGAGGATTCGCTGTCCGTCCGTCCGCCGTCCGTCTGTCACCAGACTGTATCTCAAGAACGGTGATAGCTAGACAGTTGAAATTTTCACAGATGTATTTCTATTGCCACTATAACAACAAATACTAAAAATAAAATAAAATAAATATTTCGGGGGCTCCCATACAACAAACTTGTTATAGATTATGGTGCGGAACCCTTCATGCGCGAGTCGGACTCGAATATTATTTATTCACATCGAATACTATTTATTCCAACATAATTAAAGAAAATTAAAATTGTCTACAAAATCAAGTTAAGACAGGCATTCATAACGGCTTAATGAGTTCATTAACCAATAAACATTTTAAAAGTATATTTTACTTACTCTTTATTGTCACGAATCCCTCCATTCCGTCCTGGTATTTGTACCTCAAAAATTCTACGTCCATTTCGAAAAAGTTAAGTAACAATTTAATAAGCGAGTATCAAAACTAACACTCATATCCATGCTCAGTTGACAAATCTCAATTTGTCGCCTAGCCATATTATTTTCATAGACATTATCTCTTGTATTTGCTATGCCAACTGATGAACTTATGAGATAACGTGTGACGTATCTATTTTGAGTCTTAGTGCTTCGTGCTAAAGGCTTCTGGTCTGTTATCAACTCAATGTCAGGAGATACGATGAGCAGCCGCTAAGTAATTACTTTAATACCTTTGAGACGTTTTAGTACGTCCCACATGTTTGCGACTACTCCCTGATATTGAATATGAGTCATGCTGAGTTTCCTGTATGTTACTCTATTATTTTGTTTTGATTTGGCGTCATTTGTTAACTGATTCAACCAGTTTTGATCTATCGTGGCAGCTTTTTGAGTGCATTGTATTATCTTTTCAGTTTCAAATCAGTAAAAGAAGACTTAGCTTATGGTATGATTTAAGAGTCCGCAGCAAGGTCCGCTCAACTCCGCGTTGAGATCGCGCGCTTACGCTTTAAAATGTTGTTGTTTCACCTAGAGGAAGACAGGGCGCTAGCAGTAAAGCGAGAGCGCGCTAGGAGCAAAGAGTATGTAATCACTACGTTTTAAGAGACGGGAGTGCCATACAAAAAGCGTGAACTCGCATTAGTATGAAACGGGGGCGAAACATACTGCCAATATGAAGCCGCAAACGATATCAGTGTCAGTGTCAACTCATGACATAATGCCAACATCAAGAACAAAATAGGGATGTCACATGTTACACAAATTATCGATATCGATATCGGTATTAAAAAAATGGTTCAGGCGGGGTTCGCATTCGCACCCGCGTCTCCAACGGCTTTCCGGTAATTTAAATCATTAAATATTTCGCTTCAATGTAATTAGGTTACTGACTTCATAAAAAAAAACAAGTGTGCAAATAATTTTATTTCGTTCAAACTTTGCTTGGCTTGCTGATAAACATAGACGAAAAAAGCCGTTTCATCACTCCAGTCTGTGCTCCAGGTTGGAAGTTCTGCAACACAAATAATACAGGGTAAACAGAAAATTACAGAGTAAAAATGAATCTGTTTGTCCAGATGAAACCGTACCATTCATAGTCCATTGAAGATTTTTCGTAAAATATTTCTGTGACCATAATCTAACTCAAACTGGCATAAAAAGTAGTGATAATAATGTCTTATCCTCTCATCTGAGACGGCTTTAACAGCTGTATTCAAGTGCACACTTTTGTATAAGTACACATACCAATAGGCTTTTGCTTGAAGAAAGATATTCCGTGTTTACCCAGGTATTTTTCACTTCAAATGAAAATTATCGATAAAACTTACATACAGCACTATTGTTTACATACGTATAAGGGTATGTATTATTTTACCCGAAATACCAAGTTTTCAATGAAACTTACGATTAACATGGTTATAACACGCAGTAATTAAGTATATTTTTTACTTACCGATCTTCGAACGGTGGAAATCTTGCCATGAATAGTCTTTTTTGACCGTCCATTCGACACGTTTTCATTCTGCATATTTCGCACTTTTTCCTTTTCAATCCACTCATTTTTGCAATTGTGATTGTCTTGTGTACCTTCTAGACGACCACTACACCCAAAGAATGCAAATTATTAGATTATTTGTGAAATTTGAATTATTTGAAAAGATCGCAGAACCTTGACAGAAGTGACAGACTACACAACAAAATAGAAAGTAATAGAAACGTCATCTAACATGGCATGGCGGACAAAAATGGCAGCTGAAGTACAACCCGCCTAAATTCGATTGTCGCCAATTATCTAATGCTTTGTAGGTTTCAACGTTCTTTCAAACTTAGGTAAAAAATTCACCTCCGTTTCATACAGCCGTTGTCGATCGTTTTTTACCTTGAGAGTTGCGCGAGGCTGGCTAGGAGTAGCTATGATAAGGGCGGTGCTTACCGCCGCCCCCCCGGACCGTTCCCCGCGCTAGAGTAATTCGCTGCAGTTTCGCAACAATTTTTTGTAATTTATTTTAAGGTTTTCGTAGTTACGCTCTCATTTTAAAACTACGAGATCAATTTTGATAAAATGTTTTTCTTATCAAACTGCATAGTTTAATCGACACCGGAAATAGGTTTTGACTTCAATCTAAACTATATTTTGGTCGTAGTATGCCGCCGAACTGAACAACTTTCTGGGGTCTAAAAATGCAAAACTTGTACTCGCTCTATTTTCTTTCTATTAACATTTCAAGAGTCATAAACTAGTTTTAGCCCTAGATATATCTTATCTCATTATATTTAGAGAATTTCATGATAAAGTGACATGTTATATTAAAATAAGGACGTAACTACGTTTGTATGAAGAATCGAGCTTGCTGCGGACTCTTAAGAGAAAAATAAATACTTTAGTAGTATTTTTCCGTTAATTTTTTATAGTGTCGCTTCCCTATTTTTTTTCTAGCCTCTATTTGTGTCCCTCTGCTGGTCAAAGGCTGCTCTTCTTGCTCACCAGTCGTCTCTCTGAACTGCCTTCCTGCTAAACGTTCTCAAATCCAGCCATCTCCTTTTTGATCTGCCTCCGCTTCGGTAGCCATTTTCGGTTTCACTAAAAAATATTTTTATCAAAAGCGTTAAAAAAACGGTCGACTGCATTAATTTCAACATTAACTTCAAATGTCTAAAAATCTGTAAGCAATATTTGGTAATATTCCATAGGTAATAATTATATTTTTACACTTAAAATTATTAGATACCTACAAATTGTTACAACATCGACGATTAAGTACCTACGGTTTACTCAATGGTCCGCACGTATGATTACCAAAACTGTACTTTATTTCTAGTGACCTAAGTCATATGCTACATTGGAAAAAAATGCCATATTATTTTAATTTTCCCGTCACTGTTATTCAATAACATTATGTTTGAATGAGTTATGAGATGCCTCGAGGGATTCGTATCCTTTTATTTTCCTAACAAATAAGCCTTCAGAGGGATTATTGTTCTTTTGAAGGGTTCATCATATTATGTATGGTATCAATTCTGTGTATACTTCACCCCATAAATTCTTATAATAATACAAGAAGGAACCTGCAACTTCGACCGTGTATTTTACAAGCTTTTATTTAACTTGCATTGTATGTATGTATATAAGTATGTTTGTTCGAGTGGAATCTTGCAACTCAATTTTGAAGCAAATATCTTCAACCGATTGAGCTGACATTTTGCATACTTACTTAACTTTGATGACAATACAATAATATGGTACCATAGGAACTCAAAAATAGAGAAAGCAATCCTACCGAGTTTGGGCTCTTTAGAATCATCTCAGTGAGCATTTGATGGATATTCAAAGAAAAGTACAGTCGGCTATAAAGCTTGTCACTAAAATGAATTTTTTGACAGAAACTTATTTATTTCTTTTTTTTAATACTGGCCCGATATAGTCGCGTCGTTTGTTTTAAAAGTATATTCTAGTAATAAGGCAATCTGGGAGTTTTCTTTTGGCCATTCCTTCTCCTCAGTAGGTAAGCCGCTGGTAGATATATTTTTAAATAAAATAATTAATGCCCTTCTGGCACAATTAAGCCCATCATGTACACCTTTATTTTTAATTCATATTTATAAAATGGGTAGTTTGCACAAATGTAACTTTCAGAGAATAATTGTGTATTTCTCTGTCAAACTTTGACAACGGTAAGTGGAAAGCTACCGAAACGTAAAGGAGGCTCAAATAAATAATATACGCGATAGAATCCGTTTCAATTGCTTTATTTACAAAGCCCTTTCAATAAATAAAAAAAAAAAAAAAAAAAATTGCTTTATTTAAATGTGTGACAGTCGCGTAAACCGAAAACAATATTACCAACATAGGGGTTCCACTTACCCTGATATCGATGTATTTATGTTTTTTTTTTATATATTGATTATTTACCTACTCATGTGTGAAATCATGATTTTCGGAAGGATCTTAACAGCACGAAGCATTTTTTCTCCTCTTATTTTGTTCTATTTAGGAGGTGCTCGTCTTCGTCCGCATGGTTTATTCTTTACCAAAGTCGCTTAAAAAGTATCACCACCTATAACCATCTTTTGATGTCCATCCATGTACCAAAATCGGTTAAAATTCGTCAATTTCGGTGTGAAGAAAGGATAAAGAGATGGCGCCAGAGTGGCATGGCACCGGGCGTCCATACGAAAAAAGGCGGCCCTGCATTACGCAGTTAAGATTTCTTTCTGAAATGATGACCCCTCTCCATTGAACAGCAGCCTACCGAGGGAACTTAGCTTTAAGTTTTTTTTTAGTCTAAGTTTCGTCTTTGTTTATACTAGCGACCCGCCCCGGCTTCGCACGGGTGCAATGCTGATAAATTATGCATGTATTATACATATACAGCGTGTATATTTGATATAACCGCATATTGCAGCCAGACGGACATTTTATTGCTATAATCTGATATTCATAACAATTATTATTTAGCGTTAACTGCTATAGCGAAATTAATTTTTGAAAATTTTCTGAGTAGCTTTGTATGGCGTAATTATTACTAGTGACAGCTGCGACATCACGATGTTAAGTGTCAATAAACAACAACAAACAAATACATTGCGTGCTGAATTATTGTACATGGAAAAAAAAAGTTAGATATTTTTAATAATTTACGGAGCAACATATTAATAAGTGCCCCCGTAAAGTTTGCGGTTATAACAAATATACACGCTGTTACAAGTTCTGGTCTTGTAGTATAAACAAAAATGCACATATTCAGAACATAGCTTCTACTTCGACTTCTACAAAAGTACTTAGGCTTAACTTAATTGTGTAGGTGGGTAAATCAAAAGCCAAGTGGCTCACACGGCGGCCGGGGGCAGCGGGGCGAGGTGGACCGTCGAACTGGTTTTAGACGCGCCCTGCGCCCGCTTCTCCTCCGGTACTCGTAGCCGGAACACACGCTGTATACGCATCAAAATCCGTTACGTAGTTCTAAAGATCTAAGCATACATGGGACAGACAGCAGGAAGCGACTTTGCTTTATACTATGTAGTGATGTGTTTTGCAAATTTAGAATTTTTAATTGTGTAGATGAACTTTCGGCCTTATTTTCCCAAACGGATTTTATTGAATTTTGGCACAAGGAAGTCAGGTCATGCTACCTCGGTGAGTACGCCAGGATAAGCGCACCTAAGATAACTAGTGAACATGTACATGTAGATGTTTACGTTATACCACAGGTTATACTACTAACGCCATGTTACATACAACCACGCAACTATAGTTAGTTGGAAAAATTAAGACGTTGTTAGTAGTATATGACATCGGTTATTTTCGATATTAGGGCCAAACAGAGATAGATATTTCGATAGGAGCTTAACCCTTTGAACACCAAGAGCCACTAAAGAGGTCGTGTGCTGTCGTGCCTACCACTTATTTATAATTATTACTATTAAAAGATACTGTTAATCAGACTTGAAAAAAAAAGGAGTAAAACGTGGACAAAGTTGCGAGTAGTTAAGTAAATACAAGGTGCTCTTCTAGTTACGACATGAATACATAAAGGTATTTTTTTTAAACATAGGTAATTTTTTGAAATAACACCACTATATAATCGTAGACATTTTATTTATTCACTTGGTGTGTAATACAGTTTTGGGACTGGTAAAAGGCGCCATTTGTGTATCTCCGTCAATTCCATGTGAACAGTTTGATATCGAGTCATTTCCTGCCATCGGAGCCATTCCCCGGGAGCGACGGTGCCATTTCCTCTGTAAAAATAAACGTCAGATAAGACACTTGTACAAGCTTGTACACCTTTCATTTGTTTTTTTATGTTTCTCTGTTAGTATACATTTTTTTTTTCCGAGAAGATTTAAGCTTATTAAAGATAAAACCGACACCTATATTTGTGATGATATGAATAAAAAAAAAAACCACCACATGCTTCGTCAATTTAAAAATAATGCGTGCAATTCACAATATATATCCACAACAAGCTCCGTCAGACAATACAATTGTTATATATATCTTATCTCCAAAGCGCGGACAGTGGATGCAATATGGTGACGAAAGCAGAACGTGGTTAAGACTTATTACATTTCGAGTAACATTTATGTAGGTATGCAGTTTTTGTAGTAATATCCATATTATCGTTCGACATGATTTTGACGTATATCGCATCCACTGTCCGCCCTTTGCTTATCTCCTATTTAAATCTATCTTATCAATTTTGTACAAAAGTTTAACTTAATCTGATAAAGGAAGCACCAAAATCTGGTTTCACCCCCCACTTCAAATAAAGTCCTATTCAACACTTCCCTTCTTTGTTTCACCTAACTCAACCAACCAACCCATCTCTTATTTGTAACACGTGTTGTCGCATATTTCTACAATTATAGCAGTTTTCACGACCGTAATCATTGTGTTGCCAATGTGTATATCACACCGTGACTATCTAGCTACCTATGATGTTTGTATTGAAGTCAAAAGTTGAAAAATCATGCTTCGAGCGGACGCACAACATCCATGGCTTCTCAAACCTGACCGACCAGGCCAGATCCACTCGCGAGTCTCTAGGTGTCATCCACGGAAAAACAACCCAAAGCATAAGAGTTCCTTACCAGGGTTTGTTCTCCTGTCCATGTGAGGTTGTCCCACGGCTGCCGCTTCCAGCTGCCAAAGATGGCATAGACCGTGTTGGTGATGACGTTGAAAGCGGCGGCGGTGAAAAACACCACTTTTTACACTCACTCTACCCACCACTCTACTCACTCGTACATAGTTACCGCACCTGGAAAGGCAGGCAGTATTTAAGAGTGCCTTACCAGAGTCTGTTCTCCTGCTGACGCTTGCAACTTCCGAAGATAACGTAGACCATATTGTTGGTGATGACGTTGAGAGTGGTGGTCAGAAATACCACTCATTCATAGCTACCCTAGCTCTCGTTCATAGTTACCGTCCGTGGAAAGGCAAGTGCTATTTAAGAGTGCCTTACCACTTACCAGGGTCTGTTCTCCTATTAAAGTGAGGGTCGTCCCACGGCTGCCGCTTGCAACTGTCAAAGATGACATAGATCATGTTGGTGATGACGTTGAGAGTGGTGGCGGTCAGAAACACCACTCATTCATAGTTATCCTAACTCTAGTTCATAGTTACCGTCCGTGGAAAGGCAGGCAGTATTAAAGAGTGCCTTACCAGGATCTATTCTCCTGCTGACGCTTGCAACTTCCAAAGATAACGTAGACCATATTGTTGGTGATGACGTTGAAAGCGGTGGTCAGAAATACCACTCATTCATAGCTACCTTAGCTCTCGTTCATAGTTAGGTACCGTCCGTGAAAAGGCAGGCAGTATTTAAGAGTGCCTTACCAGGGTCTGTTCTGCTGTTGAAGTGAGGGTCGTCCCACGGCTGACGCTTGCAGCTGCCGAAGATAACGTAGACCATGTTGGTGATGACACTGAGAGCAGCAGTAGTCAGGAATACTATCCGCCATCGGCTTATGTCTGTCTGCGCATCGAATTGTAAGCATAAGAAAATAGTTTATACTTTTCTTTGGTTGATACTTCTTTTTATTATTGGTACAAAGATTTTTAATAATATCATTCAATAAAAGCTTGCAATATAATATGTGAGAGTTGGACTTACAAATCACGAAAGAACTAAATATAGAACAAACGAAAAGATAAACTGGACTGGGAGACAAACTTATTTATGCCGTAAGGGAATACAAACCGGATTATTGTTCAGAATCAGTCCTGTTATAATGGGCGTCAGGATGCTGCCGCTGTTAGCCGTGAAGTTGGTGAGAGAGACGAGCACGCCCGCAAAGTTCGGAGACATGTCCAGATGATTCATCTGCAGATAAAATTCCATGCTTTAGCGGACATAGGATGAGATGAGCAGGATGAAAATTGGACGTGAAGTCGGACTCAGCACCCGGGTCCTAGATGTGCGCTAAAACCTCTTCCCTCTCTATCAGACAAGCCACAAGCAAGGTAGCTATCAAGTGTATCCTGCGAAAGCATCTGCCAGAACGAGAGCACGAATAGTCCATCCATAATTGTAGACTTCCGTGTACATTTGAATTCATTATTTATATGTATTTATAGTGTGTAAAATACATATTTTACATGCTTACATAAATATATATATATGCTTATTATTTACTCTGTACAATTAGATTTCTGATTTGCACCAACTTCTAGTATATATTTTTGGCCCTATGGTTGACTGGTAGATAATGCCATTTGGCATTAAGTCCGCCATTGGTACTGACTTTTCTTTTGTACAATAAAGTTCAAATAAATAAAATAAATAAATGCGTAGACTTCTTAACTAAATACCAACATCCGTCTACCGTCCGACCGTCTTAAGTATAAAAGGCAAGACCCAAAGTCGTTTCTGGTGCAAAAGTTGTCTATCGCAATATTCATTCTAGCAGGAAAATTCCGCGAGCGTTCTGGAAATCTGGACAGAAGCAGTAGAGATTGTGACGAATATGTGATGTGTTTTCTTAAAGATCTAGCAACAATTTATTTATTTATTATTTATTTATTTATTTACAAACAAAATTTATACAGCATTACAGTTATTACCAATACACTGTACAATTTATAAACATTCAAAAGAATATAAATAAAATTTAAAAGTAAGGAAATCCCGCAATCATCCATCGCCTCGCAATACCTCAGGAGCATTCGACACACATCCGTCCTTCGACTCGCAAGCAAATCAATCTCTACGAATGGCATGCCCGAAGAACAGGCGACTTACCATGAATCCTGCTGCATTGAAACCACTAAGCGTTAAAGTTCCGATAAGCACAACTGTGGCAGCAACCTTGTTTTCTGGACCGAGGAATGAGAGCACGACAAGGCCTGCTGCCATGCCAAAGAATGCTGCAAGAGAAGCAAAATTGCATTAAATTATGAATTAATAGGTGTATGTTTCAAAATAGAAATTTACAGAAGGTTTTCTGTTTCGATCTTAGCTAAAACAGCCTGAAACTGTACTTTATTGGTACTCAATCTAAAATGCAACGCAATTGATCGAAAAGCGTGGTAATAGACCAAACTGTGCGCCTTAGAAAGATAGAGCCCGAATTCAAACAATTTTCTTTGGTCAAACGAGTTTGTGCGCGTGTATGCCGTAGGACCGTAATTTGAGTCGTTAAATATAGTCACCGCATGCTGTCAACTGTCAACTGAGTTACCGAGCCTTTAGGAGTGCTTTAAATTTGCACGAACAACGAATGAAGCGGATTGAAACGCCGAGTGTGTAGGCTATTTACCGCGGCTCGTGGCAAGCCCGTCTGGACGCAACCGTAGAATCAAAATAAGGTCGGGGCAAGGACGCTAGCAGTGCAAGCGCACCAACGTAATATAAATATTGAGAAGTACAGATGTAATACTATAATGCCATCTTACTTTTGCCAACTAACTATATTTGCGTGTTTGTAAGTGCACAGGCTGCATGAGAGCTTATACAGCTCTTTTAAAACTTATTTCAGGATTGTAAGGGCCGCATAAGTTCTTCACAGCATGTTTGCTACTTGGGAGATGACTTTAGTAGTATAAAACCTGTACTTTTCGATATTTCGATGTGATAGGTGCGTTTGCCCTACTGACGAACTTGTTCCAAATGACCTTTTAATGTCACGTTGCGACGTTGTAAAATGTACTTACGATGCGTCGTTGTGACGTGGACATAAGAATCATATATAATATGGAGTGTAGAATTTCACGCTGATGCAACGTGGGTACCTTTAATTTTATATACTTAACAATTTGTAAGTCTTAAACAAATCCTATATTATTCTGTGCATCTTCAAACGTATCTCTGAGTAATAAACATGTTCCATCAAATAAATAACACAATTAAACCTGCCAGTTTTATTCACCCTCATTCCATTTACAGCGTGTATAATTCACTCCTTACCATTGTGCCAAGACCCCTAAAAACATTTCCATTCCTTACATTTCGTGCTCCGAGATTCAGAGATTTATGGGAAGATTTGATAACTTTAAACGGTGGGATGGCGGTTTGTAAAAACGGGAGCGTGTATGATTTGTGGGCACCTGGCGGCTGGACGGCTGAGATAACAGAACGGATTAAGATTTTCGGGTCACGAGTGTTAAATTGAAGATTTAGTGGCGTCAAGTTAGGAAGTACACTGGGAACTGGGTTGAATGAACGTAACCAGGCGATCGGCAGCCCTTCTGTCATGCGTTGCAAATGCGACAAAGGGCCACATGTAAAATGCAGTCGCGCGCTTACCACTGCTACTGAAGAGTACTGTTCAATATACATCATGTAGGTATTACAATAGTTTAGTACTTACATATGGAATTGAATATCTTCCTGCAAACCCCCATAGAGAGAATATTTCTGTTGTAGATCTCTTCGCATACAGCAGCGGAGACCACGTTGCCCAACCACATACCGATATATGGAAGAGCGGAGAGAGAGGCACTCTGGAATAGAAATATTATTCAAACTCAATCAATAGGCATTAATTAACACGTTCACAAGCCCAGGACCATTTTGGTTATGGCATGCTGCGTCACAGACAATACTCATGCAAAATACTTCTAGCAAAAAAAGGACACAAGGCATTTTAAAACTATGAGCGCCAGTTTTGCTAAGATAAAAATAACCGTCCATAGACGTAGTGCCGTGTCACGAAGTTCCTAAATTACGTCTTTCTACGTACTGTCTACGAAGTGTGAATGCTTGGATGGATGTCTGTAACGCATAAGCCATAGAACAAATTTTGATGAAACTTGGCGCACAGTAATTATAATAGAACATGGATTTAATAAAAGTTTCGGAGACAATGCAAACAAAAATTCTTACATATATTAAAATACATCACACACGAGCGATAATTATTCGACTTCTACGAAGTAAGCGCGTTTCTCATGTATTTCAAATGAATACTAGTTTTAAATATATTTAACGGAATTATAATTTGGTGCTACTAACAGTTTTCAAGGAAATTTGCAGTCCCTGTTCCAAATAAGTTGGCATGTCGACGAAGAACAGCACGAAGTTCACAGCACTTCCAATATGGACGATAACCAAGGCCCACAATGCTTTCGTTCGGAATATTGCTCGCCATGGAGTCGCCAGTTCTTGCAACCGCTCCTACACAATTAAATATTGGTAATGATGATATGAAGTTTAACGAAAAATGACGTAAATTATGGCAACACGATGACACAGAAGAAAAGCATATATTTAAGATGCAAGACCCTTACAACACCAAACACAACGATTCAAATAATAACAACTAATAAAACCCGGCCAAGTGCGAGTCTGACTCGCGAACCGTGGGTTCTGTACAAATACCTATCCCATCTTAACTGGCCGGATTAATTTAAGTTTGCACCTGGTATGTATGGCGCCGGATACAAATGAGGTGCAAAGTTAACGCAACCGATCACGTTTGTTGAATTAATGGTTTTGTTATTATAACAAAACCATTAATTCAACAAACGTGATTCACAGTTTCAGTGATCACGTTTGTTGAATTAATGGTTTTGTTATTATAACAAAACCATTAATTCAACAAACGTGATTCTCTTCTCACTATAATAGTGGCAACAAATACATCATCCATAAAAATTTTAACTGTCTGACTATCACGGTTCATGAGATACAGTCTGGTGACAGATAGACAGATAGGCGGACGAATAGCGGAGTCTTAGTAATAGGGTCCCGTTTTTTACTCTTTGGGTACGGAACCCTAAAAATAGTCACAATACTCAATTAGCATGACTTATTTTCGTTTCTTAGAATGGAACCTCTTTCTTTATTTCGGTTAGAAAATAGAATATTTTTCGTTCCCTACCTTTGTTCCTCCCAAATTCAGTCCTTTCTCGATGTACTTCCTCTCTTCATCTCCCATCAGTCGATGTTCACTTGGTGAGTTGGCTGCAGCCAGATACCAGATGGCAGCAGATACGAATACTAGCCCTGATATAGAATAGAAGATCAGCTTCCAACCTATAGCAGTTTCAGCTAGGATGCCTGACACAGGCATGGCTACTATCGTACCAATTATAGTTCCTGGAATCAGAAAAAATACAACTTACGAATCATGCGAAAGAATAACGAAGTGACTGATTCTATGTTTGAATATCTAACCATAGCCGCTGTGAAGCTCGCAAAGCTGTTCATGTGTTTGAGAGTTACATGCACAGATAGATAGACAAACAAAACTTGGATACATAAGTAAAATATATTATACTTATGTTTGCATCATCATCTTGTGTTCAAGTCAATCTATACTAATGTATAATATCATAAAATTCAGATGCCTCCAAACGCAAGACACTCAAAATTACACCATTACAAGCATAATCTGACGTGGGATTTGCAAGATCTGCACAAAAAACCCGGTATCTCATGGATTTAGATTGGCTACCGTTATCCTTCCTTTGCGTGTAGTTCCTCGTGCACTCCATCAACATTTAATAAGTTACAATAATCCGATTACTAATTCTACTACTATATGCTGCAGTTGTCATTCATGTGGCCGAGTGTAGGTACGTGTGTTTGTGTTCCCTTCTTGTAACGTTGGAGACCTTTTTTCATGAATTCTGCCTAGCTCGAGATTTAGAACGGACATGACGAACTAACCGGAGCACATGTAGTTTACACATACCTCCGAAAACAACTCCAGTATAAGAGGTCTTCTCGTGAGCAGGAAGCCATCGTCCTATAAGCGTATACGATGCGGGATACAAACAGGCCTGTGTCAGACCCATGAGGACTCTACATGCACACATCATTCGCCAACCACCCTGAAACAGAGGGAATTATAGTTCAGCTAAGTTTCTTCTCCGAGTGATTATCAGCAAACTTATCTGATCGAGTAGAAAAAAGACTGGTAATACGTGAATGAAGGCATAACGTATTTGGGCGGTCTGAAAACCGTTGCACTTTGGGGGTCGGTTAAGTACCTATAGAAATGTAAACGAAGAATTGCTATAAGAATCTTACAGGCCCTGGGAAACCTGTCAATGCTTGGTCTCTCTTTTAGAACTAATTTAGTATAATCAAAAAGTGAATACGTCTAATCACCATCATTATCATCAGCCAATGAACGTCCTCTGATTGCAAAATTCCCGTAATCGTCACGCTTACGTTTGGCAAGTGGACTGGAAATTGCAGTTAGATTGTACAGTACACGTTGGGTCTTCAGGCCAACCTATGGTTTATTCCTTAGTCGCTTCTTACGACACCCCCGTGATGACACGACGTACGACTATTCGAAAGCAATACCATTCGGCTACTCATGATTACAAGTCTAGTCTATGCATGTCACCCCATTCATTTTAATAAGCCTTGTTATCATCTCATCGTGTTTATCGTTAGCCAGCAGAATCACTAAGAGTATAGACTTTCCTTCAAAGCGTTTGGACAGTATGCTACCCGGGAATTACAATCATAAAAGATAACTTTAACTTACCATCTCAGCCAGCGTTGGTACCATTACCCGTACCATTGGTACCAGTACCCGTTGGCCCGTTGGCCAGCCCAGAGTAGCCTTTCCTCCAAAACGTTTGAACAGCAAGCTACCTGGAGTCTACATCTCGATGTATTGCCAAAAGAAAAATTAGAGTACAACTTACCATATCAGCAAGCGTTGGTATCATCATGTTTATGACTCCGTTGGCTAGCAAAGCCACTAAGAGTATAGGCTTCCCTCCGAAGCGTTTGGATAACAAGCCCCCAGGGATCTGCATCACGATATATCCCCAGAAGAATGATGAGAGGATTATTCCTTGAGTCTCCTTATCCCAGTCGTATATCTGAAAAAATATTGGAACAATTTATTCTTAGATACTTTCACTAATAAGTCCGTGTAGACTACTATAAACGTGATTTGATAAAGATAACTTGTGATCCAGATATTTATTTCGTTGACATGTATCACTGTTATCAATAAAAATGCATATGAATATATTAATGCGGGAGTGAAAGACGCTTTAAATCATATCGTAACTTGTAGTCGGATAAAAGTATCCCATCCCATAACCATCGTTGGCTAACCAGCTATCCCTGTACTAAAATGGGTTAAAATTGGTCCAGCCATTACGGCGTGATGAGAGGACAAAAATGTTTTACCAATAGATGGCGATGTACGCCTGGCGCCGTGCGTCTACAAATCCTGTATCGATCTGTTAAGAGTTTTCCAGAAATAATGACCTATCTCCATGGAAAACTAATGTAAACGTGATAAAAGCGACCGTCACACGTCGAAAGCGCACGCCGAGAATCAATTCCAATTGGTGCTAGTGTGGGATGCAACCTGTGTAGACACACTGGCCCCGTCACATCTCCACCGATCCTCAATTAGGGCCAGAGCAGCGGCAGAAGCGGCCGAAGGTATAAAACGAAATAAGTATAGTGGTCTCGGCGCTGAGTACAATTTCATACCTTTTGGCGTCGAGACCCTGGGTCCGTGGGGCCCCAGCGCATTAAGCCTCTTCAAAGATAACTCGAAGAGGCTTATTGATACTTGTGACCGGAGAGCTGGCGGTTTCCTCGCTCAAAGAATTAGTTTCGCGATTCAGCGAGGAAATGCCGCCAGCATCTTCGGCACTATGCCGCAGGGGCCATTTTTAGATTTAGTTTAATTTTAGTGTGTTCTTGTTTAGTTTAATTTTTAGGTTTAGTTTTATTGTACTTTAATCTACCTATGTATACATTTCAAATAACTTATTACATTCATTCCAATTTACAAATGAAAATTCCAGTTTCTGAATTGTCACTAACAATCATTCGGACAATGTTGTTCGCATTATGTCATGTAGGCTACAAAATGTTGCATTCCAGCTAAATGAATGTTATAATTGAAATGTTCAGCGTGACAGCTCTATCAGCGGGGCATACGAGAATCACCGACTTTTCCATTACGTCAAAAATGATTCGAAATATTCGCATATTTATTTGTTCAAGAGAAATTGAATGTGGCAATGTTTGTGAGCATTTGTGGAGTTCCGTAGGCGACACCATTGGAACCCTATCCGTATACATAAACATATTTATACACTATTGTAATTGAAATAATTTATTTTTTTCCAGGCTGATTATCGATATTATTAAATAAAGGATAAAAATGAAATATTACCACATTTAGAAATATTGAAAATATCCCAATTTGTGATTGAAAAATCTATTTGGAAACTTTAAACTAGCTTTAGGTTATTTAGTTTTAAGATATTGCTGTGCCCTTGCAGGGTTCATGACCGCTACGTAAACCTCCTATAACATTAACATCTACTTGTACGTGACTTGTACCATGAATGCAATAAATCACTTTGACTTTGACTTTGACTTTCCTCATTCTAAAAGAGCGTAGGTGACCAGTAATTACTAATTAGTCACAACGTAGAAAATCGTACAGTCGGACTAAGGCGGAGTTAAAAAGGAAATCGTACCTCTATACGCTTTGTGTGTTGTAAGTGTAAAAAATTCACAGTGATGCCATGGCTGATTCTTAAATGCATACAATTAATAAACACTATTTTTTTTTATTTATGAAACATGTAGTGTCTATTTTTTTTCGTGTGGGTACACACCACAATTTCTATCAATGGTTTTACACTAACTTTATATCTGGAATGACGTAATTAGCAATGAAATCCACGTCCATTTGAGATTCCGGGACAATCTTGACAAAGTCTTTATTGACAATATTCAGATTTAGACTAACATTTATAGTTATTTATTAAAAGACAAAAACTTAGCAAAATACATATCACAGCATCCACAGCACAGGTTTCGTCCAATCACAAATAGATGTATCCACCACAAGTTTCGTCAATAAGCAATGGCACAGATACATAGGTATATTATCCGCAACATGCATCGCCACAATGTACACCGTAAAACTACACTAACGCACTGCCTGATAAGTGCCCGGCTCAAACGTCCCAAAGATACCCACCGCATTCCCACGATTTAGACTTGTGTCATTTCAGTAACTTAAAATATACATCATCATGCATTTAAGGGTTAAATGATGGGCTATTTTTTTTTAAACATGACACTAGTATGCTGCAGAATTAAACATTAGTCATCATCCTAATTATGACGATGCCTATTTTCAACTGTGTACAGGATTATAATGATCTTTACTTATATGGTTAAGTCTCCCAAAAATTATGAAACTTGGAGCAATCACTATTATACGAGAAAAACATCCATAATTGTCTTGATCGAGACGAACTCTAGCTGTCATTAAATTGTGCCCCGTATAATCCGAGGAAGAAAAAAACAAAATGATTACCTTAACGCTAGAGTCGTTTCTCCGGCTTTGGTCGGTCATGGCCAGCACCGCCACACCCATACTGCTCCGCGCGATGAAGAGAGCGATCATACACACACACATGCAACTCATCTGGATGTGGCGAACACCGAAGCGATAGTCTGTGAGAATTCAATTCAATTATAGAGCCTTTAGAGAGCTATGGAGCCGATATTAATATTAATATACAATTCATACTCATATTCATTCATCTATTTCATTCCAAGCTGCCAGTAATTGCCGCTAAAATTCAAAAATGACTAAAATAATAAATTTAATAAAACTTGTATAATATTACAAACTCGTAGGTATATTTAATTTTATTAAATGTCAATTTCATGCATTTCTTTAATTGTATATTCGATTAATATAGAACCCAATTTACCTACCCCAAGGAACATGGAAAAAGTGGGAAATATTTACGTATTACGTATAACGATAACGAAAAAGAAAACAATTCCTACACAAATACGGTGTTTGTACATGTATCCTTCTGATTTTGTCCTATATAAAATTTAAATTGCGATTTAAATACACTGTTGAGTATGAGTATGAATTATATTTAATGTTAATATCCGCTCCATAGATTTCTAAAGTCTTACCGCGCTATCAAAAGTCCGATGCCTATTTATCAAATTATGAAAATCCCATTTACAATTACTTATAACCTGATGCAATGCCTTCATTACGGCGCGGTGCGCTCGACAAAAAAAAACTAAAACGTGCAATAACCTTAGAATAAATACAAAATAGATGTAACACCTACAGAGCGACATCGTCACCTAAGTGATAAAGAACTTTAAAAAAAAAAAACCTAGTCAGCGCTTGAAAGTGAAGCCGGTTTCAGTGAGCCGTCCCCGCGTTTTGTCAGTGTACGCATCTGTCACAACGTCAATATCACGAGCAAAAACTCTATGATTGGTTCGTAAACACGCACACATACACAAAACCGGCTTCATTCTTTGCAAATCTGTATGAAGACTATCGTTCTAGGCGTATTTATTCTAAGGGTTATAAACTTATAACTATAACAAAGCACCTTTTTAGAAAAATAATTGAACTATATCTTAAGCCCTGAAAAAATGCGAAAGTACATTAGACATTACGTTCTATAGCCACTCCAACTGAGTTCTTCCCAAGTTCTTTTTCCACCATCTTTCCTTCGCAGTACACACCAAAATGAAACCCACAAACTACATCCCACCCTATACCTACATTATAAACCTCCACAAATCACACTCCAAAATACACCCTAGTAAATATAATTTTAAGTTGAAAGTATCTCCTACAAAAAGCCAAGACGTAAGCTATGATTGACATGTGCAAATAGTTCTAATTCATGTTTAATGTTGTATTACTGGTTGCTACTATATTTAGCTTGTTTATGAAATTTTTATCTTTTTGACCTGTTGCTTAAAATAAATTACACAATGACGAATGCAGCAACTGGTTTTGCCCAATCATAGAGGCTTCATCTTATTTTAGTCAGTGAGCCCTATGATATGAGCCTCGTGTATAAGTTGCCAGCGTAGGCAGACGTCTCGATCAGTATTACGTTCATTATTCTGTATAAAAAACACTTGTGGTTCTGTGAACTATAGACCTAGCGATAATTTTTCGAAATAGCTGAAATATGTCTTTTTTACGGTTTCAACTGGAAATTACAGTATCAGTAGTTAGATGTTTTTTACTTTCTCAACCCCTATCTCCACTATTTTGAAAAACTCTACTCTACAAACTATTTATATTTATTGAACCTGCTCGTTCCACTCGCTCGGTCAGTCACAAAATTATACGAGGCGTTTTTGTGTTGAATATAAACACTAGTTCTTCAGTACATTTTTAAAACAAAGTACGTAGGTAACCGACGTAAATTGTTTGCAACCTCCACATACCAAAATTTCGATTCCAGGAATCATCTCATTTTCATTAAACTTTAATAGAATAGAACCATCTATACAAAGATCAAAGCACAAAGAACATTTTAAAAACGTAACCTGGCGGATGAGACCGGCAATCGAACCCAGTACCTTTGGATTACCAGTGCAACGTGTCCACGCCACCACCCTAAAGCCAAGGAGACCTCTCGAATTCCTTATGTTTCTTTGTTGATTCATATTCGCATTGTTTATTTCAAAGACTTTACCAGCGACCTTTATGTGGACACGTTAATTATTCACATAGTGAAGTGCGTTAAGATGGCGTCTTACCGCACTCCTTTACAGCAGTTGTAAACCCTTTCAAATAAACAATGCAAAGAGTCGAAATTTACGTGAGAGTACAAAACCACGAAAATTATGGTTATGGATGTTTAGCGCAGACGAGACCTCAGCAAGTGTCGTAGTGAGTGTTGTGTGCAACACGACAATTGACATTGTGTGTGATGATGAGGGTAGATTCTCGCCTCCGACGGTGACGCCCGCATCTACTAGCCGCGCGGAGAGAGCGTTAGCGCGCAGTTTTCGATTGGCCGCCGCCGCGATGGATCGTAGCTCCTGATGATGAATCGCGTACCCATTCGAAGCATGTCGAGTGATATTTGACTTCCAGGATGTGAATAAACCAGCTTCGTATGTCGGTCATTCTCCAGACGTAAATTTTTGCTTGTCTTCACTCTTTAAAAATATAAATTTAATGATTTAATTGTATCTTATATTTTTTGATCGTAGCAGGTATTCGTATTGAGCTGTACATGAATTTTCAAGAACATATTTAAAACTTTTCGGGTAGAAATAAAAACTTTTAGCCCTATTCTCCTAATTGACACGTCGCGTCCCACTACCCAAATTACTTAAATACCAATTTCTCCTGATAATATACACGAAGAAAAAACAATGTAAGCAAGTTTCTTAAACAAAAGAATACATGTTTTAATTGCACAAAAAAAACCTAGTCAATACAAGTAATATATCACAAAGATATCGATTATGGTAACTTTGTCTCGAACCGTATAATAATTCACGCGTCGCGTTCTGTTTTGATCACACAAGTCCTCTGAAAGTAGGTACGGATCTCAGTAACGCATTTCGGTGAAGCGGTCAGTCGTGCCCAGAGCCCCGTGTGGGATGGTTGTGTCAGCTGTGTACGGGTCGCGGACTATGACTGTAAGTATCTAATTCACGCGTTTTGGCTCACGAAATTTCTAATTAACACGTTCACGTTTTAAAAATCAATCAGTAACTCTATTGCGCTGAGAATTTTAGTGTACATTAAAGGCCGCATTATTTAATAGATACTAGATTCTGTAGATTATTACCTGTACCTATAAAAAGTTATATTTTAATTTTCAAGAATCCCTAATTCACAAGTCTAATTCACGCATCGAAAATGAACGCGTTAATTAGAATTTAACCATCCATGCGGTTTTAATCATCAGTTTTTTTTTCTAGAATATTTGTATATATAAAAGTAATAGTACCTATAATATATAGTCACATCTTCCTGGGGTCATTTTAAAACCTCATCAGGTCAAGCTGTATTTCTCAAGGCTGGAAAATTCGAGCCGAAGCGGTTTTACCATATATTAGCACCATCAGGAATGAACAATTTCGTAGTTGGATATAACCCTGTGTCTGATAGAATAATAACAATGACGCTGAACACCAATTTATGTCTTCTCAACATCATGCAACTTTACAACATAGTCCACGGAAGAGGATATCAACTAGAGGAAACTCTAGACAGCATACCTAGCCGGCAAATCGTAATGGTATTGGGAGACTGCAATGCTAAAACAGGAAGCTCAGAAATAGTTCATGAAATCCGAGACACCATTGGAAAATATGGTCTAGACTCTAGGAACGAACGAGGTCAGAGGCAGAGTTCTGTGTTCTGTGTCTGACCATTACTTTAACACTCTCTTTCACCATCACAAAAGATGACTCTACACTTGGAAGTCTCCTGGAACCTGGGTCGTTTTAGGAATCAGATAGACTAAATACTGGTAGAAAAGCGCTGGAAGTCGTCTGTCAAAAAATTAAGTGAAAACCTTCCCTTGAGCTGAATGCGGGTACTGATTGCCTCGTTCTCCATTCGTCTCAAAGCCGTTTACCGTAACGCGCGACCTAAACACAGAACTTAGAATTCAATAGAGCGATCCCATTTCCAGAATCTGACGGAAGCGACGCTCATGAATTTAGATCACCGCAGGTGATGCTGAGTCCAGGTAATAAATGAAGATTTTGAGGATATCGTATCTAAGAGAGGAAGGGATTGTAGAAGGTTCACATGGATCACTGAGGAAACGTGGATCCTAATTCAGCGCCGGAAAGAAATTAAAATTAATGCCCTTCAAGACTCCAAGGTGAAAAGGGAATACTCGAAACTATGTAAAGTAATTCAAAGGGATTGCCGCAGAGACAAGAACGAGCATATGCCAAGAAGTCGAATCGCATCCACTTAAATTACAAACCTCTGATCTGTTCAAGAAAGTTCGCCTGCTGAGTCGAAAGTTCAAACGCAAGTTCTGGGTCATTGAAGATGACGATGAGCAACCGCTGCATGAGTTTGTCAAAATTGCAGAACGCTGGCGTGGCCACTATGAGCAGCTGTACAAAAGACCCTATACCTCCACCGACACTCGGTTGCACTGGGGACTTCTGAACCTGAAGCCCAACATCTTCAAATCAAGATAATAGCTGTAATCGATCGCCTTAAAATTAAAACAGCTCCAGGACCAGACGACATTACTTCCGAGGTTTTCAAAGCTCTAGGTGATAAAAGAATCCATATCTTGCACAAGATCTGCCACCTCTTATGGCAAAACGGCAGATGGCCAAAAGTCTGGACCCAATTCGTCATCATCCCGTTACACAAAAAAGGTTCAACGAAAAAATGCGACAACTACCGTACACTTGCTCTGACTCAGTTTTGCTCCACGTGATAAACAACAGACTTCATCACTATCTAGACTGGCAGATCGCGCAAAAACAAGCGGGTTTTGTGAAGGGAAAAGGCACGAGCGAGAAAATACTGAACGTGAGGCAAATTGTACAGAAGTACTACGAGTTCAATATACCTTTCATCATGTGCTTTGTCGACTATTGCAAGGGTTTTGACTGCGTCGACTGGGACTGTCTATGGGATATTTAGACCGATTTGGGTGTTCCTCGCCTCCTCACTGCAACTACACTACAGTCACTTTTCTACAACAGCCAAGCAACAGTGAGAATAGACAAGACGTCATACAATGCCTTCAGTTTCCAAAAGGGTGTCCGACAAGGTTGCATTATTTCACCTATACTGTTCAATATATACGGCGAATACATCATAAGGAGCTCTTGCGATCTTGCGATACGCCGATGACACCACCCTCTTAGCAGCTAGCGTAAGCAAGATGGGCAGTTTATTGAACAGGATGGCGCGCTTCAGTGAAGAATTTGGACTTTCAATCAACAAATCCAAGACCAACCTCATGATTATTGATCGTACATACAAGGTAGAACTCAGTGGAAGACTTAACTTCGAAATCACGGAGAGAGACCTGGGTTCTAACATTAGCAATAATGGTTCATGTAAGACGGAAGTTCGCAGAATTCGCGCTAGGATGGCCAAGGGCGCAATGTCGCAGCTTAATAATGTACGGAATGATAGGAACTTCTCCGCCAACACTAAGACTACCTTAGTCCGAACTATGGTGTTTTATTTATTATAACTTATCATAATAATTCAATTTACATACATAATTACATACCTAATGTACCTAGTAACTCTAACGGCCGGTGTGCTTGTTTCTTGAGTACTTAGGTACTTTCATATTATTTCAAACATAGCTTATATCATATAACTGTCACCATATCAGTCATATATTATTATACAAAACGTTTTTATTTTTATTTAAAAAATATAACTGAATTTGCATAATTAACGCGTCGCTTTTCTAATTCACGCGTCATACAAAAGTCAAATATTCTAATTAACACGTCGTTTTTCTAATTCACGCGTCATATAAATTTTAATTTGCTTCTAAGTAATGAACCTTTAATAATTATAAAGTGCCCTATTCACATTTTAGTTTCAATGCTCGATATGTTACTATATTTGAGATAAAAATGGTTGAAAAGTAAGTAGAAAAAAAGCGACGCGTTAATTAGAATTAAAACCCAAATCTGGAGAATGACCGATGTATTTTAATACCAATGGAAATCTTATTGTAAGTGGTTAAGTCGAGCATTCCTAGCTGTCAACCATTCTTCTCCTCCTTGCGTCGGTTGCCTCATTGCTGAGGGTCGTGGTCGTTTTCCCGGAACAGTCTCTCCCGGATGATGCGCCGCCATCTGTCAACTATGAACTTTTTTTTTTTTATGTGGGTACACACCACAATTCTTTCGAATTCTTCCTTATGCTTTGTGTGTCGATCTTTGCATTGTTTATTTTAAATATAGGTACACTAGCTTTTGCCCGCGACTACGTCCGCGTGGAACTTGGAAGTATGGAAGCAACCTCGTACAACACGATAGATATCCACCTAATCACCTTAATTAATAAAAGAGCGCCTAAGCAAATGTAAGAGCAATTGTGCTTTTGGTTTAATCATTACATTTTCTACAGGGTCATCAATGTCATCATGAATTACTTACTCACTTTTCAATCTTTTTAGGGATAATTTCCAGGATGAAAACTATCCTATGTCCTTCCTCGGATCTTAAACTATCTCCATGCAAAATTTCATCAAAATTGATTCAGCGGTTTAAGCGTGAAGAGGTAACAGACAGACAGACAGACAGACACACTTTCGCATTTATAATATTAGTATGGATGTTTGTATACAGTTAGGAGCAGAAGTTTTATGATATTATATACACCTGGATTCTATTATCAAGAGAATAAGGGTTGTACAGACTATTGTGTGTGTGTCATTCTGCTTAGCTTCTTCTGCTGCTGACTATACTGCAATGATGCGACCCAAAGAACAGCTGTGATTAGTGTCACATGACAGCCGAGCGAAGGTTCCCAAGTAGCACACAAGCATAAGCATTAGTACAGCCCTTTTGCTTGTGTCCTACTTGGGTTTATACTATGTCATATATATAACATTTAAAATAAGGGGTAAAATATGCACAACACAATTTATTAACATGGTCCGGTCTTTTAATGTTTTATGAAGCATTTTATATTGTACTAGCTGTGCCCCGCGGTGTTACCCGCTCATCCCACGGGAACACTAAATTTATTCGGGATGAAAAGTATCCTATGTCCTTTCCCGGGTCTCAAACTATCTCCATACCAAATTTCATCTAAGTCGATTCAGCGGTTGAAGCGTGAAGAGGTAACAGACAGACAGACAGACAGACAGACACACTTTCGCATTTATAATATTATAGTATATAGTATATAGTATATAGTATGGAAGTATGGATTTTATTTCCAGCTTGTTTTGTCATTTCAGTTCTCTAACTAGACGGGGCCTTGCGTTATTCCCATTATTAAATCTACTGTAATTGAACTATTTTCTAACAGATTTCTAATCAAATATTGAATGAGTCTAGTCTACTTCAGGTATTTCCGTGTGAATACAAATGTTTTAAATAAATAATACTTACTCGCATTTATTATAAAGACAAAGATGTCTATACATATTTTATAGAAGGAAAGATTGAAGGGAGGAGACAGGGAAGAAGACTAAGGAAGGCTGACATGGACCAAATAAAGTAGAAGGTGAACGTCGTGTCGTACAATGAGAAGGTTCAAGAACGAGATGCACGAAAATTCCTCCACAAATATACAATGCATAGAATTACCTCACTATCATGTATAATAGTAAATACTTTATAATATTTACGTCACCCTTGGCCGTAAGTGGGACTTTCAGCCCGCTACGGAGGAGATAATCTCATTTCCTGGCCAAGGTAAGACGTACAACTTATGAAAAACCACAGGTAATTCTTAAAGCCCTTGGTCGCATATTTATGGGCCTCACCTTCGGTTCGGGCTAAAACACCCTGCAATCTAGAGCATTCACCAATTCATTGCCCTATGTATTTAATGTAGTAACTATATCGTCACCATCTTAAGTTATTTGTTGATCATAGAAGCCCTTTAATGACTTCTTCAAATGACACAAAAAATATTTCTTCCACTTTATTTATGGGAAGAAAAATAAATAATTAAACAAACGGTAATTTTATAAATTGTAATTACCTAACGCGTTATTCATTACGACATTGCAACGTTATTTACCTAAATCATATCATAATGCACTTGCCACTTTTACGTCATCATGTTTCTGTTATCTCACTTATCTTTCACCGTCGCATCAAATGACCTTTACATAACAACTAGATTTTATAAATTTATGAAACATGTTTCATTTTCCACCACACACCGTAGCTCCTTTTTCAATTTTTCTTTAAGCTTTGATCTTTGTATTCATAGTTTAACTAGATTTTAATTATTTAAGTAAGTGATTTATGTAAATCTTTTGAGAAATAAATGTCTTAAACCATATTAATTAAATGTTCTATACCGTCGTGTTTTCAAAATGAGCAAAAAATTTAATCAAAAATATCTCAACACGCCTCTATGTCGTTAAGAGTATAAGCGAGTTCACATATCTTTGATCAAATTATTGCTCATTTTATGAATCCGAATGTACAATCATACCTACCTGAAACCATTTATCAGCTAAAGAATAAAACATTACATATTTTAGGGTTTCCTACCCAAAGGGTAAAAACGGGACCCTGTTACTGAGACTTCACTGTCCGTCCGTCCGTCCGTCCGTCTGTCACCAGGCTGTATTTCAAGAACGGTGATAGCTAGACAGTTGAAATTTTCACAGATGATGTATTTCTATTGCCGCTATAACAACAAATACTAAAAATAAAAAATATTTAGTAGGGGCTCCCATACAACAAACTTGTTATAGATTATGGTACGGAACCCTTCATTTGCGAGTCGGACTCGCACTTGCCCAATTTTTTTCTCGTATGGCATTTCAGTCACTGTATCTATATAATTTATGAAAATTCATAATATTGTTACTTATGTAGGAATAAATATTTTTTTTATAGGTACAAATAAAATTATAAAGGCAGAAAAATAAAATTACATAACACAAAACAGCAATAAGACCGGTTATACTGTAACTCTAGACTGGCAGCTTTAAAGAGCGTTGTACCATTATTACCTTCATTACGGCATTAGCTAAGCCTAGTTGTATGTCTGTCCGTAAACACAGTACCTATTGTAAACAAAATATGAAACATTTGAAAATAAATAAAACCGGCCAAGTGCAAATCTGACTCGCGCACCGAGGGTTCCGTACAAAATTTCAATTATCCCATCTTAATTGGCCTGGTTGAGTTAAGTTTGCACCTAAAATGTATGGCGCCGGATACAAACGAGGTACAAACTTAACGCAACCGAGTTCTCCAAATATGATGTTTGAAAAGGACTATAATTTTTTATGATTTTATTACAAATTTATAGTTTTCAGATTTTTATAAGTATTTGTAGTATGTGACAATATTACTTGCCAAATTTCATAGTTCTAGGTCATCGGGAAGTACCCTATCATTTTGATTCCCTTGAGAGTGCCCAAAAGTACGTTTTTTGCGACATGAACGGCCGTATCGTATCTTTTTTTCACGTTAACGTAGACCTGAGTATAATTATGATGTTAATTTTAACTCGATACCTCCAGGCGTTCTCGAGATAAAGGGTCTTGGCAGACAGACGGACGGACAACAGTGATCCAATAAGGGTTCCGCTTTTACCGATTGAGGTACGGAACCCTTAAAAACATGTAATGGTGAATGTAGCCCTTTTTGTGCTGCTTTTGCAATTATTTTTCCATCCTGTATACAACAATTCGCATTTCTTTCCATTCCAAACTTTTTTCAATACCTACAACAAACAAACAATGCATAAACTTTGAAATGGAGTCTTAATATGGATCCCCAGGCCGCCTTTGTCGAAGCCTGTTGGGAATCGAATTAATTTACATTTAAAGTGCCAAGAGACCTTTAAAAACGACAAAGAGTGGGGATTGGCGGAAAACAAAAGGACCGGTGAAGCTACGCCGATGGAACACGGTTGGTAGCAATGCTTTGAAAGAAACGCTGTTTTTATTTCATTCTTTTTTTAAGCGACTTGTTTTGTGTATGCGGTTAAAATGTCTTTATGTTTTAATATATTTTTTCTCAAACAGGCAATGAAATTTCGTCATTACGTGCGTTATGACAGGCCGAAAGTATCACGTGGAACAACTCGAGAGAACTGTAAAGGAATTTCATACAAAATTGAAGGCCTAAGCCAGTAAGTAAATTTTCAGGCACAGGCCAAATAGCTGTTTTTTTAGGGATGTTTTTTTTTTATTGCATATGTTTGAGAAAAATACTATATATATGCCTAGCCGCAGGAAAGGGGTTGCCCGGTGTCTGCAGTAATATACTAATCCCGATTAAGCTAAAGATTCATAGTTACTCTAAGTGTCATCAACGTACGCGTTTTTTCAACACCGCTATCGCCCGTCGATGTAGCGATATTTTTTTTCTGGATCAAACGTAACAGGATCACTTTTTGCAACTAGTGCCGAAAACCCATTATTCCGGTTACTCGTTAGAACACAAAGAACTGTGCCAATATTGGTTGTCACTTTCACGTCACAATAAAAAACGCCACGTAACCTAAAAATTGACGTTACGGCATTCGTTCGCGTTTTAAATCCTGACTAAAATTCGCTTGTACAGTCAACGTCAAAAGTAAGTAATTGATCGTTCAAGTATTTTGTAAATGCTGTCAAAGCTGGGGCACATTCTCAATTCATCGGTACGTGTTTTATGTATTTTCCCGACCTGCTCACCGATTCGGAAAATTCTTATTTTGTTTAAAAGTTATACCTACATTCTCTCTGGGACGAAACTGTGACGGGTTTCAAAATGAGGTAGGTAAATGGTGCGAGGGAAGGTCCTGCCCCTTTTTAGGGTTCCGTAGTCAACTAGGAACCCTTATAGTTTCGCCATGTCCGTCTGTCTGTCTGTCCGTCCGCGGCTTAGCTCCGTGATCATTAGTACTAGAAAATTGAAATTTGGTATGACTATGTGTATGTATTGCGGCAACAAAACGGTAAAATAAAAACAAAAAAAAAACTTTATTTCGGATACACCTAAAGTGGAGGTAATTTTTTTTTTCGTTCCAACACTAGTGTGTGGGGTGTCGTTGAATAGGTCTGCACACTGTCATATCCCCAACATCGGTCAACATTGCAAGAAGCGTAGGGCTAGGGTTACTAAAGATAACATAAGCATACCTGTGCTAACTCGGGGCACGATCTAGGGATTCGATATCGATAAAAAAGATGTCGATATATTATATTGATACATCTCTCATTGAAAGTTCTCGATTACTATAAAACGGTGCGTTATCACGTCTGATGAAGTGGATATTTTCATCTAGACGGCTATCTTTAATACCGACTAATATGGAAATAATATAGATTGCATGCTTACTATGAAAATTATTTAAAATAAACTAATAAATACACGTTTTCATTTGTTTATTGTTTTCATTCTGAAATGACTTTTAAATGTTGGCAGTAACATCGATATATTTATTTGTCGATAAAATATGTTGCCTCATTACTTTAGGATCAGTGCCCCGAGTTAGCACAGGTATCAACATAAGCCATTATGCAATTCACGCGTAATTTCACTCCAAACACAGATTAAAAAAGGGTAAACCATTTATATCAAATGCACCAAAACATCCATATGTCACCGCGGCAGGGGCATGGTATTTTTTCAAGCCATTTCAGTCCCGCATCAATTAAGTCAGCGGGCCCATTAAGTCTCACACAAGATTAACTTACATGTCGCCGGCTTTATTATACGTGAACCGCAGCTTACTACAGCGTAGCCACTCTGACTCTAAATATATATATTCTAAATCTAAAATAACTCTTTCAAAATGTCAGCACGTATGATGCCTGCCTCTCAAACTTTTAATTTTAATTAGCCTTGTTTTCAATAATGGCAATTTCCTATAGCGTTTGTGTTTTAGAATGTTCTTATTCTCAAAATGCCGTGAGCTGGTGCAGTGCAGGGTTATAACTTATTAAAACTTACGTGGGATGAGACTTTTGTAATAGTTATTATAAACGGTTTAAAACTCACGTTATCGCGATAGACCCCGTTATAATTTGCGTTAATTATATTGTTAACTCAATTTTAGAAATTTATGGCAAAGAAGTAATTGTATAGTAGTATCTCATGCATTTGCACCCAGCAGGATTTCTTCTCGATGATTATTCGTCTTCACAAACTGGGTAGCGGAATATCTAATATCAAAATAACGGTCTTTCTGTTCTAATTCGCTGTACGCGAACAATTTACGCCGCCTTCAGTCTTGTGCTACTGAGGGGATCATTTAATTGTTAATTATTTTCATTGTCGCAGAAAGCTATATATCTTCATTACGAGTACACCTGTTTGTAAGATTAGGGTCGGTAAGGCTGAAGTTTTCACTTCATTATCCATACTTATATTATAAATGCGAAAGTGTGTCTGTCTGTCTGTTACCTCTTCACGCTTAAACCGCTGAATCGATTTTGATGAAATTTGGCATAGAAATAGTTTAAGATCCGAGGAAGGACATAGGATAGTTTTCATCCTGGAAATTATACCTAAAAAGATTAAAAAGTGAGTGAACATTTCTGTTGGGGTGCGTTGACCCTGTAGGAAATGTAATTATTAGACCAAAAGCACAATTGCTCTTACATTTGCTTAGGCGCTTTTAATAATCCCTTTTATCAAGTTCCACGCGTACGAAGTCGCGGGCAAAAGTTAGTACTTAATATCACACTTATATAAAGGCGGAACTTTGTGAGTGAGTTTATGTGTATGTTTGTTCTTCGCGCTTATCGGCTCTGTTTCATCGTTGGTGTGGCCCGCATGCGGGGTGCAGTAGATTTCCATAACGCATCATCCTCCTAAGCCTTTGTCCCATATCTTTGTAGAGAATGAATTCTCAATCGGGGTCGGCTACCTAAATCCCAAAATGTGGCGTAGGCACTAGTTTTTACGCAAGCGGCTGCCATTTGACCTTCCAACCCAGAAGGGAAACTAGACCTTATTGGGCTTAGGTGGTTTCCTCACGATGTTTTCCTTCACCGAAAAGCGAGTGGTAAATATCAAATGACATTCCGTACATAAGTTCCGAAAAACTCATTGGTACGGGCCGGGTTCGAACCCGCGACCTCCGGATTGAAAGTCGCATGCCCTAACCACTAGGCTACCACCGCGCTAGATTTCCATAACGCATGCCATTTATTTATTTATTTATTTATTAAAAAACAGGTTACATGATATTACAGTTTTCACCAATGCGTCATGAACCGAATAATGTTTATTTTGACGGCGAAACGGCGTATAGCGCCCACATGCGGGGAATTGTTTTCATTGGTCGACATGCCTGAGTTCGTGGCGACGGAGGGCTCCAGATTGCCATCCAATACGCCAGACCATGTCGACGTGAGCTGTCTGCTGAAAGAAATTGTGGCTCTTAAGGCAGGCATGGCAGAAATTAAAAAGAAATTTGACAAATCACAGGCCGTTATTGACATATTGCGCAAAGAAATCATCCGTTTGCGCGACGGTGCCCCAGAAACGCGGTCACTGACGGCGTCAAATTTCAAGAATAATGACCGGGCGTCAAATGCCAACTCGGTCAATTCGCGTGTAGCTGACACTGCGCAAAGCAATGTCACTGTGCATGCCGAACCGCGGCCCCCCTGCCCCCTCCTCGCGGGGCCTCCCGTCAACGCTTCGTCAAAACCACGTCGTCGTTTTGCTGACGTCGTTTCTGCTGGTGAGCCTGTTCCAGCCCGCCGGAAAGCCGCGCCCTCAAAAGCACGTGAAGTTCGAGATCCTCCAAAAGAGTAAACCCCTCGCACCAGTGTCGACAAGGAGGGTTTCACAACGGTGTCAAGAAAGCGTAAGACACGCAAGAGTCAGTGTGGTACTGCAGAACCGGTTGGTTGTGGTCTGCGGGTCTCCACACCGAGCAAGGCGCTGTACGTGTCGCGCCTGCATCACACTGCCACCGCTGAAGAAGTGACGCAGTATGTTCGCCAGAAAACCGGCTACTCGCTGAGGGTGTTCCAGTTGCATTCGCGCCACTACGTGCACTTCAGCTCGTTTGTAGTGCGCGTGCCGCGGCCGCTCCAGGACACCATCGCGTGTGCTGATTTCTGGCCGAAAGGTGTCGTGTTTCGTCGGTTCCGGGGCAACCTACCAAATCCAACACCCGAGATGTCGGAACAACGGGGCCACGCCGTTTCCCCGTTAAAATAAATATTGTTCGGTTCATGACGCATTGGTGTAAACTGTAATGTTATGTAAACTGTTTTTCAATAAATAAATAAATAAATAAATAAATAAATAAATAAATAAATAAATAAATAAATAAATAAATAAATAAATAAATAAATAAATAAATAAATAAATAAATAAATAAATAAATAAATAAATAAGGTCCGTAAGCGGGGGGTGCAGTAGTGCCGTATGTTGACCGAGTTATCGACTTGTGAGTTTCACTAGTTGTTATACCGCCTGCGGGGAGTCCCCTCATGCCGTATATCGACCAAGTTATTGACCAATGAAACTGAGCTTTAAAGGGGCCAATTTTGATAAATTTTGGTATGAAGGTACACAACTACAGCTAGCTGACACCCTGGATTAACACATAGATTACTTTTGATCCCGGAAAATGTAGTGTTCCCGTGGGGTGAGCGGGTAACACCGCGGGGCGCAGCTAGTGGTAAGAATTATTCGACGAATTCTCAGTAAGTAAGCACTAACGTTACAATATTATACAAAAAATGCTTTCAAGAAACAGACTAGTTGGAGGTCATCGTATTGTTTCTTATTTCCTTTATTACTTTTCATTCCCGTATGTTCGTAGTGTATAAGGGGACGCAGCTATACGACAGGACAAAACAGCAATATCGCTTGTCTCCTCTAACGTATAGCTGCGTCCCTTATGGCCCATGATGGCAAAATTTGTAGAGGAGCCTTTAGCATCTTTGCGGTTTCGTCACACCAAAACAGCAAACCTGGGGGCGTATGATAGTACCACGTTTATCACGTGATAAATAAGTGACAAAGCTCTGTCACTCACACTCGCATTTTTTCAAAACGTGACGGATGCTTTGTCATTTATTTATCGCGCGATAAAAGCATCTATCATAGGCCCGCTGATATATATTTATATATTTCTGACGTTTTTATTTAATTTCGCTACCCAAAGGTTGTCTGGAAGAGATTGCTCTTTAGCGATAAGACCGCCTGTTGTTTACCTCTTTTGAATGTTACTTGTAATCTGAATTTGTTTGTATTTATTTCCTGTTGAAGTGTGCAATAAAGAATATTCTATTCTATTCTATATATATTTTAGAGTACTGGTAAAAGTTGACACCGATATTCGTCAGTTACATATCTTGTTACTGTTGTTTTTATCATACAACACGTCACCCGAAACCTCCATTTCAAAAGCGTTTCTAAAAACAAGCTTCAGAAGCTAATTTAATTTTAATTAAAACTTGCTGTTTACAGATACCAGAGAGTAAAGAATTCATAGAGTGCCACTGTCCAAATATTTTTAACGTACCTAATGTTCAATTAGATGGAGTTAGTATCGTCAGTTAATAGTACATTACCAACCTAGGGCAGTGAATAGTGAATGTCCCATAACGCAGGATTTTGTGGCTCAAACTGAAGATGAGAGCAATAAATAAGTGATCTGGGGCTTTAAGAATTACCGCCCGTGGTTTGTCTGAAGTTTTACATCCTGCCTTGGCCAGGACCGCGTAGCGGGCAGAAAATCCCACTTTCAAACTGGGGTGACGTAATTATTAGTACATTACATACCTGCAGTGAATTAGTGAATGTCCCAGATCGCAGGTGTTTGTATAAATATGCGTCATTTGTCTAAAGTTTTACGTCACCTTAGCCAAGAAGTGGGATTTTCCCCCCGTGAGCAGTAAAACCCACTTACGGCCTTGAGTGACGTAAATAGTTATTCTGAAAACAACGAATAAAAATAACACTGATAAATGTAACACGTACGTAATACGCTAGAATATCGGACGAATACGTTCGGGAGGCTACCAGGGAATTGTTCTCTATAACAAATTGCCTGTTGAAATAAAGTAAAGATCTCAAGCAGTAACATGTTTAAAAATAAGCTCAAAGCTTTTTCGCTAAAGGGAAATGAAAAGAAATGAAAATGAAATGAAATTAAAATTTATTTTGCTAGAGACATGGTAAAAAATAAAGATGTTAGTGCTTTTATTCTATTGAAAAATTTCGTAATGACATTTAATCTGGATTTTAATAATTATTAAGGGACAATATTGTGAATGTTATGACTTAGAATTACATTGACATTTAATTAGTTGTTAGTAATATGTAGATATAAGTAAATAATTTGTTGATATGATGTGGATTTTAATTTAATTTAATATTGTATTGTCATATTCAAACACAATTTTTTTTTTTTTTTTAACGACTATTAAGGAATAAGAATTATGTCACCCTTGGCCGTAAGTGCGGTTTTCTTGTTTGGGGAGAAAATCTCACTTAATGGCCAAAGCAAGATGTAAAACTTTAGACAATAATGTTGAATTCTACAGCGTACTGTAGTTATATGACTAAAATTAGCTAAATATATCACGAAACAAACAAAAAAATCCAGAAAAATAAATCTTTTTTGGAAATAAGTGACTTTTAAATCCAAAAGAAATTTTGAAAATGTTTTCAGAATCCCTATAATTTTACAAAACAATAATTGTATGACAACCATGAACGCACTTTTTCACGGTGAAAATGGCAAATTTCTTAATTTCTCCATACAATTATTGGTTCCTATACCGGCCTGTGACGTCACTAGCCTGGACGCCTTTTGTATGGAGCGTTTTTAGCGCTACGTAGGAAAGTTGAACTTTGACGGTCAATTCTGACTTTGAGAGCGGTTTAAATGTAGTCAGTCCCATATAGACATTTGATCACAATAAATTGTCAACATGTCTATTCACGGGCGGTAATTCGTAAAGCCTGAGCTCAAACTCCCACAAACATCTACGATCTGGGACATTCACGAATTTGCCGCCCTAGGTATGTACCTAATGTTCTATTACTCGTGGCTCTATGCTAATAGAAAATTGAAATGTTTATACATTAAAGAGTCCTTATCCAAAATTTAACATTGGAACGGGTTTTTGGGGTTGCTGAATTGCAGTGACGTGGCGTCTATGAAACCTAAATCCCACCATCTTGCCGAATTCAACGCATTGTACAACTTTGTACTGGCGAAATACGAACATCTGGACATATGAAAGAATTTTAGGCCAAGCTGAGCTGAGACGCTTCGCTCACTCCGTCAATGAGAGACATTATTAACTTCCATCCATCCGTGAAGAACTCTGCGTCAAGCATCTGTCCGCTTTAGTCCCGTCACGTATTCTCAATTTTTTCGGTCACGTTCCAAGGCGAAACAAAAACTCCATAGAGCGTATCGTCCAGGGCTAAGTAGAAGGAACCAGATCGCGTGGAACGCATGCGATGGACCGATCAGATCAAATCGGCTGTGGGCGGACTTTGCATGAGTGCACCAGCCCGTCTAGCACAACTATGCTTCGCGATTCTTGTCGCGCGACATAGCGCTACCCGTCACTCTCTCACATTACTGCACAGAAAGAGATGGGTAATTATCTCGCGCGAGAAACAGGCGCGTATAACAGTTATGTTAGAGGTGCAGAATGGCGTAATATCAGCGAACAATATCTTCCTTTAATAGTACAGTCAGACAGTTTAGAAGGTCTCCAACAAGGTGGACCGACGACCTGGTTAAGATCGCGGGTGGAAATTGGATGAGGGCGGCGCCAAGATCGATCGCTGTGGAGAACTTGGGGGAGGCCTTTGTCAGGCAGTGGACGTCATCATCTGATATGATGATGATGATGAATAGTAAGTACAGTCGCCATCAGATATATCGCAGCATATAAGGAGTTCATAAATATCTCAACACGACTCTTACTGACTGGGCGTTACAGTACATGTTCAGATATTTATGAACGCCTTATGTATGCTGCGATAAATCTGATGGCGACTGTACTAGCCGTTAATGACAACCGCTCTGTAATAACTGAAATGACTAAGAAAAATTGGGCAAGTGCGAGTCCGACTCGCGCATGAAGGGTTCCGAACCATAAATCATATATGTCGTATGGGAGCCCCCCTTAAATATTTATTTTATTTTATTTTTAGTATTTGTTGCTATAGCGGCAATAGAAATACATCATCTGTGAAAATTTCAACTGTCTAGCTATCACCGTTTTTGAGATACAGCCTGGTGACAGACGGACGGACGGATGGACGGTCCCGTTTTTACCCTTTGGGTACGGAACCCTAAAAATGTACTTCGACATTGACTATCTATAAACTGCGTAATCTTTGAAATACATTGTGTAACTAAGAGATTTCATTATTTTGAGAGCAAAACAACCTTCCATTCGTTCAAAAATACGTCGTCGAGGAAATGTCGAAGAGACACAATTAAAAGTTCGGAGTTATCGGAGAAACATTTCAACGTTGATTTTCTTCTGAAGTGTTATATATAACTTGAGCATTTGATAATTTATGTGACGTAATACGTATTTATAGCTTTAGGGAACGAAGACAAATAAGGAAATTCCTTTATTTTGTTGCCTTTTGATTTGATAAGGTTGTTTGTCTTTTATTTAGGTATTCCATTAGATATGCAAGTTAGTTAAATGGAGCTTAGTCAAAGCAGAATTATTAAAATTTAGTTTTTAGTTTTCCGTACTATTACTGAGACTTTGCTGTCCGTCCGTCTGTCACCAGGCTGTATCTCAAGAACGGTGATAGCTAGACAGTTGAAATTTTCACAGATGGTGTATTTCTATTGCCGCTATAACAACAAATACTAAAAATAAAATAAAATAAATATTTAAGGGGGGCTCCCATTAAACAAACTTGTTATAGATTATGGTACGGAACCCTTCATACGCGAGTCGGACTCGCACTTGCCCAATTTTTTAGGTTGCCGTACTAAAGAGGTAAAAAACGGGACCCTATTACTAAGACTCCACTGTCCGTTTGTGTGTCACCAGGCTGTATCTCATGAACCGTGATAGCTAGACAGCTGAGATTTTCACAGGTGATATATGGGCTTGTGCACAAATCACGTGAGGTTCGATAGGGGGGGAGGGGGGTCGCGAAAAAATCACGAAAGATCACGTTGGGGGAGGGAGGGGTATAAGGAGACCTCACGTGTATTTTTCTACTATGAACGAAGACTAAGAAAAATCGATATTTTTTCTCGGTTTCGTTAAAAATAAATCTTCACTTGTTAAATACTTAAAATTTGGCGAGTCTATTTTACGAAATTTTGGCAAAAAAAAAATACACGTGAGGTAGTATAGGGTTAGCAAAGAACCTCACCAAATATCACCAGGGGGGAGGGGGGGGTCAAAAAGTAGCCGAAAAAACCTCACGTGATTTGTGCACAAGCCCTATTCTGTTTTCGCTATAACTGCAAATACTAAAAATAGAATAAACTAAATTTTAATGGGGCTCCCATACATGTACAAACGTGATCGGTTGCGTTCACTTTGCACCTAATTTTTATCCGGCGCCATACATGCCAGGTGCAAACTTAACCCGGCTAGTTATGATGGGATAAGTATTTGTACGGAACCCTCGGTGCGCGAGTGTGACTCGCACATGGCCGGGTTTTTTTTACCAAAACATTTCTACCATAGTGAAGCTGGTAAGAAACTGTGCTTTATAGATATTCGGTCGATGGCATGTCTACACCCCGCAAAGCACGGTATACGGCGTTTGATGATCGAGTCTAGACGTCTCTCTTGGCAGGATAATTAAATCTAGGGTATCATTAAAAATTATAATTATATAACTCTCTCCAGTACAAAAAATCAAGATGGCTCTGGACGCTGTTTACTTTAGCGCCATCTATGTCATTATTAGAACACCACGTAAATAGGCCGCCGCCTTTTCGTAGCTTGTAAATTTCAGGACGCTACGGTACAATGAGTTGTGTTTATGTGAAACAAGATGGCACCACTGGCATTTCAGCCACTAGAGTTTTAAATACGTACAACAAGAACCAAAAATGTACAGTCATGAATAGAATTCATGTTGCGTGGAAACTTATAAATTATTTTACAAATTATGACTGTATACGTTCGTTGTGATTTCTTGCGAGAATAAGCTTAGAGTGAGAATATATTATTATTTATTATTTGTTTATAATTATTAAACTATTAACAGTGATGAAAGTTTTCGATATGATTAAAAAAAACGAAGGAATTAGCAACATTCCGGTAAACGATGCTTTGAATTGGTTGATGACAAATCCATGAAAAATAGCTACAGACGTTTAATAATGCAAATATATGACGTATGTACATTATTGCCGTATGAAAGCTATTTGTAGTGCCTATCCCTGGGCAGAACCGAACCAACGCTTGTTAGGCTATGCTCGAACGCAGTGACACTGAAAATCGTATGCAATTTCAGCATGGGAGTAGTAGCTCCTAATTTCGCCGTTTATGATCGTCACTGTACATGTGTCATTGAACTCATAAGTCATAAATAACCTCATTAAATAAAACCTTTAACATGCACTTGACTTTTTGTCACTTTTGACTACTAAGTCTGCCAAGAATGTGCAAAACATTTTTGATGCGATTTTTATGTTTTCCTAGAATTGTGTGAAAGTTTTTCGTGTATAATATTTAATCATGGCCGATAATGACAATTTACCGTTGATACCTGGCAAAAGGTAATAGTTATTTGTTATGCAAGGCTGCAAAGTTGTTATTTGGTGCGAGTGTTGAAATTGAAAGCTGAGCGAGCGAAGGAATCTAAGATTGAACCATGAGCGAAGCGAATGGTTCAAAGATAGATTCCTGAGCGTAGCGAGGCTTTCAAGACACGAGAAGCTAAATAATTTTGCAGCCATGCGGAACACACAATTTTTCACCTCACTACAGCGAGGAAAATGCAAGATTCAAGAAAAACAATTAAAACATTAAAATAATCATATTTAATTTTGCCTTCTATTAAACATAAATTTAAAACATAACACACTCAAAGCCAAACGAAATAAATACGAGAGAAGCACACATATTAAAAATTAGAAGTAATATGGCCGTCATTTGTATTATCGTCGTGTATATTTTATCGTTGAGTTTTTCTTAAGCACTGTTATATTATATTTGTATTTGAAACTACTTGACACATTCGTTGTGAATGTGGGAGAATGGCATTCTGAGAAGGATTAGTTGGCCACTCGGAAGTATTTTCCATAACACTTGCTTTGGAAGTGATTGGACGATGGGATCCGAACAAGATTATTTCGGCTTTATCTTCTTTAAAAACGCCAATAGTTTCGGTAATTACTTATCGTCTCCAAATATTTATAACAAATCCTTTTTCCTTTTAATGCAGGCATTGATTAAATACTCCAAATTGGGCTAATACTTTCTTGTTTTCGATATTTCTATAAAGTAAGACAACAGTATGTATTCTCCACAGAACAAATTTACGTTGTCGACGTGAATTGTGAAAACTTCCAACTATTTAATTATTTATTTTTTTCTCGGGTGCGTTCAGAAATTACACTCTTATGTTCCAACTTTTATAACAAATAAATATTAAAATTTGTTTTGTATTTAATATATTTACTAGTCGAAATATGTAAATGAAACTGAAATACTTACTATTAATATATATAAACATATTCAACATAAAATAAAGTGTAGAAAAAATAAAAACTAAAAAATCTGTAACCACAAACCAGGTTTCTGGACGTGATATTGCAGGTGTATTTTTTTTTAAAAGAAGTATTCAAACGTAAGTACATATGATTTTAGCCGGCCTGACCAGATCGCCCTTTATTAGCGTGCGTTGATTGGTTATTCGAAGATTTATCGACTGATGAAATCAGTCACGCGTTGAGGGAGTCTTAAATATAAAAAAGTTACATGCACCATGACTTTTGCACGCTAGCGGATAAAATAGACTTTTGCACGCAGATTTCGCCCTATAAACGGAGGTTTTCCGAGCGAGTGAGGTGAAAATATAATTGTAATTGAGGTACTTCATCCAACGCGGGAACGTTGACTGTGAGCTGAGTTCATCACACAAATATTTGCCCCGGCCGGGATTCCAACCCAGGACCGCCGGCTCAGTAAGCAGGGCTCTACAAACTGCTCCAACCGTGTCGTCAAGATCTCGTTAGGGTTGCAGAGTGCTGAGTTAGCCCTCATTACCAGAAGTCGGACTTTCTGCGGGAGTATAACCCGCTAATGGGCATACCAGTGCTAACTCGGGGCACGTTCATAGGGATTTGATATCGATAAAAAAGATGTCAATATAGAAATATATTAATACATGTGATCATTGAATATTCTCCATTACCTACTATAAAACAGTTCGATATCATGTCTGATAAAGTGAATATTTTCATCTAGACAGACATCTCTTATACCGACGAATATGGAAAAAATATTGATTGTATAGGTACTTACTTTGAAAAGTATTTTAAAATAGACGAATAAAAGACGTTTTATTGTTTCTATTTTAAAATAACATTTAGATCTTGACAGTAACATCGATATATTTTTTGGTGCCCCGAGTTAGCACAGGTATGCTGATGGGATTATTTCCGCACTACAGCAGTAACCTAAAACTATGATATCTGCTAAATAATAGGTACCGTGTTATACTACAAGTACAGTCGCCATCAGATGTATCGCAGCCTATAAGGCGTTCATAAATATTTGAACACGGCTCTTATTGACTGGGCGTTACAGTACATGTTCAGATATTTATGAACGCCTTATATGCTGCGATATATCTGATGGCGACTGTATTTACTTAGAGAGAAAAAGCTGAAAACTATACATTTCTAGTTAAATAAAAAAATAGTCTGTATTTAAAGTTAGGCACCTACATAAAACAGTTTCCCAACGGTAAAGTTAAGTTTGTCGCTCAGTACAGTTTATGTTTTCATTAGATCAATATGTGCTTTCACAGTTGACATATATACTTCGTACGGAACCCTCTGTGCGCGGGACCGACCCGCACTTGACCTGCTTTTTTTCTGACTGCAGAACAGTATGCGCAGACGTGAAGCCAATGCTGCGGGAGGTGTTCCGAGAGATGGATCAGCTGCCACCACTCGCCCTGGAGAAGACCAGTGCCACTGATGACGAGAAACTATGGGTAGGTATCTGTACCTCTCTAGCTCTAGCTCTATTCAGCGTGAGCTGAACATAAAGACCCGACAGTCCACGATTTGCCTTCCTAGAATTTTCGCATTTTTTTGGTCATATTGCTAGAATGAACGGGCACAATCTTGAGCTAATGTTCACCGGCAAAATTGAAAGAATACGATCGAGAGGCCGTAGCCCAACAAGTCAGACCAGGTCCGCTCATCGCTCAACACCAAATAGCACGATGCACTTAATGGCGCATTAGTTAAGAAATTGTAATGTCATGTAAACGTGTTTAAATAAATAAATGGGATATATTTAAATACACATCTGTATAATTTTTCAGTACACTAGGTAACTCCACTAATTAACTGAATGCATACCAGAAAAACGAATGCTGTGCAAAAAAAACAATGATTAACTGAACATGTCCTACAAAAAAACTTAAACATCATACAAAACGATATGAACTTTTTAACCGAATTCACACTAAAAATATGGTTCGTACATCGGATATATTTGAAAGTTTCACCAAAAATACTGACTTGCGCACTAATTATCCTCGCACTGCACACTAAGATCCGACTCGGCCGGGTTAGGTTAGGTTAGGTTAGTTTTTTTTTTTTATATCCAGTAAAACAGTTTTGCAAATACCTCTAAATAGTATATTGAATTCGCATTATTTAGTGTGCATAATTAGTGTGCAAGTCAGTATTTTTGGTGAAACTTTCAAATATTTTGATCGAAAAAAGGGAATATACAGATATCGATTTAAATACATGCCTAAATAAATAAATGATGCAAGGGATAGACACACGTGGCGGAAACTTATCACGGAAAAATACTTCTGCATCCGGAGAACCACGACCCTCAGTAATGTGGAACACGAGGAGGAAGGATCTGTACCTCTAGCACAAATGGGACCCGTGACTCGCGTGACAAATGCCATGCGTCTTTCCTTATAATAACGTGTGAGCAAGACAGGTCACGCTGAGTCGCGTGACAAGCGAGGTCGTGACGAAATCTTTGAGTATTTATATTTAGACAGGAGATGCCATGCATGGGCGACCCCCTCCGGCAAAATAATTGGTCAAATGGTCAAGCACGTTATATAAAACTACTTAAAGTCACTTCACTGTCATTTTGCATCATTCCGTGTCGCGTGACATTTCTCTTCAAAAATGGTGAATTGTGCAGTATTTTCATGTAAAAGACGATCCGACACCTCAAATTCGCCACAAGATCGCGTTTCCTATCACAGGTAAGTGTTTTTATTAACTATTAAATGTGTATTGAAGTACAATCTCCATTGAAAGAAAAAACCGTTGCGATACGTAAACGACAGAAAAATGTAAACATAAAACGGTGGTACAGGGGCGAGGGATATGACAAAGTCAAAACCACGACTCAACATTTGAATGAATCATTCATTCATTCGATCACTGCAGTTCGTTTAATAGTTAGTGTATTATTAGATACTTGCGACCCTCCCGGCTTCGCACGGGTGCAAAACTGATAAATTATGCATGTATTATACATAATTATTATAAACCTTCCACTTGAATCACTCTATCTATTAAGAAAAACTGCGTCATAATCCGTTGCGTAGTTCTAAAGATCTAAGCATATATAGGGACAGACAGACAAACAGGCAGACAGCAAGAAGCGACTTTGTTCTAGACGATGTAGTGATTGAATTTAATAATAGGTATAGATGTATGTTATTTTTAAATCTTGCAAGGTGAATTAGTAATATTACCTTTCTCTAGACATACGATGTTGAAATTTAATATGAAAATGAAAATAATTCTTTGCTAAAAGTATATCTAGATAAAAGGAACATTTAATGCTGGGCTATGAGTATATGCGTTATTCATATACTATTATTTATAGACTTTATTTCATATTCTTTCCATCTTCACTGCTGCCTCCTTATTTCCTTATTCTTCTTTTCTTTTATAGAATGAGAAATGAGGATATGCCGTAGAAGAACCAAGGTAACCGGCATAGCTCACAGGACTGCACGATTGAAGTGGCAATGAGCAAGCCATGTAGCCCGGAGAATCGATGGCCGTTAGGTCAGCAAAGTGCTAAAGTGGCGACCACGTATAGGAAAGCGCAGCGTAGCGAGGGTTGTGACGATTCTTGGGGAGGCCTATGTTCAGCAGTGGACGTCCGTGGCTGATAGATAGATGAATATATTTACTTAATTATAACTTTTTTTATTTTATTTTATATGTGGTAATTCTAATTAAATTAATAACAATTTGTTTTATTGTTTTCGCTTTACTCATTATTTACTCATATCTTTAAATCACTTTATATGTTGTTTCATATTAATCACCTTTATTTTTAGATGGGCGTATGTTCTTTTCCTGAAGGTTATATTCACTGACCTCTAAACTACAAGCACGTTGGACTAAATATTCCATAGGGAATGACAGTTGTTTTCAGTGCCCATTCAAAGCATCCTGCGTGAACGTCTACTAAAATTGTCATTTCAGGCAAACCGTTCTTTGATCTGTGACGATCTGTGAATCTCTAATATTAGACCCATAGACGCTCACACAACTTGCACATAGCTATCAGCTCCAAAATGGCGAAAATGAAATGGTTTCATTTTAGCAACGACAATATTATGAAGTCGAGTGTACTTGTTTTAGAAGTCCGTGATTGTTTAAGCCCGAAACAACCGCGGGCGACAGTTTTATTTTACAGTTTAGTTATGCGAGAGTGATAAGAACACAATAAATATAGACAGATATTAGTCCATTGAATGAGTCCCTCCAAGGGGGGTCTAGAGTGCGTGAGTTAGTAACGTAAGATGTTTCTTCGGAAACATGTCAAGAGTCCCTAGGTCATAAACATACTAAAACCCCGGGACACTAGGAGGAGCCCCGGAGTGGGGGGTGGGAGGGAAAGGTTCAATTTTTTCATTTTTCGCTTAAATCTCAAAAACGGAACATGTTAGAGAAAAATTTTCAAGGAAAGTTGAAAGGCCATAAAATTATCTACAAATTGTACCTAAATAATTTTTTTCTATTCGCAGCCGTTTTCGAGCTACATCCCATGAAAGGTGAAAAATTCGAAAACTAATATATAATACCCTAATATAATATTTTGACAATCAATTCCTCCTAAAGGCTTCCATGGAGGAATGTGTTTTTTTTACCAATGATAGACCTAATTAAGAGCAATCTATCAGTACCGGTCACAAGTGATGATATATTGGACGCCTAAACTTTTATAAGAGCAACATGTCAAACAAGCAAAGGTTGCTTGTGACGTTCCTCCCTTCGCGTCCGCCATTGTGTGCTCGATACATTGTCTTATAGTCTTTATATTAAATAAATTATTTGTAATTGATATTCGGGCGTTATTCACTTTTGTATCAGGTTATGGGCCGTCCCACGCCTGCCGTATAGCGTTATCTTTGCAATAATAACAGTACTTAGTAAGAAAATAGAAAAAGTAAAAATCATCGTGCATAACCTCACTTTTGTTAGGGTTCGGGTCGCGAGTGATTTCTTTTCAGCTATTTCAGAGCGAATATCATTGTGATCAAAAACATGGCAAATAACAATTCAATGTCAATTGCGAAACTTATGGGTCGAGATAATTGGGCTAGTTGGAGTTTTGCAGTAAAAGCCTACTTACAGCATGAAGAACTATATGACTGCATTCTTAACCCACCAAACGACGGTGACTCAAGTTCTACAAAAAAAGACATAAAAGCCAAGTCGAAATTGATATTATTAATTGACCCAATGCTGTATGTGCACGTTCAAGATGCAAATAATGCCAAGGAAGTCTGGCAGAACTTAGCCCGAGCATTTGAAGACAGTGGATTGTGTCGAAAAGTGGGCTTGTTAAAAGAACTTATAAATACTAACTTGGGAAATAGTGCATCAGTTGAAGACTATATAAATAAAATAATGACAGCAGCACACAAACTAAGAAACATAAATTTTAATGTAGACGACGAATGGCTAGGTACTCTGATGCTGGCAGGCTTGCCCGACATGTACAAGCCAATGATAATGGGTTTAGAAAGTTCCGGTATGAAGATTAGTGCTGATTTAGTGAAAAATAAATTATTACAAGAAATAAAAACTACAGATTCAGACACTACTGCGCTTTATACAAAAAATTATCAGCCCAAAAGTAGCCAGCAAAGTCCTAAAAAAGGCCCTCGATGTTTTTGCTGTAACAAGTATGGGCATATGAGTAAAAACTGTTGGTATAAAAAAGGTAGCATAAAATCAAGTAACAAAACAGGTTATATAGCAGCTTTTTCAGCATCCACTATGAGTGACTCTGCGAATTGGTATATAGACTCAGGCGCATCCATGCACATGACGATGCACAGGGATTGGCTGAGTGATGTCCAGGCTTCACCTGTACCGAGCATAAGAATTGCAGATGACAAGTGTTTGAAAGTCGAGTGCTGTGGCAATGTGACAATAAGAATAATTGCAAAGGATGGCAGCACAGAAGCTATACAGGTGAAAAATGTCTTATATGTGCCAGAGCTGAAAACAAATTTGTTATCAGTAGGTAAAATAATAAAGAGTGGTTGCAAAGTTACCTTTGATGAAAAGGGCTGTCAGATATTTAATGAGAATAATAGATTAGTGGCCAAAGCAAATCTCATGAATAATACTTACCAGCTGAGTGTTTGTTATAATAGAGAAATGCAACATGCTTTAAGTGCGAAGACTGATGATGATACTTATTTATGGCATCAAAGGATGGGACACTTGAACTTCACCGATATCAACAAAATACCTAACTGTGCTGAAGGTGTGAAGTTGACAGAAAAATCAGCAAACTGTGTTTGTGTCACCTGCCTTGAGGGAAAGCAAACCAGGCTCCCATATCCTAATGATGGCTCCCGTGCAACAAAACTGCTCGAGCTCATCCACAGTGATGTCTGTGGACCGATGAAACAAGCTTCTATTGGAGGTGCCAGGTATTTAGTCACATTCATTGATGATTTTTCAAGAAGAGTACAAGTCTATTTTCTGAAATGTAAAAGTGAAGTTTATGATAAATTTGTGGAATTTAAGAATAGAGTTGAGAATGAGTTAGGAGAAAAAATTAAAATTTTGAGGACAGATAACGGGGGTGAATATAAAAACCACAAATTTTCTCTGTACCTAAAAACACATGGCATACTGCACCAAACATCCAATCCATACTCCCCACAACAAAATGGTCTAAGTGAGAGAATGAATAGAACTTTGATAGAGCGCGCTAAATGTATGCTTTTGAATGCTAAATTACAGGATACATACTGGGCAGAGGCCGTTGCTACGGGCGCCTACATCGTGAACCGCTCACCTACACGGGCTCTCTCAGACATCACGCCACATGAAGTATGGACCGGAAAGAAACCTAATTTAAGTAATATGAGGATTTTTGGATGCAGTGCGATGGTACACATTCCAAAAGAGAACAGAACAAAGCTTGATGCTAAATCACGTAAGTTAATCTTCATAGGCTACAGCGACTCTACGAAGGGCTACCGTTTCATAGACCCTGTAACAAAAAATGTTATATTAAGTAGAGATGTAGTATTCCTGGAGGCCACAATTCAGAGAAATAAAGTTGATAAAGTACCTGAAAAAGAACAAGACATGAGTAAAAAGGAAATTAATGTAGAGCAAAATGAAAGTACACAGGAAGTTAATACGAAAATAAAAGATAAAAATATAGTTTACTTACCTTTACTTGAAGAACACGAAGAACCTGAGGAAAGAAACAATGAGGGTGATATTGATGAAAATCAAGACAATATACAAGGCGTTTCTCAAAGCATTTCTATTTCAGATGATTCCGACTTATTTGAAGACGGACATGATAGTACATACTTACCCGATGAGACACTTGTATCGCCATCACATTCTAACATAACATTGAGACCACTTCGTCATCGAGTAGAACAGGATAATGATATAAATGAAAACCCCTCTTCGTTCATGTGTATTAGTGGAGAATCAACGATGGGATTACTAAACAATGATCCCCAAAGTCTTCAAGAAGCTTTTAATAGTGAAAAGGCTCATGAGTGGAAGAGAGCTATGAATGAAGAATATCAATCATTGCAAAAAAATAATACATGGACTGCAATGAACTTACCAGATGGAAAGACAGCAATTCCCTGCAAGTGGGTTTTTAAAACAAAAATAGACGGAAATGGATCTGTATCACGCTACAAAGCCAGACTGGTTATCAAGGGATATAAACAAGTCAAGGGTATTGATTACTCCGAAGTATATGCTCCAGTGGTACGATATAGTTCCATAAGATACTTGATCGGGTCAGCTGCAAAATATGGACTTAAAATCTACCAAATGGATGCAGTAACAGCATTTCTACAGGGTGAAATTGATGAGGAGATATATATGACTTTACCTCCTGGCTATGAAGAAGAAGAGAAAGTGTGCAAATTAAATAAGTCTATATATGGCTTAAAGCAAGCAAGTAGACAGTGGAATAAAAAATTAAATACTGCACTGTTCGATATTGGAATGACTCGCTCTAACATTGATCCTTGTGTTTACTATCGCATATCAAGTATACAGGACATACTATTTATTGCAGTATATGTGGATGATCTATTATGTTTTTTTAATAATGAAAAAACATGTCACATGATAAAAACCAAGTTAAAAGAAAAATTTAGTATGAAAGATTTGGGAACTGCCAAACAATGTATTGGATTTAGAATAACCCAAAAACATGATGAGATTTCTATAGATCAATCATTATACATAGAAATGTTACTCAATCGCTTTGACATGCAAAACTGCAAGCCAATATGGACACCTTGTGATGCAAATGTAAAACTGAAAAAGGCAGAAAATGAAAATGATATTTTAAAAGATATACCATACCAAGAAGTAATTGGTTGCTTATTGTACTTATCACAAGGCACCAGGCCGGATATAACCTACATAGTAAACACTTTAAGCAGATTTAACAATCAACCAACAAATGAACATTGGACAGCTGTAAAAAGAGTTTTAAGATACCTAAAAGGTACTATTAACCTCAAACTTACCTACAAGAAAAATATTAATGAAAATATGTGTGGTTATTGTGATGCAGACTGGGCGAATGATGTTGAGGACCGCAGGTCCTGCACAGGTTACATATTCTCATTTCAGGGTGCAGCTATAAGTTGGAACTCGAAAAAACAACAGACCGTAGCCTTATCTAGCACTGAGGCTGAATACATGTCGCTAGCCTCAGCAATACAAGAAGCTCTTTGGTTGAAGCAATTGGAAGAAGAGTTCTGGCCCAATCGTAAAGGTATGCCTATAATTATCTACTGTGATAATCAGAGTGCGATTAGTCTTTCAGGAAATTCCATGTATCACGCACGAAGCAAGCATATAGACGTGCGCTTTCATTTCGTCCGAGAGAAGATTGCTGCCAACCAAATCGCTGTACGATACCGAAGCACTGAAGACATGTTGGCCGACATTCTAACGAAGGGTCTGCACAAACCGAAGCACGAGAGCTTCAGCGCATCAATGGGATTAAAGCGTTTGCGTCCAGGAGGGGATGATGATATATTGGACGCCTAAACTTTTATAAGAGCAACATGTCAAACAAGCAAAGGTTGCTTGTGACGTTCCTCCCTTCGCGTCCGCCATTGTGTGCTCGATACATTGTCTTATAGTCTTTATATTAAATAAATTATTTGTAATTGATATTCGGGCGTTATTCACTTTTGTATCAACAAGTTGCACTTTTGAGCTTTTTGGAAGAAAAAAAATAAAAAGTTCAAGTATCGTAACTACCCTAATAAAATTCAATTCCTCCTAAACGCCTCCATGGTGGAATCTGGTTTTTTTATCAATGATAGACCTAATTATGAGCAATCTATCTGTACCGGTCACAAGTTGCACTTTTGAGTTTTTTGGAAGAAAAAAATAAAAGATCAAGTTCAGTAACTCAAACTACCCTTATATAATATTTAGACAATCGATTCCTCCTAAAGGCTTCCATGGAGGAATGTGTTTACTTTACCAATTATAGACCTAATTAAGAGCAATCTATCAGTACCGGTCACAAGTTGCACATTTGAGTTTTTTGGAAGAAAGAAATATTTTTCGATCGATTGATGTGATAAACATTGGTATGTAGTATGGGGAAATTGTTTGAGCCAAAATCATTTTTTACTGCGTGTAACTCAGAAACGGTAGGATATAGGAAAAAATTATTTAAGTACAACTTGTAGATAATTTTATGGCCTTTCAACTTTTCCTTGAAAGTTTTTCTCTAACATGTACCGTTTTTGAGATTTAAGCGAAAAATGAAAAAATGGACCCTTTCCCCCCCTCCCCCCACTCCGGGGCTCCTCCTAGTGTCCCGGGGTTTTAGTATGTTTATTACCTAGGGACTCTTGACATGTTTCCGAAGAAACATCTTACGTTACTAACTCACGCACTCTAGAACTTTTTATTCAATGGACTATATACATAGAAACAAATATATTTATTGGATAATATCTTCAATATACAGAATTTTCAATTTTCAAATTTCACAATAGATAGTACCTATAAGACAATTCAGTTCATTCATTAAAATGATTTGACTCATTCTTCATATGTGTCCCATCACTATGTTTTTCTTATGTATGCTGCACAGTTACGTGAAAACAGTATCTGTGTGCATGTCATTTTTGATGTGTTGAATTTTGCTGTAGTGTGCGTTTATCGCAACAGCAAAATTTGTGTCTGTTGAGTTATTCGTCTTTTGGTGGTGTGCTGTACGTGTTTACCTCACCCCCCGCTAAAATTGGCGAAAAAATTTGTTCGAAGAGTTTACGTTATGACACCTCCATTGTCTATAAATACTCAAAGGACGAAATATACTAACCCCGCTGGCATATGAAAATGAAAAATGAAAATGAAAAAGTTTATTTCTTAGGGTTCCGTAGTCAACTAGGAACCCTTATAGTTTCGCCATGTCCGTCTGTCCGTCCGTCCGTCCGTCCGCGGCTTAGCTCCGTGATCATTAGTACTAGAAAGCTGAAATTTTGTATGAGTATGTGTATGTATAACGCCGACAGAACGGTAAAATAAAATTAAAAAAATATTTTTTTTTCGGGTACCTCTCGAACACCTAAAGTGGGGGTGAATTTTTTTTTTTTTTTCAACACTGGTGTGTGGGGTGTCGTTGAATAGGTCTTGTAAAAATAATAGGGGTCTTTTAACATTATTTTTTGATAAAGTCAGCAGTTTTGTAAATATTCACTCCAAAAACAAAAAAAATTGTGTCCCCCCCCTCTAACTTTTCAACCACGGGTCAAAAAATTCGGAAAAATTCATGTTAACGAGGCCTTATAAGTAGACAATAAGGTTGGGACTTCCTAGTAAGTATTATCTACCTGTAGCAGGAAGTCCCGCTCTTCTTTAGTTTAAACTATTGCAGAAATAAACATATTCAGTTATTTAGTTTATAAAACAAAACAAAAATATTAAGAAATAAATGAAAATACAAGATTCGCAAGTGAAATTCGACTTAATAATACTACTTATACATTTTGATTCCATTTGCAAGTGCGCGTGTGTGTGTAAGTGTAGGTGTGTATTAATGTGAGTGTGTGATATAGTATAATGTAATTCGGTAATTAATACCTAGAGTAAAAGGGCCTACAAGAACTTACTTACAATTGGGTTTGGGTGGTTAGGGAAGCCAGTCCGGCAAAGTGGAGCAGAAAAAATAAACCAATCAGGTTGCGTCTTTCTGAAGCTCAAAAGAAGCACATTTAGATTTGAATGTAATTGGTCCTTTAACTCATCTCTAATCTGCTCCAATAGAGTCAAACCACGCCAACTCTTCCAATCGAATGAACTGTCAAACCATACAGTAAACGGACTCACTTAGTTTGGTTTGACAGTATAGGAGGATTTAAATAAAAATACTTTCATTAACATGATTTATTGCTCATTCTTAATTATAACAACAAATAATAACTGTTACAGCAGTCAATCAATGAACAGCTAATTTGATAGCCACAATCAACCCGGTTCCACCGTTAACACTTTCAACAACGGGAACCCGCTCCGTGGGCGCTGTGCTCGTAGTAAATTTTCGCTACATACGCATTTCCCCATGTTATCGGCTACGAGCGTAGCGCTACGAAATCGTTGGCAGTGAATGTATTAAAGTATCGTCTAACTTAACAACCTTGACATACAAACCCCTTTGACATATTCGTATGATAAACTGTTATAAAATACCAGCTGCGCCGAACAGTGTTTCCCGCTCATCCCATGGGAACACTGCATTTTTTCGGTATAAAAAGTAGCCTATGTGTAAATCCAGCTTGTCAGCTACCTTCATACCAAAATTTATCAAAATTGGTCCAGCCGTTTGAGCATGAAGAAGTAACAAACATACACATAAACACACTCACAAAATTTCACCTTTATAATATCAGTGTAATTAATAAGACAAGGTTTTAATAAATGCCGCATAATCATTGGTCATAAATACTGATTAATACTTAACTAATACTATTTGTTCAAAAATAAAATATTAAATAAATAAATATTAAGGGACAATCTTACACAAATCGACCTAGTCCCAAACTAAGCAAAGCTTGTACTATGGGTACTAGACGAAGATATACATGAAATATTATAATTATGTTCTTAATTAATTAACAACAAAGCCAACTGCCGCTTATGCTAAGAAAACAATACAATCAAGGGCTAAATTCGATGTTTCTCATGACATATACCCGGGTAAGTACAGTCGAGTTCATTTACATGTACACACTTACGAGAACAAAAATATCTGAACACGACCCTATTGTCAGGAGCATAAAGTCGTGTTCAGATATTTTGGTTCTCGTAAGTGTGTAGATGTAAATGAACTCGACTGTACCTATGCTGAAAATTGTTGACATGTAACTTGGTGTTACCAATAAAGAATTTGTATTTGTTTTCGGTGCACGTATTATTGGACACTAGGCCGACAGTTAGGCGTCAAATCATCTGTGCACCAAAAATCCCGGGGGCACAAGGCATATAAATTATGTCCGAAATCTCGCCGCTGTATGTCTACTGAAGCTCATCGCGCTCTATTCGAAGTAACCTTTATGTGTCATTGAGATTAATCCACTCTAGTTATTTTAAAACACGTAAAATTCCAGATGAATCTTATTCTAGATCGTGAGAGACACGAGGTGTATAATTATTTTTATATCATATCTCTGAGAATATCGTAATGTCTCGCGAAATACAAGACATACCTTGCATTTTACTGAAATATTAAATGACTTTAACTATTTCCTAACTTCATTATTAAGGTAAGGTGGAGTTTGATCACCGCGAGAAGACTGCTGCCATGCTACGTTAAAAGGACGTATCTTACTATGACATCCGTATAAAGATAAGACCTGTTACCGTAACACGGCACACTGCCACTTACTAGCTAACTATTTTGACTCAGTGACCCAAACAGGATCTTAGCCTCCAAAACGAGAGCACGCCACTTGTCCCGATCCTGCGCAGTTTCTCTCCAGTTTTCGACTGAAGAAGACTGCCACAGTAAATAACCAACATACTTACCCCATTAGAAAATAAACTATGTTAGTCTTATTCCATTTTACCTTACATAGATTTATTTTAACTAGTCATTAAACGCTTCTTAAATTCAAAAATTATGACAACGCATATCGAGTCTGATAATTTCTTACTAGCTAAAATACAAAAAATAATTGTAACTGCTAATATTTGGTACGAGTTTATAACGCAAAACGTAAAATGAAGGTCCATATGTTCGCCTATGAAGTAAGAAAGCAAATCCGTCGTCAAAACTTGTATACTAGTGATGCACACTAGGATAAAAGCAATTATTGAAGTTTTGACAAAATGCTTGATATTTTTCGTTCTATCTGCACTAATTCGGCAAGCCACACTAAATATTTCGAAAAATATTAAAGCGTTCAAAATTAATATGAAGAATTTCGCATGAGCGTACACTTTATAGAAAATGTTCCAATATTCAATGTCGTAACTCAGTAACACTGGGCTCAGGATACCAACAGGCATCGTTAAGATCCACACCAGAAAAGACACAACCAACAATCCAAGTTTCTCATAAACAAATACCAATACCACTTTATCGTACAGATTTTTCGTAAACACAAACATCCAAGATACCAAAGCGAAATCCGACTGAAAATACAAAGCGTAAATCACGTCTTTCAATAATCCACTTTCTAAATTTCCATGCGCCACTAGGAATTCACACACTGTGTTAAACAGTCTTGCTATAGTCAATTGCACTAATACTTTCTCGTCGTATTTCCTCGTGTTTGCTATCAGAAGTAAAATCAATAGCTGCATTAATAAACAACTTGACGACACTGCAATCCCAACAAGCCACGGTGTCTTGAAGACGTCAAACTCCACAATCTCCAATTGGGTTATATTGGACACCAACTCGCTCTGATTGGACATTATAAAAGCACTGTTTGTGTTTGACTCTAGATACGAACTGCGGAAATGTGCGAAATAACATCAGTCTCATATTTAAACATAAACACAAAAGGATATAACTGACCGAAAGCCGGTATTACATCTCGTCATTTCGCAACGCCTTTCATCAATACACTCATTCGAACACTTATCGTAAACTTCGTACATTGCTTTATTAAAACCGTTATTTATTGGTACCATTCAAACTTGACAGACATTGGTTGTCGAATCGCATAAAGTGCCGTCGATAACTGTGTTATTAATAATGGAAATAACCTATAAGCCGTTGTAATGTATACAAAGATAAGCCCTTTTGATTATGTTGACAGGGGTGTTGTGTTCATTCTGGTTGATAAAAGTATCGCTGGAGCTAATTATCAAATGAACATCTGGTTTCAAGCTCGTAAAAATGTTCTGTTTTGGCAAGCGTTTGATAAAGAATAGATGCCGTAAAGTCAGTCATTTTTAATTTAAAATATTTTTCTTAACTACAGGTCGGTAATCAACATCAACATTACACGATAAAATGACTAAATCGATAATTGAATACCGGTTAAATTTAAGAAATGACTAACGTTTGGAATTATTGTTAATTTTAATTGAGCTTGTATAATTTTCACTAGGTAGGTACCCCTGGTAGGGGTGTATTTAATGTCACAATTTTTATTTCAAAAAGATGAATAGAAAAAATATATGTCTATACCTTATCGAACCTACTGATGAAATTTCACGAGAATCTGTTGAGAAGTGCGGTCTCTAAGCGAGAACAGCCTGATATCCGGACATCTGAACATACGAAAGTATTTCTGGCCAAGCTAAAGCGGAGTCGCTATGCTCGCTCGGTCAATTAGTACTTACTTTGTGATGACGACTGTACCTATCGAACGACTGGCTAAAAAACATACATTTATTTCGAGCGATACAAGCTCATATTAAGGAAATATCTATTTAAAATGGGTGCATATTTTTTCATATAACGATTGATTGTCACAACGTATTGTTTGTCATTAAGAGGCCTTATTCCTTTTAAAATGCTGATTGTTTAGACATTTTTCTCTATGATCAAACATGTTTCTTAACATACTATTGATGTTACTTTCTAGAACAGGGCTATTGGGATTTATTGGTATATATTTGAAACCTACAGTTTGAATTTTTCATTGATAATTTTTGTTTCAAAAACTACTCGAAATTGACAAAATTCACGCGGAAAATTAGTTTTTTTAACTTATTTTCGACTGTACGCAATGAAAGCGTGAAATAACTATGTTACTACCTAGAACTCGGGGAAAAGTATTACTCACTTCAAAAATTTGGTTGAAATTATCAATATATTTGTCATAATATGAAAAAAATAAATTTTAAAAGGAATAAGGCCTCTTAAATCGTTAGCCAAACTCTAAAATTATTAGGTTTACGAGAGTTTTAAGAAAAAAACCCATTAGTTTAGGTTACGTTTGTATTATAACAATCCTGAAAAGTTATTTGTTTCAAAGAAAAGTAGAAATATTACTAATGACGAATGAGAATTTTATGTGAGCCAATATGAAGCCATTAAAAATATCAAGTTTTAACGGTTTTGCGTTGTCTATTCACTGTAAGTCGTTGGGGTTGTTATCAATTTTATTTCCGAACTCCGACAACAGACATGTATAATGTGTCTGTCGAATGTGATATTTTAAACTTTATTATTGTTTTCAATTGGCGTCATCTTCGCCCAAGGTAATCTCATCAATGTTAAATGTATTGTATTGTATAAATATCGGACAACCTCACACAAATCAATCTAGTCCTACAGTAAGCTCTAGTAGGCTTATATTGTGGACACTAGATGACGTTAAACATAGTTATATAGATAAATACATACTTAAATACAAAATAAGATCCATGACCCAGGCACAAATATTCGTGTTCATCACACAAATATTTACCCCTACCGGGATTCGAACCCGGGACCGTCGGCTCAGTAGGCAGTTGCTTAACCACTGCGCCAACCGCTACCTCAATCAATGTTGCAAAACACCGAGGAAATATGACTGAGATCAGGTACCCCTAGCACAACTTTGACAAGCGACTTTTTCTCGCGTGAGATATTACCTTTCTCTTTCTAAATAATACTATGAGAGAGTGACAGGTGACGCTATGTCGTGATAAAAGTTACAATGCAGACGATCTCAGTGGGCGCCGTAAACCGCGCTAGTAGCCTACGCACCAGCATCGCCTATCTGGGAGCACGGCTCCACCTTCCAACTTTGTTCTTTAAAATGGCACGCATTCTTAGCCAGTCGTAGTAGTCCGTAAGCCCGCTCCAAGATTGCCTACGTAACATGACATCACGATAAAATGCATGGCACACGGTCGAAAAAGTTGTGCTGAGCGAGAATCAAACGATTATCGCACAGAAAATTGGCCGGAAGTTTGAGAAAATCCTTCACTTCCGGTCAAAATTTTAGGGGTGTACTTACGTCATGTGACATCATTACGTGACAGATGGCATCATGTAGCCCTTTAATCGTCGAGAGTGTCAACATAAGTCTGCCAGTTCTAAAATGGCCGGAAGTGCTTGGCAGACGAGGTCAAAGATGGTCATCGGGTACGTTTTCCTACGTTTTGTGGTATCTTGACGAAATTGATTATAAATGTTTTAAAGTAATAGTGTCTCTAAAAATAAAAAAGTCTACAAGACATATCTGGCCGGAAGTTCTTCAAAAGTGATTTTTATTAGGGTTCCGTAGTCAAACTAGGAACCCTTATATATATTTGCCATGTCCGTCGGTTCGTCTCTCCGTCCGCGGCTTAGCTCCGTGACCATTAGTACTAGAAAGCTAAAATTTGGTATGAGTATGTGTATGTATCACGACGACAAAACGGTAAAATAAAAACTAAAAAAATATTTTTTTTGGATAGGTACCGGTCTCGTATCGTACTTAGTGGGGGTGAATTTATTTTTCTTTCCAACACTAGTGTGTGGGGTGGCGTTGAATAGGTTGTCGGGCCACGCTCAGTGTAGGGTCTGTACTTGCCCATCCTTCATAATCTTGTTGCTGTCCCATGGTACCCCAGTGGTACAGAGGGCCTTCGTGAGACGGCGCCATCCGCTCCTGTCCTGTGCCTCGCGCTCCGCGTCACTCCAACTCAGCCCGGCCGCCCGCAGCTCGGTGTCGACGGTGCACGTATGCGCCGGTCGGCCCTGTCGTCTGCTCCCGCGCGGCCTCCACGTGAACGCAACCTTGCCGATGTTGTCCTCTGGTGTTGTCTTCGGAGGGTGTGCCCTATCCACTTCCACTCCCGTTGAGCGATTTATGGCTTGATCGGGATTTGGTGGCATCGATTGCAAAGATCTTCGTTGCTGATAGTTTTCGGCCAGAACTTGCGCAGGATGGATCTAAGGCATTTGTTGATGAACACTTGTAACTTGCTCGTCAGACCCTTGTCTCTTTTCAAGTCTTGCAGCCTAAGAGCAAAACAGACTTCACTATGGAATCGAAGAGGGAAATCTTGATCCGCTGGGTGAGCACGTTCGAATCCCAGACCTGTTTCAGCTGGGCATAGGCGCCTTTAACTTTCCTAATCCTCGCGTCAACGTCGTCATCGGAACCACCGCTGTTGGTCACGGTGCTGCCGAGATATGTGAACTTTGCGATAGATTCCAGCGGTGTCCTATTGAGTCTTATGGGTCGGTTTTCGCACGACTGAACTTGCATTTCGACGGTCTTCCTAGCGTTTATTCGTAATCCCTAAACCTAATCCCTAAATCGGGCAGTGAAGACGAAACCAACACTATGTCGTCTGCGTAGTTGAGGTCCTCCAGGCGTGAGCTTTTATTCCATGTTATGCCCCTAGCTGTTTCTGTTACTTTCCGCATGATGTCGTCGAGCAGGACTATGAAGAGCAACGGCGACAGGAGGCAACCCTGTTTGACTCCTGCACTCATTGGAATTGGTTCCTCTAGAACTTGGTCGTGCACTACTTTGCAAATACTGCCATTATGTAGGGACCCATCCTTCACAATAGACGGGCTTAAATCCCGAGGTTTAAATTACGAGAAAGATTTCAAGTTCTATAAAAAGGTCGTAAACTATAGTCACTGTAATTACTTATTACCTTCTCGAAGTTATCGATTATACGCACCAGATTGAGCGGAATGTTTTAATGCAGTATGGCACTTAACTAATATGTGTAATGTTCGAAGTATAAGGACACCGCGCGGCACTTACGTCATTTTACAGAAAATTATGAAATTTTGCGGTAACTCAAAAACGACTCAACCGATTTTTTTGGATTTTCGGAGCGAATATTTATAAAACTGCTGACTTTATAAAAAATAATGTTTGGAGACCCCTATTATCTTCAAAATACCTATTCAATGCCACCCCACACACTAGTGTTGGAAAGAAAAATAAATTCACCCCCACTTTAGGTGTACGATACGAGAGGTACCTATCCGATTTTTTTTTTTTAGTTTTTATTTTACCGTTTTGTCGTCGTGATACATACACATGCTCATACCAAATTTTAGCTTTCTAGTACTAGGTCACGGAGCTAAGCCGCGGACGGAGAGACGAACCGACGGACATGGCAAATACATAAGGGTTCCTAGTTTGACTACGGAACCCTAATAAAAATCACTTTTGAAGGACTTCCGGCCAGATATGTCTTGTAGACTTTTTTATTTTTAGAGACACTATTACTTTAAAACATTTATAATCAATTTCGTCAAGATACCACAAAACGTAGGAAAACGTACCCGATGACCATCTTTGACCTCGTCTGCCAAGCACTTCCGGCCATTTTAGAACTGGCAGACTTATGTTGACACTCTCGACGATTAAAGGGCTACATGATGCCATCTGTCACGTAATGATGTCACATGACGTAAGTACACCCCTAAAATTTTGACCGGAAGTGAAGGATTTTCTCAAACTTCCGGCCAATTTTCTGTGCGATTATCGTTTGATTCTCGCTCAGCACAACTTTTTCGACCGTGTGCCATGCATTTTATCGTGATGTCATGTTACGTAGGCAATCTTGGAGCGGGCTTACGGACTATAGCGGCAAATTGGCCATGTCGTCATGCTACGCAATGGCGTCGCAATTTCCGCAAATAACCAATACAATGCAGTTCAGTTAGCTTTAACGAAGGACATAAAAGTGAACCTCCCGTGATGTCTAGTAAACGCAATCTTATATACAAACATTGTATTATTTCAAGTTCAATATAGCTTTCATTATTTCAGATCGAGAAATACAACTCAGACTGTGAAGAGATATGGAAACAAGAAGGCGATTTGAAGAAGGAATTCGCGAAAAGGATTTCAAAGAAACCTCCGCAGAATCTATTCACTCTGCATAAACCATTAAAGGAGAAACAGGAGAAAGCAGCGCGAGGAGAGATGGGGTTAATTGGGAGGAGGGATCTTATGCCGGGAATAGAGCGAAACGCTGCTGGTAAGACTATTTACAGACTAGAAAAGGAGATCTCCAACAAAGTGAACTGACAGTCTGGTTAGGATCACCGGAATCCATTTGCTCAGGACGGCACGTTATGGTTAAGTTAAGTTGAGAGGCCCTTGCCCCACAAAGCAAAATTTAAACGCGTGACCTGGCGGAAGGGACTGGGTATCGAACCCAGTACCTCTGGATTACCAGCGTGTTACCGCTCCACCGGGTGGTAACGCCAAATAAACCTTCGAATTTTTCCTTATGCTTTGTGTGTCGATCTTTGCCTTGTTTATTTGAAGGCAATGTCGTGAATATTTACATCATACCGCACTGCAAAAGAAGAATATATGTTAAAAAGTATGTATGTTAACCTCCTATCTGGAAGAAAGAAGGTATTTTCTTTCTCTCTATAAAACTGGCCCGACATATAAAACAGAAATACGGAGCATGTTTCAAAAATAACCCAGAAACGAGGGGAATATAAATTGCCAATTCGTACAAGGTCGGAATGTGACATCACAGGAAACTATAATTATACTCGTTATTTCATTGCCATTTATTATAACGCAACGAATTTTTGATGTACGAGCGAGCATGTTGGAAAGGTTCAGTATAGCCAAAATATAATTTCACGTTATTTGATCGTCATATAAGAACGTTGCAACGAAGTGAAACATTTTTGTGAAATGGAAATTATTGTACGTACGAACTCTTGATTGTACGTGGATTGAATCAATTTAAAAGTTTACTGCCGTCGTCAAGACAAAAAGTGGAAATTATTTTTGATCTTGCTCTGCCTCGATTTCCTTCAACATGTTCTTCGATGATGTAGCTTAGAAAAACTATTACATATTAGTTAATCTCCGGATTTTAATTAGGCGAACTAACTTGACAGCTCAAAGTGTTGTCAGGAATAGAAAAAAAAATAGTGATTGGTTTATGTCGATACAAATATGTCGATATAACCTTAACAATACACCCATAGACACTTAATTATGTTGTAATAAGGTTTATATTCGTTTAAAAATGTACAGTTATCTGTGTATTCGATAGTACTATGGAACTGTCAAGAAAACAAAGAGGCGGACAGCGTTCTTAGCGATGTCCTAAAATAAAGTTCGTTCGATGTAAGTATTTTAATAGCAACCGTTTTTTTATTATTGATTCGTGTAATAAAATTATTAGTTAGATTTCAAACACAATAATTCAAAATTTATGAAATACGTAATGTCTACTTTTTTTTAATGCTTTTTAACTAACATGTCCCGTAGTTGCCCGTCCTTCACAATAGACCAAAATTACGAGAAAGATTTCAAGCCCTATAAAAAGGTCGTACACGCCAAGAAACAGTAATGACTTATTATCTTTTGGAAGTTATCTATTATACGCGACAGATTGAGCGAAATGTTTTAAAATAGTTTGGCACTTAACCAATTGGGTAACCCTTCGAAGTGTAGGGACACCGCGCGGCACTTACGACATTTTAAAGAAAATTATGAAATTTTGCAATAACTCAAAAACGGCTCGACCGATTTTATTCAATATAGTTTTCATTGAAAGTACTAGTATCCGAGGCTAAGACCCATTCGATTCAATAAGTTATGCTCAGAAATGGCTCGGCCCTCCGTCGAGCTAAGATTACAAAATTTTGTTTGTCCGATATTATCCGAAGTTGACCGAATATTCAAAATCCGATTTCATATTCTGAGTCGGAGGACCCAAAAGCCCCCCAATACCGAGTTTCAGCCCCCTCGGACCAATTTGAAATTTTCGAAAAAAGAAAGTCGCCATTTTGATTTTTTTTTCCACGACTGTACTCGGGTGGGGGTCCCCTATGATATTTGTTTGAGCATCCCCCTACCCATCTCTAGCCGTTTACGAGATACGGGACTCTTAAAAAAAAATCTCCATACAAATCTTGTTTTTTTCGATATTTTCCGACTTTGACCGAATTTTCGGACACCGATTTCAGATTCATATTTGTGAGCCCCAAATGCCCCCCGATACCGAGTTCCAGCTTCCTAGCACCAATTTGAAATCTTGGAAAAAAAAGCCATTCGTCATTTTGAATTTAATTTGGTTCGATTTGTATCAACCTGTATGTAATCCTGTTGTTTACCTCTGCCTGTTATATGAATGTATCTCATGTTGTGTTGTATATTCCTTGATGTTGGAGGTGTGCAATAAAGAGTATTTGTATTTGTATTTGTATTTGTAATCATTTTGTGACGCACACATAAATATTATCATTTACTCATTCATTCCATTCGTGCCAGCTTTAGTGAATCAACCTATAGGAACTGGTTTTTTTAATTATCGATATTAACAACACTAGCGAAACTGTGGCAACATTCGTGTGCAATGAACTGTCAAGTTAGTTCGCCTAATTAAAATCCGGAGTGTAGGAAGTTATTTACTTATGAAAGTTATTATTATAATAGTGGTGATTAAAACCGGAGACTAAAGGTGCGTCTCCACTCAAACGGAGCGGAGCGGAGAAGTGCGGAGTTGACCAATCACAAATGTGAAGCGAACCTGAGATACGGGGTTCTGCGTTTTCGCCTAAAATTATTTCGCCAAATGTCACTTCCCAACTAACTTATTGCATAATTTTACTTGGCAAACTAACCATTAGCATACTTACTCTTCGCATGTGTTTCATTTAGTGAAATTTTTATTTAGTAATATTCTACTTGGGAATGATTTTTTTATAAAAACGGTTTTAAGCAAACGGGTTATTTTGACTAATATTTAAATGCCTAAAAAGATTTGCTCTAATGAATACATGGCAAACATTCTTTCGTTGGGAAGTAAAATTTATTGTTTTTTTTTTTGTAAATCAGAGCATGATAATAATTATACGATTTTTTGTTGACAATAAGTTAAATTATGATTAATTTAGTGAAATCAGATTTTCTATTAAAAATCGCTGTCACAAGGAAACTAGGTACCTTTTGTTAGATTAGATTTGTACGTAATCGAGAAAAAAACAATAAAAAGCCCCGCATAAAAAAATATCCAACCAGAACCGAACCGCTGGATTAGTTTAGATTAGAACTGCGAGCACAACAGCGCGGGCGCCGAGCGAGCGAAGCGAGCGTACCGCGGCAGCGGTCGGCGAAGCGCCAGAACTCGATTGCTCGTTAGGTATCCCACGACCCTCTCCCCCCCGTATAAAAAAAAAAACAAGCAGAGCCACAGCAATAATTAAGGTCTAAATTTATGCGATGTAATGTTTTGGGAAAAAACAGTTTGTGAAATGATACATTTGACGAAAAAATAAATGGCATAATGAAACTTGAGTAAGTGACTAATTGTTAAATGATAATTTGCCAAACAAAAATTTGCAAACCGAAAAAAAGGAGATATGACATTATGCCATTATTAGCCCAAATAAAAATGTAGGAAAAATAGTTTGCAATGTGTAACTTTGCGAAAAATAGGCGATACGGCAGAGAACCCTGAGATACAGATTGCAACTGATTCTGATTTCAGGTGATTGGTCGATTTGGAACGTCTTCTCCGCTCCGCTTCGCATCAGTGGAGATTCTGATTAAGCATTCTATTACAGAACCCAAGAACATTGACTTGTGCTACAAATAGATCAGCAAATCCAGCGCTACAAAAACAAGGTCAAATTCATAAATAATGTCAAAGAATTAGCGTTGGAGATCTTGCCGCGGCACGTTTTAGATGTATAAAGAAGAGTAATTTATTTCAAATCGAATTTACTTTAATTCTAGGCTGGGATCCTGTTGAAACTTATTTCACTCGGCTTGATGCAGTAGCCAAGTGTATTCCATGTTGAAAAGCTGTCTTAACTTGCCGTAACTTAACTTGTCGCGCGACTAAGCGTCATCTATTAATTTATTTATTCATGTCAACAAAATGTGGTAGTAGAGGCGCAGAAGTAAAAAGTATGCGGCTACTATTAAGAAACGTACCTATAATTAATAACCAAAAGAAATCGATTGCTAGGACAAAGCCTCTCCTATGAATTGAGCAGTGCAACCGGTCGTGCACCCTATCTAACGCAATCTTGATCACATCGTTGGTTTACCTGGTTGGGGGCTTTTCCATGCTGCGTCGCTACACAGGCACCACTGAAGAACTTCGTTATCCTAGCAGCCATCGAACGGAAGCAATGTGCCTCGCCCAACATTATCACGATCATCTTGAGCATTTTCCGGTCTAGTATTAGACCCTTCCCTAATATCTTCCATTCCTTTCTGGATGATATTTCTCTTCTCCACTTCCTTTCAGCTATATCATCGGGCCATCGAGTTTTAGGGTGGCCTGGTCTATGGCAGCGAAACCGAGGCCTCCACTCTGTCAGTCATCGGCTCCATCGCTCGTTTGAGCTCCGTAACGGAAGGCCTGCCCACTGCCACTTAATACATTCACTGCCAGGGGCGTAGCCTAGGAACTTTGTACAACGGTAAACGCGTATATGCGTTTCTGGCAGTGAACTCGTTAAGACGGGAAACCTGGTTTGTTGAACTTCCTCCTCGCGAATTTTATCTCGTAGAGAAATTTGGAACATCGTTCACTGTCACTTAACTCTTAGTTGCATGCATACGGTATCCAAAAGATACAGCATTTTGTTTATGAAATTACTTAAAACCAAATCCACAACAATTGAGATTGTGTGACTCAGTTTGACAAAGTTAAAATAACATTTAGTTGATTTCGACTTATATCATTTCAGTTGTAGAATTTTGGTACTTCATTCATTTAGGAGTTAACACTTAACAGGGGTTAACAGTATAGGATACTTGAAGACAAGCCGCACAAGTATGTCAAAGTCAAAGTGTTTAGTATGGTAATACCCTGAATTTATATTTTATTATTTTGTATGATGCGTCTAACGGTGTCATTTTATAAGTCATAAGTTAATAATACATGTTATAAAGAGGTAATGGCACTTGTCTTATTAAAATAAAATGACGTGGTCAATTCGATATTTCTGATCTTAGACTATGTATTGGACTAGGATGATTTAGTATTCGTAAAGTTATCACGAAGTTCCATCGTGTTCCAAGCTACAGAGCAAAATTGAGGAAAATATTTACAAAGGGATTACCACCTGATCTATTCGTCAAGCGTAAAGGAATGATGTTCCAAATCCGGCACCGTTATCTTTGTTGGCAAGTTATCTGTATGGGCAACTGCCAAGTGGATGCTGTAGGGTACTGGGACCTTGTAGTCTTTAAGAGCCCCACAGCTTTAGTCAAACTTATCCGCGTTGTAGTTTCTTTGTGTTTACGCGTTGATCGTTTTGTTGTACCATAAGGGACTCGAAGATGCAATGAAAAGTCGTCATAACGTGCGTTAACAGGCTTCGAAGTACCACGTTTCGGGCGGAACAACTCGCAGGAACTTTAAAGGAATTTCGCACAACATTGAAGGACCTAAGACGAGAAATATTTTTATTTGTGTCTGTGTTCATGAACAGGCTAAACAGCTGGATCATATTTTTGAGTGGTGTATTTTTGCATATATTTGAGAATAGCGCTATACATGCCTTAGCCGTGGAAAGGGCGTGCCGGCTTCCTATCACTATCCGGCCTCCCTACAGTCGGATATCTATACCTACTTACCCGGCAAGCACTTCTTTCTCGGCGTCTACAGTAATGTACTATTATTGTAGTCTATAAGAACCCCGCAGTTTCAGTAAAACTTAACCGCGTCGTAAACAGTTTACTTGTGTTTACGCGTTGATCGTTTTTCTGTACCATAATAAGGTTATTTGTGCCAATTTGTTCTGTAATAAATTCTTGAGCATTGGCAATAAAGAGGGCCGTAAACCCCTACCTTGTAATTAAATCTTATTTCTTTTGACCTACTTTTTTCATCGAAATAATGATTACGTCAGGAGTAGCGAAATTTCTTATCGGAGGCCAAGACTCACTTTGAGTCATTGAATCATCGAATTAAGTAAGTAAGTAAATAGTGATTACTATGGATATGTATACACTAAAAAAAAATTATAACCTAAATTAATAATAAATCATCCTGACACAAGTAGTTTATCAACAGACCCTCTTTTAATGAGTGATGTAGCAAATTCTGCTAAAACTGATCATTACAATAAATTCGGAATTCCTAGCTATTCATAGCTGAGATCTTGTCAGTTGTACCACTAAAAACTGAATATCTTGGAGATGAGAACTCCGATTTTTATCAAACAAAACTAAGAACTATCACGACAAACCAGGCTTTAAAAAAAACTGCACTCCAATCGATCCACTTGTATGGGTGTTACGATGCCACAGACAAACACACAGATAGACAGATACACAGACACGCACAGATACAGATGTTAAACTTATAAAAGAAGAAGGGGTGCTTCTTTTGTCGAGGGTTATGAAACTTTTATGTAGTTGCGTACCACACCGTGTGTTTAAAAGAATTTCCAAACTGTCATTAATGTCATTATTTATTCGTCCAATTGAAGATAAATCGAACATTCAAGTTGTTTAGTTCTAGAGTTTACGATTTATTACTTTGAAAAGTTTAAGCAATTATTTGGATAGGAAATCCCTTAATCCTGATAATTTGGGCTAACAATCCCCGCGATAATCATCAATCATCATTATCGAAACACATTTCAGAGAGCGTCGCTCAAGATACTTCGATTTAAAGCGACTAAACAAAAACACGTACGAAGCTATTCGTGTTTATGTATATATATAATCTATATACATAATAAATGGCCGCTCTCTGTAAGTTGTATACCTACCTCGTGTTTTTTTTTAATGGTCGAATTACGTCTTTTTAGGGTTCCGTACCCAAAAAGTAAAAACGGGACCCTATTACAGTCCGTCCGTCTGTCACCAGGCTGTATCTCAAGAACGGTGATAGCGAGACAGTTGAAATTTTACAAATACTATTCATGATAAAACAATAATAATTAAGAGAGGCTCCCATACAAAAATAGGGCTTTTTGCATGATATTTCGTTCAACGGGCATTTTCTCATGAACCGTAATAGGTACAGTTGAAATTTTCACAGAATGTTTACCTATTTTTCTTACCGCTATAACAACAAAGGATTGAGCTGCATTCCGGTAAACAATGCTTTGAAAAATGTTGACAAGCTGCGAATTTATTAGTTTGACGTATGCACATTATTGCTAAATGAAAGCTGTATGTAACGCCATTATCCCAGGGCCGAACCGCAACTTGTTAGTATACTTACCAATACCTACATTAAGCGACCGTTGTAATTTCTGCATTCTTGTATACATCTGTCTTCAGGAGACCAATCCCTTTGGGTCCAGAATATCTTGAACAGAAGTTCATGCGACTTCAGTGTTCAAGACAGACCAGCAGTCAAAGTCAGTCTGTACGAACCTCTCCGGCAAGTTGGTCTTGATGAGTGCTCTACACAGACTTACAGGTAATTGAAAATGTATTGCTATGATTTGATTGGATGCGATTTAACCGTTGGATGTGTATCGGTCTGATTTCTAAGATCAAATCAAGTCACAGGGCACAAACCACCGTATACCTTTTAAATTTATGGTAGTCTCTCACTTATGCCAGTTTGACACTGATGTTTACTTCACAAGGATCTCGTTCTCTCTCTACGGTCACTCTTTCATGACTGAGGATCGTGGTCATCGGTGGATGTGAGTGTTGTAAACCTATTTTTTATGATCTGTCTCGACTGGGGCCTGAATATCGCGTCTCTCTCTGATGACCGAGCTAAACTTGGCTGAGAATGTGCCTTTCTCTTAATAATGTTGGGGTGGAATGGTCATTCCACGTTATAACGTTGCTATAACGTTGAGGTCTAACCCAGCGATCATCGTAACTATATGGTAACTATAGATTATGTACCGCCTTTTTTACTTATTTCCTGCGATCATGACATTCATGACGACATAATCGTCATCGTCATATCGCTGGCTCAATATTACAGGGTTCTATGTTTGACTTTTGACGAGTTTTTGAATACTATCATAATGACATTAGGTCTAATTTTAACTACCCTGATACAACATAGAACCCTCTAATGTTGGGCCAGCTATATCACTGGCACTTAATAAAAAATATTTTCTCGTTTATATAGTGTCCTTTCATTAAGAGTGCATATGCATCCCCCGCCACCTGCGGAAGAACGTTCACCGTACTTGCCCAAGTACATCTACTGCGTACCACATCAGATTCATTTCGTTAACTTCAGTGTGGGGCAGACTTATACAGTAAGACTTATATTTTCTCATGTTACTTATTTGTAGGTACAGTAAGACCGTTCTTTGTTTCCTCTATTGAAGCCAAGGTGGCACGGTATTTTGCGCCGGAAGAGTTTTTCGCTCAAGCTTAAGTTCATTCGTGCATGGAGTAACTGCTGCCATCTTTGGAATGGCTCTGCCAAGTACCAGTTCGCTGCCTTGGATTCAGTAGAACGTCGAGCCCTAAGAATTGCCGGCTAGGAGCATCTTCCAGAATCTCGCACATAGCCGCACAGTTGCCAGCTTACAATTTTCTATCGAATTTATTCTGAAGAGTGTGCGCAGGAATTTGACTATTTAATTCGGCTATCTCCGTTTCACCATCAACCAACCAGGCGAGGGGAGCGATTCCATCCTTATGTTGTCAGTTCTCCACTTATTCGCACGAAGCAAATGGTGAGTGACTACGGGGTTGAGGATGTAGCTCGCTGGTTCAGTAATTTGCAGCAGTCTGCAATAGGATACTTTTCATCCCGAATAAATTTAGTGTTCCCGTGGGATGAGTGGGTAACACCGCGGGGCACAGCTAGTTATAAATAGTTTTCAAATCAAAGCTTTAAGCCCTGATATAATTATATTTCCATCGCTTTACTTGGAACAAATGTCTTATAATTACCAGAATACATATATGTCACTTATATTAAAATGGTAAAAAATAGGGCACAAAAGCATTGTTTTGCTTAGTACCAAATAACCTCTATTTTCCAAAATATCCTAACCCTACGGTATCGTTTTTAGGGTTCCGTAGTCAACTAGGAACCCTTATAGTTTCGCCATGTCCGTCTGTCCGTCTGTCCGTCTGTCCGTCCGTCCGTCCGTCCGTCCGCGGCTTAGCTCCGTGATCATTAGTACTAGAAAGCTGAAATTTAGTATGAGTATGTGTATATATCACGCAGACAAAACGGTAAAATAAAAACTAAAAAAAAAAATTTTTGTCGGGTACCTCTCGAACACCTAAAGTGGGGGTGAATTTTTTTTCGTTTCAACCCTAGTGTGTGGGGTGTCGTTGAATAGGTCTGTTAAAAATAATAGGGGTCTTTGAATATTACTTTTTGATAAAGTCAGTAGTTTTGTAACTATTCGATCCGAAAATAAAAAAAATAGTGTCCCCCCCTCTAACTTTTCAACCACGGGTCAAAAAAATATGGGAAAATTCATGAAAATGAGGCCTTATAAGTTCTTTCAATGAAAACTATATTGAACAAAATCGGTCCATCCGTTTTTGAGTTATCGCAAAATTTCATAATTTTCTTTAAAAGGACGTAAGTTGACTGCCAGAAGGTAATAAGTAATTACAGTTACTTTGGTGTTTACGACCTTTTTATAGAACTTGAAATCTTTCTCGTAATTAAAACCTTGGGCTTAAAACCGCTGTTTTAAGCCCGTCTCTTGTGAAGGATGAGCAACTACGGAACCCTACACTGAGCGTGGCCCGACATGCTCTTGGCCGGTTTTTCTTAATTATTATATACAAAGTGAAAATAATATATAAATAATTCCCAGCATCAGCTTCGTCTTGTAAACGTTTCCAAACTGGACATTCGGCTGTCTGTGTCCTTGCCGCGCTGTCGCGAGATTGAAGTGGAACTTTCTGGATCACGCGGCCTGAGGGTCACCGCCGGTGCTGCTACTGAGCTGAAGGTAAATTCCATGCAATCTTAAACACTCTTAAAGAGTCAGTTTTCTGTGTGAGTTTTGTCAATTTTGAGTTGTTTTTGAATCAAAAATTACTAGGTCGATGCAGAGTCAGCCACCGGCTAAGCTTGCACCATAGATAAAAGCGGAGTTTTTTTTTTTTTTTTTCGAAATTTTCTCTTCGTCACGACCTAGCGAAATTTAATTTGTGCATTTTAAAACAAAAATTTCTAATATCGGTTGAGAACTCGCTGAGATCTGCGCATTGTTACGAAGTCCATTCGAGTCGATCCATGGGAGCTTCGCTCCAATCAATGAAGAATTTAATCTGTAGGATTGAAATATATACCAATTAATCTCAATAGCCCTGTTCTAAGTAGTAACATTGATAATAAGTTAAAAATCATGTTTGATCGTAGAGAAAAATGTGTAAAACATTTAGAATTTTTGAACGTCTTCTGATTCTGTTACGTCGCTGAATTTCTAACAATCTAAATTGAAATTAAAGCATAACCCAACTGCCTGCCAGATACTTTTTCATCCGAAAAACACGCGCGCGCTGCACGAAGAGTTGCACATACGCACGTCTGTGGGCAGAGGGCTGGTCGTGCCCATCGTCTGCTTCATGATGTCACCGGAGTTGCACAGTAAGTCCTTGTTCGCCAATACATTCAGGCGTTGGTAACGGGATTTCAGAATTCGAAATTCCTCGGCTGACTTTCTGGGATGAATGCAGTGGCAATACTAGGTGATTGAAGGACCTGGGAACAAAAGAGAAATTGGGGATATTTATTAATTTCCAATTCCAAGTTATTTGACCCAGGGCCACAACCTGCAGAGCCGAGGATAGACTTCTAGTAGCTTCCTCACTGGATGAACGTTGTCAACATCTGCAACACATTTTAAAACATATGTCACTGTTTCTTTTTCCTCGCAGTTTTCGTGCATGGAATGGATTCATCTGAAGTTATGTCCATGGAGAGTCTGTATGATGTATCACCACCCAGAAATATAATAGATTTGGGTACCAGGCTACTAGGAGATGAGCATTACGCGACACTATCACTGGAGTGTCAAGCAGCGCACGCTTCTTTCTTCCTGTTAACTGAAGACGCTTGGCTTCAGTGGACGGTTGAGGTTAGTGCTAGTTATTGGCGTTTCTGATGTACCAGGGCATCAACATTATATATTTTGAAACATTAGGCCGCGTTAGTATTTATGTACACCTTTATTTTTATTTTTATTGTGCACCACCTTTGCACGAATTTGAAATAGGAAAATTTTCTTTCTTTCAGTCTTTTCATGATAATCGTAACAGAAGCTGTAGTTTTCAAAAAATTTAGAATCTGAGGAGAAAAGAGATTATTTTAATTTTTCATTACAGTACTTTCGCATTAATGTACTTCAAACAGAGCTTAAGGGAAATCGGAAATATTGGGGCAATTTTTATCTCCTACTAGGATTAATAAATTATTCAAGATTCTAAGTCGAAATAATCTAAATTTTCCCAAAATCCATAAAACAATAACGTTTTGTAAAAAGGCCCATTAACCGAGGAAACTATTATTATTTCTTCATTCTCTTTACATTTCTCTTTTTACAGGAGTTGACTTCCAAGGGCTTTTTAAAATCGGGTCCGTTCACCATCTACCCGGCCTGGTGGGCGGGTGGTGGAGTGACGCGCGGTGTCGCACGTTGTCGCGCGACTACCACTGGCTTCTACAAGACTGACCTCAAAATCCTGTCGTCTACTTCCGTGGCCAGGTCACTTCATATTGTTGCTGACTCCGTGTACTTCAGTTCTGGTCATATTTCTGTTGAGGTGAGTGATTTTGTTGGATCTCTTGGTCATAAGGGCCAATGCAGTCGGACAGCATTTGAATTGCAGGTTGTTAGCGTAACTGCATCCAAGTTGCAAACGAAATGCGCAGTCCGATAGCTGGCTGCCGCCAAGTCTGTCGACAAACCTGAATTTTGGGTGTAGTTCATTTGCAATGTTATTAGTAGTAGTTTTCATGCATTTTGGATGCAGTTACGTCAATTGCATCGGAGTATTCAGTACTGCCACTTTGCAGCAGGGTTGCAGTTCTTATGCTGTCCATCTGTATCAGCCCTCAGGTTCATGACTCATCGTGGCCTGGGCTACCTCTCCCTCCAACCGCTGTTACAAGAAAAAAAAAATGTGATTTGTTTGTAAGATTCTTCTAAAGTGCCCCTGATCAAGAAGCATTTTTCTTTTTTGGCCTTTATTCCTCCTTTTTCAATGCTTGTATTTCCTCTGTCACCTCAGGCTCAGGAGAGAGACTACGATATAACATACGATGGAGATCCCGAATGCGAGTCGTACGTGCATCTTGGCACCGCATTTCCGAACCGATCGTTGTCTGCCGCTGTGCAGATTATCAACCAAAGGTAAACCGAAATATAGTAATGGGTATATCAAAAACATTTTGGGGAATAAAATACACCAGGAGCTCTTCATTGGCAAAGTCGCGTTTTCTTTGAGCAGAAACTTTGTATTCGTTTTTCTTGGCATTTTTAAATTCCCTTTTCTTATAAAATATAAATATATTTGCTTGTCAATTTTAAAGCATTTATTCAGAACATGTACACATTCCTTAGTATGTCAGATTGAGCAAAAAACGTTTGCGCTGTAATGGGTAATATAAAACTTTAAAAATAACTAAATGCAAAAAACAGCCTTAATACGCGTAGTAACGAGACGACCCCGAGGGGGCTACAGCAGAGGGGATAGTGTTAACTTACTTAACCTAAAATTTTTTTTTGGCAAATTGACATTAAGTATGTTGCCTTTTTCCAATTTATTGGATGTCGTATGTTGTTATAGCAATTGTTTTATCATCTCTACTTCTACTTCCACAATCCTGTCATCATCTCGCATGAAAAACGCCTTTTATAATCTTTTTTTTTTCAAATTTCCATTTATGGTACTAGCAAAATATTTAATTGTATATTTCCAGTCCGATGACGTATTCATTCTACTGGAAGTGCCGAGCTTGGGGCGTCTCCTGCTCGTGGCAAGATCACCAGGATTCGGGGATCATGTTGGAACATGAAGAGGTGGTAAACGATCAAGAGCTCTCCCGTGAAGCAGACTTTGTCAAGCAGAGTCAACAGGTAAATTAAAAGAGTATAATTATATACGAATTAATGATTGAAAAAAAAAAAAAAAATTATATAGGTATGGATGAATGTAACCTCTTTATTGTACATAAAAAACAATATAGCAAAGATATTAAGCAATAGATATGTACAAAAGCGAACTTGTTATCCTATATTTCAACCATGGAAACAAGTGGAGAAATCTGCAATGATGGAACATTATGTAAGTAATATGCTGATCGTTCGTTGCGCCATTGATATGAAAAACTTTTACGTGAGTATCATTATCGTCATCCGTCAAAAGACGTCCATTTCTGTGAAAAAAAAAAACACTCGATAGTGCCCGCGATTCTGCATTAATACAGCGTTCAGCTTTCTTTTATCAAACACTTCTATTTTGTGTTTCTATGTACTTAGCTAATTTATCTTAGCACAGGTTTGATTTTAAAAAGCGGCACCAAAACTGTTTGTATGCTTATTTTACTGAATAATTGCATTTTGATTGTTAGCTAAGCGACAATGACTCGGCTGCGAGTATGGATCGGGTGTGCTTGGAGCCGGAGGCGGGCAGCGTGAGTGAGCGGAGTTCCTGCGCCGTGCAAGTTCGCGCACTGGACGTGGGTGCACGTTTGGGCACGCACCGCGGTGTCATACAGTCAGTACCGTATTCAACAGTATAGTTCTCCCCCTTAAACCATAATGACTCAGCTGCTAGATTAGACAGGGCGTGCTTTGAGGGAGACAGGCAGCGTGGGCGAGCGGAGCGCATGCGCCGTGCAAGTCCGCGCACTGGACGTGTATGTACGTTTGGGCACGCACCGTACTGTGATACAGTCAGTATCGTATTTTATTCATTTGTAACATTATCTTATTTTACTACGCAAGACTAGTACTACGAATATTAGTAAGAGACTTACTAAGCGCCGCAACCCGCGCTCTCTATTTTGCTTTCGTTTCGTTCTTTGTCAGTCGACACATGCTCGACACGCTCCAAGACCATTGGCGTCAATTTTATAACAAAAAAGTATATAAAATAATCAGGTAGAATAAAATCTTCGGTTGTCTTTTATTCTGTGGAGTTGCGAAAGTTTATATAATGCCTAGCTGATATAATCAAGTCTTACCCAATGTTTTAAATGTACAGACATTACAAAACAATTTTACATTAGTACACAAGATTGAAGTAATATGAACACCGCTTGCATTAGTAACACAAATAGCCAAGGACTGCAAATCTGGGTAGGTATGTCCAACATATGGACTTAGAACTTGTTAATTTAGTCTATTCATATTCTAACATTATCATAGCCCACTAATACTAATGTTAAAATTTTATCTTATTCGCTTCGCGCAATGATTACAGAATTTAAGTTTTTTAAGGAACAAAATAAGGTACAAATTGATTCACATTTTCCTAAGACTTAATACGTTTTGGTACGTGTCGACTAAAACGTATGTTTATTAGAATATCAGGAAGACGGAGTACCTCCAGGCAGAGCTGTTATGTACATACAAGTAGGAGTAAACTCTGGGAATGTTGAAATACACGGTTTAATGTTAATACTAATGAATTAGGTAGTTAATATGTGCAGGAACATTTACTTAATTTATATGGAATTTTGGCTCTTACTCTCCGAGTCTTATCCCAGTTTGGTTGAATTAGTAATGCCAAAACTAATGGAGTTTTGACATTACTATCCGAGAGTAAGTGTCATTCTTGGAAAACAAAGTTTGGTTGAATCCAGCCTAAGTCAAATACGGAACCGATTATTTTTACTTTTTTGGTGACACGGTTAACTCCATGGATAGAATAAAATATATAAAACTGAATGATTAAAATTTATATTCAATAATATTAAGACGATACATTTGTATTCTTTGGCATCAACATCAATGGCGAATACATCACTCACCTTCGGTTTGCCGACACATCGTAGTCATGGCAAAGTCGATGGAGGAACTCAGCATGATGCTCGATGACCTCAATCTAGTTTCTCAACGGGTGGGCTTAAAAATGAACATGGACAAGACGAAACTCATGTCAAATGCCAAGGTTGTGCCCATCCCAGTCTCTGTTGAAAACTCGGTACTCGAAGTTGTTGACTCATACATCTACCTAGGACAAGTGGTACAATTAGGTAGGTCCAACTTCGAGAAAGAGGTCAACCGCCGAATCCAACTCGGCTGGGCAGCGTTCGGGAAACTACGCAATGTCTTTTCGTCCGACATACCTCAGTGTCTCAAGACGAAAGTTTTCAACCAATGTGTGTTACCAGTAATGACTTACGGCACCGAAACGTGGTCTTTCACTATCGGCCTCATCTCAAAGCTCAAAGTCGCTCAACGAGCAATGGAGAGGTCTATGCTCGGGGTGTCTCTACGTGATCGAATCAGAAATTAGGAAATCCGTAGACGAACTAAAGTGACCGATATAGCTCACCGGATTAGCAAGTTGAAGTGGCAATGGGCAGGCCACATAGCACGCAGAGCAGATGGCCGATGGGGCCGAAAAGTGCTCGAGTGGAGACCTCGGACCAGCAAGCGCAGCGTAGGACGTCCACCTACAAGATGGACAGATGACCTTATAAAGGTCGCCGGAAGGCGCTGGATGCAGGTCGCTTCCAACCGGTATATATGGAAGTCCAAAGGGGAGGCCTATGTTCAGCAGTGGACGTCCTATGGCTGAGATGATGATGATGATGATGACATTTGTATTAGAGTGCAAAGCGTTAAGCATGAATGTGGACGGATATAGAAGAAGAAGAAGACCAAAGAAAAGTTAGGTGGATTGTGTGAAAGATGATATGAATGAGCAGTAAACGATGAGCTGACGAGTTATAGGATAGAATGGAGGAAGAAACATGCTGCGCCAACACCAAATAAATGGAATAAGGGCAAGGGAATGATGATAAAGATGATATATTTGAGTGCTCCCGAAATGGTCTCCACTCAGCAATGCTGTTGGCTTTGCTAGGTATAGCAAACGGATGGTCCGATGTCAATGCAATTTTTTTTAAACGAAAGCCTTGTCTGGCGACGTGGGTCTTAGCCATGTTTGATGAAAATAGCCGCAGCCGTTTCCAATATAATTCAGCTTTGATTGAAACAAAATGACAGGATCTCAGGCAGTATTGAAGGTAATAAACCTAAATTTAAATTTAAACGCCCGCGACACAAGTTGCGTCATGAGACACTCATTCAGCAAGTGATATACAATATGCTACTAAAACTGAACATAGCTACAAAATGTTGAATTCTTAGGGCGGTCGCCCACGGCGACTTTTTGTAGCGATGCAGTAGCGATGCTGTCGCGCGTTCGCATCGATACAGTCGCAATGCGGTGGCTAGCTGTGTGCCCTCGCCCACATAACACGATTCAGTCGCGATGCAAACGCGATACCGTCGCGCTTCTGTCGCGATGCAAACGCGATTCAGTTCTCCATCTCCACTACCGCGCCACCCTCCCTCCGTTCCCTCCCCGATGTCGTCCGACACGGTCGCGCGTTTGCATCGATACAGTCGCGATGCTGTAGCGCGTTAGTAGTGTGTTGGCATCGCTTCCGTAGCGCGTTGCTAATGCGACTAACGCGTGTTAGCATCGCTACAAAAAGTCGCCGTGGGCGACCGCCCTTAGCTTCAATATCGGCTGAAATCTTGTCACTTGTTCCAATTGAAGCTGAATATATTGGAAACTACTGATTATATTTCCACCAAACATTGCTAAAAACCACCTTGAAGGACAAGTCTTTCAATAAAAAAATACCGCGCTCAAATCGGCTCATCCGTTTGGGAGCTACTATGCCACAGACAGACACAGATACACGTTAAACCTAAAACCCCTCTTTTTTCGTTGGGGGTTAACAACACCTAAATCTAGATCTAGTATCATTTTGATGCTACTCATTAAATGAGGGTTACGATGTCCAGGGCGGGGGCATGCCTAACGCTTAAACGCGTAAGCCAACGCTTAAAATAAATTTCTTGTTTAAATTGCCAAACACGTGTCGTGTAGGTAAACTAAGATTTACAGCCGAGGAAAAAAGCCGAAAGGTTTAAAATGTAATAAATTTTGTTTGTGAAAATGTATTCCGGTGACAAAAATTCAAATTGTCCATCTGCTGTTCTCTCGGTTTTGCATAAAATAACGTTTGGTGGTTGTAATTCCAGGGACACAGTTTTCATCGTTTGATCGTTGATTAATAACATTATATTAGAAATATTTCATTGTTGAGGGCTTGTGGTATATTTACAGTATATCGATTTAAACGGGCACAATTTTCACACATCTGAGCTCAGTTGCGGATCAGTTTATGAATTAAAAAAAAGAAACTATTGATCTAGAAGCTGTATCTTTATGACACGCAAGTTTCTAATTAATTGTATTGTATAATGTAACATCTATGTTGATATTTTTACAGGTTGATTCTAAAGAACATACCGATAGAAAGCTTTTCACCTGAGTTCGTACCAAAAATCGTATGTACAAGAACAATGGAAGAAGTTGGTCCAGATGGAAGGGTAAGTACCTACCTATTTTATTTGACATACCTAATAAGTTTCTTTCAATTCGTAATATATAAAATATGCTTTTACTCTCTAGGTTTCTAAATCTAACAAGAACAAATAACTTGTCCATACATAGGTCAGCTTACAAACTGAATGTGTGGCAAACGGTCTGGGCATCAGCATAATGCTGTTCGTGTCGTCTAACGAGTGACACTTCAGCGTGTTTTTGTAGCCCAAACCAGAATTACATACATATTTGTGATCGCATGCACACCTACAACAACCACGTATGTTGTGACCCACAGTTTACATTTTTTGTTCAGGTCCACCGTCTCTCAAATATTAATGAATTTACCAGACCAAGCCAACATTTTTCAGGTTTGGACCCACACAGTTTGTGATATAGTTCAAGCGCAAGTTGAAATCTGGTGGGAGGTGGTCCCTGTCCGCTTCTTCCTAGACCCTCCTGTGCTGTGCCTGACTCATTCTAGAAGGTACATAGATCTACCACTAAGTACTACTATTATAAAATTCTAGATTTTTATTGAAAATCAGTTTTCTATGGAAAGGGGTCATGATTTCAGGAAAAATCTTAATAGCGTGATGCAGGGTCGTCATTTGTTTTGTGTGGGCGCGCGGCGCCGTGCCAACTTGGCGCCATCTGTTTTTATAATTTCCTTTGTTCTCGCATCACGCCTAAAGTGCTGAACAAATTTTTACTAATTTTGGTACAGGGATCCAAAGATGGTTATAGGATTATTGGTCTGTCTATAGTAAAGAAAAAAAATACGCGGACGAATTTGCGGGCACTTCCCAGTTTTTTATTAATTATGGCTTAAGAAGGTTAAGTCAAAAATCTAGAGTCAACATAAACAACATAAAACATGAACATATATAATCATGAATCTTTAAAAATCCGCTTACTATAAGTTATTACAAAGTACTGAATTGTTCTGAATTTCTAACATGACATTCTACCAAAAACGAATGACAACTAACGTACAAACAGCAAGCGCAATGCAACAAAGTAATGCTGTGCATAGAGGCCAGTCAAATCAACTATCTTTGTAATTCAATTTTTAATATTTATTCATTTTACAGAGTAAAAGAGGTTAGCGTAGGTTTCCGCGCCACTCAGCTGTATGGTTCGGATGACGTGCTTGCAAGATGGATAGCGCCTGGACCCATGGTGAAACCGGCAAGCCTTCGTATCTGCGCTAAACAGTCCGTCGAAGCCACTTTATTAGTGCCACTGCCGTCTCTGCCCAATGCATACCCTAAAACTAGCGTTATCATGTAAGTTCTTTAGGATCCTAATCAGTACAAAAATGCTGATTGTTTTAGACATTTTCTCTATTATCATCAAACATGTTTCTTAACATAATATCAATTTTACTACTTAGAACAGGTCTATTATTGCGGTTAAATTTGAAATTTTTGGAATTTGAAGTTTGAAATTTTCATTGATAATTTTTGTTTAAAATACTACTCGAAATTGTCAAAATTCACTCAGAAAACTGTTTTTCTTTTTCACCTTATTTTCGACTGTGCGGTAGAAAACTCAGAGACCATGAAATGTTACTTTCTAGAACTCAGGGAAAAATATTATTCATTTAAAAAAGTTGGTTGAAATAATCTATTCGTCATAATATGAAAAAACTTAAATTTAAAAGGAATAAGGTCTCTTAAGGGCGTCTCAATTACCGTCTATTCATTTTTTTTGTTCCATAATATTATGTTAAGAAGAGCTCCATACGAGTTAGAAACGTGGCAGGCTGTTCCTGACAAGTGTAAACCGCGTAATAATAATTAAATAAGTCTCATGAAAGCTTTTTTTTTTATGGAGTACACTTTCTGAGTAGTAAGTTTACTTTATTATTATTTTTTAGGTTAAAGTCAGAAACGGACGAGTGGACATCGCATTGTCTCCTGACTTGCGCCAGCGCGACGCGATATCCTGGTTTGTCGCCGGTGCGTCGCTGGCTCGGTGTGGTGCCTCCTGGCACCAAGATGTCTACGAATATGGAGATCATTAACAACACCCACCAGGACGTAAGTCTGTTTCTTCAATTAAATCCTTATATTCTAATATTCGAGTTCATCACACAAATATTTGCCCTGGCCGGGATTCGAGCCCAGGGCCGCCGGCTCAGTAAGCTGCTGCACACTGAGCAAACCGCGTCGTCCAATCGACGTCTTTATCCAAAGACAACGTGAATTGTGATATTATTAAAACTATTGTGAGACTTTAATAATTATATAAACGGTTTAAATTCACGTAAAATTAATGTCATAATCGGCCCGACATGTTTTGAACTCATATGGAGTTCGTCATAAGAGACAGCTAAACCGTTTTTATATGTTTTAAACATGAGTTGTGTTTCAAATTATCTTTAATTATTGATAAGTAATAAAAAAAAGCACTACTTGGTCCTATTTACCCCGCTCTCCCGCCACACAGGAAACGAATCTATTCCGACTTCCCTCCACATCTGAAAATTATCACCACGGAATACTCTATCTGTGGTAGAAACTTCATGCTTGTAACTCGATGCGCACAATTAGGTAGAAAGCAGCGAATTAACAACTAAAGAACAAAACAAGGAAGTAGACGTAATGGAATATTTTAAGCTCGATCAATTGATTGAAGATACCGCTTCCAAATTGAGTTGCAAGATTCTACCCAAACAAACATACACAGTTACATACATACATTGCAAGTAAATAAAAGCTGGTAAAAAATGGCTGATTTTTTTTCGGAAAAAAACTCGTTTCCGCGAATACATTTATCTATCCTACACAAAACAACGTATTTCCATAGAAAATACGTGTCGGTTACGTCCTTCTGCACAAACGCCGTGTAGCTAATGATGACAAAACAATCCTTACCAAATAAGCAAATAGTGGATAAACAAGATTCTCCGAAGGGTTGTAGGAGATTACTGTGCACGGTGGGGTAGTTCACTGGTTCGTAAAACATTGCTCTGAGTCTATGTCTATGTGTCATCCCACAGGAACATGACATTTCGGGATTAAAGGTAGTTTATGGGTTATTCCAGGTTGTCAGCTACCTTCACACCAAAATTTGTCAAGATGGGTGCAAGTTACACATAAACACACTCAAAAATTCAGCTGTACCTATAATATTAGTGTGATAATAAAAATCCGTTTAATAATATAAGTATATGTATAAAGTATTTATATGTATGTATGTATACTTGCACGTCAATTCATATAATACCTTTAACCTTTTTTTAAACTACTGTATAATAATAATACACATACACAACCTTTATCCCAGTAAATCGTTGTCAACAATACTGCAATATTTTCTTTACTACTTGTTTATGTATCTCGGCATCGTCACATTTTATAGATTATTGCTAGTCCAATCAACTACCCTACTCCATATGGAAGAGGGGGAGGAAAACATATCGTATTTCCCTAGGGGATTAATTTCAGTTTGCTTGATACGCGGAATTGTGTCGAGAACGTAAATAGCAATGTTATCGTAGTATCGAATAGTCTATTTATTATTAATTTTGGCAGATGTGGACCGAATCTTAAATGTTATTACTGTTACGAGAAAATAAACACATAGGCTTGCGCACTGTGACTTTCATCACAATAGGTATCTAGTTACATAAATTACTTACTACTTCTTCTACTTCCGCTGGCGCTACAACCCTTTGTGGGTCTTGGCCTCCTCCACGATCTTCCTCCAGTTGTCACGATGCCTGGCCACCTTCTTCCAGCTGGTAAACTTCCCCATCTTCCTGAGATCTTCCTCCACACATTCACCACAACGTTTTCTAGGCCTGCCTCTTGGTCTGTTCTGTTGCGGCGTCCACCTTGTCATTATCTTAGCGGCTATAGTGTCCGGCATTCTTTCAAGGTGACCCGCCCACCTCAGTCGCTGCGACTTACAGAACCTGACGATGTTCTCGTGCCAAAGTTACATAAATTACTAATGGCAAAAATCTGCAAATTAATGAATTAGTATATGTAAGTACATGTGATGCAGGTAAACCACCAATGGTATGTATTTTCGAATAGTCCTTAAAATAAATAGCGTCTATCATACAATAGGTAAACAATAAATCATCCATCACATAACATCATAATATAATGAATTTCACACTGCCTTGGTGTTAACTGTAATACTGTGTAATTATAATTATTAAAATCTATCTATATAGCGCAGCGTAGGACGTCCACCTACAAGATGGACAGATGACCTTATAAAGGTAGCCGGAAGGCGCTGGATGCAGGTCGCTTCCAACCAGTATATATGGAAGTCCAAAGGGGAGGCCTATGTTCAGCAGTGGACGTCCTATGGCTGAGATGATGATGATGATGATGATCTATATATCTATACATATAATAAAGCTAAAGAGGGTCGAAAGTCTGTAAATGGAGGATATTCGAAAAAAAGTCGGCGGGGGATACTTAGAATGGATAACAGAACACGTTCCAACCGTTTTTGGAATTTTTGTCTGTTTGTCTGTTTATTTGACCGCGCATCTCGTGAAAACGGCTGAACAGTTTTGATCAAAACTTCATTAATCTATCGGAAAAATTTCCGGACATATATGGGTTATAAAAAAAATACTAATAACAGGGGGGTAGCTACTACACTCGATTGAGTTAAGTTTGCACCTGAATCCTATAGCGCTACTTAGGAATGAGGGGCAAACTTTTTTTAAACATGTGCTACAACTATCGAGTACCCAGATTTGGACAGCACGGAAAGTCCTGTCTGCGGGGTATCAAGAAACTGTGTTAAAGCAAAACTGACACAGACCGATTTAGACGCGTGCGGAGCCGCGGGCACAGCTAGTAAATAAATAAATCAATCTCGTAGTTGTCGCGATCGCTCTTTAGCGACAAGACCGCCTGCTGTCTACCGTTATTTTAATTGTATTGTGTATTATTTGTAAACTGTTTTTGGTGTGCCATAAAGCATTACAATATTGTATAGGAGTACGTAAGGTCCGTACCAAAAAAAGCTGTCAATTTTATTATTCAATTTGACTTTGAATTCAGACTGTACGTATCGAAAAGTGACCCTTTGCCACTGTTCAGTTCGGTTACATCAAGTACGAGTATTCAATGATATTATTTAATGCCTCCGTTTTGCTTTAGATCACCTGGTGGGCGACCCCGCACCGCTGGCTGGGCGAGAACCCCCCAAACAAGTCCTGCGCCGAAGCGGAACGAACCTGCGCAGTGTGTCACGATCGTGCATGCACGTGTACGATACTGAGTGAAAGCCAAGGGGAGTTAGAGCACCAGCAACGCTTTACGATTCACTACAATGTTTATGCACCAACCGTAAGTTCATCCCATGACTATATCCATAGTATCTTATAACAGTGTTTGGTTTTTCGGTTGTTTTTCAAGCTACACAAACCTGTGGCTTTTGTCACGATCGAACATGCACGAGTACGTCACTGAACCCAAGCCAAGGGGAGTTGTAACATGAGCATTACGAGTACTGTATAATCTACAACAATGTTTATGCACCAACTATAAGTCCATCCAATGATTATTCCCATCTTATGGCAGTTTGGTTTTTCGGTGGATTTTCAAGCTACGCCTTTGGCATGTATTACGATCGTGCACACATGTTCGTTACTGAACCCAAGCGAGGGAGAGTTGAAACATGGGCTATGCACTTCGATTGACTATACGTTTATGCATCAACCGTGAGCGTATAGTTCTCTAAATTGAGATATACTTTCATGGAATCATATTTTTCTATTTCACATTACTTTATTGGTTTATTCTACAAAAGCGTTTGTCACGAACGAACCTGTACACATGGATTACTTGTACTATGCTCTGCAAGAATATAATATCATAGGCAATAAACTCCCCAACGCAAGACGGAATCTGGATAAAAGAAGGGTTTACCTACCTGCGAAGAGTAACACATGTTATGATAACGTTTTTTGGCAACGGTTGGATGATGTCCGATGCCTTAGCCGTGAAAAGGGCTTGCCGGCTTCGTATCACTATCCGTCTATACATACTCACCCAGCAAGCAATACTTATCCAGCGTCTGCAGTAATGTACTATTTTATATATAGGCGGACTGCTGTGTGGCCACCCTGGTGAAAGTGTCCCGGCGGTCTCAACCAGACGTAGCAATAGCAGCCGCTCCGGGGACCGAAGCGAGAGCCACTTTGATAGCGTACCGGGTTCTGGCGCCGCGCCTTATTCTAAGGGTGTTCCCTTGTGGTGGTGATAAGAAGGGTGGATGTAAGTAACAAAATTATGTATTAATACAGGTTTTCATACAAGAGGAGATTATAACTACTAGAACTCCTGTGATTTTAAACATATGTTTAATTGAGTCCAAGATTATCTACTAACTTATTACGGTAACATAGTGACCAAAAGTAGTTTGTATGAAATGGCAGTCTTGGGACATAGTTACACTAAGGAAGGATCCTGTGAGCACAACTTTATTTAGATGCGCAGAGGCGAGTACTACACGCCGCATCTGCAACTCTAGCACAACTTCGCTTCTCGCATGTTGTCGCTCTCTCACAGTACAGCGAAGAAAGAGATGCGTAATATATCTCGCGCAAAAGAGTCGCGCGTCACGGTTTTGCTAGAGGAACTGCTCGTTGAAAAAATATAATATTTATGGTAAAGGCCTTTAAATTTTTCGGGACTAGATAAGTATAAATATAAGCAATCATTGCAAGAGAAAAACCGTCAGAATCCAATCCAATCTGAGGCTGACAGCTTGTCATCGACATAAAAGTACAAGACAGGTTCGCAATTCTTAAAATTTAAAGTTTTTTTTACGTCATAGGGGGCAAACGAGCAAACAGATCGCCTGATGGAAAGCGATTACCGTCGCCCATAGACACGTGCAACACCAGAGCCGTCACAAGTGTGTTGCCGGCCTTTCAGGTGGGAGTGCGCTCTTTTCTTGAAACTTGTATCGGCCCGGAAAGTTATTGGTCAGCATCGGACTTAAGATAGGTATATATATGGTAGCTCTCTAAAGTCTGTGCTTTCAGAAGTCCGATGTCTAGTTATTGCTCAAGTAATGTTTGTTCCAAAGGTGCAGTCTGTGACCTGGACCCTGGTATGAAGTCAACTCTAGGCTCCAGTTTGCTGCGGCCTTCCCGCACACTGACTCTGGGTAGCTGCTCCTGCTACCGACTGAGGATCTCCAATATCACTCCTGTGTCTACTTCTGTGCGATGGGAACCTACTTATGGTAAGCTGATGATGAAGTTTTTAACTGGGAGGAGTTTGAAGGGATTATTTCAGGGATACATGCCAATGTAATTAGTTATAACATGATTTACGCTGTTGAGTTTCTTTCGGCTTTCTTCTCAATAGCGTTCTCCTTTTAGGAAATGCTGGTAGATTCATATTCTGACTTGTAAAAGTGCCCTTGTAGCCTACTTACTGAATAAATTATTTAGAATAGAAAAGCTTTATGCACATCATTACAATTTTCAATATAAGGTACCTAAGTATTAAAGACAGCGTACAAGAGACGTGCATCGGAAATGGTCTCCACTCAGCAACGCTGTTGGCTTTGCTAGATATTGTAACGCCCACGGCGCTGGTTTTCTGTGGAGCCAGAGGGGCAGTGTCGCGGGACAGCATACTGAGCGACTCGTGTCAAAATTCAATTTCATTTCGTGGCAGATGATTATGATATAATAATGTAATGATGGAATTTATGACTCGTTTACGGACTTTGGTATAACTGGTAACCAAAAAACTGTATGTTTCCGCGGCTCCATTCTACTGAAATCAGGATAAACCAAAAATAGTGACACGTTAATAATATTTTCATAATAATTGCTGATCCATACTAATATTATAAATGCGAAAGTGTGTCTGTCTGTCTGTTTGTCTGTCTGTTACCTCTTCACGCTTAAACCGCTGAACCGACTTAGATGAAATTTCGTATAGAGATAGTTTGAGACCCGGGAAAAGGATACTTTTCATCCCGAATAAATTTAGTGTTCCCGTGGGATGAGCGGGTAACACCGCGGGGCACATCTAGTATGGAATAAGACAAAGTGTTGTCACTGAATTAAATCCAAAATAGATTTTTTTCCACATCGGTACATTAAGACGCTGTTTTCCTTACAAAGTCAGAGTTGTCACTACTGACTTCCGAAATAATTGCCAGTTAGCATCTACAAAGGGAGCTCGTTACCTAGAACTGCTTTCCTACTTCAAAAGGACATCTTTCAGTAACATAATGTATGGGACATGCGTCCTTTTGAATTTGAACTAGTGCTGTATTAATGGAGTCAGTCAAGCAAATTGATTCCAGGATACGGACTATACGGAGCCTCGTTGTGTTTAGTTCAAACGACTGGTCTATTGATTTTGACATCTATTATTTTATTATATAGTTCCATTGAACTATCGTCTAATGGCCTCTCTTCGTCCTTATTTCGTAGATTTATGTAGGTACAATTTTGAACTGAAAATAAGTGTTATATTTACATTTATATATTAAATAGCATTTTAACCACTGTTTTAACCTCCTGACTTCCCGTGTCCTACACATAGTACATAAACTTCAATTAATAGTTAACTGTCAACTATATGACTGTCATAAGACTCATAAGGCTAAAATTAAATTGACAAATAATGAATGCTGGTCGTCAGGAGGCTATAACAGTGCCCGCAACATTTTCCGCATAAATATATTTTTTTTACTGTAGGTATTTGAATTAAAAAGCGAAGCGGTGGTAGCCTAGTGGTTAGGGCATGCGACTTTCAATCCGGAGGTCGCGGGTTCGAACCCGGCCCGTACCAATGAGTTTTTCGGAACTTATGTACGGAATGTCATTTGATATTTACCACTCGCTTTTCGGTGAAGGAAAACATCGTGAGGAAACCACCTAAGCCCAATAAGGCCTAGTTTCCCCTCTGGGTTGGAAGGTCAGATGGCAGTCGCTTTCAAAAAAAACTAGTGCCTACGCCACATCTTGGGATTTAGGTAGCCGACCCCGATTAAGAATTCATTCTCAAAAAAAATGGGACAAAGGCTAGGAGGATGATGAGGTATTTGAATTAAAAGTATCCTATAACCATTTTTGGAGTTTTTTGTGAAGATCTTAACTAGGTTTTTTTTTTTATACTAGTGACCCGCCCCGGCTTCGCACGGGTGTAATGCTGATAAATTATGCATGTATTATACATATAAACCTTCCTCTTGAATCACTCTATCTATTAAAAAAAACCGCATCAAAATCCGTTGCGTAGTTTTAAAGATTTAAGCATACAAAGGGACATAGGGACAGAGAAAGCGACTGTTTTATACTATGTAGTGATGTGTTTTCAAGATAAGATAAAATAAGATATAGTACAGTATAGAATGCACCGAGCTAATCTTGTACATGAGTCGTTTTCAAAAAACATGTACTTAGTTAAGGGCTATAATGAAAACAAAACTTGATTGATTCCTTTGTGTAACGACAGTTACCCATATCTTTTGTATGACTAACTTTCGTAACACAAAAGACGCAATCATAATTTTGTTTTAATTAAGTCTTTAACTATGTACAGTCGCCATCAGATATATCGTAGCATATAAGGCGTTCTAAAATACCTGAACACGACTCCTATTGACTGGGTAGTGGGTATTACAGTACATGTTCAGATATTTGTGAATGCCTTATATGCTACGATATATCTGATGGCGACTGTACCATGGCTTTTGTAAACGACTCACTGGGCGTTTAGGGCCAAAACACAATTACAAGACGACGAGAAACGTGGAAATGCATAAATCAAAATCAACTTTATCTTCATGTGACAAATTGCAAAATTTAAATTCATTTTACAATCTCACGACGTCGCATCATGGCACGATGTCGCGTCGTACTACGATACGATGTCGTATCTTGTAATTGTGCTTTGGCCCTTACGCGTGCGTATAGCACAAACTGTCTGGGTCCGAGTTGGGCCTCACGAAAACTTAAATAAAGTAGTTCGTCGCAACTTTAAGAACAAATAATGTCAAACTAACACAAGTGACAAGAGATAGCATTAAATGCTTTAATTCGACTTTGATTGCACCTGCAGGGTAGCATATATCTTGCCGTAACTTCGCTTGTCGCTCGACTCAGCATCACGTGTCTTGCTCGCACGGCATTGAAAAGAAAGTGACAGGTAGTATTTGTCGCGCGACTAAGATTTGCGTATCACAGTTATGCTAGAGTTGCTGAAATTAAGTAAACGATCTTACTATTCCAAGCGTAAGGCTGTGTTAGTTTGACATATGTACTTTTCTTTTAAAGTTCCGTACGAACAAGTCGAATCCGCAGATTACATTCATTAATTCTCTACTTTTTTTTCCAGATGGTGAAGAATTTCTCAAAGTGAAGTTTTTACCCAAATGCTTTGATGTTGGGAATTATGGTGATAAAACAATATCGGTATGATATTCTTTATTGGTAACCCAAATATCTGATCTCAAATGATCGGTAGAGTAGGTACTATAAACATATTTTTTTTATAAATTACTTTAACGTGTTGACGTGGTAGGTTAAGGCCAGTCACTAGACCTTAACCTGCCACTTCTTCGGAAAAACGGAATTGCAGTCAAATGGCGCCGAGATTCGGCCATTCGTTACGCACCGCGCCATTCGAAGTTTTTAATTCTATTACAGTCCGAAGTTAGTCTCGGCACACTCCACTCCAGTCACGATTTCATAAAACTACAATTAGGGTTGTAAGTAAGTAAGTAAACACTTTATTGTACACAAAAACTGTAAAAAAATACATCTAGGTATTACAAATTACATATAGGTAAAACGGCGAACTTATCCCTATAAGGGATCTCTACCAGTTGATATTGTATTAAGCGGTTTGCTAGAAGTGCAGGGCCCTAATACGGACAGACCTCTAAAGTGGTGATATATCACAATAGTAGTGTTATATTTGTTACATGAGGCTATTTTGCAGCCTGAGTCTTGTAAAGATGAAGCTGTATAAAGCCGAGCCAAGTCGCCCCAACTCGCCACACATCCTGTGGTGCGGAGATAGTCCTTTTAGCAGGTTAAGGAAGAGTAAGTACCTACCATCACCGCCGAGGCTGTCGGCGCCGCGCGCGTGCGATCTCAGGACACCGCTGGAGTATCCCAGCCATCCCAGGCCTGTACTCCCACACAAAGTCCGACTCACTGCTAGTGGCTGAACAGTCCTGATACAAACAGTTCAAGTCATGTCTAAAAACATGAAGCATTTTACACTCACTAAAATTATCAGGCACGGCCCGACATGTTCCGAACTCGTATGGAGCTCTTCCTCAAGGGCCGTAAAAATTGTCAAGAACGGCTCGACATGTTTCGAACTCATATGGAGCTCAGGGGAAGCTATCCGGCAGTCTTATCGCTAAAGAGCGAGCTCTTCCTGACAACCTTCTATACTATATTAAAATACTAAATTTTTTTTGGAAGGCAAAGATCCTTTCAGCCAGTAACATTGCCAACTGTCAAATTGTCAATAAAAAAATCATTATGGAAAAATATCGGCCAAGTGCGAGTGGGACTCGCGCACGAAGGGTTCCGTACCATTATCTGTAAGTTTGTTTTATGGGAGCCCCCCTTAAATATTTATTTTATTTTATTTTTAGTATTTATTTGTTTAAACTTTATTGCACAAAATACATAAGTAAAAGTACAAATTGCGGACTTAATGCCAAGAGGCATTCTCTACCAGTCAAACACAAGGTCGAACAGAGACATTATTGGTGCGGGAAGTATTTGTTGTTATAGCGGCAATAGAAATACATCACCTGTGAAAATTTCAACTGTCTAGCTATCACCGTTCTTGAGATATAGCCTGGTGACAGACGGACGGACGGACAGCGAAGTCTCAGTAATAGAGTCCCGTTTTTACCTTTTGGGTACGGAACCCTAAAAACCACGGTAAAGAAAAATGAATGACCTGTATTTGCCGATCCTTACAGTAAGGAGTATCGAAAAGATATATAATTTATTGGTATTGCAAAAATTTAACAAGCCTAAAAGTTTATGAAACATGTTTTTTTTTATGTGGGTACACACCACAATTTTTATTTATCTATTGATACAAAGGTCAAAGCATAAAGAAAAAGGAGCTACGTGGTGGAAGAGACCGGGAATCGAACCCCGTACCTCTGGAAAGGTGTAAAACCTTTAAAATAAACAATACAAAGATCGACACACAAAGCATAAGGAAAAAATCGACAGGTTACTTAGAGTTAGGGTAGCGAAGTGGTTAACGCGCTCTACCGGCAATCCAGAGGTACCAGGTCTGAATCCTGGTCTCTTCAACCCTCCTTTTTCAATTTTTCTCTAAGCGTTGATCTTTGTATCAATGGTCTAGAGCTTAAAGTGTTCGTAAAGGCAAAAAAAAATTGAAGATTCAATAGCCTTTTTAAATTCCATCGCAAATTTCAAATTTTCAAATTTCAAATTTCGCAAAATCAGCGTCAATCTTTCGCAAAAAGTAACGATGCGGTCAAATTATTCTGAATTCCAGGCTTGATTGCTTCAAATATATGTAGGTATATTTTACCTCGTTACGCGATTTTCTTCCCGAATCAGGAATGCATAATAAATTTATATTTCTATTCAAATAAATTTACATTCCACCTTGACTTGAAAGGAAGTCTTGTTTCGTCTCAAGATATTTTAATTAATTCCATTGTTCTTTAACTGGGCACAATTGCATACTTCCTTTTATTCCTTAAGAATACGGAACCTGAAGTCTGGCACGGTATCATAAGCGTAGTAAGAATAACTTTTGTGACAAGCTTTTATTGCCGACTTTATTGTTCTTTGAACATCCGCCAATTACTCACCGAGACGATTCCAAACTCGGCAGGCTTTCATCGTGTTACAGATACAAATGGCGAACTTAGGGCCAAAACACAATTACAGGACACGACATCGCATCGTCGTACACAACGCTACATCGTGCCACGATGCGACGTCGTGTCGTAGAAATGCATAAATCCAAAATGAACTTTATCTTCATGTGACAAGTTGCAAAATTCGTTTTACAGTCTCATGACGTCGCGTCATGGCACGATGTCGCGTCTTTTATGTAATCTGTTACATGAAACAATTAAATAACTCATAATCATAAGTAATTTGAAGTATTCTACATAACATATACAAATATGACATACATACTTACTTATTATAAATATACCTTGGGGAAATCATTATGCTGGCGGTTATGGGGCTCCCCGCTCTCAATGACCTTCGATCTGTTGCGATAGATTTTCCCATATTATAAATAGCTAATCATAATAACATAGTTTTTCCACAACAAAATACCGTATCAAGTACCTTTCACATGTCACTGACTTTGAGATATACAATACAGGCCGTTAAAGTTTACGATTTTTTCGGGGAAAAAGTTGTGGAAACGGTTTTTTTGCGTTTTTCTCGAAAAGTATTGAGAAAAATAGAAAAAGCTTCACAACAAATTTTGTGGAATATGGTTTAGAACAATAAAATGTAAGATATTTTCTACATATACACCGGGGATAAAAGTAGAAACGAGATTAGTGTATTTTTGGTCCTTCACCGAATATTTTTTTATAAAATACACAGTCGTTAAATCAAAATTCGGGTCACTACAAAGTGTTAAGCATAGACCATACTACAATATATATTAAATAGGACATTATAACTCTATAATCCACAAACTAGATACGATGTAAAAATCATCAAATTGGCTGATTTCTGTAGGGAGCCCCTTAATCATAGAGCTTATCGGAGGTGTGTTCCGTACGACTGCAAAATTATTTGGCTTCTCGTGTCTTGAAAGCCTCGCTACGCTAAGGAATCTATCTTCGAACAATTTGCTTCAATCTTAAACGGCTCAGGTTCATTCGGTCCGTTTCCTAAAATTACTGCATCTCAAACTGGTCTTCACCTCTCATTGTCAGTTTCCCGTGATATCTACTTCTGAAAGTGTCTGTTTCCTAAAATGTCTGCTTCTCAAAATGGCCTTCTTCCTACATTGTCGCTTTATATATTGTCAAGTCAAAGTCAAAGTCAAAATATTCTTTATTCAAGTAGGCCTAGCTACAAGCACTTTCGAATCGTCAGTTACAGAGAGCAGAGCAATTTATTGATAAACTTATACTAAAAGGGTGAATCAACTTTCTTGTGTTGTTCACTCTGTCCCCGTTGTCCAAGTGACATCTTCATACAAAATGCTTAGGTTGTCCGAGGGAATTTTTTTGCGTAACCATAGCAACAAGGTGCATTTAAAAGTTGATTCACCCAAAAATAAAATAAAAAAACATAAAAAACAACATTATAGAAATAAAAGAAAAATCCTAAAAAGGATCGTCAACACATAAAAAAAATATTAAAAAAAAAATATTGTCCACTGAAATGAAATGAAATGAAATGAAATGAAATGAAATGAAATGAAATGAAATAATTTATTCAGTAAGTAGGCCACAGGGGCACTTTTAAAAGTCAGATTGTGAATCTACCGGAATTTCGCAAGAGGAGACCGCTGTTGAGAAGAAGAAGATTATACTGTCTTATTCCTAAAATGTAGGAAATCGTAAGAATAGGCTAGTTGACTCATGTCAAATTGTAATAAACTAATGTTTATTCCGTATAGTATTTAGCAAAGGAAACCTAAATATATATTTTCCAATTCATAAAAGTGAAAGATGGCTGAAAAAAATTAATTTGAAAATATGGTTTTTAATCTGTATTTTGAAATGCTTAAAACGCTGTCCGCCATTTTCGCTTATGATAGTGACGTCATTGGTCATGTAAACAAAACTGAAAGTCTACTTTGACGACTTCGAATAGTGCCGTCCCTCTCGATCTCCTGTCAAAGTATATTGGAGTGAGCGGAATGGCATTATACGACGGTCGAATTTCGAATATTTACAGGTAATACCTATTACGACACGCCACAGATTAGCGAAAGGGAAAAATGGCGGACGGCGTTTTTGACTGTTTATAAAATTTCTAATTTTCAATTGATAAAATTTAGCTTTCTAGCTTTCAGAAAAATACAAGATTTTTTTTTTAGAGCTAGTAAGATCATTATTAACCATTTCCAATATATTTCGAAACTGGGTCAACTAGCCTATTAGACATAAATAAGTTTCTGTCAAAAATGAAATTTTAGTGGCAAGCTTTTATAGCCGACTGTACTTTTCTTTGGATATCCATCAAAAAAGACGATTCTGAAGAGCCTAAGCTCGGTAGGATTGCTTTTTCTATTATAGAGTTCCTATGGCCACCTGCAAGATTCCACCCGAACAAACATACTTTAAACATACATACAATGCAAGTTGAATAAAAGCTTGTTAAATAAGCGGACATCATAGGAAGCAGGACGATTTTCGAAGCAGACATAATAAGAAACGATCATTCTAAGACAGTGGCATCAAAGGAAATCATTTACTGACATTACAGGAGAGAGTCATTTCTTGGAAGAAGACCATCAGTTTGAGAAGCAGACATTATAGGAAACGGACCGAATGAGCCTGAGCCTCTTAGATGCCTTCGTTCGCGCAGCTTTCAATTTCAACACTCGCGCCAAATAACAACTTAGCAGCCTTCTATAACAAATAGCTATTTCTCAAACATGTAATGAAATGTCGGCATAACGTGCGTTATAACAGACTTCGAAGTATCACCTTTCGGGCGGAACAACTCGAGAAAAATGTGAAGGAATGTCATACAAAAATTAAGGCCTAGACCGGGAAGTAATTTATTTTAAACATGGCGTCTGCGTTCATGAGCAGGCTAAACAGCATCATTATATTTTTTTGAGTGTTATATTTATTTATTTCATTGCATATGTTTGAGAAAAGCACTATACATGCCTTAGACTTGAAAAGGCCTGCCGGCTTCGTATCACTATCCGTCTACACCTACTCAGCCGGCAAGCTCTTCTTTCCCGGAGTCTCCAGTAATCTATTGTTCCAGGTCATTTTGGAGCCTCGAAAAGTGTGTGGACGCAGGCTGTTCGTGCTTCGCGCGCATGTCAAGCATGCGCACAAGCCCCTGTACCTCATCATCGACACAGCTATAGATGTGAGTTCATCATCATCATTATCATCATTTCAGCCATAGGACGTCCACTGCTGGACACAGGCCTCCTCAATTGACTTCCACATGGGCCGGATAGAAGCGACCCGCATCCAGCGTGTCCCCGCAACCCTGACCAGGTCATCCGACTACCTTGCGGGTGGCCGTCCTACGCTGCGCTTGCCGGTACGTGGTCTCCACTCGAGAACCTTTCTGCCCCAACGGCCATCGGTTCTTCGAGCTATGTGCCCTGCCCATTGCCACTTCAGTTCGCTAACCCTGTTTGCTATGTCGGTGACGTTAGTTCGTCTACGAATCTCATCCTTCCTGATTCGATCACGTAGAGAGATCCCGAGCATAGACCTTTCCATAGCTCGCTGAGTGACTCTGAGCTTTCTTAAGAGGCCCATAGTTAGAGACCACGTCTCGGCATTTAGATGTGAGTTACTTTTAGTTATCTTAGGCCCACTTGCACCAAAACTTCGAGTTAAATATATAGTAGAGGATCCCTTTAAGAACGACCTTCACCGAGATGTTTATTTGATTAAATGTATTTTATATTTAATTTAATATGTCAATAAATATATTGCATATGGGTTGCCTAACAAATTTTAGTCCAGGGTATGTTTAACTAATGATTAAAAAAAATTTTTTTTAAACATTTGATTATTAGATAAATTCTATACCAATCGAAAGTATGAAGCCCATAGAATATGCAAACGTTAGGTTGCCTATTCTTTTCCCGTCACAACTATTGGGTAGCCAGGTTTAAACTGGTAAATCTATACTAGCATTTTGCAACGGTCTGATTATTGAATTGAAATTAAATAACATTAAAGATTATTTTATTATGAACACGGTGGTATAGGGTTGCCTGCGAAAAATCAGTCCAGAATTCCGGTTGTCGAATTTTGAAAAGTAAAATATTGCAGCGAGTGAATGTGTGCGACTGAGAGGTCCCAACCAAAACCATCCCATACGATAGAAGAGGACACAGCATAGCAGCTGTTTGAAGTCCGCCCATTTAAAAAAAGAGAGTGCGCATGCTATTTGTGCTTGAAAATGAAAAGGATAGCGATAGACTCGTATATGCTGTGCATTATTTTGGAGTAGATTGTCGCTATAGATACAATAAAATGCATGGTATAATAATATACTCCGCCTGGTACTCTCTTCCGAGACTCGCGAACCACGTGACTGACACAAGCCTACGTCATCATGGTGTTCAGAGATTCTCATACTTTTAAATGTTGGAGAATTTTAACCAACGGTGAAAAGTGTTTAAACGGCATTAATTTTAAGTGATTCAAGTAGAAACATAGGTAGTAGAATAAAACAAATGTAATGTATCTAATCTTTCGGAGTTTCTTCTCAACAGTGGTCACCTCTTGTGAAATGTCGATAGACTCAGACATGTAAAAGTGCCCTTGTGGCCTACTTGCAGAATAAAGATCATTATTTCATTAATTAATTGATTAAATAAAAAAGTTAAATAACTATTTCTCTATTTTAATAATAAACTACTCCAAAATAATGCACAGCATATACGAGTCTATCGCTATGCTTTTCATTTTCAAGCACAAATAGCATGCGCACTCTCTTTTTTTTAAATGGGCGGACTTCAAACAGCTGCTATGCTGTGTCCTCTTCTATCGTATGGGATGGTTTTGGTTGGGACCTCTCAGTCGCACACATTCACTCGCTGCAATATTTTACTTTTCAATATTCGACAACCGGAATTCTGGACTGATTTTTCGCAGGCAACCCTATACCACCGTGTTCATAATAAAATAATCTTTAATGTTATTTAATTTAAATTCAATAATCAGACCGTTGCAAAATGCTAGTATAGATTTACCAGTTTAAACCTGGCTACCCGATAGTTGTGACGGGAAAAGAATAGGCAACCTAACGTTTGCATATTCTATGGGCTTCATACTTTCGATTGGTATAGAATTTATCTAATAATCAAATGTTTAAAAAAAATTTTTTTTTAATCATTAATTAAACATACCCTGGACTAAAATTTGTTAGGCAACCCATATGCAATATATTTATTGACATATTAAATTAAATATAAAATACATTTCATCAAATAAACATCTCGGTGAAGGTCGTTCTTAAAGGGATCTTAGACTAATAAGAATAAATGATGAATGATTTAAGTGTTGTGCTCTCTGTCACTCTACAGTACTTTGCATAAGTCTATTCCACTATGTCAGATTTGGAATGACATTTCGTTTTTTGGCGTATTATATATCTGTTTTAAATGTCAGTCAGGCGTCATTATTGTTTTTGCGCGAGTTGTCTGCTTTCTATATTTTATTATTTTGTTTTAAACTGTTGTTACGGACAGCTCTGCAAAACGTTTAATTTTAAGAAAATAAATGAATAAATAATTTAATTATTTTAGGTATAAGATTTCGCCCGTAAAAGTGGCTAACTTATTGAAATGTGTGTAAAATCCCTTATTATACCGAGCTCCCGTCATGTCTTAGTAAAGACTACATACAGACTTAGAATCAAAACAAAGATGATTCATCATAAACTTTCCATTCGTAGACAATAACAAGTGAGTCATCTCTGTTTACATTAGATGCAAAATTTAGGGATTTTTTTTAGATTAATTTAAAACCTTTGTAGAATCATTTATTATGTTAAATAAATGTAAATTCATTTAATTTCTCCCGGCCGCAACCGTCTGAGAGCACCACAACGCCGAAAATAAGCGAACGCGCAGCGCGCAGCGCCATAAGAGAGATAAGGCAGGTGTATATCTCGGACGGTGCGAGCGAGACGGCCTCTTGCCGGGGACAAAGAAACGATAGGTATTTTCGCATCTCACAGTCTGACGGGAGCTCCCACGACGCAAACATGTATTGAATTTTGTGTATCTTAACAGCGTCAATCCATAACATAAGTTAGTTTTAAGCTCAGTAATGTATAACTTAAGTAAATTAAAATATAATGACAGGGCGGGCGTCCCCCTGGACCTAGAGGCAAATTATATAAAAGGACGGCCATTTTTTGTATAGAATCACTTCCAGTTCTTGTTCTCCTGCATAAACCATCTTGTAACAGTTGTAGCGTAGTACCATCGGTCCGCGAGTTAGTTTTGTTAGTATAGCGTAGTACCATCGGTCCGCGATTTAGTGTAAATTCATAGACAGAGACTATATTAGTTAAGTGTTAATTTAAGTGTTTCCGATCCGTTGTTGTTTTTGTTAATTTTCTGTGTAAATATATACCGTTGATTTTTAGTTTGCGTTTTCGTATTCGTCCGTTCGTTTTACCTTAGCCTACAGTCCACTTCGCTCCATAACTCATCCCTGAGTTTCGGAGTGCCCTTGTAGCCGATAGCCGACGGACGCGGTTGTCGTCTACATTGTTTGGTCCTTCGAACCGGATCGGAATTAGTTTAGGTTTGTTTGTGTAGCGGGAAAAGTGCGGTTTTCCCAATCGTCAAACAAGATGGTTTTAACGCGAGGAAACAAGAGTGAGGAGAGTGCGCGCTCGCAGCGTGAGCGCACACAAGCTGCAGTCGACCTACAACGGTTCGCGGTGACAAATGTTGCAGTCACGCACTCACCGCCCGCTGCCCAGGCCCGGCCGGGCCCTTCGGGACTGCAGTTTCAAACCGACTCACCAGAGTCCCCCGCCGAAGAAGCTCCAATTTCACCGCCAACCGACACTACGGCTTGGCGCAGCGAACTGGAGAAACGACTGTCGAAGAACGCCGAGCGCTTCGACCAATCACAGCACGCCGCGCCGGCCGCGCCGGCCGGCCAATCACAGCACTCCGCGCCGGCCGACCAATCGGAGGCCCGCGCGCAGCGGCGCGAGTTCAACGTGACTTTCACTGATAAAGCCCACGCGCCGCGCCGACCAGCATCACTTCACTCAAGAGCGTCGAACGCGACGGACGTGCTCCGCCGCGAGGCGGAGCTCGCCGCTATGGAGCGGCTCAAGCAACTTCGCTGCGAGGAAATTCGACTGGAACGCGAGCTCGTCGAGAAGAGGCTCGCGGTCGAGATGGAGCGCATCGATGAACAATCCCGAGCCGGCGGTTCTCAAGCTGACTCTCAACGTCGAGTCGACGACTGGCTGACAGGCGTGCAAAATGCTGACGCGGACGATGCGAAGCATGCTCGAGCACGGACGCCGCAACGCGAGACACGCGGGCGGCAACAGCACGAGCCACAGACGCCACATAGCCAGCGGGAGCGATCGACGAGCAGAGGACGAGCTATCGACCGCCTGACGGACACAATCGAAACAATGATGCGGCCACCTCCACGTCAAGTCTACGAGTTGCCGCCATTCTCCGGGGAGCCGAGCGAGTGGCTCACATTTTACAACGGCTACACCGAGAGCACTACGCGCTACAAATTCTCGCCATTTGAGAACGTCGCACGCCTGCGCCACAGCCTGAAGGGAGAAGCGAGGCAATGCGTACAACACATGCTTGCCTCGTCGACCCGCCCCGAGCTCATCATACGAGTATTGAAGAAAAACTTCGGGCGGACTGACCTTCTCATCGACCGAGCCATTGAAGAGCTGAAGAGGATGCCGCCACTGGGACCGAGCGCCATCGATCTCAACAACTTCGCCATCAAAGTCATGAACATCGTCTCGACGCTGGTGGACCTCGATCGCCGTAGCTACGGCGCCAACCCGCTGCTGATTCGAGAAGTGACGGAGCGCCTAAGCCCGCACTTACGCAGCCGATGGTGCTCCTACGCCAAGGAGCGCCTACATTCCGCCGAGAGCGAACTCATGCTCATGGCGGAATTCCTACTGGAGGAGAGCGATGCGGAAATGGAATTTTCCCACGCCAAGGCGCCGACACGAAGACCGACGCCCGCCGCCGAGCTACGGGGATCGCAGCGCGTCCCAGACAATCGAGCAACAAGCAGCGGCGCCGGAAGAGGAGCCGTACGACGCCCTCTCAAAGATCGAGCGCAGACCTACGCCACAGAGCACGCCGACGCCTGCCTATGCTGCGGCGGCGCTCATCGCACTACAGAATGCCGCAAGATACTCAACATGACAGTCGGAGCCCGATGGGATTGGGTCCGCAACAACAGAGTCTGCTTCAAATGCCTGGACCGCCGGCATCGCCGCGACCAGTGCCGCGCCCGCGGCTGCGGTGTTCCCGGGTGCACTTACCCGCATCACCGCCTGCTACACTCCGAAGCGGGCCCGCCAACAGCGAAGCAACCATATACGCCGAACGCCCCAGCGCCGTATATCCCGATGCAACACGCCGTCCCGTACGCGCCCTATCCGTACGCGCCGGCCCCATACGCGACTGAGCAAGTCGTCGCGACGCCGAGAGCCGGGCCCACCGCTCCGCCACATCAAGCCGCTACGCATCATACAATGGCGTCGCGGCGCCAACCTGCTACGCGCGCAACTACAGACGCACCCGAGACGACGGCGTGCACACATGAAATTACGGCGAGCACTGCGGAGTTCGGTCGTACCACTTCGACCGTGCTTCTGAAGATCATCCCAATCATCATCGGCGGGCCCCGCGGCGAGACGCTGGCCTACGCTCTGATGGACCAGGGCTCCACAATCTCGCTCGTTGAAGAGAGCCTCGCGAACGAGATCGGCGCCGACGGCGCCACCACACGCCTACACATACAAGAGCAGAGGAGTCGTCGAGTACACGCTCACGTGCGCAGCCAGACAGGCGGTCCAGCACACCCTATAATGCTGCGTACCGTGGATGATCTGAGCCTCCGCGCACAACGAGCCGATAGAAGATACGTCACGCAGTTCCCGCATCTCGCTGACATGGGTGCCGCCTGCTACGACGAAGCCCGCCCACGCATACTCATCGGAGCCGACAATTGGCATCTGATGCTGCCGTACGAGATCCGCGTGGGCAGAATCAACGAACCCGCCGCCCTCCTATCTCCATTGGGCTGGGTGGTGTTTGGAACGGCGCCGAAAATCATTCGACGAAATCAAGAAGAGGCCGTTCAACATTGCTACGCCGTTCGAGACGACGACCTCAATGCACAACTGAAGAACTACTTCGACATCGACTCATTGGGGATAACGGCAGCAAAGAAGACTACCCCGCGAGACGAGCGGGCTATCACAATCTTCAACAACACAGTACGACGAATCGACGGCCCACGTTATGAAGTCGGGCAGCTATGGCGCGACGACAACCCTAACATGCCGCCGACGTACAACATGGCCCTGCAGCGGTTACAAGGCATCGAGAAGAAGATGGACCGCGACCCGCAGTTTGCTGAGGCCTACACCAAGGAGATTGAAAATCTAATTGAGAAGAAATACGCCGAGCGGACGGTGCCGGCGACAAGCAGCGCTACATGGTTCCTGCCACACTTCGCGGTTACGAACCCGAATAAGCCTGGACGCATCCGGCTTGTATTCGACGCTGCGGCCACCTCACAAGGCCGCAGCTTGAATGACTACATACTGGAGGGACCCGACAAGCTGCGCTCAATACTGGGCATACTATACCGCTTCAGAGAAGGAGCCTACGCCGTGACAGCCGACATCGCGGAGATGTTCCTACAAATCAAACTGAGAGAAGAAGACCGGCCGTCACAGATGTTTTTGTGGAGAGGCGCCGACAGATCGCGACCTCCGACCGTGTACCAGCTGACGTCGATTTTCTTCGGTGCGGCGAGCAGTCCGTTCCTGGCCCACAGCGTGCGGGATCATAACGCCGAAGAGAACGCGCAGACACACCCGATGGCTGTACGAGAGATCACTGAAAACCACTACATGGATGACTTCGTCTCGAGCTTTCAAACCGAAGAGGAGGCCTGCGAGAAATCCCGAGAAGTCGCCGCCTCACACAGACTGGGCGGATTCTCGCTGCGCGGGTGGAGCTCCAACGCGACTAAACTCATACAGTCGCTACCTACGGAGCTCCGAGCCACAACGCCCGCGCAGCTAGGCGGCGACAAGAGCCAGAAGATACTCGGGCTGATGTGGGACCCGAACACAGACACACTCGGCTTCAACACGAGAATGATTCGGGTCCCGACGGAGGTGCGTGAGCTACGCCGCACTCCGACGAAGCGGGAAATGCTGAGCGCCGTCATGAGTATCTACGACCCGATCGGACTTTTGGCGCACTACACCGTGACGGCGAAAATACAACTTCAGAGGCTATGGGAGCTCAAACTCGACTGGGACTCTACGCTGCCGCCTGAAGAAGCCGCCGAGTTCGCTACGTGGCTACGCGGACTGGAGTCCGTAGCAGCGCTACGCCTACCCCGCCCGTACACTCTAACGGGGGGAGCAACGAGACGCGAGCTACACATCTTCGTAGACGCCAGCTCGCAAGCCTACGCAGCCGTCGCCTACTGGCGCCAAGAAGTCGACGGCGAGACACACGTCAGCCTCGTAGCAGCCAAGGCGAAAGTGGCGCCGACCCGACAGCAGAGCATCCCACGACTCGAGCTACAGTCGGCGCTAATTGGAGCGAGGCTGGCAAGAAGCATCGCGCACGAGCACCGAGTCACCATCGACGCGACGGTCCTATGGACAGACAGTCGGACCGTCCTACACTGGGTGCGCGACGACGCACGCCGCTACAGCGCCTACGTCGCGCACCGACTCGGTGAAATCGCTGAAATCACTGAAACGGAGCAATGGAGATGGGTGCCTACGAAGAAAAATCACGCCGACGACGCTACGAGAGCAGACAGCGCGCGTCGCCTGGACATAGGCGCCCGGTGGTACAGCGGCCCCGAATTCCTGTGGCGGCCTGAAGCGGAATGGCCACAGGAAACACCGACGCCGCCCACTGAAGAAACAACGGAAGCCCAGCCGCATCAAGTCGCAGCTACGAGCGTGTGGACATCACCGCTGCCTGACATCAGCCGGTTCTCCAACTACAACCGGCTGATAGGTGTGACGGCGCGACTGCTTCAGTTCGCGGAGCGCCTGAAAACGAAGCGGCCCACGGGACTACAGCTGAAACACATGCGGCAAGCCGAGCACATGTGGCTTCAGCAGTCGCAACGCGAAGCCTTCCCGGAGGAGCTACGGGCGCTATCCCGAGGCGAGCCCATCACTCGACGCAGCCGTCTATACAAGCTCGATCCCTTCATCGACGCAGACGGCCTTATGAAGATGCGCGGGCGAATCAACGCCGCGCCCGCCTACATCAACAAGACGCCGGCCATACTCGACGGCCGCAACCCGTTAGTGCGGCTGTGGCTACAGCGCGAGCACGAGAGGGCCGCGCACGCCAACAACGAGCGCGTCGTGAACGACGTCCGGCAACAACACTGGGTGCTGAAGCTGCGGCCGACTGTACGAGCCGTCGCGAACGCCTGCCGGACGTGCATCCTGCGCCGCACACAACCCCGAGTACCTGCACTGGGGGACCTGCCGCCAGCCCGCGTCGAGCCACACCATCGGCCGTTTACCTACGCGGCGACCGACTACTTCGGTCCCGTGTGGGTCACCATCGGCCGACGCCACGAGAAGCGCTGGGTGGCGCTATTCACCTGCCTGACCACCCGCGCCGTGCACTTGGAGATAGTGCACACGCTGTCGACGGACTCCGCAATCATGGCGCTACGACGGCTGGCGGCGAGGCGCGGCTGGCCGCGACAAATTTGGAGCGACAATGCTACATGTTTCCGGGCCGCAGACATCGAGCTACGGGCGGCCTACGAAGAATGGCTGCCCGCACTCCAAAGCTACGGACTACAGCGCGGCCTGGAGTGGCGCTTCATCGCGCCCGGCGCGCCGAACCAGGGAGGCGCCTGGGAGCGGCTAGTGCGGTCCATCAAAACCGCACTGACGACAACGCTGCACACAAAGGCGCCAAAGGAAGAGGTGCTGATGACGCTGCTCGCCGAGGCCGAGGCGACCGTCAACGCCCGGCCTCTCACGCACGTCTCCGTGGACCCGCGGGACGAGGAGGCGCTTACGCCCAACCACTTTCTGTTGGGCGGACCGACGGCGACGCCCATCATCGGACCATGCCTGGAAGCCGACCGCCGCACTTGGCGGGCCAGCCAGGCGCTAGCTGATCAATTCTGGGCGCGGTGGATACGGGAGTATCTGCCTACACTCGCGCCCAGGCAATCGTCGCCGTCGGGAGCAGAGCGACGGATCCAGCCAGGCGACTGCGTGGTCATCGCCGACCACACGCTGCCACGCAACGTCTGGCCGCGAGGGATCGTCGAAGCAACGCATCCGGGTCCTGACGGCGAGGTGCGGAACGCGGACGTGCGCACCAAGGGCGGCGTGTTTCGGCGCCCCGTGAGGAAGCTGGCTGTCCTCCCCATGCAACCCGAGTCTACGCGGCAGCTCGACGGGGGGAGATTGTTACGGACAGCTCTGCAAAACGTTTAATTTTAAGAAAATAAATGAATAAATAATTTAATTATTTTAGGTATAAGATTTCGCCCGTAAAAGTGGCTAACTTATTGAAATGTGTGTAAAATCCCTTATTATACCGAGCTCCCGTCATGTCTTAGTAAAGACTACATACAGACTTAGAATCAAAACAAAGATGATTCATCATAAACTTTCCATTCGTAGACAATAACAAGTGAGTCATCTCTGTTTACATTAGATGCAAAATTTAGGGAAAATTTTTAGATTAATTTAAAACCTTTGTAGAATCATTTATTATGTTAAATAAATGTAAATTCATTTAATTTCTCCCGGCCGCAACCGTCTGAGAGCACCACAACGCCGAAAATAAGCGAACGCGCAGCGCGCAGCGCCATAAGAGAGATAAGGCAGGTGTATATCTCGGACGGTGCGAGCGAGACGGCCTCTTGCCGGGGACAAAGAAACGATAGGTATTTTCGCATCTCACAGTCTGACGGGAGCTCCCACGACGCAAACATGTATTGAATTTTGTGTATCTTAACAGCGTCAATCCATAACATAAGTTAGTTTTAAGCTCAGTAATGTATAACTTAAGTAAATTAAAATATAATGACAGGGCGGGCGTCCCCCTGGACCTAGAGGCAAATTATATAAAAGGACGGCCATTTTTTGTATAGAATCACTTCCAGTTCTTGTTCTCCTGCATAAACCATCTTGTAACAGTTGTAGCGTAGTACCATCGGTCCGCGAGTTAGTTTTGTTAGTATAGCGTAGTACCATCGGTCCGCGATTTAGTGTAAATTCATAGACAGAGACTATATTAGTTAAGTGTTAATTTAAGTGTTTCCGATCCGTTGTTGTTTTTGTTAATTTTCTGTGTAAATATATACCGTTGATTTTTAGTTTGCGTTTTCGTATTCGTCCGTTCGTTTTACCTTAGCCTACAGTCCACTTCGCTCCATAACTCATCCCTGAGTTTCGGAGTGCCCTTGTAGCCGATAGCCGACGGACGCGGTTGTCGTCTACAACTGTTAAAATGGAAAACAAATCTCGTTTACGTGCCCCAAATTTTACAAATAGCGATAGATTACTGCTTTGTGATTTAGCAGCGAAGTTTAAGCATAAACTTGAAAACAAAAAACCAGTCGAAAAAGCATTGTCTCTTTGCGAGTAAAAATGATTCTTTTCTGCAATTTTCTATTGTAAAAGTCCGAACGAATGTATTTGATGATCTCTTCATCATGGGTTTCACAACGGTGCGGTGTCAAGAAAGCGTAAGACACGCAAGAGTCAGTGTGGTACTGCAGAACCTGTTGGTTGTGGTCTGCGGGTCTCCACACCGAGCAAGGCGCTGTACGTGTCGCGCCTGCATCACACTGCCACCGCTGAAGAAGTGACGCAGTATGTTCGCCAGAAAACCGGCTACTCGCTGAGGGTGTTCCAGTTGGATTCGCGCCACTACGTGCACTTCAGCTCGTTTGTAGTGCGCGTGCCGCGGCCGCTCCAGGAGACCATCGCGTGTGCTGATTTCTGGCCGAAAGGTGTCGTGTTTCGTCGGTTCCGGGGCAACCTACCAAATCCAACACCCGAGATGTCGGAACAACGGGGCCACGCCGTTTCGCCGTCAAAATAAACATTGTTCGGTTCATGACGCTTTGGTGTAAACTGTTATGTTATGTAACCTGTTTTTCAATAAATAAATCATCATCAGACAACATTCTATTCAATTATCATTATCCTGGACAAAACATAACAACATAACATAACCTAAGCTATACGTCAAGTCGATTTTGATACTTGTTTGACACTACTAACCCAGGGTTAATGACTTTAACCCTCACACATCGGCGGGTTAAAAATTAAATTTTTAACTCAAAGTTTACTTCTAACTCTCGGTGGTGCAAGACGTACTAATTACTTATTAACATTAACGCTCAGAGTGTGCCGGCGCATTATTCGGATTTATTGGCAACCTTTAGCTCGTGTAACATCGATGCAATCCTCATTTCCGAATCGTGGCTTAAGCCGTCATTACCATCCACCCTCTATCCCCTGCCGGGGTACCGTCTCATACGCAATGACAGGGCAGGCACTAATGATAGCGGATCTGGTGTCCTCCGGGGAGGTGGTGTTGCAATTTACTTAAAAGGTGATCTTGCTTGCCAAGTGGTCGCAGAGTCACCAAATCTCTCGTAGAACTCTCCCGAATATCTCTTTTTGGATGTGTCCTTACATCACTCTAAAGTTCTCCTTGGTGTTTTTTATAGCCCATCCTCTCAGGTCAATTATTTTGATACTCTGGAGAGAACATTGGTTGACCTTAGCCCGCAGTTTGATCACCGGATAATCATGGGTGATTTCAACACCTGCCTTCTAAAAGAAGATCACCGTTCACGTAAACTTCAGTCACTTGCGACTTCCCTTAATCTGAATATTCTGCCTCTTGGTCCCACCCACTTCCCACACAATGGCCCACCTTCTCTTTTAGATCTAATCATGACTTCTTCTTCCGACTTAGTCTCCTCTCATGGTAATTTTAATGCTGCTGCTTTCTCCTGTCATGATTTGATCTTTGCTTCATTCAAAATTCGTCCTCCTAAGCAGAGACATAAAATTATATTACGCCGTAACCTTCGTGACATTGATCTGCAGGCGTTTCGTGAAGACCTTTACAATGCGGACTGGCGTAGCATCGAACTTTTCAACAATATTGATCATAAGTTGGAGGCTTTCAATGCCATATTGCTTGCGATTTATGATAAGCATGCTCCGTTAAAGCCAATGCGCGTTAAGCATCTTCCTGCGCCTTGGCTTACATCTGCCATAAAGTCGTTAATGGCAAAACGGAATAGAGCTCGCATTAAACTAAGATCTCATTTTTCGGAGGACAATCGTCTGGCTTATATCGCGCTGCGTAATCGATGCAACAGAGCTTGCCGTGACGCAAGGAGGGAATATATTCACAACTCTATCGATGATTGCCCTCCGGCTAAGCTCTGGAAATTCTTAAAGTCACTTGGGGTGGGCAAAGCTTCACAATGTTCTGCCGGTGTTCTTGATCTAGACGCCGCTAATCAACATTTCAGTACGTCTCCGGTTACTCTAGATACTTGTGTTAAACAACTTACTCTTTCTTCCCTTGCTAATACCCAACACCCCGACTCACCTACCTTTGAGCTGGGTAGCATTTCACCGCAAGTAGTTCTTGCAATTCTCAAAACTATTAAGACGAAAGCTATCGGTGAAGATAGGCTTAGCTTGGATATGCTCATGCGCGTGGCGGACCATATTGCTCCCATCCTCTCGGACATCATCAATTATTCCTTTACCTCTGGAACCTTTCCCTCTATTTGGAAATATGCTCAGGTTATCCCACTTCCCAAAACCTCTAATCCATCCAACTTGTCCCAATACCGTCCAATATCTATTCTCCCCGTATTGTCCAAAATTATAGAGCATTTCGTCAATCGTCGCCTCCTATCACACCTCAACAGGAACAATTTGTTAAATCCTTTCCAATCTGGTTTCCGTCCTGGGCATAGCACCTCCACAGCTTTGGTTAAAGTCACCGATGACATTCGCTTTAATATCGAAAACAAAAAACTCACTGTTCTTGTTTTATTGGACTTCAGCAGTGCCTTCAATACTGTAGATTATGATATTCTTTTAGGAATCCTTCAGACGCTTAATTTATCCCATGCCGCCTTAGCGTGGTTCAGGGAGTACCTTTTCGGAAGGCGCCAGCGTGTTAGAGTTGACGACCAGTTCTCTGAGTGGTGTGACCTTTCCGCTGGTGTCCCGCAGGGTGGTGTGCTCTCGCCACTTCTTTTTTCAATTTTTATTGATGGCATTACAAGGTCACTGAAGTCGAATTATCATCTTTACGCGGATGACTTACAAATTTATGCTTCAGCTAGCATAGAAGAATTTCCTTCGTTGGTTGATATAATCAATGGAGATTTAGAATCCATTCGTGTGTGGGCATCTAATTACGGGTTAAAAATTAATGCAAAGAAGTCGCAGGCGATTGTCATTGGAAGTCCCCACTTTGTTAACAAAATATCAGACCAGTTGCTACCAGATATACTTTTTGATGGTATAACGATACCCCTCGCCTCAACTGTTAAAAATCTGGGTATCATTATGGATCAGACACTGTCGTGGTCAGCGCACATATCCGAGATTAGCAGGAGATTATTTGCGTCACTTCATTCTCTGAAGCGTCTGCAGAACTTCCTACCATTTCACACAAAAATTACTCTCGCACGTTCGCTTTTGCTTCCTCTTCTTGATTATGGTGACATTGCTTTCCTGGACCTTAAGGAGGAGCTGCTTGACAAGCTTGAGCGTCTTCAAAATGTGTGCATAAGATTTATTTTTGGTCTAAGAAAGTTTGATCATGTCTCTCATTACCGTGCACAGCTCGGCTGGCTTCCGATCCGCCGTCGTAGAGATGTGCATGTCCTGTCATTGCTCTACAATGTATTATTCAACCCGGCTTCACCTCTCTACCTTTCCGAAAGATTTAACTATATGGCGTCTGGCAGTGCACACCGCCTGCGTTCGAGTGTCAGTCTCGCTCTTGCCTTTCCGCCCAGTAAATCGCGCACTTATCGGAAATCTTTCACAGTCCACTCAGTTAAATTATGGAACGCGTTGCCGGTATCCGTGAGGCAGTCACAATCCGTGGCATTGCTTAAGGAGAACTTAAAAAAGTTATGGCTTTTAGATCCCTGATCTCGTCGAAGTTAATTGATTAGAGTGATTACTTCATATATATGATATTTATTTATTTATTTATATTATGATATATATGTAATTATATCTATATGTATTATATTTTGGAATTACACATATTTTATTATATTAAGACTTAGTCCTTAGTGTATCTGTGCATACTAACTTGTTCGTTTGTCTATCTTCTTGGATATCCCATTATTTTCTCATTTGCTCAAAGGTTAACTGGAAGAGATCCCTTATAGGGATAAGTTCGCCTTTGTACATGTTTTATTTTTATCTTTTGAAGTTTTGTGAATTGTTTTTGTGTACAATAAAGTGATTACATACATACATACATACTTAACCCTAGAGTAGCATTTAACTCAGAGTTAATTTTGCTAACCCAGCGTGGTGCAAGTGGGCCTTATCGGGTCACTAAAGTCGTATTTTTAATCATCCGGAGTAAACTGACGCAAATTTTACGAGCGCAATTTGATTGAAGTTTAATTTGGTTTCAACATATATCACTTTTTATCAATAAAAGTCAATCTAATATCAGCACGTACGTGTTTTCTCATTCATTGTATAAGAAATAATTTCTGAATAACGTAAGTATAAATTACGACGTCTGTCAAAATCACTTTGGCTAATTTAAAAATTCAACTTTAGGGGACTGACTTGTTCGCAAAATTACTACGTCACTCTAGGAACACACACACAATGAATTCTGATCCGGTTCGGTTTCAGATTAGATAGAGACAGAGAATTTTTCTGACGTCATTCAGATCTGAAACCGGATCGGAATTCAGACTGTGTGTGGCCGGGTTAAGTCCACATTTCAAAATGGCGGAGTCGCAAATTGTCATTGTCATTGCGATCTCGGCTTTCTGTGATCTTTTCGATGCAGTTCTTACGTGGTGTAGTTATTTTGCGATCTAGTCAGTTTTCTAGTGATCTATCTTATCTTGATGATCTGATAAATTCTGCACGGCTTCATGACAACAAACTAGCTGGTTTTAACTCGGATTGATTAACGTTAAATTAAGTGATAGGATAGGATAAGACTATGAAGAACAATTAAGTTGAAAACATCTTTCAAAACACATAAAAACAGAAATGATAAAAAGATTGTATTAAGAAACGTTGAGAAAAGCGCCATCTCTCTCGCGGTCCTTGCACTTGATGTAAAGGAATGTGGACTGGGGATCGTGCATGTAAACAAACATCCTAGGGAATGGCTAATGCGCTTAAGCATTTAAATGCATATGACGCAGAGGGCGCTCCAGTAGCGTAGAATTATGGGGTCAAAGATTTGGTGTGATTGACGTAACGATGTGATAGCTCAGTTGGGAGAACACTACGCCAGAAACATAGGGTCGCAGGTTCCAGTTCTGCTTACATTGCAGTGGATCACATTATATTTTTCTTTCATATTTACCTTTTCGTCAATATTTAAAAAATATTATTTTTTTATTTCCACAGTAAAACAAAGACGATAAAAAGATTCTATTAAAAAACCATCTTCAAAAGTATAATTATTGTTTCTTCTTTATTTCTATCTTCTGTACAGGTTAATTAAAAGAATCAACGATGCATCTTTGTTTTAATTAAGTTACGTTGTGTCAAAAGATAACCTTTTACTCCTGTGTTAGGCGTCTCGTCTTGGCAAACTGGGTCAACAGACCGAGAATAAATTGCTCTCGCTAATTAAAGAAGCAGATCCCCGGCATCCTCGCATTTACCAACAAGGGGAGGAAACGACTGCTTTTATAGGAAGTATGCGGAAATATCACTTTTGTTGTTGCATTACGTAACCGGCTTTCAGATATTAGCTGTGGTACAAATGTGACTAGGCGTGAAATGTTTGTTTTCTATAATCATTAAAAAAACGATGTAACTGGAGCGAAATGATGCTTTTGAAAACAACCTATTAGTTACTTACTAAAAAAATACCTAGAAATCACTTCAAGGGCTCTCTCTTTAGGCTGAATTATTTTTTCCAAATATTTCATAATTTAGTCAAATTGTTTCATTTCCCAACTCACGATTTTCTCTGAAATATTTTTTTTCCGGCATTAATTATTTTTATTTTACATATATTTTCTATCACAAATTTGGATATTTTCGAAAATGGTTGCCAATTGTTATCCTTTATTTGATAATATATACAAAAATCCTGGTTGAAAAAATTTAATGTTGTCATTTATGTGATCGAACCGGAAGAGTACTTATAAAGTTAGTTTTTCATATTGTCTCAGTATTTAACAATGAGAAAACTTATCCTGCGCCTATAAAATCGTTAAATTGAAAGCACAAATGGAACATTATCACTTCTGATATTTCATAACAAATAATCACTACATAGAATAAAACAAAGTCGCTCTGTCCCTATGTATGCTTAGATCTTTAAAACTACGCAACGGATTTTGATGCGGTTTTTGTAAAAGATAAAGTGATCCAAGAGGAAGGTTCATAATTATGTACCATTGCACCCGTGCGAAGCCGGGGTGGGTCGCTAGTACTTAATAAAACAAAATACACCGCTCCCTGTCGTTTCTGGTCCAAAGGTGCCCATAACGCAGCATTTCCACGGTGGACCGCAACCCAGCGAAAGCTTCCAACACTTACATGGGTCATTATCAGATTTAGGTTCAAGTCTTTCCGGTGGACATTTGCGAAATTAAGGATTTCGGGGCCTAATTTTCTGATAAAACGCCTGTGAAAATAAAGAACGTTCCCTCTTCTATAATCCGATGTAATAGCAACATAACCTAGATTCATACAAGCGCTTAACTTTTGATCACCGGAGGGACGAATTTTGTTTTTTGAACTGTCAATGACCCACTTAGCTAACAGCCTAGAGATAGCTGTGTGTGTTTTCTCAGAGAAATAAATCTATCTATCTGTTGCCTTCGTGTTTCGGTTTGAAAACAAAGTTTCTAAGCGAAGTTGTTGCAACACTTTTCCCTAATTATTCTTAGAGATTAACCGAGTTTCTCTAGTTTAGTCCAAGTGCTGTTTTTGTTCGCTTTCACTAGTTTTCTGAGTTGTGCCGTTCCCGACAATTTGCAGAACATTATCTGTTTAGGGGAATATTCCTGTTAACGTGCTTACCTACTTCTTACGAAACGTGGGACGTTGTTGAGAATGGCGCAACACGTTTGGTTGATAAACAAACTGAATCGATGAAACAATCTTTTCAGCTGATATGAATGATGAACGTAACATAGTCCCCTCTAAAATCACACTCTAGAGGGACCGCTGCGTCTTCCAGTAACGTAAAAAAAAACGCTTGCGCTCGATAACCAGTAGCCAGTGCCTTATCACACATACAATCCATCCAAACATCACTCAACAATGAAATACACCGCCTAACAGATCGTGAAAAATCAAAATGTCCCAGCGTCAAGGAATGACAAATACCGGACATATTTACGGGAACCGCGTCATTTGGCACCATTGTTCCCGGAGCGGTGTTCCCGCGGGATTATTCTTCCCGTTATTGATTAGGGCGCGGCTCATCCATCCCGGGTGACGTGTGAGTGATGGGTTCGGGTTCGATCCCGTACGGGATTTTTTTCGTTTCGTCAAGACTATTAAAATTATTAAAGTAAGTAGCTAAAATGCTCTGTCACATAAAATTTAAAGCAGACAGAGTGGTACTTGTAATTGCCTAGACCTGGTCTCACTCTGTGATATAGAGCATAACACGCGCGGCAACGCGACAAATACTACCTGTCACTTCCTTTTTAATACCGCGCGAGCGAGACGGGTGTAGAGATGTGCCGTTCTCAAGAATGTTTCCCGATGAAAAGAACGTTCTCGGGAACATTTTCAATACAAATCGAGAACGGCACGTCTCTAGACGGGTGACACTGAGTCGTGCAACATACAAAATCGCGGCTAGATATGCTAGCATTGCAGGTCACTTGTCAAATAATATCTGAAAGCTAGAAAGGACATTGTGAAACATACTAGTATCAATCAAGGCAAAGTGCCGTGAGGGTAAAGAGGCTGTTACTCAACAATCGGTGGATGTGGGCTGAAAGATCACGATGACTACATTCATATCAATACATCAAAAAAAAATCAAAATCAAAATCAAAAAATCAAAAAAAAAAAAAAAATACAGAATATATAGTTCAATACTTGTAGATTACAGAAAAACATATAAGAAGTCTATGGTATTGCAAGTAACACCGTTTAACTAGTACGAATATTTATATTTCGCATAATGGCCAAATGACTTAAATTTTAAAAATAGCATTGCAACGGTAAATTAAAGAGAAACAGAAATAAATTATACATTTTTAGAAAGAACATTGTCCATTCATTACTTTTGTCATACATATTTTGGCCGAGAAGTGTGCAGTTTTTGAGATAACTAACCTTTTAGCAGAAAAAAAAGATCAATAATTAAAAACGTTAGTATTTGGTAACAGATTGCGCTGATTGTATAAGTGCTATCGCTTTCGTATGTATGAAAGGTTTATAGTAAATTTATTCAGGATTATTTCGTTCTTATACATTTTGTATGTATCGTACACGGTTTTCTTCTAAAGTGGAAAATACCGCGCTCCGGGACACATTCGAGGGCGCGGGGGGGTGACGCTCGCCCCTGAGAGGGGGGGAGAGTAGATAAAATTAAATTTGGCTCTATAACCTACATATCCTGATAGATAAAAGTTGTCCTTTCATTTTGCCAAATTTTCAGCTAATCTTACTGAATTAGTAAATAAATATAATCAATTTTATTTCTCAAATCCTATTTTATATTACCTACTGTTAGTATAACAGTTATGTTTCCTACCAAGGATTTCTAAATACAGTACAGATAATTAAAATATTTACAATATGAATAATAAAATACTCTCAAAACATAATACAAAATTTTCATTTAAAAGGAAGAAATATAATGTTTATAGATATGGGTAAGAAATGCAATACCGTATTTGATGACAGCCCAAATCAGCTACTTTTTATGCAATGTCAATAAAAATCAGTACTTAGTCAAAATCAGTCTTCTTTTTAGTTGTTGTTCAATTTCCAAAAGTTAGTAGTAGTTTATTTGGTTCCTCGTATTTTTGAATGTGTTTAGTGATTTCAATTAAATTATTTATTTTCCCTACAGTCAAATACTTTATTGGTTATATCGGTTTACCAATCGGATGTTTCACATACGGAGTGTAGCCCTCGCTGTGCCCATTAGTCTAGTTTGTCGCGCGGGTCGATGTGACAAATGAACCTGTCCTTACCTCATGCTAATGGACAGTTGATAACAGCACAACTGCGCGAAAAAATATGAAAAAGTCACAAATTAACTAATAGATTAGCCGACTATCATCAATATACCTAGAGCTTTTCCTAGCACGAACAACGTGTTGTTAGTGCTCGACAAAATAAAAACATCGACAATCCTGCTATCGATAAGAAGTACTTCAAAATCATAGAGGAATCACATCTATTCGCGTCCCACAGATCATGTACAAATGGACATAAATCGTTTTTTTTTAGTTTTTTCCGAAAAAAATATAAAATGAAAGATTTGGCGTGATTGACGTAGCGATCTAATACCTCAGTCGGGAGAGCAATGCGCCGGTAACGCACAGGTCGCAGGTTCAAGCCCTGCTTAGATTGTCGTGGATCGCATACAATTTTTCTTGCTTAATTTACCTTTGTGTCATTATTTATGAAAATAAAAATGTGGTATTTCCTCATAAAAAAATAGAAACGTTAAAAAAGATTCTATAAAAATGATTATTTATATCGACTACAGTGACGAGTTTCATAAACACTGGTTTAGCCTGCACCGCTCTGAGAACGCACATTTATATTTTTATATTTGTGGCCGTTTTATTTCTATGTTTTAGAGTGTAAGTTTTATTTTTACATTGTATTTTAATTTAAATTTTAATTTAATTTTAGTATTATTGTAATATGAATATGGGTTTCTTGCCTGCTAATTAATATAAAATAAACGAATTATTATTATTATTATTATTTTCCTTGTTAACAGGGTGTTCAAATAGTCTGCGAGCTGCCTCTAGGAGGAGCGCCGAGGAATGATTCTTTTGTAGCCCTACGTGGAATTCAGGTACGTACAGTTCGACAAAAAGTGGAAATATTGCAGTGTCGTCTCGTTTTTCTTAGTTTGATTAGAAAGGGACGACACTACAGTATTGCCAATTTTTAATTTATACTCTTTTATTTCGTTCTGTATAATTATTGATTTAATATGTTTTTTTTTAATGCGGGGGGGACTTTGGAGAGCGGCGAAGCTTTCACCTTCACCCCCTCGTAACATGAACTGACTTCCAATATCTACATTGTACATAAACTTTAATAAATATTTAACTGTCTGTCTATTTGAAAATGCATAAATGTAATCAAACTGACAAATTATGAGTGCCTTATTTTTTTTCGGGGGCTAAAAATCTAAATAAAAAACGACGAGAAATTCCTTTAATTGAGATATCGTTATGCCTCGTTAAATACAAGCGAAATGAATAACATTTATCGATCCAAATGTAACTTTGAATATTTGCCAAATATTGAGTAAATACCTACAGAACGGGAGTATTATCAAAATGACAATATTAAATTGCAGTTTGTGTCATAGACCTGTCTGCGTTTACGATTATGGTAATTCAAGCTCTTGCATTTTGCGCCGAATATGCAGATATTACGTTGGCAGGAAAAAATGCTAAAATAATATGTTTGTTTTGAAAATTTTGTTATATTTTCCATGAAATCTCTGTTAGTGGATTTAAAATGTTTGCTTGGATAATTTTTGTTGAAGATAGACCACAATCATATTGTGCAAGAAGCAAGGGATTGCCTGTTTACTCGACAATGTCTTTTTATTGCAACTAGAATAGAAAAACTTAATATGTACCTGTAGTGTATAGACAACTTTCTTTTTATGGCTTTCCTTTCTAGCTGCTTTGGCCAGAGGTATTTCGCCAATGTCAACATTAAGACATATCCCACATGAGGAGAATGGTCGGTAAAATTTTAGTTTTTGTGGGAGGATATATTACGTAGGGAACCTGAAACGAAAAACATGTGTTAGACGGCACAGACAACACAGGACATTTTGTACAATTATTAATAAAAAGAGCGGGAAAGGGATGACAGAAGAAATCTTTAAATAATAAAGTGTCCGTGCCACCTGCCTGCTGCCACCATTACTATGACAGACGTCAACGGAAGCGGATTTTATTGAACCTATTCCCGCCCAGAAACCCTGGAATTCACAATGCCCATCGTAATAAAGCGGAACTAATATTTGATTCGAGATATTGCAATGCCTATTCAAATGATCATGATGGCCTAGTGTTGGTAAAGACTCAAGTCTTTGGAGTCTCCATTTCTGAGGCTCGACTTAGTTTTTGAGACTCTAGTCATTGAATCCAAGCTTGAGTTCTTTTTAACTTGGGGGGGACTTGAGTCTTCTATAGAGACTCGAGTTTTTTGTAGAGACTCAAGTGTTTTGCTACGTTAAACTTAAGCCCTAAGGGCCTTATCCCACTTGCAATTTTTGAACGAGTTTTCTATAAATAAGCTTCGCGGCGATTCGCGAGCGAAATTTTTATGATCGCCTTCATAAAATTTTCGCTCGCAAATAGCATGTGTGATAATGATAATAGGCTAGTTAACACATGTCAAATTGTAATAAACTAATATTTATTCCGTATAGTATTTAGCAAAGGAAACCTAAATATAATTATTTTTCAATTCATAAGAGTGAAAGATGGCTGAAAAAAATGAATTTGAAAATATGGTTTTTAATCTGTATTTTGAAATACTTAAAACGCTGTCCGCCATTTTCGCTTATGATAGTGACGTCATCGGTCCTATAAAGAAAACTGAAAGTCTACTTTGACGACTTCGAATAGTGCCGTCCCTCTCGATCTCCTGTCAAAGTATATTGGAGTGATCGGAATGGCACTATACGACGGTCGAATTTCGAATATTTACAGGTACATCACGCCACTGTTCATGAAATTTTTAATTGTCAATTGATAAAATTTAGCTTTCTAGCTTTCACAAAAATACAAGACATATACATAGACATAGAAATATTAGTTCGATTATTTGCCGAGGCAGTAATGAAAATCACATCATTACATTGCATTTTGCTTCATAGATGCTCAAATTTGCGCCCAACACTTCGTCGCATCTCCAAATCTCCATACAGTCTGCGTTAGTGTTACGATTATGGTAATGCCTTGAATCTTCATAAAAGCTCTTGCATTTTGCGCGGAGAACGTAGACATTTTCACTCGGAGAGATAATGCTGAAATAATGCCTTTGTTTTGATAGGAAAGCATTATCGATTTTCCATTTTTGCTGGGATAAGTATGGGTAAAAGATAACATTATTATTAGGCTGCTTTTGCACTAACGCTCAGTCCCCTACCATGTGTTAACGTGACCGTACTCGCTAGCGATAGCGTAAACGATTTGTATGGAGAATAGTACAGCGCCCCCTAGCGGTTACTTTATAGAACTACAATTCTCCATACAAATGGTTTACGATATCGCTAGCGAGTACTGTCACTGTAAACTCGTGGTAAGCGTACAGCTATGTTAAACCCAAAGTGAGTGAATCCAAGGTATAATGCTATTAGTGTTTTTAGAGTTCCGTACCCTAAAGTGGACCTTGGTTATTTCGAAGGCAAAATGCCCAAACCAAGATTGCCGGCTAAAGATAAATGCATCCACATTACATACCAGAATGTGAGGGGTCTAAATACGAAGTTGGCTCATTTTAGACAACGACTGCTGTTGCTTGAGAGTGATATCGTTACGATCACTGAATCCTGGTTGTCAGAATCTGTTGAAAATTCTGAGCTGATGGGAGTAGACTGGTCTATTCTGCGGCGCGATCGTGATGACGGTCGCCAAGGGGGTGGCGTACTTGTAGCCGCACGACCTGGTATTACACTGCGACGTAGGCCTGAATTCGAGACGACTTCTGGAGAGGACTTGTGGGCTTTCATTGAGGCGGAAGATATGGCCTTTTATCTTTGTGTGGTTTATATTCCTCCCAAAGCTACTGAAGATATTTATTTGCGCTTTTTCCAAAGTGTTGAGTCTATTATCGATTCCCTTAATGACAGTGTTGTGATCGTGGGCGACTTAAATCTAAATCCTAACTATACGCCGACTAGTGTCTTAAGCTATTATTGTTATTTCACTTCTGTATGTAATCTGCGAGAGATGAATGAAGTTTTAAATGCGCATGGAGGAGTGCTTGATACGGTGCTGGTGAGAGAGACTAGCCGCGGTGCAAGTGTAATTGAGTCTGAGGAGGGACTGGTTCCGCATGCCGATGCATATCATCCGCCGCTAGAGATCTCCATCCCTTTTACTTGTGCTCCCTTTAATCCAGGAAACATTGAACCCAGCAATATTGACACAAGGTGCGATTGGAATTTTCCTAGAGGAAATTACGAACTTCTATATCAATTATTCTGTAAGGAGTCCTGGATGAAAGTCCTTGAATGTCATGATGTCGGTATTGCTGTTGATCTGCTTTACCAACAGTTGTATTTATTTTTCGACAGGTGCATACCTAAAAAAATAAGACCCTTAAAACCCGCTAAGCGTTATCCAGTGTGGTTCACGGGTGATTTAATCAAGGATATTGAACGCAAATCCGCCCTTCATCGCGACTGGAAACGTTCAGGTGATACAGAGGTTTATGCTCGTTTTTCTGGGCTTAGAGCTGACATCAAGTCGCGTACGTCAAGGGCCTATAAAGACTATATTCACTGCGTTCAGTCTAGAATTACTTCTGACCCTCGAGCTTTCTGGCAGCACGTCAATAGTCTGAAATCCAAGGGTGGTTTTGAGTCACAGGTTTCCTTAAATGGGAAAACTTATGAAGGTCCGGATGCAGCACAGGCTTTTGCTGACTACTTTTCGAGCGTATTTTTGCCCAACAACCCTCTTCTTGATTGTGACAGGATCCTTCATGATGATCTCACGAAAACCGCTAATTATGTCCATATTAACCGAATCTCAGCCCTAGACGTTGAAGTTGGCATTAAGAACTTGAAACCGCAGAGCTCTCCTGGCCCGGATAATGTCCCTGTATTTGTTTTAAAAGGATGTAAGGAATCATTACTTTTGCCGTTGGTTCACATTTTCAACTTAGCCATTGACTCGGGTAAGTACCCTTCTCAATGGAAAGTTACACGCGTACGGCCTATTCCAAAGTCCGGTGACACGGCTAACGTTGACAATTATCGTCCGATTGCGATTCTTTCGTCGATCGCCAAGCTCTTTGAGTCCATCTTACGCAGTCACATAACTCCTCAGATAAAGCCGCACCTCAATGATGCTCAGCATGGTTTCAGGTCTAATCGGTCTGTAGATACGAATCTTCTGACCCTGGTGGACTCGATTTCAGAACACTTGGATATGGGGATTCAAGTAGACGTGTTGTATTTTGATTTTAAAAAAGCATTTGATCGCGTAGATAATGATGTACTCTTGAGTAAATTGAGTTGTATCGGCTTCTCATCCAAACTACTAAGATTTTTTAGCGATTATCTACGCGATCGACAACAGTTTGTGCAACACGGATGCTTTGTTTCTAAATCCTACAATACCCGTTCCGGAGTCAGCCAGGGTTCCATCTTAGGCCCATTATTATTTGGGATTATGATTGATGATCTTGCGTCGGTACCCAAGAATGCCAAATGTCTGCTCTATGCCGACGACCTGAAACTGTTGTATGGTATACAACAGCCCTCAGACTGCAACTCACTTCAGGAGGATATCAATTTGATGCATCAATGGAGCATCAATAACAAGTTATTATTTAACTTCGAAAAATGTTCTGTGATGTCTTTTGGTCGCTCCCTTACTCCACTGTATGCTCAATATACACTAGGGTCGGAAGAGTTATCTCGTGTGGACACAGTGAAGGATTTAGGCATCATCTTCGATTCACGCCTTACCTTTCACGACCACATAAAAACCTTAGCAGCGAATTGCTACAAAAGGTTAGGATTCGTGATTAGGAATGCGCGTGATTTCGACAGTCCTAAAGCAATAAAACTCGTGTTTTCTGCCCTAGTTCGAAGTAAACTAGAGACAGCTTCTATAATTTGGAATCCGTATGAAGCATCTTACGCTTTGCTATTGGAGAAAATCCAAAAAGCATTTTTGCGATTTTTATATTAAAAAATGTATGGATACTATCCATTTTTGTATCCAACAAAATTCTTGTTAGGTATTTTAGGGTATAATTCCCTCGAGGTTAGACGAAATTATGTGCTACTGACCAGCGCTTGTAAAATCTTGCGAGGATGTTCTGACTGTCCAGAGCTGGTCAGTCAGGTTATCCGATTGTTCGTCCCCTCTAAATCGAGGTTCAATTTTCGTCCACGCTGCCGGCTACTGTTGGCTGCTCCTGAGGCGCGAACCATAGCGCGGAAAAACTCTCCGCTAGTTCGAGCCTTACGAGAACTTAATGCGCTTCTCGCATCAGCATCGGATTTGGACGTTTTTGGAAGTAGCTGGATAATTGTGTGTCGTGAATGTTTAAGGTACTGTGAGGCGATGGATGGATGTAATTTTTCAGTAATTGAATGTACCTAATATGTGACATGTTATGTTAAATTATTTTTTTAATTCACAGTGCATTAGTACTAACTGTAATGCTGTGTAATTATTTTAAATAAACAAAATAAAAATAAAATAAAGGGTAAAAACGGGACCCTATTACTGAGACTTCGCTGTCCGTCCGTCCGTCCGTCTGTCACCAGGCTGTATCTCAAGAACGGTGATAGCTAGACAGTTGAAATTTTCACAGATGATGTATTTCTATTGCCGCTGTAACAACAAATACAAAAAAAAAATAAGGGGGACTCCCATACAACAAACTTTCAGATAATGGTACGGAACCCTTCGTGCGCGAGTCCCACTCGCACTTGGCCGATATTTTTTTTCTTAGACAAGTAGGAGCTATGAGTTCATACTCGTACCTATCCTATCGTATATTGTATGCATTTTAGGCAACGAAGGTCCGACAACAACAAGGTTACAATTTTTGTAGATATCGCCCTCAGAATACCTGCATAAGAATGTCAGATAAGTCTAATACAATATTTTAATTCAAGAAACAAACATTTCCCGTTTTTTTTTACTAGCTGTCCCAATGCTGGGCAAAGGCCTCCCTTGCGCCACTCGTCTCTATTGGCTGCATGCTCCCTCCACTCGTAACTTAATGCATCCAGGTCATCCCGCCCTCTTCTTTTCGGTCCCGTTTCCCGTTATATTGTAATTTAAAATAAGGTTGCTTAGTAAAGGATAAATTATTGCGTAAATACTAGTATTTACAAGATTAAGTCTTTTCCCAGTTGCAAATCTAGAATAATGTGGCTTTTTGAAATGATAAATGGTAAATTAAATTTGGGTACCTATAAATTTTATTACATAATAAATACGTATTGTTTAAGGTCTGAAGAAAAGTAAACCACTCTTATTCAGGTTTAAGATAAAAGATTCACTTTTAGACCATCTATTGTTTCGCCAGAGCTAAGCTCTTAAGAATAGGTGTAAAATTAACTTAACGTGAGAAAAACAGACCTTTAGAAATTCCTTACTTTTACAGCCGATTTTGATTTAGTGTACCTACTAAGTAGCCACTAGCACAGAATACCTAATAGTACTACATACAGAATGGACACGCACACCCCCGCACCAAATCAAGTTAACTCACCCCGCAAGGGCACCGAGTTGGAATCGTGTTGGCTGCTTAGAACATTTTGAAAGGGTTATGTACTATGCAGTGTAAAATTGTGCATTTCATGAGTTAATGCGCAGTAACTCATGAAATAGTGGTGGTGTTGGTGATGGATGAATGAACGATGACGATGATAATGATGATTGTAATGACGATGCCAGTGGCGCCGTCGGCGTACAGCAGGTGCGCGTACATGTAACTACAAGTACAATAGTGACAGGAGGTGGAAGACCTTGTTCCGCTGGATGTAGACGGGCCGGTTGAACATGATGTCTAGCAGATGGCGGTAGGGCACGCGGCTGGTGTAGTGCGTGTAGGTGAGGCGCGCGCCGTCGGCCTCCAGCATCACCGCTACCACCACCACCACCATCCATTCAACTGGAGAGACAGTAAACAGGCATGTTCCAGGCAAGCATATTTCGTCTTTTTGTCGACACTTTATAATTGAAATTACTTTAGAACAAAATTGAAATAATAAAAAAATAATCCTAAATATTAAAAAATAAAAAACCGAATGTTTACAAATGAAGCGAAAATTGAAAAAATTAATGATTAATTAAATAATAATTTTCGCTTCATTTGTAAACATTTAGTTTACGGTAGCAGACGTTACTGCTTTAATAAAAAATAAAAAACCGGTCAAGTGCGAGTCGGACTCGCGCACCGAGGGTTCCGTACAAACACTTTCCATCCTTAAATGGTTAAGTTAAGTTTGCACCTGGTATGGCTCCATACAAATGAGGTGCAAAGTTAACGCAACCAATCCCGTTTGTTGTATGGGAGCCCCCCTTAAATATTTATTTCATTTTATTGTTAGTATTTGTTGCTATAGCGGCAATAGAAATACATCATCTGTGAAAATTTCAACTGTCTAGCTATCACCGTTCTTGAGATACAGCCTGGTGACAGACGGACGGACGGACGGACAGCAAAGTCTCAGTAATAGGATCCCGTTTTTAGGGTTCCGTAGCCAAATTGCAAAAAACGGAACCCTTACCTTACCTTTGGGTACGGAATCCTAAAAAAAGATTATTCCTTGGTTTCTTTTTAATATTAAGAAGCCGAAGTTTCTTATATTGATTTCCATTCAATGTTTCTCATGAATATTGTTTACCAGCACCTCAACCAACACACGAGGTAATACTTTCTCAATTATTCTGTACACGAAAAAAGATCAGTGATGAATAAATCAAATCAAAAACTCACTTAGAAAACAAAGTTTTTCCTCCCCCTGATTATGAAACGGCATTGAAATGTACTCACTCGTATTATGTTGTGCTGAATTTTCTTGCGAACGAGAAGATGTCGAGAGCTTTCTCCACAAATTCTTACAATAGCGGAAACCTATTGTTGGGGGCATTGGGAATAAAATGATAGATTGTAAAGGTGTTGTAAAGTTTAAGGAATCGAAATGTTGGAAATGCTTTGATGGGGATATTATGAATATGATAAAATATTTTCTTTTATGTTCATACGACATACAACAGGTTTTTAAAATAAAATATATGTGAACCAGAATCACTTCTGGTCTTTTTAGTCTTTATTTTATGGTAGCGGTATACAATCTATAATACTGGTACATTTTGACTGAATTTTGACAAACTTTTACGATTACAAAAGGTGGGATGACAAAGTACTAACCTGCGATTTCTATTTCGACACATACAACATCTGTTTTTCTGTCTAATTATTAGACTCTGTTTTACGATTCTGGCAATTTTCATTCGGACGTTATCCTTGGATCATAATAAACTACAATTTAAATAAATTATAGCTAAAATATTTCAATATGATAGATATTTTTGCTACTGTTTTTTGATAATAAATAATGATATATTATTTAAGATTACAAGGTATTACAAAAAAAAATACGGCGATTCGGGCCAAATACTTTATTTTCAAAGCATAGTTTTTAATTTTAGTTCGAAATTTTTACCATACGAATTATTTCAAGGTGTAGTTTTATTCATTACAGTTTTTTTGTTTTATAATTAATTAATTGATATAACTAGATTAGAGAAATCTTACCAAAAAATATGTATATAAAAAATACAAGGCCTTAAAAAAAACGTGATTTTTGGCCTTTTTGCTTTGTTTGAAAGACCTAGACTCTTAGTAAACACAAAAGTATGTTACTTAATTGCTTTTTTAATAGTTTATCCTTCACCCAGATAACTCAAAAGAACGCAGAATTCCAGATTTACAAATGAACCAGCTTTTTCTCGTGGCACGAGAAATCCTAGTAACATTTTCAAACACAGAGAGTTTGAATTACGTAATCACATGGGACGAGAATTAACGGAAATTAAAGTGTCGTTTACATGCACCGCCACTTATCCACCCATTCTACCGGCCATCAAACGTTACTGGGACACACAGGTAAAAAGGTTTTCTCTGTTAATAGTACATTACCGACGACGGGAAAGGAGGGCTGGCCAGGTGAGTAGGGATATTGATACGAAGCTGGCAGGCCCTTTTCACGGCTAGGCATGTATAGTGCTTAATGAGGCAGGGAAAACTCACAAGATGTTGCTCACGTCGTTTATTTACAATATGCACAATTATTATATAAATTTTCGTCCTCAGCTAAATCATTCTATCTTCTGACACTCCATCATACGTCAAATCTTACATATTCCTTTTATTTCATTTTATTCTAACTAGCGTTCATGATACCAGCCAGCTCCTTGTACTCTACCAGTACCAATCCCCCACTCGGCCCTCCTGCACTCATGTCTGCCCCAGACATGCTTCGTCTAGCATCCCTTCGTCACGTCATCATCATCAATATGTCATCTCACTTACGTCTTCATAGAACCGTCACACTTTATTACACCATCGTAAAAAACATAGTTTATGTACACTTCTCTTCTTCTCACCGTTGTTTTCATCATCATTTTTATGTAACTATCGATCCCGTCTGTTTCCGTCTTTAGATTCCATCGTCTTTTTGAACTCATTCCTACTTCGTACTTTACCTCCGCTCCATACCATCGTCGTCGTCGTTACCAACCAGTTCAGTCTTCTTAACTCGTCGGTCGTCTTCTTTATCATGCCACCTTCTCTGTCATATTTTGCCAAACCGCCGTAATAACAGTCTTCGTGCATTTTTGAGGTGTTTGACCTGACCCCATCCATGAATAGCCCCCAAAAATTGTGGGAGGGCAGGGAAAACGCACAAGATGACTGTTGCTCACGTCGTTTATATACAATTATTATATAAATCTTCTTCCTTCCTCAGCTGCATCTTATAATCGATTATAAAATGTGTGAATGCTTTTGAATAATAATAAGTATTTGTCATAAACATATTTTTGACACGTTATTGCCGACTGTCTTACATAAAATTGCTTATCGAACTTTATCTTGAGATGTTTAGAAGTTCCTACGGTCTTCCGTCTCCATCATCAGATCAGCTCCAGGATACCAAATTATTTGTTGTCACTCGAACTACACAATAGGTAAACTACGCTCGTTTGTACGCAGTGTAGTTTGCCTATTTTCTTCAAATACCCATTCCTTTAATTGCTCAAAGGTTAACTGGAAGAGATCCCTAATAGGGATAAAGTTCGCCTTTGTACACGTTTCATTTCTTATGAATGTATTTATAACCAGTTGTTGTGTACAATAAAGTCTTTACATACATACATACATTAACTACATATACATGCAAAGTTACATTTCTATACGACAATTAGAAGTAGGTTAAAATTGAGATCCAAAATTTGGTTAAGTACATATTTTTTTCGAAACGAACAAACTTAGTTACAAGTTAAACTTTATTAACCTAAGAGCTTGTTAAAACAACTTATTTCCTATGTTTGTATTTTTGTAAAGACTAGCTGCTCCACGCGGTGTTACCCGCTCATCCAACGGGAACACTGCATTTTTCGGGATAAAAAGTAGCCTATGTGTCCAGGGTGTCAACCACCTTCATACCAAAATTTATCAAAATTGGTCAAGCCGTTTGAGCGTGAAGAAGTAACAAACATACAAACACATAAACACAAAATACACTCACAAACAAAACGAAGACGAAGGATTACGAATATCGTGAATTCCTCTTAAACAGCTAAGTAATTTCACAACCCTGTTTTAGGCTGTGATAAGAAATCCAAATCGTCTCAGAAGTCATAAATAGTCCAAGCACATAGATCATTTTAATTTTAAACATTTTCGGCACAGTTTTCGGTCCATTTATCACTGGTACAAAAACCACTACTCAGACTTGGGACTTTGCAGTAAGCCTTATTGTATTTGCTACTATTAATATTCCCATCTTAAAACAAAAGAGCTTAGCTAAACAAAACCTTTGTATTCGAATTCAAAATGTTTGTGTTTAATTCGAATTACGTTTGGTTCAAAGGAGATTTTAGCAAGAGGTAAAACATTATCTTCTTAATATAAACACAAGTATAGCATAACAGGCTGTTTTTCAACCTACGCTATATTTAGGATTTTTAGCGGTACTAATTTATTTTACTGGCAATATTAAATTTTTGGTAACTGACGTCGAAAGTCAGTGAATGTCACTGACGTAAACAAAGAAGAAACCTATAACAACGTATGATATAAAATTGGTCAAGTGGTGTAATAAACGAATAATATAAAAACATTTTGTTATTATTTCATATGGCATAAAATCATAATTATAGTATAATGATCATTTGATATAATACGTTCAAAGGCTCAATACACCCTCAAACTGCTCAAACATGAAAATTAAATTGTAATAGAGTCATGGTTAGGTACGAGGACGAGCGAGGTTTGGTTCTCAACTGTTTCCTCCTCCAAAACTTAACCAATGTTTTCGAAATTTTAGGAACTAAATGGCAAGGAAATGTTCTCGAACGGACTGTTTCAATTTTTGCACTTTTTTTGGGCAAATTTTTGGTGGCAATTTTTTTTTGCCCCAAACGGACGCTTAGTTAGTTAGTTTACTTAGCACATATTCAATAATAATTTGCGCACAAATTGAAACGGTCCCACACAAAACATTTTGTATAGTTCCAAAAATGTTGTATAGGTTGGTTGAGATTTAGAGGAGGAAACAGACGAGAACCAAACCTCGATTTGTATGGATAAATTACCAGTCATAAGTCATTTATTCATTGAACAATATTCATTGTGTTTGAATGATTAATTAGGGTTAGGCACAGTTACAATATCACAATTATTCGAATCCATACATAAGCATAAATTCATTCAATTTCATTGTTGTCAAATTTAAACAGGTAATGAATATGATGTTACACACAATTACGATTATTATTTATACATATTGTTTAATTAAAATTATCTGATGTCAAAATATAATTACCATACTAAACTACGACAACGTTTAAAGAAAAAAAAGAATACAACAATAATTAACATTAAAATTAGATTCCTGTCAAATTAACTTGCTTCAAATAATTCCTAATAAAAAGTAAATTGGTTGTAGACAATATAATTATAACAATAAAATAAAATAGAATGTGTCATTTCTATCAGGTTCCTGTCAATTTCATAATACTTGTAGTACTTAATTTAAATAACTACGCAAATTTTATAACCAACTCAATTACTGAACGTCATTCTGATAAAGTTCGTCTACCGAATAGAGACACTTCTTTAGCAAAAAAGCCTTGAGATTCCTTTTAAACATATTAAAACTCATTTAAACTCGTCTAAACCAGTGGCATTTCCCCTTAAAGGACGTACCGTCGTAATTTGTGTTGTTGCACTGTTCGTATTTAAAAAGAGAGCAAAGATAGTGCTTAAAGTTTTGCGTATCTGTGATAGCGAAGACACTGCCTCATGACGCAACTGTGCCGACTGACTTTACTTTCATCTCGCAAATAGAACTTGAAGCCTTTTCTACTGGCCTTAATCTACTATCTATCGGAAACATGATACCGCTGAGAAAGATCGTCGCAAGTAACTCACTAGTTTGATTTTCATACATGATAAAGCGTTATAACTTATAAATAACATTAATCAGACAACTATGCAAAATACTTAAAGCAAACAAAAAATACTCAAGGCAAGATAATTATTGTATTAAGCGGTTAACACTCACGTGAAATTGTCAGGAACGGCCCGACATGTTTCTTACTCGTATGGAGCTCTTCATCAGGGACGGCTGCCCGTACACCTCTGCGGCTGACGCGCGTGACGAGCATGTCGCATGACGGGCCGTTCCTGACAATTTCACGTGAGTGTAAACCGCTTTACAATAATTAAATAGTATGTCTCACGAAAGTTGTAATAAAAGACAAGATAATATTGGCCATATAGATACATTTCACGTGGAATCCAAATAATCGGATACTTATTTCAGATTTGTAGACTAAAGTTAAGCATCTGACGTCGTGGTAGAAGGAGCATGCTTTCACCGAGACGTGGGAAATGTTTAGGATCGGGGCATGTGGAAGAATGAGGAAGAGGCCTTCGCCCAGCAGTGCGACACCCTCTTTTTTATTTTTTTATTAGCCTATATTGGTGTCCCACTGCAGGGCAAAGGCCTCTCCTCTCGATTTCCTTCGATATTTGGGTGTTTGTTACTCAATAACGCGTCATCCTTCCAAAGTGGTATGCTATTACAACTCCAAATTTTCATTTACCCGTAATATTTTTTATAAAGAGAGTTTTATAAACATCGTTTTAAAGAACCCATTAGGTTAGGTTTGTATTATTCAGAAAGTTTTTTTTTTTTTTAAATGGCATTTGGACAAATAGAAATTTGGCAAAACGTTACAGATGGGAAACTAAAACTCGGACTTACGATAAGTAAACTTCGAAAGTACTTTAAACATTGTCACTGAGATTGAGATAGTGATCTAAACATGAGATATTAAGAGACCTTATACCTTTAATTTTTTTTTTTCATATTTTGACAAATGTATTGATAATTTCAACCAACTCTTTAAGTGAACAATACTTTTCCCTAAGTTCTAGGTAGTAACATAGCTACCTATTTCATGCTTTCATTGCGTGCAGTCATAAATAAGTTGTAAAAACTAATTTTCGGCGTGAATTTTGTCAATTTCGAGTAGTTTTTGAAACAAAAATTATCGATGAAAAATTGAAATTGTTGGTTTCAAATATACACCAATAAATCCCAATAGCCCTGTTCTAGGTAGTAACATCAATAATAAGCTAAGAGAAAAATGTCTAAAACAGTCAGCATTTTAAAAGGAATAAGGCCTCTTAATACCCGGTAACACATGCAAAACCACGGGTAAATGCTAGTCTAAAAATACCTTAAAAACGGTTGTTACGATTCAGCAATCACTTCATCCTTGAAATTAAAATCCAACGTCCAAATGAAAAATGCCCCAAAGACAATGCCCCGAGCACCCTCATTTCAGATCTCACAGATTACTCGGTAAAAAAGGTTTATATGTCCGTGTAAGCCGGTCGTCGACGTCATAAATTCGCAGTCGGTATTTAGCCCGTTTTATTATTTGAGGGTAGTCTGCAAGTCGTAAAGCGGCTTAGTGACGGGAACGTTTTGAGAAAGCGCTTATGAAGCCGTGGGAAGTTTTCGAAGTTTAATTTAGAATTAGGAGAAGACTAAGTGTTTGTGTCTGGTACAAATCACGAGAACGATCTCGAACACCTCACCGTAGCAAGTCGGTGTTCTGCCTTTTCGTCGAATTTTCGCTTCTCTGATTTTTTCATTTGGTTGGGTTGGGTTTTGTACAATCCTTCATGGTTTCAGAGAAAAATGTTTTTGGGAAAATGCAAAATGACACTTCGACGAAAAGTAATTCGGCGAATACGCAAAGGACCAGGATAAGTGTTATTAAAATAGGAAGCCCGAAAACAGGTCATGGTCCAACTTCTTTACAGTCGCACAAAAAAAATATACAGGGTGGAATGGGACACGGGGTCTTTCCTTTTAAAATCCGAATCAAGTCAATCAACTGTCAACCAATTTTAGATATTTATGTTAATCGGGCGAAATGGTACCTAATTTAAATGGCTACACACTGGCACTATGCCATAAAAAAATACAAAGTACTGTCTTTACTAGGACTGAGCAATTAGAATCCTCAGTTATGAATAATAAAGAAATGAAGTCTCGTAGTCTACCTGCTTAGTATGTTTCATCGCTGTATATATTTTTGTATATATTTATTTATATTATATTATAATACAACCAACCTATAATTACACAAGACACGTATAGATGTCGTTGGTAACCAGTATTACGGCATACTACACCAGAGCTATTCATCACCGGATGGCGCTAGTGCTGCGTGAGTCTCCACGCCGTACGGAGGGATGGCGCTGGGATCGAGTTAGATCGCGCTATCGAAGTGTTCCCTTATTTTAATGGCCCGGACCCTGTGTGAATGCTGATTTGTACTTACTCGCTAGGGACCTGGTACATGCACTTTATGCGCTCTCACCAGCTGAGTCGTTTTAAGGTCGTATACCAGTTATTATAGTGTTGGGTTCGGTGTGCTCCCTCCCCTCGTGGGGATACACCTCGTTCAGCTCTGTACGCGTTTCTCGTGTAATAAAGTAACTCACACTTACACGTGCGTTTCCACTTCGCGCCCCCGCCTCCCCGCGTTATATCTGGCGCCCAACGTGGGGCTTGTCAACGTGACGTCAGGCTACGAGACCCGTGACGTCATCGACTACGGTGCTACGCGCTACGCAGCCTGCTACGAAGTTCGTGACGTCATTGGCTACGCGCTACGCAGCCTGCTACGAAGTTCGTGACGTCATCGACCACGGTGCTACGCGCTACGTATCCTGCTACGCGCTTCGACACCCGTGACGTCATCGGCTACGGCGCTACGACTTCCGTTCTTGCGCTACGAGCAACGTCATACGTTCGACGACCTATATCAAGCATTAATGCCTGGAGGTACCGGGACTGCAAAATCTAAAATCCCTACTTACGTTACGCGTTCGGGACGTATAACCACAGTGAAAGTTACCCGAAAACCAGCAAAAATGATGTCGCCGGAGCAATTCCTTGAATTTATAGATAGGATACCTAGGCCACAGCCAAATAAGGGGTCATTCATACACTGCAACTATACCTACAACGGTGCTAAGGATGGCGAAATAGTGGAAGCATTCTTATCGGCCGTCAATATCTACAGGCGCGCGGCTGGTGTAGACGAAAGCACAGCAGTACAAGAACTGTCTCTCTTGTTGAAAGACGACGCTGCAAAATGGTGGAATGGAGTGAGAAAGGAGGTCACTACGTGGTCAGACTTTGAGGCCCGTTTACGAGAAAACTTCTCTCCTCTAAGAGAACCATACCTGATCTTCTACGACATCGCCCAGGAGAAACAGCTACCGGAAATGACCACTGAAGACTTCGTTCGTCGTAAGCGATGGCTGTGTTCCCAATTGCCGCATCCGGGTCTAAATGAATCTCAACAATTGGATTTGACATACGGACTACTACGAGTGGACATTCGGGAAAAGGTTACGCGCGCTAGCGTCAAGGATTTTAGGGACCTTTTGAGGGCTGCTCAATCAGCGGAGCACGTCCTTAAAGAAAAGTACAGTACCAATCCAGCGGAATTACCGAAGCCAATAGAGTGCAAGGATACCCGATCATCAATGGCACCAAATCGCAAGACCAAGTGTAGATTTTGCAAGAACTTTGGACATGCTGCTGATAATTGCAGAAAGCTGGCCGCCCGTAAGGAAACTGCACACAAGGAAGCGACACGGCCTGATGCAATGGAAGCGGTTACCCAGTTTCCCTCACCCTCTGCGCCCAAGTTTAAATGCTACGGCTGCGGTACTCCGGGAGTCGTGAGAAGTAACTGCTCAACGTGCCATGCTAACAAGGCTCATCGCCCTCCAACTGACATTGGATTCTGTGCAGTTGGTGCAAGCACCGCTACTGATGCAAGAGATCGTCCGGTCATCTACGTCAAGATTGGCAATACTACTGGAGCAGCATACTTGGACAGCTGTGCCAAATCAAGCATCGCTTCGTATTCCCTATACTGTGATTTGAAAAGAGAGGGATATGCCTTCAAGGAGTTAGGAGTTGGCATCACTTTAGCTGATGGTGTTCGAAAACAGCAGAACGTGCTAGTTACTCAGGCACCGATTACCATCAACAACCGGACGGTGGTCACTACATTGCTGGTACTACCGGACTCACGCCGCAATCGTACACTCCTCGGGGTCGGGTTTCTTCAAGATGCTCACGTCGTGCTCAACCTGCCCCAATCCACTTGGCATTTCATAGAAGAACCCTCGGAAGAGTTCGAGCTTTATGAAGAAAGTTTTGTCAAATTTACCGAAGGAGTAGCGCTTTCCACCATGACAGCTGAAGACGTTTCATTGTCTCCTTCATTGCCCGAGGAAAGCAATTCTGCATCTAGTCTCGTAGATGCCTATGGCCCTCTAAAGAAACGAGAAAAGCCATCCTCTCCTTCTAGAAAGAGGCAACGGGACATGCGCCATCTGGCAAATTACTCGCCTGTTATTGATGCTCTTTATGAAGACGCCATAGCCAACCTCCAAAATTACGACGAGGAGTCCGAGTTGGTTGACTTCGATGAGTACGTCCCAACTACATCAATATCTTCTGTTGATGTCAATAGCCTAGAAGAGTTCCTAGAAAGGAACCGAGATGTGTTCACACCTAATGGAGAACCGGTAAAGGACTTCGAACACACTATCGAAACCGGAGATCACAAGCCAATATCCGTACCACCATATCGCTTATCACCCATGAAGAGGGATATCCTGAAGAAGGAGATAGCAAAGATGTTGGCTGAGAAGGTGATCGAGCCCTGCTCATCTCCATGGGCAGCACCCGTAGTCATGGTGCCTAAGAAGGATGGGACTGTCAGAGTTTGCGTTGACTACAGGCAGCTCAATGCAGTGACAACACCTGATGCCTATCCTATGCCGAGGATTGATGACCTCCTGCACAACGCTAAACCCGCACCATATATGAGCACGATAGATCTGCGTGCTGGGTACTGGCAAATAAGTGTTAGAGAAGAAGATCGGGACAAAACAGCTTTTGTTACTCCATTCGCAATGTACCGTTTCCGCCGGATGCCGTTTGGACTGCGTAATTCTCCATCCACTTTTCAGCGCATGATGGATCGGTTTCGGATTGCACTTAGCCATATAAAGCTGTTGGTGTACCTGGATGACTTAATCGTCATGTCGGCTACCTTCGAAGACCACCTGAAAGATTTGCAAGACGTCTTCAACAAACTTAAGGAATTCAACCTCACAGCAAATCGTAGCAAATGCAACTTCTGCTGCCAAAAGGTAAAATATCTAGGGCACTATATCACTGCCGATGGATTGCAGCCTGACCATGCAAAAGTTAGTGCCATACTAGATATGCAGCCTCCTCGAAATTTGAAGCACCTACTCTCCTTCATCCAGATGTGTTCGTGGTATAGAAGATTTATACCCAGTTTCGCTAAAGTCGCAGAGCCACTGACGCGCCTTACCAAGAAGAATGCTAGCTGGCAATGGGAGCAAGACCAAATTGACGCGTTTGCAAAGTTACGTGAACTCTTGTCGACGGCTCCTGTTCTTGCTCAAGCGGATGAAACCAGGCCATATACCATAAAAACTGACGCTAGCAGCTACGCGCTCGGTGCGGTTTTGGTGCAGGGGGAGGGTGATACGGAGCATCCTGTAGAGTACGCGAGTCGGCTTCTGACAAAACCGGAGCGGAACTACTCTACGACCGAACGAGAGGCCTTGGCGGTTGTGTGGGCGGTCCACAAGTTCAGAGGATACATTGAAGGTGCCAAAATAACAATCCTGACGGACCACCAAGCCCTAAGATGGCTCATGTCTTTGAAATCGCCAACTGGGCGTCTGGCCCGATGGGCCCTACTTTTACAACCCTACGACATCAGCATCAAGTATATTGCTGGCAAAGTAAATGTCGTGGCTGACTCTTTGTCAAGGCCTAGCTGTGAACCCACATCGGAAGACGCCTGTGGAGTTTGCACAGTGGTAGTTGATATGCCTGCTAAAAACAAAGAGGTAATCAGGAAGGAACAGCATAAAGATGAAGAAATCGTGAAGATAGTAGACAGTTTGGAAGGTAATGAAGAAGAAAAGGCTCGATACTGGAGCAAGAAAGGGTATTTTATGAACAACGGCCTACTATATCGATACAATCAGGACGATGAGGCGGATAACAGCCAGTTAGTCATTCCCAAACACGAACAAGCCAGCATTATGACCACTTACCATAATGACCCAACTGCCGGACACTATGGAGCAGATAAAACTCTCGAACGTGTAGCAAAAAGGTATTTCTGGAAGGGCATGAGACGGGACATCGAATCATACGTCCGTAACTGTATACAATGCCAGCGTTATAAACCCTCAAACCAAAAGCCTGCTGGTCTGCTTCAGACCACAGCCCACAATCAACGCTTTGAAGTGATCGCGTTTGATTTATTTGGGCCATTGCCTCGAACTGCTGACAATCGAAACTGGATCTTCATTGTAGAAGATGTCGCAACCCGCTGGGTGGAGTTATTCGCGTTGGAGCGAGCTACGGCCGAGGAATGCGGTAAAATACTGTTAGAGGAAATAATCCTCAGATATGGGACTCCGCGCCGCTTCATCAGCGACAATGGCACGCAATTTGTTAGCAGTGTCATACAACAAGTGACATATTCCTTGAATATTCAACATGGTTTCACACCTGTCTATCATCCAGAGACCAATCCAGTAGAGCGACGAAATCGAGACTTGAAGACTCAATTAGCTATTCTGGTGGAAGACAATCACATGACTTGGGCAGAGAAGATACCCAGCATCCGATTCGCTATGAATACGGCTTCGTCTTGCTCGACTGGATACACGCCTGCGTATTTAACGTTCGGACGAGAACTAAGAACTCCAGATGATGTTGAGCACGACCTCCGACAGATATTAGACAATGATAACTTCATCAAAGAGGTGACGCCTCGGTTGCGTATGATGGCTGACACTTTAATTCGAGCACGGGAGATTCAGGAAGCAAAAGAAGAAAAGAGAAAGGAGTACGTTGATAAGAAACGACAAGCTTGTCCTGAGTATCAACCTGGCGATCTCGTGTTGGCTACTACTCATGTACTGAGTAAATCCAGTCAAGGGTTCAGTTCAAAGTTGGCTCCGCGACGTGATGGACCATACGTTATCGTTCGGCGACATGGACCCAGCTCTTTCGAGATTGCTAGAACTGACACGAATATCCCGGTTGGCATATATCATGCATCAGCTTTAGTGAGATACCGAACTGACGATACTACGGTGCCAGAGCCCACATTGCCAATCAGGAAAAGAGGAAGACCTCGCAAGCAGAATGTGGTTAAGAAAAACGACGTGGTTAAACGCCGTGGTAGACCGTCTAAGAAAACCCAACAATAGCAGACTCTCCTGTCCTAATCGTCGGGTCGACTTCATGGACAGAGGGGGAGATCTATAATACAACCAACCTATAATTACACAAGACACGTATAGATGTCGTTGGTAACCAGTATTACGGCATACTACACCAGAGCTATTCATCACCGGATGGCGCTAGTGCTGCGTGAGTCTCCACGCCGTACGGAGGGATGGCGCTGGGATCGAGTTAGATCGCGCTATCGAAGTGTTCCCTTATTTTAATGGCCCGGACCCTGTGTGAATGCTGATTTGTACTTACTCGCTAGGGACCTGGTACATGCACTTTATGCGCTCTCACCAGCTGAGTCGTTTTAAGGTCGTATACCAGTTATTATAGTGTTGGGTTCGGTGTGCTCCCTCCCCTCGTGGGGATACACCTCGTTCAGCTCTGTACGCGTTTCTCGTGTAATAAAGTAACTCACACTTACACGTGCGTTTCCACTTCGCGCCCCCGCCTCCCCGCGTTATAATATATGTTTATATTATATTAGATGTATGTATATATTTACATGTATAGCAAATTTATGTATAAGTATTATAATTATGTTTTTTTACTTATGTGTAAGTTAGTTGCACCGCCTACAATTTTTCCGCTTTGCCCTAAGGTTGACTGGTAGATAATGCCTCATGGCATTAAGTCCGCCTTTTGTACGATAAGTTTTCTTTTGTGCAATAAAGATTAAATAAATAAATAAAAAATACTGGTCTTTAACAAAAATATCTTGGTAATATAAATCACTAGCTGTGCCCCGCGGTGTTACCCGCTCATCCCACGGGAACACTAAATTTATTCGGGATGAAAAGTATCCTATGTCCTTCCCCGGGACTGAAACTATCTATATACCGAATTTCATCTAAATCGGTTCAGCGGTTTAAGCGTGAAGAGGTAACAGACAGACAGACAGACAGACAGACAGACAGACAGACAGACAGACACACTTTCGCATTTATAATATTAGTATGGATAGTATCGACAGATTATATACCGCAATAAATTACACCCCCATCACTAGCAGGTCACATTGTTTGCCGCAATTTGATACGCCGATAATCCCGTCAAACACATTTTTACGATACGCCTTACAGGATAACTACCCTAGTTATTTATCCCTGTGTAGATACGGGTGATTCTACAAACGTTTCAACCGACGTCAGTCCCCTGTCATAAATCTTATAGCAATATGCTTTAAATTGACAACATTTCATTTTTTTAACCACTGCTTTTTCCGATATATATTCCGTTAAAAAAGTATCAAGTATTATAAAAGTATACTTTTATTTATTTTATCACAATATCGATACTTTTGGTAAAAAACAATCCACGGAAATTTCTCTCTTATCTGAGGCAGCTTCGTCCCAAATGAATTATTTAAACGAGACGTACAATATGTATGTGGCCCTCACACATTCAAATCCTGCCTTGACCACACAGGGTCTTCTCATACAACCCGTTCAAATTACTACGAACCTTACATACAAATCTCAAGGCTCATGTCAACCGCATTCACTAGAAAGTTTGGCATACTTTGGACGAAATCCTGTACATGAATTTATGACCTGAACAAGGGAAGTGAGCTCGGTATTAAAATAACATAAGGGTTCGGGTTCAGTTGTTCGGCTGTTTACCACGCACCGCAAGTTGTTACGAAATACTGTCGGTTTTTTATGTTGAGGCAACAGAAAATACGTCATCTGTGATAATTTCAATTATCTAGCTATCACGGTTCATGAGATACAGCCTGGTGACAGAACAGACAGGCGGACAGTGCAGTCTTAGTAAATAGGGTCCAGTTTTTACCCTTCGGGTACGGAACCCTGAAAATACGCGTTAACTTGTAAACTTTCAGTTTTGAAATTTTGTGCATACTGAGAAACCTTACTTTGTAACGAGTGTTACGTTTCACATAAAAAACCTGCTCTTGGCAGATTATTTGAATTTGTAATAAAAATGTCTTGGAACAAGCTGAAATAGCATGTTATTTTATTTGTATATCTTTTAGTAAACTTACGCGTCACTGTCTTATTATCTTTTCGTTTTTAACATCCTTAGCAATTTTCTAACCCGGATCTTTGGCCTCGGGCCAATGCTTTGCTGTTTTACCAACAATTGACTTGGCACATTGAGTCTGACGAGCTTGTTTGGTAAAGTTGGTTCATATTAAGCTGACACAGGTTTTGCTGTCAATTTAACGGGAAAATCCGACATTGTACAAAAAAATATCGAATACAGAATATAAAAAAGAAACTATATTTTTTATTTAATGTAAATACATTACAGACATAACACATTATATAAAAAATGCAATAAAAGACGCTTACGAGAGTGTTGTTTGAATGATACTCAAAATATCGGCTCACTCAGAATTTTGCCGTTTATGGCAAGCCTTGGCGCTAATTTTGCCGAGGTTTTTCTTTTTTTCTAGCGTATACTGGTGTCCCACTGCTAGGAAGTATTTTCCCTTAGATTTCCACAACTCCTTATACGGTGCTATTTCTGGTCAATCGTTTAGGCCCAAGTCGCCCTCTCGGCCATCACCCATCATCAGACGTGACTTGATAGCCCATATAAGTATCTGGTGTTTTTTAAACATGACTTGAACTGTATCAGGGCTTAGCCCTCACTACCAGTGAATCGGACTTTGTGTGGGAGTATAACCCGCTAATGGGATTATCTCCGCGCCACAGAAGTACCATTTATCTGGGTACAGTCCGACCAAAAAGAGTAGAAATTAAAAAGTGGCAATACTGTAGTGTCGTCCCTTTCTAATCAATATAAGGAAACGGGGACGACACTACAGTATTGCCACTTTTTAATGTCTATTATTTTTGTTCGGACTGTACATGCGGCCTACGTGCACGTCTAGCGTAACTGTGACACGCGACTCTTTGACGCGCGATAAATGCTATCTGTCACTGTCCTGTCAATACTGTGCGACCAAGACAGGTGACGCTAAGTCGCGCGATAAGCGTATTCACGTCAACCGCCCTGCCCAGTTCCACTCTAGCGTGGCGGCTTTAGTCACCAATACTGGTTCCGGAACTCCTATAAAACTAAAATCCATTAACCTTGGAATTTTAAATTCTAGTTCATATAATAATACAATTTAATCAAACTCGACTTGTAGTATATTTGAATTGCAAAATGTTGAAACGGATGATGATTTTTCGGTCGTATTGCTGTCCTTTCAGTGACAAAACACAAAAGTTATACTTCGTGACTTAGTGACTCAGAAGCTGTTACTAAACATGAGAATTATTTCTTTTTTACTACATCCGACAGTCTCCATTCCCACACAGCATGCACGACATTCAAAGCGTATAAATGCCTTAAAAAGAATACTAGGGCGTAAATAAAGCCATTACTTTTCCGCACATCTCTTAACACGGCGCTTGTATGCGGCACTCGTAAAACGGTGTCAAAGGTGTGTCTTTACGACCTTGGAACAAGGAGCGGAAAGTTGTATGTTCTTGGATCGTTGAATGAGTACAATAGGGAATACTCAGTAGGTAGAGAATACTTTGTGGCATTTTTCCCGCTTTTTAGGGTTCCGTACCCAAAGGGTAAAAACGGGAACCTATTACTGAGACTTCGCTGTCCGTCCGTCCGTCCGTCCGTCCGTCCGTCTGTCACCAGGCTGTATCTCAAGAACGGTGATAGCTAGACAGGTGAAATTTTTACAGATGATGTATTTATATTGCCGCTATAACAACAAATACTAAAAATATAATAAAATAAATATTTAAGGGGGCCTCCCGTACAACAAACTTGTTATAGATTATGGTTCATGCGCGAGTCGGACTCGCACTTGCTCAATTTTTTTATAGGTAGTTTTATATTATTGTGCAATGAAGATGAAATGTTCCTCCTTATGAAATGAAAAATCATCTTAATGATGGAAAATTTTCAAGTTTAATAGACAGAAAGTATAGCCGCTTCTTGACCTATTTGAAGAGCAATTAAAATTGTTGGATACAAGTTCTTTTTGTAATATCAGTGACTTAACTCGAAATGTCATTGCCATATTCCCAATTAGGAATATCTTTATTTTATTGCGCATAAAATTAGATCTTGTGCTATTGGAACTGCGTTCAATCGCAATTGGAAAGTTGGCATTTCGGTTTTTGCTATGTTTGAAACACATAACCTGTATTTGAGATGTCATTCTGCTCTTCGTAGCTCCGTGCTGCCTCCTCGTGTATATTTCAGTGAATAAGTGTACGCACTGTTTTACAGCGATGGCTGTAAAACTGGTTTATAAATTACTTGTTACAGTTTCACGCGAAAACAGTATGTTTTAAACCAACTAAAAAAGATGAATCAGTAACTTTTTCAAGCTTTTATTTAGTTCCATTTATCCTGGTGCCTGTCTGTTAGAGCTTCGTCACACTTGCGATTTGCTGACAATTTTGGTATGAAATTTGCGATAACCCAGAAGTAAAATTGTAAACTACTTCTGATGCTGACCGTACAAGTCATACAACACACTGCACCTCATGACTGACCTTTTTTTTTCATAGAAACCTCCCGCTCTGCCGCATATCACGTGGCCTGTGTGTAAACCACCTTATAATTCAAACTGAGACTTTGGAAACTGTACTCTGCTGTACTCAGAATGATTAGTTTTAACCGCAGTACATGTTGCTAATGTATCAAGTTACACACGAGTATATCAGATGTAAAGAGCAGTCTACACGTTTAACTCTACTCCAATTGGCGAGCGAGTTGAAAGCGAGGCGATTGCGCAATGAATTCGCCGCGGTACAATAATATGGCCGCCGCAAACTCACTTTCAACTTGTGTTGTAAAAAACTCGAGTCCCGGTGTCCTAATTTTAAAACTCGACTTACGATAATAGAAAGCTCGCTGAACTCGAAGACCGAGTCCCGAGTCAACCGTTTTTTTCTAGCCGGACAGTTTTTTTCTCCTAATTAGATCGAAAGAGCTCGTGATTCTGAGGAGAATATAACTAAAATATCGAAAAAAAAAAAAGTGGGGTACACACAACAACTTTAGAAAAAATGGCCCAAATATAGAGTGCCCCCGGCATGTTTATTAGGTGGCCTTTCCCACCCAACCTGATTCTAGAGTCTTCGGAATCAGGTTAGTGTAGCATGCCCTTTACATATTATCATACGTCTAACATTAATGTGCGGTAAATCATTCACGCGTGCTGATTGTCAAATGAATAAATAATAGGCTTGTAGATTTATGTAAAGTTTTGTATAGGCTTGTAAAGTTTTGTACCTAAATTTATACCTAGTTTTAAGAATCTGAAATTATTGTGCGCCATTCATCCTATTATTTTATTTTAATTTAATTTATTTCACTCGACTTGTATACCATGACAATATTTTATTTATACTTAATTATTTAAAACTGATATGTAAAATCGAATATATTTAGTCTTTAGTTTTTAAGGAAATTGCAATGCCCTGACAGGGCGTCATGTATTGACTGCTTGATATGTAAACACCCCACTGTACCTACTCATGACAGCAATAAATGAATATGAATATGTCACGATAATTACATCAAGGTGATAGATAGTAGAAGGAAAAGTAAAAGGAAAAAGGAAAAAAGGAAGACCGAGACGGTCCTATAATATGTAACAAATAAAAGAAAAAATATATGCTTCATAATAATAATAAAAAGTAAAAGAAAAAGCGGAGTGTAGATGAGTTGGAAATTGTTTCACCGACAAGAGCCTAACTTTTAAATTTAATGATGATGAAATGTATGTCTCACTATCCCTCTTTTGTGAGGATTAGACGCATAATGTTCTAAAGTCCCAAAATTTGCAAAACGCAAAATGTCCCTGAATACGAATGGTCCTGGTAACAGATGGAAACATTAGATCCATTTTATTCTAACGCTAAACAACCGAGCAGTTTACAAAGTTTTAGAAATATATGCTTGTGACTGTTTTAAGCTAAACTTGAATTAGTTTTAAACTGCGATTATAATTATTGATTTGCGCATTATGAAAATTGATACATATAAATGTAAAACGATGGATATTATACGTATACTTAAATGAAACTATAGAACTATAGTGTCTATACTGTATGATTGTTAAAGGAACCATACCTCTGAATTTCAATACAATGTGAACTCAAAAACAATTGTCTTTTCATTTCAAACTAAGGTATAGTAAACATATTTTAATTCGATACATATTTTGTAAAATTCCACATTTTCCCATTACAATCGTTCAAGCAGTATACATTACGGTTCATTATGTTTTTCTCCCACAGAAAGAGGTGTATCCATGGCAAGATGCAGCTAATCCCACAACGCCTACAGAGTTGTTTCTGAATGAAGACCGCATGAGAGCTGTAGTACAAGGTACCGTTTTTAAAAATTCAATTATTTCCTAATCCTAGTGTGAATGTCATCTCCACGCACGCTCACTTCCTAGCCGAGGCAGGACGTAAAACTTTAGACAAACACTACTCTTCAAAACCTCGTATCTAGTTAGTAAATTGATACAGAGATACGAGCTTTGTTTCAAGTAGTTATTTGTTACTTAGTGACTTTTGGTTGTCAACAGACGATATGTATGTGATAATTTTGTATGAGAAAAAGATTGCAATTAAAATTCTGACTTGACAACTACTGCCGTCAAAAAGAGATGTCTTATTTAATTATTACTCAATTATTTCATGTCAATTCTATTTGAAGTAAAAAGTACGCCTCTAAAATAGACATCTGGCCGAGTTTTTTGTAGACCGTTTCTGAGAAACTTTCTTTTTTAACATTATTTAATTAGAGAGAGATTTATTCGACTCATTTTCCGGCTCGTAAGTCCTTTGGAAGAATCGTTTATTTCCATAAACAGTGTTATGAAAATTAACGACAGTTTGCTAATGTACTCCTCGAAATTGGCTTTTTAACTTAGGTGTTTATTAGTGGAGTATATTACAGGTTTTTGAAATAAAGGGGCTTCTATTGCTGCAATTTGTAGCCCGGCCATTATTTGCATCTTGCCCTAGCGTAGGGTGACAGAGAAGGACGGCCATAGTTGCCGGCCACAAATTGCATCAAAACGTGGCCCGTTTAGAAGCCCCTTAAAATTAATTGTGTTTATAGATAAATACTAAATATACAGTAATTTACCAACTTAAATTTAATTTGCAATGTTTGGTCGGGTCAAAGCGGGTCGGATTTTAAAGTTATCTTCGACATTCAATGCATGACGAAAATGTTTTTTTGAGAATGTCAATCGATTCTATTTTTTATCGTGATCAAATGGCTATGTATAGCAATGCAATTCAATGCGATGTATTGCAATGCAATTCAATGCGATATATTGCAATGCAATTCAATGCAATGTATTGCAATGCAATTCAATGCAATGTATTGCAATGCAATGTATTGCAATGCAATTCAAAGCAATGTATTGCAATGCAATTCAATGCAATGTAATACTATACAAATATGCTTTTTTGCACCCCAAAATACATTTACACATGAAATCATTTTTTTAAACCAAATGTTTATGTTCCAATGAAATGCCAAAAAATAAATGGCGTGTCTCGAAAAAATGTGAGAAAGTATCAAGAATGATGTTGATGATCAGATGATATCTTTTACCGATTGAAAAATGCCGGTTCCTGTTTATACAGTCGATGTGAATTATTGATAAGGAGGGCGATAAATTATCGCTTTGAGGCGAAAGTGCAGGACGTATTCTGGTGAATACGGTATTTGGTGACAGCTCAAATCAGCTACACTTTATGAAATGTCAAAAACGATCTGTTAGTATGAAGTTCTATGAAGATACTGGCTTGTGAGGTCATAAAAATCAGCAGTCAAAATAGGTACGTCTTCTTTTAAGTTTTACTCCAATTAAAAATAGTATAAATTAGGAATTTAGTTCCGTGAATTTTTGAATGAGTATTTAGTGATTTCAATGATACAGTTTATTTTCAGTATTGTCAAATACCGTATTAAATATTCACTCTGCTATAGTTATAATACAGAATCGTAATGCCGGTTGTACACACTCGCCGAGACAGGGCGGGACCGGCATGCCGTCGCTTTGGAACTCTATGAGTAAATGAAGGACGGCATGCTTGTCTCGCCCTGTCTCGGCGAGTGTGTACAACCGGCGTATTGTTTTATCTTCGGTTTCTGCAAATGTTACACATTTAAATAAAACATTCTAAAATTATTATTTCGCGTAAGTATATTAATTATTTGAGTTATCCTGACGTGTCAGTAGCTATTATAGTTACTGTTGTTAAAAGTTGTCGCCATAACGAAGATGCAACGACTTTTCGCGACAGCGACAGCGGTAGAGCGAGATCCGAGCGCGTCGGCCATATGAGTGAGCGAGACACACGCACCTACACCGCTGCCGCTGTCGAAATATCGTGTCATCTCCGTCACGCACTCTGAGCGTTGCTCACTGTAAGAAGCGGTCCACATTCAATTATAGATACTTAGGCATCGGATAATCGGATACTTTTATACTTAAACTTTGGCAGCGGCTTTTTTGTTCAGTTGTAGGCATAGGCGGCTTTGTTTGTGGTATGAGTGAGATAGCAATAGAATTTTGACAACTTTAGGTATCAAATTTCCGATCCCTAATTATAGATGCTGATGTGTAGATTTGTTGGTGGAAAATAATCTCTAAAAGGACCTGCGTGGATCACGTTTAAATAATACAATTTGTAAAAACATTTTAGAATCATAAAAATAAAATAAACACAACAGCAAAAATACAACAGTAACAACACAACAACAACAACAACAACACAACAGTAACGATATGTACCAGCGACAAAACAATTTCTGAGAAACATCGAATAAAATTTTTCATCAAAAGTTTTTACGTAATCCCCATTACAGAAAAATGCATTATTCCCAACACGGAACTCTTAAAATTGATCCCGACCGTAATTATATTTCGTCTAAAAGGAAAACTGTCCTAATTCAATAGAATGCCCGGTAACTTTTTTCCCATAAATTTGCCCCCCACTTGATCAGAATACGCCATCGCCACCTTGTGATTTAATTTATTACCAGCTTATCGTACCCCTCTTACGATGGCAGTACGTAGAAAAATCGAATTACTCCCGAGTTAATGAGGTGATGTGTTTACACCGTTAATGGAGGAAAAATGCTGAAAAAATACTTCCTGATCTGAAAATTATGCGTTTCAGTCATTTTTTCCATGGTTAATGTATTTTTAGAGCAACCTTACAACGTACAAACGAACACACTAATAACTGTACATTTGTTAACCTAATAGGTAATATAAACCTTAGTACGTTTTTTTTATCGATTCTATGTTTTTATGTGGAAATACCACATTTTTATTTTTAATAAATAATGACACAAAGGTAAATTAAGAAAAAAAAAATTGAAAGCGATCCACTACAATCTAAGCAGGACACGAACCTGCGACCTCTGCGAGTACAACGTGTTAAGGTTGGGTGTATACTTATCAGTGTCTTCGTTTGTACAATATAAACTTTAGGACAATTTTTAACCTCTGATAAATGAAGTGTTAGATTATATAAATGTAAAAGACAGTAAAATAAAAAACTGGCTAAGTGCGAGTTGGACTCGCGAACGAAAGGTTCCTTACCAATATCGAGAAAAAAACATGATTATCGTTTTTTTTATTGCCCTAGGGCAGGTTTTCCAAATGTATTCTTGCTTCCGTGACTGTAATTTGAAGTTAACCTGTTAATATAAAGTTTATTTTAAAATAAACACATACAATATAATATTTACAATATTAAAAACTACAGATAGACATTAAAAGAAAGGATAATTATTATGTACAATTTTTAAAACTAAAACACGAGTTATCTCGGGACTGTTTTTGACAGCGACAAAACCTTGAAAAGGGTCTTCGTTTTCTCGCCCATAATTTAATTAAACCTTGATACAAAGATCAAAGCTTAAAGAAAAATTAAAATAAGTTACCTGGTGGAAGGGACCGGGAATTGAACCCGGTACCTCTGGATTGCCGGTCCAGTGCGTTAGCAAAGAACCTCACCAAATATCACCAGGGGGGAGGGGGCTTCAAAAAGTAGCCGAAAAAACCTCGCGTGATTTTTGCACAAACCCTTTGAGCTTTGATTCTGTGGTGTAAATGATGATGTGGACAATGTAAATTTATGAAATATATTGTATGTCTCATTTTATAATGCGGGGTACACGCATTATAAAATAAGACATACAATATATTTCATAAATTTACATTTCTAACTTAATTGTTTTAAAATATATTTGGTACTTAATATGTATAATTTAAATTAATTTGTCATTTTTTATTTGTCTTTTTTAGGGTTCCGTACCCAAAGGGTAAAAATGGGACCCTAATACTGAGACTTCGCTGTCCGTCCGTCACTCCGTCCGTCGTCCGGCAGTTGAAATTTTCACAGATGATGTATTTCTATTGCCGCTATAACAAGTACTATTCCTCGTCAGTTGCCATTGCGACTTGGGCTCCCCTTTTTGCTTACCATCAGGCGAAGTGGAGCCACTATGTTGTGCCGTTATAAAAAAAAAAAGTACTAAAAATAAAATAAAATAAATATTTAAGGGGGGCTCCCATACAACAAACCTGTTATAGATTATGGTACGGAACCCTTCATGCGCGAGTTGGACTCGCACTTGCCCATTTTTTTATTCACGTATCATAAGTTATTGATTATAGTCGATAAGTTAGTGTACCTTGTCATATTGTATAGTCTGTAAGCGTGTATAAAATTTACACGTCACTTCAGCGACCGCGATGCGTGACTTTTCTCTTATATTTAAGATCATAATTTATCAAGGTACAACTACCAGCAAACTTTTAGAGCATAACCTTGACTGCGCAGTAGCCGATTTACGTACAAATGTACATGCGCAGATCCGGCCATTTTTGTTCTGAAAGTTTGCCGGCAACTATACCATATTTGTGTAAATAAAGCCTATTAATTTATTTATTCATAAGTATATCAACTCCTGTACGATGCATCTTAAGTAGCGAAAAGTCACTTACTAGCAAATTAAGTAATTAAAAATGTGATAATAAGGATAGCCTAGCTGATTCAAACGCTTGAGTCATATGAATGAATTCACTTCCATGCAGTTGTGCAGCTCGTAGCACATAGAATAAAAAATTTAGTGAATAACTTGATGTACCTACATCTTGGACATAAACTCTTAAACCCAACAGAAATAAGAAATGACGAGTCCTTTCAAATTCGGTTTTCTCTATTTGACATTTACATAAGTAATCTGCAATTCTTATGCGTATCATATTGCTCACGGCGTGCATCGCACTTAATATACTACATCCACATCCGTTTGTTTGTCTGTGGAGATGCAATCTGATGCGGAGTGGAGAGTAAACATCAAGTAAGCAGTACAATAAAGCACAGTAGTGTGAAACCAGAAGCGAATACAATAATAGATTAGATTAGATTAGATTATATTTATTTCACACATATAGGGATACATTATAAATTACACATAGTCAATTTACACGAATCTACACGGTGATCGTCAACATAATAAACAGATTAAACAAATACAACAATTCTTTATCGCACACCAACAAGAAAAATCTTACATTTGAAACCTTAATTTAAAAATGGTACACGATATGCGGTCTCATTGTTAAAGAGTGATCTCTTTCAGACAACCTTTGGGTAGAGGAATGAGCAAAAAATAAACAAATAGTAGGTGGTGAGATAGAAAAATCAGTAACATAAATAACATATAAGTCAAACGAACAATACTTAAATAAATAATTTTATCTACACCCATCTTGTTAAATTCCTATAACAAGTTCAGATATTATAGGTAAGGACCTGCATTACTTGGCAGCGACCAAAATCAGAGATGTGATTTCATAACAGTACCGTAGTCACCGCGAGGCGAGGCGAGGTCACCATTACAATCAAATTGCGCGCCGCGCGAGTCACCTCATTTGTTCAGTCGAGTTCATTTACATCTACACACTTACGAGAACAAAAATATCTGAACATGACCCTATTGTCAGGAGCATAAAATCGTGTTCAGATATTTTTGTTCTCGTAAGTGTGTAGATGTAAATGAACTCGACTGTTCCTCTGCTCCGCGGACTGACTGGCAGTACTGAATGTTTCATATTTTCGGAAAGAAAATCTATGATAATGATTATGAATATGTGTGTAGATAAACTGTACAAAATTAGGTCTTTAAATAACCACACTCGTATTTTAAGACCTCTCATTATGTAGCAGTTGCATAAACTACTAGTATACCTACTACACTAGTACATACTTAAATAAATATATTTAGAGGTAAACATACAGAATCAATACATAGTATAAAACAAAGTCACTTCCTGCTGTCTGTCTGTCCATATGTATGCTTAGATCTTTAAAACTACGCAACGGATTTTGATGCGGTTTTTTTAATCGATAGAGTGATTCAAGAAGAAGCTTTATATGTATAATACCTATATGCATAGTTTATCAGCATTGCACCCGTGCGAAGCCGGAGCGGGTCGCTAGTAATTGAATAAATATGCTAATTAACAAATAGGTACATGTCATACAAGATTGAAAGTGGAACGTCATACACATACACAAATAAGTATGACTTACTTTTCTGCATGTTTATTTCTCCTGTCCTCCGTTTCCAATAGCCGGAGAGCGATTTTAACCCGCCAGCTTTATAGCCACAGGCGCCGTGACTTGGGCCCTTCTGTATTCAACTCTGTTTATGTGTAGTTTTAACGGATTGTCAAGTTTATGAGGAATGGAATAAAATGTTGTATGTGACATGACCCGTGGGATTTCAAAACACTGAGGGTTTGGAGCAAATGTTAACGTATTAGTTTGGTTCGATGGTAAGCTTTTTTTAGTAAGTACCGATTCGAAACATGTCGAGCGTTATTCGACTTCTACGACGTGAGTAAACCCGTTTTTAGGGTTCCGTAGTCAACTAGGAACCCTTACAGTTTCGCTATGTCCGTCTGTCCGTCTGTGCGGCTTAGCTCCGTGATCATTAGTACTAGAAAGCTGAAATTTGGTATGAGTATGAGTATGTATCACGCCAACAAAATGGTAAAATAAAAACTTTTTTCGGGTACCTCCCGTACACCGAAAGTGGGAGTGATATTTTTTTCGTTACAACACTAGTATGTGGGGTGGGGGGTCGTTGAATAGGTCTTTTAAAAAAAATTTACCCTTCAAACATGATTTTTTGATAAAGTCAGCAGTTTTGTAAATATTCGCTCCAGAATTACAAAAATAGCGTCACCCCTCTAACATTTCAATAACGGGTCGAAAAATTATGGAAAATATCATAAAAATAAAGCCTTATACGCACTTTCAATAAAAACTATATTGAATAAAAGCGGTCGAGCCGTTTTTGAGTTATCGCAGAAATTCATAATTTTCTTTAAAATGACGTCAGTGCCGCGCGGTGTCCTTATACTTCGAACGTTACACATATTACTTAAGTGCCATACTGTTTTAAAAAATTTCGCTCAATCTGGCGCGTATAATCGATAACTTCCAGAAGGTAATAAGTAATTACAGTCACTTTGGCGTTTACGACCATTTTATAGAGCTTGAAATCTTTCTCGTAATTTAAACCTCGGATGGGCCAGTACGGGACCCTACACTGAGCGTGGCCCGACATGCTCTTGGCCGGTTTTTTAAAAGATAGAGTGATTCAAGAGGAAGTTTTATACGTTTAATACATGCATAGTATATTTAGTATCAGCATTGCACCCGTGCGAAGCCGCCGGGTTAGTTAGGTTATAATTTTAACCAACAGTGCATAGGAACTTCTGTTATTCATTAGATAAGGGAGCCAGTCGAAGTTTATTTAATTAAAACTTGCCCGGCAACGGCAAAGCTTTAAAACTAAGAAAGTGGTTAAGCTAGTTTGAAGCGCAAATACTGCACGTTTCCTGATTTTGCCGTTCGGATTCGAGCTAATGGAAATTGGAATTAATTTCAAATGGAAAATGCTGTTCTGTCATTTCAAATGACGCAATGACGAATAATAGTTGTGTTTGATTACAAGTTACAAGTTTAAGAAACATTATTCCTTAAAAAAAAAAAATTTTTTTTCATTTTATGATTACCTACCGACTTTTTGAAATAAAGAATACTTTTCCCTGAGTTCTAGATAGTAACATAACTATTTCATGATTTCATTGCGTGCAGTCGAAAATAAGTTGAAAAACCAGTTTTCTGCGTGAATTTCCGAGAATGAAAAAAAAAATGTAGGATACAAATATATAGTTACCAATAAATCGCAATGGCCCTGTTCTAAGTAGTATCATTGATGATAATATGTTAAGAAACATAATTAATAATACTCTTTATTGTGCACCACAAAATAAAAAGAAGAAAACAAAAGCAATAAAAATGCATTACAGTTGGTAATAACATGCGGTTTCATCACTAAAAAGCGATCTGTTTGATCATAGAAAAAATGTCTCAAACAATCAGCATTTTTGAACGGATAAGGAGTATTGAGCTGGCCAGTGGACCGGAGCTGTCTAAAATTGACCAATCACCGTCATCAGATTTAAATACACTTCTTTTGGGCTTCACAAATACGGAGCCCGATTGGTTCAATTTCTCCGCTCTGTTTCAGTGGACAGACTAAAGTCCAAACAAGTTCGAAATTAACAATAAATCAGGTACATAAATCAGTACCATTGAGGCCAGGGTAAGGTTGAATCCGAAATAGCTTATGTTTATTGAACGTTCTATTCAGTTAGGCCCTTTGGCCACAAAGGCTAGAAGTATAGTTCTAGGTTTCTTGTTAATATTTCAATTATAAAGACAAATGGGGGAAACTTTGTTATTGATTGGCTGACAAAACCACAACGGTTTGAGCTAAATTATCTACTATTTTATATTATTACGGTGCTATCTGTAAGTAAAAAAATGTCACGATCAAATGCGTTGGTTGGAAATAACTCAATATGTCATGAAACACAGAAAAAAAATGTCTTTTACTAATTAAAATAGCAAATTTAAAATTGTCTTTAGAATCCTCATAATTCTACAAAACAATAATTATACAAAACTATGTACCTACTTAAACACACTTTTCGAGGCAGAAATAAATGGCAATTTACTTATTTTCCTTAAACAAATGTGACCGTCCATGACTAAAGGGTCCTTATGGCAGGTATTGAGTTAAGCACAGGTTCTAAATCTATGGTAAATAAGCTATTTAGCACAGAAAGAATCATGACCCTAAGTCTCATACTTTTTTTTTTTAAAAACATCATACTTACACTTGCTAAAATTTCACTTTTGAGAAAACGTCAAAAGAAGTTTGAAACTAACTTTAAGTATGTTCCCATTGGAAGTTACATAGATTATGATTGATTTTGTATCTCAAGGGGTTTTTCTATTGAACTCAGTCATGGTTTCATCAATGTGACTTCCAGATCCTGAGAAAACAGCCTTTGATAACAGCAACACGCTTATAAGAATGAAATTAATAAAACATGTTTTTCAGCTTTGTCTTTAATTATGTTGTAATCTGAACTATTGTATAAAGTAGGACATATTTAAACTTACATTTTAGGATATAAATAAAATCACATAGTTAACGAAATATCATTATTATAATGTAAACGTGATAATTATTATACTTTTCATCTTCCCCTATAACAATAACAAATTTAGTACAGTGAGTTTTAAAATATATTTATTCAGTCCACTGGAGTATCACAAAATTATCATTATTGTTCTACAAGTTTTATTTTTTTATTTATATACGATTAAAGTTACGTAAATTTGACTCCCATACATTTGGGAAAAGGGTCCTTATGACCAATCACAGACAAAACATATTAATAATTCCAATATGGCACAATATTAACATTATTTATTTCCTAATCTTGTATTAACACAGAATACCGAAGAAAAAAGGTTATTATAAATTTACTCAAAATCTTTATCTGTAAGGAGTTATTCTCATTTAACGTCAACGAATAATTTACACAGTCGGTGACTACTAAGGAACTATTCATAAATCACGTAATAAAGATAATTTCACGCGATTTCTGATCTGACGCGATAAGGGCGAGGGGGGGGGGGGACACATTCCAATTATAATCATTTACACTTTTTGGCCTTGTCGAATGCGTTTGCTTACAAATTGTAGGCGACCGCATTCGACTGGGTGAAAAAGTGTAGGTACACATATTAATGACCTTGACTGTATGTACATATTATTTTTGCATTAAATTTTAAATTAACTAACAACAATCAGATATAACATGTCGTTCGACGCGCGCCGAGAGATGTTTTGACGTCAGACGAAAAATGTAGTACCTACCTACATTTTACGTACATTTTACGTAAAATCTAAAATGACCATAGGTACTTAGCAAAGAAATAGTTGTAAGCAAGTTTATCTATTGACCTTTGTCATTCTTGTATGCACTTTCCCACAAAGACCCTTTTCTACTAAACTTAAAACTCCGTTTTAATAAAGAAAGAATTAACGTACACAACTGAAACCAAGGTACAAATACAGCTCTATCTTTGTATCTATATATATATTACGCGAGGCCGATTTTTGTACATCCCATCAGATCTACAGTTATAGTCCGATTTTGATAAATGATATGTCATTAGATTCGTCTCATGCTGGAGAGGTGCATAAAACTCTTGGATTTTTAATTTATTCCTGAAGAAGTACTGAAAAATGGATTTGAAAAAACTACTGTGCGCTAACCACGTGACATTGACCACGTGACCTGTGATCCCTATTTTGACATAAGATGACCAAATAATAATAACCATGATTTGCTCACAAACCTGTAGTAAGTTGTTCAGCATGATGAAATATTATTTTTGAGTCGGCAATATAATATCCGCAACACTTAAAACATGTACGAATATGCAAAAATAATTTTACAGTTTGTTGACAATGAATGACAGTAACCATATATTCTGTCAACTTTGAATGTATTTTTTATTGGGGGCTATTATGTCAATGATTTAAATTGCCAGGTTGTTTTTCTTTTTAAAATGTTGATATGGAAACTTTTTTCGCATACCTGTTAAAAATGAGGATGAAAAAGCCGGTTAAGTGCGAGTTGGACTGGTGCTTGCAAGACTAGAAAAACTGACCGTCATTCAAGAATAGATTATTTTTATAGGCGAGTTTTACAATAAATCAAAGCAGAAAAAATGTAGTAAAACTAATTTAAACGTCATTCAAATAAGTAATGATAGATTAAATATGATTATATAAGTCCATCAAAAAAATTATTCCAAGGAAAATGGCATGAGTTATGGTAAATTAAATAGTATTTTACAAGAAAAAACTTAGTCCTTCCGCTTGCATGTCGACGGGATGGGAAATGTGGTCGAGTTGAGAATATGGACGACTTGACAATGTAGCTAAGTTGGGAATGTACCTATCTACATTGGTAATATGGATGAGTTGGTAAAATGGACAAGTTGGAAATGTGGTCAAGTTGAGAATATGGGCGAGTTGGCAATGAAGACGACTTGGTAATACGGACGAGTTGGTGATATGGAAGATTTGGCAATAAAGACGAGCTGATAATAAGGACAAGTTGGTATTGTAAACGAGTTGGGTGTATCGTCGAGTTGGGAATATGGACGAGTTGGGAATATGTACGATGAGTTGGCAATGTGGATGAGTTGGTAAAATTGACAAGTTGGGAACATGGACAAGTGGGCAATGTGGACGAGTTCGCATTATGGACGAGTTGGCAATGAAGACGAGTTGGTAATACGGACAAGTTGGCAATGAAGACGACTTGGTGATATGGAAGATTTGGCAATAAAGACGAGCTGATAATAAGGAAAAGTTGGTATTGTAGACGAGTTGGGTGTATCGTCGAGTTGGGAATATGGACGAGTTGGAAATGTGGATGAGTTGGCAATGTGAATGAGTTGGTAAAATTGACAAGTTGGGAACATGGACAAGGGGGCAAAGTGGACGAGTTCGCATTATGGACAAGTTGGCAATGAAGACGAGTTGGTAATACGGACAAGTTGGTAATATGGACGAGTTGTCAATGTGGATGAGTTGGGAATATGGACGAGTTGGGAATGTGGATGGGTTGGCAAAATGAACAAGTTGAACACGGACGAGTGGGCAATGAAGACGACTTGGTAATACGGACGAGTTGTCAACGTGGACGAGTTGAGAATATGGACGAGTTGGGAATGTGGATGAGTTGGCAAAATGAACAAGTTGAGAATATGGACGAGTTGGCAATAAAGACGGGCTGATAATAAGGATGAGTTTGTATAGACGAGTTGGGTGTATCGTCGAGTTGGGAATATGGACGAGTTGGAAATGTGGATGACTTGGAATTGTAGACGAGTTGGGCCTATGGACAAGTTGGAAATGTGGACGAGTTGTATTTGTGGACGAGTTAGCAATACGGACGAGTTGGCATTGTTGATGAGTTGGAAATGAAGACGAGTTGGCAATGTAGATGAGTTGGGTGTATGGACGAGTTGGAAATGTGGACGAGTTGGCATTGTGGACGAGCAAGTAATATGGACGCGTTGGCATTGTGGATGAGTTGGGAATATAAACGAATTGGCAATGAAGACGAGTTGGTAATACGGACGAGTTGATAATATGGACGAGATTGGCAATAAAGACGAGTTCGTATTGTAGACGAGTTGGGTGTATGGACGAGTAGGAAATGTGGACGAGTTAGCAATATGGATGAGTTGGCATTGTGGACGAGTTGGGAATATGGATGAGTTGGCAATAAAGACGAGTTGATAATATGGACGAGTTGGCATTGTAGATGAGTTTGGTTTATGGACGAGTGGGCAATGTGGACGATTTGGCATTGTGTACGAGTTGGGAATGTGGACGAGTTGGAAATATGGACGAGTTGGAAATGTAGACGAGTTATAATTGTGGACGAGTAAGCAATATGGACGCGTTGGAATTGTGGACGAGTTGAGTATATGGACGAGTTAGCGATATGGTCGAGTTGGCATTGTGGACAAATTGGGAATATGGACGAGTTGCCAATGGAGACGAATTGGTAATATAGATGAGTTGGCGATGCAGATGAGTTGGGCGTATGAACGATTTGGCAATGAGGACGTGTTGGGTGTGTGGACAAGTTGGGATTGTGACCCAGATGGGAATATAGACGAGCTGATATTGTGGACGAGTTGGCAATGTGGAATAATTAACATGTTACCCTAACATGCGAAACTTGATTGTAGAAATAACCTACATATGATGCAAATTTCAAAAAATCGACGCTCTCAATCATAAATCATATGTGAATTAATGACGTCTGGCTGATCATTCTTATTCTCATTCAAAATAAAATTTGACAAATTCTGCTGTCAACAAAACAAATTGATTTTATAAGGCTTCCGTTTTTACCGACTATGGTAAGGAACCCTACAATTAGGTTTATATCATAGACTTGAGAGTATAGATAGCATCTCCCTCACTCTTCTGTCAGACACTATTTCAATGAGAGGAAAGACGAAAGTTTGAATTTGGAAGTCGGGTATTAGGCCTTCAGCTCTATTAAAAAAAATATGTCTTAATATTCTTTTTTCAAACATTTTTAGCTGTTTTATATATTGGTTTTTATTTATTACACATATTTGACACATTATTTTTTTTTATGGTGGAGTATTGTTGGTCAGTTATTTATTTAGATTAATAAATAGGGTTTGATTAAGTATACCTAGCGTAAGAATTTCAAACACAATGTGTAATTGTTATCGAATAAATGATTGATGATGATGACATGGCAGCACCCCTATTAAGAAAATTTGCACGATCTATTGAATTTCATTAAAAAAACAAGCATTGATAATAGTGGTTTTTCGTGTATCTATAAACGTTTTATACTCTCTATTTCATTCAATTGAGTTTATGTAACATTTTTTATTATCACTATTTTTAAGTATTTATGAATACATAAACAGTTACGCACTACATGATTTCCTTTTTAAAACCTGCGTAGGTAGTGAGTGCCCAAATCTGTCGTTTCGATTCATGTGCTATTTCTGGAAATTGATAGAAATCGATCAAATCGATAAATTTATGTCCTGAAGAAAGAACAACAAATTAAAATTCTACCAATCTTATGTTCGGTCCTATGAAAATATGTCAATTATTTTTTTAAGATATGGGATTATTTTTATGAATTAAATTTTTCCATAAATCGAATAATATGCATTTTATTTGTGAAGCAGATCAGCAGATGACATGTTATGAATGCACAAGTTATTTTTACAAAAGAGTTGAAAAAGTTGTCACGATGAAGCTGGCAGTTGGCTATCAGGCCTGGCTCTAGCCTGGCATGTTTTAACGTTTTTAAAACATCATTTTAACGTGTTTTTTTACAGTATTTATTCTTCGTTCGCCAAAAAATTCTTATCGATAAAATAGTTATTTTCTGTAACACTACCGGATTTCCATATTCTAGCGGCGGTTCGACGCCGCAACGGGCCTCTAGTTTTACTATAATGCATAAAACAAAAAAATTATAATTTTGAAGGATTTTACAAAACAGCAAATATCTCCGTAACTAGAAACTGCCATAAGGACCCTTTTCTCATGGACGGCCACAAATATTGGTACCCAATATAGAAATAACTTGCCGTCTCTGTATAGCGGGTGGGCGGCACTTTTAACGGGAGGCAGGGAGTGTCCATACTGTACGTTAGTACTCTTTATTATACTGTGGTATAGGCCTGACCTTATAAAGGTCGCCGGAAGGCGCTGGATGCAGGTCGCTTCCAACCGGTATATATGGAAGTCCAAAGGGGAGGCCTATGTTCAGCAGTGGACGTCCTATGGCTGAGATGATGATAGCCCTGAAATCGCTTTGTAGGATAAGGAACTATACTCGTAACAGCAATTTCTAAATTTTAGAGCACCTCAAGTGTCCCATATATAAAATACATTAGATTCCAATATAAAACAGGATAGAGACTTCTTAAAAAAAAATATACCTGATAAAATTTTTTGGTATTCTTAGTTCAGTCTTTGATATAGTAAACAATGTATACCAATAAGGTGCTGCCAAAAAAAAAAAAAATATTACAGAAACTAAATTTTAATTGGACCAAAAGCGAACAACTTGTAAAATGTCTACGTTTTCCTTTTAAAACATTGAAGCAAAAATAAATAATTAAAACATTCCTTTTAACTTCCTCTTACCTACAAACACGTTTATTTGATATCATTTGATCTTCGTCTTGCTATTTTTATACTGACTAAAGAAATCCTGTTGCTTAGTTGGCGCAGTTTGTAGTGCACAATACACAATGTACATTGTTATTGAATAAATTGAATTGAATTGCACACCGCCTACTGAGTCGGCGGTCCTGGGTTCGAATCCCGGCCGGGGCAAATATTTGTGTGACGAATTTGAATATTTGTTCCTGGGTAATGGATGTTATCGAGATATTATGTATTATCGTCGTCTAGTGCCCATAGTACAAGCTTTGCTTAGTTTGGGACTAGGTCGATTTGTGTAAAATTGTCCCTTAATATTTATTTATTTAAAGATAATTTTACTCTAGCTATGGGCGTCTTAAGTTATGGAAAGAGCTATGCTCGAGATTCCTATACCAAATGGAATCAGAAATGAGAAGATTCGTCGACAAACCAAAGGTCACCGACGTAATTAAACATCCCAATAAATAGGATCCATTGATATAATCATTATTATTTAAGAGTTTTACTCTCGTCGGTGCAGTTCTCTCCAGTCGGTTCCTACTTAACTCCAGTTCTTTCACTTCTCGATACGACGCGACGTCTACCTCTTTCTTTATCTGGTCCAAATAACTAATTCTTGGCCTTCCTCTTCGTCTCCTTCCCTCAATTTATCCCTCTATTTTTTTCTGTATTAGATCGTCGAGTCGTATTAAATGGTTTATCATTTTCCCCTCTTCGAGTTTCTATGGTATGTTGTATACGTCTCTTCTCCTCTAGTCTTTCCAATATCGACCATTGACATCCTCAAAAAAATATGGTCATCAAGGCTATTATCAGCAAATTTTAATGCAGCCTGTAGTGTAGCCGGGGTGCAACTCAGTGGATGTGCAAATAAAGATTAGGGCTAATCTTGGTTTTATATTTTATATTAGACTTCAGATTTCAATCGCGAATGCCCGGCTCCCGTGAGTGACAGATACGGCCATAATACGAATTATCAAATATACCTATTTATAATAATTATAAAATCTATCTGCCAGCTCTGCTGTCAACTAACAATTAGTTCCTTACAGTACGTAGGCTGGTAGTGCGGTTCGTGCTAGTGTGCGGAACCTGTTCAGCTTTTACTCGTTTCTTACTTTAAACCACAATAAGCTCTCCATGAACAATAAACACCGTATTTTAAATTTCAAGCTGCGTCGCCAAATGAATTACTTAATTTACAATCCATTAGCCTTTTCCAAATACGTGACCTGCATTGAAGTTAAATTTAATAAAAAAAAACACGTGGGACGAAAGCTTCAAAAGGTTCATTATTTAGACAAGAGCTTACAATGACGGGCTTAGGCTGCCTATTCAGAGAAGCGAAACATATTAAAACACAAAATGGGTTTACTCAAGTCCTAAAAGTCGAATATCGCCTGACATGTTTCGAATCGGTACGCGATTCGTCATCAGGAGAGCCGATCAGTTGCGGCGGCGGCCAACCGTGCTCATGAAACATATCGAGCGATATTCGACTTCAACCGCGTGAGTAAACCCGTCTTGTATTTTAATATGTCTGAGACTCATGATAATTTTCTATGTATACATATTCAAGATTCCATAAAATGGTTTTGACGACGCGGTTGGCTCAGTTTATAGAGACCTGCCTACGGAGCCGGCACTTCGAATCCCGGCCAGGGCAAATATATGTGTGATGAACTCGAATATTTGTGCTTGGGTCATGGTTGTTCTATGTATTTAAGTACATATTTATCTAAATAAGTATGTATATCTTCGTCTTGTACCTATAACACAAGCCTTCTTGAGCTTAATTTGGGACTAGACCGATTTGTGTGAGGTTATCTGATATTTATTTATTATGAAAAATATTTTAAATTTTTATTAATAAAACACATAAGTAGGAAACAAGACGTATTCACTAACTCACTAATCATTAAGACTCAACGAACGACCAAATGGGGACGGAATAACTATTTCAGAAATATAATGGACGTAGTAACGGCGAACGATCCAATAAACCACGATTGAAATTGGAAACTTTTTGCTGCAATAAAAGATCCTACATTCCTCGGATTTTATGTGAAAGGCTAAAGGGAAGAACTGCTTAAGTCACATTTGTAATATTTTACAGTACAGACATTTGAAGTTGTGGAATATCACCTTTATGGCGTACGCAAATGTGTATATAAAACATCGAGAGATTTACCCCTGTTTTAGCTAATTATGATGAACTGGGCAGCAATTAGCAGAAAAATGACTGACGGTTGAGTTTCTTTTGGCGTTTCTTCTCAACAGTGGTCTCCTCTTGCGAAATGCCGGTAGACTCAGACATGTAAAAGTGCCCTTGTGGCCTACTTGCAGAATAAAGTTCATTATTTCATTATTCCACTGTGCACTTAAAAGATGATATAAAATAAAGATGATAATATGATTTGTTAGTGTCGACATTCGAGTGATTATATTATTCGCGCTAAATATGACGTCATTTGACGTTCCTCCCAAATCGTATTCGTATCACAACTGACGCGAGTCACGCGACATTTTAACGTGCGACAAATACTACCTACTTTCTTCAATACCGTGCGAGCAAGACTGCTATAGGTGATGCTTAGTCGCACGACAAATGAAGTCGGCAAGATATGCTAGACCTGCTGGCTAATTTTGTAGCCATGAAAAATTCGATTGTTTTCTTTTAAATGAAGCGAAAATCTTAAGAAATTAATGGTTCAGGCAGGGTCCGAACCTGCGTCGCCAACAACTTTCCAGACCAACGCGGGCATCCTACCTATTGGACCACTGAACAAAGCCATTGAACTTTTCAACCAGTTGCATACCTTAGGGTGGCATTGTAACGCCATCTACTGTAAAAGATTCAGACTTTATGATCGGCACCATCGTCTCAAATTATGTTAAGAATCGATAGTAACGGTGCGCTACACCCAAGCTAATTATTGTATTAAAACAGTAAGGTCTCTTTGCGTAAACCAAATGTTTACAATGAAGCGAAATATTTAGTAATTTAATAGTTCAGGCAGGGTTCGAACCTCAGGTCAGGGTCGGGTTCGAGAATCAGGTTCAATAGTCCAATAGGTAGGAAAGCCGTTCGAGACGCAGGTTCGAACCCTAAAACATTAAACAAAAAAAATCGCTTCATTGAAAACATTTGGTTTTCGCTATCAGACGGCTAATGAAATAATTGAAAAAATGGACTTAACCAGTTTTACCCCTTAGCCCTTCATGTGTATCTGGGTATCTCCTAACTGTGACTATTTGGCAAGGGTTCTATAACGTCGCTCAACTTTCTTGACAGCTATACGCCGTCTTTTATAATCTCAAACGCGATCATTTCCGTTTTATTGTGATCATGCAGTTGTTAATATTTTTTCTCAAACATGCAACGAAATTTCATCATAACGTGCGACTTCAAAGTATCACGTTTCCGGCGGAACTACTTGAGAGAACTATAAAGGAATTTCATACAAAATTTAAGGCCTAAGGAAGTAATTTTTTTTAAGCATGGCTGTGTTCATGAACAGGTTAAACAGTTGAATGGTGTATTTTTTTATTTCATCGCATATGTTTGAGAAAAGCATGCCTAGTCGTGAAAAGGGCTTGCCGGCTCCGTATCACTATCCGGCCTCGCTACGGTCTATACCTACTCACCTGGCAAGGCCTTCCTTCCCAGCGTCTGCAGTAATGTACTATTTTAAAGTCACATGTTTTTTTTTGCCGCAGAAAACAAATGTCACTGTCACTTTGAGATGGTGTACTTTCCACCTGTAAAGCCACTCCGACCGCCGCGGGGGGAAGACGAGACGCCAACGCCCCCAGATATCGGTGAGTGTCATTTTTAACCCCCAACGAAAAAAGAGAGGTGTTATAAGTTAGACATGTGTATCTGTATGTCAGAGTGTGGCACCGTAGCGCCCATACGAGTGAACTTATTTGAGTGCGTTTTAATCGAAAGTCTGATGCTAGGAATTCAAAATTATGTTTTTATTTTCAGTTTTAGTAGCATTTTATATATCACACATTAAAACAGGGTCTCATGATGACCAGTTACTTGTATCTAGGGTGTTTTAAATTTATAATTGAGGTTATAATTTATCCATAAGCATTATTATCATCATCGCTTTAAGTGAATTCAATCACTATTAATTTATTACAAATGCAAAGATTGAACAGTGAAAGACTAAGGACAGTTTGAGTCAACTTACCTACAGAAACCATTTTTCTTCAAATTTTGTGACTGCTTCATTATTATTGACCTCTACATAATTATTAGCCATTTTCGATCAGATGTTGCCGTGAGTGGCTATACTGAGAAATGTAGTTTTGATTGTTTTAAATTAACCGTTTAAGTAACATCCCAAGTAGCAAAAAAAGCTGAATAAAGGCTGTATAAGCGCTTCTGCAGCTTTTTTTACTACTTGGGATAATACGGCATTTTCCGCAGTTACTGTTCCTCCATCTCTGGTGCGAGTCTGCGAGTGTTTTGGCAAAACCGAGCCGATAGTGCCAGACCACGAGCAGCCGTGCTGCCTTCAGTTCAGAGATGTGCCTTTAAGAACAGGTATGGTCCATCTAATGTGAGATTCGTCCTTAAATGGCAGTGGGCTGGCCGTATTTTTCGTGGGATTGACGGGTATGGTTTACCTTTGGTAAGATCCTTAAGTGGCAGTGGGCTGGCCGCATCCTTCATAGGATTGACGGGTTAGACGGTATTTTACGTGTCGGCCACTTCCAAGAAGACGGCAGGCAAGGTACTTACTACGAGGTAGACCGAAGAACTACCAAACATTGCGGGTAGATTGGAAGCGGTTACTGTTCAACGTGTATCCGAGAGAGGAAGACAACAAAATATGAATAATAAAAAAAAGAGTCAAATATAAATTGTACAATTAACCAGTGGTCCCACACAAGGCTAGGCCTGTGTCGTGGTTACCATTAAGCGAACATTGAGATTGCGCATTTTTTAAAGGCCGTGATTTTAATTTATTTCAAGCTTGCCCACCTTCCTATGCCTCCTTACGATTATAGACTGCCATTTTTGAATCTGCAGTTAAGACTCGAAGGTTGACGCTTCGCAACGTGGGTCACGTGACGGCGCACTGGCGGGTGGTAGTGCGGCGGTGGCCGCGAACCAAGAACCGAGCTGCTACCGTAGAGGCACTCTCCGCTGGTAAGTAACTAAACTCAAGTTCATAATTAGGCGAACTAACTAACTATTTATGCAAATGGGAAACCAGCCCACCACCATATCAAAACAGTTTACATTGAACTCTGTAACTATAGCATAAAGTACAAACGTTTAATGTGGGTTGGTTCACTTTTGCATAAATACGTCTAAATAGTGATTGGTCTATGTCGATACAAATATGTCGATATAACATTTACCTACTAAATAAATTTGATTCAATTACTGTACCTACCTGTACTAGATAGCTCCAAGCAGACCGTGAAAAGTTAAACGACATGGTTCGAACAATCAACAAAGCAAAATGGCGGACAGCGTTCTAAATAGTTCTAGCCTAAGCTCCACACATCTACATACTTAATGGATTAATTACCTGGGGAGCATGTATGCGCAAGGCCGGCCCTGGGCCCACTAATTCGAGTGTGCTTCCATAAGGTGTACGCACACCTATTTGAGGACCATGAGCACCCGAACTAGTCATGGTGGCGTTATTTGGGGACAAATGTCAATGCTTTTCCGCTGATGATGATGACCATCCCCTGGAGTTTTTGGTGCACGAATGACTTAACGCCTACTGCCATGATGCTGCGCTATGCTATGGGTATTATGATAATGATAACAGAGAAAATCACGCAAGCATATTTCAAACTACTTAAAGTTAGCATCTCTTAAAAGAAAATGATAACTGCCCCTTGATTTGGTAAGACAAACTCTAAGAATATTATTAAGGCGGTAACTTTGCGCAATATAAAGTTTCTGTCCCGTGTTAGTTTATCAACATGTTTCTTTTTCCAATAACACATAATACCCACTCGTCGTCTCAAACTTGCGTTATTCCTATACCCCGTGTCATAGTGTATATATAAAAGTTGTCCTAGTAATCACTACTAGTATAAAACAAAGTCGCTTCCTGCTGTCTTTCAGTCCCTATGTATGCTTAGATCTTTGAAACTACGCAACGGATTTTGATGCGGTTTTTTAATAGATAGAGTGATTTAATAGGAAGGTTCATATGTGTAATATATGCATGATTTATTTGCATTGCACCCATGCGAAGCTGGGGCGGGTCGCTAGTAAATAGTTATATGTAATATGGACTTAAACTACAGGCTCGCACATAAAAGATTCAGTGATAAGCAAAAGTACACAAAATAAAGTATCATTCAATAAATTGCCGCATATTGTGGCGAAATATGACCCGAATCACGGTTCTGAGACTATGGCCGTGACGGTAGTCAAAACGGCAGCATTTATTAAACAATTAATAATAAATAAACATCAGACATCACGCAAATCGACTTAGTCCCGAAATAAGCTCCAGGCGGCTTGTGTTATGGGTACTAGACGACGTTATACATACTTATATTAATAAATATATAGGTACATGGTAACATGCAAGGCAAAAATATTCGATTCAAACAAAACAAGACAAATCATCACACAAATAATTGCCCTTGCCTGGATTCGAACCCAGGACCGCCAGTTTAGTTAGCAGCTGCACTACAACTGCTGCAACCGCGCAGTCACGCGATAATTTTTATTTTTGATGTGTTAATTAAATGTACCACCTTTCCACGTTCATCAGAATATATGCGAATTGTAAATTTAACTGCTATGGGAATAAATAAAGCGGTATTATTACCCACGAGTGCACTCACGTCTGATTGATAACGATAATGAATTTTAATGAACCTTTTGAACGTCATTCAACCTGTTGATTTGAAAATGTACTTATGATAATAAACGATGCCACTTTTTTAGATGACTTCATTTTTCATGGCTATAGTAAACATCATAATCAGAAATTTAAGAGCTCTTTCCTGTTGGTGGAGAATTTTCTAGCTTTTTCTACATTCCGATACAAATACATATAATATATACTTACATACCTATATTTAGTTATTGTGTTTGTGTACCTATTGATATTGATAATGGTATCCTTTATCACAACTTCGAAACATTGCTTTCCATCTGTAACCAAATTATTATAAACCTCGTTTTAAGAACCCATTACGTTAAGATAGGTTTGTTTTATAATTATTCTGAAAAATTAACAGTTTAAAGACGGGAAACAAAATTCGGACTTACTATAGGTAACCATTGATAATGTATATGTTAGATTAGAAGGTGGGTCATTGTCAGATTTAGGTGCGCGTCTTTCTGGTGGGCATTTGCGAAATTAAGGATTCCAGGGCCTAATTTTCTGATAAAATGCCTGTGAGAATAAAGAACGCCCCTCTTCTATAATCCGAAGAATTTATTGTGTATTTTTTTGGAGATGCGTTTCTTAGAGAGCAGAGGGGCTTACTTGATAAAATATCACCACTACTGAGTTCAATCAACTTATTTCAGGCATCAAACTCAACGGTGGAATATACCTGGGTCATTGTCAGTTCAAAAAACAAAATTTGTCCCTTCGGTGTTCAAAAGTTAAGAGCTTGTATGAATCTAGGTCCTAGATTCATACAAGCTCTTAACTTTTGACCATATATTCCACCGTTGAGTTTGATGCCTGAAATAAGTTGATTGAACTCAGTAGTGGTGATATTTTATCAAGTAAGCCCCTCTGCTCTCTAAGAAACGCATCTCCAAAAAAATACACAATAAATTCTACAGACTTACTTACCGTTATATTTTGACTATGACGAGATGAAGTATTAGGAAAAGTTACATCTTGAAGCTCCGGAACTTTTGGTGTCGAGTGAACCACAGGATCTCTACTACCACAAAAAGCCTATATTTCCATACGGAAATTGCGTCACTTACGACATTTTGAGCTAAGCACGTTTTCGTAACAGTGGCTTATGTCGTGATCCTCTCTTTCTGTTTTGACCTTGGTTTAATATTAGTTACTAATAGGGAAGTAGAAGAGTCTTTGTCAGTTCACAAATCAAAATTCGTCCCTTCGGTGGTCAAAAGTTAAGAGCTTGTATGAATCTAGGTTATGTTGCTATTACATCGGATTATAGAAGAGGGGACATTCTTTATTATCACAGGCATTTAATCAGAAAATGAGGCACTGGAATTCTTAATTTTGCAAATGTCCACCGGAAAGACGCCCACCTAAATCTGACAATGGCCCAGAAGTAGCTTTGGAAAGTACGTCTCCACGAAAATAAAAAGTTTAGCCGTATTGCCATAGTGAAAATAGAGTTGCTAGGTATGAAGTCATAGGTAGGAATAGGTAAATTGTGATTATAAATTTATGAAACTTGTAATGACTCATTTTTTTTATGTACAAAGCTCAAAAAAAATTGAAATGCGTACCCTGGTGGAAAAGACCGGGAATCGAACCCGGTACCTCTGGATTACCGGTCCAGCATGTTAACCTTTTCACCACCCTAACGCCCAGTGGGTCGATCCTTGCATTGTTTATTTGAAAGGCTTCGTTATCTAGTACCCATAACACCAGCCTTTTTGAGCTTAATTTTGGACTAGGTTGATTTGTGTCAGACTGTCTGATATTTATTTATTTATTATTTAAAAATGTGGACGAAGTCATCCCGACCCGCATTCTTGCGATCATGATGATGATGATGATGATAACACCAGCCTTCTTGAACTTAATTTTGGACTAGGTTGATTTGTGTCAGATTGTCTGATATTTATTTATTTATTATTTAAGAATGTGGACGAAGTCATGCCGACCCGTATTGTTCCGATAATGTCTGGACATTGTTCAATTTATCAGTGACCATGTAGTGGGCAGCCTTCAAATTAAATTATTCGATATCCATTGGAAATTGCGTCAACACTAACCACTGAAAATTATAGCATATTCCAAAAGAATTAAAACGTGTTTATGCATGATGGAACATTCAAATAATAATGCCTTTGTCTTTTGTGATACTGAAATTAAATTAACACAATACGTGTAGTAATCAATTGTATTTATGATAATTTGATGAGCTGCTTTTGATAATTAAATTAAGGATTCGCTAATATCGTATTTAATTTATAATGATTTAATACTGCCCTAGGCTATGTGATTTGCATTTCCGATACATTCATCGGTGTTTGTTGATAAAATAATAGTATATATAGGTATTTTATGTCCACGACTGCGTGTCTAATTCGAGTTTTGCAAAACAGTACCTATTGTATTACAAATAAAAAAGTCAGTTTGCCAATGGCTGAAATATGTATTTTATTACGCCGTCAACCCAAAAAAAAAATTGAAATACTAAACCGACTACTAAATCCTAAATTATTAACCCTCGACAAAAGAGAGGGGTGTTAAGAGTTTAACATGTGTGTCTGTGTGTCTGTCTGTGGCATCGTAGCTCCCAAACCGATGGTCCGATTTGAATGCAGTTCTTTTAAATCGAAGGCCTTGTCCGTCGAGGGGGTTCTTGGCTATGTTTGGTTGGAACGGGGATTCTTAAATTTTGAATTAAGCTTATTAGTTACTAGCTGCACTGCGCGGTGCTACCCGCACATCTCTCGAGAATACTACATTTTTTCGGTATAAAAAGTAGCCTAAGCGGTAATCCAGGGTGTCAACTACCTTCACACCAAAATTTATCAGAATTGGTTCAGACGTTTGAGCGTAAAGAAGTAACAAACATACACATAAACGCACTCACTAACTTTCGCCTTTATAATATTAGTGTGATAAATGTTAGTCCTAACTAAGTAACTTACTGACAGGCTATAAACTTAATTGATATTAATGTTTCAAAGGTACTTTGTTAATAAAAAATGGCGGACGAAATCGCATGCAAGTTCTAGCATCTAATGGAATGATCATCAATCTTCCTTTAACTTGCTCAAATACCCAAAAAGTACAACAATACTCTTCTGGACCAAAATTATACTTTAATACTTTGAATACTTAACTATTATTTAACGTTCTCTGTTCTGAAACAAACACTCAAGTCTCAAAAAAAAGTCACAACTGCTAATTTCACAAAATTCATTTTGGTCCATATCTGAGTGGAATTAATTTCATTTTTCAGTGGCCAGGTACAGGGATATAGCGCGTTTGTAGTGATAGTTGATTTAGCAACGTTTGGAAACTATGTGACAGACAATAACAGTATTTCACGATGTAGTACAGTGAGCCAAGAAAGTAGTCTACCACTTCTGAACCTTGATACTCATGAATAGGGATTGGATTTCTGATAGCATGGTAAGACTTAAGAGAGCTATGGATACGATAATAAACATTAAGAAATATTTCATACATGAGTATGAAATTGCGAATTAAATACACTCATGAGTATGAGTATGAACTTATACTCATGAGGGTATTTAATTCGCAATTTTGATTTTTAGTCAAGGATAAAGTCCGACGAATATACGAATACCTGAGTCGTGCCTATTACGCATTGTTTTTTTTGTCATCGTAAAATACATAAATATTTTTGACTTTTTCCTTATTTTCTGGAGTAAATTGGGTTCTATATTGATTGAATAATTATCCAGTTATGACTAGAAAATGCATGATAATTATTGACAATTAATATATGTATAGTTTAATGAGGGTTTGTTATATTGTTCAAATTGTATTTTATTTATAATTTTAGTCATTTAATGCTTGGGAATATTAACCACAAAAACAATTAAGGTAGTTAGAAATTAAATAAATGAATGACTCTATAAAGTCTTACCATGGTATCGGAAGTTCAATGCCTACTTATGAAATAGAGTTAAAAAGTGGTAGACCAATTTTCTAACTGACTGTACAGTCGCGTGAAAATATGTATACAGTTATGAACTTTTCTCAGGCATACATTTCGAAATGTCTACTTCATTTCAGTTATGACCGGGCTACTATTTACTTGAAGCTTATTAGTTTTAACGATAAATTTATTGCAACTTGAAATAGTATATCGCGTGGGAATTTGTTCGCTTGACCTAAATTATAGATTTTCAGGCTTCGTTCGGGATTCAGCGACCCGATTTGCCGTGCATTTAACCTTTTGCGCGCCAAAGATAGCTATGCTTCTGACGGCATCGCCTAAACGCTACCTCTACTGTAACGGAGAGGAGCGGAGCTGTCTTAAATGGACCAATCCCGTTCCTCAGATTTAAAGGCACTTCTTTTGGGCTTCACAAAGACGCAATCTGATTGGTTTATTTCCTTCATTCCGTTCAATGGACAGGCAGCCGAATGAATTCAATATTCGCCTGGTAACTAAGGCATCGCATACAAATGAGGTCTAAACTTAACGTAACCGGGTTATACAAATCGAGGTTCCGTTCTCGTCTGTTTTCCTCCTCGAAAACTTTACCAATCTATATGACATTTTTGAGCTTGAATAGGAAAGAAATGTTCAGTCGGACCGTTTCGATTGTTGTGAATTATATTTGTACCAAGCGTCTGTTAGCGGCGCAATTTTGGCCAAAAACAGACGCCTACTACAAAAAGCTTATAATAATAACAAAATCAAAAATCGAAATGGTCCGACAGAGAACATTTCTTCATTCTGTTCCTAAAATTTCGTAAATATTTGTTAAGTTTTGGAAAAAGAAACAGACGTCAACGAAATCTCGATTTGTATAGACATATTGAACAGTGGTGTGCCTTAACACATTCGCTACTACGTAGCGCTACGGGCTACGCTCGTAGCCGATAACATGGGAAAAACCGTATGTAGCGTAAACTTACTACGAGCAGAGCGCCAGGCTACCGGATTGTTGGTGTCGAAAGTGTTAAGTGGAGTGGAACGAACATCCTCACAAACTTTCTCGTTTATAATTTATGTATATAAGATTATTTAAGGGTTCCAGAGCCGTAAGGAACCTGACGAGTTTGATTATTAAACTCAGTTTAAAGTTACTAATATTATCAGCCTAATAGCCAATGAAGAGATTATTCCAATAATAGCAACTTCCATTATTAGTCGTGAAAGTACGTAAATTCAAAGTTTCTCCGGAAGCTTTGCGTTGTCTGGAAGATATGACTTCCTAACGGAAGTCTATAATTTAGGGTTCCGTACCCAAAGGGTAAAAACGGGACCCTATTACTGAGACTTCGCCGTCCGTCCGTCCGTCCGTCCGTCCGTCCGTCCGTCCGTCCGTCCGTCCGTCTGTCACCAGGCTGTATCTCAACAACGGTGATAGCTAGACAGTTGAAATTTTCACAGATGATGTATTTCTATTGCCGCTATAACAACAAATACTAAAAATAAAATAAAATAAATATTTAAGGGGGGGCTCCCATACAACAAACTTGTTATAGATTATATATATATTATATATGTATAGGTACGGAACCCTTCATGCGCGAGTCGGGCTCGCACTTGCCCAATTTTATAAATTTATTTCATACTCTGACTGACAAGGAAAGGAAGTTATAATAAGTCCATTTTCTTTGGCACCGGTTTACTTTATTAGTTTAATACGTATAAGATACATAAAACAAACAAAAGAGACGTCATATCGTATTGGGAAATCAAGGAGTTACACTGACATGTGTTTGACTCTTATGATAATCTAATAGTAAAAACATTAAAATAATAACTAAATCGAATAGTACTTTGTAACACAAAATGCTTTCTTTTTTTCTTCTTTTCTCAACAAAAAATCCTAATGAAACACGGATACAATATTTTTATACGGGTAGACAACAGGCGATCTTATCGCTAAAGAGCGATCTCTTCTATACAATTTTTGTGTAGTAGAGTTGATCAAGATAAACCACACAATGTGTAGGTGATGCAGAATGGAAACACAAAATAAATACCAAGCAAGTAAAGATAACGGTAGATATACACATACATAAATATATGTTTATAAACACATAATACTAAGGTCAGGTGAGGTAAGGGAAACATATGGGGGAAGTGGAACACTGGAATATTTTCTATGTAATAGCTTTAAATAATAAAACGACCAACTGCAGCGACATTTATTTATTTTTTACCTAGAATTGTTTCGAATAATAGCTATTCATGGCTATTCAAATCTACAACAAATTCATTATAGAATGCCCTTCAAAATGTTTCAAGATAACACTGATAGAGTGGCTGCTAGATAAATGTTTTTGTTCTGTGAAGGACTATTTTGCCGACAAGCCAAATATTTAGTCGCTAAGATTTGACATCATTATTCCTGTTACTTTTCAAACTTTTAATTTTTACTTTTAATAATTATAGTTTTATCTTTATTTAATTTAACTTTGTACTTAATTTAATTTAATAATTCATGTAATTTAATCTGCAAATTCTGAGTTTTAGTAATTATTTTCGACATAAGTAACAAATTGAAATATGTAACAATTATTTGAATATTGTTTTATTTTGTTTGCATGCCTTTTTGGTAGAACATAAGCAAGACTGTATATACCTCTTAATTTATTACTATGTTCTTGCAATAAACGAATTTGAAAAATTGGATTCACCACACACACTATTTTATTTTGAGTGTTTCCCTTACCCCAATGTGTTTCTCTTACTCAACCTAACCTGACACTAACACAGAAATTTAAAGTTAAATTAAACAACTATCCTAAAAATCTAAAATTATAATACGGGTCGGGATCGCAAGGTTATTACAGAATGGTCTTCAATAGAGCCCGATTTTCAAAAGTAATAATTATTTAAAAATCTTGAACAAGTCCAAACTCGTTAGTTAGTTATCCAAGTCGGTCACGTAATCGCGTTTAACTGAAAGTTGGCCGTTTTAACGAGCTCTGCTCCCCTGTTGTAAGTATCACGCAATCACAATAAAGTCGAATTTGCCGATTGTGTCCAACACGTAATTCGATTATGGCGTACGGCACGTAGGCTGTGATACGGTACAAAACGTCCTTTGGCTTTTTAATGGCTTCATAGATTCATCGAAGTTTTCAGGTGATAATTCGACTGTCAATAATAAATTACCCTTTGAGATAAATATAAATGAGTACACAGATTTATGCTATTCGAGCTGAGACATCTAGCCAAGACCGCGTTGGTGTGGTATACTTTAGCGATTTGGTCAACCTACCTCTTCGACATGACCATCTAACCATTTTAATCTTTTATACGTATCGTATTGAGATCAATATAAATGATTTACCGAGCTCTAGATATAATAGATAGAGCGAGGATAAGTAAATGAAGTTATTCCATTAGTTAACAAAAACACATCCCTCGCTACGCATCCTCGCACATCTCTGGTGGAAACGCAGCCTAAAGTTGTTGCGTCCAACACATAATTCAATTATAGCGTACGGCACGTAGGCTGTGATACGGTACAAAACGTCCTTTGGCTTTTTAATTGCTTCCTAAATACATACCAAAGTTTTTAGGTAATAATTCGACAGTCGATAAGAAATAGATAAATAATAATGAATAAATAAATATCGGACAACCTCACACAAATCAGTTTAGTCTCACAGTAAGCTCTAGTAGGCTTGTGTTATGGACACTAGACGACAATAAACATACTTATATAGAGTAACAGTAACGAGTAAAGATAATAAATAACCATTTGAGATAAATATGAACGAGTACACAGATTTATGCTATTCGAGCTGAGACATCTAGCTAAGACCGCGCTAGTGTGGCATACTTTAGCGATTAGTTCAACCTGACCTCTTCAACGTGACCATATTGATATTTTATACGTATCGTATTGAGATTAATATAATGGGTTTAACGAGGTCTCAGGCAATCACGATAAAGTTGAGTTAGCCGGTTCCGTCCAACACGTATTTCGATTATGTCTGTGATACGGTACAAATCGTCCTTTGGCTTTGTAATGGCTGCCTAGAATAGATCCATATCGAAATTTGCAGGTGATCAGAGGCTTTCGATTGGAAATAATAATAAAGCCATATGTCCGTGATATGGCGGAACCATAAAGATTTTCGCTATTTGGGGTATGCCTAAATTCGACATTTAGTATTAAAACAACTGAATCCACAAAATGGCCTGCTCTAGGTCAGGACTAGATCGCAAAACGACCACAGATGCCGAAAGCCTATTTCTCAAAATGACAGTTTTAAAACAGCTAGTAAGCAGAAGATGAAATGAAGAATTTCAAAATGGCTTTGTATCAAAATTACTATTTTATTAAACGCCAACCTAGTGGAACAACTACAATATCTACATCTTTATATTCTTTGTCCGATACGTGACATTTGACCTGATACTTTAATGACATGTATTAAATTGTTGAATTTTTTTAGTTTTGCGATTTACTGCTGAATTTTATTCAAATAAAAGACAAATGGGAACAATAAAAAGGACATTAAAAATAACCAAATTAAAAACTCGCCACTTTGTCGATTTGCTTTACCCAAATATAATATAGATCTTTTCAGCAGACCATTGTTTTAAACGGAACAAACGAAAAAGAAACCGACTAGCTCATATCGCTTTTTATTGCTCTCCAGCAACTTTTAACCAATTACAGTTTCGGGGTCCTCGATGTCCTCGCGGGGGAGTGGCTCTCCGACCCTCATTACGAACACTCAGCCCCGGGTGCCTTCGATACTCTACTGTTTTACGGTTAAAAGGGTAAGGGATTTTACACAGAAATTAGGCACGGTTAGGAGTTTTTCTGCTTGATTTTGGTATTTTTCGCTAGAGCTTTACTCAATTCGAATGTTTTTAGGGTTCCGTACCCAAAGGGTAAAAACGGGACCCTATTACTGAGACTTCGCTGTCCGTCCGTCTGTCACCAGGCTGTATCTCAAGAACTGTGATAGCTAGACAGTTGAAATTTACACAGATGATGTATTTCTATTGCCGCTATAACAAAAAATACTAAAATGCAAATAAAATAAATATTTAAGGGGGGCTCCCATACAACAAACTTGTTATAGATTATGTATATATATATACTCGTATAGGTACGGAACCCTTTATGCGCGAGTCGGACTCGCACTTGCCCAATTTTTTTGTATACTGTCGTTGATGAAATGAATGCCAAGTGTAGCAGGGGTGCAGCTCAATGGTGGTTAAATAAATGTACGTGGACTTTTTATATACTTGGACTTTAATACAACTGATTAATCTCATAGCTTATTCCAGAAAGCTCGGCTCTTTTGGTTACTATTCAAATATTATAATATAAAATTCTACCTGCTAGCTACGCCGCCGACCAATAAGTTCCTTGAGTACAATATTTTTACGTGATTCAGAATATTCCGCTCCTTGATTGAGAATTGATGTTTGGTTTTATAATTCAAGAGGTACATTCAGTGATACCGGCTCCTTTCACAGATCAAGCAATATTTTGGAAATTGTATGCTTTTTCTACTCAACTACTCAGAATTATGTGTTGAAATGAAATGAAATGAAATAATTTTATTCAGTAAGTAGGCCACAACGGCACATTTACAAGTCAGATTGTGAATCTACCGGCATTTCGCAAGAGGAGACCGCTGTTGAGAAGAAAGCCGAAAGAAACTCAACAGTAAGTAATGTTTGTGTAAGTCAGTTGTAACTCCCCTAGCCATAGCCCCCCCCTCATAGCTCACCACAAAGTGCGATCGCGTGCAGACCACATCCAATGACTGATGAGCTCATCCGCCCATCTTGTGGGGGGCTGTCCCACGCTGCGCTTTCATAGAACTTTGCTGCCCCAACGGCCATCCATTATCCAGCTATGGGCGTGGCCACATGTCCACGACACGGCGTTGCAAACGTAAAACGACACGGTGTCGCGTCGGAGCGCGACACATTATCCACCGTGCGAATATACGTTGCCGCGTCGTGAAAACACACGACACGGCGTCGTAAACGTAAAACGACGCTGTGTCGCGTCGGAGCGCGACACATTATCCACCGTGCGAATATACGTTGCCGCGTCGTGAAAACACACGACACGGCGTCGTAAACGTAAAACGACGCTGTGTCGCGTCGGAGCGCGACACATTATCCACCGTGCGAATATACGTAATTCTTACCTTATTGTTAATCCCAACATCTCCAGAGGTCGAACTGGTTTCCTAAATACATTTTGCCTTTTTAAGGCGATATTTTCCATAATAGTTCTTCAAAACTTGACACAGACATTCTAAAATAATCATAAAACTTGTGATCACTTATTTTTAAAGCCTCGTACTTCCTTTTGAAATGACTGCCATCATGGTTCATAATAGAAAGATATGGATTTATCCAACATTTTCGTTTCTTCTGCTTTTTCTTCATGCTTCTTCTTAAAAGCAACAAGAGCAGAATACGTGTGATAGGATCCATGTCGAATTGAAAACTGATCGCAAAATATTTTGAACTTGTACGAGAAGCTGCGGCGTCGTAATCGAACGTGGCACCGCACCGTGCATCTACTCAACACAGCAAAGAATCTGCCCGGCGCGCGGCGCGACCTGCGGTGCCCGGTGCAGCATGTGTTTTCACGACGCGGCAACGTATATTCGCACGGTGGATAATGTGTCGCACTCCGACGCGACACAGCGTCGTTTTACGTTTACGACGCCGTGTCGTGTGTTTTCACGACGCGGCAACGTATATTCGCACGGTGGATAATGTGTCGCGCTCCGACGCGACACCGTGTCGTTTTACGTTTACGATGCCGTGTCGTGGACATGTGGCCACGCCCTATGGCCTGCCCATTGCCGCTTCTACAATGCAATCCTGTGAGTTATGTCTTCCACATTCTTATATCGCTAATATCCCATTTTATCTACATTCTTATTCTACAGTGTCACATTCCTATATCGGTCGTAGTGCAATAAGTGCTATTCTGCGTGTCTTATGGATGTAGTTACTTAAATATCAAATTAATCTGTGCCAAAATGGAAATTGGACAAGATGGCACTGTCAAAATAGTAATACAGAAATGTGGACAAGAAAGGAAAGTGACGATAATATCAAGGGACAATCATACACAAATCGACGTAGTCCCAAACTAAGCAAAGCTTGTACTATGGGTACTAGACGATGATATACATAATATATAGATATTATATAGATAGCATTCATGACCCAGGAACAAATATTCGAGTTCATCACGCAAATATTTGCCCCGGCCGGGATTCAAACCCAGGACCACCGGCTCAGTAGGCAGGGTGTCTCTGCGGCGCAGGGTGATTCTCATCGGGCTAAAATTATCTGTTATTTTAGATGCATTTACGTTTTATTCGTTAATATTTGGTCATATTGCTAGCTTATGTTTATTTATTTATTAAATTATACAACTTAAGTATGTAATTATAATCTCAATCCTCAAGTTGATTCATATCTCCACACCTTCCTGATCTTCTCAGCAGAGGCTCAGCCTGGTTTAGGATCGGTTAAGCTCCCAAATTGTGTAGGTATATATAGACCAATAGGGTATTTTTCAGCTCAATTGCGGATTTTTACTAATTTATTTTACTGGCAACTACAAACTTTTGGTAACTGACGTAAGTGAAACAGGACTAAATATTTCGCAAATTTCAAGTAATCTTTTTATAACAAAGCCAAAACTATCCAAAGTGATGAAAGTCAAGTTTTTTTCAATAGGATTCAGTGTTTATTTCGCAAGAAGAACGAAGGATTGAGCAGCATTCCTGTAAACAATGTTTTGAATTTGTTTGATGGCAAATCCTTGACACATCGCTACTGACGTTTAATAATGAAAATATATGACGTATGCACATTATTGCCATATGAAAGCTGTTTGTAGCGCTACTATCCCTGGGCAAGAGCGACACTTTGTTAGGCTATTTGTGGTGACCTGTTGGTAAAAAAATTGGGCAAGTGCGAGCCCAACTCGCGCATGAAGGGTTCCGTACCTATACATATATATAATCTATAATAACAAGTTTGTTGTATGGGAGCCCCCCTTAAATATTTATTTTATTTTATTTTTAGTATTTGTTGTTATAGCGGCAATAGAAATACATCATCTGTGAAAATTTCAACTGTCTAGCTATCACCGTTGTTGAGATACAGCCTGGTGACAGACTAAAATAGTACATTTTACAACTAGTGTGAAAAGAATGTCTTTTCACCACTAGTACCGAGGTATCTTGCCACGAGCTGAAAGCGAGTGGCAAGACTCGGTACGAGTACTAAAAAGACATTTCACACGTGTTGTAAACGACGTTTTTTAATGCAATTGCGAAAAAATAACAAATTAATATATCATTGCGATAAAATATGCTTGCTTCGAAGTTATTTTTGAACGAACCCATACTTTACAAATGACATGTTACATTAAGACCATCATAATCGTCATCGTCATCGTCATCGTCATCGCCATCGCCATCGCCATCGCCATCGCCATCGCCATCGCCATCGCCATCGCCGTCGCCATCGCCATCGCCATCGCCATCGTCATCGTCATCGTCATCGTCATCGTCATCGTCATCGTCATCGTCATCGTCATCGTCATCGTCATCGTCATCGTCATCGCCATCGCCATCGCCATCGCCATCGCCATCGCCATCGCCATCGTCATCGTCATCGTCATCGTCATCGTCATCGTCATCGTCATCGTCATCATCATCACTGACATTCGAAACTCAGTTACTGCGTTTCGAAAGTATAGTTTGGAACTAAAAAGTAAAAAGCACTAGTTCGAGAAAATGAGCTTCTCGCACGCTACGCAGCCACAAAAAGTACCACTTTTTGAGCAACTGTATTAAAAAATAATAATTTGTGTACCAACGATTGATTAGTCTAGCCTAAAGACGTATCATGATGTATTCCTCGTATCCCTCATTAGGGACATGGGCTCGCGGAACTCGCAGAAGAGTCTTACAGCCGAGACAAGGGCCCGTATTCGACTCTGGTCTTAAACGACCAAAATGAAGGCATTTTAATAATAAAATTATGATTTGTTAGTATCAGGTATCGGATACCGGTATTCGACTCCATACAAAATACCGGTATTCGATTCTGGTATTTTGCTTATTATTACATATTTCTTTATTTTAGTGAGCTAATTTCAAAGCTTTATATCAATAACTAAATTCAATTCAGTAACGTCTGAAATAAAACTTGAAATTAGAAAAATATTTGAATTTGAATGAATACCGGTAACAATCCCTGGTTAGTATCGGTATTAGAGTGTGCCAAATAAAACATTTGAATCGTATTGTTCTCGCTAAATATGACGTTTCTCCCAAGTCGTATTCGAGTTGCCAATATTAAACTGTCAAATACCATAAAAGTTAAGTAAAGTGAGCTGTCAAACTGACGTATGAACAATCTGATCTAAAGACCAATTCAGTTGAAGAACTTGAACTGTTTGAAGTTGTAGCAGCTTCCTTTTCAACAGAGCGCCACACGTAGTACGCCGAAGACTTATGGCTCCTTATCATATTACACGTTTCTTAACATATTATCAATGTTACTGCTTAGATCAGAGCTATTGCGATTTATTGGTATATATTTGAACCTAATGATAATTTTTGTTGTTTCAAATACTACTCTAAATTGCCAAAATTCACGGAACACAGTTTTTTCAACTTATTTTCGACTGCACGCAATGAAAGCATGAAATAGCTATGTCACTTTCTAGAACTCAGCGAAAAGTACTCTTTACTTCAAAAAGTTGATTGGAATTAGGTAACAAAATATGAACAAAATAAATTTGAAAAGGAATAAAGGTCTCTTATAAACCTTAGCTTATTTACCGCCAGTCGACTGTACATAGCCGATTATTTAACCCTCCGTAATCACGACGAAATAATTTACGATCGACGGCAGGCTTGCCTGCGGGCCATTAGGGTTTAGTCGCTTGTACAATTGATAGGATTGCCAGCTTTGAGATTTTCAGATAATTTAATAATTATATATTTTTTATAACGACACAACATAGTGGCGACCTCTTTACCTGATGGTAAGTAAAAACGGGAGCCCAAGTCGTAATGGCAAGAAACCTCCGGTGCCTTGTCAGTTGACACTGCCATGCTGGCCCGAGAGAAGCTTATTCACGCTTCGTTCAAAGGGTACCATGTTATAATAAGGAGGAAATACATGAGCCTGCAAAGAGTTCCATTTTTTAATAGTTCAGTAGATGGAGGATAGAGGAATTTTGTATCTTTCTCGCTCGCACAGTCTTTTATGAACCCCGATTTTGTTTCATCTGTTTTTTATTGTAAAAATTGATAATTTGAATCATTTGAAGTACTAGACTGAAACTCCGCGATCGATCCGAGCTTTAGTTTTTGAGAAAACAGGAAGCAAAGTCGGCCGGATAACCGGGCACTAGAATCACGAAAACCATTATAAAAAATAAACTGGACTACCTAATTGAGATTTGATTTATTGTAATGTTTACACACATAATAAGGAATAATTACACCTATTTTGGTTTTTCTAATGTGGATAGGTTACGAAATATTACCATTTTTGTCGTTTTTCGTTTTTAATTTTTATCTCAAGCATAAAGCTGTATTAGATAAAGTTCTCTATACAGTATAATCCTTACACATACCTCTATCGATCATATTTAAATCACAATCTAATTCCGTTTTATCCAGGAGTTGCAAGCATTGTTATAGTTTTGGTCAGGGTTGCCACCTTTGTTATCCGGATAAAACCCAACTTATGATTTTTTATCTGGAACGCGATCTAATCGTCATCTTCATTTAAAATGATTAAATTCTCATCCTCAATTTCATCCGACATCATGGCAGCTGTAATCACCTGTTCATCCACATGCCTCGCCCCCGTTTCTACACACTACATGTATAAACTTGGGGTTTTAGCATTCGCCTTACGAGGGTGGACTCCTTCCCAAGTTACATGTAGCATTTCATCGAAAACTTATTGATAGGTATAGAGTTTAAGCTCTAGGCATAAAAAGAGTGGATTAGTCAAAAATTTTAATAGCAAATACAACGATATTAGTTGGAAGAATTCTAAACAAAAATGACATTACTTTTGGTTTGATATAATTTGCCAAAACTGAAAAAACTGCCTTTGTTAATTCCGAGCTGAACGAATCGAATGAAATAATCAGGCTGGATTTCAGAAATTTTCTAACGAAACCGAAATAACGCTTATTTTCGGATAGTAATGTCAAAAGTCCACAGTTATTTTACATTACTATTTGAGAATAAGCGTAATTCTGGGAATAAAAGTGATGAAATCCTGCCTGAATGTTGTATGCCTTTTCCCTTTAAACTGCGTGTAACTAATAAATAAACAAAAACTCACCATCCTGACTTTTTGAGCTCCGTTTAAAACAACTTACCTATATTTCTCTTAATCAACCCTCGAAAACACTGGTTGAACATTTTCTTCTAATTATATTTATACTTAAACAAAATTATGTCTCTAACAAAATCACGTAAAATTTCTAAATTTTCGAACATTATATACTTACTTGATTTGAAATAGCCTCTTTCCTAGTAGTGGGATCCCCACGAGTTAATGAAAAATAATGTCAAAATAAATAGAATATATTTTTAGACGAGGTGACAACCCTAGCTCGAAAAAATCCGGATAAAACTTAAAATGCTTGCAACTCCTGGATTAAACGGAATTAGATTGTGATTTAAATATGATCGATAGAGGTATGTGTAAGGATTATACTGTATAGAGAACTTTATCTAATACAGCTTTATGCTTGAGATAAAAATTAAAAACGAAAAACGACAAAAATGGTAATATTTCGTAACTTATCCACATTAGAAAAACCAAAATAGGTGTAATTATTCCTTATTATGTGTGTAAACATTACAATAAATCAAATCTCAATTAGGTAGTCCAGTTTATTTTTTATAATGGTTTTCGTGATTCTAGTGCCCGGTTATCCGGCCGACTTTGCTTCCTGTTTTCTCAAAAACTAAAGCTCGGATCGATCGCGGAGTTTCAGTCTAGTACTTAAAATGATTCAAATTATCAATTTTTACAATAAAAAACAGATGAAACAAAATCGGGGTTCATAAAAGACTGTGGCTCGCTCGAACGCGGTCCAAATAAGAACCTGTCAGTTTTCACCCTAACCCGAATCCCAATCTGACAGATCACGGACTGTAGTTTGCTTCCCCTGGAATACCTATGCGACTTGCTCCTAGTTTGCTATGAATAAGTTAAGAAAATAAAATAAAAAACCCTGAAATATGCTTTATAGCGATAAGGCTGGCTGATGTTTTTCCTTCATTGAATTTTACGCGTAATCTGTGTTTGTTTGTATTCGTCTCCCGTCGAGATGTGTGCAATAAAGGATATTCCAACCCATCCCATCGCATTATTTATTTAAACTTTATTGCACAAAAGAAAACTTACCGTACAAAATGCGGACTTAATACCATGGGGCATTCTCTACCAGTCAACCTTAGGCGGTGCATCTAAATAACAACATTACAAAATACTCATAATACATATTTTAGGAAAAATCGTAAAAGCGTGATGCGGGATTGTCTTTTGTTTTGTATAGGCGCACAGCGCCATGCCGGTTTGGTCCTAATTTTCTATGTCAATGTGTACAGAGATAGCTGAATACCCAAAGATGGTTATGAGATACTTTTTATCCGACTACGGAAAAGCACAATTAACCCTCAATTTTTCTGCGCGGACGAAGCTTCTATTTCCTAAAAAAAAAAAAAAACAATTCGGGGTAATATCACCAATCATCCTTTCATGCTATCTCCCTCACACCGAGCACGCGTTCTTACGCAATTCGACGATCCTCCTATCCACAGTGTGAAATTATGCAAATAAATTGTCAATTATGACTTCAGTAACTGGAAATATTAAGAACATTAAAGATATTACCGAGCCACGGCCGGGTTACTTATCATCGTGTTTTAATTTGGGTTTTAATTGTCATAGATTAAAAGTTTTCAAGTCTTTGTCTTTTATTGTCAGTCCAATAATTCTTTAGCGGTAAGGACTATTATTTAGACTGTGTTAGGTAGTGACTGAGCTTTTTGAAGTCGCGTACTTCAGTGGGTTTAATCTAATCTACTCTAAAAACTTATTTTTTTTTACTCACGGCAGAAGGTAGCTGAATATATGTATTAAAGATGATTGCTTTACGTCTGCCAACTTGACAAACATGACTTTCAAAAATAACACTCAAATCAGATCATCCGTTTTGGCGCTACGATGCCATAGACAGACACACAGATACACTCATCATCATTAAACTTATAACGCTCCTCTATTCAATCGGAAATTTAACTTGTAAACCATGATCACTTTGTGGTCTGCCTGTGGCACCAATGACATATTTTTGTATGTAAACACTTTATTGTACACAAAAACAAGAAATACATTTCAAAACAATAAGCATGTTCAAAGGCGGACTTATCCCTATAAGGGATCTCTTCCAGTTGACCTTTTCTCCGAAACCGGTTGAGAAGTCTAAATGAAAATACTGAATATTTTGGATTTAAGCTACAAAAATACAATACAATACAATGCAAATACACTTTATTGCACACCAAAATATATTTACACAACAAATCACATACCAACAAATTAAAAAAAAGGTAGTTAAGAGGCAGTCTTATCACTAAGGAGCGATCTCTTCCAGAGATCCTTTGTGTAGTGAATTTCATGCTAAAAATCATATAGTGGTGGTGCAATGGACAAATAGGACACATTGTAAAAAATATCTAGTTCATTCAGATTCACGCAGCGTGAACAGACCCGCCACAAGGTAGACTGATGACCTGATAAAGGTCGCTAGAGTCGGGTAACAGCTCGCGCGATGCAGCTAGTGTTTAACAAACCTTCCGTCGTTGCCTTAATATAAAAAAAAATGGCAAGCATCACGGTTTTTACAAGAAAGTACCAGAGTGCCTTTTAAGAAAAAATAAAGACGTCCCTTTCTATAAAAAAGGAATCTAAAATCTTCTAATTTACAGTTCGTTCTCTAAAAATTGCATTTGACCAAAAAAAAATCCTTTGCATATTTCCAGAAACGTTGAAACACTAGATTGTCGATCGCAAAAAAAAATCCCATGAACGGATGATCGAATGATCTGAAAGAAATCCATTCAATCGTTCCGCATAATTAAACTGGACGGCTCATGTGAGGTTTTAGGGTTGCCAACTTGTGTTTAAATAAAGATATCGATGAAAAACCTAACTAAAGAAAAATACTAGATGTATGTTGGTGTAAAAAAAAAGAGCGGAAGTTACGTCTTTACTTAAGTTTTTAACCTATATATTTCCAAGATTTCAAATCAGTACATTATGATACGTTTGCGGTATGTTGCTTATTACACACGACGCTATTTTACTGCCCGAGCCTTGGCGATATAAAGCAAAAAACACACCTTATCAAATAAATACATAACATTACGTCGACGATATTCATGTGTTAATAAGTCTAATAAAAAATTATCGTGATTAGTAGACTTGGAAAATAAAAGGACAAACCCTGGTTCTATTCCACCTTAAATATTATGTTAGTGAAAGATAGTGGTATAAGTGCATGTTTGGTTGAGTATTTATTTTAGTTGTATATCTATATAGATTGTAAGCCTACTTACACTTGTTTTTGTTAGTTCTCCAATAAATAAATAAGTTAATTGGGATAAGAATTTTTCAAAGATAGGCATAGTTACTATGAGCTGCAGAATAAAATTTCATGGCCTATTTTATGAATGAATTAATTCATAAAATAAGCCATGCAATTGTGCGGCCCATAGTTATCGTGATTTGGGTGAGCTTTTGCAGTTACTTTCGGAAAATAGTATTTCATTATCATGGATAACACAGAACTGATGAAAGAGATTAAGCTGTTCACCATAAATAAGATTACATCTTGCTGAACTCGAAGAATTTTGGTGATACGTGTTATTTTTGTGGCAACCCTATTCCCTTAACTGTATGGACAGCCGTAACGGGCAGTATCGTGAAGGATTTATGGATTCCATTCCAAATCCAATTCTTTGTGTCGATATTTAAATGGTTTCGATACAAAAATCATTCAGAAGGGCTTCTGTATGGAACCTCATACCCACATAAAAATGCATTGAGCTGTTTCAATGTTTATTTGCGAAATGAATAGTGAATTCATTGAGTAAATCCAAACCATATTTCTGGACGCTTTGAATGTTTCCATTAATAAATAATCTATAGACTCAGTGAACTCGAATTTCAATATGGACTCAGTAGCAATATCCCACGGATTTTTAGTAGCTTTCAACTGACTTCAGGACAGAAGAGAACTCCGCCATTTATGAACCCGTTTTTTAATTTAATCTGAAAGCTTGCTCCAAAAATCTTCGGACTTATAAGGCGGCTCTTAAAATTCAATAAATTAAAAGTGTAATTTGCACTATTTTACAAGCTTTTATTTACTTTCACCTGTCCCATTGTCTGTAGGTAATGGAATTTTGATTAAACGACGATAAACATACTTATATAGATAAATACATAAGGTACTTAAATACGAATAACATCGATGACCTAGGCACAAAATATTCGAGTTCATCACACAAATATTAGCCCTTGCCGGGATTCGAACCCAGGACCGTCGGCTCAGTAGGCAGCTACCACTGCGCCAACCGCGTCATCGCAAGATATACTCAAGCCTTTGACAAGTCTTTCGCGGAATTTCTTAGTGAACCTATTTCGTCCTTATTGATCAAGGGCTCAATGGAGCGACCTAACCTTTCACTAGAAAGCCTCTTTATTGTCTCAAGGGTTTCGCAAAATTCGCAAAGCGTTATATACTTTTATGCATGTTCAATGTCTATTAGTAGGTATACAATGTCGGCCCTGTAACATAAGCAAAAAATTAAAACATAGATTTTACTCGTTAAACTGAACAAAAATTGTTCAGCAACTTTAAAAATCAGTCAGTTTTCAAAATTTTATTATTTCAAACAAATTAAATAGCATTTTCAATGTATGTCGTCCAACGTTGACATTCCCTGGACATAGCTGTGACTATACTAATGTCGAACATTTCGCAATATATTGCTTCTTTCTCTAAACTTTATTCTATAAAATGTCATTTAATACACGTTATTTTCAGAAGTTGCTTAACAAATGTTGTTTAGTTTCAAGGGACGAATCTATGTTTTAATTTATTGCTCTTGTTACAGGGCCCACCCGGTATAACTGTTTTTTTTCCAAAAATCATTTTTCTTAATTTAACTTTGAGTATACCTCCAACTCATCATCATCATCATCATCATCAGCCTGTTTCAGTCCAATGCTGGACATAGGCCTCTCCCATGGCACACTGAGCTCGATTTTCAGCTCTCGTCCTCCAGTTACAACCCGCTGTCCTACGAATGTCGTCGCTCCACCTTGTTACAGGGCGCCCTACACTACGTTTACCGATTCGTGGCCTCCACTCCAGAACTCGTTTGCCCCAGTGGTCATCGGCTCTACGGCAGATATGACCAGCCTACTGCCACCTCCAACAGTTTTTTATTTTATTTTTTATCACCTCACCTACGTTTCTTTTTATACGTTACTTTTATAGAAAAGTTGGAGTAAGTGCGGCATAAAATCACCCTAATAATAATTTAGCTTCGAATTATACTTTTTCATGGTTATATCGGAAACTGTTCTTCTTATAATAGGAAAAGTTTGAATGATGCCAAGCTATCACTGAAACTATAAGTGGTTAAACTTTTTCTGGTTTTTAATATCGATATGGTGGGTACGGATATAATTAATTAATAACATATTGGGCTTTTTTTAAAAAGCCGGCCAATTCTGACTCGCGCACCGAGGGTTCCGTACATACTTTCACTTATCCCATCTTAATTGGCCTGGTTGAGTTAAGTTTGCACCTAAAATGTATGGCACCGCATACAAACGAGGTGCAAACTTAACGCAACCGAGTTCTCGAAATATATGGTTTAAGACATTTATTTCTCAAATATGATGTTTGAAAAGGACTATATTTTTTTAATGATTTTATTACAAATGTATAGTTTTCAGATTTTTATAAATATTTGTAGTATGTGACCATATTACTTGCCAAATTTTATAGTTCTAGGTCATCGGGAAGTACCCTATCATTTTGATTCCCTACACAGTGTCGAAATGTACGTTTTTTGCGACATAAGCGGCCGTATCTTTTTTTCTCGTTAACGCAGAAGATTGATTTTTTCACAGCTTCAAGGGACTATAGACTTGAGTATCTGGTGTTAATTTCAACTCGATAGCTCAATGCGCTCTCGAGATAAAGGGTCTTGACAGACAGACAGACGGACGGACGGACAACAAAGTGATCCTATAAGGGATCCGTTTTTTCCGATTGGGGTACGGAACCCTAAAAAATATATCACGTTTGACAAACCGGTAAGGTAATAATAAGGTACGATTTGCACACATTATTATAACGAAATTTGACTTAATTGCATTCAGAATTCGTAACATAACGTCCGAAACGTCGAGGTTAATAAATAAACACTTTTTTAGTACGTTTTAAAAAGAGGGGTGTTATGTACATGTGTTTCTGTCTGTGGTATCGTAGCTCCCAAACGGGGATGGACCAATACGAGTGTAGATTTTTCTAATCGAAAGACTGTCCGTCGAGATGGTTCTTAGCTACGTTTGGTGGAAATAGGACCAGTAGTTTCCAAGATATTCAGTTACCTATAACTGGAACAAGTTACAAGATCTCAGTCAATGTTGAAGCTAAGAATTCTAAATTTTGTAGTTCTGTTCAGTTTTAGTAGCGTTTGCTATGTCACTCATTGAATGAGGGTCTCATGATGACCAGATACTAATGTGGGGGGTGTTTTTAGTACATTACGTAACAAGGGTGGTAAACGAGGAATTACAAACGAGTGTCTTTGAGAAACCCGAAGCCAAAGGCGAGGGCTTTAATGACACGAGTTTGGAATTCCTTTACCACCAGAGTCATTTACGACGTTTTTCATCACACTTTGGCGGAAATAAAACAAAAGTAGTAGTAATCAATACCAAAATTACTTACCGCCCTAGGGCGTAGTATACGATTTACCACCCGGTTTTCTAGCATGTAAACCCTTAAATTGCAATAAAAATTATTTATCGCCCTAGGGCGTAATTTACGACTTACCGCCCGCATTTCTAGCATGTAAATCCTTGTTTACGAGCAACTGTGGTGAAAAAATTATAATTTAGGTTATGTGTACTCTCAGTATGCCCTTGTGGCCTACTTGCAGAATAAAGTTCATTATTTCAGTATTTCAGTTCAACTATTGAATATCGTAGCTGGCGAGTGACTAAATATGTCTGAGCTCAGGCCGAAGGAATATTTCAATTTAATTATATTCCCGACATGAAATCAAATATTTGGCGGATTATTTGAATTCCCTTCTTCTTTTCAATCTTGATTCTTTTAAGTCACATTGCTATGAATGGGAAGAAAAAAGGAAAAATGTCGATGCGCGTCGCATTTTTATTTATCCGCTATTATACCCGGCCATTTGGTGAGAATCCTCTTCTTTTATAGAAAATCACTTTACAGAATGTTCATTTCACAGAATTTTCATTTCATAGACAATTTTTTCCTCAGAAGTCTTAATTTTTTCAAAAATATTTAGGTTAAGTTAGGTTAGGTTTGTGTTATAGCATGTGAAAATACAATTATTTTTCATAAAAAAATGTTTTCGATGAATTGATGTATGATTTCTATGAAACAAAAATTCGAAGAAACTTTTGTATATAAAACAAGGGTAAACCCCAATTTAATTCTATTGCTGAATAATATTTATTACTTACGTTAAAAGAATTAATGTGTTATTCACAATAAGGTCGTATAAGTAGCAAATAGCTTGCAAGAAACGATAATTGCGGCTCCTCAATACTCGCGAAGTTGGCCGAGGCCGAAGTACCTATAAATAAATAAATAAATAAATAAATAAGTTAAGGGACAATCATACACAAATCTACCTAGTCCCAAACTAAGCAAAGCTTGTACTTCCTTTGGGTACTAGACGATATTACTTTTTTCTCCGCAGTCATACATTTTTCAGAAATCTTATTTTAGATTTGTGTTACCTATGACATTCCAAAATATTTTATGGTTTAAAAAAAAGTTTTCGATAAAATAAAATTTCTATGTACGAAAATTCGATGAAACGTTTATTTTTAAAACAAGGCTACACTCATTTAGCAACGGTCATGTGGATGCACATTTTTTATTTAAAGCATTTTTATTTACTTTTTCATTTCACAATATGTTTTTTTAATGCATGTTTGTAAGGGGTTTTTTTCGTCATTCGCATTTCTGCAAATATTGTTAAAATAGATGATTCTTGGAAGTCAATTTCTTATGTAGATTCTTCTGTAGATTTACAATCTGACTTGTAAAAGTGCCATTGTGGTCTACTTACTGAATAAATTACTGAGTATGTATCCAGAAGCCACTCCCGAATGCGATCGTAGTTCGATCATAATTAAACCGACTGGCTCTTCCGTTGTAGTCATAATCGTGAAAAGGGAATGACGCTAGAACCACACGGTTAGAACGCTAGGAGAATCACCAAGGGGCCCGATCGCTCTTATATGGGTGTTTTTTAACGTCTTTCAAAGTAAACTAGCATAAATAAGACGTATTCACTGCCATATAAAACGCAACTAAACGCTTTTATTTTCCGCCACGACGACTATTTGTGGCGCGACGCCAGCTCGCAGCGGCCTGAGCTCGTTTCAGTAAAACCCATCAAGCGTTAAACACAGCCACGGTCGCAAAAACTCAGGTTTTTGCGACCGTGCCTTTACCATTTTACAGTGACTCTATTCGCTAGCGACTGCCTAAACGATTTGGAGAATAGACATGTTGACTAATTTTTTTGAGGGCGTCAATCGATTCTATTTTTGATTGTGATCAAATTTCTTGGGACTGACTACACTTAAACTGCTCTTAAAGTCAGAAATGACCGTCAAAGTTCAACATTCCTACGTAGCGCTAAAAACGCTCCATACAAAAGGCGTCCAGGCTAGTGACGTCACAGGCCGGTTTAGGTACCAATAATTGTATGGAGAAATTAAGAAATTTGCCATTTTCACCGTGAAAAAGTGAGTTTAAGTTCATGGTTGTCACACAATTATTGTTTTGTAAAATTATGAGGATTATGAAAACATTTGAAAATTTCTTGTGGATAAAAAAAATCGTAAAATTTGCGTACCTTTGAAGTCACATATTTCCAAAAAAAAAACCGGCAAAGTGCGAGTCGGACTCGCGCACCGAGGGTTCCGTACAAACACTTTCCATCCCTAAGTGGTTAAGTTAAGTTTGCACCTGGTATGTATAGCGCCCCATATAAATTAGGTGCAAAGTTAGGTATTAAAAAAAAAAATTATGGTTTTCGTAATTATTCCTTTATCTATGCTATAAGACGTTGCTTCGTACCAAATTTCAAGATTCTGAGTTCACGGGAAGCACCCTGTAGGTTTTGATTCCCTTGCAAGTGTCGAAAATTTGCGGCATAAACGGCTGTATCTTTTGATTGCGTTGGCTTAGAAGTTTGATTTTTTCACAGCTTCAAGGGACAGTAGACCTGAGTAATTGATATAAATTTCAGCTTCATACCTCCACGCGTTCCTGAGAAAAAGGGTCTTGACAGACGGACAGACGGACAACAAAGTGATCCTATAAGGGTTCCGTTTTTTCCTTTTGAGGTACGGAACCCTAAAAATAATATTTTTCTGGATTATTTTCTTTGTCTCGTGATAAATTTAGCTAATTTTATTCATATAAGTACAGTACGCTGTAGAATTCAACATCAGTCAACATGTCCATTGTAGTTCTACAAAGTAACCGCTACGGGCGCTGTACTGTTTTTGGGTAATTCTTATTCTCATGCATTTTTTTGTGATTTGTAAGAATCACATGTTTATTTTGTTTAAATCAAAAATCTATTTATGCCTTTGTTGAGCAAATATCCTCTACTTATCTTTTATAAACACATTTACCTTAAAATATTCAGAAATATATATAAAAAAAAGAATGTTTGCCCAAAATGTCACGTCCATGCCGTGTGATATCTCCCGATTTTCTAATAAAATATTTTTTTCTGCTACAATATCAAGTAATTTTGACTAATGTTATACGAATGACGCAAAGCTAATAGATGTCTGATAACATTATTAAAAAGTTGTAAAAGTATAATGTAACAGTTTCTGATTCAGAACATCATAAAGTTTGTGATCAATTTTTTTGTCACAGCCATGTGTGTTTGTTTAAATACGTGTAACTTGGTAGACAATTATATTTGAAGCTAGCAGCCCTATTTAGGCTTTTTAAGAATGGAAAAACTACCTTCTTGTCGGTTCTGCTTATGACAAAGTGCGGTGAATGTATAGCAAAAATATGTTCTTGTATTTATTAAAGAAAAGGACAACCTTAGTACGTCACCACCGTGGAATGAGTTTTAAATGTAAGTTCTACTGTTATGTTATTGATACTTATATAAATTGTACCTCAGAAATAACAGAATAAGGTGATTGTTTAAAATTGGCGAGACAAAGCAAATTGTTCCATTATGTCGCACATGTTCAAAATTTGTCACGACCATAGATAGATCTAAATGTCACGACCACGGAATTTGTCACACCCATGTTATACAGTCTCACAACTATGCTTAGGGATGTCACAGCCGTGTACACATGCATTACTTTAATCACTTGCAGAGGGTATTAAGCTTGTCCATCTGCACCAAAAATTAGCCTTTGGTATGTACTTTTAATATACATCGCAATATATCACAGAAAAAAAAATAAAAAAAAATGTTAATATTTTAAAACTATATGAGAATCACCCTTTTAGTGTAGTAACTATCTAACTATGTATAGTAACTATAGTAATAACTATCAATAAATTGCTCTGCTCTCTGTAACTGGCGATTCGAATGTGCTTGTAGCTAGGCCTATACGTACTTGAATAAAGAATATGTTGACTTGACTTGTTGACTATTCTCCATACAAATCGATTACGCTGTCGCTACCGAGTACAGTCACTGTAAACTCATGGACTCATGGTAAGGATACAGTGTCCTCAGCATTAGTTTACAGTGACCGTACTCGCTCGCGACTGCCTAGACTATTCGAAGAATTGACAACATTTCATATTTATAACAGGTGGAAATTAATATAGAGATCGACAGGGCTGTAAGTCGTGTACCTTAAAAAAAATCTTTGAATTTATTCTTTTGGATTTAAAGAAATATAAGAAGATACATCAAATAACTACAATTTAAGACAATACGGGCTGAATAGGGTTGTTGTCTAAACGAAGAGCGAAAAAATATTTTTTTTTTTTTATTTGACGTTGACAGGTGACAGATGCATACCGAGTTTGATTAAGTTTTTTTTTAATAATAAAACCGACTAAAGTAACCGTTCCATTAAGTTCTGGTTTCTGTGTTGCCACATTTAAAAATGAGTATGTTTTTATAAATTAATAATAAAGTAAATAATCATCTCAGAAAATAAATAAAAACAGAGATTACTTCATCTTTTTAAGCAGAATTCAGAAAAGTAATAAAATGATAGTCTTAAAAATATGAAATGTTGTCAATTGTAGTTATACAAAGTAAGCCCTTTGTTTCCTAGAAACTTATCTCGTTGAAAGTTTCATTTCCCCGAAAAATCGTTTTACTGAATTTTCAGTCCTCTATGCATACATTTTTCATAATTCTTGCAAATATCATCCTATTGCAGTCAATAAAGAATTATGAAAAATGCATGACCATGCGGTGGTTAGGTTAGGTTAGGGTTGTTTTATAACAATCTCAAATAGTTTACGGTTGCAAAGAAAAACGCTTTCTACGAAATGATTTTTCGGCGAAATGAAACATTCGACGAAAAATATTTCTAGGAGTCAATAGACCCGTACAATTATTCATACAAATCGTTTACGCTATCGCTAGCGAGTACGGTCACGTCAACTTATGGTAGGTAAGGGTACTGAAATTCGGTTCAGCACGGGGTTGATTTACAATGACAAAAAAAATCTAGTGCCTTTAGGGTCTTAGAGAAATGCAGCCTATGTCCTATTTCAGCCCATGTCTATTCTGATCTAATGTTTATTTGGTATAGTATTTGACATAGAAAACTTTAATAATATACTTTTAGTTCGTAAACGTAAGATGGCTGAATAAATTGAAAATATGATTTTCATTCTGTATTTCGAAATGCTTAAAACGCTGGTCGCCACTTTCACCCTTAATAGTGACATCAGACATCAGCAAACCAGTAAAAAGAACTTTAAACTAAAAACGTCATTCGCATCATAGATAAAAGTGTATTAATACAGCTCTAGCACAACTGTCACACGTGTAACAAATGTTACCATTAGGTACCCTAGTCCCTAAGTATATACCCATGTATATAAGTACTACAGTTACCACTCGCTGGTTTTCACTAAAAACTCATTTTGAATTAGGAAGCGATAAATTAAACAATAGGCCCTAATATTATTTGGAAAGTTTGACGGACAAAAGAAATAAGAATTGATTGCAAACGTTTACTTAAATGTTTAGGTTCGGATTTATGAGTCTCGAATTCATTGTGCTTTGCGTAGAAATAACTTGCACATGTTGCACACAGCACGGCGGCGTGGATTTAAGACAATAGGCAAACAAGATAATTTTTCAACTGAATAGCGATAGTCTTACACGTGCAGCCCTGTGTCGGCAGAATTTCGGTACCATAAAGCAATTTAATAAACGAGCAATAGAACAAAAGGACTTAGTCGTGAGAATTTTTAGAGGCAATGAAATCTGGGATTTTGGGGAACTGCGTGACAGTGGGGATAAGGGGATGACAGTCAGTCAAGGTTTGATTTCCGAAGGAGACGGTAACTCCGAACTGACCTCGTTAAGCTCGTTATAATATCGGCCCGCGTACGTACAGTGTGATCGCTCTAAGTTCAGTATTACAGAGGTATAACTCGAAATTAAATTCAGTGAAGCGTTAAGCTTATGTATGGGCAATTTGTGAATTGAGTGGTGAATATATAAAGGAACTTTAACTTCAGTGCAGCGTTTACAATTTAAGCGAAGGACACTTTATAGACTGTGTAGTTTTATTTACGTTAAGTGTGATTAAGTTAAGTACTAATTTTAGTTTTCTAAATGTAATGGAGTGAGGGCGTACAGCAAGCAGTTCATCTATGTTGTTGTTATTCCTGCAATTTTAGCGGGGGCTGTACGAGAGATGCAGAAAGGAGGTTTCGGTGGCAGTCATCATTATATCTACGTTTTTCCTTGTGAGTTCTGCAATAGAGACTGAGATCGTACGAGACACTACAGTGAACTATTAGGAGAATGTTTAGCATTGACCGTGGATCTGAATGAGTGGATATATTTTGGCGCTACTTATAAACTCATCAATAATTATTATTCTATCGTCACTCTATTCTAAATTACCTAGTGTTTGATGCTGCAGCCTCTATCGCGACTCACTTACATAATTGACTCCTGTATAAATCCCGGGCACCACGCACAATCGGACCTACGTCTGACGCCGTCTTGGATAACAGCAGCCAGTGTTTGTAAGTCAACTATAAATTTTGTCACATAGTTGCCTCCTTGCAGAATCTTCGACGATAGCACAATCAAGCCACGTTTTGACGCTACGTCAGGATAAACGGGAGCTGCTATTGCAGACAGCCTTCTTCTTATCACGCTATTATTTTATTTACTAGTAACAAATCAGAATCAAACACTAGTCTTGCTTGAGTAGGTATATTGCAAGCTAAGTAAGTCATCACACCAGATAGCGACGTACCAAGGGGAACTCCGGAATTGAATAGATCACCTTCGGCCGGCCGCTCGGTGTTTCCATTCAGCGGAGCGAGGAACCGGGAGACGGAGGCCACAGGCCATCTCACGACCTATCTTTCTTCTTGTTATTGTGCGCAGACTCAGGTGGACTCAACTTAGATTGCAATATTGTTAGGGCATAGCGTAGAAGAGCAAGCGTAGTATTTGAGCATATGCGTAAATTCATTATATCCCAGAGGAATGAATGAACGACAATAGGATGTGTGTTGAGTGACCGTTTTAAACATAGTTCAATTAGCTTTGTTCTTTATATGCAGGATTTGTCGTACGCCTTGTCTAGGTAGGAGGCCTTTTCCTCACAGGTATGCGGGGTCCAGAGTAAGGCGAGTTTTGAGAGTTCTGCGTCTTCTAAGCAAATCGTTAGGTAATCCTCATCTACCGAGACGTAACTGTCTCATCATTGTTAGTTTAAATTTTATATTATTAGTTATGTATAATATAATTGTAATAGATTTAAGTCCAATTGATGAAAAAATGACTTACTGTTGAGTTTCTTTCGGCTTTCTTCTCAACAGCGGTCTCCTCTTGGGAAACGCCGGTAGACTCATTTTCAAACAAAAGCAAAATAAACGCTTTGAATTTAATCTTGATCTTTTGATTTCAAGCTCCTCATTTAGTCGAGTTTCTTGATTTAGTTTAGCAAGTGAGCGACTAGTATTGTGCCACGCCATAACCATAAGTTACCGTAATAAAAAATAAGCGTTAGGAAGTGAGCTTAGTGCGCTAAGACCCGGACTATTGGGAGAGAAAGTTTGAGAGACTGAGCAACGTCGTGATCCTGACGCTGCGGTCGCGCTCGCTGAAGCGCCACGCCGAGCCGCATCGCAGACGCGGGAGCGCTGTACTTCGTACGTGTTGACGCCGAGACCGTCGCTTACGAGTTAAGTGACCATGATACAAGATGAATCGGTGAGTGATAATAAGAGATATTGAAATTAGACGATCACACAAACGTTATTCTGGCCGATATTATTTCGAGGAAATACACACAACGTATGGGGTCCTTTATATCAGCTAAATTAGGTCGTATATAAGATAGTGCTAGGTAGGCTACATATTATATACATAGATAGGATAGGCTCTAGATAGAGATAGGTATAGCTATATTTAGGGAGGAAAGAGACGAGTATTACAGTTGGTGCGCGTGACTGCAGGATATCAAGTCATTAAAAATTGAAATCATTATATTGTTTCAATTACTTGATTTAAGAATCTGAGTTATTTGGTAGAGATAGTTTGCTAATAGTTATACGTTATTTTTAGTTCTTAATACGTAGTTTAGTTAAAATAGTTATAATGATTTAGATTAGGATGAGAAATTAGTTTAACGTAGTTTAATTATTTAAGTACATAGGTATTATCATCGTCATCATCATAATTAGATGTGCATATTTGTTTAAAGCATATTCAAATATAATAAGTGTTTACGGTTGTAAATCGTAATGTTTATTTGTTATAATACTGAGATATATTATTTAAGAAACTTGTATTTATGCGTCTGTCTGTCTTATAATATTTTAATTAACGAAAAAATACTTCATTACACATTGACGATTAAGAACGCATACTACGTCTGTTTGTCTTAGGATATTTTTGTTGATGAAAATATTTTAGCCTCATGTTTCATGCTGAAACAAAGGGAACTAGAGTCTGTCTGTCTGTCCAAGAAATATAAACGAAATATGTTCAATACCATAGTCATTACTGAAATAAATTTTATGCATATATTGTATGCAATAGCAAGTATGTATGTATTGTTTTTGTGACGGCTTATTGGTAATTAGGCTTATTTAATAGGGTTAGTCATCTCAGTTATAAGAGAGGTAGGATACATTATTTAAGAAATTAGTTATAATAAGATAAATAAGTTTTGTTGTAAATGTACATTAGAGTAATATAAGCGTTAAATACAATTTAATAGAGAAAATCAAGGTCAAACCCTGTTGACATATTGCACCGTATTTTTTTTGTCTTAGTTAAATTTTAGTTTTACGTGCATGAGCATATCTAATAAATTTCTGCACGGCTGCAGGTTCAATCCCTGTGTAAATTAATTGTATAGGGGTTCTAAGTTCAGTTCAGTTCAACGCAGGTTCGATCCCTGACTACTTTTTTATCTGTTACTACTTAAGTGTTTGATGACATGCAAGTCTTGGGAAAGTAAAGGTGCAGGTTCAATCCCTGTGTGAATTAATTGTATAGAGGTTTTAAGTTCTTAAAGTCGCGAAAATACAGGTTCGATCCCTGAGTAACTTTTTTGTCGGTTTACTAAGTATTATATGACATACAAGTTGTAGGACTGTGAAGGCGCAGGTTCAATCCCTGTGTAGTTAAATGAATGTGTTATTTCTCATAACCGCTTAAAGAGTGCGAGGGCGCAGACTCCATTCTTACTAAAGGTTATACAACGAACGAACGACAAACTGGGTTCGATTCCCACTTTCTTTTTTTATGAAATTGACAAATTTTTGCTTTGGGTTTCGTTGGCTTATACGTTCAAGTTCGACTCTTGTGTACCATTTTTTTTTGATTAAGTATGAATTTGAGAAATAACGACCCTTAATTTGAGACAGTCATGTCTATTATAAGACAGGTTGTGGTGACTTCTGCGTTAGCATTACATGTACAGTGTATTGAGGAATCAGAAGAGGGTAATCAATCATCATCTATACAGAAAAGATGTAGCATAGGTTTTACGGCGGTTTCCTGTGAAAACATGCGGGGTCGACATAATGTAGAAACCTCTTCCATTTCGGTGTTAGCATTGGCAAAACCTATATTTGATGGTAGTAATATGCACCCAATCGTTTTCTTAGAAGAGTTAGAGAAATACAGGAATAACACTAAGTCTTTGCCTACTGATTTAAGAACTGCGTTTGACTGCTTGACGGGTGATGCTAAGCGCTGGTCTTGTATTTTTATGTTGGAATGGAATAATTATAACGATTTCAAAACTGCTTTTCTTGGAAACTACTGGAACGGAAATTTACAACATAAGGCGCTGCGCAAAATTTTAAATGGAAAATGGTCATCTGATCATAAAGGTAAAAATATGTCACTATATTTTTATGAAAAATTTAGTGAAGCAAGCCTTATTACCACGTATTTTAACACTGAAGATAGCATTGTGAACACAATTATGACACACTACCCAAAACAAATAAGGTTATTATGGCTTGCTAAAGGTTTAAGCGATGCGAAGTCAGCACTAAAGTTTTTGCGAGGCGTAGACGCTATCTATGACAACGACATGGACATTGAAGTTCCCATAACAGAAACCAACCGTGTAAATCCCATATTGGGAACACATAATATAAATGTGTCGCGTAAATTAAGAAAAAGGCAACGTCAACGTCAAAATAAGAAGAATAGAAAAGGAAAACCAGGTACCTAATAAATAATCATTCTTAGATAGAATTACGACATCGATTTAGTTTACGTGAGACAGCATTTAACCCTTTAGTGGGTAACGGCAAGATATTTGCCGTCATACGACTCAGATATTTTATTTTTTTTCTCAATGAACGTGTTGTTAGTTAATATAACTTTTGGTTCGCATAAGAGAATATACTCGTACTAATTTACGAAAAAAAGAATAGCAGATAAACGTTATTCCAACCCATGTTAAATGATGATTCTTAGGCCTGAACTTAGATTTTTAACTATTCCTTACAATTGAACAAAAATGTTTGTAAATAAAATTTTGTTTGCTGGATTTATCCGATAGTCACAATTCTCTACTTTCAGAGACAAGATTGGCGATATAAAGTTTAAAGAAAAAAAATCTGTTATTTGATAATTAAAAAAAATTAAGACGGCAATATATTTGCCACTATCCGTTAAGTGTCTGGTGTTTATTAAAGGAAAGGGTGGGTTAGGCTACAATTGTTATTGATTTATATATGGAGCAATAGCTTAATTCAATACTTCAAATTTGCCTTTTACCTTTATTGCTGAATTAGCCGTGTTAGTGAGAAATGACAACGGAAGAAAAAAAATCTCGCAAAAAAAGTGTTGATTGTTCGTGCGTGCAATCTTATAATATAAAATATTGTTGTTGCTTAACTCGCAGGTTAGGTATTTTTAATTTTACAAAAAGGTTTGTTATAACTTTATACCTTCAGGCATTTTCTCTTTCAATGTCTATGTATTTAAAAAAATCCTTTTGTTTCGTAAGTCGCGTGATCCGTCAGTGTGTTACTTAACAGAAGTCATGAATATGATATTGAAAAAAAAAATGAATTTTAAGACGATGGCCATTCAGAAAATATACAAATAATAAAAGGTCAAAAATTGGATGCGAGACTTGTAAAGTCCCACTTTGTGCTGTCCCATGCTTCAGAGATTTTCACGTTTTGAATTAAGGTCGGGCAGCTACGGGACCCTGACTATAAGCATGGCCCGATATGCTCTTGCCCGGTTATTTATTTGAAAGAATACAATACAATACAATACAATAATTCTTTATTGCACACCAACAAGAAAAATGTTACAATTGAAACCTTAATTTATAAATGGTAGACAATAGGCGGTCTTATCGCTAAAGAGCGATCTCTTCCAGACAACCTTTGGGTAGAAGAATAAGTAAAAATAAACAATGAAAGAGTAGGTGGTGAGATAAAAAATCAGCAACATAAATAACATAAAGTATAAGTCATACACATACTTAAATAAATATATATAAAGATAAACATACATATATACAAATAATATACATATATATAATATAGGCAAAAATACACATATACACAAGAAAAATAATAAAAACAACACAGCTGATATCCAACTTAGCTAAGAAAATTCAGTTTTAAGTTAAATAAAGATTTTAATTATTTCTTATTATCTATTGGTTTTTAATTTATTTATTTTAGATACGTCGTGCCACCCGTAGTTCCCCCGGCAAACTGACATGACGGTCTTGTCACTTAATGCCCTTGGCTGATAGCGGCAAACATATTGCCGTCTTATAATTCGGAAACCCTGCAATAATATATACATTTCTCTTTCTCAAAAATCATAAAAAAAAACATTCATGCTGTGCGTATCGTTAAAGTTCTCGATTCATTGCTTTAAAAAAATAATGGTCAAAGGGTTAAACATAGTTCAATAGATATATTATATTTAGTTGTCAATAGATTATGCATAGTTTAATATTTTAAGTTAGATTCTATTTAGGAGATATCCTCAAAATTTTGTACTCTTCGTTAGCAAAATGTATCGTCTATCTGAGGGCGTCTGTAACAAATGTTACCATTAGGTACCCTAGTCCCTAAGTATATACCCATGTATATAAGTACTACAGTTACCACTCGCTGGTTTTCACTAAAAACTCATTTTGAATTAGGAAGCGATAAATTAAACAATAGGCCCTAATATTATTTGGAAAGTTTGACGGACAAAAGAAATAAGAATTGATTGCAAACGTTTACTTAAATGTTTAGGTTCGGATTTATGAGTCTCGAATTCATTGTGCTTTGCGTAGAAATAACTTGCACATGTTGCACACAGCACGGCGGCGTGGATTTAAGACAATAGGCAAACAAGATAATTTTTCAACTGAATAGCGATAGTCTTACACGTGCAGCCCTGTGTCGGCAGAATTTCGGTACCATAAAGCAATTTAATAAACGAGCAATAGAACAAAAGGACTTAGTCGTGAGAATTTTTAGAGGCAATGAAATCTGGGATTTTGGGGAACTGCGTGACAGTGGGGATAAGGGGATGACAGTCAGTCAAGGTTTGATTTCCGAAGGAGACGGTAACTCCGAACTGACCTCGTTAAGCTCGTTATAATATCGGCCCGCGTACGTACAGTGTGATCGCTCTAAGTTCAGTATTACAGAGGTATAACTCGAAATTAAATTCAGTGAAGCGTTAAGCTTATGTATGGGCAATTTGTGAATTGAGTGGTGAATATATAAAGGAACTTTAACTTCAGTGCAGCGTTTACAATTTAAGCGAAGGACACTTTATAGACTGTGTAGTTTTATTTACGTTAAGTGTGATTAAGTTAAGTACTAATTTTAGTTTTCTAAATGTAATGGAGTGAGGGCGTACAGCAAGCAGTTCATCTATGTTGTTGTTATTCCTGCAATTTTAGCGGGGGCTGTACGAGAGATGCAGAAAGGAGGTTTCGGTGGCAGTCATCATTATATCTACGTTTTTCCTTGTGAGTTCTGCAATAGAGACTGAGATCGTACGAGACACTACAGTGAACTATTAGGAGAATGTTTAGCATTGACCGTGGATCTGAATGAGTGGATATATTTTGGCGCTACTTATAAACTCATCAATAATTATTATTCTATCGTCACTCTATTCTAAATTACCTAGTGTTTGATGCTGCAGCCTCTATCGCGACTCACTTACATAATTGACTCCTGTATAAATCCCGGGCACCACGCACAATCGGACCTACGTCTGACGCCGTCTTGGATAACAGCAGCCAGTGTTTGTAAGTCAACTATAAATTTTGTCACATAGTTGCCTCCTTGCAGAATCTTCGACGATAGCACAATCAAGCCACGTTTTGACGCTACGTCAGGATAAACGGGAGCTGCTATTGCAGACAGCCTTCTTCTTATCACGCTATTATTTTATTTACTAGTAACAAATCAGAATCAAACACTAGTCTTGCTTGAGTAGGTATATTGCAAGCTAAGTAAGTCATCACACCAGATAGCGACGTACCAAGGGGAACTCCGGAATTGAATAGATCACCTTCGGCCGGCCGCTCGGTGTTTCCATTCAGCGGAGCGAGGAACCGGGAGACGGAGGCCACAGGCCATCTCACGACCTATCTTTCTTCTTGTTATTGTGCGCAGACTCAGGTGGACTCAACTTAGATTGCAATATTGTTAGGGCATAGCGTAGAAGAGCAAGCGTAGTATTTGAGCATATGCGTAAATTCATTATATCCCAGAGGAATGAATGAACGACAATAGGATGTGTGTTGAGTGACCGTTTTAAACATAGTTCAATTAGCTTTGTTCTTTATATGCAGGATTTGTCGTACGCCTTGTCTAGGTAGGAGGCCTTTTCCTCACAGGTATGCGGGGTCCAGAGTAAGGCGAGTTTTGAGAGTTCTGCGTCTTCTAAGCAAATCGTTAGGTAATCCTCATCTACCGAGACGTAACTGTCTCATCATTGTTAGTTTAAATTTTATATTATTAGTTATGTATAATATAATTGTAATAGATTTAAGTCCAATTGATGAAAAAATGACTTACTGTTGAGTTTCTTTCGGCTTTCTTCTCAACAGCGGTCTCCTCTTGGGAAACGCCGGTAGACTCATTTTCAAACAAAAGCAAAATAAACGCTTTGAATTTAATCTTGATCTTTTGATTTCAAGCTCCTCATTTAGTCGAGTTTCTTGATTTAGTTTAGCAAGTGAGCGACTAGTATTGTGCCACGCCATAACCATAAGTTACCGTAATAAAAAATAAGCGTTAGGAAGTGAGCTTAGTGCGCTAAGACCCGGACTATTGGGAGAGAAAGTTTGAGAGACTGAGCAACGTCGTGATCCTGACGCTGCGGTCGCGCTCGCTGAAGCGCCACGCCGAGCCGCATCGCAGACGCGGGAGCGCTGTACTTCGTACGTGTTGACGCCGAGACCGTCGCTTACGAGTTAAGTGACCATGATACAAGATGAATCGGTGAGTGATAATAAGAGATATTGAAATTAGACGATCACACAAACGTTATTCTGGCCGATATTATTTCGAGGAAATACACACAACGTATGGGGTCCTTTATATCAGCTAAATTAGGTCGTATATAAGATAGTGCTAGGTAGGCTACATATTATATACATAGATAGGATAGGCTCTAGATAGAGATAGGTATAGCTATATTTAGGGAGGAAAGAGACGAGTATTACACACGCCACACGCGACTCTTTCTCGCGCGAGATGTACTACCTATCTCTTTCTGTACAGTACTGTGGGAGAATGACGGGTGACGTTATGTCGCGCGACATGAGTCGTAAACCATAGTAAAGTTGTGCTAGACGGGCTGGTCTTTATTTACGGGATCGCCTACACCACGCCACAGATAAGCTTAAGACGGAAATGGCAGACGGGGTTTTAGCTCCGTTCTCAGCTCAATAAAAGCTCAATAAAAAATACAGTTTTTTTTTGTAAGATAGCTATTAACAATTTCAAATATATTTCAAAAATGGGTCAAGTAGCCTTTTCAGTCGTGCGTTCAGAATCGCTACAAAAAGTCGCCGTCTGCGACCTCCCAAAATAAATAAAAATAAACAAAAGAAACTTGTATATTTCCAGAACACTGGCCATTTAAAGCGGTTAGCTCTGACCTAAATTACACTCGTTTCAGTAAAAACTATTTAGTGTTATTACTCGCACAGCACCGTCTCGCGTCTGCGGAAACCGGAGTAGTTTAGCTTTAACTAAGTTAATTTGCAACGGCAAGGGGTACTTGGCAAGGCCGTTTCTTACTGATTTTATGAGTTTATGACGCGCAATCTAAATTAAGGTGAAACAGCTTGGTAAAAAAATAATTAACAAAAAAAACAAACCGACTTCAGTAAAACTAAAAAACCAAAAATAACCCATTCAAGTACAGATTACATTTCACTCACCCTTCGAAGTCGATCCCAAACCACTCAGTTCAGTTCTTATATTTATAGTTATATTATAGTCTACGCGAGGTTTGGCACCGACTTCGAAGGGTGAGTCAAATGTAATCTGTACTTGAATGGGTTATTTTTGGTTTTTTAGTTTTACTGAAGTCGGTTCTTGTTTTGTTAAAATTTTTTTTTTTTTGCTTTTTAGTGGTTCTAATTCAGTTTCCTTACACCAAATCCTATTTACTGAATGTAAATTCTTGACTTTATCAATAAATTACCGAAAGCGCCGTACATGTCCCTATAACATTTGAAGAGTTCCCTCGATTTCTCCAAGATTCCATCATCAGATCCCGACTTAATGCCAACGGGACCAACTCGGAGTTATACTCTTTCGATAAAAAAAAAAATTGAAAATCGGTTCACGGTTCTCGGAGATATCGAGTAAAAAAAAAAAAATTAGTTCGAATTGAGAACCTCCTCCTTTTTTTGAAGTTGGTTAAAAACGAAATCACTTCTTAAGAAAAACTGATTTTTTCGGTATTAGCCAGGCACAAGGACAGTGCAAAAATCCGTGGTGGTATTACTTGACCAGACCAAAGGAGTGGAAACTTACAATACAATACAAGTACTCTATATTGCACACCTCATAAAACATACAAGAGAAATGCCATGCAAGAAATTACAATTAGAGGTAAACAACAGGCGGTCTTATCGCTAAAGACCGATCTCTTCCAGACAACCTTTGGGTAGTGGAGAACTTGAAAAGAATGATTTGATGAAAATTCTAGTATTATAGCGAGTGGGACTTGCATGGTCAAGCTGCGGCCTCAAGGCGGCCTCTCGATCTGGTGGCCCTAAAACTGCAGACGGGAAACAGCCAGTCAGCAGCATCAGCGGAGTTGGTAGGCCAGGATTGTGCCCAGCTACGTTGACGCGAGTAACATAACAGACATTAGAACCATTATAAGTAAATATAAGGTATGGTGGGGTATGAGTATCACCGGGAGAAGACTGCCACAGACCAATAACTAACTATCTGTTAGTCTTAGCCCATCCATACTAATACTATATAGTATATTGTGTCATAAGGGTAGTAAGTAGGGGATTACTAACGAAGGACTATTAGAAGCCCGTCGCCGAAGGCGGAGGGCTTTTAATGTCCTGAGTTTGTAATCCCCTTACTTCCCGCCTTACACACAATATTTTTCATCACATTTGGGAGTAAATAACAAATAAATAAGTAAAAAATAAACATTAAACGATAACGATTGACAACTAACTTTTTTCTGTATATATTTTTTTAATTTACTATAAGCACTGGCAAAACGGCCATCAGCTTAAAAAAGAAAACAAATGTACACAGAATCTTACTATTTATCATTAAACAAATAACAATTAACAATATTATGCAGCAATAATTAACACCGTAATATTATAAAACTTAAATACGAACAGTAATTTTGTTACAAAACTAAATAGTATCTAACCAATAATATTTAACTTTTTTTCTTTTTTTTTGTGTCGTCTACCACAGATAATGCTAAGAACTGCGTTTAGTTTAGAAACTTGACAGGCTATACTGCCAGAATGTAACGATAATTCAAAATTAAATTTAATAAAACAATTGCAAAATACACTTAAATAATTGTAATACATAAATATTAATGCAGTTAGTTACATGGTATATTAATTCAATACACAATAAAATTTGCTGGTAGGCAAGTTTTGTTGATACAACAAAAAACCTTGGCTGGGTTGAAACCTCCTTAGTCTGAAGCAATGTACGAGTGCGTACTATATTTTTAAAACTAAAACCATAACTCCCTCGGGAGTTATAACAATTTATAACTCCCGCGGGAACTATATAGGCCTTTGTCCTTCAGTACACCTGCATGTTATAACATCTTTTACGAGCAAATGTGATGAAAATATTATTATGAATGCGGAAGTGTTTCTGTCTGTCTGTTACCTCTTCACGCTTAAACCGCTGAATCGATTTTGATGAAATTTGGCATAGAGATAGTTTAAGATACGAAGAAGGACATATAATAGTTTTCATCCTGGAAATTATACTTAAAAAGATTGAAAAGTGAGTGAACATTTCTGTTGGGGTGCGGTGACCCTGTAGGAAATGTTATGATTAGACCAAAAGCACAATTGCTCTTACATTTGCTTAGGCGTTTTTAATAATCCCTTTTATCAAGTTCCACGCGTAGGTAGTCGCGGGCAAAAGCTAGTTAGACGATAAACTCTAAATCGCATTCGAACAGACGTGGGCCGGTGCAACCACAACCTGCGCTAATGGGGTATCTCACCGACAGCGTCTTGTGACTGCGGAGCGTCAGATCAAACCATCCGCCACATCGTCGAGGAATGCTCTAGAATACGTTTTGCCGGGGGCATGGGAGACCTACTCACACTTTCACCAGGCGCTAGGGAGTGACTACTTAATATAGACATTACATTGATGATACCCAGTTTTTTGACTACTAAGCAACTCTGTCAAATACCCATAGATCTAGAACAGGCTCTATCTTCAAGTAAATAACTCTTCAAACTACGATGTGCCTTTTCAGCGAAATGTTAGGGCGCTCCATTGTGACCTAACTCAATTAGGACGAAACAGTTCCACTAAAAGATTACTTGAAAGAAACTTGTCAAAGGCTTGGGTAGAACTTTATTTAGCTTGCCTTTAGGTACTCCCAATAAATGTACCTCATTATTATCATGGCCGAATAAAACAAAAAGACTGCAATGCTTACAAAGTCGCGTTCTACGGCGTTTTAAAAAAATATCCCGATTCTCTGTTTCTTCCAACTTCATGTTTTGGGGTTCATCTTACTGTGAATCGATAGCATATTCAATGTGAAGAATAAAAAAATTGGGCAAGTGCGAGTCCGACTCGCGCATGAAGGGTTCCGTACCATAAAACGAGTTTGTTGTATGGGAACCCTTAAATATTTATTTTATTTTATTTTTAGTATTTGTTGTTATAGCGGCAATAGAAATACATCATCTGTGAAAATTTCAACTTTCTAGCTATCACCGTTCTTGAGATACAGCCTGGTGATAGACGGACGGACGGAACGCAAAGTCTCAGTAATAGGGTCCCGTTTTTACCCTTTGGGTTAGATATAACCCCAATTAAAGTTATAGGCTGTCTTCTATCTTTCCAATTTCCGATAATAACATACAACATACGTCAATAGATCACCGATCGTAATCAAAACAACTCGACTCCCTAACAAATATAAGAAAACTCCAGAAAACTTCATAATAACGCACAGGCCATAACAATCACCATTAAGGCACCTAATAAACCTTTTTGCCCTCCTACCCTTTCATTATGAGCCTTATTTTAACCGCGCCAAATCCAAATGTAAGATGAACTTTATGAAACTGTCGAGGGAATTTGCTACTTTATGTACATTGCCTCCTGTGGCGCTTAGGTTGTTCATCCATTCGTACCGTGTGACGAAGTGGAGCTACGACGAAAAGTTTACGTATGGGAATACTGAATTTCCTTATTCTCGTTTAGTTATTTAACTTTCTTCCATGAAAAGATTTATTTTATCTTCTAAATGTAATGTTCGATCTCAATACAAATTTGATATCAAACTCCCCAAAATTAATAATGCAATTTATAAGAGTGCTTTTGTATCAGCCATTCGCATTTTTAACAATCTTCCTGCTGATATTAAAGGTATAGAAGATAGCAGTTTTAAAAGGAAGCTAAAGGGCTGGTTATTAGATAAGTCATTTTATAACTTAAATGAATTTTATACTTGTTTAATTATAATTAATTTTATGATAGTTATTAAGGCCATTAAACATTGTATGCCCGGAGGGGTAATTGTTGGAACTAGTGACCGACCGAAGTTTCGGTTTCGGTTTCGGTTTCGGCCAGTTTCGGCCTAAAAATCATGTTTCGGCCAAAGGTTCGGTTTCGGCCAAAAAACAGCCGAACCTTTCGGCCGCGCCGAAACTTACAACTTTGTACTGTCGGGTCGCGTTCGGCTAACGTCGGGTGCGCTCGGCAGTCGGCTCGGCTGGCAATATGGCGTCGCTCGCCTTTCTCCGCTGGCCGCTGAATCACTTTGCTCAGTGAGGTGACATTTGTGTTTTTTCCCCGAATAATGTTAAGTAACTGACCGAGCGAGCAGAGTACCATTTCCGTTTCAGCGTGGCCCAAAATTCTTTCGTATGCCTGGATGTTTGGATGTCCATGCACTTACCGGCTGTTGCCTTGCCTTAATGTCGCATTTCTCAACCGATTCTCATGAAATTTTGTGAGTATGTTCGATAAGTATTATAGTATTTTTTCGTCGATTCAGTTTTTCGAAATTTTAAAAATAGCTGAGATTTGCGATTAAAAATTTACATTTACTTTCAAATTACTTAATTTAGGTTTTGTTATGAATTTATCAACTCGTAGTGTAATTTTTAACGCAAATTTTCTTAATTTGCAAACAAATTGACGGCGATATTGGTTATTTAGGATAAAAGTTAGGAGGTTTACTTATCTCATAAAACGACTTAAGGATACGTCATCGTTGCGTGTATGTAATAAAATGAGTTTGAACCTACGTTACGAGGCTGCCTGATTGCAATATAAAAATGAAAACTCAATCAATTATTTTGATGCTAGGTTTTTATACTTGTTTCATTTTGTACCATCTACAATTAACAGATCGCTGCCTCAGTACAGTATTACAGCTGTTAATGCTTTTTACTTATTGACAGTGTCAATGTTAAAATATCAATTCAACAAAATGGAAACGTGAGTTTCTTGCGTGATTGCTGAAAAAAATTTTTTTACTTTGCCTACCCCCACCTCACTCTATATCCATCTACACTTTTTTTTAAATTTCTCTAATCCACAAAAATAAATTAAGTATTTACCTACTTATCACACCTACTCACAAAGTTTCATGAGCATCGGTTAAAAATACGACCTAGGGCTAGAACAGAAAAGCATTCAATCGTTCGTACATACGAAATAATTTTGGACCAAACTGAAACACTTTGCTCCATCAAATTTTTCGTTGTATTCATTATTAAATCTAGAAAGAACGGCCCGCTGATATTTTATACAACGTTTTAATCACGTTTATAAAAGGTTCGGTTTCGGTTTCGGTTTCGGCCGAAACTGTAATCAGAACCGAACCTTCGGTTTCGGTTTCGGTTTCGGCAGAAAAACGTGTTTCGGTCGGACACTAGTTGGAACTTATATTTAATGACACCACCATGTACCTACACAGTATTATACAGTACGACTAAAATCAGTTAACACTTCGGCCAACCTCGGTAATTGTCGTGAATCCCTCATCTCTCACATAGAGTTATCAATTTACAGATATGACCGATTTACAAAATTCTTTTCGTATTTGATAGGGTATACTTCCGAGATGGTCCCATGTAAATTTTATCAAAATCGGTCAAGCAGTAAACTGATCAACCGATTTTTGTTGATATTTCATAAATGAAATATCAACAAAAATCGGTTGAAATCGGTTTATTAAATTTTTTATTTGGTGATTATTATTAATTATTAATCCGACGTAATATCGTAGGTACTACTTACATCAAACAGTAAAATATTGACTTATATATGTTTTTTATATATTGTATACCTACAAGAATGTTAAAATTCATGTCGCTTCTGCATAATAAATTTCTTAGGTCTACCGGTTAGTAATGTAATCTTGGCAGGTGCTATACATTGCGTTTATGATACTTCAAATTGAATGCTACCTAAAAGAAATCGCGGTAATGTATTTCGTGTCATTTCCGTCTCCGGATTTAGGCGATGATACCCGAGAAAAGCCGAAGTGTTAACTGATTTTAATCGTACTGTACAATGAAGATTTTCTATTCTATTCTATTTGTTATGGCAAACTATTTCATAATATTATTAAAACTATTTATACTCTTGTAAAAATTGTCAGGAACGGCCGGACATGCTCGCGTAGCACCACGGATAGTTGTCCCTAATGAAGAGCTCCATATGAGTCCGAAACATGTCGGGCCACCAATTGAGTTTAAACCGTTTTTATAATTAGTAAACTATTTTATATTTGAATAACTTCGCATCCTAGCACTCAGCAAAGAGCACATTAGGTGTTGAATTCGCAACCATCTCGCATTTCTGCGCGCCTAGTAGTTCGCCCCTGATATAAAACATTCACGTGAAGTAGTGGCACGTGTTTTAGGTCACAGGACACAAGATATACTACTGAAAAAAATCTGGCTACTAAATAAATAACAATAAAAATAGTTGCCACTAAATTTTCGCGGTTTGTACACATAATTAACACAAATTATGACAGGTTATTTATCTCCCTACCCATCAATTTTATTAGACAATTTTGTCGGGTAGTGCTACATTTGGCTGACAGCTCCAGTTAAAATTCGCTGATTCACCAGTACATCTGAGATCACGGCTTGTGCCCTTCCAAAATGTTAGATTATGAAGGTAAATAAGAAATATCGCGATAGACCCGTTATTATTTGTGCTAAATAAAAATAGTTTTCTACGTCAAATTGACAAAGTAGACACCGGTAAAGTTTACAATTGACAATTCCTAATATTTTGATGGGTACTTTTGGCGTGGCAGGGCCACGCGCGGCACGGAATACACATTTTTGGCTGGCATGAAATTGATTGGCAAAATATTGTGTTGTTTGTCATAAAATCCTTAGTCGTAAATATAAATAATTTAAATTTTTATCACAAACACTTATCATTTCAGTACCTTTTTATAAAGCTTGTGAAGTCAATAAGTTCAGAATTATGTCAATAAATTTTATGCCAACCGACAGGAATTCCTGTGAAGAGCTATATTCTGTACACAAATCATAGCTTCGCTCCGCTAACTCGCACAGCTCTAGTGGATGTTTTACCTATGTAACGATAGAAATAGCAGTGTATAAGTGCATGTAATAAAGTAGATTTGATGGCGGTACCATGTGTCAGAATTAGAGGTCCCGGTAGAAGAACTTAAGTGAATTCTGAGAGTTGATGGCGCATTAGACAGAATTATGGTCGTTAGGGGGTATCTTTTGGACTAGTTTTGGTATTTTTATGTCCCTCTAATAAGTAAACTTGTAATTTTATATTGGTAATGTTAATGTTGTAATACGCGGGGTATAGAGCTATAAAGAGTATCATTTATAGGATTTTGGTAAATAAAATGTAAAAAAGATGTTGACAGTAATAGGTGTCGTGGAGCTGATCTGATGACGGAGACGGAAGGTTCACGTGATTTCTACATTCTACGTCGTGTTTGGGCTCATTTGATTCGTCTTTTCTAAACAATTAACGTTTGTGTATAAAAGTACAGTTAGCAATAACATCGTGTCTAAAAAAAAACAAATCTTATTTAATCCATTCATAGCTAAAGTTTTTTCTTATCCTTGAAATAAATAAAAATACTTTTCAGTATCCTTTAATAAATTCTTGAAAGTAAAAATTAATAACATAAAATATATAAAATAAATGTATCTTATCTGTAGATTATTTTTGTATGTTACAAAGCTGTTGGTCTTCTAATAAAGAAAATAAATAAATAAAATAATAAATATTATGGGACAATAATAGGCTATTAAAAAAAGGCTTTTTACAGTTTACTGTTTACAACTTTTTCATGCAAGTTTTAAAAGATATTTAAACAGATGCCTAACCCTAGTGGCTATTATTACAGTGTATTAATTATAAAAATATCACAGTAGGTATTTCGCAGAAATTTTATATAAATAGATTATTACAGTGTAATTATAAAAACTTCACAGTATTTCGCAGAAATTTTATATAAATAGTCTACAAGTCTTCAAGTTATCTTCCATTATTACTCCGTCGGTTTCTCGCTGTTAACTATTTTAAATAAATATATTTCCAATTTAACTTACGCCAATATTTTTCTGGCACCTCGGTGGTAAAGTATTCTCTATTAAAATAATGAATTTCACTACGAAGAGAAATTCATAATTTTAACAGAGAAGACTGGCTGGGATGATTTATTCTTTTATTGGATAGAACAAGTAGGTAATAAAAAAAAAAGGGCTCTTGTAACTAGACATCGGACTTTTGATACGATAGGACTTTAGACTGCTATGTAGCCAATATTAATATTAAAATATAATTCGTCCTCATACTCATACTCATGAGTGTATTTAATTAGTAATTTTAATTTTATAGTCAAAGACAAAGTAAGAAGAATATATCACTATTATCTTAGATGCTCTCCGAACGATTAATTTTCTACTCTCCACCCACTTGAAGCATCTCTGTTTGGCCCTATGGTTGACTGGTAGAGAATGCCATTAGGTTTTAAGTTCGCCATTTGTACTGACTTTTGTTGTGTGTAATAGAGTTTAAATAAATAAATAAATATATAAAGACCTGATTTGTGTAGGCATTGTATTTTCGTCATCATATTTTTTTTAAATATTTTTGACTTTTTTCATGGTTCCTGCAATAAACTGGCTTTTTTATTGATTGAATTAAGTTATGGCCAGAAAATACATGAAATATTCAATTAATATAGTTAAATCTAGGAATTTCGAATTGAAAATTTAGTCCAAATTTTTTTAATGCTTAGGATAGTTAACCACAAAACCATACAGGCAGTTTGCATTTACCAAAAATTTGTCGTTGCCTGCAAAATAAGTTAGTACCATTAAAAATCCGCATTATGGTGTGAGCTGAAGAACACCCTGTTCGGTTATAATAAGTATACTACATTTGTAAGAAATTTACAAGCAAAGCCCGAGAGCCCTAAAAAGACTAACTTAATGAAGATTAATATGACAATCCCGGTACGTTTACAGAAAACAAACAAGAACTGTTTTGCTAATAAATAATAAGCTCGCTTCAAATCAAAAGAACTTATTTGCCTTTTATGTACAGTCCAAAGGAGATCTTATCTTAATGTAGGCCATGTGTTTTTAAATGAAGAAAAAGATGTAAACAAGCACTTTTGAAAATGAGATTCCATCAAGGATGATAAGTTGGTTATGGGAGACAATAAATAACAATTATAGCTTCGGGAATAGTTTGAGATATGGCCAATTTTATTACTACCTTCTAGAGCTATTAATATAACGACGCGCTCCTGATGGGGATAACTCATAATTGTCCTTTAATTTGTTGCTGAAGTTTTTAAAAAATGTTTTTTCCCACAAATTAGGCTATACATCATCATTATAACCTTCCCAGGCGTTGAATGTGACAGACCTAGATGCGCAACGCAGAGGCCTTTTACATTTTTATTACAAACACATTAAGGTAATGTGAGATAAGACAATCACCGCCGGGGAAAACTGCCACTAACTAGAAATTTTGGCTCAGTGACCCAAACAGGATCTTAGCCTCTGAAACGAGAGCAGCCACTTGTCCCGAACCTGCAATGATTCTCACTATTTTTTGACAGGAAGAAGACTGCCACAGTCCAATAAATAACTTAGCTACTGTTAGTCTTATCTCTTTAGACAATAAACTATGTTATAAATGTTTATAGTACTTACCCCACCATACCTTATTATTATTATTTCACTTCATTATTATCGTGATGTGGAACGACGTGAGATGTTGTATTGTGGTAACGTGAAAATATACGTCATGTCAGTCATGTCATGACGTCGTGACAGGATAGGTAACGTAAAACGTGTCACTTTGCATCAATAGTAATTATTTTTATTTATTTTTTACTTTACATATATATATATATAAATAAACATACATTTGTTGCCATAACAGCGGATAAAACCATAAAAAATTACTATCGCTGTGTTCACTCAGTAACTAAATATTAGAAACATTTGGAAACAGTCATAATGATAAAAACAAGGTTAACGACCCACAGTACTCGATATTTGTCCAATAATTGAATAGTTTTAGAAGTATATAGATTCTTATTCTCTTAGATATAAACTTATTTAGTTTAAATTGGGCTCCCCTTTTACCAAAAGGCGAAGTGAAGCCACTATGGTGTGCCGTTATAAAAAAAAAAGGTTACTTAAGTACATTAACGTCGACACAATCTCAATAAATTATATTTTAATGAAATTCGCAGGTAAAGACCGATGGGCAGGTGACGTGCGGCATCCAGGAGTTGTGATCCAATGCACACCAGACAAGGGCATCTGCACGGTCGGTCAGCAGGTGGACATTCTGGTGCAGGTGTACGCTGACTGTTGGGGGGTGTACTACGATCAGATAATGCTGATGGTAAGGATAGTACAGTAAGCAGCAGAGTCTTTAAAATATCACACCACAAATAACATATTATTGTATTGTTATCAAAGATAAGTTGGTTTGCAAAATTTCAGCTGAATCGGTTGAAGATATCTGCTTCAAAGTTGGGTTGCAAGATTCCACCCGAACAAACATAGAAATAAACGGATCTTTCTGCCCGCTACGCGGAGAGAGATATCACTTCCTAGCGAAGACAAGAGTTAAAACTTCAGACAAACCACGAGCAGTCATTAGTAAAGCCCTAGATCGCATATTTATGTCCCTCGCCCTCGGTTCGGGCCACAAACACCTGCGGTCAGGGACATTCACAAAATCATGTACTATTTATCTAAACCCATTATTGATATTTACTAAAACAAGTTCAGATACTATAGATACATCCTATCTTACTTGGCTGAGACGGCGGTGGTCGATATATAACCGTAACCTAACCATACATATGCTATTAGGGTTTTACGAATTACCGCCCGTGGTTTTTCAAATGTTGTTCAACGGGCGGTCTTGTCTTGGCCAGGAATTGAGAATTCTCCCCAGCATGACATAAAAAAACCTCTTTTATGAAATCGTTTTTTTAGGGTTCCGTACCCAAAGGGTAAAAACGGGACCCTATTACTGAGACTTCGCTGTCCGACCGTCCGTCCGTCTGTCACCAGGCTGTATCTCAAGAACGGTGATAGCTAGACAATTGAAATTTTCACAGATGAAGTATTTCTATTGCCGCTATAACAACAAATACTAAAAATAAAATAAAATAAATATTTAAGGGGGGCTCCCATACAACAAACTTACAAATAATAGTACGGAACCCTGCGTGCGCGAGTCCCACTCGCACATGGTGTATTTTTACTTCTTATTCGATAGTTGTAACTTACTAAGTAACAACAGTTTGTCAGCCGTATACTATTCATACATATTTTTACAGGTAGACCACGTGGATCCAATAGTCGTGGACGTATGGATCGAGGCGGTGGGCCCGCCATTGCAGTTTGTTACTGCACCACGCTGCATGGAGTCAGAGTACGACTCCACCATGTGGTGAGTGCTTCTATTGCATTTTTTGCTAATTAAAAAAACACTAAAAAATTTGTGGATTTATAAAACTTAGAGGAGATCTTTGATTCTGATTCTATACATTTACTGCTGGCAAACACAACTATGACAAGTGACAAGTGTCAACTATAAACTAGTTTTTAGGGTTCCGTACCCAAAGGGTAAAAATGGGACCCTATTACTGAGACTTCGCTGTCCGTCCATCCATCCGTCCGTCTGTCACCAGGCTATATCTCAAGAAGGGTGATAGCTAGACAGTTGAAATTTTCACAAATGATGTATTTATGTTGCCGCTATAACAACAAATACTAAAAATAAATATTTAAGGGGGGCTCCCATACAAGAAACTTACAGATAATGGTACGGAACCCTTAGTGTTCGAGTCCCACTCGCACTTGGCCGATTTTTTTTATTGGGGTTTGAAGGCAAAAGGCCCTTAAGCTACCTAATTTAAAAAGCCTGGTTAAAAAATGAATTGTTGTCAAATGCATACCAAGAGTCGTTTTTTTATAAAGAGCGTTTGTTAGTGTCCATTTTGTGGAACGCCCTTTCAAGTTACCATTCGTAAAATATATTCAAAAAGGTAAGCTTCCACTCAAACTGAAAGACATTGATTACCTTTCGTCATTAAAAATATCCACGTTTTACCGAAAACACTCATAACTTCGACCGTTCACGATCAAAGCTGCCCCATGTCCATTACTCTAATAACGTCGCTACAAAGGGTGCCATTTTTTTCCAAAAGGCCGGATTAAGGCCACCTGCTGATTATCGCCAGCACCTGAATCGGACCCCGGCTAATACCCTACCATAGAATAGCCCCCCGTTCACATCTCTATTTGCCTCACTGATAAAATCTCGATCTTGCCGCGTGGAGATTAGGATTGAATTCAAAAGAGTTATTGTGGATTTATACGCTTTTTGGGAGGTTATCTGGTGTCGGCTTACAGCTAATTAGCTTTCTGAGTGCGTGCGACATTTTATCGCACACCTTTCTTGTAACATAATGAGGGATTTAAGTAATTAGCCAGGTAATCATAGGAGGTGGTTTTGGTAAATAGAAACGCCGTTTGGACAGAGCAGACTGAAAGTGGAATAAATAATTGTAACGTTTGGTTTTCGTTTCTGAAATTTATTATTTATTAGGTATTGATAATGAGTTTGTGTTGGGAAGAAAAGGCAAAATACGGCTATAAATAAACATTATAGGCAACTGAGATTCTTTTTCACGATTGTTAATCTGGAATGACACGGGCGCGCGAATGCAAACTAACATGATATGATTATCGTCAAAAAACCATTATTTTACGTATAATATGTAGTAAATGTAGTAATCAAAGCCTAAAATCAACACATTGGGAACATTATCTAGGTAGGATTAGGATAATCACTACAAAGTACAAAATTTTCAAAACAGTATCAAGTATGGTATTGAACTAGCGATTCGTCAAAGACAACTTACTTAAGCGAGCGTTCTCAACAGAAAAGTGTAGTAAACTTAGCGTCTCTCAAACTGCTTCGCGCGCTGTCAGTTACACGTTCCGGTAGGGCAACAGATGGCGCCCTTGTCCAACCCATATCCATGGTCAGCCGCCATCAAATATTTAATTAATTACTACCCTCTCTTCTACTGAATCCTTTCAAAAGTATCCGCAGGCCACAGATTCATTACCTCTTTTATGAAGTCGTTTTTTTAGGGTTCCGTACCCAAAGGGTAAAAACGGGACCCTATTACTGAGACTTCGCTGTCCGTCCGTCCGTCCGTCCGTCCGTCCGTCCGTCCGTCTGTCACCAGGCTGTATCTCAACAACGGTGATAGCTAGACAAATGAAATTTTCACAGATGATGTATTTCTATTGCCGCTATAACAACAAATACTAAAAATAAAATAAATATTTAAGGGGGGCTCCCATACAACAAACTTGTTATAGATTATATATGAGTCGGGCTCGCACTTGCCCAATTTAACCCGCAACTTTTTGCCGCAACTTCGTCCGCTTATTTTTTTTTACCGTAGACAGATAAAAAGGGCATGTATTTAACGCGGCGACAAATTAATCAGATTTAGGGATTTATAAAAAATTAAAGGGGATAGCAAAAATAATAAGTTGGCGACTAATTGCGGAGACTATTAAAGTAAAAAGTAGCAGCTAAGTAATCAATTTTCGGCTTTGTTTCAATATAAACTAGCATCGAGTTATTGTTTTGGCGACTGAATTAACTAATTAAGCGGAAACATGACAGCGGATAAAAAGTTGAAAATGGCCTACTCTAATTGTTCAATGGAGATTACATATAAAATAAATCAAGGTCATAAAAAAAATACTTTGTGCGACAATTTAAGAGCTTTAATCAAAGTTGAGAATTGCATGTATAAATAATAATTTTGGTCTATAGTTTTATTTAGTGGCTCTGATTTTGGTCAATTTTTCGTCAGGTGTGATGTCATATTGACACCTATTTTTTATGATTCTATCGTATAGAATACGTTAAAATAAACGTGTTTTGTATGGACAACTTTTTTCTAAACTTAATAATTACCGAGATATGGACTCCTAAAACCGACAATATTTTTTTGGATATTGTGTCAGACTCTGCCTTAGCTCCGGCGCTGCGGGAAGTGCAGCCCTTCCGCCCTTGCGTGGCAAAGCACGGTCGCCCGTACTCCGTTCCGCAGCTTCGGCTTGTTGGTCGCCTTCGGCGACCAGCCTCAGCGGCTCCGCTCCGCACGGCTCCCGAGCTTTGTCACGGCGGGCGAGGGCTGCTCTCCCTCCGCGCCTCCGGCTTTTTATATACACTCTAGGGGTAGGGCAGACAAGACCACGTGGAATCGGGGTTGACAGCTTCGGTTCTGAGGCAAGTCTTATGATAATGCAATGCTTATTTTAGCGTAGCGTGTTTTAGCTAGATTCGGACTAAAATAAGCGTGTTTTGTATGGGCAAAACATTTTTACCTAAAAAACGCTTATCGCCGTTTTCATTAAATTATGGTTTCGAAAACTAAAAAAATAACTCCCCATTACTTTTATATAGTACCCATTTTAATATTTACGCTGCCAGCAAATCAAAGCCCAAAATGCTTTTTTAGATGGAGACCTGTATAGTTGCCACTAATATAAAGTTTGTTATCCTTCTGCTAATATTAGTCGCCAAGTCATTATTTATAGTACCTCACCTATGATTTTAGTAATCTTGTTTATTATTTCTGCTACCTTAAAGTAGCTGCCATTATTTGAATTTTAAAATATCCTTAGTTTAAAGCTCATTTAATATAAATGATTGCCAAAATATTTAATCGCTGACAAGTTATTATTTTAGTTGCTAATAGTTTGCTGCTCTTTAATTTTTCTGTCGCCGCGAAAATAATAAGCCGATAAAAAGTATCCTATAACCATCTTTGGATGTCCTGCTATCCCTGTACCAGAATTGAGTAAAATTTGTCAAGCCGCTTCGGCGTTATGCGAGGACAATGGAAATTATGACCAGAAGATGGCGCAAGACTGACATGGTGCCGCGCGCCCATACGAAAGAAATGACGCTCCTGCATTACGCTATTAAGATTTTTCCTGAAATCATGACATCATGACATACAAAACTGATTTTTAATACAAATCTAGAATGTTATAGTAGTATAGCTTAAATATACCTTCAACTCATGAACATTTAATGTTTATACTTTTGTAATACCGAAAGATGAGGACTATTTCGGACCAGTTATTAGGTAATTTCCAAATTAAAGTTTCCAAGCCCTAATATTATTCCCATCACAATAGAAAATTGCATCGCCCACAATCTATCTGCTTTGCCCAAAGATTGACTGGTAGAGAATGCATCTCTCATGGCACTAAGTCTGGTGTACGATAAGTTTTTATTTTGTCTAATAAAGATTAAATATATAAATAGTTGGAACAAAATTTATAGGTATGTGATACGGTAAATAAAGATCTTAAAAGCATTTTTTTCTAAGCACTAAATAACCCTTCATGAGTTCCAATTACCTTCACTTTACGGTACCCAATTAAACTGGATTTTTACCTTTCTGAAACAAAGTTAAAAAAGGACAAAATCCGGCATTGCGTAACATATATCTCCTTAAATTTCCTCGCACACGTGAACATTAGAAGTAACTCTTCGCCGGGGACGAGTTAAAGTTTGACACGTCCAATGAAAATTGGGGGAAGTAGGGTTTAGGGAAATCATGTTCCGACGAAATTCCCCCACTTGTCTCACGTTGTTGTAGTTCTGAGTTTGAACAGGATTTCGCTTCCTAGCCACTTTTGGGCCCAGTTTGTGTCGGCCGATAAACTCGCTTGAAAGTGTTTTAGGATTTATTGTTTTAGGAAAGGTATGTTATTTATTTTTCTCCAACTTGCTTGGAAATGTTCCCATTAATGTAGTAAAACTGGACCGCGAAATCGTTCGTTATTTTTAGAAGGCGTTAATACAAATTAAAAAAATATATATATTATTGGCCTTAGCCGGGAAATCAATATTATTTAAATAAGACGGTTAAGTAAAAAACACACCTTCCGTTTATGACGTCTCATACAAATGAGGGTAATCTTAATTTGGCCGGTTACTGCATTTTTACTTTTAATTTTTTCAAAGACTTTGATAATTCACCATACAGCGAATTGTCGACTAAATTTAAAAAATAAAAACTTATAAACTTTTTAATTGTTCTCTGCGTTTAGTTCTTGCACTGAACATTTTTCTGCTCTGCTACTGTCAATGTATTTTAAATGACGACAAATTTCGAATAACGGACAAACAATTTAAATAATAATCTTATATGCGGTTAATTTATTTTCATGATTCTTAGTTATTTATTAGAGATTTCTCAAGAAAGTTTTAATTATAATAATATGATGGTATTTAATGAGTGAGTTGAAAATTAATAAGTGTACCAAACGTAAACAAATTAAAAATATAACAGAAATGATTGTGTCCAAATCAATATAAAAGTTATTTTGAACTTATGATCTTCTCCGAATGATAAATATGGTATGGTTTTAAAAAAAAAACAGTGTGTTTAGAAGTTGTTAATTTAACTAAAATTAATAATTACCTATGTGCATATTTTTTGTTATTGTGTTTTCATATATATTTAATTCTTATTAATATATTTTGTTTTTAATCAAACATATGAATCGGACCCGAATTTTTATTCCTATTCCTAAAAAAAATAAGTACCAAATGAACTTCATGGTACTGATATATTAAATAATAAATGTAGATTGGTGATTATTTCCAAGCATATTTGGAGAAAAGCACTATACAAGCCTCGGCGGGAATGTCAGTTCGCAGATTCGTATTGTTGAAGGACGAGGCGTAGCCGAGAAATCATACTCATCCACGAACTGACTTTTCCCGGCCTCGGCAGTAATATACTATTACCTTCATTTAATGTAATACTGTGAATATGTACTAACTTGAATATGTGAGATGTTGTAATTATCATAATAATTAAATTACATTGTATTATACAGGGTGTAGTCACACTCATAGTCATAATATAAAATAGAAAGTTTGTGATTGTGTTTATGTGTATGTTTGTTACTTCTTCACGCTCAAACGGCTAGACCAATTTTTATAAAATATGATATGAAGGTAGCTGACACCCTAGCACACTGTGTAATTTTCCTGAAAGTGCGTTCACCTATGTTTTACTTCTTCAATACTTGTCATCTTATAGATCTAGGGAAGAACTAAAACTTCTGGGAAGGAACTATGTTTTTTTTATGCTTAGTTTTTAAGTTATTTAAAGTTTGCTGACATCAGCAAAAAACTGATTTTATTTGTACACTTTAAAATAATAATATTATTGTCATGAATACATGTTTTATTGTAGTAACAACATAATATCTAACTCCATAAAAAGTTTAGGTATTGCATCTACGATAGACAAAGAGAAATCGCATTTTTTTTGTATTTTCACTAAATTTGAGTTTTCTCCGTAATCTTTATGATTCTGCAACTGATTTTAAAACGGAACATGCACAATATATTTAGCAATAACACAGAATAAAAACCAAATAAGTAAACATTGGGAATTAGGAAATATTATGTTTCTAAAGTTCCATAGATTTTCTATGGAAATAGGGTTGTCCAATTTCAAATATTTATTTACTTAGTTAAATAAATTCAAACTGAAAAATGTTTTAATACAGTTGCTCAAAAAGTGGTAGGTACTTTACGTAGCTCTAGAACGTGCGCAAAGTTCGATTTCAGGCACTAGTGCTTTTTACTTTTCGATTTTATTTAAACGGGTATTGGTCCAACCCATACATTATTAGGCACTAAACGGATTTATATCGTGTATATTTTGTAAGTTAAATTCACACCATAAAGTATTCTTTAATCTTCGACATCCGAAGATACTAAAACTTCTTCTGATGGTAAAAAAACATTTTCATCGTCTTCGGTGTCAAAGTCTTCGTAATATAGGACATTTTGCGTTGATGATTTTAAAAGCTCACAAACTTTGTCAGGAAGAACCAAATGCTTGTGCTTTTCTTGGCGTGTACTGAGTGACATCATAGACAAGAACGGATCTGATGATTCTAACGCACGGTGAAATAGGTCAAGCACAGTTGTCTGTCGGTCTAATATCCTCCACAGAATAAAGTTCACAAATATTATCAAAACATTCATGATACTATGCAATTATAATTAAAAATAATATGTAGAATATCTATAAAACGGTGAAATAGGTCAAGCACAGTTGTCTGCCGGTCTGATATCCTTCACAGAATAAAGTTCACAAAACATTATTAAAACATTCATGATACTATGCAATTATATTTAAAAAGAATATGTAGAATATCTATTAATAGATTTCTCGTATTCCACTTTTCCACTACTTAGGTACGTAAAAGTAGTCTAGCTTAGAATAATACGTGCTTCATTTTATTTTACATCAAGAAAAATAGTAAATTGGCTGTCAAAGTTATCTAAGAATTGTACGTAATGTAGTAGCTGACAACCCTAACCTCAAAAATAAAAATTCGATATCTCCGAATTCCCATGTTGCTGACGCCTGATTTTTTTTATACTATAGCTAAATATAATATAAAACTATTCATGTTGGAAAACCATGCAGAAACAATGGGGATAGTGAAATAAAAATAAATAAGTTTTTTTTTAAATAAATCGATTTTCTCATTTATCAACGATTATTTATAATTTATTTTTTATTTAATTAGTAGATATTTAGAATCTTTATTAAGACGCCACTGTAATATTGCGTAATTACAATACATTTCAGCAAAATAATTCATTTCTATGGTTTTTATGATGTTTTCTCGAAATTTAAGATAACTTTAAAAATAAACATAAAAGAGACACGGTTTCTTCCCAGAAGTTTTAATTCTTGAGTGGATCTATAGGATGAAGAGATAAAACAAGGTGACCGCACTTTCAGGAAAATCACACAGTGTGCCTAGATTATCAATTATAACAATAATCGTTTAAATCTATTCCACCTACAGGGAAGTCTATGGGACATCAAGGGAAAGTACCTTAAATATCGTAGATAGGACATTTTGCTGACAGAATACTTTATGTTATTTTTTTAAAGTTAGTAATTCTGCATTTAAAGATTTTCTAAGAATTACTTGTTTCGTCTGGAAATCGAACCGACTTAAATGTCAAAAAAAATCCTCCTTATTTTTATGATGCCAATCGAAAGTTTGGACAAAATATAATAATTCTTCCTAAGTTACATAGTATCTTAAAAGAAAGGAACAACGTAAAATGTTTGACTCAAATTTCAAGAAAATTATTTATTGCTGACGACGAATAATGAAGCAAGTAATTCTTAGAAGATCTTTAAATGCAGAATTACTAACTTTTAAAAATAACAAAGTCTTCTTTCAGTAAAATATCCTATCTACGATATTTAAGGTACTTTCCCTTGATGTCCCATAGTCTTGGGACACCCGGTATACTTACTCCTAACAGGTACTGCCTTCCGCAAAGATTCAAACCGGTGGCGATTTAATTAAGGATTTCCACTAAAATCCCTTTGAAAATTCGCTTCACAAAGCTCTCAAGAGCTTGACAACGCAACTATTTCCATTGCTTGATATGTATTCACTAAATCGTATCATTCAACAATCTTCTTGAAATTTGAATCTTAGATTTATGACGATTTTTTTAAAAAGGATTATTCTATCAACAAACAATTTTGCGAACTTGGTTGTAATGATTCAATCATAAGGTTCATTATTTAAGAGATTCTAGGAACGACATGAGCTGTTTTGAAATTTAATTAAAATATGAAGGTTGATAATGCTTGCACGCTTCTAATGGCCATACTAACTTGAATAGACTTGCTTTGAAGCGGTCTCAAGTGCCGTAGTATTTGTTCTGTGGACGGACGCGAGTAGGGTTAGGTTCTAAGGAAGTGAAGGATTGCGGCTGTTTACTGAGGACTCGGATGCAGCTGGGACTTGGGATAGTTTGTGTGCCGTGTTACTGTGCGGTTAATATAGCCTAAGAAGTACCGGTCTGGCCCAGGGATACTGGCGCAAAAAACAGTTTTGAAATGGCAATAATGTGAATACGTCATATATTTGCGTCTGTAGCAATTTTTCAAGGATTTATCATCAACCAAATTCAAAACATTGTTCACCGGAATGCTGCTCAATCCTTTGTTCTTCTTGCGGAATAAATAATGAACGAAAACACGTGACCTAAACATAAATCTGTGTTAATAGTGGTGGCTTTATAATGCAAAAAATATTTGAAATTTGCGGAATATTTAGTCCTGTTTCCTCTTTGTTTACATCAGTGACATTCACTGACTTTCTTCGCCAGTTACCAAAATTTTGTCATTGCCAGTAAAATAAATTAGTACCTACCACTAAAAATCCACAGTATGGTGTGGGTTGAAAAACACCCTGTTGGTCTGTACGTCTAACATTCAATGTTTAATCAAAATGTGGAACATAATAGGTATATATGTCGGGCCTATGATGGTTGCTTTTATCAAACGATAAATAAGTGACGAAGCATCCCCTGAGTTGGTAAACATTTCTTAAGTTTATTTGAACATTTGTAAACGTGGGAAGATGCATGAGATCCAAATGATTATACTTTCAAAAAGTGACACAAAGTTTTTGGCAAATAGTGAGTAAATCGCATAAATTTGGTAAGATGTTTTTTGTGCATCCCTTGAGATATTTTGTATATATTGCTCCCTTGGGCACACTTCACGAATACAGATGAGTTGCAAAGCGAAATAAAAAGTTTTAAATTGCATAATTATATTTTATTCAGTACTCTATGTGTCTCATGGGCTGTCACTATTTAATTTTATGTTAGTGGCGCATTATGCAATCCAAAAGTCATACGTGCAAACTAGAAAAGTCCATGAAACTTGTTAAAATTTTCCTCATGAAGTGCACGATATAAACTTTATAGATATTTACGCTAAAACTAACTTTCTTAATACCTAACTTGCAAGTCTGAGTTTCTCAAACTTTATCAGTTCGCAGCGCACGTCTAAGTTAAGTATTTTGTATCGGCGCCTTAGCTAGGCAAAATCACATAGTTTAGTTAAGGTGAAATCGGAACAACTCACAAATTAATTATATACCTTGCGTAGAAGTTCAAGTTTAGTACCTAAAGTTTTTTTTCGTCTTTTTTTAAATAATAATAGGCTGTAAGTTTGGTACTTTCCAATGAGTTAATCATGAATCCTCGGAACCGCAATACTACCACGTATTATACCACTTAAACTTCCTCTTGGAATTAATTGGAATTTTGTTCGGTCCGGCGATAAATTGAAAAGCGATCTAAGTTTAAAAGTGAATCAAATTCTATGCAGTTGGAACCGATTCAAGATAATTTCTGCTCTTTATGCACTCTTTGCATACTATTTAAACCACTGTTAACACGTTCACTGTCCCAGTTTGACACGTGAATGTCTCTGTAATAGAGGCTTGACGTGACCCACCTACGGGATACGGACAGTGAACGTATTAAGACAAAGGAAGCGTCAGTTCAAGAAAATTGTTTCAAATCTCACATAAAATGCGCTGTATAAGCGCCAATTTTTTTATTTATCTGTATAAAATATGGGTAATTTTGAATTGTTTTATTTTTCAACTCATTGTACATGGTAACAATAAGTTGTATTGTGAGACATTAAACGACTGTCGTAACAACACACGTTCTGAAAACTCCAAGGACTTACAAAGAAAGTTTAATCACACACAATCAAAAGTCACAAAAACTAACTAAAACGATAATAAAGAAATATTGGTAGGGCCCTAGCCCTGGCCATGGCCATGGCCTACCATGAGGACTGAAAAAGTGTAGCGCTCTCCGAGGTCGGAACTCAATTTAAGAATCTAGGATATGAAAGGTTAAGTTAACTCGAAGGGGTGTTTGCTGATGGGGATGCTAAGTCAGTCAATTGGGGTGCATTGCAAGGATATAACAGTTCGCAAAACTGAAAAAGGCTATGATAATAGATAATTAGACTTGGTTGTGGTTATTAATGATCACTAAAATTTTAGGTTGACGTCATCGAATCCCGAGCGCAAGCTGAAAGTGAAGAATACGTCACGGTCCCAACTCACCATACGCGCATACACACTTCTTGAACATGGTCAGTATTCAATTAATTATAAATACACCGTATGTTGTCAACGTTGGCACCATGAGTGCCACCGTTTGTTTACAGTGTCCGTTCTCGCTAGCGACTTTGTAAACGATATGTTAATGGCAGACGTGCGCAAGGTAGGGCACCTACTAGATGGTCTGACACAGTGAAGAAGGCAGTGGGCGGCAGCATGCACCGGGCGATCCACGAAGCATATAACCACACTAAGTGGAAGCAGATATGTGGTCGCGATCCTCATTAGTGACGGAACGACGAAGAAGAAGAAACGATATGTATGGAGAATTTGTAGTTCTACGAAGTAACAACTAGGGGCACTGTACTTTTCTCCATACAAATCCTTTACGCTGTCGCTAGCGAGAACGGTCACGTTAACTCATGGTAAGGGTACAGACTACACGCTGAGAATACAAACATATAATGAAAAATCCTTTTATCCTCACCACTTACATAGTTGGCAGTCCACAACTGTGCGCTTTTCTAGAAATTTCCGCACGACTGCATTGTGGAATGAATTGTCGCTTGCGGTATTTCCGGACCGATACGACCTACAAACCTTCAAGAAAAGAGCGTATTCCCACCTGAAAGGCCGGCAACGCACTTGTGACTCCTCTGATGTTGCAGGTGTCTATGGGCGATGGTAATCGCTTTCCATCAGGCGATTCGTTTGCTGGTTTGCCCCATATGAAAAAAAATTTTTTTTCGTTTTCATTCAAAATACATATGGTCATTATTATCTTTTTTTTTACTTCAGGATAGCCAAGCATTAAGTGTTGATGTTAAGTAACGATAGGGCCCAAGATGCGCTCTCGACTTGAAGAGATCCAAGTTATATTTTTCAGGAAAAAGGTGCGAAGGAAGAGAGTGCCACTCGTAGTGATAAGTAAAGTAGACGTAAACCGTTTTGTGCACATCAGTGCTATATCGAATACATAAGAGATACGCAAGAGAACCAAGGTTGTAGATATAGCTCACAGTCGTCAAACTTAAGTGGCAGTGGGCGGGGCACACTGCTCGTAAAACCAATGGCCGTTGGGGCAGAAAGGTTCTTGAGTGGCGACCGCGGAACGGAATTCGTAGCGTGGAAGGCCCCCAACAAAGTGGACCGACGACTTGGTTAGGATCGCGGGTAAGAGCGGCGCAAGACTGATCGTTGTGGAAAACTTTGAGGGAGCCCTTTGTTCAGCAGTGGAAGTCTATCGGCTGATATGATGATGATGATGATAAATGGTAGAATCCAAGGCCACGCCGTGTATTAGTTATGATGTCGAATCAGTTCATACAACTCACTTCTTTGTTAAACGTTACAAGTAATTCAAGACTGACTTTCTTTCTTTTAAATTACTCTATATTCAATAAAATAATAATTACTATAGTAAAAAAGGCCGCCACCCAAATCGAGAAGACCGAGGACGAAGATCAACCGTTTACAAATTCATCATCATCGAGACCTCGACCACTCTGATAAGAGTGAGACGACTAGAAAGAGACTAATCTTAAAATGGTCTCAGCGGCATTGTGCCAAAGACGCTGGCAGCGTTTCCCCACTGAATTGCCAAACTTATTATTTAATTGTTTTGTATTATACTTACCAAGTTTTACTTGTATAAAATTATATGAACATGCCCTACACTCTCAAAGGACATCCCTCACATGGCTTTATACCGGACCCGAACAGCCACAACTTCAAGCCATGTATGTAGAAGTTGAGACTAGTACAAGTTTAAACTTGTTTATTAATGACCTAAGAGTTCATTGGGACGTTATGTCTCCTGAGAATTAAGCAGTGTTGCTTAATTAGTACTTTTTGATTAAATTTAGCTCACATTTAACTTTGTTTAATGAAATGAAATAATGAAATAATGAACTTTATTCTGCAAGTAGGCCACAAGGGCACTTTTACATGTCTGAGTCTACCGGCATTTCACAAGAGGAGACCACTGTTGAGAAGAAACGCCGAAAGAAACTCAACAGTCAGTAATTTTTTCAGAAAGCATAAGTACTTAACTATTACAATGATAATGAACTTAACTATACGTAGTTCTACAAGAAAACATATTAAAAGTGTATTTTAAGACATAAGTGAGGAAAAGTGTAAGAATAAAATAGAAACTACAAGAAAGCCTGACGGTTTATCACAATTTATGTACGTTTGATATGCTTTCTTATTAGAACTGTGTCCCTTAAACTAGTTGGGTACAATCTAAGAAGGAGTCAGCTACGCGGTTTCTGGTTCAGGCCATGCATTTTTGTCTGTCAGATAGTCCTCTACTGTATATAGTTAATATGCTTTTGACATTAGAGATTTTTTTAAATAATTTTTGAGAGATGGAAAGGCTAATTTTAAAACATGATCAGGTAACTTGTTATAAAAATGAATACATTGGCCTAAAAATGATTTACTTACTTTACGAACACGAAACTTTCTAATAGCAATTTTATTTTTATTTCTAGTGTTAAAACTGTGGACATCGTATTTTTTTGTAAATGAATCTAGGTTTCTAATAACATACTATAGGTATATTGGGACGCTACAGTTAAGATGTTTACATATATCTTTGAAAATGTCTCTTAAGGAGTCACGAGAATTTAGGTTATATATAGAACGAATGGCTCTTTTTTGTAGCACAAATATAGTCTGAATGTCAGCTGCTTTAAACTAAATGTGCCTAATATTTAAAAAAATCAGATATGTTTACAAATGAAGCGAAAATTGAAAAATTTAATGATTCGGACAGGATTCGAACCTGCGTTTCCAACGGCTTTCCGGGCCAACACTGGCGTCCTCCCAATTGGACCACCGAATCAGATGTCAGAGTCATTGAATTTTTCAACCAGTTGCTTCGACATGCTTTAGGGTGGCATCGTAGCGCCATCTACCGTAAAGATTTAGACTTTATCGTCGGCACCATCGTCTCAAATTTGTTGAGAATCGATAGTAACGATGTGCTACACCCAAATTACTTATTTTTTATTAAAGCAGTAACGTCTGCTAACGTAAACTAAATGTTTACAAATGAAGCGAAAAGTGAAAAATTTAATGATTCGGACAGGATTACAACCTGCGTTTCCAACGGCTTTCCGGGCCAACACTGGCGTCCTCCCAATTGGACCACCGAATCAGATGTCAGAGTCATTGAATTTTTCAACCAGTTGCTTCGACATGCCTTAGGGTGGCATCGTTTGGCAGGTTCGAATCCTGTCCGAATCATTAAATTTTTCAATTTTCGCTTCATTTGTAAACATTTAGTTTACGTTAGCAGACGTTACTGCTTTAATAAAAAATCAGATATGTTTTCTTCAAAAATAGACAAGTTACTTGTTTGGAGGACATACGTTAGTATGTAACAAAGTATCAATTTAGTTTCACTACATCAGATTGTCACGATGTCTGTAGTGTCGGTTGGTCTGTGTGTAGTTAGATCTTGCACTTTGCGGGCACCGGTTGGGCTCAAATATAGTAATACTTACGTAACTTCGAAGACAGGCCAATATGACTACTGATATGGAACGACTGGTCTGATGATGGAGCCGAATGGTATTCACAGGAATTCTATAGGTAATACACTTAGTAAACCCTAGCCAGCTTGGGCTCTTTAGAATCATCTTAGCATGTAACTAGTTGATGAATGTATGCAATGTATGCTTGTCACAATTTTTTTTGGTCAGAAACTTATAATTATGTACCTAGCTTAAAAAAGATTTTTATTTTAGCATCATTTCGTACTTTATTCAGCAGCTCTGAGTGTGGGCAAAACCACATCGAAACTGCCCGTCGCAGCTAACGCAAATTAATTTAACTTTATCAGTCCACCTTCCGCAAGTTTGCCAAGAAACTTGTGCGAGATTAAATCGGCCATTAAAATATTAAAGTTTTGATTACACGTCTTGGAAAAGAAAACTCGTAAATTTCAAGATAGGTCTCGTGGGTTTTCCCGTAGTTTTACCAAATCAAATCAAATCTAAACTCCTAATATGGTATCCATAAATTAAAGGCAATGGGAAAAGCTTAGGTTCAGTTATCCAGTAAGATATTTTTTTACATTGAAATGAGTACAGTGCCCCGATTTATGAATTTGTAACAATATTTAGCCTGTAGTTTCGAGATATTATGAGAGGTACGCAAATAAACTATATCGTCGGATCGGGGATAGTGCAATACCGCGTAAGTAACAAGTGTAGATACGAATCAATATTCAAACAAATGCTAACTGTTTATTGAAATGAGAACTTTATCGACAGCTGTTATTTACGCGATATTGCACTATCCCCGACGATATGTAATAATGTGCGTCTGCTGGAGGGCTTCAAAGTGCAATCTGAATCCCTAAAATCAGTCAGTAGCTTTCTGAGATTTTCTAAAAAAAATTGGGCAAGTGCGAGCCCGACACGCGCGTGAAGGGTTCCGTACCTATACATATATATAATCTATAACAAGTTTGTTGTATGGGAGCCCCCCTTATTTATTTATTTTATTTTATTTTTAGTATTTGTTGTTATAGCGGCAATAGAAATACATCATCTGTGAAAATTTCAACTGTCTAGCTATCACCGTTGTTGAGATACAGCCTGGTGACAGACGCACGGACGGACGGACGGACGGACGGAGGGACGGACGGACGGACGGACAGCGAAGTCTCAGTAATAGGGTCCCGTTTTTACCCTTTGGGTACGGAACCCTAAAAAACAACGCTGACTTCGTTTGAGGATTTCCCAATATTATTAAGATTTTTATTTAAAACAGTCCTGATAGACCCAAGTATCAAATGATAGTATAATCAACAGTAAATTAATGTTGTGATCATGTTTAGTACCTATTTTTCGGTGACTTGACTTCAAAATTTTCTGAGGATTAGCCAGAGTAGGTTTGGCTTCTTTTTCTTATAGAAAATGAAAATGAAATGAAAATGTTCATTGGTTTACATAGATTTACATATAACAGGTTTGGGATCTCCTATTAAGTATTTGTATATAGAACATCTTTATATACTAGAACCTTCCCTTTTCTTCAGAAAATGAACTTAAAAACCTCCAAATAGGCACGGCGGCTTGAATCGGCTTTTTTTTCTAATGGGCTTAATTTCTTTTCGACAGATTCAAACTTTGGTTCCATTAAACTATGAATACAAAGATCAAAGCTTAAAGAAACTGGTTCCACTGTTATTTACTGTGATAAAGTGCTTGAACGGTCACTTATTATTTTATCTTAACTTAATATAGGGTCCTTACGATACACTTCAATCAAGTGGGATGTTTTGTCTAAATAATCCTCGTTGCACCTACTCAAAGGATTCGGAACACCCAAAAATTCCGAAGTTTCATTTATCCGAATCCATAATAATTCCGAATTTTCATAATACCGAAAGCCCTATCACGCCAAACGATGATATTTGCTGTGGATGGTATGTGACACAATTTAAACAGGTTAGGTTAGGGTTATATCTTATATGTTATCCCAAAAAAAAGTCAAGATATTTCTCCAGAACACGGTTTTGTGATGCATTCGAACAAATAAAACATCGGAATTTTGAAGTGTACCCCAAAGGATTATCCCACCACCTCCATATATCGAATGATGGAATCAATTAGTCGTGCCTGGATTAGAATTCCTTCAGTTCTGCGTAACCAATTCCGAATTCCTTCATTCTACGTCTGGCGAGGGAATGACACCCACATAGCCTGTGTTTTATTATTTCTACCTCCTCTTCTTACATTCTACAATCCGTATAATATTGTCATTGTGTACCAGCTTGGCCAAACAGTCGATTACTTTTGACATTGACTTCATAAATGTCTAAGGGCTCAAGGATGTAGCTCGTTGATTTAGTAACCCCTTCTTCTTCTTCAATTTAATTTCTGTCTCCGTCACTTCTTCGTTGACATGACGTTGACCTTTCATTTTATTTCTCAAAGTAATTTCGTCTTGGTCTACCTCTACCTTGCTTTCCCTTGATTTTTCCTTCTATGATATTTTTGAGGAGTTTTTACTCAAATTCAAAATCAATTTGAAGAAAAACCCCTACCTCCTTTAATAACCTAAAGAGACCTAATTAAGTATTTAAAGTAGTTAAGTAAACTAAAATGAACGAGTTTTCCCAGTACTTATGACGACATTTCAAGAAATTTGGCACGAAATAATTATACCTACACGCAATATTTTCCTAATTCAATAATATTACTCTGAAACCTTGGAGCACTTCATAAAACGAAGCCTTATATACTCTGTGATTACTTTTTCACCCGCGTATTATTTTAAATCGCTATTTAAAATGTCAATCTTATATTTTACACACTAAAGTATGCTTTTATGTTCAGTAATTGGGTAAAATAAGGATAACTGAAAGAAACCGACGTAATGTTAAGTAGACTAATTACAGAGAATAAATCGTCTGATGTTGTTTTAACTTGATATTGTTAATTTTTGGTAATTAAATGACCTTTTGTCTAAACGGTTCCCTTTTGCACGACCCTTTTGTGAAAAGTGTCAATTTCACTAGATTTTTTAAGGTTGTATTTAACTTGAGGCCTTATTCCCTTAAAAAAAATGTTTTTTCATTTTTTGAGAAATATAATATATTTATTTCGAAGTTGTTTTGGCAAATCTGCTGAAATAATGTCGAGATAAAGGGGCGAATCATAAATTTAAACCCGTAAAATGTTTTTGAAGAATTAAAGAATGTTAACGACGGCCTGTTGTTAGATAAATCAAATCAAAACACTTTTTTCCAATGCAAACACTCTTTGTGAGTATTAAAGTTATTTTCTATTTTCTCGTACATGCATAGTAAAGTTTTGTGCAAAGCTCGTGTGTAAGATGATTTCCGACTCGTGTTTGTTTAATCAATCGCTCGTACCTCGCTCGTGAATAAAAATCACACTCGTCTGAAATCACCTACCTTACACACTTGTATCGTAAATAACTATTCTCGATATCTTTAATCTTCAAAACTAACCCTTTCTTTCAATGTTTTTGTTTGGATCCTTAAGATCATACCATCTTTAACAATAATTTTGTCCAGAAGCTGTACAATAGTAAATTCTTAAAGCTGATAAAAAAGATTTGCTTTAGAAATGTTTACGTGTATAATAAACAATAGTTACTTATTCGATTTGACGCTTACGCCTTCCTATCCGAGCAACGCACGAACTATACCTCTCTCAGCTATTAAGAGCCCACCCATGCAAAATTCGTCAGGTGAATGATCCTAGATCTCAACATCCATAGTGATTAAAAATCTGTCCCTTGGAAATAAGAAATTTAAACACTTTTTCTGCAATCTTGTCGACGTGAAAACACGATTGGTGATAATTTTCACGATACTTTTATCTCTCAAACATAACCCTTTTTTAGATATTTTCAGTTGGATCTTCAAAACCCTTCCGTTTTAACAATGTTTTTTTAGCTTAATAGATGCACAATTATAAGTTCTTAAAAACTGTGAAACTATTTTCATTATAAAATGCACACGTTTATGACACAACTCAAAAAACATGATTTCCGCGCTTTCGAGCACGAACTTCCATCTCGCCCACGCTTACGCTCAGTGTAATACGGTGAATATAGAGACTAAAGTACTATGTGTGAAGTAATTATCTGTCCTAGAAACAAAATTTGAAATGTAAATTATAGTAAATTTAATTCTCTACAAAATTGTTCAAGCACTGTTCTAGCTAAAATGCTCCTAAACGAAGATATAATCCAGAAGTTTGTTTTTGAGTTGGAAATTGCGATTTTTTACGTTTTTTTAAATGTGGATATCTCCGTAACTATCTGTCCTATAAAAAAAATATAAAAATATAAAATGGAGAATGTAGTAAATTTCACTCTCTATAACATTATCGAAGCTTTCTTCTAGCTAAAATGCTCCTAAAGGAAGATGGTTTTTTCAATATGGCGGCGGGCGCTCGGGGGGGGGGATTGTGCATTTTGCATTTTAAGCACTGACTAACCATCCTAGACAACATATCTAAAATTCAAAACTACCGGACCGTTTGTAAGGTCAAAATCCTTTATTCACTGAATTAGTGAGAGAGAGAGCTAGGCAACGCGTTTTGGCGCCCTCTTAATTGTCTTCTATTCGTTTTCTTTCAGAACATTCTCAGGATGCCTTACCGTTTCGCCTATATTTGCGATTTACGGATGTTCTGCTACCCGTGTGCCCGTGTTCATCGTTCGCGTCAAGTAAGTACTGTCAAAAAAGTGAAACATGTAATATATCATTATTTTTTATGTGAGTACACACCCCGATTTTTAGATTAAACCACTGATACAAAGATCAAAGAATAAAAAAAAAACGAAAGGTTATCTAGCGTTAGGGTGGATGAAAGGTTGACACGCTGAACCGATAAGCCGATTCCCGGTCTCTTCAGCCAGGTTACTTAATTAAATTTTTCTTTGTTCTTTGTATCAATAGTTCAATATTGACAGGTTATGGCCATATCATGTTATTTATGTAAGTATACACAGACGCGAAAATTCGGTTGAATGAAAAATGTAGGTAATTAGTTAACTTTTTTACCGATTGGACTATGTTTCCACTTAGGGCTAAGCCAGGTCAGCTAAAGCCTACTAGAGCTTACTGTGGGACTAGATTGATTTGTGTGAGGTTGTCTGGTATTTATTTATTCCATGCATAACATTACAGCCACGCGCGATTGATCGAAATCAATGTATGAAAGTGTATGGCATCGTTCCATGTCTGCGGCAGACGCGTGCGGCCTACGATAGCCGTCGACGTCAACGTCAAGTTCCTCATTCTCTTAATGTTTTTTTCCCATAGCTGCGTAGCTTAACTCTAGTGGAAAAGCAGCTTAAACCTTTTTTAAGAGAAGATATTATATAGATATATATTCGTACAAAGATACCTTATTTTAGGCGATTCATTCGGAGTTAGCGAAGAAACTTCACCATCATCTGTGCCTAAGCGGATGGGCACTGGTATAGAACTGTACTTAGGCGAGGACTGCGGACTAGAAGATAAACAATATTACACGGTAAGTGTCTAAACGTGGAAACGTTATAACACTCTTAAGCGTAAATTAGCTGATACAATTATATTAAATGAAGTTGGTTTTCATTTTACAAAAACCAGCATTTTTAGTTTATGCGATCTGTCATTACAATTTAATTTCATTCGTTTACCACTTAGATACGTTAAATTGTTTTTGCCTTGTTAGTATTTTGTGATGATGTCACTATTGATTTGGCTTGTACTGCAAAATGGCAAGGACAAGTGAAAGACGAAAAATTAAATATGAATCACTTTTCACAGGTGCCATTTTGTCAAAATCGAATTGTTTATTGCGACAGAAGAACACTATTTCCGGAAATGGTTTCTGAATGAACATAGGTTGTAAACAATTGGTATATCCCAATTTAAGTTAAAGTGAAAATTGAAGTAGGTTATGGAAGTAAACATTAATCCAGGTGGAGCCGCAGGAGTGTACCGTGGCAGCTGGAGCTTGGATGGAGTGGAGTGTGAACCTAAATCCAGGAGTCGAAGGGGAGCCTGTCCCGCCTGGCTTCCTGCTTCTCAGGATCATTCCGGATGATGACAGAGGGTAATATAATGAGACTAAGTATGCAGTGGTAACTGGGGTTTGGCTGGAATGAAGTGTGAACCTCAAAGGAGTCGAAAAGGAGCCTGTACTGCCTGGCCTCGTGTCGCTCAGGACCATTCCGGATGATGACAGAGGGCAATGTAATTAAGGTGTGCACTGGCAGCTGGGGCTTGGATGGAATGATTTATGAGCTTCAATGCAGGAGTCGAAAGGGAGCTTGAACCGCCTTACCTCGTACCGTGCTGCTAACGACCATTCCAGGAGGATGATGACAGAGGGTAATTCGACTAAGTGTGCAGTGGCAGGCGAGGTTTTGATGGAGTGATGTGTGAAACTAAGTCCAGGAGTCGAAAGGGAGCCTGTCCTGTCTGGCCTGATGCTGCTCAGGATCATTCCGGATGATGATAAAGGGTAATGGGACTAAGTTTGCAGTAGCAGATGAGATTTGGATGGAGTGGAGTGTGAACCTCAATGCAGAAGTCGAAAGGGAGCTTGTAGCGCTGGGCCTCGTGCTGCTCAGGACCATTCCGTATGATTATTTGGAGATAAGAGGGTAATTTGGATGGAATGGTGTGTGAGCCTGACTCTAAAAGTTGAAAGGGAGCCGGTACCGCCTGACCTCGTGCTTCTTGTAAGTGAGGCTTGGAAGGAATGAAGTTTGAACCTCAATGCAGCAGTCAACGGAGAGCCTGAACTGATCTCGCCACTTGCTATATCGGTTATATCAATTCAAATTTGATTTCAGTAAATAATTTCAGCCTGATACACTCTCTGCGAAAAAATGTGAGTCTGAGCTCATGTGAATCCAATTTCGATCGGGTTATTAACTGTGTGAACTAGATAGTCGCTACCTAAACGAAAAAAAAAAGATTTTTCGTTCGTCAACGCCAGTCATCAAGTTTAGTTATATTTTAAACTACGTATTCGCTTCTACGTCATCTCTGTAAGTGAAAGTGAATCCAACCATGCAAGCTAAAAGGAACTAGATTTAATGAGCAGGGCGAGCCTCAGTCGTTGTTATTAGGGTGCCGTACCCAAAGGGTAAAAAACGGGATCCTAGCCTCCGCTTACCGTCCGTCCGTGTGTCACCAGGCAGTATCTCATGAACTTTGATAGCTAGATAGTTGAAATTTTCACGGAATATGATGTATTTCTGTTGCCGTTATAGCAACAAATACTTACTTTATTACTAAAATAGGAGTTTTTCCATGATATTTCGTTCGACTGCCATTTTCTCATCAATCGTAATAGGAAGACAGTTGAATTTTTCAGAATTTATATTTTTGTTACCGCTATAAAAATAAATAATAAAAATAAAATTAAAGGGGGGCCCCATACAAAGAACGTGGTTTTTGCTCTATATTGGTACGGAAACTTTGGTGCGCGAGTCCGACACGCACTTGGCCGATCTTTTGACTATTCTTACCCGCGATTTAGAGAGTATGTAAATAAAAAGAGAATAAAGTTCTAAACAGCATGTTTCAAGTATTTTCTTTGGCTTCCGCGACTGTCACACATTAAAATAAAACGATTTAAACGTGTTTCTGTCGAGGTACTGTGAATGTTGGCACAAAATAGGGTGCCAACTGCGACGAAGAATTTAGTAACTTGGCGTTTACTTCTTGCTGGCTTTTATTAAGTTTCAACTGTGCGTCCTCTCTCGCTTACTCCTTTATCGCTGTAAAGGAGTGCGGTAAGATAATTGTGATTTTTAACGTGTTCACATAGATTTAAACTTACACGGGACTTAATCGATCTGGTAGGGGAAAGTCCCTTCGAGACCGTAACTTCGGGATCGAAACGTCGAGGTAATTCAATAAACACTTTTTTAAACACGATTAAGTCCTGTTTTGTTATAATAATGTGTTCACATAGAGTTCGCTAAGGTAAACTTTTCAATTAAACAATGCCAAGATTAACAGACAAATCGTAAGCATCAAATTCGAAAGGTCTCCTGGCGTTTTGGTGGTGGAGTGGTTGACATGTTAGACCGGTAATCCAGAGATGCCGGGTTCGATCTCCGCAGCCTGTTCCACCAGGTTAGAGCCTTTGCACACGGCGTATTTGAAACGCGCCGACGACGCGCGTTTTACATTCCATGGAGCAGTTTGTTGCGTTTGTGACAACCGCAATCAAACTGCTCCGTGGAATGTAAAACGCGCGTTGTCTGCGCGTTTCAAATACGCGGTGTGCACGGGCCCTTACGCATTTAAATTTTTCTTTGGGCTTTGATCTTTGTATCAAAAAAATTGTGGTGCTTCTATATTAATCGAATTGAAGTACTAAAATACAGTAACTTGAAACTATTGTCTTGCAGAGATTATTGGCGTCGCTGCGAACCACCGCCGGGTCGGGTGGGCGTGCGCGTGTCACCGAGAGTGCCCTTGCTACAGGTGTCGTGTCAAGAGGTTCGCGCGCAACTATGCGCGCTGGAACTGCCTTACAATCAAGTCGCCAGGTTTGTAAAAAGTAGGCGTGGCCTAGTTACAGAGTTTCTTAGCGACTCTGCCAGCCACCATCGGCGCGGGCCCGCACTCTGCGTGTCTTGTTAAGAAGTTCGTGCGGGACTATGCTGGAACTGCCTTACAATCAAGTCGCCAGGTTTGTATCGGGGCGAGTGGGCATTGCCTAGTAGCAGAGTTTCTGGCGACGTGACGCTGCCCACCCAGCGCGTTTCTTGTTAAGAAGTTCGCGCGCAACTATGCGCGCTGGAACTGCCTTACAATCAAGTCACCAGGTTTGTATTAGGAAAGTGGGCGTGGCTTAGTGACAGAGCTATCTGGCACCGCTGCCAGCTACCACCGGTGTGGGCCCGCACTGCGCGTGTCTTGTTAGGAAGTTCGTGTGGGACTATGCTGGAACTGCCTTACAATCAAGTCACCAGGTTAGAGTCATCATCATAGTACTTTAAGTCTACAGACGACAGGCATTGCCAACATCAGCAGTCCAGAACCGTCCAGATACGTTGGTGGTAAGCATAGATTAATGGTGTCAAAATATATGAATCTACATCTTTAATGTAAAGGATGGGGACGTTAATAATAATGTTCTGAATTTCTTAAATTTCATACTATAATATTTAAAACTGTGGTGCAGTTTCAAAGCACCAGTTTGGTCAGTAGACCAAAACCGTTATCGGGAAGAGAATATATTTTGTTATTTTAATCCATCTAATACCGCTTAAACCCTCGTATGCTTAGACACGGATCCGTGCGGGACATTTGAACCTTATGTTAAATGTCAGTTAATTTCAATTTGATTAGCAAATTTTTGACGCCGCATACGAGGGGTTAATTTGGGCATCACATCAGGAAATAAACTAGCTGGCTTGCAATATCCACCTTCATAGCGTCCGCGCTGAGTGTGTCGTCCTATACATACCCTTTAACTTGAATGACGTTAGGAAATAAGCGGAGTTGGTGAAGAAACTATCCTCTTTTTTTAGGTTTCACAGCTAGAGAATGAAAACTAATTTTCATAGTGGGCCTCGCAACTTTTTCTCATTATATTTATTGCCATATACACCATTTAAATTCGCTTGTGATAAAAGAAATGCACTCACCGCGTTTTGCATTTATTTTACTTCACGCCACGCTGGTTTTTTAGAGCGAGCATGTTTTCAGTCTGCATTTAATGTTACCTCGATTTTAAATATGTAGCCTATATTTTGGTTTTAATAGTTACTATCCGTTTCCAACGTGAACTTGTAACTGTAGCCTATATTTATTTTGGTTTTAATTTTAGGGCAAATGAAACTGTACCTACTCAGGATATCTAGATGTTCTGACTAAGTTAAGATAGCATAAAACTCCGTAAAGGCCTCAGGGGGCCTATCATGGTTGCGTTTATCACGTGATAAATAAGTGACAAAGCATCTGTCCCTTGCACTCGCAATTGGTCAAAACGTGACGGATGCTTTGACACTTATTTATCACGTGATAAACGCAACCATCATAGGCCTACAGAACTCTTAAGAGAGACATTAAGGGAAGTTCATATTACTGTAATAGTTGTATTGTATTTTATAATCATGTAATGTATCCTTAAAAAAAACTAAGTGTTCCGTTTCTTCCGGCGTTTCTTCTCAACAGTTGTAGACTCAGATATGTAAAAGTGCCCTTGTGGCCAGCATACAAAATAAAGTTCAATGGGATTTTCTGTCCGTTACAGGCAGAAAATCCCACTTCCTGTCCAAAACAAGAGGTAAAACTTTAGACAAACCACGGGCGGTAATTCGTAAAGCCCCAGATCACATATTTATGGCCCTCGCCATTGGCTTGGGCCACAAACACTTGCGATCTGGGGCATTCACGAATTTACCGCCCTCGGTATGTACTCGTAATGTACCTCTCTCAACCAGGATCCGCAAACGTTTCCGAGCTCGAAACATCGGGGCAGCTCCGCTACGAGTACGCTGCGTCACGGCGGCGCCGTGGCAGCTCGTCATGAATAAACCTAAGCACGATTGCCATGAATGCGGCTGTGAACATGAATTCGGAGATCGGTACCATGAGGTGGAGATGGTTTTGGAGCCGTGGAGTTCTACTGCGGTACGTTTTAAGGGAAACCCCAAGAAGCTTTAAGAGTTGCGATTGTTAGCAGAGGCTTGGAGCTCATTACCCAAGTAGGAAGTAGGACAGAGGTTGCATAAGCGCGTATACAGCCTTTGTTCAGCTTAAATTAGTTGTGTAAGGGCATATATAAGCACTTTAGCAGCTTGTGTGCTGCTTGGGTGTCATCGTAATCAGTTAAGACGTTCACAGCCGGTAAACGTCTCTTCTAAGAAGGTTCTTCACAACGACGCCGCCATCAGCGACCTCTGTACTCTGTTTGGGGAGCCTATCCACGCAGCTTATTTCGGTTCGCCATTTCGCCCACTGCCATTTAAGTCTGGCATATCTTTTAACTATGTCGGTGACCTTGATACGCTGCAAAATACCCTCAAAGACTACGATCAAAATAAATAATTAATGAAATAACTAAAATGAGTTTGTATCCACCAGATGTGCGTCGAGGTATCCATTGATACACTGGAAGTTTGGCCAGTGGTGGAAGATAATTATAAGGAAGTGAAAAAAGTCTGTGTTCTCCCGAGTTATCCTCCAGTCCAAGAAATCACTGGAGAGTTGGCATTCTACTCCGATCAGAGTCTCTTACAGGTTAGTCAAGGACTTAACAAGAGTGAGGGTGTGTGTCGACTTAGGCAAAATAGAGATTGTGCAGTGTCAACCGATTACAAAAGCGAACCGGAACTTCCATATAAATTTGATAACGCATGACCCCCCCGCTCCTCGCCTCCAGTCCGCAGTGAATACATTGAAGAGATTTTCTCAAAAATGGTCGGTAATGTTGACTTTAGTGATAAAAAAATCAGGATGCGAATGGTCAGCCAAAAATTAAAAATTAAAATCTTGCCCTCTTGATTTGTTTGACGATAGTTAATGTTGTGTGAAGTTTCTTTAATTGTCAAGGTACAAACTTAAAAAAAAAGTTAAAATGGCCATATAAAAAAGGCATAGGTCCTAAACCGTCAATACGGAGCTACGACTTTTCGCATCTTTTTAGTTGCCTCAAAAGCTTATGGCGTTTTCGGAAGAAAAATACACTCCTACTTTTTTACTAAAAATACAAAAAGGCGGCAATGAAAGGATTCAGTTTTGATATATTATTGTGGTTAATAAAACTGTTTGTTTTCTTGCGCAATTTTTGAGAAAAGCACTATTTTTATCTCAGCCGGAAGGGCAATTGCTTCGTATGCTTCGTATTAATTTAAACGGACTCGCAAGGTCGTCTGTTTAAATTAATACTTAGCCAGCAATTCCTACTTTCCTTGCTTCAATAATTAACTAATCTTGTATATCCAGATGTTGTTTTTCTTGTATTAGCAGCGTCAAAAGCGGCTGACAATTTTAGAATGCCAGTTGCAAAATTGTCTGTTACTCTTGACCGTGTAGCAAAGTCGAAGACAGCCATTTTGTTTTCAGACGTTACCAATGACTCTGGTGGTGAATTACCCTAAACTGTCAATAGAACCAGCGGCCATCGACTTCGGATTCGTGACCCACAAAGACACACGCAAAACACATTTCACCGTGTGGCATTCTAGCTGTGAGTATTTCTGTTATTTGTTGTCCTGGTTTTGTCTTGTTGGATGTGGTCTTTAAGGAAACTACACACTACACGATTCACCTGGCTGGCTGGTTGTTGCCTCCCGCGTATGCCAGCGAGATCAGCCGCGCTGGTACTTGTGGCACGAAAAAATCATCAGAAAAGATCATCAGTTCTGTGGCCAGCCAGACCAGGCCTGGCGGTACAAATACCCGTCGGATATACTGATGGGCTTGATTCTGCCATGTCTATCGGTCGGGCCACCGGCATAGTACCTATATAAAACGCATTACGGTTACACCTCTAGTGAATTGAATCTTTTCTGTAGCTACGCCTTACTGCGACTGCTTTATTTAAGCTTTACTACATTTTTTATCATGATTCAAAATGAAACAAATGATCTGTTAGTCAAATTTACTTATGTACTAACTTAACATTAAATACCTTTTACAACTAAGAATGCATCAAAGTAACATAACGAAATTACAAAGTCAAAGGCGCCGTGGCATTTGATATTTATTAATATTCAAATTAGTTAATAAATGTTATCAGCCCACGCGAAAACTCATTGAAGCTAAAAATCCGTAGGGAAAACTCTTACTTGTTCACTGAATCTCGGTGGAGATTAGATTATAACTTTCAAGGCAAGTTCCAACGATTTTTAAATAGAAAAACTCGAATAATAAAGTCAAATATAGAAGCATTTTTAGCAGACCGATAATAAAACCAAATGGTTACTAAGGAGGCCATGGACTTTTTATATGGAAAAAATTATGACAAAAGTGATAAATGATGATAAATAATCTCAGTCATGGGTGCCGTTGGTTTTGAAGTGTTTGAGAGGGACTTGTTTTTCAGTAAATAATGATTGTAATATTAAAATCAATCAAAATACGGATTAAATTAGTATCTCGATGAAATTATTTTATTATGATTTTTTACAGAAATCGAAGTTATAGAAATAAGAAAATTTTATGAAATGTAGAGTGATAATATTTTTAAAACTATCGTGAGACTTCACGTGCATGTTTTATATCAGGGGCGAACTACTAAGCGCGCAGAAATGCGTGACGTTGCGAATTCAACACCTAATGTGCTTTTTGCTGAGTGCGAGGATTCGAATTTATTCAGATATGAAATAGTTACATAATTATAAAAAATGTTTTAAACTCACGTAAAAATTGTCAGGAACGGTGTGACATTTTTCAAAATCATACGCATTTGTCGCGTAGCAGCACAAATAGCTGTCCCTGAAGATGAAGTCTCCATATGAGTTCGAAGCATTTCGGGCCGTTCCTGACAATTTTTACGAGTTATAATAATAATTAAATGTGGGGTGATTTTTAATGATGGTGTTTATTTCATACAAGTAAGGGCAATATGCCAGCTGCGTACTGATCCGTGTTTTTGAATGGTCCTCGGCGCATTGCACACAGCACCCTTCTCCTTTTAAGTAGCCGTGGGTTCTATATTATGTTCTTAGGTTCTTACTATTATGTTATGTCCTGTCCTAGCGCTCTCTCTTGTTATTAATAAGGACATTCATGATAGGCCGTTTCGTAATCGACGACGTAAATCGACGTTTACAGACGATTTTATGCAGTGCTGTGGAAACACCTTTTTTGGTGACTGTGTAAGGACATTAAGCCAGGCGTAACCAGTTCAAAAGTCAAGTTCTAAAAAAGGCTTCGCAAACATTTTCGTGAAATATTAACAGCAAACCCAGAAGCCACAAAACGACCTTTTCCCACCGTTTCCATTTGTTATGTCGCCCACACGTATCTGGAAAAACACAGTGGTCACTGGATGAAACAAGAATGATGTGCTTTCACAAATGTGTTGTTTTAACAAGCTTTTTATATCCCAGTTTGACTTTTTCAGTGTCATCCAATATACTTACTGAATCACTTTGCTTCTGCCTTACTCTAGCTGTCCATAATTTTAAGAGATGCGCAAATCATGATTATCAAATGAAAGAGAACGATTCATTACTTTAGCTCTACTTCTATTGAAGAAATGCGACTCATCTCAAAATAATCGTCAAATATTAAATTATATGGCGTCGTTAAGTTCTTTAATAAGTAGGTATTATATTGAATTCGTCATCCCGATTGTATCATGAAGTAATTTTTTAGGGTTCCGTATTCAACTAGGAACCTTTACCTATAGTTTCGCTATATCAGTCTGTCCGTCCGTCCACGGCTTAGCTCCGTGATCATTAGTACTAGAAATCTGAAATTTGGTATGAGTATGTGTATGTATCATGCCGACAAAACGGTAAAATAAAAACTAAAAAAAAACTTTTTCGGGTACCTCTCCTACACCTAAAGTAGGAATGTGTTATTTTTCGTTCCAACACTAGTGTGTGGGTTTCGTGTCGTTGAATAGGTATTTTAAAAATAATAGAGGTAAAATTCATGAAAATGGGGCCTTCGAAATACTTTCAACCAAAACTGTATTTCATAATTTTCTTTAAAATGCCGTAAGTGCCGCGCGGTGTCTTTATATTTCGAACGTTACACATATTATATGACGACGCGGTTGGCTCAGTTCGTAAGCACTTGCCTACTGAGCTGGCGGTCCTGGGTTCGAATCCCGGCCAGGGCAAATATTTGTGTGATGAATTCGAATATTTGTGCTTGGGTCATGGATGTTATCTATATATTTATTTATATATTATGTATATCGTCGTCTGGTACTCATAGTACAAGCTTTGCTTACTTTGGGACTAGGTCGATTCGTGTAAGATTGTCCCTTAATATTTATTTATTTATTAGTTAAGTGCCATACTGCATTAAAACATTCCGCTAAATCTGGAGCGTATAATCGATAACTTCCAGAAGGTAATGAGTAATTACAGTTACTTTGGCGTTTACGACCTTTTTATAGAGCTTGAAATCCTTCTCGTAATTTAAAGTCATTGTGAAGGATGGGCAACTACCGAACCCTACACTGAGCGTGGCCCGACATGCTCTTGGCCGGTTTTTATTTCACTAGCTTTTCAAAATTCTCAAATAATTGTCGCCTTCCGTGGGGAGTACTCTGGCTTCTTCTTCACACCCTACGTAGCCGTATATGACTGCGTATATATGTTTCAGTTCACTAAAAAACAGCCATTTATTTTTCGCCTCAACATTCCAATTCCCAAAGCGTAGCCCGCACGATTATTTCAGGTAAGGGACGTTATTTACTGCCTACTGAAATTTTTAAATCGTTACCTGTTGCGACGAGTTTCGGCAAAAACCCTCGATTAAATGGAAGCGGTTGAATAATCTATGCAGTGGTGGGATTAGGAATGGATGGGGTTGGGTTCGAATACATTTTGCGTTTATTTTTATTTGCAACGAAAATACTGGATTTGTGTTGACACCTGACCTGACTGAAGACGGGCTCACTAAGTGCCGCGAAACGCGCATATAGGGCTCATTCAGACGAACGGCACTTTCCTTACAGACGAACGGCACTAGTACAACTGCAGCCGTCGCCACCTGTTGACGGCTGCCGTCGCCACTTGTCGACGGCTGCCGTCGACGCGTTGCCGGCTGCCGTCGACGCGTTGACGGCAGCCGTCACCTCTCGACGGCAGCCGTCACCTGTCGACGGCAGTCGCCACCTCTCGACGGCAGCCGTCAACAGGTGGCGACGGCTGCAGTTGTACTAGTGCCGTTCGTCTGTAAGGAAAGTGCCGTTCGTCTGTATGAGCCCATAGACGCCGCCCAATCATGTACCAAGGAACATGTTTGTAGCCAGCTGTAGCGGTCCACACACGTCTGTCACGTCGTTGCGCCCCATGATCAATTCCCTCAAATCCTTTCTATCCCTCTTCACCGTACTTGTTTCATGTCCAATTCATTCTCAATTCAAGTGGCTCGCCTCTGGAATGGTCTTCCTCTCTCAATTAAACAGGCAGTAAGCTAGCGTTTAAAAAGTCCGTCTGTAGCTTCTTTGCTGGCAGAAATGAAGTTTCGTAGTATATCTGTTTAGTATGTTTCATCGCTGTATATATTTATTTATAACATGAACAGCAAAAATTATGTATAAGTATTATAATTATGTTTTGTTACTTATTTGCAAGTTAGTTACACCGCCTACAATTTTTCCGCTTTGCCCTAAGGTTGACTGGTATAGAATGCCTAATGGCATTAAGTCCGCCTTTTGTACGATAAGTTTTCTCTTGTGCAATAAAGAGTAACAAATAAATAAATCAATCAATTCCAGAGCATATTACACAAACAACCAGTATCCTTACTATAAGTTTACAGTGACCGTACTCGCTAAGTGACTGCGTAATCAATTTGTATGGAAACTTGTTAGTTCTACAAAGAAACCGCTAGGGGCACTGTATTATTCTCCATACACTACGTACGCTGGCAAGTACGGTCACGTTTAGGGTGTGCTCCCGGTACTAATTTTCTATACAAATCCAGTACCGGAATCGGGAATTCCCGGTTCTCGCCATACAAAATCAGAACCGGGAGCATGCCCTAGTCACGTTAACTCAAGGTACGGTACAATATGGTACCCTGGTTTTCGCGATTAAAGATTAAAGATTGTGTATTTCTGGTTGTTCTGTATCTGGGAGTTTTAAAATTTATAAGGAAGCGTCCTCAGTGGGATCATTTGCCTGCTGCTTTGCTGAGACTGCTCGCTGTCACACTGCCAGCAATAAACATGTTATACTGCCATCAATCGTCCAGTTTTTGTTCATTTATAAGGTGTATATGACACAGCGAAAGAGAAAGAGAAAGTGGGCGGTTCTCTATTTTTCGCAGAAAATTGTTACGCCGATTATCACTTCCCAACTCCCGTTTCGCGGAATTTTATTTCGCCGACCTTTCATTTCCCAACTTATCAATTGCCAACTTATTAATTGCCAACCTCACCGTTACCAACTTAACTTTTGGTCTGTGTTTTATTACGTAAATTTTTAAAACGCCACCTTTCATGTAGCAGAATGTTTTAGTTGGCATAATATACACTTAGTTGTTTATTGTTTACCAAATGTTTTATTGAGTAGCGTTTCGTTTAGCAACTCCGTTTTATTAATACATCGTGGGTATAAGCGCTACCTAACAGAATTCTTGAACATAACTACATAATCAGAAGAAAAATTATTGATGTGCATTGCTTCCAATTTGAAAGTGTAGTGGTATTATTAGTAAATTCTTGCTAATTTAATTTAAAACTAAAAATTAAAAACTATTCTAAAAGTAAATTATAAATACATGTATAATATGTTTTTATTTTTGTAATACTTGCAAGCATTTTAATATTACCTTCATGTAAGCAAGCAATCTGACGCTCCGCTCGCTTCGCTCGCTCCGCTATCCATGGTCATAAAACAAACCTAACCTAACCTACAGTTTTTGGGTTTTGACCCATATTCCATTTTGTCGCAGTTACTCTTGCTTGCCAGAGTTTCGGCCAACCAAAAAATATGTAAGCATTGGTATGTATCTTTTTCTTATTTGTAACTTGCCTAATGTATGAAAAGGGAACTGTTCCATTAACGAAACGAAACGTTAATCGTCCAAAAGTTGTTCGACCAAGTGAAAGATTTGACTAATGATTAGTCTGCCAAAAGTTTAGAGGCATAATAATAATCTGCTTTACAATAATTCTGCCAAGTGAAAAGTTGTCATACAAAAATTTGGTAATCGTTAGTTGTCAAAGTGAAAAGTCGGCGAAACGTTAGTTGGCAAATGAAATTCGGCCAAAAATAGTTCTGCGAAAAGGCAGGATACCAAAGTGGGCACTATGTCGTATCAGGAGACCAAAACACTATCAAGAAATAGGGAAGAGTGGCGATTACTCCACCGACAAGAGCGAAGCTCTTAAATTATGAATGAATGAATATGATACAATATAATTGTGACAACCATTAGTTTATAAATAAACAAGTGATGTTGTGAACTGACGGATAAGTAGTTTCGGTTAGTTTATAATTTCAACAGGTAAATTAGAAACCGATGGTGTTCACAATCTCAGTCACAGTCATTATTATACTCGTAGGTACAAGAGATAGTGTAATATTTAATATAAGATCTACCTATCCAAAAAAACAAATGAAAGCGTTAAACATTTGACTGGGTCATTGTCAGATTTAGGTGCGCGTCTTTCTGGTGGACATAATAAAGAACATTCCCTCTTCTATAATCCGATGTAATAGCAACATAACCTAGATTTATACAAGCTCTTAACTTTTGACCACCGAAGGGACAAATTTTGTTTTTTGAACTGACAATGACCCGACTATGCCAGTACTTTCTAGACATAAAAACAAGGAATAAGTCGATAAAATTTTACTACTTACCAGCATAACGCTTGACAAAAGTTCTAACTTTATACATAACTAAACTTGGTATTTACTTTTAGATCTGGTGACGTTAGTTATCTTTTAGTTAGTTAGTTAGTTGTTTTAGGAGACAATTATTCAAGTAACTTATAGAAGCGGGGCAGATTATTTTCTAGATTTTAACATAAAATAACTACGAAAGAAAAATATACTTAAAAGTACTTAAAAGTTACTTTTGACCTTATTCCTAATTTATTGCCTTATTTCACTTTGTAATTTGCAATGTTAGTTTTACCGTGTTATTTTCTGTTATTTTGACAATCCATTTAGGAGCTTCTTTGACATCTTTATCTGTTTGTTTAAAATGTTGACATATAATTATTTTATCTGTTTTATTATTAATTCCTCTGTTTTGATTATCAATGTCATTATATTTTATCTCTTACTATTAATATATGTGACGATCATAGTATTAAGTGCATGTAAAGCCTGACCAGAAATATATGAGGATGCGCCATATTGCGGAATTTCGCTGGAACTAATTTCTTACACTGGCAATGATTTTATGATGGTTGTCAACAATGTCAATGTCATTCGTGCTGGTTTCTTTAAAAGACAAATATTGGAAAATACCCAAAGAAAAAGCCGAAAACCATTCACAGTCGTGAACGTGATATTATAAGTAAAGTGTACACGTGTCTACTACACAAAAAACAGTCAGCAAAAGAGTGCATTCCATTAAAATAAGAACCATAAAATAAAGAGTGCATTCCATTAAAGAGGATACCATAGGAACTGACAGGTATTTGAACTGAGGTCATTATAGTGTGTTGCGATTGGTTGCAAAATGGTTGCCATATAAATCTTGTAAATTGCGCCCTCTTGACAATCCTCATATATTTCTGGTCAGGCTTTAAATTGACTTAGTGTTATTTATATTGACATTTTATATTATGAAATAAATAAATCTAAATCTATAATCTACAGCAATATCTATACTATTATCAAATTCTAGATTTGTAATGAAAATCAGTTTTTTATTGACAGGGGTCATGATTTCAGGAAAATCTTAATGGCGTGATGCAGGATCGTCATTTGTTTTGTATGGGCGCGCAGCGCCATGCCAGCCTCGCGCCATCTGTTGGTCATAAATGCCATTGTCCTCGGATCACGCCGAAACGGCTGGACGAATTTTGACCAATTTTGGTATAGGGATAGCGGGACATCCAAAGATGGTTATAGGATACTTTTTACCCGTCTATGGCAAAGAAAAAAAATACGCGGACGAAGTTGCGGATGCCTTCTAATCTGAATCTGCGAGCCTACGTTTCCGGCCTGGCGCACTCCCAACTGAACTATCACATTTTTAGGGGAACGTCAGGTTATCCGAGCCGGTGGGTAACGGGGGTGTCAAAAGACACTCAGATGTGTTCAGCAATGCTCACAAGGTCGCCTCGAAGGAGCACTCACGAAGTTCCATGCGTCTAGTTGTACGAGACGGTTTTGAGATTTTTGGCTCCATGCTTATAAAAATCGGAATTGTTTCGTCTTAAATGCGCCTAAAATTACATAGATGATTTATGGTATTCATATTACGTATGTACCTACTTTTTTATATAATTTTATTTACGATGTGGTTGCTCATTACCCAATGAGAGCTTTGGAAACAGTTCCCAAAATGTAGTAAATATAATGTCATTTATTTAATAAGTATCGTAAAGTCTCGTAAAATAAAAGCTTTTGTAGTCGATTACGAACATAAATAGATAATTACGATTTTATTTAGAATAACAAAATATAATGGCTCCCATTTAACATATGAGACATTCGTGGCTCTCATTTCCCGAAGCGTGGGGTACTTGATGGAAGCGAAAGACATATATATATATTTTTTTACAGGTAGCCATATAACCAAAGCTACCGTTCGTAATTAATTCAAATTTTAATTGTATTAATTATGAGTTCTGTAATCAATACTCCTTAATAGGCTCCCATTCCCCCACGCTCCCCTACGTCTGCCTAGAGCGCCGCAAATGCGTTTTTACGCCGATCCTCAGTCCCTCTGCTGTGTACAGCAAGTGTAAACCAAGCCTATTATTCAAATAAGTTCTGTCTTCTGGTGCTTTGTCGTCACTCAAAAAGTCATCGGCTTTACCGCCCGCCGGAACGTCGTGTTTAAGTATTGACCCATTATAAGTAACGTAATATTTCAGTGACCGCAAACATGGACCTGGTGGTGTCGTGGCGGGGCAACGCCGAGCTCCGACTTTACCCTCGGCATGTACGAGTCGCGCCGGGACAGCGAGCGTGCATTTATGTTCAATATACAGCCAAGTAAGTAGCCATATAATTCCTTTGCTATATGACAAGTTTAAAAACGAAAGTTTTTAATCAGTGCGTCCTGCCTGTCATGACCTACGGAGCTGAGACGTGGCCACTCACCTCACCATACGACTAGTCCACCAAACCGCTCAGCGAGCCATGGAAAGAGCTATGCTCGGTGTGTCTCTTAGTGATCAAATCCGAAACGAAGTAATTCGACAGAGAACCAAAGTTACCGAACATAGCACAGCGAATAAGCAAGCTGAAGTGGCAGTGGGCTGTTCATATCTGTCATAGAACCGATGACCACTGGGGCAAACGAGTTCAGGAGTGGAGGCCACGAATCGGCAAACGTAGTGTAGGGCGCCCTGTAACAAGGTGGAGCGACGGCATTCGTAGGGGGGCGGGGGGGAGAACAGCTGAAAATCGAGCTCGGTGGCTTGCCATGGGAGAGGCGTATGTCCAGCAGTGGTCCAGCAGTGGACTGATCGGGCTTATGATGATATTGACAATGGGACCAAATAAAAAGTATACTCTTTCATACATGCATCAAGTCTGTTCGTTTTTAGAACCTTAACACTTTCGCAACCAGATATAAAATTTAACCCTACCCCAGAAACCGAGAGCCCGCTAGGTGGGTAGCTCTTTAAGCAATAATACGTGACCGGCATCTGAGCAATGATTACGAGTGCCTACCAGGCGGGTTCCTGGTAGCGAAAGTGTTAAAAGGAAGAATACGGAACCCTTATAAGATCACTTTGTTGTCCTGTCGTGCTGTCCTGCTGTCCTTCTGTCCGTCCGTCCATCTGTCAAGACCCTTTATAACGAGAACACGTGGAGGTATCGAGTTGAAACTAAAATCATATACTCAGGTGTACAGTCCCTTGTGAAATCAAACTTCTAAGTTAACGTAAAATAATGATACGGCACTCTCAAGGGAATCAAAATCTAGTGGGTGTTTTCTGTTGACCTAGAAATATGAAATCTGGGAATCGTCTTATACTACGTTAGAATGTAAGGAAAAATCTGAAACTATACATTTGTAATTATATTTAAAGAAATTGTCTTTTTCAAAAATCATTATTGGAGAACCTGGTAGCGTTAATTTTGTACCTCATTTGTATACGGCGCCATACAATATGACAGGTGCAAACTTAACTTTACCCTTTCAGTTAAGATTGGATACGTATTTGTAAGGCACGCTTGGTGCGCGAGTCAGACTCGCATTTGCCCGTTTTTTCTGTCATGCCTTTAATCTCCTCGACAGAACTTGCGAGACTAATTAACAAAAAAACTAACAGACTTGATGTAAGAATTTGATTTTAGCTGGATATAGGTGGCTCCTATGGCCGACGACTTTAGAAGAGACTTATGTCTGAAGCCGGACAACGTAAATGACGATTGTTAATGTCTCTAAACGTTGCCTGTGTCACGCGTAACTAGGCCGCGGGCAGTGTTGCCAGATGACATTTATGAAAATCTGTCGAAAAAATCTGTAGAATTCCGTAGATCGCTTGAAAAATCCGTAGATCTTCAGACTTTTTTCCAACGCTTCATTTGACTGATATACTGAAGCTTAAAATGTTATCAAAGTTAGTAACTTTTGCAAATACGAAGGTGGGATAGCAATAAAAATCTAATATTTTTGAACACCTTGTCCATTCATCGTTTTGAGCTAGTCAGAAAATTAAATTAACGAATCGGATCCCTGAGTGAAGTGTGTGTAATGAAAAGCAGATCGTATGATTACTCTGCGAGTGTTTCAGCCAGGATTACAATGAAATATTCGGAAAAAAGTACACTCCATTTCGTTTGCGTCATTATTTGGTGATAAATAAAAGTAGTCTGAAATTCCGTAGGTTCACTAATAATTTCGGTAGGTCTGGGTACAAAGCCTAAATTCCGTTGATCTACGGATTTGTCCGTAGCTCTGGCAACGCTGGCGCTTTTCGTGGACGGAGGAAATCCTCATAGGATACTGCCAGGCCGGACCACAGCATGCCCGACTCTGCGGAGTGTGGCAACCACTCTTTGCGAGTGGGTGTCACACCCAGCAGCCTACGGACTACTCGTAAAACCTCCCCCGCTTTTTGTAAAGTGTGATCTGAGACACGCCGCGCTATCGGTTTACACTTTGTGTCCCAGCTTGATTTTCGTTGGTGTGCAAGTTGAGTGTGTCTGAGATGAGGTGACTTTATTAAGAAAAGAAGAAGTAGCCATTTGGTCGCCCAGTCGCGCGCGCAAAGCGCTCGGCTGGGCGGCCCCATGGCCGTAAACTTAAATATACTTAAGGTATCACGTGTTCGGAGCACATGCACGGAACAACGATGATTCTTCTACGGATTTGATTAATGTTTTTCTAGGTGGATGGGCCAGCCTGTAGCCGTGGAAGGCCTGGTGATTGTAACCTGCGGCGGAGGTAATTGGTGCCGCGCCGCGATTCCAGTACACGCGAACCCTTCGCGCGACGGCAAGTTCCACCTACACCCACATGACTTCACTGACGAGTGGCATCTGTGGCCTCCGTCTATCCCGAAAGCCTGAAGACCTAGTCTATCCAGCGATTAGGTCTAGTGATCAACTAAGACGTCTTCATAGTCGCATAAAGACCAGTATTCCGTCTGCTAAACTGAGACCTCCTTAAAGGAAACTATACGATTTGTGTTTTAATAGTTGACGTAATAAAATTATATCTCTCTTAATTATGTTTGGTTTTATAGTAATCGAGAACTTTCAATGAGAACTGTATTAATATAATTATATCGACATCTTCATTAAAAAAAATATCCAGTGGAGCCTACTGACATTACAGTAAGACTTACTGCAATAACAGTTAGGCCTACTGACATTTCAATAAACCTAACTGTAATAACGGTTACGCTTACTGTAATTTCAGTAGGCTCCACTGGGTATTTTTTTCATTGTTTTTTATCGATATCAAATCGCTAGAGCGTGCCCCGAGTTAGCACAGGTACCTATGTTGATTATACATACTGGCTACTGAATAAGCAATAAGCGAAATGTGCAAATTGTATTTCATTAAGAGTCTCACTTAGTATTATCGGAACATCATATAGGTTTGTGTACGGACAGTCAAATATACATGTGTAGTCCACTCGAGCGTTCTTTGAAGTAGGACCGTATTTTCATTCAAGCGGGTGCTATTTTTTAGCCACTCTTCGAGAAAATAGGTTTTTACAGACTGTCAGATGTCTCTCCTAGCAAGGTAGACCAGTACTAGAAGATTTCTGATGTCTCCGTCGGGGGTAAACCAGGGGAGACAGCACTAATCTGCTACTAGTACTACCCCAGTCCAGCTTTGACACACCAGAAATCTGAATCTGAATAATCTGCAGTGCCATACGAAATGGATGGGAGAGAAACCGTACTATATTGACTCAGATTACGACTTGTCGGTTTAACGCAATTGACAACATTTTTCATATTTTTAATTGTACATTTTTATAAGCTTTCTGTATTTCACTTAACAAGAAGACTTAATCACTGTTTTTATATTTTTCGTAACATTACTAATTAATTTATTAAAATTTAAAATGAATGAAAATGTAGTAACTCCCAACACTATGACACGATGACATATATGTAGGTTACTTTAGTCTGGTGCCTATTAAAAAATAGCGAATGACGTTGAGTTTGACATTATTGACAGCTTATTTCTTGTCGCGAATAGATCGAACCTTAAATTTACCTTTTTAAACCTATAAGCAACTTTAAGTTTGTAAATTGACTTTACCCCACTACAAGTGACAGGATGAACTCATATACAATTTTGAGTTGTGTTTTAAGCTATAAGTTTTAACAAACACTGTTAAACCACTCATTTAGAACATAAAACTATAAGATAAGCTGCAAAATTCACTAATGTGCTGCTTGGGTACACAAATCAGGCATAGTTGTCGTATATTTCAGTTATTTTGTTATGTTTCTTTACATACAGAATTCTAATATTTTTTTACTGTGTACACGACGCCACCGACCGACACCGACACCGACACCAGTGATTCTCTCGATTTTATTTTAATAATGCAAAAAGAAAGAGCAAGCATCCGTCGTTCTTTGTAACTTTACAAAAGTCCCGCTAAAATTTACAACATTTTCAGTTGTTTGTGATTAAAGATCTATTCAAATAGTTTCTTTTGACAAAACTACAAAAAATCTGGAGCCCAACTACGGTTGTCATTATTGCTTTTTTAATTAAAATTTTCATTAAGTATTTCGCGAACATTCGCGTTGTTCAACGTGAATCTCAATTAACATGTTTCCCGAAACTAGGTACAAAGGCAATTTGTTGTTACTTTTGAGAATTTCGTTTTAAAAAATCTACTTTATTAAATGCTTGTTCGGGCTATATTATTTTTTGTTGAACAACCCCATTTTTCATTTTCATTTATGATATTTTAGGTATTTTCTACTAGTCACGACCTTTTTCGATCTAGTTAGGGAGAAAAAAAACTCCCAAATATGTTCATATATTTTTTGTTTTTCCATTACGTTGCCGTTACAGTAGGTTCGGAAATGGTATTAAAAAATATGGGGACACGTTTTTTCTCCAAATTAGCCTGGTGGAGCTCTTGATTCTGAGAAAAAAACCTAAAATATACAAAATTAAAAAAAGGGGTGTACAGCAAAAAATAAAATGGCCTGTGTATGATCACGGCTTCGCTCGCGTTTCACTATTCTACGGGAACCATATTTTTACACGTGGGTAAAAAGTAACTTATTAAGTTAAGGTATATCTGTTGCTTTCATTCAAATCCGTCTAGCCGTTTCGGAGTGAAGAAGTAACAGACACTCACTCACAAACTTTTGCTTTTATCTTATTAGAGTGGTTTCATACGTAATTTTCTGTGTAAAGTTTATCTTCCTTTCAGACAAAATTGTTCGCTACTTCTTATATAAAATCTATTCCTCGCGTACTTACTAAATTAATAGTTCCACTTTCATGATATTATGCCGTCCATTTTGAAGCACTCCAGTCTTTGACCAAGCTGTTTTACGAAATATAAAATTTCTATTACGAAAATAAATTCACATCTGTGTAAAAGCGGACGCTTGTGTGACTCGGAAATTGGGAAATGTCAGGATTACTACTACTACTACTTAATGGCTCAGCGACCCAAAGCGAATTTTGGCCTCCGACACGAGTTTACGCCACTTGTCCCGATCTAGCACCGTTTCCCGCCAGTTACCGGCTTGGAGTTCACGCAGATCGGCTCCTACGACACCGAACCAGCGATACCTGGGACGGCCGACCGGCCTTCGGCCAATAGGTCGTCTCAAATATACCCTTTTAGCGCCGCGATCTTCGTCCATCCTTTCCACGTGGCCAAGCCAGCGGAGACGGTGGGCCTTCGTTTCCCCAATGACATTGGGAGTGGCGAACAGCTCCTCAATTTCAGCATTCTTACGGATTCGAAAGCTACCGTCCTCCCTTCGCACCGGTCCCAGGATCTTCCGGAGGATCTTTCTCTCAGCCACCAAAAATGTCAGGATTGAATTTTAATATTATTGGGTCTCGTACTTTACTATGTTAAGTGCTTTTAGATGTCCATGTGCTCCTAACCTTAAAAGGGTCGCTACTACTAAGCGGGTCGGTTTTAATAGCTGGGAGGTATAGTCGAATATTATGTAGATTTTTATTACCAAGATTTTGCCGCTTGGTATTTATTAAAAGTCCACGTGTCCAAAATATTTGATTTGCCAGTTTAACTAGGTACATTAATAAAGAGGGTTTGTTAACAGTGTCCCAAATGCTAGTTACATAAATTGGAGGACTGACAAACTGAGGACTACTACTAGTAACCAAAATAAGTGATGTAAAATTAGCATTGTATTCCGCTGATATTATTTCATAACACAAAACAACACAAATACTTATAAAAAAAAAATACTTATTACTTAAACTAAATACCATAAATACATTACTACTAAGCACAATTTGTCTATTATTTATATTATAGTGTTTAGTTTAATTTAACTTCTTGAGAAATAGCGAATTTGTGCTTACAAAAACCTAAAATACTCTTTTATATTATCCAGTCCTACTACACTAAAAAAATGGCTCAATTACTTTATAAAGGTTTCTGTACAAGGTGATTAGCAATATCATTAGGTATTCATAATGTAATTAAAACTTTCGTAAGACAAAACTTGTTATCTCCATACAAACATGGGTACCCATAACATAATTATAATGACGTGACGATTAGGTGGCCAAATGTATGGAGCGTTTTTAGCGCTCCGTGGGAATGTTGAACTTTGAGCGTCATTTCTGACTTTTAAAGCAGTCTAAGTGTAGTTATATAGTACCACTAGCTTTTGCCCGCGACTACGTCCGCGTGGAACTTGGAAGTATGGAAGCAACCTCGTACAACACGATATATATCCACCTAATCACCTTAATTAATAAAAGGGATTATTAAAAGCGCCTAAGCAAATGTAAGAGCAATTGTGCTTTTGGTCTAATAATTACATTTCCTACAGGGTCATCAATGTCATCATGAATTACTCACTTTTCAATCTTTTTAGGGACAATTTCCAGGATGAAAACTATCCTATGTCCTTCCTCGGATCTTAAGCTATCTCCATGCCAAATTTCATCAAAATCGATTCAGCGTTTTAAGCGTGAAGAGTTAACAGACAGACAGACCACTTTCGCATTTATAATAGTACTAGCTGTGCCCCGCGGTGTCACCCGCTCATCCCACGGGAACACTAAATTTATTCGGGATGAAAAGTATCCTATGTCCTTCCCCAGGACTGAAACTATCTATATACCAAATTTCATCCAAATCGGTTCAGCGGTTTAAGCGTGAAGAGGTAACAGACAGACAGACAGACAGACAGACAGACACACTTTCGCATTTATAATATTAGTATGGATGGATGTAGACATTAAATTTGATCACAATCAAAATAGAATCAAAAGACATCCTCAAAAAAACTTTAGTCAGGCTTTATTTGTGGGAATAGCGACACTATTGTGTTCCCACAGTAATATGCTAAGCAAGACCTAAAATAATAATTCCCTAACCTATTTAGGAAACCTGAATCTCAGGGCCCAACTAATCCCGCTATCAAGCGTGCTCAGCTATGAGGCATTGAATTCAGATGAGGTGATTCGGCAGAGAACCGAAGTTGCCACAGCTTAACAAATTGGCCAGCTGGAGTGTTCATATACTGTACCGATAACCGTTGGCGTGTATCAGTATTAAGACCACCTACCGTAATCGTGATTTAGGGTAGTCTTTTGTAGCACAAACAAGGTCTCAATGTTTATTCATCGACTTATGTGTATGTGCGATTTTCACTCACACTTTCACTTCACGAAACTATACAAGTTACTGGAGTCGTTTAACGGTTGAAAAGTTGGAAAGTACAAACCAAAACTGAATAATAATGTAATAAAGGACAATCTTACACAAATCGTAACCTAGTCCCAAAACTAATTCATCACACAAATATACTCTGGCCGGGTTTTGAACCGAAGACCGCTGGCTCGGTAGGCATTCCAAGCCGCCAACCGCATCGTCAAATAAAAAATAATAATGTACCTATACGTTAAATGATATGTATTAGGGTGTTACTTATTTTGACGATTTTTTATTTTTTTCCGGTCACACCCTAATTTTGTCCTAGAACCCGTAAAACGTCTGTTTTTTTATGTAGTTTTAGGGGTCGCTACCGCCCAAAATCCGAGATAAATGTTAATAAAACTCGGTGCACATGGTTTTCTTTTTAAATTTTGAGCAGTGATATTATTTTAATAACCTAATGTGACAATCTAGTTATATATCTTTTATTAAAGCAGTAAACGTCTGCTAACGTAAACCAAATGTTATTAATAATGTAAATAATTCGGGTGTAGCACATCGTTACTATCGATTCTCAACAAATTTGAGACGATGGTGCCGACGATAGTCTAAATCTTTACGGTAGATGGCGCTACGATGCCACCCTAAGGCATGTTACACATTATAGTCCAGTGCGCCAAGCGACGTAGACGCATTGATGTGTAATTAAATATTAATTGCGATATATAGCGCGGCCCGGCCGCTGCTAGCGAATCGACGCGATGACTCAATACGTCGTGAACGATTTCCTCGCCTTTCTGCAGCAGAAGGAGAAGCTACTGCTGGAAGGCAAGATGGATGCGGTGACCGCTGTCCAGTTTAGTGAGTGGGCATCGAGTTTCACCGTCGAGGACATCTGTGAAGCGAAGCAGGTGTTGTGCCAGTCCCTTGGGATCGTCGGCACATATGTACCTCATCGAAAAAGGGATGAAACCGGAAAAAAGACCCTTGCGGATGTTAAAAAATCCTGAAGGAGAACCAAGAGCGGATTCCGGAGTTTGTGGCGACGGATGCCTCTATCCTGCCGTCCCAGATTTCGGATGATATCGACGTTCGCTGCTTGTTTAAGGATATCGTGGCCCTAAAAACAAGTTTAGCAGACATTATTTTGAAGTTTGAAGCTGCCCAAGCCACTATTACTGAGTTACGCAACGAAGTCAACAGTTTGCGAAATAGTGCTCCAGCTCAATCGGCGGCATCAAATTTCAAGAGCGATGACCGGCCCGCCGCTACAAGCGCCGAGTCTGTCAGTTTGCGTATTGCTGACACTGTAAAAAGTGCCGCACCCGCCGCTACACCGCCCGCGCGCCCCCCGCCGGTGCGGCCGCCTCAAGTCTCCAAGTTGCGTCAGCGTGCTTATGCTGACGTCGCCGGTCAGTCTGTCGCAGCTAACCGGGCCTCAGTACGGGTTCCTGATAAGGAAAAGTCCTCCCGCACCAATGTGGATAAGGAGGGGTTCACACTGGTGGAAAGGAAGAGCAAGGCGCGCAGGGTGCCCCGCAAGACTCTGAGTGGCACTGCCGAGCCGGTTGGTTCTGGTCTTCGGATTGCCACACCGAGTAAGGCCCTCTATGTGTCGCGCTTGCATCACTCCGCCGTGGCTGACGATGTGGTGGAGTAAGTCCGCCGGAAGACTGGCTTCTCGCTGAGGGTGTACCAGCTGCAGTCCCGGCACTACGTGCCCTTCAGCTCGTTTGTGGTGCGCGTGCCGCGGCCGCTGCAGGACACCATCGCAAGTGCAGACTTCTGGCCGAAGGGTGTTGTGTTTCGGCAGTTCCGGGGCAATCTGCCGAATCCTGCACCAGATCAGACGACGCAACGGAGCCACGCTGTTACGTCGCCTAAATCAAATTAGATTTAAGAGTCCGCAGCAAGCTCGATTCTTCATACAAACGTAGTTACGTCCTTATTTTAATATAACATGTCACATTATCATGAAATTCTCTAAATATAATGAGATAAGATATATCTAGGGCTAAAACTAGTTTATGACTCTTGAAATGTTAATAGAAAGAAAATAGAGCGAGTACAAGTTTTGCATTTTTAGACCCCAGAAAGTTGTTCAGTTTGGCGGCATATTACGACCAAAATATAGTTTAGATTGAAGTCAAAACCTATTTCCGGTGTCGATTAAACTATGCAGTTTGATAAGAAAAAAGATTTATCAAAATTGATCTCGTAGTTTTAAAATGAGAGCGTAACTACGAAAACCTTAAAATAAATTACAAAAAATTGTTGCGAAACTGCAGCGAATTACTCTAGCGCGGGGAACGGTCCGGGGGGGCGGCGGTAAGCACCGCCCTTATCATAGCTACTCCTAGCCAGCCTCGCGCAACTCTCAAGGTAAAAAACGATCGACAATGGCTGTATGAAACGGAGGTGAATTTTTTACCTAAGTTTGAAAGAACGTTGAAACCTACAAAGCATTAGATAATTGGTGACAATCGAATTTAGGCGGGTTGTACTTCAGCCGCCATTTTTGTCCGCCATGCCATGTTAGATGACGTTTCTATTTTGTTGTGTAGTCTGTCACTTCTGTCAAGGTTCTGCGATCTTTTCAAATAATTCAAATTTCACAAATAATCTAATAATTTGCATTCTTTGGGTGCAGTGGTCGTCTAGAAGGTACACAAGACAATCACAATTGCAAAAATGAGTGGATTGAAAAGGAAAAAGTGCGAAATATGCAGAATGAAAACGTGTCGAATGGACGGTCAAAAAATACTATTCATGGCAAGATTTCCACCGTTCGAAGATCGGTAAGTAAAAAATATACTTAATTACTGCGTGTTATAACCATGTTAATCGTAAGTTTCATTGAAAACTTGGTATTTCGGGTAAAATAATACATACCCTTATACGTATGTAAACAATAGTGCTGTATGTAAGTTTTATCGATAATTTTCATTTGAAGTGAAAAATACCTGGGTAAACACGGAATATCTTTCTTCAAGCAAAAGCCTATTGGTATGTGTACTTATACAAAAGTGTGCACTTGAATACAGCTGTTAAAGCCGTCTCAAATGAGAGGATAAGACATTATTATCACTACTTTTTATGCCAGTTTGAGTTAGATTATGGTCACAGAAATATTTTACGAAAAATCTTCAATGGACTATGAATGGTACGGTTTCATCTGGACAAACAGATTCATTTTTACTCTGTAATTTTCTGTTTACCCTGTATTATTTGTGTTGCAGAACTTCCAACCTGGAGCACAGACTGGAGTGATGAAACGGCTTTTTTCGTCTATGTTTATCAGCAAGCCAAGCAAAGTTTGAACGAAATAAAATTATTTGCACACTTGTTTTTTTTTATGAAGTCAGTAACCTAAAGTAAACCAAATGTTTACATTGAAGCGAAATATTTAATGATTTAAATTACCGGAAAGCCGTTGGAGACGCGGGTGCGAATGCGAACCCCGCCTGAACCACTTTTTTTAAATACCGATATCGATATCGATAATTCGATAATTTGTGTAACATGTGACATCCCTATTTTGTTCTTGATGTTGGCATTATGTCATGAGTTTGCTTTTTGTATGGCACTCCCGTCTCTTACAACGTAGTGATTACATACTCTTTGCTCCTAGCGCGCTCTCGCTTTACTGCTAGCGCCCTGTCTTCCTCTAGGTGAAACAACAACATTTTAAAGCGTAAGCGCGCGATCTCAACGCGGAGTTGAGCGGACCTTGCTGCGGACTCTTAAGGCGCGCTTATAGGCGAACTTTAGGTATTTGCGGGGGTGAAGCAGACACGCGGTGGAGGCGCATGCGGGGCGCCCCGCTCCACGCCACGCGCGTTGCTCGCGCAGCCCGTTGATGGCCTTATTCTGTTCGTAACCGTATTCTGATTGAAGTAAAAAATTATAAAGTAGGTATTATTATTTTGTTATATTAAAAAAAATGCTTAGCGCTTCATTTAATATTCATTTAATGTAAATAGTGGTAACAATACACCGCGTTTTTATCGATGATTTTATTTATTTTGTTATGGGGTGAAGGAGCGTTCAAGTATTACGTAACGCAATTTTTGAAGATTTTTGACCCTCCCTCCCCCCCTTTTAACGCGCCGTAACGTTTTTCTGTAACCCCCCCGCCCGCTCTCTAAACGTTACGTAACACCATAAGTGACACAAAAAGTGACCATTTTTACCCAAAAGTCACAAAAGATATGTTAAAATGACGACCAGACCGTAAAATAAACGACAAGGGTTGCCAACTTGGGCGTTTTAAAACCCATTTTTTATATGAAAAAGAGAAACAATGTTACGTAACGTGTTGTAAGAAAGACCCCCTCCCGCCCCTGTAACGCATCGTAACGTTTTACGAGACCCCCCTCCCCCCTAAGTTGCGTTACGTAATACTTGAACGCCCCCTGATCAGGTAAACCAAATAACGGCAACAATTTAAAATGAAAACATAAACTTTAATAACTAGGTTCTTAAATCTAACTTAAAGTTAAAGGGCGCCAGGAGAGTTTTAGTTCTGTGTATTACTGGGAACTCTGCCTATCCTTGTGCCTAGCCGTGGGTTTAAAGGGCGTATCGGTAGGCTAAAATACAAACATACTAATATTAGCTATCCTGTTAAAAATGTAAACTAGCAAGCCCTACAGATACGATCCATTGTGAACTTACCCCTTTTTTAATATTCACAGCACACCAAAATATAAAATTAGTCACTGCCACTAACTAGATAGATGTCCGGAAATTCAGTTCCACAATTTCTATAATATTATTTACTAAATCACACACTATGTGGAGGACCTTTACTGGTCGCTAGTCAGAGCTCAATTGTCGAATATGCCAGTCATGACCCCAAACAATATTTTAAATAAATTACATGCATAGGTACCGTGCTATAAAAATGCAACTAAATTTAGAAAAAGAATAAGAAGACACCTGGGGATCGAATTCCCGACCTCCTGCTTACTAGTCTACTATGTAGACCGCCGCGCCAGAAGCGCAATTAATTTGCCTCACGAAATATGTGATTACTAGTTCCTACTTGTTCAATGTAAGTGTCACAATGGAATAGCAACTCTCAGAGCTGGAAATAAGGTCCTCAAATTCTAAAGCTACGTCAGTCTACATCATTAATATGACAACAAAGTCTGCACTTTGACATAACAATTTATTTTATTTATTTATGAATGATGATTTATTGATGATGATAGCATACGCAAGTAAGCAAAATAAAATTCAGATGTGGAAGTATGATAAAAAATTATCAATTAAAAACTGGTCAAGTTGCGAGTCGGACTCGCGCACCGAGGGTTCCGTACAAACTAGGTTGATTTGTGTGAGGTTGTCTAATATTTACATATTTATTTATTCAAACACTTTCCTTCCTTAAATGGTTAAGTTAAGTTTGCAATGGTATGTATAGCGCCCCATACCTACAAATGAGGTGCAAAGTTAACGCAACCAATCCCGTTTGTTGTATTAGAGCCCCCCTTAAATACTTATTTTATTTTATTTTTAGAATTTGTTGTTATAGCGGCAATATAAATACATCATATGTGTAAATTTCAACTGTCTAGCTATCACCGTTCTTGAGATACAGCCTGGTGACAGACAGACGGACGGACGGACAGCGAAGTCTCAATAATCTGGTCCCGTTTTTACCCTTTGGGTACGGAACCCTAATAATTATCTAAGGTATAGTAAAACTTACTCATTACGAGAATGATTAGGGGCTTCAGTGTCCATTGAGTTTGGCAGTGATGCACCTGTCAGTGTCAGGATTGTAAGTGACGTTCCGGGGTTTTCAAGCTGAGAGTCCTGTTTAGCTCTAAAATTAACCCTTAACCTACCTCGCGTCTCACAGACTCATTCAAACCTAAAATTGTTAACAGGGTCATTCAACTTTTTAGTGCAGGTTTTTGTGTCCCCCGGTAATAATCCAGTGAATAAAGGATTTTGGCCTTACAAACGGTCCTGTAGTTTTGAATTTTTGATATGTTGTCTAGGATGGTTAGTCAGTATTTAAAATGCAAAATGCACAATTCCCCCTCCTCCGCGCCCGCCGCCATATTGAAAAAACCAGCACTTTTTTCATATTTTTTTGGTCATATCTTCCGTTACATGCGATAACTGCGTATTTCCTTATCCTTTGGAAGTGTTCGAACAATAATTATAAATATTTATTAAGAAACCTAGCCCGTGTAAGTGCTGTGATTTAGCAAAAAGGTTATAGTAATAATAATAAAATTATTATTTACAACGTATGTTGTAATGTAACTAAGAGACCAATTAAGCATTTTTTTGTAAAAGAGAATGTTCTAATGAAACAACTTTGTTACTATTGAACAACTGTCTTACCATTATGTCCCTATTTCTATATTGAAGTTTTTCGATTTCAGTTGTACGATTGGTTTCTAAATTATATTACAAATATATCAGATGCAAGCTAACATAAATATTTATCAATGTTAAATACTTTGCTAAGATATTATTACGCACTTTTGTTTCAAACTATTTGTCATAACCATGTATACGGTTATGACAAATAGTTTGAAACAAAAGTGCACAACAGTAACACAGTTGTCTTTTGAATGTGATTTATGAGACTAAATAAATTATAATTTCTAATTAAAATTATGAAAAAAAAAAAGATTACGTCCTTAAAAAACGTATTGTATTTTTTCTTTGTTGTAATGAGTGACTGGCTGTGCTGGCAGTGTATTGCAATTGTTTAGATATAATTCTGCATACATACAATGACATAACTTTATTTATCTTTACACAATATTTTTTTCAAACCCGTTACTACTAGTGTCAAAAACCTGCAGTAAAAAGTAGAATGACCCAACATACCTATGGGCGAGCATCCTACAAACGTTTGTGTCCTTGTACCTTCTCCTCCGTGAGTGCCGCGTCGTCGCTCGACAAGGTCGGTCGTGCACGCATCTAATTTTGGTGAGCATATTACTGTCTCCGACCGTCTGTGAGACTGGATACGTACGACTGTAGGTGGATACGTATTTTTCTTAAGGGTCTCGGAGACGGGTGGTAGGTGGTTACGTGACTATGGATATTTTTTTCTTTACTTAGCCGACCGCTAAGTCACGTTGGTAGTGATTGGAAGTGCGGAAAACCTGTTCTACTTTTGACCCGAATAAAAAACGGGACCCAGTACGTATGTTTCTAATGTAAAAAATCTATTTGCCTAGAATGTGCAAACAAACTTACATTCACTGCCGCGAACAAATTAATCAAATTAGTGATCTGCAATTTTATAAAAATATTACCTTCATTTTAACTGAACTTATTGATTTAGCATTGTTAATTATTGAGTAATTAGAAATAATGACTTGGATCTTTATATAAAGTCAAAATTTTTGTTGATCTCACCTTCCAAAGGATATTATAGTTTCTAAAGTGAAATAAGGACTGTTGCCATATGTTAACAGTAAAAAAAATCTTTTAATGTTTCCAGAATGATTATTAGTTTAACAAATATTAAAATATATATATTGCCATTGTCTATATTGCCATTATTATTTAAAATGTCCGATCCGATAAAATTTAATATATAAGGCCGACATTATGTATCCGTCCTGGGGACGGGAGGTAGGTGTTTCTGTGACTAAATAAGCAGTTAGGTATAGGTCGATTCACTAAAGCTGGCGCGAATGGATTGAATGAAAGTTATGTCACTTGTCACTTCGAGTATTAGTGTGAGTGCCGTTCTTATACAGGGGCCTCCTAATATTTTGTAAACAACAACAAAATTGGTTTTTGTTATTCAAGAAAAATAAAAATTATTAGGTATAATATATGCATAATCTGCACAATATTTAGACTAAACAAGTAATATATATATCCGAAAGGTATATTTAACTGTTTGATACAAAAATATTTTACTATCAATATTGGTGTTTTATGCAGACGCTAGTTTTTTGACATACTTTAGATTTTGACTGTTGTAAGGCAGTGTAATTGTACATATTGCTTAATATTCAATCAATCTGTGTATGACCAGAATTAGGATGTGGGATGAGGGATGAGACTATTCCATTGTCTCGTATGAGTTTGACCATGTGGGACTATGCAATGGTATTAACGTAACCCACATTTTCTTCTTGTCTTCGCGGCCTGGTAAAGGGTTAATGTCAAGAATTAATAGGTGACGGACGACTAGTTCGAATTATAAAAAACCGGCCAAGAGCATGTCGGGCCACGCTCAGTGTAGGGTCTCGTAGTTGCCCGTCCTTCACAATAGACGAAAATTACGAGAAAGATTTCAAGCCCTATAAAAAGGTCGTACACGCCAAGAAACAGTAATTACTTATTATCTTTTGGAAGTTATCTATTATACGCGACAGATTGAGCGAAATGTTTTAATATAGTTTGGTACTTAACCAATATGTGTAACGTTCGAAGTGTAGTGACACCGCGCGGCACTTACGTCATTTTCAAGAAAATTATGAAATTTTGCAATAACGCAAAAACGGCTCGACCGATTTTATTCAATATAGTTTTCATTGAAAGTACTAGTATCCGAGGCTAAGACCCATTCGATTCAATAAGTTATGCTCAGAAATGGCTCGGCCCTCCGTCGAGCTAAGATTACTAAATTTTGTTTGTCCGATATTATCCGAAGTTTACCGAATATTCAAAATCCGTTTTCATATTCTGAGTCGGAGGACCTAAAAGCCCCCCAGAACCGAGTTTCAGCCCCCTCGGAACAATTTGAAATTTTCGAAAAAAAAAAGTCTGATTTTTTTTTCCACGACTGTACTCGAGTGGGGGGTCCCCTATGATATTTGTTTGAGCATCCCCTACCCATCTCCAGCCGTTTACGAGATACGGGACTCTTAAAAAAAAATCTCCATACAAATCTTGGTTTTTTCGATATTTTCCGACTTCGACCGAATTTTTGGACACCGATTTCAGATTCATATTTGTGAGCCCCAAATGCCCCCCGATACCGAGTGTCAGCTTCCTAGCACCAATTTGAAATTTTGGAAAAAAAACCCCATTCGTCATTTTGAATTTCATTTGGTTCGATAATATTATATTTTGTAGTACCTATTCTTTATACTGCTGAATTTGGGCGGTTATGCGTCTAGTTTGTCTACAAATACGTTTTCAATAATCACTTATTGTATCAACCATCATTTTGTGACGCGCACATAAATATTATCATTCATTCATTCAATCCATTCGCGCCAGCTTTAGTGAATCGATATTAGTATATATTATATTAATTTATAGTTAAGGGTTAAAATACATAAAATTCATCATCATCATCATCATCATCATCATCATCTCAGCCATAGGACGTCCACTGCTGAACATAGGCCTCCCCTTTGGACGTCCATATATACCGGTTGGAAGCGACCTGCATCCAGCGCCTTCCGGCGACCTTTATAAGGTCATCTGTCCATCTTGTAGGTGGACGTCCTACGCTGCGCTTGCTGGTCCGAGGTCTCCACTCGAGCACTTTTCGGCCCCATCGGCCATCTGCTCTGCGTGCTATGTGGCCTGCCCATACATACAACAAATACAACATACATAAAATTACAATGTACTAAATGGTGTTAATCCAACACCTTAAAATAATTATAGTTAATTCACGTGTAGGTTAATTACAAACCGGAGTTTAAATAATAGTAAGACATATTAACACTAATTAAGGAAATAACGTTTGTAACTCACTTTAAGAGAACTAGAATAGAATAGAACTGTACAACACACTATTAGTAAAACTGCACCCGAACTGCAAACCAACTACGTAAAAACGAATGTGAAATCCGCTACGATGCGGCCGGTCGATTGGTCTGGTTAGGTACTACATAAATATGTTCTCTTAGTTCACTTAAGCGTTTCCTCTTTCGCTTAACTTTATTTACACTGTGATTACCCATATTGCTTGCTGTCTAAAGTCGTATTACCGCGTTAGAAAAATGTGCACAGGTCCGGCGTCGACCGTTGTCACGAGCGTACTGGCGACTAGGCAATAGTCGGCCGCCGCCGCGCGCTGAACCATTTTATTTTGCCAATAACGAAATGAATTGGTATGATTGATGTACTCAACCTATTAAAAATCTATGAAGCACAAATCGAAATATACAAAAAAACTATTAAATGAAGCAAATTTTGTGTTGATATACATAATAGTTATCGAAATATTTGGCTTAAGGTGTAAAAAAGGGGTACTTTTCAAAAAAGAAAACTATCGAGGATTTTTTCAGTAATCGTGTTTCTGATGAAGTAAAAAACTAGGGCATATACTGAAAATTTACATATAAAAAAGTTGCACTTGTAAGTTATGTGCAAGTATTGTATTAATATTTTCTAAAATTGTAGTTTTCACTATTTACAGCGCCTTAAGTTTTTTTGTTTTGTAATGTGTAATTTTGTAACGACGCGGTTGGCGCAGTGGTTAAGCAACTGCCTACTGAGCCGACGGTCCCGGGTTCGAATCCCGGCAAGGGCAAATATTTGTGTGATGAACACGAATATTTGTGCCTGGGTCATGGATGTTCTATATGTATTTAAGTATTTATTTATCTATATAAGTATGTATATCGTCGCCTAATACCCATAACACAAGCCTTCTTGAGCTTAATTTGGGACTAGGTTGATTTGTGTGAGGGTGTCTGATATTTATTTATATTTAATGTAATTTTGTAGTTCACAGTGCCTTGGTTTATTTACTGTTATGCTGTGTAACTAATTTAAATAAATAAATAAAATGTTGAAGCAAACTGGTTGAAAGATTCAATGGCTCCGACATCTGGTTCGGTGGTCCAATTGGTAGGACGCCCGTGTTGGCCCGGAAAGCCGTTGGAAACGCAGGTTCGAATCCTGTCTGAACCATTAAATTTTTCAATTTTTCGCTTCTGTGTATTAGAAAAAAATGTAGGTAGTTCATATTGAAGTACATATTTATTTTCAATATTTTTTTAAATCAATTATGTACGCTCTGTAAGTATTAAGATACAAAGAAAAATAAAATCTTTTTTCATTTTTTTATCAGATTTTTTTATTTTCCGGTAGTGACCCTTAAAACTGAAATAAAAAATAAAATATAAAAATCAGTGACGTTTTTTCATGCCCTAGAACAGAATGAGGGGGATAGAAAATAAGCAAAACTCTATTATGTATACGTTACAAGCTCCGTTTTGTCGTAATAATGATATCGTAGTCTGGTACATTTGCAGTAATTTCATAATATTAAAATAACTACCCGTTCTATTGTGCCGGAATAGGTACATAATGCTATTCAGTAATGTTCTAAATGCGTGTTTTGGGACAATGTTTCCGCACTATTGTGGAAATGGGATATCCCGTTAAATAGCTCGGGTATACAACCTTTTGTTAGCTCAATAAGGGTTTCACTGAAATCGTGGCAACGTTTAAAACAACAACGGAATTTTGCTATAATACTTATTTACGTTTATCATAAACAAGTATGATAGCAAAATTCCTTAGGAGGTGCGTCGTAAGTGCGGAAAGTAGGCATTTTCCAACGAGAGTCAGTGGTCTTCGTTTGTCATTTGACGAGTTGGGAATTAACCACTTTTCCACAAAGACATCTATCCTCCTCCTTGCGTCGTTTTCCTCATAGCTGAGGGTCGTAACCTCCCTTTTATCTCTCGTACGACCTTTCTCCATCTGTTTCTGTCTGCGGCGGTGCGCTGTGAACTGTGGAGTCAAGAGCGGAGCGGATCTGGTCGGACCAACGTATTGGGCTGCGTCCACGAGGCGTTTTTTTTTTATTTATTTTTTTTATTCACAGACTGACCGGCGTTTTCCCATCTATTTTGCCGGTCACGATGAGCCGCTCAAGGTTGCCTTCGCCTTTTCTTGCGATGTGTCCGAAGAATTCCTAGACTCTGCGGAGACACTCGGATGAAAGCCGCGAGGAGATTTTAAGTTCCCGCAAACACATCTATACTATTATAAAATACTAGATTTTGTATTGAAAATTATCTGTCTATGGAGAGGGGTCATGATTTCTGGAAAGTCTTAATGGGTGAAGACCTTAACTTATTTAATTAAAATTTGTTTCAAGTTTTCCCTTGTGCGACGACAAATTAACCATCGAATAATGTACTCTATGGTACTGTTTTGAGGTTCATTCTTGTGTCGTTAATTTTTGTCGCACAACGGATTTTTTTCTGATTGCTTTTTTTCTAAGGCTAACTACGCCTAAATTACGTACTGTTTGGTCCTTACCCTAATAGCGCGATGTAGGATCGTCATTTATTTTGTATGGGCAGATGGTGCCATGCCAGCCTGGCGCCATCTGTTTTCATAATTTCCGTTGTCCTCGCATCACGCTGAAACGGCTACAAATAACCAATTCAGGTACATAGATAGCTGGACATCCAAAGATGGTTGAACGTAATGGGCACCACCTAGTTAAATATACCGGGTGTGGCATGTAATAGGAGCAACGTACAACAATTTACACTAGTGACTCTGCACTCTGTAAGCTGTAGAATATAAATAACGAATATGGTGGATAAATAAATATCGGACAACCTCACATAAATCGATCTAGTCCCAAATTAAGCTTAAGAAGGCTTGTGTTACGGATACTAGACGACGATATACATACTAATATAGATAAATATATACTTAAATAGATAGATAAATCTGGTAGAGAAGGATCTGCGTGGGCTCGGAGCCACAAACTGGCGAGAGATTGCGCAGGATCGGGTAAAGTGACGAGCTCTTGTGTCGGAGGTCCAGACTCATTTTGGGTCGCTGAGCCAGCGCAGTTTTTTATACTTTTAGGGCCGAAACACATAACCGCGTTGCGGCGTCGCGCCGCTAAAATTGGCGGTAGCGTTGGCCGATTTTCATACAAACGCAACAACGCGGTTATGTGTTTCGGCCCATAGGTACATACTTAAATACATAGAACAACCATACAAATATTCGAGTTCATCACATAAATATTTGCCCTTGCCGGGATTCAAACCGGCGACCGCCGGCTCAGTAGGCAGGTCTTTACAGACTGCGCCAAACGCGTCGTCAAAGTATAGACTGTAGTAACTTATACATATTCTGTCACAAAGTCCAATTGGCCTATACCCCATGCATAATGTATCCAGCAATAGAATACAACCGGCTCCCATGAATAAATCCGGGGACAAGACCTCCCGGAATAACGAATTTTGTCCCGGGGGATACTGGGAATCCGCCCGATCGCGCGCTCGGGATTCCCGAGGTATATTGGGATAAAGAAATAATCGTATAAAGCTAAGTTATCCAGGTTTGCCCAACTAGGCCCAACTGGCATAATATGTACACCTTTATTTCTAATGGATATACATAAAATACGTAGTTTGCACAAATGTAACTTTGACAGGGAAAATTTGAATTTTTCTTAGTCAAAATTTGATAACCTGTAACTGGACAGCTACCGAAAAGGAAGAGAGGCTCAAATAACTAATATACGCGATATAATCCATTTAAATTGATTTAATTAAATGTGTGACAGTTGCGGAAACTGAATAAAATATACCTAATGTGAGCTTTTACTAAACACTGTATTACCACAAAACAGATAGGTACAGAAATAAATCTACATACAAGCGCGCTCGAGCAAACGCACACATAGACATTGCTCACGGACACGATATCTCGGACCAGTTCGGACCAGTGCGAGCGCGAGTGCCATCCGCTTGACTTGTCCGTGAGCAATGTCTATGTGTGCGTTTGCTCGAGCGCGCTTGTATGTAGATTGATATCTGTACCTATCTGTTTTGTGGTTTTACACTAACATGACAACTGCAATATTTACTGAAATCAACATTAATGATGATTGACTTATTCTTCCTAATACTAAAGTAAGAAGCCGCATCTTCGTATGGATTTCATACCAAGATACGGCCTTTTTATTACTGGCTGTATATGTACGGCAGTAATAAGGGCTTCTCTTTTGGAACGCTAGTTATAAACTATCTAATTAAAAATATCATCGCCACAAACCGCATATTCAAGAGATTTCATTTCTAGCAAGCCGTTTCTCATTTTAATGTGTTTGATAAAAACCTAGCAGACATGACTCCGGCAGTTCACACGTTATGAATTCACGCTATTGCGCGGTAAATCACAGAGATTGTGGCCGCAATCATAATTCTGTCTGGGTGTAATTCTGAAAATCTGCGCCTAGTTCGTCCTTGTTCGAGCACAAGCGAATCTGTGTTAAATGGGTGAATCAACTTTTTTGTGTTGTTTACTCTGTACCCGTTGTCCAAGTGACATCTTCATACTGTTTCATAGAAAGATGCTTCGGTTGTCCGAGGGACAAGTTTTGCGTAACCATAACAACAAGGTGCACATAAAAGTTCATTCACCCAAATGGACCAATCATATTCCTTCACAATTGATTTCAAAAAGATATAGCCTGTTGAACTAGCATAATAAATAAATTCTGCCATGATTTTTTAAAAGGCGGCCTTCTACGTACAATGTCTATGTAGAAGACTGCCTTTTAGTAAATGACGGCATAATTATCTAGCCGCGACTTCGCTAGTCATGCAAGTAGACATCTGCCTTGCTCGCACGGTATTAAAAAGAAAGTGACAGGTAATATTTCTCGCGCGACAAAGTGTCGCGTGTCAAAGTTATGCTAGACGTACTGTACTCAATTTTCTCCGCCCTGCGTCAGACAGGCAAACAATGGGACCTTTTTCTAAACACTTTCACAAACTATAATTTCATAAGACTAAAAATACGTCCATAAACCGCATATACAGGGTGGAAAGACACGACGATCTTTCTCGCAAAGGGGGGTTACCTTAAGTGATGGAGAATCGATTCGTAATGTTTAGATTTTCGTTACGAACAATTAGTAAAAATATTAAAATTAATTAATGTTCTTCTTAGTGACAACCCTACGATTACTACATGCTATCTACCTACATGTAGTGTAATGTGACACTTTATGTTTACAAAAATATTTACTTTGTGATAAAGAGGTGGGTAGGTATGCAATGGGAACAATTTCAAACAAACAATTAATAACTAATATTTTCTTCGGTTTCCGCGACTGTCACACATTTAAATAAAACAATTTAAACGGATTATATCGCGTATATTAATTATTTCTGATAATACAATAGGTCATACTGTTTATAGGAAACCTACTCACACTGATAGGTATTTAAATGGCAAATCACATCACCATCCTAGTCAACTTGCTACAGTGGGTAAATCTTTGTTTCAGAGAGCCAAGGGAATCTGTGACGACCAACATTTGACTGATGAACTACAGCATGTCAAGCGTGCGCTTTGGGCCAATGGGCTCAAGATACCACGCCTTAACCAGAAACCCCGTGTGAAGACTCATACAGTCGAGCGTAAACCTGCGGTCCTGCCATATGTGAAAGGGGTCACGGATAGGATTGGAAACATCTTGAGACGGGCTTCCATTAAAACATATTTCAAGCCGATGAAGAAGATGTCTCAATACCTGAGGCCCGTGAAGTGCAGCATCCCTCTGCAGAGTGCTGGTGTTTACAAGCTGGACTGCGAGTGTGGTCTGTCATACATTGGCCAAACGAAACGTAGTATAGCTACACGGGTTAAGGAGCATGTAGCTGATGTCAAGCACCGTCGTTGCAACAGGTCTGCAGTCTGCGAGCATGTCATGGACAAACCAAACCATTCAATTAAGTTTGACAACACTTCAATCCTTGCGAGAGAGAAACGACGTTTTCCCAGAATGTTGCGCGAGGCTATTGAAATCAAAAAATATCCCAATTTCAATAGAGAAGATGGTTTGTCATTACCACCGGCTTGGGATCCTGTTGTACATCTTATCAAGGATCAAGCAAGACACAAGACTGGAAACCCTGGGCCTCGAACGGTGTAAAACAAATTAGTGTTAAAAGTAGTATATGTAGAGTTTTTGTTTAAAAGTATTTCATAATAATAAATAAGGCAATCTGGGAGTTTTCTTTGGCGGTTCTTTCTCCTCAGTGAGCCTTTAGTGAACCGCTGGTAGATATTTTAAATAAAATAATAAATGCCCTTCTGGCACATGTGTAACTGTCTTTACACATTAGGCCCATCTGGCATGTATGAACACCTTTATTTTAAATTAATATTTACAAAATGGGTAGTTTGCACAAATGTAACTTTGACAGAGAAAAATTGTGTTTTTCTCAGTCAACCTTTGACAACGGTATCTGTAAAGGTACTGAAACGTCAGGGAGGCTCAAATAATTAATATACGCGATATAATCCGTTTAAATTGTTTTATTTAAATTAATAACTACTTTATTTACAACTGAATAATTATTGATTCACATTCTATGTTCAAAGTTGCCTCCGTGCATAATAATGCAGAGTATGCCGATGTACCTTTGCTCTCAAACGTTTCTACGGCGCAGGCTTGCGAAAGCAATGGTTAACCTTTGCCTCATTTCTTCGGCGTTGTCACACTCCGTTTTGTACACTATATCCTTGATAGTCCCCCAAAGAAAAAAGTCCAAAGGCGTCAGATCCGGAGATCTTGGCGGCCAACGATTCGGTCCAAACCGGCCGATCCATCTATCTCTGAATTCGTTGTTCATTTCGCCTATTCCACATACCGTTACGCGAAAACATACTTTCATCGCTTGATGAACAGGCGATCTTCCTCCAGTTTATTCAAAAGCCAACGGCAGTATGCTTCTCGTACAGGGAAGTCCCTGGGCAGCAGAATGCTGTAAGGGTGAAGACGAGCACGTTTCAAGATTTTGAGTACTGCGGTATGAGTTAGGCGGAAATGTCGAGCTGTCTGCCTCGAACTAGCCCTTGGATTTTGCTCGAAATACCGCAGCACTCGCTCTTCAAGCCTTGGTGCAATGTGAACTACACCTCCTCCCCGTTGGTCGTTTTGGCCCGTTCGTGGTACTATGGGTTGATTATTTGCCACGCGATCAGAGGCCCGTAAAATTGACATACGGCTGGTTGGGTGTGGTGGAGGATATCTTTGTCTGTAGCGTCGTAATGTCTCGGCGGCATTATAATCACACTCCCCGTATAACATAAGCAAATTTAGGTAATCGCGGGCTCCCAAGGGCATTTTGGAAATAGGTTTTATCACGTAATTTGCAATTTATTTGCGTTACGGTTTTATCACTGGTCAGACTCAGTAAAAAATAATATTTTCCCAAACAAAATAATAGAATTTTGCAAACTACCCACTTACAAAAATCTAACTTAACCATAGAGAAATTGAGACTAAGGGCAGTTATAATAAATAGGTTCATAAAGCCCATCTACACCGCCTAAATAACATACTAGGCGGGGTGGAGATGCGTCGATAGTTTTCTGCATGTACGTGTAACCGCTCTTAGTCTCAATTTATCTATGGTTAGTTAGATTATTGATAGTGGGTAGTTCACACAATTGTAATATTGACTGCGAAATATTATGGGTAGAAATGTTGTTTTGATAAACGTCACTGACCCTTGTGTTATTGTTGAACCTAATGAGGGTTGTCACTTGCAGTATTTTGCATTAAAAGTTAACTGCCTATAACTTCAAAACGCTTACGAATATGAGCCTAGTTTCTTTAGAAGAAATACAGTACTAACTCTAAACAATGCCCCTTTTGCGGAAAGGATCGTCGTGCCTTTCCACTCTGTATATTCAAGAGATTTTATTTCTACAAGCTGTTTCTCATTTTAATGTGTTTGATAAAAACCAGCCTGACGTATACCTTCTTTGCGCTGTAAATCACCATTTTAATGTATCTGATAAAAACCAAGTATACACATAATTCCCGCAGTTCACACGTTATGAATTCACGCTGCTATTGCGCGGTAAATCACAGAGATTGTGGCCGCAATCATAATTCTGTCTGGGTGTAATTCTGAAAATCTGCGCCTAGTTCATCCTTGTTCCACCACAAGCGGAGCGTAGCGGAGCCGTGCTAAAATTTATCACATTCCTTCACAATCGATTTTAAAAAGACTCAGCCTGCATGGATAGCATATCTAGCCGTGACTTCGCTAGTCGCGCGAGTAAGAATCTTCTGTCTTGCTCGCACGGTATTGAAAGGAAAGTGACAGGTAATATTTCTCGCGCGACAAAGTGTCGGTTGTCAAATTTTTTTCGTATTGATGGATCAATTTTCTCCGCTCTTCGTCAGGCAGGCAAACAATGGGACCTTTTTCTAAACACTTTCACAAGTCATTTCATTAGACTAAAAATACGTTCATAAACCGCATAATTCAAGAGACTTTTTCTCATTTTAATGCGTTTGATAAAAACCAAGTATATACACATAATTCCCACAGTTCACACTTTGTAAAATCACGCTTCTTTGCGCTGTAAATCACCATTTTAATGTATTTTGAAAAATATCGACCAAGTGAGAGTGGGACTCGCGCACGAAGGGTTCCGTACCATTATCTGTAAGTTTGTTGTATGGGTGCCCCCTTAAATATTTATTTTATTTAATTTTTAGTATTTGTTGTTATAGCGGCAATAGAAATACATCATCTGTGAAAAATTTCAACTGTCTAGCTATCACCGTTCTTGAGATAAAGCCTGGTGACAGACGGACGGACGGACGGACAGCGAAGTCTCAGTAATAGGGTCCCGTTTTTACCCTTTGGGTACGGAACCCTAAAACCAAGTATATAAACATAATTCCAACAGTTCACACGTTATAAATTCACGCTGCTATTGCACTGTAAATCACAGACATTGTGACCGCAATCATAATTATATCTGGGTATCATTTTGAAAATCTGCTCGATTCTTGTTTCAGCACAAGCAGAGCTGTATAAAATGGTTCAAACACATTCCTTAGACTTAAATGCACATCTTTTGGGCTTCACAAGGACGCAACATGATTGACTGATTGATTTGAGTCATTGATCAATGTCATAGTTTTATGACATTTATTGCGACACAAAATGTCTGTTTCATTATTTTCATTACAATAGTGGTTCACACTGACACTATTGGCCCGGCCACATCACCACGGCTCGGCGCCGTCACCGTGAAACGGCGCGGCGGCGCCGTGGATTTTTACGGTGTCAGCGCCGTGCCGTGTTGATGTGGCGAGGCCCTAAAATATCTGACTAATAATGTCGAAAACTTTGCTTTTTTCAAGCTAATAGAAATAAAATTCTTTTAAGTCAGTAGCAACGTAGATCTTCCAGTTTACTTCCAATTCCCAGGTGATTCCACTTCAACTCGCACAAACCCGACGAATAATTCATGAGCTGTAAAACTTACATTCATCTGACCATAATTTTACTTCCATTTTACGATTTACGCAGAACCATAAAATACTATTCTGAGAAATTACTCCAAAAACTCACATGTTCCAAAGGATCTTCATCAAACAACGTTATACATTGCGTATTCTTCAGACTTGTATCCACTCAAAATCAGTATACAGCCAGCAATGTATATCAAGAAACTCCTGACAATAAGTTATCAATAAGTTCGTGGTGGAGGTGTTCTCACGTGGTTTGGTTATAGTCCATAAAGGAGTAAGTTCCTTGGCGGCTCTGGGGTCCTGGTACGTGGATGTCTTATTCTTGTTTTATTCTAGTTGTAAAATGAAACTAATTTTGTTTTACTGCAAATATAAGTTTATTGCGATTTTATAAGGATCAAATTGATATCTTGGGTTAGTACTTGATGCTATCTTATTAAACCAGGTTGACCATCGAACTGGGTACCTATAATAAACTACAGTCTGTAAACTCTCAGATTGCGATTCGGGTTTGTGTGGAAAATGTGAGGTTGTATATCTGGACCGCGTAAGAGGACAGATATAAATAATTGAATATAAAAAATAAAAAGCGAATCACGTTGTTTCGTTTCAGCTTAGCCTAAAAGCCTCTTTTGTATGTCAGGATGTTTGTATGCTCAGTTGTTTAGATATTTTTCGGCTTTTCTCGCCGCAGGTCATACTTCTCCCGAAATTTGTGAAATACGTGAATAGGTCCGATTATTAGGTATATAGTTTTTTTTGTCGATCCAGTTTTTCAGTAGTTTTCAAAATAACAGAGAAAACATAAAATATCAAAACAAACTCACGAGGTCTACAGCTTCTAGAGACACTAGTGCCTATTCTCAATTAACTTTTCAAATGTCGACAGACACATAAATTCAATACCGTCGTTACCTACCTAAAAGATTTCGAACTTCTATCATTCCAATATCACGAAACCTGAAAGAAATTCCAGTGTCAAGCATCAGAAAGGATCTCTTAAATCAGCCCGCATGACACGCGGTTAAACTCGACATGATACCTTTTTAGGGTTCCGTAGTCAACTAGGAACCCTTATAGTTTCGCCATGTCCGTACGTTCGTCGTCTGTCCGTTTGTCTGTCCATCCGCGGCTTAGCTCCGTGATCATTAGTACTAGAAAGCTGAAATTTGGTATTGAGTATGTGTATATATCACGCCGACAAAACGGTAAAATAAAAACTAAAAAAAAACTTTTTTTCGGGTACCTCTAAAGTGTGGGTGAACTTGTTTTCGTTTCAACTCTAGTGTGTGGGGTGTCGTTGAATATAGGTCTTTTAAAAATAATAGGGATCTTCAAACATCATTTTGTGGTAAAGTCAGCAGTTTTGTTTCAGTTTTGTAACTCCGGAAATCCAAAAAAATAGCGTTCTCCCACCCTCTAACTTTTCAACCACGTGTCAAAAAGTTATGGGAAAATTAATGAAAATGAGGCCTAATAAAGTACTTTCAATGAAAACTATATTGAATAAAATCGGTCGAGCCGGTTTTGAGTTGCCGCAAAATTTCATAATTTTCTTAAAAATGACGTAAGTACCGCGCGGTGTCATTATACTTCAAACGTTACACATATTAGTTAAGTGCCATACTGCATTAAAATATTCCACTTAATCTGGCGCGTATAATCGATAACTTCCAGAAGGTAATGAGTAATTTCAGTTACTTTTGCGTTTACAACCTTTTCATAGAGCTTGAAATCTTTCTCGTAATTTAAACCTCGGGCTTAACCCGTCAAGCGTCCAGTAGACTAACGTTAGTCTACAGCAATTTTGTGCCGGTAGCGTCCAGTAGACACACGCTAGTCTACAGCCCAAACCGCTCATTGGATCAATTTCTCTGCATCGATTCGTTATGGTGGCAGCTTGATAGATATTTTACTATCCAACAACAGCTATCAGAGCACACAAATTTGATTTTTAACCAATCAGAATCCTCAATAGTGACGTGTAAATATTTTTTTTTCTCTACATTGGCGGAATTCGTCCGCCATTTCGAAAATCACTTGCATTCTTTGAGTATTTATAAATACTCAAAGCTTGCATTTGAGGTGTCGTGTCGTGTAATAAATATGTCCAAATCTTTTAAACGGAAAGTAATTTGATATATAATACATAATATAAACATATATTATGTATTATATATCAAATTACTGGCAATTAAATAAGGTTTTCGTTTTTAATGTTAAATTTAGCCGCACGACATTGTTTCCTAGTGAAAAAAGTCCTCAAGTTTGAATGACGCAATAATTTTGTAATGATGGCCGTCGTAATTCATTTGTTTCCTAATTTTCAATTGTTCAAAACCTTACGAACAAATAATAGTTTTTCACCTCACCAGCTCAAACATGGCGATTTTGCTATCAGATAACAGTGAACAAAATGCGATTTTGTTTCGAGCGTGAGTAGAAAGTAGCTTTTTAATTTTTTCAATATCTGACCACGAATTGTCATTCTTCAGTCAAAGGTTAATTATAAAATTCTAATCATTTGAATCTCAATGCACTCTGTTTCTTTCATATGTAAATAAAAGAGAGGGATAGAAACTTATCAATTTGAAATTCGATTTTCGAATCCGACCTCGATTGAGAACAGTTCGGATACGCGTTATACCAAAAAAATCATTAAAAACACCCGAAAAAGTTTTAATTGCAACGTATTTTTTTTTCTTTATTATATTTTTATTTAACGACCGAATATTAAAATTATTGTGCCTTTTGTATAAAATAATAGATCATTGCTCAAATAAAATAAGATTTTTCAACTTATTACTTATTGTAAATATAATAATAATTTATATCTTCACCATTTATCATAGATGTCAATTCAATTCAATTCAATTCAATTTCGTTTATTTCATAGTAGGATTATTACAATCACTTTATGATGTCAAACATAAGTTAATAAATACAATTTACGATCACAACAAATGGTTAATAACAATTAATTATACAATATAGTTTATCAATTTTAGTCCCATGGGTTTACATCATTGATATAGTCACTTATGGTATAGTATTCTTTTTGGCATAATTTATTTTTAATCGCTATTTTAAATTTATGAACAGGCAAAGTTTGCATATGCATTGGGACTTTATTATAATAAAGTGTACATTGCCCAACGTATGATTTACTTATTCTACGGAGTCTACTTCTAGCGGGTACTAGATTGTTTTTGGTTCTTATATTTATGTCGTGAATGTCGCATTTTTTCTTAAATAGATGTTTGTTTTTATGTACATACAATAAATTTTCATAAATGTACTGAGAAGCAAACGTTAGAATACCGGATTTCGCAAATGATTCTCTTAATGAGGTTTTGGTATTTAGATTATAAATTAAAAAATATCGAGTTCATATTGTAATTGTTATTTTCTTTTGCATTTATTTTTATGGTGTTTTAGGAGTAAAAATATTAATCAATTTATAAATGAAATCTCCTAATATAAAATGTATTTATAAATAAACACGTCATGTATCTGCTAAATCTTCCAATTTGGTCAAATAATGACAATAACCGTGTTGGTTGGTTGATTATAATTTCAAGTAAATTATGTTGTTATTCCTTTTTAAGCAGCACTTATCTATTTTCTGATTAATAATATTATTGAAATCAGCAACAAAGACTATAAACATACGTTGGAAGAAAAAGCACAAAATGTCGAATATGTTCTCGCTGATGAGGTGAAAAGTTGTGTGTGCTACACGAGAGCAAAGTTTTTTGCATCTCGTGCTGTTGAGTCCCTCGCTACACTCAGGATTCTAACATAGAATCACTCGCGTATAGAATCCTTCGCTTGCTCTGGACTCAAAATCAGCACTCGTAACAAAAAACAACTTTGCTCTCTTGTTGCACAAATAACTATTATAATACACTTTCTCAGGATTTCATTTCATATATTAGATTGGTGTAAGGTCTTGGGAATTTTGATAGATTTATGATTTTGTTCAAACAGTGCTCAATTTCGCGGCAAATCTGCCATCACAGTTGCGATTTGGGCGGCGCAAGTTTGTAGCGTGCGCGCACGTTCTCGTAAATAAATATTTGTTGTGAAGTAATTATTAGGTGTTTAGTAGTGAATTTACGTAAAATTGACGCATAATCTAGCCAGTATCATTTTAGTGTATGTAAAATGTGATATGTGGTTTTAAATTGAGTGTAAATTGTGAATGATTAGTGACGGATGTGACGGAAAGCGAACATCTTGGAATATAAATAAATCTACATCTCACTACAAGTAAGTGCGGCTACTATAACATATTGTGCCGAATTCCAAATTTATCTAGCTCTCTAACGATATATAACACATCTCATATAATTATTCTCGGGGTAGGTAAAATTCCCATCTTTAGCGGAAAACCGCTGTTTTAAGCCCGTCTATTGTGAAGGATGGGCAACTACGGAACCCTACACTGAGCGCGGCCCGACATGCTCGCTCGAGACTCACGTCTGAAACAATAGGCGTGTAGACAATATTTTTTGAGAATGTCAATTGATTCTATTTTTTATTGGTATCTAATATTTATCCATGGGACTAACTACACTTAGACTGCTCTAAAAATCAGAAATAACCATCAAAGTTCAACATCCCTACGGAGCGCTAAAAATGCTCCCTACAAATAGCCACTTACATGTGACGTCATTTGTGGGTTAAGACAATAAGCAATTTGCCATTTTCACCGTGAAAAAGTAAGTTTAAGTTCATGGACATCATACAGTTATTTATTAAAACAATTTTAAAATTTCTTTTGAATTCATTGAAAAAAGAAACCTTTTAGTTTCCTTGACCTAATTATATTCTTATAACTGCAGTATGTTGTATAGTTTAACATCAGTTTACGCCACTATATTGGAAAAAAACCTTGTATTCCATGTAGGCTGTGTTCCCATTTGAACTATCCGAGGTATGCCAGCTATCGGTTACCGCAGAAAGGCGGCGTAACGGTGCGCGGGTAGGGAAGTCAATACCGGTTATTTTAACTATAGAAACAATAACTGGTATTGCAATTCCTAGAACCCCCCTAAAACATTACTATTATATTATACCTACATGTTATGTATCAGAATGTGTTCAGCTATACGGTGATATAAATAACTCAATTGTGTTTTCGATGATGAGCGAAGCGAGGAGGAGTTAGTTATGCTAGATGTACTGATGTGCTACACAGCACAGCTACGACATCGCTCGGCCAGCGCCGCGAGGAGTGAGCGAGACACTGCGAACGTACCTTCCGCTTCCATCTATGGCCGTTAGGAGACCACAATTGTAACCAGCGTCTTAACTTGCCAACTGCGGATGCTTTCATTTCAACCCATTGTCCTCGGCTCTCCACTTCACATGAGTTATCTAGAGCATACGGACAAGTGTTTAAATACGAGTATTTATACTTGGTTCCAAAAATACTTAGTATAAATAGTTTCTGCGTGATGGGTAGCTAAGGTGACTGAGCGACTATCACCAAAACCACAGACACGCTAAATACTTGTTTACTAAGTCAAAATACGAGAGAAACCTGTGCGGTTACTTTGTGCTTGGTATTAATTTCGACAAAGCGCCCAACCTCCTTCAATATAATGTCTTCTTAAAAACAAGATGGAAATTGGAAAGCACAAAATATGCACAAGTATTAGTGTATATGTTTAACTTTATATAACTTTATCAAATAAAGGATAAAAAATTGGGCAAGTGCGAGTCCGACTCGCGCATGAAGGGTTCCGTACCATAAAACAAGTTTGTTGTATGGGACCCCCCTTAAATATTTATTTTATTTTATTTTTAGTATTTGTTGTTATAGCGGCAATAGAAATACATCATTCTGTGAAAATTTCAACTGTCTAGCTATCACCGTTCTTGAGATACAGCCTGGTGACAGACGGACGGACGGACGGATAGTGAAGTCTCAGTAATAGGGTCCCGTTTTTACCCTTTGGGTACGGAACCCTAAAAATTAAATATGACTTACTTACCACATTTTTACTTTTTCGAAAATATTTCAATTTGTGATTGAAAAATTACTCATTTTAAAAAGCGTAGGCGACCAGTAATTAGTAACAGCGCCGAAAATCATACAGTCGGACTGTTACACACTGTATTTTTTGTGTATTGTGACCTTGTGTAGAGAGCCAATACTCAGACGATGCTGCCGCTGCTTTCACATATTTTTAATATTTTAAAATGTAGACGGTATAATCAAATGAAATAATAATAGTTTTAGATTCTGTGTGATTAATGACATTAGTTTAATCTGATGCTGAACCCTATTTGAAAATTTGAAATGTGTTCAATTGTATAATCTGTGTTTATAAATATTTGTATAAAATGGTATGAAAACGCCTTATCAAAATAACATCCATCATAAAAATAAGATCCATCTAATCGTTATTTTTAGAGCAGCAGTCTCTAACTCCGTTCTAGTTCGTGTACGAATGAGAATAATCACGTGAAATTGTCGGAAGCGGCCCCACATATTAATATTTCGATATATTTCGAACTCGAATGGAGCTTTTCTATAGGGACTGCTACCGGTGCGGTAACTTCACGGCTTCTTTGATCGACGCTCCGCTCTAATAGCGAGCGCTGACGGCGCGGGGGCGAGGGGTGCTTGCAAGCCTGCAACTTAGTCCGTCCAGCACTCCAACGTCACTTTTGTCGTCCATAGACATTACGCACACTTGTCTAATGGTATCCACGGGATTTTCCAAACGCACAAGATGTTTTGCCGACTGAAGCACAGGGTTTCATGCTGAAGGTAAAGCCCAAGCGCGGTCTCTATTAAAATTCGGGCACCGTCCGATTTCGATAGCTTTGCGTACCTTGCTTTGTATAAAACGTTTCTCACGTACCAACACCTTTGCTTGACACAGACAAAATGAGGCTCACTGACTTCAACAACAATCCGCTTAATATAATAGGTAATTAAACATGTCTCACGAAAATTTTAATAGGATTCATGAAAATACTCTCCTAATTTCCCTGTTACTTGAGTGCCTGAGTATCCTCACCCCTTGAAAATGCATTGTAGCGCGATACTACGCTGCAGCGATGCAGTTGTTTGTTGTCAGGATTTCAGTCAACTATACGCGAATTCGCTCGGAATTTCTCTGTTATAAGATTTTCACATTTAACACGTAAATGGGTCATGTCATGAGCACTTGCTTAAAGGTATCATAAAGGTTCTCGAAACAATGAAATCCCAAGCTCTTGATACTTAAAAACATCAGCTAAAGTTATTTCTTTTTTGTTAGTTCTAAACCGTAAATCATTCCTGTGGGCTTATGAGGTTGCTTTTATCACGCGATAAATAAGTGGCAAAGCATCCGTCACGTTTTGACTAAATATTGTGATGAACGCAACCATCTGGTTCCAAATGTTAGCTAGTTACGTGAATCAGAGGACCGAAAAATTTAGGCCTACTAGTAATCAAAATAACTTGTGTAAAATTAGCATCATTTTGGTTACTACGAAGCACACTTTGGCTTTTTCTCAAGTAGTTAAACTAGTTGAGCTATAATTTTTTTTCGGTGTATCAAATGTCGATCCAGATAATTTCTATAACTTGTAGGAACAAATTTTAAGAGGCACAGCTCTGAGTTGTTTATATTTTGAAATTAGATCAAATACAAACAGACGGGCCAAGTTCCCAAATGGAATTAAATGCCGGTTTAAAATATTAATTGAGATTGAACTGCCCCGAAAGAGCCGTCGCGGAATAAGCAAACTGTTATTTGATTTGATTTTAATGTTTTCAAAGGGAATTACAAAGTTTTCGGAGTAAGTACAAATAATTGTCTTCAGAAACAAATTATGAGGGACACAGACGGCCCGAGTTGGAGAGTCGAGTATTATGAACTTAACGGTTTTGCCCTACAGTTCAAGTTAGTCATCTTCATTCATAGCGCTTTTCCTTTTTCATTCGATCCATTTTTGTTTGACCTTACCGTGTTACTACCCATCTTACTACCAGTAGTAACACGATTTTTTCCCGTCTTACCACTAACTGCTCTGGTAGTAACACGGGTCATTTATAGTGATAAAAGTCAAGTTTTTGCTATAGGATTCAGTATTTATTTCACATGAAGAACGAAGGATTGAGTAACATTCCGATAAACAATGTTTTGAAATTGGTTAATGACTAACCTTTGATAAATTGCTACTGATGTTTAATATGTAATGATAATAGTGTATGCGGATTATTGACATGTGACAGCTGTTTAATTTCAGAAAAGGGCATTTTTTATTTATATAGAACGGAACTACAATATATCCTGTATTTCCCGTTCAATATTATTTGACGACTGGAATCTCACTTGGTGTAATAAATTCCCCGACTGATGCAATTTGTCGTGTGACGATGATATTTCGCCAGATTGGATTTCAGATCTATCGATTTCATTCGCACTAAGACATCAATGTCATCTGTCAATCTTCTTCTTGTTCATGGGCTTCATTGCTGAAGGTCGTGTCCGTCCTGAAACGCATTGACGGCATCGTTGACGAGTTGCTTCCATCCTACTCTATCCTCGGCTTTTCTCAGGGCAGTGGTAATAGTAAGTCCAGTTACAGCTTTTATCTGGTCGGACCAGCGGGTAGGTTATCGCCCACGTGGTCTTTTGCCGTCTACTTTTCCTTCTACCACCAGTTTGTCGAAATTATCTGGCTGTCTGCGGGCGACATGACCAAAGTAGCTTAAAACTCGCTGGTAACATATGGTGGAGAGTCTGGTTTTCACCTTCAGTTGGCCGAGAATGTACTTGTTGGTGCGTCTGGATGTCCACGGTATGCGTAACATTCTCCGCCAACACCACATCTCAAAAGCGTCTATTTTCTTTCGGTCTACAGCGCGAATGGACCAGGATTCGGAGCCGTACAGGAATATTGAAAATACCAGCGTTCTCACGAGTCTCATTTTGGTTGAGTTGGAGATATTTCTATTCTGACAGATCCTCGACATCTTGCTCATAGCGGCTTTGCTCATCTGCGTGCGTTTCCGTATTTCCTTTTCACATCCTCCCTGATTACTGATAGTCGATCCTAAGTACACAAACTCGGACACAAATTCCAGGTCTACCAGTTCCCCCGTGCGTGTGATATGTCCAGCTCGGTCAATAACCATCACTTTGGTTTTTGCCTTGTTGACCGACAATCCCACTATCTCGCTTTCTCGCTCTATCCTGCTAAACAGCTCTGCGAGTTCCCGCTCGGAAGATGCAAACAAAGTGGTGTCGTCTGCATAACGGAGGTTATTGATTTTATTTCCACCTATCGAGATGCCTCCCTCCCACCCTTCTAAGGCTTTCCTCATTATAAACTCGCCATAGATGTTGAAGAGAAGGGGAGATAGAATGCAACCCTGGCGTACTCTTTTCTCAGGTTTAAAAGGTTTGGACACCACATCATTTACCCTGACCCTAGACTCTCCATCGTCATACAGGTTAGCAATTAGTTTGACTAAGGGCCTTATCACACTTGCGATTTGCGAGCGTATTTTCTATACAAATAAGCGACGCGGCGAACACGCTGCGCGATCGCCTTCATACAAAATACGCTCGCAAATCGCAAGTGTGATAAGGCTCTAAGTGCACCGGTACTCTCCCATTTCCTGAAGGATTGTCCATAAGGCTTCCCATCGCACACAGTCAAAGGCTTTAGAGTAATCTATAAAGCAGAGGAGCATTGGTACATTGAATTCACGGCTCTTCTCTATCATCTGTCTTATATTCACTATCTTCTCTCTAGTTCCTCGACCTTTCACAAAACCCGCCTGCTCGTCCGGTATTTGCCCGTGCAGATATGATTGCAATCGTTGATGGACAATGTAGAGCATCACCTTGCTGGCATGGGATATAAGTGCCACTGTTCGATAGTTCCCGCATGATGACCCCACAAAAAATATATAGGTATCTATACTTCAAACCTTCAGGAAAAGAGCGTACTCCTACATTAAAGGCCGGCAACGCACTTGTGACTCCTGTGTATCTATATAAGTGCAACACCAGAGGAGTCACAAGTGCGCGATTACCGTCGCACTATCAGGCGATCCGTTGGCTCGTTTGCCCCCTATGAGTTCTGAGCTAGGATTCCTTGTGTTAAAGGACCCAGAAGGGCATCAAGCAAAGATAGACTAATTAATGCATACAGAGATAAGCCTTAACGTAAGTAGGAACTTAATGTTAAAAAAAACTCACACATCAACATCTAGATACTAAATTCCCAGAGCGCGGTAGTAACGTCAGAAAATTACAAATCCTGCCAAACACAGTCCCTGAATTCTAATAACATGACATTAATATCACGTTGGCACGCGTTTGTTGAACATATTCGTGATTGTTTCGCGATCAAAGGAATTGGCAAGGCTCAGCCAATCGCGAAGCTCTCCGCAATATGCCACCCCACGGGAGTGACGGGAATTCTTAGATGAAAGTAAAAACAAAACATGGTTCGGTGTTGGAAAGTCGGCCGCTAGTTTATTTTGATTTTATTTATTTAATCTTAGCAGATTTTATTGTATATAATTATTTCATCTTAGAGCAGAGGCAGACCGAAAAGAAGATGGCGGTATGACCTGGATGCATTTAGTAACGAGTGGAGGGAGCATGCAGCCAATAGAGATGACTGGCGCAAGAGAGGGCCTTTGCCCAGCAGCAAAGAATATATATACTAACGTAAAAAGAAACGACACTGACACTTGTGTGCAGTAACAGAACTCGCGGCTATGTGTGCGTGTCGTGGGGCGAGCGGGGGCGAGCGCGGGACGCGCGAGGTGGGGAAACTCGAGCCCGGCTCGACGACTCAAAGGGCCGCCGCCGTCTCTGCTCGAATCAATTCACATTGTTCGCTCGCGCCGCGTCGTATTCGTTTTCATACTTTTCGATGTACCGGCCGTGCAAACAAAACTATTATGGCTGCTAGAGGTTCATATTGCTGTGTATGGCTGTGGCAATAATACCAAAGGCCACAAAGAAAAAAGCTTTTTTCGTCTACTTACCGACCCAAAAAGGTAAGTGAAATGAATAATTTTATATGTAATGTAGGATCTGCCTGTAGAAGGCATATGTTCGTAACACTGGCTCACTCGCCGCCGCACACATAGCAATGTCATACGTCCACTCTCGCCCTCGGCTCGCGTGTTACTAACGCAGCATCCCATGTGACGTGCGCCCGAGACAGCGTATATCTATTTATGTATAGATACTACCACAAACACTACATCCCTTCCATGTTAAAAAGCTTTTATTTATTTGAACTCAAATTCACAGAATTCACTTTATGCCTAAACTGCATATCAATAATGTGTTTGAATTACAGGGAATCTATAGAATCCCAGTTATGTGCGAGTTGGTAAGTATTGTAATTATGTTTAAGTTAGTCTACAATTCCTCTGCCTTGCCCTAAAGTTGACAGACAGTGTACCCGTAATACAAGCTTTGTCGTAATACAACCTTGGTGCAACAAATAAGGAATATATACATATAAATGTGTCCTCAGTCTCATTTTCTACGATTGCTTTCTATTCTTCTACCTTCTTCAGATGTAGCCTTAGTGTTTGCCCTAACTGTTCATTCCTAACCGTGACATCCCCATCAGTGCGAGAGACAATTTACCTGTGGACTATACAATTTAAACTTATAGTTCGTTTTCTATTGGGAAACAGTATGACACTTTGGAGTACAGCAATGCCATTTGGCACGGGTTTTATACACGTCTACCTGGGCCCAAAACACCCGGTAGCCAGACTGTACACCGCGTCAGAAGGGGGGAGGGGGGGTTCAAAATACAGTGCTCCCGTCGTTCAGAAAAAAAAATCTGGCGGATTAGTTTGGACCTTTAAGTCAAGTTTAGTGGCGTTATCCGGTAATTAGATGATGCCCAATTCATTACCTGTGCCAGTTTTTTAGGGTCCCGTAGCAAAATATGACGCAATCCTTAAAATAACAAACTTTCAGTACTAACAAAATGTAAACAAACCCTTATATTTTCATATTTTTTGTATTAAACTTGGTATATAAAAAATACTATCCAAAAGCCAATTTTATACAGATTCTAAAAACATTAACAATAAATATAAATTTGTCTATTTTCAATGAAAAATAAAATATTGAAAATACTGCAACGTTCGTCAGCGCAGCGTAGGGAACGGCAAAAAGACCCGAATACTAAAGTAAAATAAGTATTACTAACAAAAGAAACCAGTCAAGTGCGAGTCGAACTCGCGCATCGAGCGTTCCCTACAAATTTTAACCTTTCTCATCCCATCTTAACTGGTAGGACCCGGTTAAGTTAAGTTTGCACCTGGTACGTATGGCCCTGCATACAAATGAGGTGTAAACTTAATCCAAACGGGTAGTCCTCATATAACTTTTGAAAGCACATTTTTTTATGTTTTAATTAGAAATGTATAGTTTTCAGATAATTACCTGTACTGGTGGTATAAGACGACATTAGTTGCTAAATTTCATAGTTCTAGGTCAACGGAAAGTACCCTATATACTTTGATTCTCTTGAGAGTGGCGAAATATAAATATACGGCCGTATCTTTTTTTTTTATTAATTTCGAAAATTGATTTTTTCCTGACTTCAAGGGATTGTAGACTTGAGTATATGGTTTAAATTTCAACTTGATATCTCAACGCGTTCCCGAGATACAAAAACGGAAACCTTATATAATTACTTTGTTTTCCTTCGGTCCGTACGTGTGTCAAAACCCTTATCTCGGGAACGCGTCGAGATATCAAGTTGAAATTTAAACCATATACTCAAGTCTACAATCCCTTGAAGTCATGAAAAAAACAATTTTCTAAATTAATAAAAAAAAAAGATACGGTCGTATATTTATATTTCGCCACTCTCAAGAGAATCAAAGTATATAGGGTACTTTCCGTTGACCTAGAACTATGAAATTTAGCAACTAATGTCGTCTTATACCACCAGTACAGATAATTATCTGAAAACTATACATTTCTAATTAAAACATAAAAAAATGTGCTTTCAAAAGTTATATGAGGACTACCCGTTTGGATTAAGTTTACACCTCATTTGTATGCAGGGCCATACGTACCAGGTGCAAACTTAACTTAACCGGGTCCTACCAGTTAAGATGGGATGAGAAAGGTTAAAATTTGTAGGGAACGCTCGATGCGCGAGTTCGACTCGCACTTGACTGGGTTTTTTTTTTAGTAATACTTATTTTACTTTAGTATTCGGGTCTTTTTGCCGTTCCCTACGCTGCGCTGACGAACGTTGCAGTATTTTCATTATTTTATTTTTCATTGAAAATAGACAAATTTAAATTTATTGTTAATGTTTTTAGAATTTGTATAAAATTGGCTTTTGAATAGTATTTTTTATATACCAAGTTTAATACAAAAAATATGAAAATATAAGGGTTTGTTTACATTTTGTTAGTACTGAAAGTTTGTTATTTTAAGGATTGCGTCATATCTTGCTACGGGACCCTAAAAAACTGGCACAGGTAATGAATCGGGCATCATTTAATTACCGGATAACGCCACCAAACTTGACTTAAAGGTTTAAACTAATCCGCCAGATTTTATTTTCTGAACGACGGGAGCACTGTATTTTGAACCCCCCCTCCCCCCTTCTGACGCAGTGTACAGTCTGGTTACCGGGTGTTTTGGGCTCAGGTAGACGTGTATAATACCCGTGCCAAATGGCATTGCTGTACTCAAAATTGTATACCTCTCCATAGAAGCATTCCCAATAGAAAACGGACTATTACGTTTGTTTGTCTCTATTTCCTTAATATAAGATACATCTACTTCTCTAAATCATCCTCCTTTGTTTGCTATCTCTAATAAGTATATTCCTTTCCCTTCTTCTTTTTCTCCTTGTTACTGCTTTAACTCTAAGTCTAAGATAAATATTCTGATAGAGATCCTGTTGTTCTTGAAATGATAGTTTCCTAGCTTTTTCATCCATATTCTATACCTAGTCTTTCAATTTCGGAAATATGTGATATCACCAATAACCCAATAAATCAACTCGCAAAATAGTCATGACACGTAGTTTTACGACTATATGACCGAGAAATAGTCGTAAGTACGAGTATAAATAAATGGAATGGAATGCATACAAATCAGTATTCTCAAAGTTTCAACTTCAGCACTTTTTTTTTTTTTACCATGCTCCTTTAAAATCACTGATGGTCTATAAACATCACTCATGTAAGTAGCATCTTTAAAACACGGAATGTAGTATAAAATATATGTTGATATGTTGGAGTTTACATTTCCCAAAGCTCTCGATTCAGCAGTTACAGAACTTATACCATTAAAAATGCTCTTTTAAAACCACAGAAAGTTAAATAATCGATCATTGAACTCCGTCATAAGGTCATAACGCCACAACGTAACATTTAAATATTTTATACCAGACAAATACAATTCGAACTCACGTATCGACGATTTCGTCACATGAAATCAATTGAGATCTCTATTTCTATGACTACCACAGAATATGTATATTTACCAAATTTTACATAAAAAAAGAAATCGCACCTCATCTAAATGGCGTAGACCTAGTGTTACTGACTGAGAAATATCTACACTAAATATATTATATACTAATTAATTATCAGATGTAATAAACAAAATTAACACTCTTCGCGTAATATTATTATTTCCTTTCCTTTGTTTCTACTATTATAACATGGCGGTATATGGTAGATACTTTTTTTTATAAGGTAACAATAAGAATTGGTTGTAAGATATGTTTTATTTCGATTTTCTCTTACCAGCTCTATAAAAACCTGTATCTCGCCAAATTCGACAATATCCGGCTACGGGAGTCCTATTTAAGTATCAGAATTTGAGTAACATATAAGTACGTAAATGTATCTGATTCCTTTGGAATGTATTATTATTATTTGTAACATTATTATCCAATATAGATATCAACTCGATTTTCTCTTGTTGTTTACAAAATAAAAGGTAGACAACAAAGTAAGTAGTAAGTTTATTTGATTACCTACATATGAATATGACTCAAACTTATGAAATACAAGAAACCGCAATTTAGATTCAGTATCCATTTTTCAAGTAGAATATATGTTATCAAATCACTTAAAATTTATAGCATGCTGTAAAAATGCAACCATAATTTTAGAATTAGGTAAGTAAAAGTATCAAAATATGCTTATGTAGCTTTCGTCATCACATTCGTTGAAGCAAGGAAACAGTATGTTTAGTTTTCTTGACACCCATCACACGCATAATATTAAGGTACCTATGGTTACTTCGTTGCCACTAGTATGACTAGACAGCCGAATAAATGCTGTTGGTTAGCAATCAAAGTGGAATATAAGCGATTTCGACCACTTTAAAACGACTAATCTGTTGAGATATTACATCGAAACTGACCTGTTGCGGAGGCTCAGGAGTGATGCCAAATCACTGATAAAACAGTAAATCTATTTCTAACAATTCAATTATCTACCTAGGTACTTTGTCTATTACACGTTTTATATTATTTGTCAGCGTCATTATAGGCCAGCAGCCCATCAGTTTTTTTTTTATTATTGCCGATCTGGTCAGGTCAGGTGTCATTTCTTTACCATAGTCGACCGCCGATCAAACCAGAGGTTCTTCGGGCGGCCACATCATTGATAAAGTGGTTGATATTTAAGACTAAATTTTATCGACTGAGGGAATTATTAATGCGGGTGTAGGATTGTACGAATATCATCTATCACTTTCAAAATTTACTTGAAATGTAAGCAGTGCTTACTCATATCAGATTTGTATCTTATTAAGGTATGGTTTCCTTCCTAACTCTATTTCATGAAGTTACTTACATAACTATGATTAAGATTGATAATTAGGAGTATATTTTTTCCCCAAATACAGCTTTTTTTCCTACTACTCCTTTTATATCTCTTTCTTCTCGCGATACGGGTTGGGTACATCAACAATTGCTACCAGGCTTTACTATCTTAACAAATGTATCTATTTATTAAATGGTATTTGAAGAAACATGAAGCTAAAACCACAGATTTCATAACTGAAGGGAGATCTTGAAACTATTTGCCAAACAATCGTTTCAATGTAATGGAAGTTAAGTATCCAATATAATGGAGTCTTTTGTTATCTAATTTAACGAAGTCCAGTGTTCCAATTTAATGCAGTCGGGTGTTCTAATGTAATGTAGTTTGTCATTCCAATTGAATGGAGTCCGTCATGCCAACTTAATGGCGTCTGTTATTCCAATTGAATGGAGCTGTCATGCCAATTTAATGGAGTCTGTTATTCCAATTGAATGGAGCCTGTCATTCCAATTTAATGGAGCCTTGCATTTCCAATTTAATGAAGCATATCATTCCAATTTAATGGAGCCTGTCATTCCAATTTAATGGAGCCTGTCATTCCAATTTAATGGAGCCTGTCATTCCAATTTAATGGAGCCTTGCATTTCCAATTTAATGGAGCCTGTCATTCCAATTTAATGGAGCCTGTCATTCCAATTTAATGGAGCCTTGCATTTCCAATTTAATGGAGCCTTGCATTTCCAATTTAATAGAGCCTGTCATTCCAATTTAATGGAGCCTGTCATTCCAATTTAATGGAGCCTGTCATTCCAATTTAATGGAGCCTTGCATTTCCAATTTAATGGAGCCTTGCATTTCCAATTTAATAGAGCCGTGCATTTCCAATTTAATGGAGCCTGATATTCCAATTTAATGGAGCCTTGCATTTCCAATTTAATGGAGCCGTGCGTTTCCAACTTAATGGATTCCTCATTCCAATTTAATGGAGCCTGTAATTCCAATTTAATGGAGCCTGTGATTCCAATTTAATGGATTCCTCATTCCAATTTAATGGAGCCTGTAATTCCAATTTAATGGAGCCATCTATTCCAATTTAATGGAGCCGTCTATTCCAATTTAATGGAGTCTCGAAAACCAATTGAATGGTGGCCTTTATTCCAATTTAATGGGACACGATAATCTTATAAAAATGTCCTCAACGCCTACTCACCACAAAAAGGAAAACAAATTTGACTATATATTTGTTATATTACATTTACTTTTATCTAATCAATATTCTTATATGGAGATCTCTTCACGAACTTAACTTCGGACTCTATTTACTATAAACGTATCTATTATTTACGTCGGCTAATAAGTCTCACGTTACTATAGGCTATTCGTCTCTCACGTAGCAAAATATCATCAATCATCAATAGTAAGATTAACATATTTATTATAAAGCCTGCATGCAATGCATAACATGCAAGATGTATTATATATTATGTAATATTAAATGAAAACTGTAATATGATTACAGTATCCTATCCTAGGCATATCATCTATAAATCGGTAAGATGGATAGCATTATAATGAAAAATTATTAAATTTTTGTACTTACCATGACAATTATCATTAGAATCTTGTAGTTTTAAATGTATTATAAGTACTAAACAATCTTGCTGCAAGTAATTATATAGTCAGACATTCTACTTTATAATACTAATCAGGCTGTAATTGCTACATTGGATTATTTATTCTTTAATGATCTTGACTTAAATAGATTCCAAATGTGCATTACAAATTGGAATTAAAATCCATTCGTTTATTTTATTAAAAAATAAATTAAATTATACAATGGCATCGTGATACTACAATTTACACTTTTAAAACTTATTTGCTACAATTTCCGACACATGTTTTTGTTTTGTCAAAATTGTACAAACTACAAACACAACCTCAAAATTAGCCGTATTAAAACATGTAAGTATATGTAAAATATCAAACTAATTTCAACTTGCAAACACAAAGCAGCATTGATTATATTATTACATTAATTTATAATGGGATCGTGATTATAAAATGTATTATATCAACAATTTCCGACGCCTTTTTGCTCTGTCGAAATTGTACGAACATAACCTCAAAATTTGTCATACAACTTGCAAACACAAATCAGAATCTTTATTCTTCTTAAAGTAATTTCATGATACTCAAATAATACTAATGACATACTTAGTTTTAGTAATTTATCACTCTTCGTTTTGCACAAAAGTGGTTTGATCCGTAAATAACTTTATTTCACTATTTTTTACAGGTTTCCTCTCTCTTTTTATTTGTTTTCCTTTCTTGTAGCTAAATAAACGTTGATTACCTTTTCACTCGTCGCCAAATGTAGGATCTGCCTGTAGAAGGCATATGTTCGTAACACTGGCTCACTCGCCGCCGCACACATAGCAATGTCATACGTCCACTCTCGCCCTCGGCTCGCGTGTTACTAACGCAGCATCCCATGTGACGTGCGCCCGAGACAGCGTATATCTATTTATGTATAGATACTACCACAAACACTACATGTAAGTACCAATAATTTTGACTTTACATACTTATATTTATAGGTACAGGTAATACAAGGTCTTGAAAATACATTCAAGGAATATTTTATTAAAAATAAAGACGATCTGTCTCAAACATTGGGAAACAGTTTGTTGGCCGAGATGCAGCATATAACTTTTGATATGCCTTGTGAATGCTTCCCATTAGATTTTTTGAAGAAACTGTTCGTACGATTTCGAATCTTCGCCGTAATTAAAGAGAATAATAAAATGTTTAAAGTAAGTCGCAAAAACAGAAAATATATAAAAGTAAGCAATTTATAATATAACATATGTCAACACTATTATACTAAATATATTTTAAACCTTAAATAAATAAACATCTTTCAATAAGTAATAATTATTATTTCATTGTGCCGCGGTAGCTAAACCGCCAACCCTACGCGTAGACGCGGCATTACAAGGTCACCGCCGCACGATTTACACCGATAGGCCCTTGTCGCCCCTGTGCCAGCAGTGGGACACAATTATAGGCCAGTAAAAAAAAAACAAAGGAATATGCAAGTTTACAGTGCAAAACCGAAACACTTACACATTAGGATATACACACAATCATTACATTAATTCATCAAAATTCGTAATTATAAACTAAAAATTACTAACAATAAAACCAGAATACCGGCCGGGACAAATATTTGTGCAAATATTTGTTCTTGGGTCATGGATGTTATCTATATAATGTATTTATATATTATGTATATCGACGTCTAGTACCCATAGTACAAGCTTTGCTTAGTTTGGGACTAGGTCGATTTGTGTATGATTGTCCCTTAATATTTATTTAAAAATAAAAAGAATAAAAATAAAAAATAAATAGTACAACATTTAAAACATTTCAAATAATAAAACAATAAAAGTAATACATTGCAAAATAAAACAGAAACGAGTACATAATAACGAGTAAATTAAAATCATAAATTGTGAAATTATTGTTAAGTCGATTATTTTGTGCAGTTGTTGACATATACAATGCGACCAATCTGACAAACATTCCCACCCCTTTAGTCTGTTGGTTATGTAAGAATATAGATAAAAGAAAAACAGTCATTCTAATGAAAAAGTCCGAACTGTGTCTGATCCGTCCATTTAAAAACATTAAAGACCTTAACATGTACACCCTTGATTTTTATTGAAATCCGTGACCACACAGTACACAACTAAGGATTGCAAATCGATATTCTATTAGTATTGTTAAATTCTAAAATGGTATTAAAAGTGTTTTCTATGGAGACAGATCATTATTATCAGGAAAAATCTTAACGGGACGATGCAAAATTTGCATGGGCGTGCATCTGTTGGTAAACTTTTCATAGTCCTCTCATCAGGAAAAAATGGTTATCATTTTTGGTACAGGGATAGCTGGACAACTAAAGGTTAATATACTTTTTACCCGAATACGGTAATATCCAGACCCGTATCCAGTTCAGATTCAGTAGCGCATAGGATTGTATGATGAATATACAGCGCCCCTAGAGGTTTCTTTGTAGAACTACAACTCTCCATTCAAATCGTTTATGTATGAATGTAAACACTTTATTGTACACAAAAACAATTCACAAAACTTAAAAAATAATAATAAGAAACATGTACAAAGGTGAACTTATCCCTAGAAGGGATCTCTTCCTGTTAATCTTTGAGCCAATGAGAAAATAATGGGATATCCAAGAAGATAGACACACGAACAAGTTAGTATGCACAGATATATTTACTAAGGACTAACGTTCTAACTAGTATAATAAAATATGTGTAATTCAAGAATATAATACATAATATAGATATAATTACATAGATATCATAATATACATAAAGATCATATAATTATATGAAGTAATCACTCGTTTACGCAGTCGCTAGTGAGAACAGTTACTGTAAATTCATGATAGGTGTATTTCCGGATAGCAATCGTGAAAATGACATAAATAAATATCGGACAACCTTACACAAATCGTCCTAGTTAGCTCTAATCCATTACTAATAGCAAAATATTTAATGCAGGACTCAAACAGTTCCTTTTAAAAAAAGCATAATATTATTCAGTAGACGATTTTATAACAAGCACATAATTTTATTATTACTTATTATTTTTTTCTTTCAATTTAAATATTATTTTTTCTTTAGTAGGTTATTTAATTGACATGTAATTGTAGCATACTTATGACATGTAATCTAATTTAATGGATTCATAGGGAAAATAATAATAATGTATTTTTTTTTTTGTATTTATTTGAAATTGTGTGTTGTTCTACGTACTTATGTTTTTGTTATTGTAGTAAAACTTAGATTAATTAGAATTCTATACTTATGTACATTCAACACAATATTGTTTGTTAAGAATGAATAAATGAATGAATGAATGAATGAATGAATAGGCTTGTGTTATGGGCACTGGATGGCGATTTATATAAATAAATACATAGAAATCATCAATGACCAAGGAAAAAATATCACGTTCATCACACAAATAATTACCCCCTTGCCGGGATTCGAACCCAGTACCGTCGTCGGCTCAGTTGGCAGCTGGCGCTGCTGCTGTGTCGTTTCTTTGTTGTCAGCGTCAATATCACACTAAAACTTTTATTTTATTTATGCCCCAAATAAAAATAAATAAAAAATAAACCGCATGAAAATCGGTTCAACCAAACGCGAGATAATCGCGGACAAACTCCTTTTTTAAGTCGGGTAATTATAAAGGAGAGTGTTTTCGAATGTGTTTGTATGTATGTTTGTTTGCTTCACGCTTAAACGGCTGGTCTAATTTATATAAATTTAGATACGAAGGTAGCTGACACCCTGGATTAAATCAAAGGCTACTTTTTATCCCGAATAAATGTAGTGTTCCCGTGGGATGAGCAGGTAACACCGTGTAGCACAGCTAGTTATAAATAAGCAGCAGTAATGACTGTCTATGTAACATAAATCAACTACTAACACCCACATTATTTCGTGCCCATAAAAGCGACATTCTTTAGAAGCTGAATAAGTATTGTTATACGTATTTGTATGTATAATATGTGAGTCATAAGTCGACGCCTCGGGCATTTTGCGGAAATGAATCCGTTGACGGAACCCCTTTGTGATGATTTAGGGGTCGCAGATAGCTATTGAAATGACAGTAATTCTTAGCTTTATGAGTTTTTCCTGAGAGAGAATAAAAGTCAAGGCATCACTGCTGTAACACATGTATTCGGGTGATACTAAAGACGTTTCAACCGCCGGTAGTCCGCTGTCAAAAATATTGAAAGTATGAGCTACCTTTCATACAATGATATAGGTACTGTAAACGACTTCTTACCATAGGTACTTCATCAAATTTAAAGCATATTATGGCTCATTGCTTTGATATTTGGGCGATTTTTTATTTTATTGTCGATTTCTTTTATTTCAGGTTTTAATCAAATTTGGTGAGTTGGTAAAGTTGCTTATTCTGATCAAGATAAGCCCAATTTCACGGTATGTCCTACAAAATTTTCCATTGAGTTACAAAATATTAATGGAATTTTTTTAACAAAATTTCGTATTTTTTACTTTTTAGTACAAAATGAAGACCTCAAAATAAATCGACAACAAAATGAAAATTGGCCCATGGGCCAATTTCTGTAATAAGTACATTTTGTGTGTAACTCAATGAGAAAAAAAATTGTAGGACACATCGTGAACTTGGGCTTACCATGATCAGAAGAAGCAACTTTACCAACTCACCAAATTTTATTGAAATCTGAGAAAAAAAAAGAAATCGACAACAAAATAAAAATTGCCCCATTTATGTCAGCGGACTTACAGCGGTTGAAACGCCTGCAGACTCACCCATTCACAAAAGGCAATACTCGACAACAATCGTCACGTTGTATTGATTTAAATTTCACGATTTTCACACAATATAACATAACGGGCATTTTTATAAAAAAGTCCTTTCTATACCACGAATGTAACATCACGATCGAAACGTCGAGGTTATTTAAGTCCTGTTTTTAAAACGGGACCCTATTACTGAGACTTCGCTGTCCGTCCGTCCGTCCGTTCGTCTGTCACCAGGCTGTATCTCAAGAACGGTGATAGCTAGACAGTTGAAATTTTAACAGATGATGTATTTCTATTGCCGCTATAACAACAAATACTAAAAATAAAATAAAATAAATATTCAAGGGGGGCTCCAATACAACAAACTTGTTTTATGGTACGGAACCCCTCATGCGCGGGTCGGACTCGCACTTGCCCAATTTTTTATTATATTATTTACTATATTCAAGAATTAGGCCTCGACTCACCTGATGTTAAGGGGGCCCTAAAACCCCTAAGATGGAGCATGCATGCCTATAAAATGCCTATTCACTCTCAACTTGAAGAGATCCAAGTTATATTTCTCAGGGAAAATCTGCACAGGAAGAGACTGTCAGTTTGAAGAGTAGAATCTATATTTTAATTTATTGCTCCCTATTACAGGCCACACCCTCTTTGTAATTGTAGGTACCTATACTTGATATCAAATAAAATATCCCAGTTCATATCGTAAATTTCACCTTGTAGTTAAATTCAGGTAGAAAGTCAAACGATATGATCTGTCTACCAGTTATCGCATAGCCTTACTCTGACATAACGGGAGATAACGTAACGTTGGAGACCCATTTCTCGATATTATCTAGCATCTGTCGAGATTGTATGGCCTCTGAAATGTGCTTCTTGTATTATATTATCTCTATGTATATTTCAGTCGAGATTTGTTGTAATCGGAATAAATGATTCCTTTTTAGGGTTCCGTACCCAAAGGGTATAAAACGGGACCCTATTTCTAAGTGTCCACTGTCCATCCGTCCGTCTGTCACCAGGCTGTATCTCATGAATCGTGATAGACAGTTGAAATTTTTACAGATGTTGTATTTCTGTAGCAGCTATAACAAGAATTACTAATAAACAGCTCCCATACAACAAACGTGATCGGTTGCGCTAACTTTGCACCTCCTTTGTATCCAGTGCCATAGATACCAGATGCAAACTTAGCTTAATCCGGCCAGTTAAGATGGGATAAGTGTTTGTACGGAACCCTCGGTGCACGATTCAGACTCGCACTTGTTTTCCCACCCCCATATTATCTCCATGTACCTATCATTAATTGACAAAAAAAACTATAACACTTATCAAACCTCACAAAATTACATGAGAAGCTTGAGAAATGCGACCTCTAGGCAAGGCCGGTCGCAAGGCGTCTGGACATACAAAAATGCGAAATAATTTGGACCAAGCTGAACCGAAAACACTTCGCTCGCTCAATCAATAAGAGATTTCTCAAAACAAACATCATAATTATCTATTTTTCACAAACTTATGAATATAAAACTCATAATCTTTTTCGACAACAAAGTCCCCATAAATAAGCAATTTCCTTACATACATCATGTTGAAGGCTGTTGTTATACGTAAGCTTTGTCGAGGCATATGAGATACGCGATCATAAGTTAAAAGAATCTTATAAATGAAAAAGAGAGATCAAAGGACAACGAACATATAAATTGCTTTAGGTCATAATTTAGGGTAGGTTCCCACTGTCGCGAAGCTGTGCCAAAGGAATATGTTTGTCCCATAACAGTGATCCGCGTTAATAGAAACAGTTCGCTCCGTTTAAACCCGGAATGCACATAATAGGATTCAGAACACAAAATGTCCAAATTCGATACAAAACTTAATTACATTTAAATAAAACGGTTCCTCCCTGACGTTTCAGTAACTTTCTAGTGAAGGTAACTAGTTCTAGTTAGTCAACCTTTGACAACGGTAACTGGAAAGTTACCAAAACGTCAGGGGGATCATATAATACGGTTTTGATGACAGATCAAATCAATAGTATAGGATCCCGATATAAAACGACCTTCACCGAGATGTTTATTTTATGAAATGTATTTTATATTTTATTTAAAATGTCAATAAATATATTGCATATGGGTTGCCTAAGAAAGAAATTTTAGTCCAAAATATGTTTAGGTAGTTAAAAATTAAAAAAAAAAAAAAAAACATTTCACCGGTTTGATTATTAAATAAATTCATAATAAAGTAATCTTAATTTTATTTAATTTCAATTCAATAATCAGACCGTTGCAAAATGCTAGTAGGTATAGATTTACCCGTTTATACCTGGATACCCGATAGTTGTGACGGGAAAAGAATAAGCAACCTAACGTTTGCATATTCTATGGGCTTCATACTTTCGATTGGTATAGAATTTATCTAATACTAGCTGTGCCCCGCGGTGTTACTCGCTCATCCCACGGGAACACTAAATTTATTCGGGATGAAAAGTATCCTATGTCTTTCCCCGGGACTGAAACTATCTATATACCAAATTTCATCTAAATCGGTTTAGCGGTTTAAGCGTGAAGAGGTAACAGACAGACAGACTGACAGACAGACACACTTTCGCATTTATAATATTAGTATGGATTAATCAAACCGGTGAAGTGTTTTTTTTTATTTATTTTTTTATTATTAATTAAACATACCCTGGACTAAATTTGGTAGGCAACCCATATGCAATATATTTATTGACATATTAAATTCAATATAAAATACATTTCATCAAATAAACATCTCGGTGAAGGTCGTTTTATATCGGGATCTTAGACTACAACTACTCTTTATGAAATGTCACAAACGATCTGTTAGTATGAAGTTTCTACGAAGATACTGGTTTGTGACGTGACGTCATAGAAATCAGTAGTCAAAACACGTCTTCTTTTTAGTTTTTCTCCAATTGAAAATAGTATAATGCCCAAAGTTAGTGGTAGTTTATTTCATCCATACTAATCCATACTAATATTATAAATGCGAAAGTGTGTCTGTCTGTCTGTCTGTCTGTTACCTCTTCACGCTTAAACCGCTGAACCGATTTAGATGAAATTTGGTATATAGATAGTTTCAGTCCCGGGGAAGGACATAGGATACTTTTCATCCCGAATAAATTGTGTTCCCGTGGGATGAGCGGGTAACACCGCGGGGCACAGCTAGTATTACAAATGCGAAAGTTTGTCTGTCTGTCTGTTACCTCTTCACGCTTAAACCGCTGAATCGATTTTGATGAAATTTGGCATAGAGATAGTTTAAGATCCGAGGAAGGACATAGGATAGTTTTCATCCTGGAAATTATACCTAAAAAGATTGAAAAGTGAGTGAACATTTCTGTTGGGGTGCGTTGTCCCTGTAGGAAATGTAATTATTAGACCAAAAGCACAATTGCTCTTACATTTGCTTAGGCGCTTTTAATAATCCCTTTTATCAAGTTCCATGCGTACGTAGTTGCGAGCAAAAGCTAGTTCCTTATATTTTTTTTAAGAGGGTTTTAGTGTTTTCAATGATACACCTTAATTTCTCTATAGTCAAACATCGTATTAATATACCTACGCGATATAACCCACTTAAATCGTTTTATTCAAATGTTTTACAGGGGTATACAACTCGAGATTTCGTTCTCATATGTTTCCTCTTCCAAAATTAACCAATCTTTATCATTTTTTTGGAAAATATACTTTCTGTGTCGGACCGTTACGATTTTTGAGCTTATAATTATGAAATTCGTATAGGCGTCTGTTTTAGGTCAAACTTCCGCCACAAACAGACTCGTACGAGTTAAGTTTTGGAGGAGGAAACAGACAAGAATGAAACTTAGATTTGTATAGAAAAATGAGCTATGATGTTTCCTCTTAAGATCTATGGTCAAAGTCAAAGTCAAAGTATTCTTTATTCAAGTAGGCCTAGCTAAAAGCTGCACTTTCGAATCGTCAGTTACAGAGAGCAGAGCAATTTATTGATAAACTTATACTAAAAATAAAATAAAAAAACATAAAAAACAACATTATAGAAGTAAAAGAAAAATCTTAAAAAGGATCGTCAACACATAAAAAAATTATAGAAGTAAATAAAAAACTAGAGGCTAGAAAGTTTCTAGAATAAAATTCTAAATGTCAAAAATTATAATAAAAATAGTTCAAGCTTAGGTAGTAAATTAAGCCGTTCGATTCAAAACTAACCACACGATTTCTTCGAAGAGAGCTAAAATTCGATGTTCTTATCGAAACCATAACGACACCTCCACGTCGCCGCCCAGGGAGCCCTTCAGATACGGGCTGGCTCAGGGGCTCTAAGCTGTCATTGAGTGTGTTCCGAGTAACATACAAAACATGCTTTACTGTTATGAAGAAATTAAATATTTAATTTTATTTAATATAAGAGGCCTTATTCCTTTTCAAAATTATTTTTTTCGTATTATGACAAATATATCTATAATTTCAATCAACTTTTTGAAGTGAATAATACTTTTTCCCGAGTTCAAGGTAGTAACATAGCTATATCATGCTTTCATTGCGTGCAGTCGAAAATAAGTTGAAAAAACTAATTTTGTCAATTTCGGGTTGTTTTTGAAACAACCCAAACCCAAAACAAAAAATTATCAAGGAAAAATTCAAACTATAGGTTTCAAATATATACTAATAAATCCTAATAGTCCTGTTCTAGGTAGTAACATCAATAGTATGTTAAGAAACATGTTTGATCATAGAGAAAAATATCTAAAACAATCAGCATTTTAAAAGGAATAAGGCCTCTTAACATGTTCACGTTTGGTTGGAACATAAAGAGTAGAGTACGCAAGAATGAACAAAAACATAGTGGACACAAACATCGAACACCTAATAGGGAAGGGCGGGGTGAAAGTTCGCGGTTTTTTCACTACAATTGTAACATATTCAATATACAGGGTGATCAATCCAAATAGGTACTGCTTTGTATCGCACAATCAAGCAATAAATGATTTCTAATTTCTGATTAGGTTAGTTAGTAGGGTGAAAACTAAAGCTATAAAAGAGAGGGAAATATTTTTTAGGGACAATGGCGTCGATTTTAGTTTTAATAGAAACTGCATTATTATTACTTTTATAAATCTCGTATATAACCGATAATTGAACCTGGTTAAAACGCATACATGCGACTATTTACAGAATTTGAACCAGGTTCAATTCTACAACATGTCGTGTAATGAATGATAATGGTGTAACATTCTTTATAGCGTTTTTGACCGGGTTATGTCTGAAATTATGTATAAGATTTATAAAAAAATTGCTTGGCTACATACCTCAATGAATTTATTACGGCATTCAAAAGATAAGTGAGCTCGCTCTTTTTGCCACTAAATACTGACGCGAGGAGACAAATGACGGTGTTTTGTCTTTCCCGCCCTAGAAACAAAACGAGCGTTTTATGTTCGAGCCTGGATGGTTTATTTACGCTGAATATCCTCGTCATTTGTTGGAGTATACGAAAAAGAGTGCTTAGTTATGAGCAGATATTTACATATACTAAAACAAACATGGCGAAATAAAAATAAAAAATTAAGTTGACTTCATAACCTCTACAGGGCGCGATAGGTATTTATTTATTTATTTATACAAATTAGTTGCACAGCATTACAGTAATTAAACTAAGGCACTGTGAACTACACAATCATACATAAAATAAACTTAAATCTGGTTGGATTTAGGCGACGTAACAGCGTGGCTCCGTTGCGTCGTCTGATCTGGCGCAGAATGATAACGGTATGAAATTTAATATCACGTACTATTATCCTATAAGCACCAGACACGCGTTATTTTATGATAAGTAGTTTAGAAGAGGATCCTCTTCTTTTATATAGAAACGCTACACCGAATGTTTCATTCTATAGAATTCTCATTTCGTAGACAATTTTTTCCTCGGTAGGTAAATTTTTTAGAAATCTTGAAAATGTCAACCTATAGATTAAGTAAGGTTTGGTTAAGTTTGTGTTATAACTTTCCAAAATATTTTAGGAGTCAGAAAAAAAAAGCTTTCGGTAAAATGAAATTTCTGCGAAATGAAAATTCTGTGAAACTTTTGTCTATAAAACAGGGGTAAACCAAACTATGAATACAAAGATCAAAGCTTAAAGAAAAATTGAAAAAGGAGCTACCTGGGGTAAACCAGTTTAGAAGTTATGGGGGAATAGATGAATATACCTACAAACACACATATCTGTCAAAATCATAAATAGCCCTCCTTTTTGCTTCGCCCTGGCCGGGTAATACTGTACAATATGACTGTGTACTCGTACACTTGATGCTTATTATCTATCTGATAATGCAGCGTTTCTTAACCCCTTTTTTTCCACGGACCCCTTAGGAAATCAAGCACACTTTTAAGGACCCCCTTAATAAAAAAAACAGCAATAAATAGCACGGCGTGCGTAGCGATAGCGATTACGAGACTTTTGGTGGCATTTATTTATGATTGTTAAATAGTCCATAGATAAGTCTGCGGACCCCCATACATATATTATTATTGTTTTTTTGTCATATTATACATTTAATTTAATTTTTTTTTCTGAACTGTCAACATGTCAGCAGCCGACTTAATCTCCGGGCTTAGTCTGAAAACCAGCGCTGGGCTTTACTGACCTAGCACATGCTGAGACTGAGACCCATTGCCTCACTTTATTCTGTTTTGTATTGTTTTTTTTTAGTTACTAGCAATGTAATTCTTAGGATAAGTTTTTTAAGGCAATAAATAATATTCTGATTCTGATTCTGATTCTGATATGCTCGCGGACCCCCGGGGGTCCGCGGACCACAGGTTAAGAAACACTGTGATAATGTGACAAAATAATATCTATAGAAAAAAATACCGACTGGCTTGCCGTTGGGACAGCAAAGTCCTACAGTGGAAACCACGTCCAGGAAAGCGCAGGGGCCCCCGACTAGATGGACGGATAACCTCGTGAGTGTAGCGGGGAGTCAATGGATGCGGTCTGCACGGGATTCGCACTTTGTGGCGAGTTATGGGAGGCCTATGTTCAGCAGTGGACATCTGTGACTGACATAAAGATAGATATATAGATAAATATATTAAACACCATTGTAATGTCTATCCGGAATTCTAAGATCAAATTATTTCAAACTGGCACAAGTGAAATAAGACCTTATACTTACATATATACGGTTTTTTGAACCTTGTGCCAAAGTGACTTCATTTGATCTTAGAGATCGGACAGACTATAACTGTATTCTTGGCATATAAGAATCATGAAAGAAAAAACGGGCTCATGAGAAAAAAAACAGTTGCTAAAAGAAACTCCGTAAACACTGTCGAAGTAAACAGCGACAATCGGGATAATACGGGAATTAACATTCACCCAACGGGAACTTTTTACGGTCCTTTAAAGCCCAACTTTATTCAGTTCATCCGGAATAAGAGGAATTCATCCCAAAAGGATAATGGTGTGACGGTAACAAAATAAAAAGTTTCTTAAGAAGGGAAGCCTAAGGCTTCGCTAAGTTCTGTGATTAACTGACGAATCGGAACGACTCCCAACTTGAGGGTGCTTAACAACTATGTCTTATCTTTTATTATGATAAAAAATAAATATTGGTTGTCTGTAATGTCGGTATACGGACGATAATTTTACGTGATAACGTATGCCGGCCGATGGAATGGAAGAGGGATAGATACGTCACAAGCCGAACGCTTAGGCCGATCGTGCCTCTCTATCGCTTGTTCCGCGCTCTCGCTTGCACGCTCGGCTCAGGCGGAACGTGACAATGAGTCATGCTTTTCGTGCGTGCAGCCGGTATTTATCGATTTATAAGACGTTATTACGTCAAAAAAATGCTAGAGTTGTATCATTAAATTAAAACTTATATTTTGCCTTTTTGTCCGGCCGTATCTCTGTCCGTTCGCCCGTTTCTCTCTCAATCTACTTATCTATCTGTTTATTAGACATATACGAATGTTATACGAAAAGGATAATAACGTGGCGTTAACAAAATAAAAAGTTTCTTAAGAAGGGAAGGTTAAGTTCCGTGATTAGCTGACGAAGCGGAATGACTCCCAACTTGAGGGTGCTTAAGAACTATGTTTATCTTTTATTATGATAGATTTTTAATGCTGGCGACCTACGTGGCACACAGGCTGAATTAACAGCTCTTATACGACTTAGGTATTTCAGCTGTGGAAGGGTTGTATAAGTTCTTATATAGCATAGTGTGACTTGGGGAGTTGTATCATTAAATTAAAACTAGTATTTTTTTTTTAGTCCGTCTGGCCGTCTTTCTGACCGTCCGCCCTTTTCTCTCCTAATCTACCTATCTGTCTGTCTGTTTATTACACATGTACAAATGTTATCCTATAAGGATAATGGAGTGACGGTAGCAAAATAAAAAGTTTCTCAAGAAGGGAAGCCTGAAGGGCGTTTCGTTAAGTTCCGTGATTAGCTGACCAAGCGGAACGACTCCCAACCCAACTCGAGGGTGCTTGAGAACTAGTAGATTTTATAAGATTTCTTTTTCTACGGCATCCATGGGTTTCGTTCATGGGCTAACGTTGTTCGTCCTTTAGTGACGTGTTATACAAAGAATGTATAACGAGGGTTTTTTTTCTCGTTTTGATGTTTATCTTTCACTAGCTGCACCGCGCGCTATTACCCGCTTATCCCACGGGAACACAAAAAAACACCGGGATAAAAAGTAGCCTTTATGTCAATCTACCATGGATTAACAAAAGTCAGCTAGCTTCATACCAAAATCAGTCAAAATTGGTCTAGCTGGTTGAACGTGAAGAAGTAACAAATACAGCGTATATATTTGATATAACTGCAAACTTTACGGGGTCTTAGTATAGGCACTTATCGATATATTATCTATCTCTCATTACAAACTGACATTGGCAAAAACCAGGAGCTGCCATTCCAGGATTAACGAACTTGGAAGTATTGAAGCAACCTCGTACAACACGATAGATATCCACCTAATCACCTTAATTAATAAAAGGGATTATTAAAAGCGCCTAAGCAAATGTAAGAGCAATTGTGCTTTTGGTCTAATCATTACATTTCCGACAGGGTCATCAATGTCATCATGAATTACTTACTCACTTTTCAATTTTTTTAGGGATAATTCCCAGGATGAAAACTATCCTATGTCCTTCCTCGAATCTTAAACTATCTCCATGCCAAATTTCATCACAATCGATTCAGCGGTTTAAGCGTGAAGAGGTAACAGACAGACAGACAGACACACTTTCGCATTTATAATATTATTAGTATATTAGTATGGATTATCTATCTCTCAATCTGTCATCTACCTGCCAGCCTGCTGTTTGAAATTAAACCACAGAATAGATAATAGTACAAGTACAGAAGGCACACTGCTTTGATCTTTACAAAAGCCGCTTTTTTTAGCCAAAAAAATATGATTTATGGCCCTTCTAAAGTCGTCGTCCCCAGCGCAAGCCAAACGGAACGTTAAAGCTGCGTGCCAACGGTGAAAATGAATTGTCTCGCTTGCCGCGTCGCCGAGAGCGAGGGCTGTCAACGACTAAAAATAAAAATGTATTTCCCATTCAATTCATTTATTTCTGGCATTCAATATAGAGAGCAATATATTTATATTCTTCATAAATTATATTTATTATTTCATTATTTAACTATAAAATACCTAATCAATCTCAGAATTTGGACGAATTGAATCCACCACCAGGCCGCAAAACATTTTAGCTTTATTTTTAAACATTTTAATACGTATAATATAATAAAATAAATAATGCAACGAATGCGTTACCTTAACATGCAATTAAATTCTTGAGCTTAATTTTGTTTTTGCTTAGTTGTCCGATATTTATTTATTCATATATATTCATCACTACATACCTAGTATAAAACAAAGTCGTTTCTTGCTGTCGGTCTGCCCCTATGTACCTATGCTTAGATTTTTAAAAATACACACGGCGCGTACCGTGCGAAGCCGGGGCGGGTCGCTTGTAACAAATAAAACATGTACAAAGGCGAACTTATCCCTATTAGGGATCTCTTCTAATACATTTATTGTAACTCATTATTATATATTTTATATACTTACCTATCAAACTATCACTCAATCGTTTATTCATTACTGGTAATTTTACAAACGTGATATCAAATATTATTATAAAAACCTCTATGATTGTTGATTTAGTAGTAGACATACGTATTTTACTAGAATTTAAATTGACAAATAGCAGCAAATAATCAATTCAAAATTACATAAGTACTTAACAATTAAAATTGGAAGTAGATACACCTGCAATATGTTTTTTATTATTATTCAGTAACTAATTATTATATATTATGTTCATTTTCTTACCTTTCGGCATCCTTCGGACATGTTGGGAGAGCGAAAAACGCGTGATTCCAAATCCGATCATTATTCCTACAATCCGCTGCGATACAATATCTTTTCGCTTTCTTTTTACTCATTTAAACACTAAACGTAAACAGATGAATGCGGAACGTTCACTTGACGTAAATAATGAGCGAGACGCGCGCGAAAACCGTGGAGGTACGTGTGTTCCGAGACAGAGCGTGTCAGCCACTGAATAGGACGCATGCATGCGGCCACCGGCATGTACTTGTAGCGGGAAACCTTAATCGCGGAGTGCGCCCCGCCTGATTAAACACACGTCTTTAGAAATGTTATCCCAAAAGAATAATTGCGTAATGGTAACAAAATAAAAAGTTTCTTAAGAAGGGAAGTCTTAAGGGTGCTTAACTAAGTTCTGTGATTAGTTGACGTCTCGCAACTCGAGGGTGCTTATGAACTACTCGATTTGACAAGCATTTTCAAAGGACAGGGTTTAGTAAATGGCGTTTACGACATCAAATGCGGTATAAGGTATGTTTGGGGATTGAAAGGTATCCTTTGGCACAGTGGATCTTCCAAACTCAAGGAAAGTTTTAAGGAGTCTTTTTGATTTCTAGTTAGGGGTTAATGACGTCATAATTTTTTTGATAAGATTTTGATATTAATTTTTGAGAATTACGAGGTTTAGGTAAAATTTATTGAGAATTTTCTTTAGAATCAATCATCTTCATCGTATCTTTACGATGTTTGCGAAATTTAAGAGTTTTGTAAGCTTTCATATATTTTTAACCCCCGACGAAAAAAGAGGGGTGTTATAAGTTTAACATGTGTATCTGTGTATCTGTGTATCTGTGTATCTGTGTATCTGTGTATCTGTGTATCTGTGTATCTGTGTATCTGTGTGTCTGTCTGTGGCATCGTAGCGCCCAAGCGGATGGACCAATTTAAGTGCGGTTTTTTTTAATCGAAAGACTTTTACGTCGAGATGGTTCTTAGCTATGTTTGGTGGAAATAGGACCAGTAGTTTCCAAGATATTCAGCTTTAATTGGAACAAGTGACGAGATCTCAGCCAATAATGAAGTCAATATTTCGAAATATTGGCTAAATGTTAAGTTTTGTTAGCATTTTCTATATGACTCACTAATTGAGGGTCTCATGATGACCAGCTAGTTGTTAATGGATCTCAGCCAATATTCAAGCCAAGAATTCCAAATTTTGGATAAATTATTAAGTTTTATTAGAATTTTCTATATCACTCAATAAATGAAGGTCTCATGATGACCAGCTAGTTGTTAATGGATCTCAGCCAATATTGAAGCCAAGAATTCCAAATTTTGGATAAAATGATAAGTTTTATTAGCATTTTCTATATCACCCAATAAATGAAGGTCTCATGATGACCAGCTAGTTGTTAATGGATTTCAGCTAATAATGAAGCCAAGGATTCCAAATTTTGGTTAAATGTTAAGTATTATTAGCATTTTCTATATGACTTACTAAATGAAGGTCTCATGATGACCAGGTAGTTGTTAATGGATCTCAGCCCATATTGAAACTAAGGATTCCAAATTTTGGTTAAATGTTAAATATTATTAGCATTTTCTATATCACTCAATAAATGAAGGTCTCATGATGACCAGCTAGTTGTGAAAGGATCTAAGCCAAGAATTTCTAATGTTGGTTAAATGTTAAGTTTTATTAGCGTAATCAAGAGATTAATAAATTTTTGACAGTACTATAATTTGGTACCATGGAGCTGAAGATGGTCGTAGGAACTCCTAAACAGCACAAGATAAACCCATGGTGTTTGGGCTCGTCTGATTGTTCTTGATGAGCAATTAACATTTGTGTAAGAAAGTACAGTCAATAATAAAACCGAGTCTCAGAAAAACTTGTATGACAAAAAAAGAAGTATTATAATTTCTGTCACAGTACTGGGTCACTGTTTTTAACTTTCGGAATTCAGCTAAAGCTGAATTGTTATTAGGACTATTGAACAGGTTCCTTTGATTGCAATAGCAACACCCTGCAAGATTTTAACGCGACTAAATGACACGTAAGCTTTAGCAAAAGTACTCTTGCCTAAGTGAATAACAGCTTTTTAGGATTTTGTAGTTTGTGTCAGTCTGTCCACAGCTTAGCTCAGAGACATAGTGGTTAAATACATTTTTAAAAACAAATCTTTGTGTACATTCCCTACACGTAACAAAAGTGGGAATGTTTATCCTATGGTGTGGGGTATCGATGATTAGGTCTCTTAAAACTAAAGTTAAGTTGCCTAGCACCAACTGCAATTTTTATGGAGCTAAGTAAGCCACCCTTACCGTATTTGGGTCCTGTAGAAAAGAAACCTGGTTCTGTTTTAGGCCATAAGTAGCAGGTTCTTGCTACTCATGCAGTGCATTTAAAGTATATATTTTGATTGTCTTGGCTAATAACTTCGCCATTTTGCTATTATAAGCATTAACTAGTCTGACTTTAACGATTTTTTCCCAGAATGTTGCTTCATCATCATCATCATCATCTCAGCCATAGGACGTCCACTGCTGAACATAGGCCTCCCCTTTGGACTTCCATATATACCGGTTGGAAGCGACCTGCATCCAGCGCCTTCCGGCGACCTTTACAAGGTCATCTGTCTATCTCGTAGGTGGACGTCCTACGCTGCGCTTGCTGGTCCGAGGTCTCCACTCGAGCACTTTACTATTGAAATCAAAATATATCCTAACTTCAATCTTAGAGAGGACGGCATTCATTACCACTGGCTTGGGATCCTGTTGTACCTACCTACATATAGTCAAGGATCAAGCTCGACGAAAGATTGGAAACCTTGGACCTTAAACGGTGTAAAACAAAAATAGTGTCAAAAGAAGAAAATTCCGGAACGAAACTTCTGTTTGTTTAAAAAATATGAAATAAAAATAAAATTAAAAATTTAAAAAACCCCCGACATGACAACCAATAAAAAGAAAGAAATAAAACCTACGAAATGTGCCTATACAATGAACAGTAGAAAAAGAATCCAAGCTTCGTTGCGTCGGGGGACCGCTAAGTAAATGAAATGCAATGTACTGAAAATCGTAAAGTGGGAAGCCCAAATGCATACATGCAATTCTGCGTTGAAAAATATATTTCATTTCATTTAGGTACTTAGCGGTCCCCCGAACGCAACGAACCTTGGATTCTTTTTCTACTGTTCATTGTATAGGCACATTTCGTAGGTTTTATTTCTTTCTTTTTATTGGTTGTCATGTCGGGGGTTTTTTAAATTTTTAATTTTTTATATGTAAGCCGGGATTTCTGAAATTAAACCGCAGAACCCACTGCACAAAAATAATGCGTGGAGTCCCTCCGCGCGGAAGAAGTGAAACTTCGTAATGTGGAAATGAAAATAGGAAGGAGTAGAAATTGATTTTTAGTGAACTCATATTGTTTCTTTAAGACAAACTTCTTCACTCTCGCTCTGTCTCTTTCTATAACCCTTCCCCAGGAGCGTTAAACGTTTACCACAACAGTGCTTTCCTACCCCCTCCACGGTAGCGTTAAACGTTTAACGCAACCGTTAAACGTTTAACGCAACCTTGTTGTAAGTCGCATTAGAAGTTTCACTTCAATATTTATTCGATATCCACACGATTTGACATAAGTTACAAGGATCGCGTGCACAGTGCACACCCGTCTAATAATTCGTCCATTCTCTCCACACCTTTTTTCCCCTTCGGGGGCAATTGAGCCCACTCACAACTCAGCCCGCGGGCTCAGTTGACCTCTAAAATATATGTTGGGGGCGACTCGGCCTACAAGGTCAACTCAGCCCGCGGGCTGAGTTGACCACAGTCTACCGGCAGAGGGACAACTTAGCCCGCGGGCTGAGTTGACCACAGTCTACCGCCAGAGGGACAACTTAGCCCGCGGGCTAAGTTGACCACAGTCTACCGCCAGAGGGACAACTCAGCCCGCGGGCTGAGTTCTATATTCATACTCATATATATTATATGAGTATGAATAGTATTTTAATGCTAATATCGGCTCCATAGCTCTCCATTAGTCCTACCGTGCGAACGAAAGTCCGAGGCCTGCATATAACTTAAAACTGTAGTCGTCTGAGCCCCTGGGCTGAGTCAACCATATAACTTTAAACTGTAGTCGACTGAGCCCGTGGGCTGAGTCAACCATATAACTTAAAACTGTAGTCGACTGAGCCCGTGGGCTGAGTCAACCATATAACTTTAAACTGTAGTCGACTGAGCCCGTGGGCTGAGTCAACCATATAACTTAAATGTAGTCGACTGAGCCCGTGGGCTGAGTCAACCATATAACTTTAAACTGTAGTCGACTGAGCCCGTGTGGGCTCAGTCGACCCCTTAGCCAATTTCTGGGCCGAGTTGCCCCCGAAAAAATAAATGTAGTCAACTGAACCCGCGGGCTGAGTTGAGAGTGGGCTCAGTTGCCCCCGAAGGGCATTTTCCTTTCATGCATCATCTGACGTTCCGTTATAAAGCCTGACCAGAAGTATATGAGGATGCATATTGCGGAATTTCACTGGAACTAATTTCTAACACTGGCAATGATTTTATGATGGTTTGTCAACAATGTCAATGTCATTCGTAGTGATTTCTTTATAAGACAAATATTTAAAAATATCTAAAGTAAATACCGAAAACCATTTAATCATGAACGTTATATTATAAATAAAGTGTACACATGTGTACTACACGAAAAGCAGTCAGGTTAAGAGTGCATTTTATTAAATCAAATTACGAGGTAACACAGTGGAACTGACAGGTATTTAAACTAATGTCATTGTAGTGGTTGCGATTGGTTGCAAATTTGTTGCCATATAAGTCTTATAAATAGCGCCCTCTTGACAATCCTCATATATTTCTGGTGAGGCTTTACATGAAGTTTCGTTACATAGTTTATAAGATAATTAACTCGATACATATGTCTGCACATGACTCAATACGTGTACATAACTCTAAGAACTTTATCATATTTAATTGATGTTCTGTTCGTAGTTAGTTTCCCGTGAGTGTTACTTGGAAGTCGCATTAGTGTTAATGTGGGTATGGCGACGGTCGAGGGTCGCGATTAATCGCACATGAGCAACCAATGATATGCGTGATTCTGCAGAAGATAAAAATGCTTACATTACTATGACAGACAGGGAATATAGAAACCGTGAAAAAAATGTCGCAACATACTGATTGAATTTGCATAAAATAATGCAAATATCATTTTGATATATACTATTATTATTAATAATAAAATGATAAATAAATACCTAAATATAGGACAACCTCACACAAATCGATCTAGTCCCAAATTAAGCTCAAGAAGGGTTGTGTTATGGGTACCTAGAAGACCATATACATACTTAATATAGATAGATTTATACTTAAGTACATAGAACAACCATGACACAAGCACAAATATTCGAGTTCATCAAACAAATAGTTGGGATTCGAACCCGGGACCGCCGGCTCAGTAGGCAGGTGCTCTACAAACTGCGCCAAAAGCGTCGTCAAAAATTATATTATAATATATAATTATAATTATAGATATCAGAAGACTTCACACAAATTGACCTAGTCACAAATTTAGCTCATGGAGGCATGTGTTATGTGTACTAGACAACGATATATATCGCACGCCTAGATCTAAACAGTATCAACTCAAAAAAACATTTTTTTCAGAAATCACAAAAAACTAATTTTGGCGTTTATGCATGATTTAGGAATCTGATTTTTAGAAAACTGACTTAAAGATTCATGCCCGAGGCGATCGCTATCAAAAATGTTGTTGTTAATGAATAATTACTAGATATAAATGATGATTTTCAAGTTGATTCGGTTTAGTGTGCTAATTTCTGTATTATTTTGTGTATAATTTTGAGTTGAAACCCTTTTGTCGGTTCTTTTTAAGTTGTTGCATCTTATATATTTGAACATAGTACTTATTGATTCAATAAAAGTGTATTTTCATTTTCTTCTTTTAGGTTGAATTCATACGACATAATAATTGTTTAGTAGAGTTTTGAACAACCAGACACTACAATTGGTAGGTTCTGTTTTACCGCAATAGAAACTGGATTTTGACACACTTTCAAATCATTAATATCTCTAGCTGTTTTAATTATTTTTATTGGCATTGGCTTGATTCGTTTTGATCAAAAGAAAATCAATTATCACCAACATCTGAATCAGAAAGATCACTTTCATCAGAGCCTGGCACTAGTCAATGTTTTTGATTCACTGCATCAAAAGAAAGAAAAAGTCGGGTCAGCAATCGAATCATCTACATCACTTTCATCGCTACGAACAGGTGATACATAATATTCAATTCGCTTATTTGTGTGATATCGCGTAAAAAATCGATAAAAAGAATTATCATTGCTTTTTTAATTATTTCTTAATTTGATACAAATGACTGAATCACGTATGCGTCCACGTGGTCACGTACACGTGGTGTGGTGTTATTATATTTTCCTTTTAGTAAGTTTATAAGTAAACGTGAAAAAAAGTTTTCCACGCCGCTTCATAGTTCTTAAAAAAAGAAGCAAACGATAAGAGTACAGAAATATCGATAACGTGGGTAGGTACCATAAAAACTGTATTAACTCGAAAATATGTAAAAGTAAGCGTAACTAGCGACATAGTTCGTTACCCATATTCCATTATTATTAAGATAATTATACAATAATTCGCTATTTTTCGAATTAATAATCCAATGCGCTTTATTTCCGAAGAAATATTAAGGGACAATCATACACAAATCGACCTCGTCCCAAACTAAGCAAAGCTTGTACTATGGGTACTAGACGACAATATACATAATATATAAATACATATATAGATAACATCCATGACCCAAATCCAAATATATCACAAAATATTTCTTCACCTAGTATTCTAAACTGTTTTAACTAGAAATACAACAAGAAGTATTTGTGAAATAATCGACATCTAACCATTAAAAGCGTATCAATTCAAAATAATCAACATCAAGTCATTTTTATAAGTCAACTAAACTTTAGCAAGTCGACTAAACACCTGTAATATGACCCTATTCAAGCAAATAAATGATTTATGATTTATGAAATAACACTATATTGCTGAATTGATTTACGTGTACAATGCCCAGTGTCCGCCCAGCAACTAACAATACTGCGGTTTAGATGGCACTGACGAGATGCAAAATAAATCAGTAAAAGGTACTTAAAGTGCTGTCATTCGGTGTGCGCTTAAGATATTGTTGCGCCGGTTTTTGTGGCTTATGCGGCTTGATTTGCAGAATCCGAATATGCAGCTAACTAAAAAATGAACTTTTGTGAGTTAATACTGTTTAGATCTAGGCGTGCGATATGTTGCAGTCAAAAGTGTGAACTGGTCAAAAGGACTTTTAACCGACAAAAACAGGCAAAACTGCTTTTGACTAAGCGTGTTGGTTAAAAGTAGTTTTGCCTGAAAATCATTGGTTAATAGTACTTTTGACTGAACAAAAGGAGCGTTTTTTTAACTAAGAAAAAAAAAACTAATCTAACCTTACCCGGCCGAGTCGGATCTGCTCTGAATTAGTCAAAAGTGCTTTTGTCGAGTGCCTGCGGTCAAAAGTACTTTTGACTGATAGTAACAGTCAAAAGTACTATATTAACCAATGATTTTCAGGCAAAACTAAGTACTTTTGACCAACACGCTCAGTCAAAAGCAGTTTTGCCTGTTTTTGTCGATTAAAAGTCCTTTTGACCAGTTCACACTTTTGACTGCGACATCCATACTAATATACTAATACTAAACTAATAATATTATAAATGCGAAAGTGTGTCTGTCTGTCTGTCTGTCTGTTACCTCTTCACGCTTAAACCGCTGAACCGATTTAGATGAAATTTGGTATGTAGATAGTTTCAGTCCCGGGGAAGGACGTAGGATACTTTTCATCCCGAATAAATTTAGTGTCCCCGTGGGATGAGCGAGTAGCACCGCGGGGCACAGCTAGTATATACTTATATAGATACGATAAAACACTTGTTAGGCTATACATAACTCGAATGACACGTCAACATAAATGGAGATATGGTAATGTCAATATTCGGTAGAAATACCCGATAACAGCGTGGAGGTGCGACCGCCATCATAAATAATCATAATTATCTCTGATGAGAACCTTACCCTTACCACGAGTTGACGTGACCGCACTCGCTAGTGACAGCGTAAACGATGTGTATGGAGAATAGTACAGCGCCCTAGCGGTTACTTTGTAGAACTGCATGCTGTGATGTTCAATTCTACAGCATACTGTAATCATAATCATAATCATAATCAATTTATTTGTAAAGCCAATTTACATGTCAGTTTTCATTGCATACACAGATTGAAGATTTAACATTCAGTGAGTTTATATAATCCTTATAACTTAAGCATATTCAATTAGTTATCATCATCATCATCAGCCCGGAGTCGTCCACTGCTGGACATAGGCCTTCCCCAGTTCGCGCCACCATACCCGGTCCTCAGCTTTCCGCATCCAACCGCTTCCCGCCACTCTTTTTAGGTCGTCGGTCCACCTGGCGGGAGGCCGTCCTACAGGGCGTGTCGTTCGTGGTCTCCACTCTAGAACTCGTCTGCCCCATCGACCATCGGCTCTACGACAAATATGCCCCGCCCACTGCCACTTCAACTTGCATATCTTAAGGACTATGTCGGTCACTTTGGTTCTCCGTCGGATCTCCTGGTTCCGGATTTTGTCCTTCAGAGAAACTCCGAGCATAGCCCTCTCCATAGCTCGTTGAGCAACTTGGAATTTGTGGACGAGGCCTTTTGTTAGTGTCCACGTCTCGGCCCCATAAATAAGGACCGGAAGGACGCACTGGTCGAAGACTTTGGACTTAAGGCACTGGGGCAGTGATGATGACTGAAAAATATGGCGCAACTTCCCATATGCTGCCCAGCCCAACCTGATTCTTCTGTCAGCTTCCTTGTCGAAGTTGTTTCTACCTAGCTGGACCATCTGGCCTAGGTACGTGTACTCTTTAACAACTTCGATGCTAACATTATCGACGGTGATCGGTATTGGGTCTACGAATGAATTGAACATAACTTTAGTTTTATCCACATTCATTCCCAGACCCACCCGTCTGGAAGAAACATTTAGGCTCCGCAACATCTCCGACAAGTCCTCCAGCGATTCAGCCAAAATGACTATGTCGTCGGCGAATCGGAGGTGTGAAATATATTCACCGTTTATATTGATGCCCCGTCCATTCCAGTCCAGTGTTTTAAATACGTCCTCCAGAGCGTTCGTGAACAGTTTCGGAGAGATAACGTCTCCCTGTCTCACTCCGCGTTGCAATGGGATTGGACGCGTCTGGACATCCTGGATTTGGACGGTCATCGTAGCGGCTCTATATAAGCATTTCAGCACCTCGATGTATCGCCAATCGACTTGGCATCGCTGAAGCGACTCAAGAACGGCCCAAGTTTCGATGGAGTCGAAGGCTTTTTCGTAGTCCACAAACGCAAGGCAAAGAGGGCGATTGTACTCCTCGGTCTTCTGTACAATCTGCCGTAAGGTGTGAATGTGGTCCACGGTACTGTAGCCTTTTCGAAACCCGGCCTGTTCCGGAGGTTGGAAGTCGTCGAGCCTTCGGGCGAGACGATTTGAGATGACTCTCGAGAACAGCTTATAGACGTGTGATAGCAATTAGTTATAACAATAATAAATAAAAAAAAAAAAAAAAATAACAATAGAAGTCCAATAAAAAAATAAATCAATTAGCTGTCAAGTATATAAAATAATTAGTTGAATTTCAATCGAAGCATCCATGTGGTCTTTTTTTTTTAACATGATTCCTTGGTCATCATAAACTCGTCATAACTGTAGCTACTTATATTAATAATATTTGCGGAATATGATTGTCATGAAACGTAGAAAATATTTTGTAATATATACTTATATTTTGAGATATTATGAGGATTCTAAAAACGATTACCTACATTTTTTTTTTATAAAATAAAACGTAAAATTTGCATACCTTTGAAGTCACGTATTATGTGACGTCAACGCAAATTTTACGATATAAAAAAAATATTGAAATTGCTTTTAGAATCCTTATAATTTAACAAAACAGTAATTGTATAACAACTATGAACTTAAACGCATTTTTTCACGGTTAAAATGGCAAATTACTAATCGTCTCCATACAAATATTGGCACCCATAACATAATTATTATGACGTCACGATTAGGTGGCCATTTATATGAAGCGTTTTTAGCGCTCCGTATCAATGTTGAACTTTGACGGTAATTTTTTCGCTATTTCTTCGTCCCTTTTTTCGTTAATAAATGCACTTTCCTCCATTTCCATATTTTAAGCACTTTATATACACAAATTTCAAAATTATACAAACGATTGACACATCAGCAGTCAACACACACGCGCAAGCGCCCAGAAATTACACCCTCTCCATCCGTCTTACGCTTTTTCGATCAGGCTACGGATCAGACGCGAGTTTAACATTTTTTACCCATCTAAAAAAAGTGCCAAGCGCCGCTAAAGAAGTTTTCACTACAAAAACATTTTCGTCACGTCAATTGTTCATACAAATCGCCTACGCAGTCGATAGCGAGTACTGTCACTGTAAACCCAAGGGCGGGAACTGTGCCCTTACTATGAGCTTACAGAGACAGTAGTTGCTACAGAATTGTAGTTCTACAAAGTAACTATATTGCATTAGTATCTATATTGCGTGTCGTGACGCCTAGAGACCTTCTACATCTCTGAAAAAATCACTTTATTTTATATAATTTTTAGTGTAGACATTGATTTGGAGAAACTTGTACATCTCCTCTAACATATATGTTTCAATTACCTAGTTATAATATAATTGTATTAGTTTTTAAGTATAATTTACGAAAAAATGACTTACTGTTGAGTTTCTTTCGGCTTTCTTCTCAACAGCGGTCTCCTCTTGCGAAATGCCGGAAGACTCACAATCTGACTTGTAAAAGTGCCCTTGTGGCCTACTTACTGAATAAATTATTTCATTTCATTTCATTTCATTTCATTTCATAGGGGCGGTGTACTATTCCCCATACAAATCGTCTACGCTGTCACTAGCGAGTAGGTCACGTGAACTCATGTTAAGGGTTGGGACCCTTCGTGAACGATCGCGCGTATATTAATTTCTGCGCGGCAATATATCCCGGTTATATGACTTATGTTATGTATCTATAAATTATTTGTTCTGTTTCGGAATGGGAGGTCGGAGGGCGGTGCTTTATATAGGGGACCTAGTTTGCGACGTGCCAAAGGGTTTTTATGTCACCCTAGGCCGTAAGTGGAATTTACTGCCCGCTACGCGGGGAGACAATCTTACTTCCTAGCCAAGGCAAGATGTGAAACTTTAGACTAACTATGGGCGGTAATTCGTAAAGCCCATGATCGCATTTGTATGGCACTCTCCTTCGGTTCGTGTCAGAAACACTTGCGATCGGGGACATTCGCAAATTCACCGCCCTACTAATATTTAATCGTAAGTTGTAATCTAATACATATTTCAAAACATTTATTTAGTTTTTGTTTAGATTTACGCTAGCAGACATTATGCTTTAATAAATAAATATTTGGATGTAGTACATCGTTACTATCAATTTTCAACCAATGGTGTAGATCATAAAGTTTGACGACACGTTTGTCGCAGTTCGCAGACACCTGCCTACTGTGCCGGCGGTCCCGGGTTCAAATCCCGGCCGGGGCAAATATTTGTGTGATAAACTCGAATATTTTGTTCTTGGGTCATGGATGTTAAATATATGTATATATGTATTTATATATTATGTATATCGTCGTCTAGTACCATAAGCTTGTACAGCTTTGCTTGTTTGGGACTATGTCGATTTGTGTATGATTGTCCCATAATATTTATTTATTTATTTATAAAGTCAGAACCTTTACAACAGATGGCGCTACGATTCCACCGTAAGACATAAAAAGAAACCGGCCAAGTGCGAGTCGGTATCCTATCTTAACTAACCCGGCCGTTAAGTTTGCACGGGGTATCTATGTCGCCGGATACAAATGAGGTGCAAAGTTAACGCAACCGAGTTCTCCAAATAATATTATAATTATGATTTAGTAAAGGACTTTTCATCACACTCTCATAAACAATGGTTTACATACTAGAAAAGCGAGCGGTAAGTCGTAAATTACGCCCTAGGGCGGTAAGTAATTTTTATCACACTTTAAGGGTTTACATGCTAGAAGGCGGCCGGCATGCCGGAAGGCGGAAAACCGTGTGGAGTGGAGAGCTTTGGTGCAACAGATAACGGCCTCAAATGGTCACGACCCTCAGTCATGAGGAAGCGAGGAAGAAGAGAAGAAGAAGATGCTAGAAAACCAGGCGGTAAGTCGTATATTACGCCCTAGGGCAGTAAGTCGTATATTACGCCCTAGGCTTTTGTTTTATTTCCTCCAAAGTGTGATGAAAAACGTAGCACGTGACCCTGGTGGTAAAGGCTCGCCTTCGGCTTCGGGCTTCTAATGGACACTGGTTTGTAATTCCTCATTTACCACTCTTGTTACGTAATGTACTATTATTTTTTATCAGTAATAAACCCGCTGTCTATCAGTGCGCCAGTATTTCATTCATTGCTACCAACCCTCGTAGAGTCAACCAATTTGATTTCTAGGCCACTATAGAACATTGTCACAATTACAATGATATGAGATTGCAAGCGGCTTTCATATTGACGTATACTGTGACAAGGTACGAAATGGCCTAGGAATCAAATTGATTGACTGTAGGTACATCTATCTCAGTGGCGACGACTCGACTTGCGCGTTGCACAAAAGTGACATGGCTTCAGTGATTGGATTTGGGAATTTGTCCGTTTTCGATCACAATACCCAGGAGTGGGAGATTATCTATAGTCGCTTAGTGCAGTTTGTTAAGAGGCCTTATTCCTTTAAAAAAAACATATTATGACAAATATATTGATAATTTCAACCAACTTTTTAAAGTGAATAATACTTTTATCTGTTTTGTGTCTGAAAGTAACATACCTACTTAGGAGTTCTAGAAAGTAACATAGTTATCTCATGCTTTCTTTGCGTGCAGTCAACATTAAGTTGAAAAAACCAGTTTTCCGCGTGAATTTAGTCAATTTCGAGTAGTTTTTGAAACAAAAATGATCAATGAAAACTTCAAATTGTAGGTTTCAAATATGAACCAATTAATATCATCATAATCATATCCCTGTTCTAAGTAGTAACATCGATAAAATGTTAAGAAACGTGCTTGATCAAAGAGAAAGATGTCTAAAACAATCAGCGTTTTTGAACGGATAAAGAGCCTTATAAATAAATAAATAAAATATCAGACAACCTCACAAATCGATCTATTTAGTGCTAAATTAAGCTCAAGAAGGCTTAAGTTATGGGTACTAGGCGACGATATACATACTTATGAAGATAAATATGACCCAAGCACAAATATTCTAGTTCATCACACAAATATTTGCCATGGCTGGAATTCGAACCCGGGTCCGCCGGCTCTGCCTACCGAGTGCTTACAAACTATGCGTCGTCAAAGTTAAATGCATTGAAAAATTAAACACGGGTCGGCAGTGGTTTACTACTGACGTTTATATGAGACGCGCACGCACACTAGGGTGGGTCATTTTTTTTTTCTTTAATTTCTAACGGGCACAGTTGAAAAAAGGTGCCATTTAGTGCCATTAATGGATACATAATATTTTTTTTTTTTATATTTCCGTTTTATTACCTCCGGATTACTCCAGAAAAAAGTTCCTAATGTAGGGAGCACTAAAAAAAAGTGGCCTTGTATATTATTATTTTTTTGTTGTATCTCGTTTGTGATGCCCTACTTATTATACTCAGAATAAAAATACATTAAAATATTGGACCCAATTTAAAATAATGAAACCAGACTTCAACGCTCATTTAATATGGGCATTTCTATACTAACTTAAAAATAGATCCGGAGGCAAAATATCAACATCAATTACAATGCAATTTGGGTGTTTAGTTTATATCATTATTAGTTAAAAAAATTTTGCTATGCCTAAAGAAATAAAAGTATTATTTTTTCCCATACAAAAGTGACCCACCCTAACGCACACATGCATACATACATATCAAAGAGTATTACTTGCCTTTCGTAGTTCTAGGTCAACGGAAAATACCCTTTAAATGTTGATACCCTTGAGTGTCAAAATAATACGCTTTTATAAACGGCTTCTTCTTTCTTCTTTTTTTGATATTATCTTAGAAGTATTCTTACCTTAATTTTTACTTTAGCGATATCAAACCTCGCACCACTAGCTCGTACAGCCATGACTTGTAGAGAAGACCGAGAGATTTTGAATCAGGCGATTTGAAACAACGTCCATTTCTCGGTATCTACTTATATCCGTTAGTGAGCCAGCGAAACGCTATTTAGACGCGTCCCACCGAACATGGGCCCCTTAGTGTCCCTCCTTGGTTGATTAACGGATGTAGATCCGCCAAATTGACGTTGTTTCAATACACGTCGGTTTCAAAACCCCTCTAGCTCCCTAATTTTCAACGCAGCCAAACATTTAAATCACGTTTAGTGTATCCATATTAATAAAATTGGTACAAACTCGTTCGTGTAATTTTTTACGTTAAAACTACACTTACATCAACGCCTTTTATAAATACATAGTAGGTCAAGAAATCGAGTCCTGTGACAGTAAGATGAGCAAAAGGGTCCATTTATCGTCCCTTGAGAACTGAACCCTAAAAAGTAAAAACCCGAGGTCTCTATAAAGTTACCACAGAACTATTAAGAAAACCAACAACAGTTAATCCCTAAGCGAGCTTAAATCGCCACCGTTACCACCAAATATGCCACCAAGTTCCACTAATTTAATTCAAAAAGAGATCAACGAAGTATCAAACTCGTATGCACTTACGCTCTTTTGGATAGCAAATGCGTTTACTTTAAGGCTCCTTGAGGAGCCTCTGGGCGTCGGCGTTGAAGTTAAACGGTGTAAAAATAAACAGAAATAAAGTGAAATCGCCCGCGAAATAAGTTCTTCGCTTTATGAGCTACCGACTCATTTGCTTTTATACATTGTGTTTGTGTGGGTGTAAGTGCAAGGTAAACAGTGTAACTAGAGATGAGTGATAAATTGTGTCACCGTGAAATAACCTAAATTAAATATTTTATCTATCCAAATATCATAAACCCTCCACGATGCGTTCAAGAACCGCACATTATGACCACCATAAAAATAGACTGTTTTGTTAGAGCAAATTTCTTATCTGTAAAAATTTTATTATTGCTAAATCGATTTCGATAATATTATTTATTCAAATTTCGAACGTCTCTTAAAAACAAAGAAATTTGATTTGACCTCTATTCTAATATCAGTCAACATGACGTTTAGTTCGAAATGAATTATCAGTTTGGGACAAAATGTCGCAGTCGCACGTAAGTAAGATATCGAATGACATGATAGTTAGCGCCGACTCTAGTTTTTCTCTGAATAAAAATAAAAAACTATGACAGCTGCCAAAAAACTTCATTACCGCCATTACCGGGTAATGTTTGTGTGACTCCTGAATGCATCATTGAGGCTTAATGATATGTGGCTAGATAAAGTAGCGTATGTAACTGTACATAATAAGCCATTAAAACACCGTGTGATGTTATTATGAAACTTGCCTTCGGCTCGTTTCATAAACCCACACTCGTGTTTAATACCCTTAATTATGTACAGTCACATAAACTACTATTAAGCACACCCGACACAGGTAGCTGGTCATTATGGCATGAGACCCTCGTTCAATGAGTGATATATAAAATCCTACTTAAACCACCTAAAACTGAACATAAATAAAAAATTTGGAATTCTTAGCTTCAATATTGGCTGAGACCTTGTCACTTGTTCCAATTAAAGCTGATTCAGTTTTATGAAATTTTTCGAAATATCTTGGGAACTACTGGTCCTTTTTCCACCAATCATAGCTAAGAACAAGCTCAATGGACAAGTCTTTCGATAAAAAAACGCACGAGAACGAAACTTCGATTTGTATAACACAGTCACGTTAAACTTAACGTAATCGGGTTACGTTAAAAAATACTACTAACATAAATAATTTATGATACATTTTGTAATGTATAATTTTTTTTTAAGCTTTGGTCCAATGGTTTGGTCAATGGTCTATTATATTACTAACATAGTATGGATCGACAAAAATCCGATATAATTGATTTTTAAAGAAGGATTTATGTGTATACGGTGTGGAACGAAACGAAGTTCTCGGCGAAATTGACATTTTTTACATATTTATCTCACAAAGAAGTATCCGAATCTGACAGTGTCATCTTCTTCAAGTAATAGCTTGTTTCGTGAAAATACTGCGTGTCAATTTGAATAACAAACAATTAGCGAAGCAGCAATATTATTGTGGTAGTTTTTTTTTACAATTATTACAAGTTTGCACACAAATAGGAAATATAAAAGTAAATAATTACAATAAGACGTAAAAAACAAGGGGAAAGGTAAGTAGAGAAATGGTACCGTACAACCCTACTATACCATATTTCACGTGTTATTGTTTCGCAAATGTGTTCTAAACATCCTAATCTCCGTAGCAACCGTAGAAGGAAAACGCAGAAACTAAAAACCCGATTAAGTTAAGTATGTACCTCGTTTGCACGCAACGCTTTAGTTAGCAAGTGCCAACTTGTTCCAACCGGATAATATACAGTGTGCGCTAATGCGCTTACTACCTTCTTGTATGGGTAGATCTTTGCCTGAGGGCAGTTCCTTATCGGTTGCGGCTTGATGTCTGCTGCCCCATAATGTCCCATATGCTCCGTAATGTCCTTCCCCACGCCACAGTACATATATAGGCTAAAGCAGTATGGAAACTAGGCCTTTTTGAGATAAATACTGTTACGAGCGTGGGGTTCGTATATGATAGAAAAGCACAAATTAATCCACTAAATAAAACACTCACTTTATTACCCAAATTACGTACTTACAATACACACGAACTGTACTTAAAATCCACTAATTAAAACACACACACTATTTCACAAATTATGCACTCACTATTCACACGAACTGTACTTAAGCGCACTAATCACTTGGAGTCTTTCTCTCCGATTATCCTTGTACTAGCACTCGAACGCAGTTAAAATGTAACTAACTCACGCCGGCCGTCGGCGCCTTATATATCCCGCGGAACCGTTCTGGACGCATTGTCCACACATATCGCGAATATTCTAGTAAGGTCCAGTGTGAGGGCCGAGAACATTCGAGGCCATATATGTCTCTCTCTAATGGTGCACTCTCTGTCACTCCCTTCTCGAATGTTCCGAGTATAGCTATCTCTTTCTAGTAGTCCTATCTCTGTCACACACTTCTCGAATGTTCCGAGTATAGCTATCTCATTCTACTAGTGCTATCTCTGTCACTCCTACGGGATATTTCGCCATATAACGATTTGTGCTTCAGAGGCCCATAAGGGGTCCTGAAAACGCCTGAAAACGGGTTTTCAGGTTATGGCGTCATCTGATAGAGGGTGCCCTGAAACGGACTGAAAACATGTTTCAGGCGCCTGAAAACGACGGCAACTTGGGTGAAATTTCGATCTTTAGATATGTGATAGAGCAACTTCTGAAACGGCCTGAAATGACTTTTCAGCCTGCTGAAAACGCCTCTAAAGCACTAAAATTGACGTTCAAAGTTTTTGAACTAACCTACCGGCGTAACACTACCCCCTCCTAAGACATGCTCGTCCCGAGCATCATTATTTCCGTGGTATCTGGCCAGCCGGTCAACATGAACAATCTTGCTCGGACTACGAGGATTCCGCTGGATTCGATACGTGACGTCGTTTATTTTGGTGACTACCTTGTAAGGCCCTTCCCAATTCGGAGATAGTTTCGGGGACTTTCCTACTCGTCGCATAGGGTTATGTAGCCACACCAACGAACCTTCCTCAAAACCCACTTGATAAGACTTCCGGTCATATCGGGTTTTCATCTTTATGCTAGCGTGGAGCCCGTGTTCACGTACCAGGCTGTGAACATCATCAATCCGATCCCGCAAATCACTTGCATATTCCGTGATGGTCCTTGGTGTATCGGGCGGACGTCCAGTCAGGAGATCTGCAGGCAAACGGAGTTCTCTTCCAAAATTCGCATACGATGGAGTAACCGCCGTACTTTCGTGAGTTGCCGATCTATAAGACAACAGGAAGAGGGGGATATGCCGATCCCAATCTTTTTGATGGCTCTCAACGACCTTAGCTAGATGGTTCTCCAGTGTCTGGTTAAATCTCTCAACCATTCCATCTGACTGTGGATGATACGCCGTAGTCCTCGTCTTATGAATTCCCATTATGCGACAAGTCTCCTGAAAGACCGCAGATTCGAAGTTTCTTCCTTGATCACTGTGGATTTCGAGTGGCACTCCAAAGCGACAAAACACTTCGTTCACTAACTTTTCCGCTATGGTGACAGCTTCTTGGTTAGGAATCGCAAATACTTCAGGCCACTTCGTGAAGTAATCCATCACGACAAGAATGTACTTGTTTCCGGAGTCAGATGCTGGAAACGGTCCTGCGACGTCTAATGCAACCCGTTCCCAAGGGGCTCCAACGTTGTACAACTTGAGTGTTCCTCGGCTACGGGTATGCGGTCCCTTGACTGATGCACAGTTGGTGCATCGTTTACACCAATTTTCAACATCTTCTCGGCAGTGAATCCAATAAAAGCGTTGCCGAATTTTCATTAGGGTCCTTTTTACTCCAAGGTGTCCACCGGATGCTCCATCGTGAAAGCTTCTCAAAACATCTTTCACCCTTTTCTTTGGGACAACGACTTGCAGGTGAGCATCCTTCCCATTTGTTGATTCCCATTTTCTACATAGAGCGCCATTATGCATAACCAAGCTATCCCATTGTGCCCAGTAGCTTTTTGTTACTGCACTCATCGGAGCTACATCACACCATCTTGGTTTAGGCGCACCAGCATTAATCCAATCAAAAATGGGTCTCACGTCAGGGTCCTCCTGTTGCGCTTGCTGCATGATTTCATCATTCCACTCGTCGCTAACCGTATCAGTTCTTATCATGCGAACACATTCCTTGTCTTCTTGTCTTGAGCAATGTTTACAGTCGTCCGCACAAGGTCTTCGTGATAGGGCGTCAGCATTTCCATGTGATTTCCCACTACGGTGTTCTATGATGAAATCATACTCCTGCAGTTGTTCAATCCATCTTGCCACTTGCCCCTCGGGGTTTTTAAATTCTAGCAACCACTTTAAAGCAGCATGGTCAGTTCTGATACGAAACTTCCTTCCCAGCAGGTATTTGCTGAAATGCTGTAAAGTCTTGACAACTACTAGCAATTCCCTCCGAGTGACACAGTAATTCCTCTCTGGTTTCGACAGTGACTTACTGAAATATGCAATCACAACTTCGTTGTCTCCTTTTTTTTGCGACAAGACACCTCCAATACCAGTGTTGCTAGCATCTGTGTCCACAATGAAATCCACTTCCGGGTCTGGATACCCCAATATTGGCGTTTCACAAAGTCTTCCTTTAAGCTCGTTGAAACTTGACTCACATTGTTCGTTCCAGTCAAATGATCGTTTTTCTTCCGTTAGTTGATGCAAAGGTTTTGCTATATCCGAGAAGTTCTTCACAAAACGTCTGTAGTATGAGCAAAGCCCCAAGAAGGCACGTACTGCAGTCTTGTCTTGTGGCGTCGGCCAATCCTTCACGGCGCTAATCTTCTCAGGATCTGTCTGGATGCCGTCCTTTGAAATTACGTGTCCCAAGTAATTCACTTTACGTTTGAAAAACGAGCATTTCTTCGGACTGAGTTTCAGATTTGCCCCTCGTAGTTTGGCTAGCACCTGCTCCAATTTATTCAAGTGGTCATCGAAGTCTCTACCAACGATAATGATGTCATCTAAATAGACCAAGCAAGTTTCTCCTAGAAGTCCAGCTAATATTTGTTCCATTAATCTCTCAAATGTGGCTGGTGCATTACACAGTCCAAATGGCATAACATTGAACTGCCAGAGTCCCTTGCCAGTAGAGAAGGCCGTCTTCTCTTTATCCTTGTCCTTGATTTCGACTTGCCAATAGCCACTTTTCAGATCCAACGTTGAAAACCATTTCATTCCGTTCAACGTGTCTAAGGTGTCGTCGATTCGAGGAAGTGGGTAGCTGTCCTTCTTGGTCACATCATTAAGTCGACGGTAGTCAATACAGAATCTCATGGTGCCGTCCTTCTTCTTAACCAAAACTACGGGAGAACACCACGGGCTTGTTGAAGGTTCAATAACGCCGCTTCTTCGCATTTCCTCGATCATGCCCTCAACCTCCTTCTCCCGAGCTACTGGAACTCTCCGAGGGCGCTGTCGAATAGGCATGGTTTCCCCAGTGTCGATCTCATGCTGAACCACTCCAGTTCTTCCAATGTCATCGTCATGCGAAGAAAAGACGTGGCGATATCGTAGCAGTAAGCTACGTGCCTTAAGGAATTCCTCCTTGGTAAGGTGCTCCCTGGAGTCGTTTAGTAACTTTTCAACATCCACTGAAGGCTTAACATGCCCAGGTTTCACGTTTACCTCAGATTCCCGACAGCTTCTTAACCAGGAAATTTCTTCGCATAATCCGACCAGCGTTCCTTTATTGAGGACGCATTCTGTGTCGCTTGGATTAAGGATCCTTACAAATGCTGTAGACGCTGTGGTTACCATCGTACGGGCTGTTATCCACGGCTTATCAGCATCCAACCTTTCCACCACCACACAGCGGTGAGATTGCGGCCTTGTGGAGTTCGGCAATTTCACAGGAACTAAAACCTGCGACCTTGGTTGAAGAATGGTTCTCCTGGTACAGTAGACATTTCCATTTACTCCACCTTGTATAGGAATCTCATTAACTCCAAACTTTAGAACTCCAACCTTCAAGTCGATTTTACAGTCATATCTCCTCATAAAATCCAATCCAATAATACAGTCGTCCACGATGTTAGCAACGATCACTTTATGCCAGTATTCTCTTTCACCTATTTTCATAGCCAACCCTCGCTCCCCTTGGACGGAAATGTACTGGCCGGTAGCGGTCTGCAGCTGAAGATGCCTAGGTCGGACTAGATGATCTCCGGTCAGGTGTTTCAGTAGCCGAGAGCTGATCACCGTCCGAGAAGCTCCGGTGTCTATGGTAAGGAGACATGGTATTCCACCAATTTCTCCTTTGACGACCAGACTATTCCCGTCGTTCGCCTGTGAGATCATAATTGGGACATTTCGACCACCAGCCAGCACTCGTCCCATAGTCCTGGCTTTTATTCGTTTCCCTGTTGGGGCTCTGACTCCACAGAGCCTATTGCCCTCGCCATTGGAACGGGGTCTCTGTCCCTTCTATTCCTTTTCGGACAGCCTGACTGCAGGTGACCACGTTCTCCACATTGGTAACAACGTGGCCCGAATTCGCGCCGAGAATCTACCGGCTTCGTAGTCGACACTTCTCGCACCCTGAAAGGCCTGGATGAGTCCTGTCGTACAGCTTCCACCTCGAGAGCGTGGGCTACGGCATCTTTCAGGCTGCCGTGATGTCCCAATCGCACGGCTGCCCTCACTTCCAGATCCCGGATCCCATCGATGAAGGCCTGCACCAGCATACTGTCCACAAAGGATGCTGACGTACGTTGATAGGCCTTCCTAACCAACTTCTCGATTTCCAAGGCCCACTGTTGTAAGGACTCGTTACGTCCTTGCGTCCTATCCTTTAACTGAGCTCGGTATACGTGCTCCAGGTGACTGTCGCCGTAACGTGCCTCCAAGGCTTCCAGAAGGCGGTCGTACGTCCGGTCGTTCCCCAGAGCTTCGAGTATGGTAAGGGCCTCGTCGCGCAGCGCCAACGTCAGTGCTGTCCTGGCTTGCTCCTTACTCCAGCCATTAGCCTGGGAAACGGACTCAAACTGCAGCTTATAGGCGGTCCACGATGAAGTACCATCAAAGGGGGGCACTTTGAACCTGCCACCTCCAGCCACCGATGCGACGGGTACACAGGTGCTCGTACCACTAGCCACTTTAACTTCTAATTTCTGGAGGCGGTTTTTATAGGCTTCGACGTCCTCCTTGACAGTTTCCACCTTTTCATCGACCTGATGGACTCGACTTTCCAATTTTATGTCCATGTCGGCCAGTTTTTCCTGTACCTCAAGCATTTCATTCTTCCATTGTGTCATGGACTCGTGTACCTCACGGAGCATTCGAGCCTGTTCCTCCTGTTGTTCCCGAAGGATTCGTGCCTGTTCATCCTGTTTCCTCGCCTGTTCGTCCTGTTTCCTCGCCTGTTCGTCCTGTTTCCTAGCTTGTTCGTCCTGTTTCCTAGCTTGTTCGTCCTGTTTCCTAGCTTGTTCGTCCTGTTTCTTCGCCTGTTCGTCCTGTTTCCTCGCCTGTTCATCCTGTTTCCTCACCTGTTCGTCCTGTTTCCTCGACTGTTCTTTTAGGAGGACAAAGATGGCGTTGAGGTCCACTCCCTGTGCAGGTTGAGCAGGTGATTCCGAGGAACCAGGCGTAGAATCTCCAGGTCCAGAAGTTTGGCTTCGCGTCGTCACTCCTTTCGGCTCGGTTTCTCGTGGCATTAAAGGCATTTTCTATCCGCACTTCTGACACCAAATGTTACGAGCGTGGGGTTCGTATATGATAGAAAAGCACAAATTAATCCACTAAATAAAACACTCACTTTATTATTATAAATAATGACACAAAGGTAAATTAAGAAAGAAAAATTGAATGCGATCTACTACAATCGAAGCGGGGTAGTAGATCGCATTCAATTTTTCTTTCTTAATTTACCTTTGTGTCATTATTTATAAAAATAAAAATGTGGTATTACCACATAAAAAATATGAATCGATAAAAAGATTCTATACAAATACTCACTTTATTACCCAAATTACGTACTTACAATACACACGAACTGTACTTAAAATCCACTAATTAAAACACACACACTATTTCACAAATTATGCACTTGTTTTATACATTTTGAAAACTCATTATTCACACGAACTGTACTTAAGCGCACTAATCACTTGGAGTCTTTCTCTCCGATTATCCTTGTACTAGCACTCGAACGCAGTTAAAATGTAACTAACTCACGCCGGCCGTCGGCGCCTTATATATCCCGCGGAACCGTTCTGGACGCATTGTCCACACATATCGCGAATATTCTAGTAAGGTCCAGTGTGAGGGCCGAGAACATTCGAGGCCATATATGTCTCTCTCTAATGGTGCACTCTCTGTCACTCCCTTCTCGAATGTTCCGAGTATAGCTATCTCTTTCTAGTAGTCCTATCTCTGTCACACACTTCTCGAATGTTCCGAGTATAGCTATCTCATTCTACTAGTGCTATCTCTGTCACTCCTACGGGATATTTCGCCATATAACGATTTGTGCTTCAGAGGCCCATAAGGGGTCCTGAAAACGCCTGAAAACGGGTTTTCAGGTTATGGCGTCATCTGATAGAGGGTGCCCTGAAACGGACTGAAAACATGTTTCAGGCGCCTGAAAACGACGGCAACTTGGGTGAAATTTCGATCTTTAGATATGTGATAGAGCAACTTCTGAAACGGCCTGAAATGACTTTTCAGCCTGCTGAAAACGCCTCTAAAGCACTAAAATTGACGTTCAAAGTTTTTGAACTAACCTACCGGCGTAACAATACCTACGCCCCAATCGAGCGTTAGGGTTGCCCTCTTAATAATTGTAAAATTGAAATAGTTTTTTGTATAGTTTATCTGTATCTCAGCTGTAAGTACAGTACGATTAAAATCAGTTAACACTTCGGCTTTTCTCGGGTATCATCGCCTAAATCCGGAGACGAAAATGACACGAAATACATTACCGCGATTTCTTTTAGGTAGCATTCAATTTGAAGTATCATAAACGCAATGTATAGCACCTGCCAAGATGACATTACTAACCGGTAGACCTAAGAAATTTATTATGCAGAAGCGACATGAATTTAAACATATTATTGTAGGTTTACAATATATAAAAAACATATATAAGTCAATATTTTACTGTTTGATGTAAGTAGTACCTACGATATTACGTCGGATTAATAATTAAATAATCAACAAATAAAAATTTAAAAAAACCGATTTCAACCGATTTTTGTTGATATTTCATAAACTGCTTGACCGATTTTGATAAAATTTACATGGGACCATCTCGGAAGTATACCCTATTAAATACGAAAAGAATTTTGTAAATCGGTCATATCTGTAAATTGATAACTCTATGTGAGAGATGAGGGATTCACGACAATTACCGAGGTTGGCCGAAGTGTTAACTGATTTTAATCGTACTGTAAGACCTTTTTTTGCGATATACATTAGAACATTAGTCATAATTTTTAGATACATTTTTTTTTATAATATTAAATATTTATAAAAACGTTTATTTGGGTTATATAATGATCAAAGAATCGAATGAATTGACACATTTACAAACAAAATTGTGTAATTAAAAAACTTAAACATTTTATGTACGTCTTTATACTACGTTAGATTAGTACCTTTTATACATTGCTGACTAAGAAATACTTCCGCCTGCTACGACACGTTCGGAACACACTTTATTATTAGGTAAATGTTATAGTTTAAAAATCCTCATCCCAGTGAATATACTATTTTTTAAATACATTATCGGAAACAGGGACACGGCACCATGTAACCGATTTTGTCTACTTCTTGATAAATTGATGCAACTACCTTACAATTTAGGTATCCGCTTTGAAAACAACAGCGATAAGAAGCCAAGTTCAAATAGCAATACACTCTCGTGGCATCTTTAAAAAATCGCGGCCAGCACACGCAATAACCACTCGTCTCGTCACAGCCCTGCTTTGTCCGCTTCGGGGCCTTGTAAACCCTTGCGTCTGTGTGTGTGCGTTGTTTCGACTGTTTGTACGTAGTTTCCATACTGATTTAGCTTGTTATGTACTGTACCCGCGTTATCGGCAAATGGGACTCTGGAAAGTTCTAATCGCAGTCTTTTGTCAATTTTTGGCAAACGTGTTTTTTGAAACTTCAGTTTCTTTGAGGTAACTTTTCTCCTGTTTTTGCGGCGTCATTAAACCATAGAAAACATTCATGATCGAAGAAGAAATATAAAACCATCAGCGAAGTGAAGCGCGAAGCTCAAGACCATTCGGGATGGCGGCGTAGGTATTGCGTATACCCTCTGCCCTATCCAGGGGACCTAGAACTCTATATATTATATTATATCTTTGTAATATATCTTTAGGTAATTGATTCTTCTTTTATATAATTATATCTTTAGGTAATTGATTCCTCTTTTATATATATCTTTAGGTACTTAATTGTTTTGTGTTGTAATTACTTTGTTTGTCTGTAACCTTTCATCCTGCACCGATTACATATTTCTGTTTGACCCAGTGGTTGACTGGCAGAGAATGCCTAAAGGCATTAAGTTCGCCATTTGTTACTTCTTTTTGTATTGTGAAATAAAGTTTAAATAAATAACTATAAGTCATGATAGAAGTAACTGAAAGCCGACCTCATCCAGCACCAGGAATTTACAAAGTAATTAATTTTCAATTACGAAGTTCTGAAGAAGAAGCTCTCTTATTAATTAAAGTGAGCAATTAATTCCTCTCAATTATATGTAATTCCAAAATTACATAAATGAAAAACTTTCAGACCACACATCATTAACACATGCGTAACTTTCCTGCCTACAATCAACCAACATAATTGTAACGCGGAAACCACTTTGAGTTCCTAATTACCGTGAAATTAAGAAATTTGCATAATAACTGTGTCTTACACTGTCGACCCGAGCGCAGGATCAAAATGGAAATCAAAATAGTTTATTTTTCTCAAACTTGCAAAGAAATTTCGTCATAACATAAGCGGGCTAAACAGCTATTTTTTTGAGTAGTTTTTTTTATACTATCATTGCATATGTTTGAGAAAAGCACTATATTACGTGTCTATACTTACTCACCCAGCAAGCCCTTCTTCCCCGGTGTTGGCAGTAATGTACTATTGCACTTCAGGTAATTGATACCTAATCAAATGTCTGTTTTCTGAAAGGACGCAGTGCCGAGCCCTGCTGCACTCCAACAGTTATCTTAAGTCAATCGGTATCACCTACAGCAATCCTCACTCTTGACTCGGAATTAAAGTACATAATCCCTAATGATGTCAACATAGGCTTCAGACACCCTTCGACCTCAACCATATTACCAATCTCGGGACACAGTCACAGTCAAAGGCTTTCTGCTGGTCAAAAACCATATGCAGAGGGAGATTCACTTTTTGTTACTTCTCGATTAGCATGCGGAGGGCAAATACTGGATCGTTAGTGCCATGCCGACAGCCGAATTGACACTCGAGACATTGCGCTGCTTACAAAGCTAACCATGCGTTTAAAAAGGATTATCGTATCTATTATGTATACATACACCTTTATCTTGCGATAGTCATCGGAAAGCGGCTCTATGGGACGAGTGGCGACGTGTCGTCAAACAGGTCACTCAGAACACCACAATACATAATGGCCATGCCCACTCTGTAAAAAGTGTACCGAAGAAAAAGAAGAAAGCATCACATAGGTATAGCCCTGCAAGGGGTTTTACAGCACACGCCATATTGCGGATTTTCAGTGGTACTAAATTATTTTACTGGCAACGACAAATTTTTGGCAACTGACGTTGAGTCGGTGAATGTCACTGATGTAAACAAAAAGGAAACATAACTAAATATTCCGGAAATTTCAAGTAATTTTTGCATAATAAAGCCGAAACTATCTACAGTGATTAAAGTCAAGTTTTTTCAATAGGGTTCAGTATTTATTTCGAGAGAAGAACGAAGGATTGAGCAACATTCCGGTAAACAATGTTTTGATTTTTGATAATGACAAATCCGTGACTGACGTTTAATAATGCAAATATTACGTATGCACATTATTGCCATATGAAAGCTGTTTTTAGCGTCACTATCCCTGGGCCGGACCGACGCTTGCTAGGCTATACACGGACGCTGCCTTAGCCCTTAGGTATTGAAGCAACGAATATGGAAAGCCATACCGCTTAAACAGAAAACACTGACGTCTAGATTGATAAATCGTTTATCTTCGTAGATTTTCCCTCATTAGATAATCACACACAGAAAGAGGATAAGTGCGAAGTTTTTATTTAAAATTATTTAAAAATCTACGAAGAAAAACGATATATCTATCTAGTCGTATTCGGAATTGGAAGACGTGAGAACATATGAAAAGGGTTTACACGTTGCATTATTTCGACTATATTTTATTATGTCCAAGACGCAGGGGAATTCTCTATGCTTAAATTCAGTGAGTCTGCTCAGTAATCATGTATATCGTATTAATCTAGCCATGTTAGTAAACTTTGCATGTAACACGTCACGTTTGACAGACTATTATATTGACAGTTACTGTCATCACATTGTAGTCAAAGGGTTAAGACACGCCCCGAATCGGCTGATTGAAACCTTTGATGTGGGTTAAAGACTTTAACTTAAGTTGATTCTGTTTGAATTTATGCTGTAGACGTTAGTGTTAGAGTAGGTATTCGCTGAGCAATGTTTCGTGTTATATTGGTGTTGAATTAATACATTAATTAAGTGTTAAGCTTTATTAAGATTTTCTAATGTTAAAAGCATTTTATACAGCAGGGGATTCTCGGACAGACAAAATGCATGGCCTGAACCGGAAGCCAAGTAACTTTTACTCCTTAATACGTATTACGTTGTACCTACTAGCTTAAGGGACACATTTCTGACACAAAACAGATAGGAACAGAAGTCAATCTACATACAAGCGCGCTCGAGCAAACGCACACATAGACATTGCTCACGGACACGTCAAGCGGATGCCACTCGCGCTCGCACTGATTTGAACTGGGCATGTATTCGAGTTAGTTTTTGGCAATTCTTTTAATTGTATAGTATTGTTATATTATTTTTATTGTCTTGTTATTGCTTAAGTGTCAGTCGAATACGAAGTAAGAAACATCTCGCTTTTAAACATACCGTTGAAAGACGATTACAATACGGCTAGAGGCTGCTATTGGCCGACGCGCTTGTGTGATGATACCAGTTATTAAAATTAATACAGTCTATAATGTTCTGACTTTATCAAGAGTTTTGCATGTTTGTTAAACGTTTTCGTCGAAAATACGTTTTAAAAACTCTAGGAAGATATTATATTTTTATTTAATTTGTTATTAATTAAGTTTTCTAATACTAAAGACGATTATTAAATTAGAATTTTGTAGAAATAAAAGAAAGATAAAAAATATTATGGCAACACTAGACTTAAGAATAGGTACGTCACAAGTAACTGCTCGTTTGCAATGATCCGTCCGTTGATTTTATAATGTATTATCTTACATCCAAATCAAAAAGGAAGTGTATTTAGTGATTTTTGTGTGTTTAAAACCACGGCGTCTGCATTAGCTGTCCGGTAAACCTGATTTTTTCTAGGTACGTGCCTACTTTTTTACTTATTTGACTAAAAATATTTTAAGTATCTACACTTCGAATCGCGGACTAACTACTTACTTATGGATTTGATACGCTTCTCCTACAAGATTTAGCTTCTTGATAAGTATGGAAGTCTCTCTTTATGTCTGTTATTGATGGTTCAAATAATGTTAATATAATTTTAAATGTTCTCTGTAACGAAAGAATGTTATCATTTGATGGTAGGTACTTATGGTGGAATATTTTATCGAAGTTTAGCTTTGGCTAGGTGTGTATACCTACCTGGTGTCCGATTAGCTATCCGATAGCTATGCTAGAGTTTGTGTTATTTATTTGATAAGGAATCATAGAAAAAATTTGGCAAAGTGCTCAGTTAATCCTGCTAATCCGTGACCCAACTAACCGAATTAGCCATTGCCTTTCATAGGGTCTGGCTATAATAGGAGTACCCAATATATAACTTTTATGGTATTGATACAACAATATGCAAGAGTACAAATCACTGGCCCAATATTACAGGGTTCTATGTTACATTTTCAGGTAAGTAATTAAAATTAGACTTAATGTCATTATGACAATGTTTAAATTTGAATTAGTCAAAAGTCAAACATAAAACCCTGTAATATTGAGCCCGTGAAATGGCGGACTTACTACCATAAGACTACACATGTTATACATATATTATAATACATATACATCAACAAAAGTTTATGCACTCTTGTAAAAGATAATATGTGTACATACCTATTAGCATGAGTATATTTCCAAAGTCTGGCATAGGTACTGTTACTGTAAATGTAATTTTCATTATGACTGTCAAGGTTGTATTGTAATATTTAATCTTTATTGATCAAAAGAAAACTTAGTGTACAAAAGGCGGACTAGATGCCATGACCATGAGGCATTCTGTACCAGTCAACTTTCGGGCAAAGCAGATAAAACTTATAATAATCTGTTGTGAGTGTTTAGTGCCATACAAATAATTTATTTCAATTTCATTACAAGTGAATAAGCATGTGTCTTGATAATGTTCTACATATTACTGCTATTAGTGATACACTTAAAAAAAACATGAGACAACAATAAACAAATTAATATATTCTAAGAGAACCTGACAAACGGATATGTGCAATATCACAGTCCTGCACCCTAGTTCTATCTTATTGGTCTTTAAATGAGATTGTTCATACGTCAGTTTGACAGCTCAATTTAGTATGGGATTTGACAGTTTAATATTGGCAAGTGGAATACGACTTGCGAGAAACGTCATATTTAGCGATAACAATACAATTCTATTGCAATATTTTGCCTTTTTTGGACACTCGAATGCCGATTAACAAGAATATAACAATACCATACGATAGAAAGATCACTCAAAACCACAGTGGAATAGAGGCCCTGGTCCGAGATATCGTGTCCATGTCTATGTGTGCCTTTGCTCCAGCGCGCTTGTATGTAGATTGACTTCTGTACCTATCTGTTTTGTGCTTCTGACAAGAAAGCATATTATATATCGAAAATACATAAATTATGATATACCGTATATTTTCTTGTAATTGTCATTGTATTCAGTTTATTTATTACTGAAAACAAATACAGAATTACAACCACCTTTGGATATCCAGCTATCCCTGCACCAAAATTGGTTGAAATCCGACTAACCGTTTCGCCGTTATGAGAGGACAAAGAACAATTTAACAATAATGTCTGGCCGATTTTCAGCTTATGACGAATGAAATAGTACATTACGTAACAGGGGTGGTAAGCGAGGAAATTACAAACGTCTATTTTAATGACATGAGTTTGGAATTCCTTTACCACCAGTCACGTACGACGTTTTTCATCACACTATGGAGAAAATAAAACAAAAGTAATAAATAGTAGTCAACACTAAAATTACTTACCGCCCTAGGGCGTAATATACGAGTTACCGCCCGGTTTTCTAGCATGTAACCCCTTGATTTACGAGCAAGTGTGATGAAAAAATTGATGTCCTTAGTAAGTGTTTATTCATTAACAAACATAATTTGTGCTTCAAAATTACATCTCGACTGTTTGAGTGAAATCGGCTCGTTTTTGCAGCAATCTATAATCGTTACCCGTTCCCCGAACGAACTATGTATTTACAGCGACAAGTGAATCAGAGTAATTAAAATATGTGATTTAATTTAATCCAGCTTGTAGTTTATGTTTGCTTTGTTAACGAATATTGGTATATATTAAGTACATTGAAAGTTTTAAGCTTAAACGATTTTCATACATTATTTTAACAAAAAGGGATTGATCGCTTTCAAGTGTTTACTTATTGAATTATATCACGTATATTGAGCCTCCCTGATGTTTCGGTAACTGGAAAGTTACCAAGAAGGCTCAAATATACGCGATTTATTGAAAAGGAGTGTAATGACTCTGAGTGTCAATTTGGTTGTGGATTGGGCATGGCACCATCGACATGATATCGACATTTGCCCCCTGCATGCTAATCGAGAATTCTAGTTATTCTACATATAAAGACCGACAGGAAGAAAGAAACCGAAGAAAATACTATATCGACGTTTCAAACGTGCTGTTAAGTTCATGGTCTCGAAGGGACTCTAAACGTGATATTATCATAAAAACTACTCCTGCGTTTCCCATTTAAGGTCCCCGTACGTTCGAAACGTCGATTTATTAACATAAACACTTTGTTGCACGCGATTAAATTCCGTTTTGTAATTTTTTTATTTTTTGGAAGCCTGAAATTTCGAAAAAACCTAACGCCTTTATGAAAATTTTAATTTAGACCGGTTATTTGACGAGATGGGTTTTTTTCAAGACTTGACTTTTTACTTATTTTATTTTCTTTATTGGGAAAAAAAAAAACAGACAGACAAAAACAGTTACATAATATGAAAAGCTGCAAAATGGCTCTCCTATTAGTTCACAAGTGGGCGCGCAGCAGGGTGATCCGCTTGGTCCCCTTGCTTTCAGTCTTGGAATTCAGAAGGCGATATGCGAGCTTAAATCGCCATTAAATTTATGGTACTTGGACGATGGCACATTGGGGGGTACGCCAGAGGTCGTGAAGCAGGACCTGATCGCGCTTCTTCCACGCTTCCGAGACCTGGGTTTGGAGGTTAACGCGGAAAAGTGCGAGTTCTACCCTTGCAGCGCTGATTCCCGGTCCTCCTTTTCCGCTTTTAGCGAGTTGCTTCCCGGGCTCACAGAGTTGTCGGCACAGACTTTTAGCCTTCTGGGCTCCCCTATTTTTCCTGATGCTGTCCCTCAGGCCTTCGAGGTACGTAGGCAGCTTCTGTTGTCGGTGCGGGAGAGGTTGAAAGATCTGTCGGCGCATGTTGCGCTCGTTTTGCTGCGGGTTTGCTTCGCCGTTCCCAAGCTCACCTACTTTTTACGCATAGTACCGACTTGGCTTCACCCTGAACTCTTGGATTCTTTTGACGACGTGTTTAAAGAGTCTATAGAGTCACTAATAAATGGTTCCCTCAATCCGGACCAGTGGGCCCTTGCGTCATTACCAATCCGGAGTGGTGGTCTAGGTGTCCGACGTGCGCAGGATGTGTGTCTACGGGCTTTCTTGGCTTCGGCGGGTGGGGTGGAGCCCCTTGTTGCTCAAATATTAAATTTGGATGGTAACAGGGTTGCTGTACCTTTCGCTGCCGATGCTTTGGAGGCCTGGAAGGCTGTCAACCCGGGCGAACCCCCGCCTGAGAGGAAAGACATTCAGCGGATGTGGGACGACGTTGGGGTGAAGCGGGTATTTCAGGGCTTGTTAGGGACGGCGGTGGGAGTGGGCAGAGCGAGACTTCTTACGGAATCGGTTTCCGAGTCAGGCGCGTGGCTGCATGCGCTTCCCTCCCCGCATTTAGGCACTCTTCTCGACAACGATTCTTTGCGGGTGGCGGTTGCTCTCCGCTTGGGCTGCGATGTGTGTGTACCTCACTTATGCATCTGTGGCACAATGGTAGAGAGCAGCGGCCACCATGCTTTGAGTTGTTGTCGGTGTGCAGGAAGATTTCCACGCCATCACGCTTTAAACGATATCATCCGCAGGGCACTTGTCTCTGCGGGTGTGCCGTGTTTGCTGGAACCTCCTGGCCTTAGCCGTTCGGATGGCAAGAGGCCGGACGGTATGACGTTGGTGCCTGTCGTGTTACCCGGTCCTCCGAGGAGTCGAAGGACAGGATAACAGACGTGAAAGAGAAAAAGATAAGAGGAGAAAAGAAGTAGAATGAGAAAACAGTAAGTTCAGGGTTAGGGTTCTTTATTTTCACTCAGCAGTCACCAAGGCAGAGGGATTACAAGGTATAGGGGAGGTTGAAAGTCTTAGGTCGGAGCGGTCGCTGTTGAGGCGATATTCGTGAAGCCTGGTATGAGTCCGCAGCAGGTGGTACGCAGTGACAGCAGGAGGGCGTATACGCAGTGGCAGCAGGAGGGCGTATACGCAGTGGCAGCAGGAGAGCGTATACGCAGTGGCAGCAGGAGAGCGTCTACGCAGTGGCAGCAGGAGGGCGTCTACGCAGTGGCAGTAGGAGGGCGTATACGCAGTAGGAGCAGGAGGGCGTATACGCAACAGCAGCAGGGCGTAAATGCAGTGGCAGCAGATCAGCAAGGTTCCTTCTATGCAGTGGCAGAAGGACAGTAAGGTTCCTTCTTGTAGCCGGCAGGGCCTCCAGTAGTGGCAAAAGATATGGCCTTTCAGAATCAGAATCAGAATCAGAATCAGAATATTATTTATTGCCTTAAAAAAACTTATCCTAAGAATTACATTGCTAGTAACTAAAAAAAACAATACAAAACAGAATAAAGTGAGGCAATGGGTCTCAGTCTCAGCATGTGCTAAGCTCAGTAAAGCCCAGCGCTGGTTTTCAGACTAAGCCCGGAGATTAAGTCGGCTGCTGACATGTTGACAGTTCAAAAAAAAATTAAATTAAATGTATAATATGACAAAAAAAACAATAATAATAACAACGTGATGCAAACAACTATAATAATAAAAAATAAAAAAATAAAATAAAAAACTACTAAAATAATGAAAATTCAATTACAATAACACCAGCATGGAGGTTTGTGAGTGTGTGTGAATGTATGTATTAGTGGATGTGTTTGTCTTTGAGTTGTATATGTGTAAAATATTTGTGTGTGCAAAAAAAAAGGAAAGAAATGAAAAATTAAAAATTGAAAATGAAAAAGAGGGAGATTATTGCGACTTGCCTTGCATATCCAACAAGTGACTGTGCACTAACTTTTTGTACTTATACAACGACATGGGTTCTCGTAGGGGTGGTGGCAGATCATTCCAGATTTTCGATGCTGCGAATTTAAAACTCCCCCTAAAGAATGCCGTCTTGTGCTGTGGTACTCTAAGTTTAGTGCATGGCCTCAGTGACTTGCTGCGTGTATCTTTAACCCATTTTATTTTTTCATGCAAGTAGCTGGGTTTCTCAAACTCTATGAGTTTCCTTACTACGCATGCCAGGTGTCCTTTCAGCGTCCGAGCGAGTCAGTATTCGTTTAGGGGACAGCCAAAGGAAAAGGGGTCTCTCTTGAGTGCAGGGCCAAGCTTTGGCCCTGCACAGACCAATTTCGAGTTCCTCTTTATTTGAGAGGCACGAGAAAACTGAATTTTTAGCTGATGGCGGCGCTTTTATATTAGGCTCGCTGACAAAATGTTCCGGAATAGATAAAAATATGAATTTTGAATTTTAAGAAGTACTAAGGCACCAGCCAATCGATAAAGTTAATTCGACCTAGCTCAAATATATCCAACCTCACCGCTTTGGAAGTAAAATTACGTAAAATGGAGAATTTTATAAGACAAGACGTTGCTATGACATTTTTCAAACAGAAATGTCATAACAAAGCTAAATTGTAAATTAGTGATTTTATACAATAAATCGTTACTATTATCATAAGAAAAAGGAGGAGAGAAAAATAATGTAAGTAGCAGCCTGCGTCAAATCGATTTTCAGTGAGTTAGAGTTTAATATTAATTATCGTTTCAGCCTATCGAAGCAAGCGAATATACCGAACGAACAACGTGCTAGAGAGATAAACAGAGCATTGGCTAATATAAGGGAACCCCAAATTTCATCGCTTAAAGGAATTACCAAGGTAAGAGAACACTACATGCCTTGGCAGAAAGGAAAGTGCCTTCTGTGGGACGCTACATGCGTGAGCACTTATGCTGCGTCGCACATCGGTCGTACCTCAGTTTTGGCCGGGGCCGCTGCTGAGACTGCCGCCTTTAGGAAGAGGGAGAAGTATGCGTGTTTGGGGGGCTATTTGTTTGTTCCTCTGGCTGTTGAAACGTCTGGTTGTTGGTGCGCGGAGGCAAAGGCGTTCCTGAAAGAGCTTGGGGGTCGCTTGAGGGAGAAAGGGTTTGATGCTCGCTCCGGATCATTCCTGGCGCAGAGGTTATCGATCGCTGTTCAACGCGGTAACGCAGCGAGTGTGTTGGGAACTTTTGCGCCAGGAATGGTGCGGGGCGGGTTATTTGAGTAAGCTTTTGTATTTGTGAACTTTTTATATTATAAGAGACTGTAATGTGTATATTTTAATATGTGATAAATAAATTGAATTAGATTAAATTAATTAAAAAAAAAATTGAATATGAAAAGAAATCTTAAGTTAGGTATAGCCTACATCCTAACACAATTCCCACTGAGATTTTATGCAGGTAAAATAAGGTGGCATTGCCATTAAAAGAACACAGAAAACTAATTTAAATAATGAGCACGAGAGTACATATACTATTCCTGAGTAAATGGATAATTAGAAATTTTGACAACAGCTTGGACCATTGTTGTATTACAAAGGTTGGTTAACTTTATGCTTGAAATTGACACGCGTGCTACGAAATATATCAACCGAGACCAGGTTCTTATTATATTGCTGACACATTCTACGCTGAGGTGCTCGAACGCCTGCATTGGTCGCAGCCATCGGGACCGCGAATAGGGACTTGGTTCGCGTTCTTCGCGGACTTGAACTGTATCTAGGCTGTTTACCCCATACTACTAGTGAGTCCAACTTTGTGTGGGAGTATAACTCGCTTATGGGATAATCTCCGCGCCACCGGAGTGATTTGGGGAGTGTGACGCAGGACTGCACACGTGTCCAGATCAATTGCATATCTACGTCGGTCAAACGATACGGCGATGTCAGTTGACTAGTATTAAAAAATGCCATCTAACGACAAATTGGGTAAATAAAAGAGTACAAATTCAAACAAACACCTACCTTACACTAATACAAGTTTGCGGAACAATTTAGATTTTCTGCGTGTAAGCATTTAACGAGCTTAGCTGGCCCTTCGACCCGAAAACAACACATTCGTTTTAGATAAATATGCGCAAACGTAGGACGTAAGTAGTAAAATAATCTTTGTAAGGCTTTTGAACCCTTTCCCTTTCCATGTATTGTATTAGAGACGACATCCTAAACAAACTCTCATGGCGTTGGAAGAGAACAAACAACGGAAGCCCGTTAAATCAACAATTTGTTGATGGCAACACACTGGGTGGGACATGCCAGCCGTCCTCCTTTTAATGGTAGAGTTTGAAAAAGACAGCATTCTTGTGTTGCTTATTTTAATGAGAGTGTACAAATAGTCCATGTATAACGTAAGACAGCTGTATAAACTCTCTTATTTTGACACCCTCTCTGCCTTTCATTAGGAAAATCAAGTACATTTCCGACACCCATTAAAAAAAAAGGATTTTTTGCACTCCTAACTCGTCTTCAACTCTTATTATAAAATTAAATTGGAAATCAGCTTTTTATGGAGACGGGGTCATTATTTGATCAAAAATCTTAAGCCTTCCTTCCGGCTATACATCCATCTCTTGGAAAAAATTGCTTTGTCCGCTCATTACTCTGAAATAGGTAGACGGATTTCAACCAATTTTGGCACTGGATAAGCTGGACATCCAAGGATACTGACTACGATAAAGAAAGAAGTTTAACGCTGATAACGCGTGCATCTTCTAGTAGGTAATAAATTAATTGACGAAATGAAAGATTAACAGATGACCAAACAGCGCATCGGTAAGGTGTAAAGGAATCTTTATGGGTCAAATTTGGTAAATTCGAGTATTTCAAGTTGGGCCCAACGCGCTTTGGACTTTACGCCGTAGCGTGTTAGTGAAGTTGGCTGGCTTCAGGCAGATTTGATCGTTCTCGAGTATTTGACACAGGTAACTCTGTGATGAAAACACCATTTCAGTTACATTTTAGCCCAATAGGGGTTTTAGTACCCACGCCATATTGCAGATTTTTAGTGGGACTAATTTATCTAACTGGCAACGACAAAATTTTGGTAACTGACGTCGAAAGTCGTTGAATGTCGCTGATGTAAACAAAGAAGAAACAGGACTAAATATTCTGCAAATTTAAAGTATTTTTTGCATAATAAAGGCAAAACTATCAACAGTGATGAAAGTCAAGTGTTGTTCAATAGGATTCAGTATTTATTTCGCAAGAAGAACGAATGATTGAGCAGCATTCCGGTAAACAATGTTTTGAATTTGATTATTGATAAATCACTCCTGACGTATAATATAGGAAATATAATTATGACGTATTGCCATATAAAAGCTGTTTGTAGCACCACTATCCCTGGGCCGGACCGACACCGTAGCTATACTTACTATTAAAAATCGCTGTTAGGCTTTTGTTGGTCCTTCTCCATTCTATGTATTGTGTAATAACTCTCCGGTATCCTAAACAAACTTCTTATCGGATTGAACAACGGATCCCGTAATGGCGGGTTCCGTCGAGAGCGATCTATTCGGGAATGGCCGGTGAACGAAGCCGAAACATCACCAAAGAGGTGGCAAACAAATATGTGAGCAAGGATAGTGTAATTTTTTTGCAAAAACTAACAGATCAGAGAGAGATAATATATCACTCGACTTTTTTTTTTTTTAAATGGGTGATTCTGCGGGCGTTTCAACTTTCATGCAATTATACATTTTATTTTATTTTTATTTATTTAAACTTTATTGCACAAAACAAGTCAGTACAAATGGCGGACTTAATGCCAAATGGCATTCTCTACCAGTCAACCATAGGGCCAAACAGAGATACTAGAAGTGGGTGCAAATTAGAAATCTGATGGTACAGAGAGGATCTAGAGTACAAGTAAATACAAAATATTAATTATATTACTGTTTATACAAAGATACATATACCTCGCGGCGGAAGCGGTGGTAGCCTAGTGAAGCGGTGGTAGCCTAGTGAAGCGGTGGTAGCCTAGTGAAGCGGTGGTAGCCTAGTGAAGCGGTGGTAGCCTAGTGAAGCGGTGGTAGCCTAGTGGTTAGGGCATGCGACTTTCAATCCGGAGGTCGCGGGTTCGAACCCGGCCCGTACCAATGAGTTTTTCGGAACTTATGTACGGAATGTCATTTGATATTTACCACTCGCTTTTCGGTGAAGGAAAACATCGTGAGGAAACCACCTAAGCCCAATAAGGCCTAGTTTCCCCTCTGGGTTGGAAGGTCAGATGGCAGTCGCTTGCGTAAAAACTAGTGCCTACGCCACATCTTGGGATTTAGGTAGCCGACCCCGATTGAGAATTCATTCTCAAAAAATGGGACAAAGGCTAGGAGGATGATGACAAAGATACATATACCTACACACTATAATATAATATACTAGAGACCCGTTGCGGCGTCGAACCGCCGCTAGAATATGGAAGTCCGGTAGTGTTACAGAAAATAACTACTTTATCGATAAGAAGTTTTTGGGGAACGAAGAATAAATACTGAAAAAAACACGTTAACCCTTAACCACCTAGGCAAGGTCCTCAGGACCAGACAAATACAAAATTAGTGAATAACTCATCGCATGTTCATTTCACGGACCTCTGTGACCTTGTACCTTTCCCCGCTGCCGTCTCAGTGCCAGCCTTGCGTTTGACGCGGTCGGACGTGTGCCTCTGTGAATTTGGTGAGTAAAAAACTGTCGTCAGTGGTCTCAGCGACCTTGACTAGGTGGTTACGTATTATATCTTGCTGGTCTCTGAGACCTTGCCTAGGTGGTTGCGTTTATGTTTATGAAGTTTTAATTTTCAATACTTGAACGCATTTCATGTTTAGTTTTAGTTAAAAATGCTTCCCAATGACGCAACGATCGAAAGATGGTTACGAGAAGTGCCCTCCGATGAAGATGACTTGCCGGATGATAAAGGTAGTGATTTAGAATCAAACTTAGAACCACCAGGGTTTTTAGATGGATGTCATGTTCGGCTTTACTCATGTTCTGGTATAGTCATATTCTGCTTTCGTCATGTTCTGATGACGAAGTGCTATTATTACAGCGACGATCGAGACCTAGACCGGTAGTGCAGCAAGATCACGAACAACAATTTGCTTCAGACGACGAAGTGTCATAATTACAACGGCGATCAAGACCTTAAAAGAAGAACTATGTCTGCATGAATCGCTTTCGGTGGGCATCTGAACCACATCACTACGATCAAGGACCTTGCAACATAATATAGGTCAATGAAGCACAGGGTATCAAACCAGCTTACCGCGATGTATTGACCTCTACAACGAGTCCACTGGATATCTGGCATCAGTTCTTTACGGGACCTATTAATCAATATCGACAATATCCATAACAAAGATACAGACTTACCAGGACAGACGGGTCCCAGGCAATGCTGAAGAACGATTGCAAGTTAATGTTGCTCAACTTGTGACCCCAAAAGCAGCGGAAGACGCAGTACATATGTAATGAATGCAAAAAACCAATCTGCATTAAATGCTCGAATAAACTGTGTATTGGCTGCCGCGAGAAACGGCTATAAAAATTATTGGTTTTATATAAAAATTATAGCTGATTAGCTTGACTGATTATTGTTCTGTTAGATTTATCAAGAAAAAAATATATAGTTGAAGAATATTTTGTGATCTCGTGTTCCAAAATTTAAATTTTTGTTTGTTAAAGCATTTAAGGGATGGTGATTAAGTTAAAGAAATGGCTATTTTAATAGCTTGCAATTTTATAAAAATTACTAGTTTTTATATAAAATTTAAAGCTGATTTGCTTGACTGATTATTGTACTTTAAGATTTACCAAGAAAATAATATATAGTGTCAGAATATTTTGTGATCTCATGTTCCAAATGTTTAAAAAAATTTTTGGCGTAAAATCATTAGGGAATGTTAATATGTTAAGTTTAAAGAACATACTGTTAATTAATGTTGTATCGATATTTGTTAATAAATGCCTAAAACCGTTAAAACGGTAAATTTTATATAAATGTACCTCTAACATAAATACCTAAAAATATTTGAGACCCATTTCAAATAGAGGTCTCCATGACCTCTCGTAGGTGGTTATGCTATAGAAATGGGACGTAGGTAGTTAAGGGTTAAAATGATGTTTTAAAAACGTTAAAACATGCCAGGCTAGAGCCAGGCCTGATAGCCAACTGCTGGCTTCATCGTGACAACTTTTTCAACTCTTTTGTAAAAATAATTTATACATTAATGACATGTGATCTGCTGATCTGTTTCACAAATAAAATGCATATTAGGTATTCGTTTTATGGAAAACTATAATTCATGACAATATAGTCCCATATCTTAAATAAAAAATTGACATATTTTCATAGGACCGAACATCAGATTGGTAGAATTTTAATTTGTTGTTCTTTCTTCAGGACATACATTTATCGATTTGATCGATTTCTATCAATTTCCAGAAATAGCACATGAATCGAAATTACAGATTTGGTCACTCACTACGCAGGTTTTAAAAAGGAGATCATGGAGTGCGTAACTGTTTATGTATTCATTCATAATCGTAAATACTTCAAAATATTGATACTAAAAAATGTTACATAAACTCAATTGTATGAAATAGAGAGCAAAAAACGTTTATAGATACCTACACGAAAAACCACTATTATCAATGCTTGTAGATCGTGCAAATTTTCTTAATATGGGTGCTGCCATGTCATCATCATCAATCATTTATTCCATAACAATTACACATTGTGTTTGAAATTCTTCCGATAGTTATACTTAATCAAACCCTACTTACTAATCTAAATAAATTACTGACCAACAATAATCCACCATAAAAAAAAGAATGTGTCAAATATGTGTAATAAAAAAATCCAATATATAAAACAGCTAAACATGTTTGAAAAAAGAATATAAGATATTTTTTTTTTTCAAAAAGTTGAGCTGAAGGCCTAATACCCGAATTCCAAATCCTAACTTTCGTGTCTTTCCTCTCATTGAAATAGTGTCTGACAGAAGACTGAGGGAGATGCTATCTATACTCTCAAGTCTATAATAAAAACCTAATTTTAGGGTTCCTTACCATTGTCGGTAAAAACGGAAGCCTATCAAGTTTCGCGTGTTAGGGTAACATGTTAATTATTCCACATTGCCAACTCGTCCACAATGTCAGCTCGTCTATATTCCCATCTGGGTCACAATGCCAACTTGTCCACACACCCAACACGTCCACATTGCCAACTCGTTCATACACCCAACTCATCTGCATTGCCAACTCGTCTATATTACCAATTCGTCTCCATTGGCAACTCGTCCATATTCCCAATTCGTCCACAATGCCAACTCGACCATATTGCTAACTCATCCATATTCCCTACTCGTCCACAATTCCAACGCGTCCACAAATACAACTCATCCACATTTCCAACTCGTCCATATTCCCAACTCGTCCACATTCCCAACTCGTACACAATGCCAAATCGTCCACATTGCCCACTCGTCCATACACCTAACTCATCTACATTGCCAACTCGTTCAAATTACCAACTCGTCTTTATTGCCAACTCATCCATATTCCCAACTCGTCCACAATGCCAACTCATCCATATTGCTAACTCGTCCACATTTCCAACTCGTCCATACACCCAACTCGTCTACAATGTCTTTATTGCCAATCTCATCCATATTATCAACTCGTCCGTATTACCAACTCGTCTTCATTGCCAACTCGTTTATATTCCCAACTCATCCACAATGCCAACGCGTCCATATTACTTGCTCGTCCACAATACCAACTCGTCCACAAATACGACTCGTCCACATTTCCAACTCGTCCATATTCCCACCTCGTCCAAAATGCCAAGTCGTCCACATTACCAACTCGTCCATACACCAAACTCGTCTTCATTTCCAACCCATCAACAATGCCAACTCGTCCATATTGCTAACTCGTCCACAAATACAACTCGTTCACATTTCCAACTTGTCCATATTATTCCCAACTCGTCCACAATTCCAAGTCGTCCACATTGCCAACTCATCCACATTTCTAACTCGTCTACAATACAAACTCGTCCTTATTATCAGCTCGTCTTTATTGCCAACTCGTCCATATTCCCAACTTGTTCATTTTGCTAATTCATCCATATTTCCAACTCGTCCATATTCTCAACTCGTCCGTATTACCAAGTCGTCTTCATTGCCCAGTCGTCCGTGTTCCCAACTTGTTCATTTTGCCAACTCATCCACATTCCCAACTCGTCCATATTCCCAACTCGTCCACATTGACAACCCGTCCATATTACCAACTTGTCCGTATTACCAACTCGTCTTCATTGCTAACTCGTCCATAATACGAACTCGTCCACATTGCCCCCTTGTCCATGTTTCCAACTTGTAAATTTTACCAACTCATCCACATTGCCAACTCATCCGCATTTCCTTATCGTCCATATTCCCAACTCGTCTACAATACCAACTTGTCCTTATTATCAGCTCGTCTTTATTGCCAAATCTTCCATATCACGAACTCGTCCGTATTACCAAGTCGTCTTCATTGCCAACTCGTCCACCTTGCCCACTCGTCCGTGTTCCCAACTTGTTCATTTTGCCAACTCATCCACATTCCCAACTCGTCCATATTCTCAACTCGTCCACATTGCCCACTCGTCCGTGTTCCCAACTTGTTCATTTTGCCAACTCATCCACATTCCCAACTCGCCCATATTAACAACTCGTCCATATTCCCAACTTGTCAATTTTACCAACTCATCCTCATTCCCAACTTGTCCATATTCCCAACTCGTCCACATTTCCAACTCGTCCATTTTACCAACTCATCCGTATTACCAATGTAGATACATTCCCAACTTAGCTACATTGTCAAGTCGTCCTTATTCTCAACTCGACCACATTTCCCATCCCGTTGACATGCAAGCGGAAGGACTAAGTTGTTTCTTGTAAAATACCATTTAATTTACCATGACTCATGACATTTTCCTCGAAATTATTTTTTTGATGGACTTATGTAATCACATTTATAATAATCTATCATTAAATTTACTTATTTGAATGACTTTTAAATTAGTTTTACTAATTTTTTTCTGCTTTGATTTATTGTAAAACTCGCCTATAAAAATAATCTATCCTTGAATGACGGTCAGTTTTTCTAGTCTTTCGAGTACCAGTCCAACTCGCACTTAACCGGCTTTTTTCTCCACACAAAAAAGTTTCCATATCAACATTTTAAAAAGAAAAACAACCTGGCAATTTAGAGCATTGACATAATAGCCCCCAATAAAAAAGACATTAATAGTTGTCAGAATATGGTTACTGTCATTCATTGTCAACAAACTGTAAAATTATTTTTGCATATTCGTACATGTTTTAAGTGTTGCGGATATTATGTTGCCGACTCAAAAATAATATTTCATCATGCTGAACAACTTACTACAGGTTTGTGAGCAAATCATGCTTATTATTATTCGGTCATCTTATGTCAAAATAGGGATCACAGGTCACGTGGTCAAAGTCACGTGGTTAGCGCACAGTAGTTTTTTCAAATCCATTTTTCAGTACCATTTCAGGAAAAAATTAAAATTCCAAGAGTTTTATGCACCTCTCCAGCATGAGACGAATCTAATGACATATCATTTATCAAAATCAGACCATAACTGTAGATCTGATGGGATGTACAAAAATCGGCCTCGCGTAATATATATATAGATATCATCTAGTACCCATAGTACAAGCTTTGTTTAGTTTGGGACTAGGTCGATTTGTGTAAGATTGTCCCTTAATATTTATTTATTATATACAGATATATACATAATATAATATATATATAAATATATACGAAAGTCTACAACATGGGATGATGGATGAACTATTCGAGCTCTTGTTCCAGCAGATGCTTACGTAGCATACACTTGAAAGCTACCTTGCTTGGGGCTTGTCTGATAGAGAGAGGGAGTGATATATATATGATATATGATATATATATGATATATACTGTAACCGTACTTCTTAACATGATTGATCGAATTTAAAGGATATTATAGCCAATTGATTGGATATTATTTATGACAGCGTGCACTGGCAACACAAACGGATTGACAGAACCAACCAACCAATCATAGTCGTGATGACGTCAAAAGATTCGCCTGTCATTCCGGAGTGCCATACCTTATTTTCTTATGCGTCACAATTATCAACCATTTTGCGCGCCATCTTGAAGTGAAAGCGGGTAGTGTTGCCAACTCGCTCTCCTCAGTTTTTCGCTCAAACCAGTCTTGCCAACCTCATTCCGAATATACCTAAATCTGTTCGGATTTGACGTTACGATTCACGCTCCGACATACGTCCGATTATACGTTGATATCGAATTTATTTTGACTCGTTTCTGTTTCGGTTGTTCAGAGTAATCTCGCTAAGCCGATCGTGTTCATGTTTATTTATCCAAGCCAGTTATTTCGTTAATGAGGCCAAAATCTGAAAGTCATGAGATACCCGCTGCTGACCTGCAAAATACATGATTAATGATAGCAGAACGATTCCTTTGCCCCGGTTGAGCTGACTTTGAGTTTTAATTTATGAGAAAATAAAAAGGTAAGACTTAGACGTCGAAAAAGCATTTTTTTTTAATAAACTATCATCATTATTGGTCGAAAAGTGTTACTATAATACGCAAGAGTTTCGTAATGACATTGATTTGTAATTGTTTTATATAATTAAGTATACCTTAATAAGTGTCTTTATTCAAAATATAACAGAACAAAATAAACAATAACCAATTAAAATAAGTCTTATCTAAATCTAAAACCAAATCTAAACTAAGTCTAAAAATGGCCCCCGTGGCATTGTACCAAAGACGCTGGCAGCATTACCTCGCTGTATTGCTATACTAAGACAGTAATAATAATTAAGTTAATATTGTTTTAAATTCTGGTACTATTATATTTTGATTTTCTACCTGCTGACATTGTATTATTTTTAATTTATTTCCTTGCTTAACTTATATTAGGGTCGGATACTAAACTTAACCCAAAAATTTGGACGCCTATAGTGGCAAGACATAGAGAACTTCTGTCTAATGTAATAACTACTTTGTACCTATGTTTGACAAATAAACATATTCTATTCTATTCAATTAGTTTGCAAAGATGAAATCGTCACTCTTTCTTAAATTAACTGACATGAACTCAATGAAATTATCCTTTCATGTTACCTCGATTTCTTCAAGATCCCTTTATCTTGAAATCATGGCTAGAATGTACCTAGTATACCCTTTCAAACTAATAAAAATCCAAATCAGTCAAGGCGTCTTTAAGGCGACGGTAACGCGAAACTAGCGCCCCTTTCGACTTTTTTCTTATAACTTCATAATCTGATATTTTTTTAGAAATAGCTGGTCTGGGAGCTAGCAAAACACCTTTAATATTAATTAAATCACTATATACAATTTGTTCAGTGTAGTTCACCCTTCAAAACTTGTTCCCGTCAAAAGCGGCCACAATAGTTTTGGGCAAGTTTTTAGAGACAACTAAAGAACAAGAAATTGTGTATAATATTTTAATAAATACTATACCTAGGTGTTTTTCCAGTTCCTCAGATATTGAAATTACTGGAAATTGATCTGGTTTAGAAGATATAATAAAAATTTGTAATTGGCGCTAGTTTCGCATTGCAATGAAGAATAAAAAAGCTTACATTCGATCGATCTCAGAACCGCGTCCGTTATTATAATCCGTTGAATAGACATAACATAAGCCCACCTTATTTAGGTTTTTCGTAATTAGGCCCTAGATTATATTACAGGGAGAAAAGTCAATTATACAATAAAATACAACAATACTTTATTGCACACCAATAATAAAAGTTTACATAAAGGAAACCAGACAAATACAATTTATAAATAACGGTAGACAACAGGCGCTCTTATCGATCTCTTCCAGACAACCTTCGGGTAGTGAAATTGATGAAAAAATTAACTTAATACAGATTAGGTGCAATTATGTATGTAAATATTGATAAAGTTACAAATTCAACGTGTTATTTCAGTCATTCTTTTAGCACTGAAACGACAATTGCGATGGCCAAAATGTAATGTTTTCCATATCTACTACTACTACTAGCGACCCGCCTGGGCTTCGCACGTCGGGTGCAATGCTGATAAATTATGCATTTATTATACATATAAACGTTCCTCTTGAATCACTCTATATCTATAAAAAAGCGCATCAAAATCCGTTGCGTAGTTTTAACACTTTGCACGCCGTAAGTTATAATCGGTACCGCGCTCCAACAGCTGATCACGATTACCACTCGTGATGCTCTTTTTCCCAAGAACGCCGCGCATTTTTTAAGGCGCCACCTATGGTTCGCCGGCGATTTTCGGTGATATTGTAAGATTTATAAAATAATAATTAGCGTAGATACAGGAATAATTTCTTTTTTATTTAAGAGCAGTTTTAGTGTTACATAATGATAAAAATAAAACAATGTGATTATAATATTTATTTTATTTTTAAACTGTCGCTGAAGAGAGCTCGTTTTATGAAAAAATAAAAACTCTAACATGGATTTGTTAGGTAGCCCGCGCAGCGCACTGACGAGGCAGCGCGGGCGACGCATCGTCATGCCGTTCCCCCAACCCTCACGTTAATAAATTGTATGTGTGCGGGTAGCTCAAACGTTCTTCTACACGTTGCTATTAAGGCGACTCCGTACGTGGAATGGTGATTTTTAAAGTCCTAAGGCTCGTAATCTAGCCAACGGAAAAATCTGAAAAAAATATATGTTATTTTTGACTATTTCTTCTAAAAAAATATAGTTGGATTTTTTTTTAAAGCAATAATTACTATGGAAAAAATAATGTTGAAATAGGGTCGTTTTCAATTTTCAATTCCCTAAGGCTTCTAAACTACAAGTGATATTTACACGGCTCTTTCGCAAGAACATTGACAATTCATTGATCTTTAATCGTATTGTTTAAAAGTTAGTAAAATGGAAATTCGGTCTAATAAAGCATCAAAAAAACTGAATTTCCGCGAGCGCGGCCGTGCCCGGGCTGCGAGCTCAGTGTAAATCTAACCGTCGAAGGGGAAGGCTGTGTCACTTGCTCTCGCGATCCATCTAGTTACGGAAAATTGTTATAGTACCGGATCCCGCGGAGGTTCGATCTGTCTTCGTGCGTTTGAAGTGTATTTTAAGAGAGTGTAGTTCTTTTTTTCACACGACTACGCTATGCGACATAACAAAAAGCACTCATTTTCATATAGAATTAAATTCAACTGTTTTTTTTTCGTATTTAGGTATCTATTAATTTTAAGTACTTATAAAAAAAATTGTCATTGCTTAGCATTCCCGAACACATTTGGATACTTAGATATTCTCAGTCATGGGCCAACACCAGACAGGATTCCCAGAAAATAACACTTTTGGTGTGGGCCCTTCTCTGTGTAATATTAGAGTACCTTAGGTATTTCGGTTAGTAAAAAAAATCTGATAATACAGATATTTAAGTATGATAACGTCTAATGATCTTTATGAATTCAACCCTACGAGATATGAATATCGTAATGCAGAACAAGTATTGTTCGTTTGAATACCATTGTAATATTCGGTAAAACGCTAATTTACGAATACGAATATTTATTGTAAGTATTCACATTCGTTGCGTCACTAGTACAGTACATGGCATATGATATTATAAAAATACATTATCAAAAATTACAACAATTTTCTAGTCCAAGAAGGCAAGTGACAATTTTGGCATGAGGGCTTATTTATGTAAATATAGTCAGAATACATATTTGCATCAATAAATTTCCCACTTCATATTTAAATCTAAATTAGCGTTAGTAATCCATACTAATATTATAAATGCGAAAGTGTGTCTGTCTGTCTGTTACCTCTTCACGCTTAAACCGCTGAACCGATTTAGATGAAATTTGGTATATAGATAGTTTCAGTCCCGGGGAAGGACATAGGATACTTTTCATCCCGAATAAATGTAGTGTTCCCGTGGGATGAGCGGGTAACACCGCGGGGCACAGCTAGTTATTGATATATCCGCCGGGCCTAGCTAGACATACCTAGCCTGGCCATAAGTTATGTTCCAATTGTTTACCGTTTATAAAATAAAAACCTGATTTTTATTACATATCGTTTAAAAGCCATGTGATCGGATTACAGTTAAATTAATGAAAAAATATATAACTTTATTTAGACTCATCGTAATGCCCGGACTTGATTTTTGACTAATGCTCAGAATTTTTCTCTAAGTTTGCCAGAGGGCAATGAAACGATCTTGGATCAAATTAATCGATCGCGGAAGGAACGCCAAAACCCAAATAGCTTACGTAACCCAGACAACCGCTAAACTAAAGTAGAGCTGACACGTTTGCCGCATGTCAACCGATCTGCAGATCAAGAAATCTACACCCACCCAATAAAATTCGGCGTCACGGTAGATCACGATGGAGATGGTGGGACTACCTGGATGTATTACAAAAGAGTTGGACATTGCTGATCTAAATCAGGACGAGTGGAAAAAATATAGAGGCCTTTACCCGACAAAGGGACGGCACAGGCTTATATGCATAATAATCTGAAAAAGAAAACTTTTGAGTCATGTATAAGTACATTCAGTTATCGAAAGCTTGTTATTTTATTAAATCTTTTATGTATCCAAATATCATAAACCCTCCATGATGCGTTCAAGAACGGCACATTATGACCACCATAAAAATAGACTGTTTTTTAGCACAAATTTCTTATTTCGATAGTATTATTTATTCAAATTTCGAACATCTCTGAAAAAAAAAAGAAATTTGATTTGACCTCTATTCTAATATCAATCGAGATGACGTTTAGTTCGAAATGAATTGTCAATTTTCAATCAAATTTGACAAATGTCACACGTAAGTAAGATATCGAACGATAATATGATAGTTAGGGCCGACTAGTTTGTCTCTGAATTAAAATAAAAAACAATGACATCTGCCAGAAAACTTCATTACCGACCTTATAAAAAAAAATGCCTTTTATTTCTTGCAAGAACAAAAAATAATAATAATAATGTTACACATGTTACCGCCATTACCGGGTAATATTTGTTATAATGTGTGACTTCTGAATGCATCATGGAGGCTTATGATATGTGGCTAGATAAAGTAGTATATGTAACTCTGTACATAATTAGGCATTAAAGCACTCGTGTGATGTTATTATGAAACTTGCCTTCGGCTCGTTTCATAAACCCACACTCGTGTTTAATACCCTTCATTATGTACAGTCACATGAAGTACTATTTATTGTATTCATATATCACATTACACCGGCAAAATATGTTATTACCTTCTTAAACTTCAAAACCTACCTTTGCACTATAAAATGGTAAACATTTAAAACTAGCCTGGTTATGAATAACATTTTCCATCTTGAAATTTTATGCGAATGACCATTTTTATCTGCTAAATTTCATATATACTGATTAAAAGTGATAAACCTCATTATTTATAGATTTAGGTATTTTTACCGGAAAAATCGGAACCCATAGGATCATTTTGCTGACCGTCCGTCTTTCTGTCACGACCCTTTATCTCGGTAACGCGTGTAGGTGTCGAGTTGAAATTAAAACCGTCTACACGTCGTACTTTGGTCTACAGTCCCTTGAAGCTGTAAAAAATCGAACTTCTAAGTTAACGTAAAAAAAAGATACGGCTATTTATGCCGCAAAAAAACGTATCTACGCTGGAAATTATCCAAGAGACACGGAGCTAACTTTACAGGAGATCTAAAAAACTGCGAACTTTTTCAAAAAATAAAAAGTTATTAAATATTCTGTGGACCTACTTTTTAAATGAAGCATGTTATAATCATCAACGACATCATGTTCTCTACATGTCGCTTTTGTTATTTTGTCTATTAATGGAATAATTTAAAATTTAGCATCGCTTAGGTACGCAAAATGGCTGTCAAAATAGAATTAGGTAAAATTATCTAAACGACACGTTTCCCGAGATATTAGTCAGGTAAAATAGTATAATCTACATTTTACACAACAATCAACACAGTAAACAATATCTATGTGCATACGATGCTCATTTTATATAAACAATATCATGTTTTTTACATGTTGCTTTTGTTATTTTGTCTATTAATGGAATATTTTAGGATTTAGCGTCGCTTACGCAAAATGGCCGTCAAAATAGAATAAGGTAAAATTATCTAAACGACACGTTTCCCGAGAAATTAGTCAGGTAAAATAGTATAATCTATTACACAACAATCAACACAGTTAACAATATATATGTGCATGCTCATTTTATAGTCAGGTAAATATATAAATGTGCATAAATCAGCATGAAATAAATCAAGAAAAATTATCTAATCGCCTTTGTAGGAAATATTTCAGACATGAAATGCTATTTATTGTACAATAAAACCTCACGATTAATGTTTTAATTAGAGAAAAATATTTATTTTCAAACATTAAAATTAATGAAGTGACATTTAAAGTTCTCTAAGACAAAAACTTATGGTCCAACTACGCAAATACAAAAAAAACTGCTTTAGAAATGTTAAAGATTTATTCATCAGATATCACGTGAAATTTCAATTTTATCAATTTTTATGTGTGATCCTGATCTGCTGAAAGATTTCCAGTAGTTCTATACCAATGTATGGTAGCAAACGATAGCTATGACTAATGAGAACAGCACAAGAGTTCTCAAGACTGCAGTCACTCGGTACTCATTAAGGAATTTTAAATCACGAACTACGTGAAATTTCAAGTTTCACAATTGCAATGAGATAATATCCTATCCTAACAAGAATAACAAAACTACCTACAACTCTGTGTGGTATAAGTGACGTCTCGTAAGACACTGTTTGAGTGAGATGGCGTTTGGGTCCATCAAGCGAGTCCAAAGTAATGCCTTAGCGCCACAGACACAGATTTACACCGCAGGTGGGCCTAACGGCCTTAAAAATATATTGAATTACTACTAAATGTGTGATATTTTATAAAACAGAACCAGTAAAGTTGTCTAACTACCAATTTAACGAAAATATTTGTTTTTTAGTACATTCTATGCGACAAATACAACTCAATTGTCATTCAAGCAATTCAAGATAAGCGACAGTAGTCGATCAAAGTCATATCAGGTAAAAAAGGATAAGCGACAATGGTTTCATAGTATCAAAGCAGGTAAATTTGGATAAACGCCAATAGTTAAGATACGACAATCAGGTAATTTAATCTATGTTATTTTTTTTATAGAATCTTATATCGATTCTGTTTAATAATGTGGAAATACCACATTTTTACTTTTTGGCTAATGCGCATAAGCATTTTAAACACACATGACACAGAGGGCGCTCCAGTAGCGAAGAATTATGGAATCAGAGATTTAGTGTGATTGACGTAACGATATGATAGCTCAGTTGGTAGAGCACTACGCCGGAAACTTAGGGTCGCAGGTTCGAGTCGTGCTTACATTGCAGTGGATCACATTCAATGTTTCTTTCATAATTTATCTTTATGTTAAAAATGCCTCAAACGACATTAAAATATATTTTACGATCAGGTAAAAACAGTTAACCAACAAGTGCAAGGTTAGTTGCAATAAAGAAAAATTATCCAAGTTGTTTGATCTGTTTTGACAAATAAGTAAAAAAGCTCTAAGGTTCATTATTATGCAAAAAACTTTTTATGTAATCTCCATTTTGCAAAAAAAAACTCAAAAATTAAGTCGTTTAGTAGAAAAAAAAGTAGAGATTCTCTAAATCACCGACGGGATAAGCGACACAAAAGTCGTCAGACAAATGTATACGAGACCCAACCCATTCGATGCAGAAAAATCTGCCGATCCCAACAGTGTGTATAACTCAATATCCCCAAAAATGTCGCTTAGATAAGTTCTCCTTTCCAGCGTCGGCATATTTTGACACTCAAGTAAATTTACATTTATAGGGTATCCATTGACCTTGAACATTGAAATTTGCCAAAAAATTCGTCTAGTAAAATATCGTCAATATCAACAAGTATAGGGGAAAATCTGAGAACATTACTAATGTAGTCATAAAAAACTATCACTGTTTATAAGTAGGTAAAGGACGTAAATCCGTTTTCCAACGGTAAAGTTGAGTTTGTCGCTCTATTATTTATAGTTTATCTTTTCATCAGAGCAACATGACCCGGGGGATAAAGCTGTGCCTCCACTACTATGTTAAAATATCGGTTCATCCGCTGGGTCACGATATGATTTATTTATTGAAAAACGATATTTTTTATTTGTGCATGATTTTACACGTATAACCAAGAAGCTTGTCGGCATTTTAACTATTTTTGGTAGGTACCTACACATACAAAAGAAACTAAAAAGTATTTTTCGATTCGAGACTTCCAAATGGCCAATTTCACTTATTTTTTTGGAAAATAGCTTTAACGCATTTTATTTTTAATATTCTACTGTAGTAGGTAAATAGATATTTAGTAATCCGAAATAATTATATCATTGTTTAAATGATTTATTTTACTTCGAGATTTTTCAATGCCTTTAAATAAGGTTTGTTGATCTTCAACTCACGCTCGGACTATGCGAGTGTATGAAGCTGCTTGGACGCCACTCAACGAGATTATGAACGAAGTAATGTTCCGGGGGCGCACGGTCGGCGGGGGGAATAACGTTAGGCTCCGCCCAGATCCTCAAGGACGTTGGGATTAGGAGTCGCCTTAAGCGGATCACGAACTGTGTTCGATATTTTAATACAAACAGTATGAAATCTGATCACGAGTACTATTCGTTATCCGCGACTCTAAGAAAAAAAGTGTCACGAGTGGTACTCGTCATCGGCGAGCTAGACATGGCAGTTATTAAAATGGCCGGCGAATTAGAGAAAAAATGCGTACCGAGTGGTTCTCGTGATCGGCGTGCAAAGTGTTAAAGATCTAACCATATATGGTTAGATCTTTAACACTTTGACATAGGGACAGACAGACAACAGGAAGCGACTTTGTTTTATACTATGTAGTGAAGTCCATTATTATTATTACAAATGTCCAGATATTCAATAAAATTAATAAAGAGCATTGGGAATTTCGAAATGTTCATTTACACTATAATACATTCTATTTATACACCAGTCATATAATTTATTTTTAAATTCTGGAAAATCGAGTACTTTTATATCCTCTGGCAAATGATTGAAAATTTTTACCGACATATATGATATACTCTTTTTGAAGTGAGCAGAGTTATGGCTAGGGTAACAAAGATTAAATCCATGGTGTTTGGACGTCGACCTTGGGTTGGATGCCATGACTTTATACTTGTGTATATTAATTTTCACAAAAAGACACATCTCATGTATGTACATTGAAGGCAATGGAAGGATGCTTAGTTTTTTAAATAATGGCTTACAATAATCAGTATAGTTAGCATTGCAAATTGCTCTAATACACTTTTTTTGTATTAAAAATGCTCGATGTGCATAGGTGGAGTTGGCCCATAGGATAAGACCATATCGGAGATGAGACATTACATGTGCATAAAATGCAAGTAGGGCTGACTTTTGTGAAACCACCTGTGTTAACCTACGCAGAGCAAACACAAATCTATTTAATTTATTGATTACACTTTCAATATGTGACTCCCAATTACAATGGCAATCTAGCATGACGCCAAGAAATCGTATCGTTTTCACACTTTCTATAGGTTCCAGATTATATTCAATTACAATGTCTTTGGCATCAAAGTTTCCTTACATTCAACGACGACGCACACTTGACGACGCGGTTGGCACAGTCTGTAGTGTACCTGCCTACTGAGCCGACCGTCCTGGATTCGAATCCCGGCGAGGACAAATATTTGTTTAATGAACTCGAACTATTTGTTCCTTGGTCATGGATTTTATCAATGTGTGTATTTCTATATTATGTATATCGTCGTCTGGTACCCATTGTATAAGGAAGCAATGCTTTTTGAGTTTGAGACTAGGTCGATGTGTGTATGATTGTCCCTTAATATTTATTTTTATTTTATTTATATAAGCCTTTATATGTCTCCTGTCTTTGTTTGCCTCCACTCCTCCTTTTAGTAGCATAAAAACGTAACGGAGAAATAATAACTAGCAAATGTTCCAACGCTACAACAAAGCATACAACGTACAAACAATTTAACTTTAGTACCTAAGTAAATATTTATAGAACACCAGAAATTATATAACATTGTTCCATAATAAATGGTTGGTTTCCTGTAGAATCCGCTACCACGAATGATTAATCGCTAGGCAATCTAACTTTCGGGACATGCCTATACATTGCAAGAAATACCTACTAAAAGCTGGACTATAGAGGGTAGCATTTATAATGTAATAGTAATATTATCTTTATTAATTTCATTATATCCAAAAGTGTCCGTTGAACGGTGTAAAATTGGTGGCGCTACTTAACTGTTTAACTACAGAATGTACTTTGATTACCCGCGCCATGTTGACATTACATTAATAAAATCAGATCCTTATAAATGGTATGATCATGATTTTTCACGAGATCTTAAGAACTTTGTCACTTTTCACAGTGGTGCTTTTTGACAGGCAATCACTGCTACTTTTTCATCGTGACCTAATTTATCACCCACATTTAGAACCCCGTATGAAGAAAAGGAGAAGAGAAACATTTCTAATACAGCCAAAATGAGACTGGACAGAACTTTATTATTCTCGATATATCTGTACCGTTCCGAATCGTGGTCAATTCACGAAATGGATCAAAAAAGGAGAGAGGCTTTTGAGCGCGGTGTTGGCGAAGGATGTTACGCTTACCATGGACAACACAACGCACTACGTCCATTCTTGACTGATAGATACGGGAGCGGGCAAGCACACAAGTAATACGCCGGGTAGCTGTCAACGAACTAGTTTTATTCGGTGGGCGCAACCACCGCCTGTAACTTATATCTACCTATGCATGCATACACGACAATCCCTCCCCCTTAGCTTCTTATACTAAGTAGTCTAACTTAAATCTAGAAATATTGTTTATAATTAACGTGCGGACGCGGCCGTTTCAATCTCGCGGATGCAGTTGCTGCGGCGGCGTTCGTGGCGTCAACAGGCGCGCCGTCCGACCCAGCTGGCGGCGGCGGCGGCGGCGCGCAATCGGGCGCGACGCCGGCCAGTGGCTCACTTTCGACGGGCGGCGTTGGCGACATTGAGCTCGGTGCTGTTGCAGTAGATGCCTCTGAAGGTTTCCCATCTCTCTCCATCCCCTCCAGTTCTTCTGCGTCCCGATGATCCATTTGCTCATGTGTCGAGTTCTGAACTGACAGCGCTTCCTGCTCGCTTACCTCGTTAGGTATCGCCGCAGTTGTGAATGAAAGTGTGGGGCGCGTCTCAAAGTTAAATACTGGCGGGGTATTCAAAGATGACTCACAGGAGTTGGTCGCCTTATCTCCGTGGACCGGTTTACGTGTGGTAATTGTGCCCGTTTGCCCTTTGTACTTGACAATTTGGTTGATGTGTCTTTTCACTATATGGTCCGTTTTATTGTCTCTGATTACGTATAACACTTTCCCTATACGTTTCACTATAGTGCCTAGTGTCCAAGTATAGTGATTCTTATTAGTGAATTTTTTATATAATATTAAGTTGTCCGGAATTAAATGGGATCGCTTCACTCCGCCGTAGTTTTTAATCTGCGAGAACTGTTTGTTTTTAATACGCGATTCAAGAGCGGTGGGCGAGGGCGATGAGGTCGCTGACTGAACCCGTAATAAATCTAATCGTGAACGCAATTGTCTGCCGAACACCAATTGTGCCGGTGACTTCCCTGTAGTAGTGTGCTGAGAATTCCGGTAGTCAAACAAATATTTAAGTAAATGATTATTAATATGTCTACTATTCCTATTTTGTTAAAAGTGCTGTTTTGAGACCTTTTTTTATAATTTTAACATACGACTCGGCCATGCCATTGCTAGATGGATGGTACACCGGTGAAGTTAAATGCTGTATGCCATTTAAAGTACAAAATTGTTCAAAATATTGACTAACAAACGAAGTGCCATTATCGCTTACTATCGTACTGGGAATGCCGTACCTAGACATGAACTCGTACAATTTATCAACAACATTAATAGAAGATGTGTTTGTTTTCATATCATAGCATTCGACCCATTTACTATAGGCGTCCACTATAACCAGATACCAGTGTTCGTTTATAGGACCTAAAAAATCAATGTGAATCCTCTGAAATACGTGCGCCGGCCGTTTCCATGGCGACAGCGGCACGCGAGGGGGCGTGGGCCGCATGCGCACGCACACCTCACAAGCTCCTACCAGGTTCTCGATGGCTGTATCTATACCCGGAAACCAAACTCGCGACCGCGCTTCTGCCTTACTTTTCACAATGCCGAAATGTGAACTATGTAGCTCAGCTAGCACCGGGCTTTGTAATGCCAAGGGAATGACAACCTTATGACCTCGCATTACGCACCCATTTTCTACCGATAGTTGAAGTCGACATTGGTGATACGGTCTAATGTCGTTATCATTTGTTTTGCGAGGCCATCCATTTAAGACGTACTGCACGACTTTGCTTAAAATCGCATCCTTATGCGTTTCTTCTTGCAACCGTTCAAGCGTCACCGGTAAACTACTGCCTTCCAAAACAAAATAAACATAAGCTGCATTGTCGCTAGGCTCCGCGCCCGCGGAACCCTCCGCGCACGCGCGTGTCTCCTCTGGCAGTGAAGCGCGCGACAAAAAGTCGGCGCTGTTATTCGCACTTCGTACATATTCTATTATGTAATTGTATGCAGATAAAAATATTGCATACCTTTGAAGTCTATTTGCTGTTACCTCTGGTACGCCGCGGTGTGGTCCCAATATCGACAATAGGGGACGGTGATCGGTGCGCAAAATGAATGGTTCTGAACGTGCGTATAAATATTGATGATATTTTTTTACGCCGAAAATTATTGCTGTTGCTTCCTTTTGGATTTGTGCATATTTCATCTCCGCCGAATTTAGCGTTCGAGAAGCAAAAGAAATAGGACGTTCTAAACCATCCTCCCCTATCTGTGACAATAGAGCCCCGAGGCCACGAGGTGAAGCGTCTACCGTGAGCACTAGCCTAGCTTTGGGGTTATAGTGAGCCAGAACCTGATCTGACGCCAGCTGTTCCTTAATTTCTATGAACGCCTTGTCATGCTCCGTTTTCCACTCCCATTTAACGCCTTTTTTCAGCAATTCGTAAAGGGGACTCAAGATGGTAGAAGCACGCGGCACAAAGTTTCTGTAATAATTGATCAACCCGAGAAATGATTGTAATTGATTTACATTTTTTGGAATCGGGGCGTTTATTATTGCTCTTACTTTCGATTCCGACTTGCTTATACCATCTTTGTTAATAACGTGGCCCAGGTACGTTATTTCATTCTGGAAAAACGAGCACTTGTCCCTCTGCAGTGTAAGACCTGCGTCCCTGAACCGCTGTAACACTTGGTGCAAACGCGCCACGTGCTCCTGCCGGTTACGACCTGTGATGAGTACGTCATCTAGGAAGCACAGGACGCCTTCTAAGTCACCTAGAATATTGTTGAGAGCTCTTTGAAAGGCAGCCGGTGAACTAGACAAGCCAAAAATTAGCCGCCGATATTTGAAAAGACCGCGACTAGTGTTAATGCAGGTTATATTCTCCGGGTCCTCAATTTCAAACTGATTATAAGCCATTGACATGTCCAGTTTCGAGAACTGCACGCCTCCGTGCAATTTAGAAAAAAGCTCGTCAATAGTCGGTAGGGGGTATTTCTCAATCAATAGTTGTTTATTTATCGTTTGAGAATAGTCGGCACAGATCCTGACCGACCCGTCCCGTTTAAGGACGGGCACGATCGGCGACGCGTAATCGGAATACTCGATCTGTTCTAAAATACCCAAGTCCACTAATCGACTAATTTCCCTATCAACTTTATCTTTTAACGCGAATGCCACCGGTCGGGCTTTAAAAAAAATGGGTTTAGCGTTATCTTTAAGCGATAGTTTTATTTTATATTTATTGAACCGACCTAATTTGTCCGTAAATAATTCCGGGTATTGGGCCATTATATTATTTACGTCATCGTTCTCTGACTCTGATTTAGTGCAATACAGGATGGGAGCTAGTTCCAAGTTGAACAACGAAATAAAGTCTCTTCCAAGGATCGCTGGACCACCATTAGGAATAACATGGATATTCAAGACAACTGTCCGACCTTGATACGAAACCGTTAATTTCGCCATACCTATGGTTTGTATGGCACTCCCAGTATAACCGATTAACCGCTTATTGCTCGGGGATAGTGGCACCGCTTTAAAATAATACTCGTAAGTTTTTTTCGAAACCGCCGACACGGCCGAGCCGCTGTCTATCTCAAATTCTAACGGAATTCCATTAACAAGAACGGTTTCAGTCATCGGCGCACCCTTCACCGAACGAATATTAAAAAACTTACCATCATCGTCCTCGCTCACCTCCCCCGACTCCAAGTATTTCAGATTACACATTTTACGCAAGTGACCTTTCTTATTACACTTTTTACACTTATAATTTACGAAACGACACTTCTCAGCTTTATGACTAGCTAAACCGCACACAGAACACTTATTCCCGCGATCCGCCGTTGTCCCGCCGATCTTGAAGACATTCTCAGCGCCGAGCGCCGCCGCCCCCGTGGCGGACGGCGCCGAGGTCGCGCTGGCTGCGGCGCGCGCGCATCGCACACTTTCAGCCATGTCTATCGCCTTCGCCAGAGTGAGCTCGTCGACATTCTGCGCAAACAGCTTCTCGCGTTCTGGACCGGGGCACATGCCCATGATGAATCTATCCAGAAGCGCCTCCTCGATGTTTTTGAACCGGCAATGCGCCGCGAGCCCGCGCAACCGCGCGGCCCACTGCGCAGAACTTTCTCCTACCTGCTGCGCCGCGGAATAAAAATGATAACGCTCCGCAAAAACGCAGCGCTTCGGTGTAAAATGTGCATCCAGTAACGTCACCACTTCGCTATAACTTTTTTCTTCAAGCGCACTAGGCAAAGCAAGATTACTTGCTAATTGATACGTGTTCTCACTAAATGCGCTTAGCAAGATGGCGCGACGTTTTATGCCCGCTTTGTCGTTTTCTTCACTTATATTATTTGCTATAAACCACTGATTGAGCCTATTTCTGTAGGTGCACCAGTCTTGTAGTTGGTGGTTAAAGTTAGAAAATAAACCGACCGAGTTGGAGGAAGCCATAATTTACAATAAATTCGCGTGAGATTAACGGGTCGTCGCCACTGATAAATACGGGAGCGGGCAAGCACACAAGTAATACGCCGGGTAGCTGTCAACGAACTAGTTTTATTCGGTGGGCGCAACCACCGCCTGTAACTTATATCTACCTATGCATGCATACACGACATTGACCAACTAAAGATCAAAACTAGGCTATCCACAATACCAACGAGTCCTAAACTACTTCGGCCACAGTGCCTGGAGACAAACCGATAGCTTTGACTAACTTGTGGTAGTAGGGAAATTCGCCGGGAAAAGTCCATGTGGAAAATCACATACCAGCTGTTCTGAACACTGAGAAAAGCCAAAGATAGTGGCATGAAATCAGATCGTCAACAGCGCCGTCGAAGTGTTTCCGGACGGCCAAGACGAGTAACCACTTCCTCGGCTCCCGGTTTTTGCCACTGGAAGGGATAATAGAATACAGAAATATTTTTATAAGGTCAACTGTAGTATCCTAAATAAAAATAAACTTTCAACAAGACGCCGCAAACCAAACCAGCGGTGTTGGCTGCCACTTGATTCACTTAAAACTTTTGCACTCCGTTCACATCGGAATAATAGGCTTCACTGAAGTTCTGTTGCTGTTTGTGCTCCTTTGCTACTTTAAGTAAAAACAACGTGTTTTTTTCATAGGGGGCAAACGCGATAATGGATCGCCTGATGGAAAGCGATTACTTTCGCCCATAGACACCTGCAACACCAGAGGAGTCACAAGTGTGTTACCGGCCTTTCATGTGGATGCTTTTTTTCTTAAAGCATAGGTCAGTGTTTAACAACATAAACAACTAAAAAACCAGCCAAGTGCGACTCAGACTTGCGCACCGAGCGTTCCGTACAAACACTTATCCCATCTTAATTAGCCGGGTAAGTTAAGTTTGCACCTGGTATGTATTGCGCCGGATACAAAACGAGGTGCAAATTTAACGCAACCGATCACGTTTGTTGTATGGGAACCCAACTTAAATATTTATTTCATTCTGTTTTTAGTATTTGTTGTTATAGCGGCAACAGAAATACAATCGTCTGTGATCAACTGTCTAGCTATCATGGTTCATGAGATACAGCACAGTGACAGACTGACCGACAGGTGGACAGTTTACGAGGTCTGCCGCGCTGTGAGGCTTCCACTGTGTTTTTTTGGCCCACAAGTCGTCCGGCATGCGACAGACGTGACCAGCCCACTTCCACTTCGCCGCATTCCAAAGCTACATGAACTATCCCGGTTTGTGAACGCAGCGTGGTAAAACTAAAACAATAAAGAAATACTTAAATTAAAAATGTCAAACACCCCCGACACAAGTCATGAGATACTGGTCATCATGAGATTCATCATCATTCTACTGAACACTAAATTTGGAATACTAACTAAGCTGAGATCTAGTCACGTGTTCCAATCAAAGCTGAATATCTTGGAAACTACAGGTCTTATTTCTACCAAACATAGCTTAGAACCATCTTGACGGACAAGTCTTTCGATGAAAAAACCGCTCTCAAATTGGGCCATCCATTTGGGAGTTACGATGCCACAAACAGACACACCGACCGGGACCGGGTATGGTGGCGCGAACTGGGGAAGGCCTATGTCCAGCAGTGGACGACTCCGGGCTGATGATGATGATGATGATGATGATGATGAAACAGACACACAGATACACATGTTACATTCATAACACCCCTTCTATTTCGCCGGGGGTTAAAAAAACAACCGAATTGAGAAGCTCTTTTTTGAAGCCCGTTGAAAGTGACGGTTACCTTGAGGTTACCCAAGGGGCACCTTGTGTACTCAGACATTGCCGTCTGATATCATCAAAAATCTCATCACACAATCATAATAATAAATTCTATATAATATATTCCATAACTATAGAAATCAAAGCCTGCTTTTGATATTAAGTATTGTGTTTCAGAAAATTGTAGACGTAATATGAAATGAATTCAATTCATATATTTCTCTATGAGACATTTACAATAAAGAAACTTTATTGAAATTAAATTCGAAGCTTAAAGGTTTGTTTCGAAAACTGAATGGAACAACTTTTTACTTTGGCAGTTTCATAAGTCACGTGCACAAAGGAGATGTCGAAAATTCCATTAAAATACCTAAAGTTTCCTTTGTGCATCGAGTTATTGTTGCATGTATGGAAGTTGAAAGTGTGAGGGTTGCCAGAAAACTATGGAATTTTAAGTTGAGTCTATACTTAACGCTTCATATCCATTATTTTTAAAGGTCGCAACTGCGACCGCGTAAACCTTTTTTTTTGCCGTTATGGGGTAAAATGTATCCTATAATCATCTTTGGATGTTCAATATCTATCAACTCTAAATATTGTTGCATTGCGTCCAACCTACAGAGTAACATGATGTTGATCTCATTATTTGTAACATTTTCACCTGTAAAACCATTATATGTGCGATAAAATATTAAATATTGAGTATCTATCCCTGAAGAAAAATGGTTTGATTTAAATCCGTAAAGTCATTTCGGCATGATGGGCTGACAAAGATTTGTTCATAATAGTATAGGGTAGTATTTAAACGCACATAAAAAAAACCTTTTTCTATGCAAAAATAATCAAAATTACTGATTGCACAGCAAATATTGCACTCAAAATGTTACTAAATATACTACAATTTATATTTGTGGCGTGCATCTATTTATTTAAAAGTAAACCATATTTAAGTAATGGATAGCTAATAATGACTACCGCACATTATGGAGAGTTTTTCAGGGAAATAAAAAAAAACTAACCTAACCTAACCCGGCCGAGTCGGATCTGCTCCAAAAGGTGATCAGGATAAGATGGTTACCTATCTGAAACACTAATTTTTGTTTCCCATATGTAACGTTTCGCCAAATTTTCATTTGCCCGAAAGCCATTTTTTTCAAAAACTGTTTATTTTTCAGAATAATTATGAAACAAACCTAACCTAACCTACTGGGGTAAAAAGATGAAAAGTAATGTCGTGCTGATGTGTATTTTCTAATTATCTGCAGTACAATTTTTGCTAGGCATTTATTTTATTTGGTGTGCAATAATTAATTTTGATGTAAAAAGTATATAATTGATGAAAATAAATTGATAGGCGATTATTTGTTTGCTGTGTCATTAATAACATCCCGTTCATAATTTCATCTACCACGCAAATGCCAACAGTCTAAAGAGGAAATAATATCACTGTTAATTTCCTCTGTATTCTCCTCCGTTCGAAATCGTTACGAAATTTTCATTAGTCATAAACAGTCGAGAACGAAACCTCGATTTGGAAAACCCAGTTAGGTTAATTTTAGACCTCATTTGTATGCGGCGCCATAGTTACCAGGTGCAAATTTAACGTAAACTGATAATATAGGAAAAGGACCAGTAGTATTCGTCTTAAGTGAACGCAAGAGAGCCTTAGTAATTCGACCATCGGGAATACCTCTACTGAAAACAAGGATATTGAATTAGGTAGCTCACTTTATAAGCAAAGGCGAATATTTTTAGATGGTGTAGGCTTTTTTCTCAAGAGACCTCTAAAGCTGGGAAGCTTCTAAAATCGTAGCACTTAGCGCCTTCATTTACGGAAGTTGAGGGTACACTGGGCACAAAGTGGGTGTTTAGGACTCCTTTTTATTTTTTTATTTGTGGCTTTCACTTCTTGCTGAGTAAGAGGTATTTTGCCAATGACTCGTTACGAATTGCACACGCCGACAAGATTGAGGATTGATATCACGTTGTACGGCTCAGTGCTTTTTGTAAAGTGATAGCGATTTATAAAAAACCACGCGGACTATCGGGCCTTGACCCAAGAGGGGCTATGTACGCTTCAAATTGAATTCTTCATAAGCCATTCACTCAAACTGTTACGCTGTAAATCTTGTTTGAGGACTATTTAGATTCCAATAGGGTTGACGGAGACATCTGTTGCTATTTTTTGGAAATACATTGCAAAATCTATCACGGCAGATAACACCATCGAAGCGAGTTTCGTTGGCCAAGTGATTCTATCGACCTCTGTTAGATGGCGCTAGTGCTAAATTTGTTTTCTACTCAACGTTATTAAATTTCAATTTGTAATTTATTATTTCAGACAATTAATTGTCACAAATACAATTTTCTTCCTTTTTGGCCTTCGCAAAATATTTCTTGAATATAATTCATTAAATCACAACGCATAGATCGCGTCTGACATGGGGAAAGCGGGCAACACTGACACTTGACGGCGTGGCAGTCATTCCTTGTGCGAGTCGTTGCGCTCAACATGCCTTGAAAAATTACGAGTGTCTTTTCGTCAAGGAATCTGGACTTTGGCTTAGGGACGCCTGTAATAATCCCAACCACAAGCGCCCCAACCATTCGTGATGGCAGGTATGTATATTTTGTGAAGAAATTGATGGAATGTGACGTTCGCGTCGTGGTCCATTGATGATATATCTCTTATCAGTTATGTATAGAGCGTTTTATTTAGTTCTCTGTAAGAATGTTGAACTTTGACGGTCATTTCTGACTTTTAAAGCAGTCTAAGTGTAGGTAGTCCCATATAGACATTTGATCCCAATAAAAAATAGAATCGATTGGCATCCTCAAAAAAAATGTCCGCACCCCTATTACCATTGTGTGTGATTGATGATGAGGGTAGTTTTTCACCTCCGGTGATGCCCGCATCGAGCAGACAGGGTGTTTGCCCGCAGTTTTCAGTTGGCCACCGCCGTGACTGATCGGCTCTTCTGATGATGAATCGCGTACCGATTCGAAACATGTCGAGCGAAATTCGTCTTCTACGACGCGAGTAAACTTTTTTATATATTTTAATATGTCTGAGACTCACGGTAGTTTTCTATGTTAAATCAAGGATATTTTATGGTTTTAGAGAAAAATGCTTTCCATTATAATTATGTCTATGAAACGTTGCCCTACATAAAAATAAATAAATAAAATAAATAAATATCGGACAACCTCACACAAATCGATCTAGTCCCAAATTAAGCTCAAGTAGGCTTGTGTTATGGGTACTAGACGACGATATACGTACTTATATAGATAAATATATACTTAAATACAACCATGACCAAAGCACAAATATTCGAGTTCATCATACAAATATTTGCCCTGGCCGGGATTAGAACCCGGGACCGCTGGCTCAGTAGGCAAGTGTCTACAAACCGAGCCGAACGCGTCGTCACAATGGTAAACCTAAGTAGGAAACGTAAACCACGAGCAAAACAATGGTAAACCTAACCAGGAAACGTAAACCACGGAATAAAACACCAGCCAACACTTGCTCTCAATCTAACCGCACCCTAAACCGTCAGACACGATTTTCCTATTTTTTTAATCAACTTAGCGCAAAGTAATCGATGTTGCCTGTTTAATTAATCACCAGCCGCCGCCTGATTTATAAGGAAACTTGCCCGCTCGGCGGATCAGCACATTAAAGTGGCTTAGGGTGCTTCTCCACTGAAGCGCAGACGTGCGGAATCGACCAATCACAAAAGCGAAGCGAAGCTTAGATACAGTATATTTCAACTCAGATTGGTCTATCCCACATATTATCTCCGCTTCGCCTCGGTTATGTATGAAATTTATAAAAAATCTCTTATAATTTCGTTTTCTCCCTTTGACCCACTTGGATTGATTACCCTTTGTATGATTTTGATATTGTGCTCTGTGATTTAATGTGTAGACTTTTGACTTCAATTAACTCAATTGCACGATTAAGTTTCGTGTTGTTAGATAACATATAGGTTATACTAGCTCGTAAATCAGCCATCGTCGCGTGTTGCGAACGTTACTGTAATTACTCCGAAGCAAATGGAGCAAATGCTACAACCGAGTGCCCTAATGCAGATTTGTGTTCCAGACGTATATGTATATCGATGGCAAAAAGCGAGAACGTAGTAACCGCCAAAATGCAAACTTTACACCAGAGCCAAAAAACTTTTCGATTTCGAGAAAAAAAATCATAACGAAAATGCTTGATATTTGGATCTAATTCATAACTTATGGTTTTCTTTCAACTGGCATATTTAATATTTAACAAAAAGACTGGTTTACGACTTAGTGGCGGTTACGACAATTGAACTCTTTTTTTTTCGTTACGCGAAAACGCTGTAAACGCCAGAAGTGAATGCACTAAAATGGTGAAACGAGTATTATTTCCATAAAGCATAAATGCTGTAACCAGATGCATATTTATTTTAAGATTCAATAATTTTGACGTAACTGTCATTACGTTCTTTATAGGACTAACTGAAATGTGGTAAGTGTCCACCGGCAAAAAGAAACTGTGAAAATAAAACGACTTAAGTATCAATCAACTTTTATCAACATACTTTTTTTAAATGGTTATAAATTTTAAATGCAGGTTTCTTACAAATTAAAAGCTCAGAAGCAACAATTACCGTCTTAACATTATCAAATACTATCTAGTCTCAATTTCTCTGTATAAAAACATTACGAAAGTTACTTAAAACCTCCGTTGCTTATAACATTTCAAAAGGCTAATAAAATCTCTCATATTATAAAATCACAACCTTGTACTTATCGTGCTAAAAACAAACATAAATATTCTTAGGGTTAATCAGACTATAATATTGTTATCCGCTAAAACTAAATATTATAGGTAATGAGGTTTAATATTCCCGTGAAAACTTTAAAGCTCTCTACATTTTATCTTCAGTTTTGGCATTAAATTGTCTTTTAAGTAACTTTTATCGATATAAAACTCACTACCTATTAAACCCACTAACTATAAAAGATGTTTTGAATGTAAGTATTAATTATTATATAAGTTTTCAACATAATTCTTAAACAATTGTTTGAACACAACTATCAACTCAATTATAAAAATATTTCTTTGAACTAATCTCACTGAACCATTAATATTTAACTTAAATAACTAGACGTTATATTACTATGGTACCGTACAAATTAAAACTGTTATTATTTATTTAAATAAAAACTCGGAGTCATTTTTCTTAGGCAGAATATCAATTGACATTAAAATAGGAACCTAAAAATTGCATTCCAATGGAATTCGTTTTCATAATAACATAATTAAAATAACTGTTCTTAAAAAAATACTAAAAATTCCACTCTAAAATGCATTGTTTTATAATAACACTCCTCAAAATGTTTGTCATAATTAACTCAAAAATCGCCCCTCTAAAGTAATGAAAATTGCAATAGTGACATGTGCATTCTTCCAATCCTGACCTACGGAGCGCAGACTTGGTCTTTGACAAAAGTTCAGAAGTCCACCCTCAAGGTTTGTCAAAGAGCCATGGAACGCAGTATTCTGGGCGTAAAACTAACTGACAGAATTAAGAACACAGTACTGCGTTCCAAAACGCTGGTAACTGATGTAGCTCAAGCAGCCGCAAAGCTGTATGTTATGTCCGTGATAAAACGAATGACGACAGTTCTCGCAGTGGTTTAAGCAGCTGCCTACTGAGCCGATGGTCCTGGGTTCGAATCCCGGCAAGGGCAAATATTTGTGTGATGAACTCGAATATTTGTCGAATAGTATATTTGTGCCTGGGTCATGGATGTTATTTGTATTTAAGTATGTATTTATCTTTACCAGTATGTTCACTTGTATCCAGAACACAAGCCTCCTAGAGCTTACTGTGGTACTTGATTAATTTGTGTGAGGTTGCCCGATATTTTTTTTTTATTCATTTATGCCATGCGTATGGTTATTGTGAAAATATTAATCGAATCAGGCACCAGTTAACCGGTAAATTTTAAATACTGTACAGTTGTTTATCTACCGCAGCTCAACAAATTTAGTGCTTATCTGATTCTAGCCCTTGGACAATAAAGATGCGGACGTCACACCCCAAACTAGTTTGATCCGGCTTGAGTCAGCTTTTTAGGGGTTAGACCAATTAACTCTTAATGGTTGGCAAAACTTTCTTCTAGCGATTACAACCGTAAACTAGATATACATATTATACTAATTAAAAAAAATCATTATTTTAAATCGAAATCAAAATTGAAATGTATACCTATTGTGTAAGTAGGCCACTTTACATGTCTGAATCTGAATTTATCGGCATTTCACAAGAGGAGGCCGCTGTCGAGAAGAAAGCCGAAAAAAGTAAATATTTTTTTCATTTTTTTTTAATCATCATGCGAGCGTTTGCTCGTATCTTTTGATTGCCTTTAAGCTGAAGATAAGCAGACCTTTGATGATATTTGATGTTAATTCCAGCTTTATACCTCCACGCGTTCCTGAGAAAAAGGTCTCCACAAATAGATAGACAAGCACAAAAGTGATCCTATTTAAGTTTAGTTTTTGGCGATTGAGGCACGGAACTCTCAAAGCTGCCGCACCGCATCCCGCGCCCCAACATCGTTATTTTCTTCCAACAAAATGTAATAAAAACATTTTTGCTGTCCTTTCAATATTATTAAAGCAAATAAATATGCTAGTTATGTTTTATCCCAATATTCATATCTTCCATTAAACCCGCAACATATTTTACATCCAAAAAAAGGCATGTACACAGACTACGCACACCCACTCGCTCCGGCGCCGCCGATAGACTAAATCACAGGTCGTATTCACGAGCCACATCGCCGCGAGCGCACATTTTTAGGGTTCCGTACCCAAAGGGTAAAAACGGGACCCTATTACTGAGACTTCGCTGTCCGTCCGTCCGTCCGTCCGTCCGTCCGTCTGTCACCAGGCTGTATCTCAAGAACGGTGATAGCTAGACAGTTGAAATTTTCACAGATGATGTATTTCTATTGCCGCTATAACAACAAATACTAAAAATAAAATAAAATTAATATTTAAGGGGGGCTCCCATACAACAAACTTGTTATAGATTATATATATATAAATATATATAGGTACGGAACCCTACATGCGCGAGTCGGGCTCACACTTGCCCAATTTTTATTGCTGTATCTTCAAGCACTACCCACTTCACGTTGTGTTTCAAATGTCGTTACTGTAGCTTGCTGTTAATTCATTTTCGAATGAAATGTAGTAAGCGTCAATCATAGATAATTTATTTTAGGATAATTGCAGTAAGCTTGGTTCGTATTTTTTTCACTACATGCATAAATGCTGCAACCGCCACGGAACAAAATTTCGGCAACGCTGTAACCGACACACCCTTTGATTTATGAAAGAACAAAATTAGCGTAAATGTACTCGTTTAGAAAATTGCTATTATTTGGGTGTTTACAGCAAATAGATGTGGGCATCGTCAAAAAAATACATTCGTTTTGCAACGTAGTCCAGTTTTTTCTAAGCGTCGTAGAGCCATGGGACCCAGACCAGTCGACGCAGAAAAATTCGCTGATTCCGAAAATGCAAAAAAAAATTTTTTGACCAAGTGGCGGTTACTACGTTCTCGCTTTTTGCCATCAATATACAAAGTGATCAATCCAAATAGGTCAGTAGGGAGAAAATGAAAACAATAAGAGCTAGGGAAATCTGTTGTTAGGAAACATGGAGTCGATTTTAGATTCAATACAAACTGCATTTTTTTTCTGTAAGTTATCGCATGGCGTATTGTAACATTTTTTTACAGCGGTTTTGACCGGGTTATGAATTGATGTATGAGATTTATAAATAAAATAAATAATGCAGTTTTTATTAAATCTAAAATCGACGCCATGGTTCATAAGAACAGATTTCCCTATCTCTTATATTTTGTGACTTCTTCCTACTGACCCATTTGGATTGATCACCCGGTATAGAGATTGGTATAATAGTAGAAGGCGACCGCAACTTCATTGGCATATTTTTAGCGTTCCGTACCGCAAAAGAACAAAAAAACGGACTCGCGCACCGAGGGTTCCGTACACTTTCCATCTTAACTGGCCAGGTTGCATACATGAGGTACAAAGTTAACGCAACCGATCACGTTTGTTTTATGGGAGCCCCACTTAAATATTTACTTTAGTCTGTTTTTGGTATTTGTTGTTATAGCTGCAACAGAAATACCAACTGTCTAGCTATCACGGTTCATGAGATACAGCCTGGTGACAGATGGATAGACAGACAGACAGACGGACGGACGGACAGTGGAGTCTTCGTAATAGGGTTGCGTTTTTGATCCCAACAAACAATCGGATTGATAGGCATCCTTAAAAAAAATTACAACATGATTATATCAATTACAATAATAAATTACATCGTTGAATTTATTCTCAACTATCTATTAAAAATATAATAGGGGATGACAGCATACTGTAGATGAGTAAAATTACCTCAATATGTCATGAAAAAAAAAACAATATATTTTTTAAATATGTGTCTTTAAAGGTACACATTTTTTATTATTATTTTTTTTTTTCAGAATCCTCGACGGTATAATGGCAAATTACTTATTGTCTCTTTACAAATATTGGTAATGACGACCCACAATGACCCGAATATAATTTTAATGACGTCACGCTTAGGCGGCCATTTGTATGGAGCGTCTTTAGCGCTCCCTAGGAATGTTGAACTTTTACGGCCATTTCTGACTTTCAGAGCAGTCTAAATGTAGTTAGTCCCATATAGACATTTGATCCTCATAAAAAATAGAATCGTTTGCTATACTCGTAAAAAAATCGTCATGCCTATTTATTATACTGGGTTTGACCATCGCCCGCCGGCCTCGGCACGTCATCAAACGTTAGCAATCTGCAACTGACAGGTGCATACTATTCGAATTTTTCAATCAGCATAGGTAGAATCTGTAGAATCATTGAACCATTATTGGCTACCGACCAAACATGGGCCGGGAAGAGATATAGGGCACTTTCAATCCCGGAAAATTGAAAATATTTTTCGTGTATATGAAAAATAACATTTTCTACGTAGGAGAGACTGAGGGGTATTGAAATATTCGCCCGCCGGAGTGCACGCGGTTGAATGCGTCAAGCGATCCCGCTCCAATAAAGGCGGTGGCGGCAAACGGTTTTAGACGGTAGTCCGAAGTCTCGGTTAGTCCGTCATACTCGCTCTAGTCCCCCGATTCAGATCCCGACATTTCCCCAACGTTAAAAAAAAAAACAAAAATAGGGTTGTTTCCTTTCGTCCTTGTTCTTCTATTTAATGTAAGACTTCGCCCCCGCGACCCCCGTCGTTGCCCATCGCCTCCTCAATGGACTTCATAGAATCAGAAAGCAAGCTATTTCTATTTTTGTGCGGGTCTTGAAATAGAGCGGAGGAAAAAAAGGGTATTGAAATAGAGGCGAGCTTAAACAATGTAAATTTTCCGAACATTCGTTAGCGAAGCAAAGGACTTTCACTGAGGGCCCCGCGAGCGGAGGAGGGGTGCGTCTAGACAGTATTGTTGCCGGCTTGCTAACAACAGTTTGAGAAATTAATTAACACTCACCTCTGAAATGAAATGAAATAATTAGAAATGAAATAATTTATTCAGTAAGGCATTGGCACCGGCATTTCTCAAGGGGAGACCGATGTTGAGAAGTAAGCCAAAAGAAACCCAACAGTAAGTCATTGTGTCGAAAATCATACTTAAAAAATCAATTACATTTATGTTATATAACTAATTACATTGGTACACATAAAGGAGATTCTCCAAGTCAATGTTTTTAAAATGTTAAATATTCCCAGAGATGTATAAGGTCTCTAGGCATCACAACATACAATAAGATTTATGTTTAAACCCCCCCCCCCCCCATATAAAGTGACGTAATTTTTTAAAAGAAGTTGTACCGAAATATATTTATTATGTAATGATGTATAATTATTTGTCCATAAGACGCACTTTGTATTCCTAAATTATTAAAGCAACATTGGCAGCATCTTAATGATCGCATTACTCAGCTATCCAATAACGTCGAACCATAATGCGTCATCGAAATATCTGCAATTGATAGGCGGAAACTATTCGAATATTTCAGCCATATTTCAGCTGACCATCCATCGTGTTTCGGCAGTTTTGTTTAATATATTAAATATATTTTATTTTTCGATTTATTGGAGTCGATACCATTATAAAACTGAAAAACGGGCCAAGTGCAGGTCGGTCTCATGTATGAAACAGTCACATTTAAATTAGTTTGGTTTTCGTGACAAGCTTTTATAGCCGACTATACTTTTCTTTGAAGATCCATTAATAGGCTAGTTGACTCATGTGAAAGTGTAACAAACTAATGTTTATTCCGTATAGTATTTAGCAAAGGAAACCTAAATATATATTTTTCAATTCATAAAAGTGAAAGATGGCTGGAAAAATTGAATTTGAAAATATGGTTTTTAATCTGTATTTTGAAATGCTTAAAACGCTGTCCGCCATTTTCGCTTATGATAGTGACGTCATCGGTCCTGTAAAGAAAACTGGAAGTCTACTTTGACGGCTTCGAATAGTGCCATCCCTCTCGATCTCCTGTCAAAGTAGGTATATTGGAGCGAGCGGACTGGCATTATACGACGGTTGAATTTCGAATATTTACAGGTAATTCTACGTCACGCCACAGATTAGCAAAAGGCAAAAACGGCGGACGGCGTTTTTGACTGTTCATAAAATTTCGAATTTTCAATTGATAAGATTTAGCTCTCTAGCTTTCACAAAAATACAAGACATTTTTTTTAGAGCTAGTAAGATCATTATTAACCATTCCAAATATATTTCAAAACTGGGTGTACCAGCCTATTGCTCAATGATACAATTCTAAAATGCCCAAACTCGGTCCGACTCAGTAGTCAGGCGCAATAAAAATTGCGCCGATTTAGTCCCAAATTAAGTTCAAAAAGGCTCGCGTTATGGGTCCTAGACGACGATAGACATACTTATATTACTTATATAGATACATATACTTAAATACATAGAACAACCATGACCCAAGCACAAATATTCGAGTTCATCACACAAATATTTGCCCTGGCCGGGATTCGAACCCAGGACCGCCGGCTTAGTAGCCAGATGCTCTACAGACTGCGCCAACCGCGTCATACCTGAATATCGCGAATGGAGTTCCAGGCATCTTTTAGTTAATTGGGTCAATCCATTTTTTCTGTTGCATGTTGCCATGGTGATGTCCCCTGGGTTACTCTTTAAAACTAAAAAAATGTTGTAAGTGCAGCAGTTATAAGCCCATTCTTATGTAGAATATGTCTTAAAAATACCAATATTATAAATTATCAACACTTTTCTAAGAAGTTTAATCAGCATTGTCTCCTGGGTGATGGGACAGAATAACAACAATTAAAAGTTGATCCACCCAATTATAAAAGAAGTACCTATTAAAAAATAATTGTACTACTATCCAGCGTCAAATTACGCACAACCTCAATCGCTATAGTTACATCATATCGCTCACTGCACAATAACCATCGAATACTATTTCCGAATTCATCAATCTCCGATGACATATCTGGGGGGGTATTCGGACGCGCAAAATTTTCGCTTCCTTTGTATGTGACGGCATAAATAACACGCGCATACTTTAAATTGACGTCGTAGTACGTGAAATTAGTCCGTTACGTTTCGTTCAAAACAGAAATTTATATACATGAATAACATTTTTGACAATCATTATCGCCTTCGTATTTCCAAAATTGAGATGAGATATGTCACTTTTAAGCTCATCGCATTTAAATGACAGTTCAATGGCGATATAACTGTTATCTAATAGAGATTTGACGTTTGGCGATCACTCAAATGTCAATCTCGAATTAGGTCCCAGGGAATTATTCACGAATGTTTATTAGCCGGTTATTTATTGATGGCCGTATAAGTTGTCACAATGTTTTATTTCACGACATTTGTGAGGATTTTTGGAAAGTAAGTTGAATCGCAAATAAAAATGTCGGTGAAATGAAAGTCACTCTTTTCAGAATAGTGTTTGGCTCACTTAAATACAAAAAATATTTTTTTTCTCGAATATGCTATGAAATATTGTCATTTCGTTACTTGTGTTCCATATAACAGATGTTGACACGAGGGAGTATGTATGTAATGATATTTCAACCAACATTTAAGGCGCCGCGCCGGGAAAGAAACCCTCGTTTGTTTCAGTTTAAATTTTCGAACAACATCGTATCGTTCAACTATTTGAAAAAGACACAATTATGCTTTATGACATTCTGCCACTACGCCCGTATAAAAACAATAAGTAATGTTTGCAGTTTTAATTGCATAAAATAAATATTAATTTTAAAATAATATAGTTCCTTTTTTAGTACAAATTACTTTTAATATTAATTATAAACAAATCAAATGAATTTTAAACCTAAGAACAGTTTTTTTTATTAAGCTATACCTACTTGGCAGGCAATCCCCATTTTCTCGGCCTCTGCTGATATATTCTATGTTATGTACAGTATACAATCAATTCGTTCTTACTGGTACAATTAATTAATCAAGAAACTAACATCAAAATTGATATTTAAGTCTAGTAGTTGTTTTTTATCTTTTTTCTGTTTCACATTTTCGTATTGTAAGTTTCCAATGCAACAAAATTCCCCGTATAAATACAGTAATTTCTCAGTTTAATTTGTATACTAACCCAGACTCGTTCAAACCCAAAATTGTTAACATACCTGTGTGCGAGCATCCTACAAACGTTTGTGTCCTTGTACCTTATCCCCTCCTGCCTCAGTACCGCGTCGTCGCTTGACAAGGTCGGACGTGTACGTATTTAATTTTGGTGAGCATATTACTGTCTCCGACCGTCTCTGAGACGGGTGGTAGGTGGATACGTATTTTTTCTCAGGGGTCTCGGAGACGGATGGTAGGTGGTTACGTGACTATGGTTACTTTTTTTCTTTACTTAGCCATCCGCTTAGTCAGGTTTGTAATGATTGGAAGTGCGAAAATCCGGTTCTACTTGTGACCCTAAGAATAAACGGGACCCATTACGGATGTTTCTAAAGCAAAAAATCTATTTGCCTAGAATGTGCAAACAAACTTACATTCACTGCCGCGAACAAATCGAATAAATTAGTGGTCTGCAATTTTATAAAAATATTACCTTTATTTTAATGAAACTTATTGATTTAGCATTGTTAATTATTGAATAATTAGAAATAATTACTTAAATCTTTATATAAAGTCAAGATTTTTGTTGATCTCACCTTCCAAAGGATATATAGTTCCTCAAGTAGAAATAAGGACTGTTGCCATATGTCTATAGTAAAAAATTGTTTCTCTTTATGTTTCCAGAATGATTATTAGTTTTATAAATATTTTAATATATCTATATTGCCATAATTATTTTAGATTTCCCATCCGGTACATAAATTTTAATATATAAGGCCGACATTATGTATCCGTCCTGGGGACGGGAGGTAGGTGTTTGTGTGACTAAAGAAGCAGGTAGGTAGTTAAGGGTTAACTATGTGTCTGACAGATTATTTTAATTAACCACGCTTTAAATAAGAACAATAGGTTCATACAGGCAATCATGCGTAAAGCGACTTACTCAGACTCAGAGCTTGTTAGCAAGTTGTTTAAACGTGAGCAAACTAATTTGCTACTTTTGAACAATATGATTAGTACATTCAATTGTATGTACGTAAAGATAAGATGCTCAGCGCGTTCAAACCTTAATTTATTCCCGCCACTCGCACGTGGCAGTTATCACAGCTGGCGTGTTGATCTTGATCGAGACACACATCATAAGGCTACATTCAGGGGCAGGCTGCAAGCGACGCTCAGGCATAAAAAATATGTCGAGTAGAAAGTGAGCCCATGACCTACATCCGCGCAGAAGAACATAATCCACTTTTACACTTCTCGTTAGAAGGACGATAAGTATCCTTTAACTATTCGTGGTTGCCCTGCTACCCATGTACGGCCCGCGTCAAAAGTATCTGACAATTTAACTACTGACATATGTCAAATTGATGACTGAAACTGATGAGGCCACACAGACGCGTAACTATCGAGTGTTGCCGCGAGGATTGTCCTGTCAAAATATCAACTCACCATAAACATAAATTCTGCTAGTTGCATCACTTTGAATGCAGAGCGAAGTCTTATGGCTCCTTATGCGTTGAAAAATGCTGATTGTTTTAGATATTTTTCTCTATGATCAAAAATGTTTCTTAACATATTATCAATATTACTACTTAGAACAGGGCCATTGGATTTATTAGTATATATTATATTTGTAATCTACACTTTGAATTTTTCATAGATAATTTTTGTTTCAAAAACTAAAATTTGTTTTTTCAACTTATTTTCAAGCATGAAATAGCTTTGTTACTATCTAGAACTCAGGAAAAAGTATTATTCACTTTAAAAAGTATGCGTCCGTGCGAGCTTCTGTAACGGCGCCCTTTAGTAACATTTCGTCAGTGGTAATTTCTGCGCCCCTCCAGGGTCTGCGCCCTGTATCTGGGCACCGTTGGTACCGCCCTATTTACGGCCCTGCTTGAATGACTATACCTTCGCCTCGTGCATCTCGTCTCAATCCCTGAACGTAGCCTTACTCGTGCGGTACGAACACCTAATTACATAAATAATGTATTTCTGCGCCTGTTTTTGTTTCTTGCTGCCTGTCGTCCGTAATACCTTTTATTTGAAATGATCGTTTGATTAGTTTCATATACATTATGATACTAATACAATCGTTTCGTGCTCTCACCGCGAGTATTCGCCTGTAATGTAACAGTTTATTGTACAATTACTGTTACAATCGAAGGTAAAAGGGGCAGGGGGCGAAAAAGGCTAACATGTATGGACAACCTAAAGAGTTGGACGGGAGTTGACACTGCCTCACCGGGTAAAAAAACCATGAATAAAGAAAAGTTCCGGACTGCGGTCGTCGACATTCGTGGAGGATATGGCACTTAAAGAAGAAGAAGATTTACATTTAAGAGTTACATTTCAGATGAATGCTCGCGGTGGGGACGTTTAAAAAATGGTGAATCAATGACAGTCACAATAATTTATATCGATCAATGTGAATATGACTTAATTTACTGTGACCTAAGACAACTCATAAAATTCCAGACGACCTTGTTTCTCTATTGGCCTTATGTCTGATTCATTCACGCAAAGAAACATCATGCATATCTAGTTGCGGTGTTACCTACTCATCCCACGTGAAAACTACATTTTTTTTCGGGATAAAAAGTAGCCTATGTGTCAATCCAGAGTAATTAATTGAATCAGGCGTTACTTTGCGGAAATCCATATTAATGAAAATAATAATATTGCTTTGCTATTCCGCGATATAATATCGTGCCAGTTAAATTTGTGCCAACCCGTTATACTTATTTGCGTATTTTTTCCATGCATATATACATTTAATGGTCCCACCCTCCCACCACGATAAGAAAAATAAATACGCAAATAAATATAACAAACCACCACCAAAATAACAGAACTTACTCGACACGTGTTTCGCCCCTCTACGAGGCATCATCAGGAGATGTTGACGGTCTGGAGTCCGACAACCGAATGAGCTGCCCAGACTGGTCGGCCATATTTATAACCTGGCCACCCCTATTATGCAACTGAGAGTGATTAGCAAAAATTCGAAGTAACGGTGATGTAACGACATTCAATTGTTCGTTAAGAATCTCACCCCTATTGTTGTACCTAATTATTTCCAACTGTTCCAGAACACTTAAACGCAAACCTTTTTCACAAACATGCAAAATGGTAAAAGAATGATCTTCCTGCAGAGTATGGCCACTATCTATTAAATGTTTTGCGAAATTGGACTTTTCAGGATGGTTATGTCTATATGACGCAACATGCTCTTTGTACCTCGTGCTGAAATTGCGGCCCGTTTGTCCCACATATACTATTTATATTGCAATCGTCACAAGTTAGCTTATAAATACCGGACTTTTTCCCACTCTCAATTTTATCTTTCCCATTACAAAGTTTAGAGTGCAGAGAATTATTCGTCTTAAAGGCCACATTAATATCGTTACATTTCAAAATTTTGTGAATAGTATCCGATAACTTGCCAACATAAGTTATGCTCGCCTTATATTTTTTAATAGGATCAGATGGTCGTGCAGCATACAACATATCGTTGACCGTATTATTGAGCTTTTTTCTGATTATACCATCCACCACAGACTTATCGTAGCCGTTTGAAACCGCTAAGTGATAAATATTATTTAATTCTGACTGATAATGCTCCTCAGAGAGAGGCACGGTCAACAACCTATGCACATAACAATGAAAAGCAGCTAACTTATGCTACCACGGATGCGTGGAAGAAGCCGGGATAACCGTGTCAGTATGTGTGGGCTTACGGTAAATCTGAAAATGATGCCTATTACTCAATTTAGTAATCGTTAAATCCAAGAAATTGAGTGAGTTGTTTTGGATGAGGGACAACGAACCAACGCCGCACCATGATTTTCACCCTCGTGTAAAGAATTTAACCAATGTTGAGTTTTTAAGAGATGAAGTGGGACTTTTGCAGAAAGGTTTGAAGTATAATTTCCAGCCAAAGATGACTCCCCAAACACTAGAGAATTTGGCAGTGGATTCAGAGGTAGCAATTGTACGGGGTCGTGGTGATTTGGATATGAAGACTGTGGTAGCTAATGTCATTAAGAGCAGTAAGAGCACTGGTCCATTAGTAGATAGGCATGCTTGCTCTGATGGTTTATTATTGAGATCTATTCAACAGAAAGTGCAGGATAATGATTTAGTGGTTTCAAAAGCAGACAAAGGCAATTGCATTGTAATTATGGAGAGGGGACAGTACAATCAGAAAGTATTGGATCTTATTCAAGGTGATGGTTTTTCAAGCTTACGTAGAGATCCTACTCCAGGATACCAGAAAGTTCTTAGACAAGCTATTAAAAATTCTTCGTTTGTTTTTGAAACCGAGCATCAGAAGAATATGATTCTGCCTATGAATCCACGAGCTCCTATTCTGTATGGTCTTTCAAAAATTCATAAAGACAATATCCCTATTCGTCCAGTGGTCTCATACTTAGGTGCACCTACGTATAATTTAGCAAAGAGAATTACATTATTAAGGAAAAGTCACAGTTTCAGCCGAAATATTGTTTAAAGAATAGCTTGGATTTAATAGAAAGGATTAAAGATATTAATATACCAGATAATACTATCCTTCTGTCTTTGGATGTAGATAGTTTGTTTACGAATGTTCCATATTGTGATACTTTAGACATACTTAGGGGACTTTTTGAAAGGCAGCGATTACATCCAGGGGAGATAGATGAACTAATAGAATTAACTACGATTTGTATGAAACAAAATTATTTTAGGTTTGATGGACAATATTATTTGCAAAGTGATGGTTTGGCTATGGGTTCCCCGTTGAGTCCTTTAATGGCGGATTTTTTTATGGACCATTTTGAAAACCAGCACATTGTAGATAATAATTGTATTTTATATTACTTTAGATATGTGGATGATTTGATTATTTGTTGGACGGGGGGTATGAGCCAGCTGGACGAATTTATTGATGAGATAAATAACAAGCATCCGAAGATCAAGTTCAAAAAGGAACTGGAGCAAAACAACTCACTCAATTTCTTGGATTTAACGATTACTAAATTGAGTAATAGGCATCATTTTCAGATTTACCGTAAGCCCACACATACTGACACGGTTATCCCGGCTTCTTCCACGCATCCGTGGCAGCATAAGTTAGCTGCTTTTCATTGTTATGTGCATAGGTTGTTGACCGTGCCTCTCTCTGAGGAGCATTATCAGTCAGAATTAAATAGTGACCGACCGAAGTTTCGGTTTCGGTTTCGGTTTCGGCCAGTTTCGGCCTAAAAATCATGTTTCGGCCAAAGGTTCGGTTTCGGCCAAAAAACAGCCGAACCTTTCGGCCACGCCGAAACTTCCAACATCGTACTGTCGGGTCGCGTTCGTTCGGCTAACGTCGGGTGCGCTCGGCAGTCGGCTCGGCTGGCACTATGGCGTCGCTCGCCCGACTCCGCCGGCCGCTAAAATCACTTTGCTCAGTGAGGTGACGGTTGTGTTTGTTCCCCGAATAATTTTAAGTAACTGACCGAGCCAGCAAAGCATTTTCGTTTTAGCGTGGCCCAAAAAATTTTCGTATGCCCGGATGTTTCGATGTCAATGCGCTTACCGACTGTTGCCTTGCCTTAATGTCGCATTTCTCAACCGATTGTCATGAAATTTTGTGAGTATGTTCGATAAGTATTATGATTTTTTCGTCGATTCAGTTTTTCGAATTCTTCAAAATAGCGGAGATTAAAAACATTTACTTTAAATTTACTAAATTTAGTTTTTGTTATGAATTGATGAACTTATAGTGTTATTTTTAACGCAAATTTTCTTAATTAACAAACAAATTGACGGCGATATTGGTTATTTAGGATACAAGTGAGGAGGTTTAGTTACTTATCTCATAAAATGACTAGGATTCGTCATTGTAGCGTGTATGTAATAAAATGAGTACCTACGTCTGAATTAGCATTAGTAGGCTGCCTGATTGCAATTATAAAAATTAACACTCAACCAATTATTTTTTTGCTAGGTTTTTAAACTTGTTTCATTTTATTCTGCCTCAGTACAGTTTACAGCTTTTCACTTTTTGGGTAATTTAATTTAGACCGAGTGTCAATGTTAAAATTTCAATTTAATAAAAGTGAAACGTGAGTTTGTTGTGTAATTGCTGAAATTTGTATTTTTTTTTTACTTTGTCTACCCCCACCTAACTCTATATCCATCTGTACATTTTAAAAATTGCTCTAATCGACAAAAATAATCTAAGTACAAAATTTCATGAGCATCGTTTAAGAAATACGACTTCCAGGCGAGAACAGAAAAATATCCAATCGTCCGTACATATGAAAGAATTTTGGACCAAACTGAAATTGGAACACTTAGTTCCATCGGTCAGCGAAATTTTTCATTGTATTAATTATTAGATCTAGAAAGAACGGCCCGCTGACATTTTATACAACGTTTTAATCACGTTTATAAAAGGTTCGGTTTCGGTTTCGGTTTCGGCCGAAACTGTAATCAGAACCGAACCTTCGGTTTCGGTTTCGGTTTCGGCAGAAAAACGTGTTTCGGTCGGACACTAGAATTAAATAATATTTATCACTTAGCGGTTTCAAACGGCTACGATAAGTCTGTGGTGGATGGTATAATCAGAAAAAAGCTCAATAATACGGTCAACGATATGTTGTATGCTGCACGACCATCTGATCCTATTAAAAAATATAAGGCGAGCATAACTTATGTTGGCAAGTTATCGGATACTATTCACAAAATTTTGAAATGTAACGATATTAATGTGGCCTTTAAGACGAATAATTCTCTGCACTCTAAACTTTGTAATGGGAAAGATAAAATTGAGAGTGGGAAAAAGTCCGGTATTTATAAGCTAACTTGTGACGATTGCAATATAAATAGTATATGTGGGACAAACGGGCCGCAATTTCAGCACGAGGTACAAAGAGCATGTTGCGTCATATAGACATAACCATCCTGAAAAGTCCAATTTCGCAAAACATTTAATAGATAGTGGCCATACTCTGCAGGAAGATCATTCTTTTACCATTTTGCATGTTTGTGAAAAAGGTTTGCGTTTAAGTGTTCTGGAACAGTTGGAAATAATTAGGTACAACAATAGGGGTGAGATTCTTAACGAACAATTGAATGTCGTTACATCACCGTTACTTCGAATTTTTGCTAATCACTCTCAGTTGCATAATAGGGGTGGCCAGGTTATAAATATGGCCGACCAGTCTGGCCAGCTCATTCGGTTGTCGGACTCCAGACCGTCAACATCTCCTGATGATGCCTCGTAGAGGGGCGAAACACGTGTCGAGTAAGTTCTGTTATTTTGGTGGTGGTTTGTTATATTTATTTTTCTTATCGTGGTGGGAGGGTGGGACCATTAAATGTATATATGCATGGAAAAAATACGCAAATAAGTATAACGGGTCGGCACAAATTTAACTGGCACGATATTATATCGCGGAATAGCAAAGCAATATTATTATTTTCATCAATCCAGAGTGTCAGCTACCTCCATACCATATTTCATCAAAATCAGTCCAGCAGTTTGAGCGTGAAAAAGTAACAACAACAACAATCTAACGCATTTATAATACTAGAGTGATACTGGTCGGCCTTCTTCCAACCAACTTCGTCGGCGTAATTTTTTCTTTACCATAGCCGGGTAAAAAAGTATCTATAACCATCTTTGGATGTTCAGGTAAACTTGCGCCAATGTTGGTTTCGATCCGTAATGACGTTTCAGCACGATAAGAGGACAAAGAAAATGTTACCAACAAATGGAGTTGTACGGCTGGCACGCGCCCATTTTTTATGAAATAATGACTGCTATCCATAAAAAACGGATACAATTTTCGATTTTTATTATAAGTAGTATAAGGTTCCATATTGGGTTGCATACATTTTAAAGCCATTATGTCGGTGTGCAAGTTTAAGTTTTGTGTAATTATTTCAAATGTTATAAGACATATTATTATGATTGATACATGTACTATAACTTATACTAGGTACATGATGTCTATTGCCATTAATGATGAACACCCTAATTTATGCGTTGCACTTCTTCGTACTATCAATTATTATGACATTCAATAATATGACTTGAAATTTTGTGCCATACTTATGTATGCTTATGAAAACCCTGCCAAACTACCATTATGACATTATAAAGTATTATGCGAAGAATCATTTATGACAAATAACTTGTGTAAGGAAAGCCATTATGCGAAATGAGTTATGACGATGAATTTCTATTCCACTAGAGGTGATCCCGTAGTAAAAACTAAACTAAACTGAAGATACGCAAGATAATGGAACACGTACGTAAGTTTTCTATAATTATAAAGTTTAATCCGACCAAGAACTTGAACAAATAATTCAAACAAGTTCCAAAATGTCTAACAAGCACTGCGGGGGAGATAATAGTAGGTAAAGTTGTCGACTTAATTACTAGACTTGTGTTCAACAGTTCCGTCATAAGCACCTGTAGACTGTAACTCGCCTTTCTCAGGCAATTAGTGAACCAGCGAACCAAATATATTCATTTCGCAAAAAGAACGAAGAATTGAGCAGCATTCCGGTTAACAATGTATTGAATTTGGTTAATGACAAGTTCTTGACAAATCGCTATTCATTTCGCAAAAAGAACGAAGAATTGAGCAGCATTCCGGTTAACAATGTATTGAATTTGGTTAATGACAAGTCCTTGACAAATCGCTACTGACGTTTAACAATGCAAATATATGACGTATGTTCATTATTGCCATATGAAAGCTGTTTGTAGCGCCACTATACCTGGGCTGGGCCAACACTTATTAGGCTATACTTAGCATGATTTTTATGAAAGCGATGGGTTGTCGTGAAACATACCTAATAGTTTTGGGTTATCGCGGCGACCCAGCCCGCCCATAGCTCCGATGTTCACAAATACGGTATTTTGATGACAGCTCAAATCAGCTACTCTTTATGAAAATGTCAAAACCGATATGTTAGTATGAAATTTCTATGAAGATACGGCTTGTGGTGTCATAAAAATCAGTAGTCAAAACACGTCTTCTTTTTAATTTTCCATTAAAAAATAGTAAGATGTCCGTAAGTTAGTGGTAGTTTATTTGGTTCCGTGTATTTTTGAATGTATGCTAAGTAGTTTCAATTACGTAATCTCACTTACTGAAGTGAGAGTGGAGTGAGTAAGTTAATAGTACGATTTAGGGATGCGGTAGTCTGCTGTGTGAATATAGTGCTTGCCTGTTTATTTTTTATTTTATTTTTATTTTATTTATTTAAGGATTACCAACAGATAACACATCAGACTATAACATAGTATAAGTACACAAATGACAAACAGGATGCTTATCCAATTATAGGTAACCACGGCTAACAATTACTGTTACTGCTAAAGTCGCTCTCGTAACTTCTCTTAATGAATTTAGTTCACCCAACTGCACCCAAAAGAGACATAAAGTTGTTCAGAGTAAAATATGAAAGGTTAATTGTCGTTTTAATTACGAAGAACAACAAACTGTGGACTTCAAGTGTTTCGTTTGTCTTCTTTGCTCTCCCCAAATCCCTGAAGTAGTACATTATATACCAATGGCGATCGCGGGCGTTTGTGACCCGAACCGATGAGGACTATCAATATGCGATGAGGGGCTTTACTAATTACCGCCCGTGGTTTGTCTTGCCTTGGCCAGGAAGAGAGAGTTTCTCGCCGCGTTGCGGGCAGTAAATCCCACTTACGGTCTAGGGTGAGGTAAATAGAGGTAAATTGTCACCGGTGGAAATCATGGCATTGCCACGAAAACTTGGTTAAGTAACAAGTTCCTTATTTCATATTTCGATAGTAGATACTACCTATAAAATTTTACAATAGTTTTCCCTTTGTATGTATTAAGCGTTTTGTTTAGTTTTATTTCGAGGAAATGACAAAAATGTATATTCAGAATCGTGTGTTTAATTTTATTAATGGTATTAAAATGAAAAAGTTTACCAATTTATGTCAAAAAAACTATTTTTTTACAGGCCTTTATTTTTTATTTAGCTTTAGTTTTTGGAGCTAACTATTCATATAAATACTCTAACTCTGTCCTATCCTTTCTCTAAAAATATAGCAGCCTTTTTTTACAGTTTAGTCGTTTTCTAAATTTTCTGTTCAACACGAGTCTGAATTCACGAGATTGAAGCGCAAAACAACACTTTGACTGAACTTTCTGAATATTATGAAACTAGCATTGTAATTTATTTCAAAGTTATTCAAATGCAACATTAATACAAAATACCAGTAAGTTCAATTTATGTCAGTACCTATAGTCAGCAGAATTTGCTACTTTACCAGTCAACCATGTAAGTAAGTTATTTTGTGCAATAAAAATAACATAAATTAAGTGAAAAATAACCATAATAATTTTGAACACCTCGTGCGTAGCAAATTTTGCTGACTTAGGTACAGACATAAATTGAACTCACTAGTATTTTGTGTTAATTTTGCATTAGTACTTACTTTACCAGTCAACCATGGATCCAAACAGTTATCACTAGAAGTTGCTATTAGTCTGAAATAAAATTAAATTGTACAGAAAGCATCTAGGGTAGGGTACAAGTAAAGAAAAAGTCAACAAAGAAAATGTTCATATGACAAATTCATCGCCTAGATAATTTTAGACTCGCGATAACTCATTGATAATTCAAGTTCAGTTTGATATTTGATTAAGTCTAAATAATATTTCGATGTTTGCTAAATTGAAACTCGAATTTATTAGTTAAAGTCTCGCAGACGAAAATTAATAAGCAACTTATTAATACCGGGAAGTTCGTATTGGTATGATTTGATTACAAATAATTAATTTCTTAATTAACTTATAATAAATTGTCTGTACTTCTTAGAGGTAATTACGAGTATTACGCTCGATTGCACGAATGAAATATGAGTTTATTTCTGTTTCAGCTTCTGTTTTTATGGATATATTTAAGTTAAAATAAAAATTCCGGGAAAAACTTTTGTTTGTTTAAAAAATTAGAAATAAAAATAAAATTAAAAATTTAAAAAACCCCCGACATGACAACCTGTAAAAAGAATGAAATAAAATCTACGAAATGTGCCTTTACAATGAACAGTAGAAAAAGAAACCAAGCGTCGTTGCGTTCGGGGGACCGCTAAGTACCTAACCTAAGTGAAATGAAATATATTTTTCAACGTGAAATTGTAAGTATGCATTTATTTGGGGCTTCCCACTTTACGATTTTAAGTACATTGCATTTCATTTACTTAGCGGTCCCCCGACGCAACGAAGCTTGGATTCTTTTTCTACTGTTCATTGTAAAGGCACATTTCGTAGATTTTATTTCATTCTTTTTACAGGTTGTCATGTCGGGGGTTTTTTAAATTTTTAATTTTATTTTTATTTCTAATTTTTTAAACAAACAAATAGTTTTTCCCGGAATTTTCTACATGTAACACTTTTTTGGTTTTACACCGTTTAAGGTCCATAGTTTCCAGGCTTTCCTCGAGCTTGATCCTTGACTATGTGTACAACAACAGGATCCCAAGCCAGTGGTAACGAAAACCGTCTTCTCTAAGATTGAAATTAGCTTTTAGCAACATTCTGGGAAAAAATCGTTAAAGTCAAATTAGTTATTGCTTATAATGACAAAATGGCTAAGTTATTAGCCAAGACAATCAAAATATATACTTTAAATGCACTGGATGAGTTGGAAGAACCTGCTAATTATGGCCTAAAACAGAACCAGGTTTCCATTCTACAGGAACCAAATAGTACCGGTGGCTTACTTAGCTCAATAAAATTTGTAATTGATGTTAAGGTAACTTGACTTAGTTTTGAAAGACCTAATCATCGATAACCCACACCATGGGATAAACCGTTAAAAAAAATTACATCCCCACTTTTTTACGTGTAGGGCAGGTACACAAAAAAATAGTTTTTAAAAATTTATTCTACCACTATGTCTCTGCTAAGCCGTAGACAGACGGACGGACGGACATGGTGAAACTATAATTCCTTGTTGACTACAGAATCCTAAAAAGCTGTTATTCACTTAGGCGAGTACTTTTGCTAAAGCTTACGTGTCCTTTAGTCGCGTTAAAATCTTGCAAGGTGTTGCTATTAAATTTGTGACCTCAATCGAAGGAACATGTTCAATAGTCCTAATGACAATTCAGCTTCAGCAGAATTGCAAAACTTAGAAACAGTGACCCAGTATTGTGACAGAAATTAAAAAAGTTTTTCTGAGACTCGGTTTAATATCGACTGTACTTTCTTACACAAACGTTAACTGCTCATCAAGAACAATCAGACGAGCCCAAACACCATGGGTTTATTCTATGCTGTTAAGCCTACGGCCATCTTCAGTCTTCAGCTGCATGGTACCAAATTATTGTACTGTCAAAATTTTATTAAATTGTTGATTACGCTAATAAAACTTAACATTTAACCAACATTTGAAATTCTTGGCTTAGATCCTTTCACAACTAGATGGCAGGGCCGTATTTACCCCTAGGCCCACAAGGCCCGGGCCTAGGGGCCCAGCTAGTCTAGGGACCCAGTCCCAGACGCAGGACTTGTATCATAATAATGTTCTCCTTATAGGGGAGGGGGCCCCAAATGCCAAGTGCCTTAGGGGCCCTGGCCCGCTTAGTCCAGCCCTGCTAGATGATTATCATGAGATCTTCACTTAGTTAGTGATAAGGAAAATGCTAATAAAACAACATTTATCCAGCGTTTGGAATTATTGGCTTCAATATTGGCTGAGATCCATTAACAACTACCTGGTTATCATGAGACCTTCATTTAGTAAGTGATATAGAAAATGCTAATAATACTTAACATTTAACCAAAATTTGGAATCCTTAGCTTCAATATTGGCTGAGATCCATTAACAACTACCTGGTCATCATGAGACCTTCATTTAGTAAGTAATATAGAAAATGCTAATAATACTTAACTATTAACCAAAATTTGGAATCCTTGGCTTCAATATTGGCTGATATCCATTAACAACTACCTGGTCATCATGAGATCCTCATTTGGTGAATGATATAGAAAATGCTAATAATACTTAACGTTTAACCAAAATTTGAAATCCTTGGCTTCAATATTGGCTGAGATCCATTAACAACTACCTGGTCATCATGAGATCCTCATTTAGTGAGTGATATAGAAAATGCTAATAATACTTAACATTTAACCAAAATTTGGAATCCTTGGCTTCAATATTGGCTGATATCTTGTCACTTGTTCCAATTCAAGCTGAATATCTTGGAAACTACTGCTCCTACTTCCACCAAACATAGATAGCTAAGAACCATCTCGACGGAAAAGTCTTTCGATTAAAAAAAAACGCGCTTAAATTGGTCCATCCGCTTGGGCGCTACGATGCCACAGACAGACACACAGATACACAGATACACAGATACACGTGTTAAACTTATAACACCCCTCTTTTTTTCGTCGGGGGTTAATAAAGCGACCTACGTTAAATTCAGAAACCATTTCTGGGAATAGGTTTTTAAACCGCAATAAACAATTAGTTTCCACATAAAATATAGAATCGATAAAAATATTCTATAAAAGAAATATTAGTTTGTGTCAATTTGACACCTGGGTCATTGTCAGTTCAAAAATCAAAGTTCGTCCCTTCGGGGGTCAAAAGTTAAGAGCTTGCATGAATCTAGGTTATGTTGCTATTACATCGGATTATAGAAGAGGGAACGTTCTTTACTCTGACAGGCATTTAATCAGAAAATTAGGCACTGGAATCCTTTTCGCAAATGTCCACCGGAAAGACACGCACCTAAATCTGACAATGTCCCACCTGTGAAACAGTATTCATATTTAATTTCACGAAGTTCATTCGTCCTTGTCTTTTTGACGGACAGTCATGTCTTGTGATGTGCTTCTCGAAAATTTCCGGAACGTTCCTCATTTTGTATGGGAAGTGTTGTCGGGGACGTTTACTCGCCATACATTTCGTACAATGTAGTTTGTTTAATTCGGCATAGTTTTTTATTAATGTGTTTTAAGCGGTTTCAATACTATTTTTAACCGACTTCAAAAAAGGAGGAGGTTCTCAATTCGAACTAATTTTTTTTTTTTTTTCTATGTATGTTACTCGATATCTCCGAGAATCGTGAACCGATTTTCATTTTTTTTTTTTAATCGAAAGGGTATAACTCCGAGTTGGTCCCGTTGGCACTAAGTCGGGATCTGATGATGGAATCTTGGAGAAATCGAGGGAACTCTTCAAATGTTATAGGGACATGTACGGCGCTTTCGGTAATTTGTTGATAAAGTCAAGAATTTACATTCAGTAAATAGGATTTGGTGTAAGGAAAGTATACGAATCACTAAAAAGCAAAAAAAAAAAAATTTTTAACAAAAAAAGAACCGACTTCAGTTCAGTAAAACTAAAAAGCCAACAATAACCCGTTCAAGTACAGATTACATTTGACTCACCCTTCGAAGTCGGTGCCAAACCTCGCGTAAACTATAATATATAAATATAAGAACTGAGTGGTTTGGGATCGACTTCGAAGGGTGAGTCAAATGTAATCTGTACTTGAACGTGTTATTGTTGGCTTTTTAGTTTTACTGAACTGAAGTCGGTTCTTTTTTTGTTAAATTTTTTTTTAATACCATATTCCATATTAAAGTACTGAATGATGGATCTTTTGGTAAAATTTTCTTTATACGCTCATAACGCCGAAACGGCTGGACTCATTTTGAGTTATTTTGATACAAGGATAGCTGGACATCCAAAGGTAGTTATAGGATACTTTTTACCCGACTATAGTTACAAAAAAAGAGTTACGCTGACGAAGTTGAGTCATTTTATTTTTTGTTGTACACATTTTTTTTAGATTTTGGATATTTTAGCTATTTTCTACTCAGAATTACGAGCTCTTTCGATCTCATTTGGAGAAAAAAAGTGTCTCGATATTTTTCCGTTCCATTCCGTTACCTTTCTATATAAAACCTACTATAGCGGTAACGGGATGGAAAAACAAAAGATATATGAACAGTTTTTTTCTCCGAATTAAATCGAAAGTGCTCGTGATTATAAGTAGAAAATACCTAAAATAACCAAAAACAGTGAAGTGTACAACTAAAAATAAATGATCCAGTTGCACATTCTATACAGTAGCGGAAAAAAAACTATCATATTTGTGTATTTTGTACGAAAGTTGACTAACTTTTCCAATTGCAAACAGTGATATAACAAAGTACTGACCTGAGATTTCTTTAAATACCAATAAAACACGTTGTCGACATTCTGCGTCTTATTAAAAAAATCACGTTTTTTCACTAATTTGCCGTTCAGTTAATATTTGCAACTACGCTAATAAAATACATAATATTTATGTTACTTACCATACTACAAGTTACTTATTACGCTACTGGCAATATTCATTTGGATCTTATCCTTGGATCCAATTCGACTTAGGGCCGATTGTTCAATCACCAGATAAATTTATCTGCCAGTTAAAATTAATGGGATCCTTTTCTCCCGTCATATAAAAGAAAAGTGACAGCCAACATTTATCTGACAGGTATGTTTTATCTGGTGATTGAACAATCGGCACTTAAAGTTGAAATAATTCAATATGATAGAATTTTTGCCGCTACATACCTACGTACATAAACTTCTAGCATACAGTTAAAATTTCATGGTCATTTCCGTAAAAAAATAAAAGTAGAGGTAGTATAATAATATTCGTTTGAAGAATTCAAGAATATGCGCTGAAAGAGTTCTACGTACAAAGACAAGGCAATAACTTCAAGAGCGGCTTGGAGAGAGAGGGCGCTACTGTGCCTATGTAAACATCGACGTAGTGTTAAATAATCGGATAAATTGATTTTAAGTCGCATATACTCAATAAACAAGTATTAAACAATAGCTTAAGTGCTGATAAATACCGGCTAATATAGACAGTGACTAAATCGAACAGTGAACAGAGATACTACCTGATAAACATTGTGCCGTCATTTCACTCAGTGTTGGTTTTCGTTGTGTACCCGTTGGACAATTGCTTAAAACTGATTGTTGTCGATGATAAACACGAAGAACCGAAAAAAGACTCGCACACTACAATATGTGACGGAAAATATAAGTTTAGTGTAAAAATTTAAGGTTATGTTATGATTATATCCCTCGTCACTGCATAACTGCTTTACCAACTGAGCGGTACTGTTTTATTATCATATCTCAATTGACCGTGAAAACGCCATCTAGCGAAGAACTACGGAACTTGCACCTGTAAAGACAAGCACAGTGATCATAAAATCGGGTGACCTCCAATCACGACTAATTAATTTCAATTCCCTACCATAGAGGGCACCATTAGTCACCAAACCTAAAACCTATAACATTACAACATGCCAAATACGTGCGCGGGATGTCACAAAGAAATTACCGATAAAGGATACCTAAAATGCATGTCGTGCTACGAGATCTACGATTTGGATTGCGCTGGCATAACCGATAAGTGGTTCGACAATATTATGACACCTGCAAGTAAAGCAACTTGGAAATGACCATGCTGTCAGTCGAAAGAGCCTAAGGGAGACAGATGTAATACGCCTGTCCGACCGCACTGGCAGCCAGACTTGCCTCATCTGGAGAACCACCTAAACAAGCCTAAAAATGTCAGTAATAATAAGAAGATTATTTCGGAAGACCCTAACGTCACCATTAGGAAACCGCCACCCCCTAGAAGACAAAGTCCTACTACCGTACTAAGTGGGGATGATCCTATAAGTGGAGATGATTCACCCCAAGTTGATAAACTCACCCCAAGGTCATACATTCATACAAGAGTCCCCAAACTCAACAAATAATTCAATAAATAATCCTCAAACAACAACCTTTTCTCCAGGGAAATCAGAGGAACAAATATCTCTCAAGAACTTTAAATCCATTATACAAGAAAATAATGAATACATTCTATCAACAATTCAATTATCAATCCAAAGTCAGCTGCAAAGCGCCATCTCTGAAATAAAGGCCAACTTTAATCAAAGCCACGAGAATATTTGTGCAGAACAAAAAAGAATCAAGCAGGACCTAAATATTATTAATGCTACAATTGATCAACTCAACCTTAACTGCAAGAAATTGCAAACAGAAAACGAAAAAATTAAAGCAGAAATAGAAAACATGAAAACAAATGCTGAACCCAAGCTAATTTCGCAATCACTCGAAAAAGTTGTAGTTCTGCATGGACTTTCTGTAAGATACTGGGAACCCGAAACCGAAGTTACTAATAGAATCTGCAATATTTTTTATGATCTACTGAATATTAATATATCTGGCTACATCGAAGAGATATCGTTTATTGGAAAAAAAGGAGCAAGCAGGCCAATCAAGATAGAGCTTATAAGTAAAAGAATTACGAAGTTTTTGCTGGAACACTCATCGTCTCTCAAGGCAGCTGGTCTTAGCATCACCAATTACCTAAGTTCTGCTGACCTGGCAAAGAAAAGAGAGCTCCGACAAGCTTTGCTAAAAGCTAGACAAGATGGCCACCATGCAATATTAAGGAATAACCAACTAATCGTGAACGGTGAACCATAATTCTACGATACGAGAAACTCAAACCCTTATAAACAAGACCCTAAAAGAAGATACGCACGTCGCTGACCTACCTATACACCACCCTACAGCAGGCCCATCCACCCAGCAGCCCGTGACAGCGGAAGCAGCAGTTGACACATTAGGAACCTATACTTTTCGTAACTAGTTCTAGTATTCTCTTCCAAAACATGCAAAGTGTTGGTAATAAGGTCCACCTTCTAGAAGAATTAACTGAAAAACTATCACATCTCGATATAATTTGTATATCTGAATCACAATCCAAAAATTCTATTTTGCGTGACTACTATAAACAATATTGCAAGGTATTAAAGAAAGCAGTGGACGCATCAAAGAAGCTTGGTAATAAACATGCATTCCATAAATCGCAGAATAAAACGAAATCTATGTGGCAAATAATTAACAGAGAGACAAAGAAAAACACATCTAAAATTAAGCAAAACATTCAAATAAAAACTCAAGACAATAGAATACTAACTAACCCGCAAAAAATTGCAAATTTTTTCAATACCTTTTTCTCCTCTGTTGGAAACTCTGATGTAATTCTAAACTCTAATAACTCTAATAATAACACTTTAACTAACCTAATAAACAATTCATTTTTCCTGAGCCCCGTTGAGCCAAAGGAAATATACATGTCATTAAAAAACCTAAGTAACAAATCCTCTTCTGGGATAGATGAAATTCCTCCTAAATTAATTAAAAGCTGTGCTGAAATACTTACCATTCCCTACACGAAATTAATAAATCAATCTTTCTCCGAAGGTGTATTTCCAGACAAACTAAAAATTGCTCTTGTTAAACCTATATATAAAAAAGGTAAGACTGATGACGTGGCTAACTATCGACCTATAGCTCTTCTACCAACATCTGCAAAAATTTTTGAAACTGCAATGATGAAACGCCTCTACCCCTTTTACGAAAAATTTAAAATCTTGCACGACAGCCAAAACGGGTTTAGACAAAACCGCTCTACGACACTAGCTATATATAAATACGTAAAACAAATTGTAGAGGCAGTTGATAATAAAAAATATGCAATAGGGCTTTTGCTTGATATGAGCAAAGCTTATGACAGAGTCAATTATGAAACACTGTTAATCAAACTATATAATACGGGAATCAGAGGAATAGCCCATGAGTGGTTCAAATCGTACCTTAGTAATCGCCCCTAATATGTAGAAATCGAATCAACAGACTTTCAGACAGGTAAAATAAAACGCATTAGATCTAAAAGAGTTCCTATCACTTGCTCTATCCCTCAGGGTAGCGTCTTAGGATGTTGCTTATTTCTCATTTACATAAATGATCTCCCAAATATATTAGACAACCATAGCGTGCTCTTTGCTGACGATATTTCAGTACTCCTTCCCTGCTCAAATATACTTGAAGTAGAACTTAAATTAAATATAACTCTACAAAAAAAAAAAAATTGGTTAGACACCCATAACCTTAAATTAAACCTAGAAAAAACGCAAATCATTCAATTCAAACCTCATCAGAAATCCTCATTACCAATTCAGTACTTCTATAATAACATTAAAATTGAATCAGTTAGCTCTGCTACCTTATTAGGAGTGGAGTTGGACACACATCTTACCTGGAAATCGCACATCCTAAAACTATCCAAACAGCTTTCTTCTTTTATATACGCTCTCCAGCACCTCAAACGCGTCACAGATTTCAATACTGCCCTCACAGCGTATTACGCTTATGCCTATTCAAGAATGTCTTACGGTCTAGTCCTGTGGGGACAAAGTACCGAGGTAGAGAAAATTTTTATTCTTCAAAAGAAATGCATTCGAATTCTTGCTAATATCGATCACATGGAATCCTGCCGGCCTCACTTTATCAAATTTAAAATGCTTACTCTAACTTCTATGTATATTTTCGAATGTAGTAAATTCGTAAGGAATCACATGGAACTCTATACCCCAATAACAGCTATTAGAAGAAACAATAGACATCTTAATCAACTTAAATTACCCTTCTCCAGAATGAAGATAGTAAGGACTAGTCCTCACCACATGATGATTAAAATATATAATAAGCTGCCTAATTCAATAAAGAACCAGGAAAAGACAACAATATTTACAAAACAATTAAAAATATTTCTCATTAATAAATGTTTCTATAGCCTACGTGATTTCTTTGAAGAGAATAGTGTTACGCCGGTAGGTTAGGTCAAAAACTTTGAACGTTAATTTCAGTGCTTTAGAGGCGTTTTCAGCAGGCTGAAAAGTCATTTCAGGCCGTTTCAGAAGTTGCTCTATCACATATCTAAAGATCAAAATTTCACCCAAGTTGCCGTCGTTTTCAGGCGCCTGAAACATGTTTTCAGTCCGTTTCAGGGCACCCTCTATCAGATGACGCCATAACCCGAAAACCCGTTTTCAGGCGTTTTCAGGACCCCTTATGGGCCTCTGAAGCACAAATCATTATATGGCGAAATTTCCAGTAGGAGTGACAGAGATAGCACTAGTAGAAAGAGATAGCTATGCTCAGAACATTCGAGAAGTGTGTAACAAGGATGGGACTACTAGAAAGAGATAGCTATACTCGGAACATTCGAGAAGGGAGTGACAGAGAGTGCACCATTAGAGAGAGACATATATGGCCTCGAATGTTCTCGGCCCTCACGCTGGCTCTTACTAGAATATTCGCGATATGTGTGGACAATGCGTCTAGAGCGATTCCGCGCAATATATAAGGCGCCGACGGCCGGCGTCAGTTAGTTACATTTTAACTGCGATCGAATGCTAGTACAAGGATAATCGGAGAGAAAGACTCTTGAGTGATTAGTGTGCTTTAAGTACAGTTCGTGTGAATAGCGAGTGCGTTATTTGTGTAATAGTGTTTGTGTTAATTAGTGGATTTTAAGTACAGTTCGTGTGAATTGTAAGTGCGTAATTTCGGTAATAAAGTGTGTGTTTTCATTTGTGGATTAATTTGTGCTTTTCTATCAAATACGAACCCCACGCTCGTAACATTTGGTGTCAGAAGTGCGGATAGAAAATGCCGTTAATGCCACGAGAAACCGAGCCGAAAGGAGTGACGACGCGAAGCCAAACATCTGGATCTGGAGACTCGACGCCTGGTACGACGGAATCACCTGCTCTAGCTGCACAGGGAGTGGACCTTAACGCCATTTTTGTCCTCCTAAAGGAACAGGCCAGAAAACAAGAGGAACAGTCCCGAATCCTTCGGGAGCAAAAGGATCACCAGGAGGTATAGGCACGAATGCTTCGTGAGGTACACGAGTCCACGACTGAATGGAAGAAGGAGTTGTTCGAGGTCCAGGAAAAATTGGCCGATATGGATGAAAAAATGGAGAGTCGAGTCCATGAGGTGGATAAAAAAATTGAGACCTGTGAGAACCGTCTCCAAAAACTTGAAATAAAAGTGGCTAATGGTCCCAGTACCTATGTACCCGACGCATCGGTGGCCGGAGGCGGCAGGTTCAAGGTACCACCTTTTGATGGTAGTTCATCATGGACAGCCTACAAACTGCAGTTCGAGTCTGTCTCCCGGGCTAATGGCTGGAATAAGGAGCAAGCCAGAACAGCACTGACGTTGGCGCTGCGTGACGAGGCCCTTACCATACTTGAAGCTCTGGGAAACGACCAGACGTACGAACGCCTTCTAGAAGCTTTGGAGGCACGTTACGGCGACAGTCATCTGGAGCACGTATACCGAGCTCAGTTGAAAGATAGGACGCAAGGACGTAACGAGTCCTTACAGCAGTGGGCCTTGGAGATCGAGAAGTTGGTTAGGAAGGCCTACCAACGCACGTCAGCGTCGTTCGTTGACAGTATGCTGGTGCAAGCCTTCATTGATGGGATCCGGGATCTGGAAGTGAGGGCAGCCGTGCGATTGGGACATCACGGCAGCCTGAAAGATGCCGTAGCCCACGCTCTTGAGGTGGAAGCCGTACGACAGGACTCATCCAGGCCTTTCAGGGTGCGAGAAGTGTCGACTTCGAAGCCGGTGGATTCTCGCCGCGAATTTGGGCCACGTTGCTACCATTGTGGAGAACGTGGTCACCTGCAGTCAGGCTGTCCGAAAAGGACTAGGAGGGACAGAGACCCCGCTCCAATGGTGAGGACAATAGGCTCTGTGGAGTCAGAGCCCCAACAGGGAAACGAATAAAAGCCAGGACTATGGGACGAGTGCTGGCTGGTGGTCGAAATGTCCCAATTATGATCTCACAGGCGAACGACGGGAATAGTCTGGTTGTCAAAGGAGAAATTTGTGGAATAGCATGTCTCCTAACCATAGACACCGGAGCTTCTCGGACTGTGATCAGCTCTCGGCTACTGAGACACCTGACCAGAGATCATCTAGTCCGACCTAGACATCTCCATCTGCAGACTGCTACCGGCCAGTACATTTCCGTCCAAGGAGAACGAGAGTTGGCTGTGAAAATAGGTGAAAAAGAATACTGGCATAAAGTGATCGTTGCTAACATCGTGGACGACTGCATTATTGGTTTGGATTTTATGAGGAGATATGACTGTAAAATCGACTTGAAGGTTGGAGTTCTAAAGTTTGGAGTTGATGAGATTCCAATACAAGGTGGAGTAAATGGAAATGTCTACTGTACCAGGAGAACCATTCTTCAACCAAGGTCGCAGGTTTTAGTTCCAGTGAAATTGCCGAACTCCACAAGGCCGCAATCTCACCGCTGTGTGGTGGTGGAGAGGTTGGATGCTGATAAACCGTGGATAACAGCCCGTACAATGGTAACCACGGCATCTACAGCATTTGTAAGGATCCTTAATCCAAGTGACACGGAATGCGTCCTCAATAAAGGAACGGTCGGATCATGCGAAGAGATTTCTTGGATAAGAGGCTGTAGGGAATCTGAGGTAAGCGTGAAACCTGGGCATGTTAAGCCTTCAGTGGATGTTGAAAAATTACTAAATGACTCCAGGGAGCACCTTACCGAGGATCAATTCCTTAAGGCGCGTAGCTTACTGCTACGATATCGCAACGCCTTTTCTTCGCATGACGATGACATTGGAAGAACTGGAGTGGTTCAGCATGAGATCGACACTGGGGAAACTATGCCTATCCGACAGCGCCCTCGGAGAGTTCCAGTAGCTCGGGAGAAGGAGGTTGAGGGCATGATCGAGGAAATGCAAAGAAGCGGCGTTATTGAACCTTCAACAAGCCCGTGGTGTTCTCCCGTAGTTTTGGTTAAGAAGAAGGACGGCACCATGAGATTCTGTATTGACTACCGTCGACTTAATGATGTAACCAAGAAGGACAGTTATCCACTTCCACGAATCGACGACACTTTAGACACATTGAACGGAATGAAATGGTTTTCAACGTTGGATCTGAAAAGTGGCTATTGGCAAGTCGAAATCAAGGACAAGGATAAGGAGAAAACGGCCTTCTCTACTGGCAAGGGACTCTGGCAGTTCAATGTTATGCCATTTGGACTGTGTAATGCACCAGCCACATTTGAGAGATTAATGGAACAAATATTAGCTGGGCTTCTAGGAGAAACTTGCTTGGTCTATTTGGATGACATCATTATCGTTGGTAGAGACTTCAACGACCACTTGAATAAATTGGAGCAGGTGCTAGCCAAACTACGAGGGGCAAATCTGAAACTCAGTCCGAAGAAATGCTCGTTTTTCAAACGTAAAGTGAATTACTTGGGACACGTGATTTCAAAGGACGGCATCCAGACAGATCCTGAGAAGATTAGCGCCGTGAAGGATTGGCCGACGCCAAAAGACAAGACTGCAGTACGTGCCTTTTTGGGGCTTTGCTCATACTACAGACGTTTTGTAAAGAACTTCTCGGATATAGCAAAGCCTTTGCATCAACTAACGGAAGAAAAACGATCATTTGACTGGAACGAACAATGTGAGTCAAGTTTCAACGAGCTTAAAGGAAGACTTTGTGAAACGCCAATATTGGGGTATCCAGACCCGGAAGTGGATTTCATTGTGGACACAGATGCTAGCAACACTGGTATTGGAGGTGTCTTGTCGCAAAAGAAAGGAGACAACGAAGTTGTGATTGCATATTTCAGTAAGTCACTGTCGAAACCAGAGAGGAATTACTGTGTCACTCGGAGGGAATTGCTAGCAGTTGTCAAGACGTTACAGCATTTCAGCAAATACCTGCTGGGAAGGAAGTTTCGTATCAGAACTGACCATGCTGCTTTAAAGTGGTTGCTAGAATTTAAAAATCCCGAGGGACAAGTGGCAAGATGGATTGAACAACTGCAGGAGTATGATTTCATCATCGAACACCGTAGTGGAAAATCGCATGGAAATGCTGACGCCCTATCACGAAAACCTTGTGCGGACGACTGTAAACATTGCTCAAGACAAGAAGACAAGGAATGTGTTCGAATGATAAGAACTGATACGGTTAGCGACGAGTGGAATGATGAAATCATGCAGCAAGCGCAACAAGAGGACCCTGACGTGAGACCCATTTTTGATTGGATTAATGCTGGTGCGCCTAAACCAAGATGGTGTGATGTAGCTCCGATGAGTGCAGTAACAAAAAGCTACTGGGCACAATGGGATAGCTTGGTTATGCCAGGGGGTCCCAAGCCGAAGAAGTTACTTTTAGTACTGAGAGTGAACAATAGATGGCTCTACCGTTAACATTTGTAAATTAATAAAATATGAATCAGCCAAATTAAGCAGAATTTTCGTGATTAAAATAAACTATAGCATATTTTATAAACAAAACCTAAAATATAAACTGATTTATCATCTTATTTCGAAGAAAACAATAATCATAAATAATCAACCGAGAACACGAATGTGTTAGCTATGTTTCAGCATCCAAGTATTCGTAGTTGTTTGCAGTGGTAACGCTAGATGGCGTTTTATGTGTATCCCATTGTTGCGCTCACACACAGCCTACGACGGGGTGGCCATACCAATAAAAAAATGTCAGTTTCCCGGCTTTTTGAAACTCCAAATCGTACCTCGAGCGCCCGTTTACAATCGTCCTCTTTTAAGACTTTTGCAATGGAGACTCGTCGAGCTTATTATGATTGGAGGACTAGTTTATTTTAAAGTATGCACGCTTAAAAAGATGAAAAATAAAGAATATATAGATGAATAAACCAATATTAATAATTTGTACCCAATCCCATAGGTAGTATTGCATAGATCTTATTATTTTTTTTTGATTTCGTCCGATTTTGTTCAAACCCGTCCCTTAATGGATTAGGTATGCACTTTGCGAAATTTCCGAAAACGTAAATCCGTTCTGGCAACGCTATGAATCTGTCAACTGGGCATTCCATTCCTTCCAGACCGTTACTTCTGACAGTGCTGCAAACTCTCCTGATTTGTCAGATTATAAATATATGATTTTTAAGAATCTTTAGAATTACTTTTTGGAATCGAACAAATCTCCTAATTTTAGAGAAGTTGTGTAAATACACCATATTTAATATAAGTGTGCGGTCATTTGGCAACGTTGACATCCGATAATTGTCAACCGATTTGTGAGTGGAACGAAACGCGACTGATTCTGACGAATCTGAATATTCTGAATGGCTACTCCTATGTTCGATAGCGTATAGTGCTGTCCCGTTTACTCATATACTTCGACAGAAGATCGAGAGGGACGGCACTATACGACGGTCGAATTTTGAACATCGGAGTAGCCCTACTGATATTTATTTATGACTGGCTCTTGATTTTTAGGACCTTCTTGTTGTCGTTCTTGTTTATTACACGTGATGTGGGAGTTTGCAGCACTGACTTGCGATTCGATTTGTTCTGTTATTGTTTGAGTTAAATGTGATTTTATTTTGCAACCTTGCTTTAAGTTGTTTAAACTGACCTACGCCACCTAACACGGACTTGAAGCAAATTCTTATAGATACGACTTCAAAACCGCTCATAGACATTGTTTGGATCTGAATACCTTCGTCTTCTTATCTTGGGAAAACTGACAAACGAAATGTCTAATTGCGGTAAGTTTTTATTTTCTATATATTGGCCCACTCAGGTATATGACTTAATGTCCTATGTCCCCTGGATGGGACTCAGGTATATAGGTCCACTTAAGCATATAGGTAGGCGAGTCCACTTAGGTATATATGTAAGTGTTGTCTTTAAGACAAACTTAACATTTGAAATAAAGTACATATCGATAAACAAATCACATTTTTATTCTTTAAAGAAACAAAGTGAATAATTAATAAGACCCTGGTCCAAAATTATTGTAATTTGTAAGATAGTAGAACATCATTCAAATCAAACAAATTACAAAGTCACTGAGATAATATCAGTCAATGAGATGAGCAATTACTTAAAATTAAACTATTTGCTTGACCTTCAAATGCTATGTTTTCTGTAATGTTAGAACTTCATACTGCCTTATCAATTTATAAAGAATGAAGTTAATTCTATTGGTGTTTGTATGTTAAATATTTTATCTAAGTACATTGATATTTCTCAGGACCTGCGCTACAAAAAAGTTGTGTTCATTGGTTACCCATTTATTTTTTATTTTTTTTCCCAAGTTAAGTGAATTGTGAATTCTTTTGGAGAAAAAAGTGATCCTATTTAGCCTTTAACCATTATTGTGTTGATTTAGACCTGTTCGTATAGAAAAACAAACTACTAATAATTATTATTATTGTATTTTATTTATGTTAAGATCCTTAATTTTCTATTTTAGGAAGCATGACCATAGAACATTTAAACCATGATGAACTGCGTATAACAGATATCTGTGGATCAATCATTTTGAAAATAAAGTGCAAAATGAAGTTGGAAAAAAGACCCGCATTACAAAGAAGTGGACGCTATGGCTGGAAGCTATAGGACCAATTGTCAACTTCATCTTCTGCGGTGCCGGTTGATGGTCCATCAACCACGAGTGGAGTACCTTCATATCCTCACACTTCTGCGGCCAAGTCCATAACGTCGTCACAAGATGCAGCTCTGAAAGCCTGTTCGGTTCTGTATTCTGGGCTGGCGGGACAAAGTGTGCGCAGAGAAATTTGATTAGTTTATAATTGAATTATGTACATGTGTTTTGCTCAATAATTAAGTTGAATTGGTACTTTTTGCAGATAAAAATAAATTATTGTTGATTTATAAAACAAATTGTAATTTTCTTTGAAACGGTCGCTTATTGTTTTTTGTACATATTAGTTAAACAAATGCATATAATATTTTTTATAATTTTAACATTTAACATGACTTTCTAATGGAAAACTTATTAGTAGTAAAAATTCACGATTTTTGTTAAATGAGAAAGAAAAAGTTTTTACATATAAATTTATATTAGGTACTTATTATATTTGTCTAATCATTAACCTATTTTCGTAAAGGTAAGTACGCAAGTTAGTGTTCATGCTGTTACTTATACTGTTAGCTTGATAACAATACTTTTATAAAAATTTTGTCAGTTTGTGAAAACTAGCCAAGTCAAATCTTGATATTGAATTACACCCCAAGTAACATAAATGCATTGAGTATGTCGCATGTCCTTGTATCTAAAAAATTTAGTGCAAAGAACTTGGCGCCCATATAGATCTCAATTCTTTTGTCGGCTTGTCTCTTAGCAAAATTACTCTGCTGGGTTTTTAGGGTTCCGTACCTCAATCGAAAAAACGGAACCCTTATAGGATCACTTTGTTGTCCGTCCGTCCGTCTATCTGTCAAGACTCTTTATTTCGAGAATGCGTTGAGGTATCCAGTTGAAATTAACCCATTCATTGCCGACGCCTCATATTTTTACTCATCACGCAGTGCCGCCTTCCAAGCGACGACGCGAATTCGCGTCAGCGGCATTAGGTTAACCCATTTCAAGGACGCGAATTCGCGTCCGCGGCATTACGTTGTCAAGGACGCGAATTCGCGTCCGCGGCATTACGTTGTCAAGGACGCAATTTCGCGTTTTCGGCATTACGATTACACATACATGGGACGCGAATTCGCGTCTTCGGCATCCGTGATAAGAATTATGAAAATTACAAATGCATGGAATCCAAAAACCAGCAACAGTATAATATTATCCTTCATAAATAAATTAACATTTTGGTATCAGCATTTAAGTACAGTTGTTTTCTAGCAAAAAAAAACAAATATCTCGAGGACGCGAATTCGCGTCCTCGGCAATGAATGGGTTCCCATTCATTGCCCACGCCTCATATTTTTACTCATCACGCAGTGCCGCCTTCCAAGCGACGACGCGAATTCGCGTCCGCGGCATTAGGTTAACCCATTTCAAGGACGCGAATTCGCGTCCGCGGCATTAGGTTGTCAAGGACGCGAATTTGCGTCCGCGGCATTACGTTGTCAAGGACGCAATTTCGCGTTTTCGGCATTACGATTATACATACATGGGACGCGAATTCGCGTCTTCGGCATCCGAGATAAGAACTATGTAAATTACAAATGCATGGAATCCAAAAACCAGCAACAGTATAATATTATCCTTCATAAATAAAGTAACATTTTGGTATCAGCATTTAAGTACACTTGTTTTCTAGCAAAAAAAAAACAAATATCTCGAGACGCGATTTCGCGTCCTCGGCATTACGATTGCACATACATGGGACGCGAATTCGCGTCCTCGGCAATGAATGGGTTAACATAATATACTCAGGTTTGCGGTTCCTTGAACCTGTGAAAAAATTTAACTTCTACGTTAGCGTGAAAAAAGATACGGCCGTTTATATCGCAAAAAATGTACATTTCGACACTCTCAAGGGAATCACAATGATAGGGTACTTCCCGATGACCTAGAACTATAAAATTTGGCAAGTAATATCGTCACATACTACAAATACTTATCAAATCTGAAAATTATACATTTGTAAAAAAAATATTAAAAATATAGTCCCTTTAATACATCAAATTTGAAGAAGTCGGTTGCGTTATGTTTGCACGTCATTTGTATGCGGCGTCATATATTTCAGGTGCAAACTTAACTCAACAGGCTAATTAAGATGAGATAAGTGAAAGTGTGTACGGAACCCTCCGTACGCGGTTTTATTTCTTTTATTGATGAAATTTGGGGTTCTAGTTGTTCTAAAGGATCTAAATACATAAGCTAAATTTCATGTTTTTATCTTAAATAGATTTGGAGTTATTGGGGGGTGCGTGTGCTAGCTCTCTCTCTCACTGAGCGTAAACGTGAGCGAGATGGAAGTGCATGCTCGGAAGCGCGGAAATCATGTTTTTTGAGTTGTGTCATAAACGTGTGCATTTTATATTGAAAATACTTTTACAGTTTTTGAGAACTTATAATAAAATTGTGCATCTATTAAGCTAAAAAACCGGCCAAGAGCATGTCGGGGCACGCTCAGTGTAGGGTTCCGTAGTTGTTCATCCTTCACAATAAACTGCTGTTTTAAGCCCGAGGTTTAAGTTAAGAAAGATTTTAAGCTCTATAAAAAGGTCGTAAACGCCCTAGAAACTGTAATCACTTATTACCTTCTGGAAGTCAACTTACGTCCTTTTAAAGAAAAAATATGAAATTTGGCGATAACTCAAAAACGGGTCAACCGATTTTGTTCAATATAGTTTTCATTGATAGTATTTATAAGGCTTCATTTACATGAATTTTTCCAAATTTTTTTGACCCGTGGTTGAAAAGTTAGATGGGGGGGACACTATGTTTTTTGTTTTTGGAGCGAATATTTACAAAACTACTGACTTTATCAAAAAATTATGTTAGAAGACCCCCATTATTTTTACAAGACCTATCCAACGACACCCCACACACTAGTGTTGAAAAGATAAAAAAAATTCACCCCCACTTTACGTGTTCGAGAGGTACCCGAAAAATATAAAATTTTTAAATTTTTAATTTACCGTTCTATCGGCGTTATACATACACATACTTATACCAAATTTCAGCTTTCTAGTACTAATGATCACGGAGCTAAGCCGCGGACGGACAGACGGACATGGCGAAACTATAAGGGTTCCTAGTTGACTAATAAATAAGAAAATTATGAATTTTTGCGATAACTCAAAAACAGCTTGACCGATTTTATTCAATATAGTTTTCATTGAAAGTACTTAAGTATAAACCCTCATTTTCATGAATTTTTCCATATTTTTTTGACCGTGGTTGAAAAGTTAGAGGGGGGGGGGGACACTATTTTTATAATTTTCGGAGCAAATTTTACAAAACTGCTGATTTTATCAAAAATAATGTTTGGAGACCCCTATTATTTTTCAAAGACCTATTCAACGACACCCCACACATTAGTGTTGAAACGAAAAAAAAATCACCCCCACTATAGGTATCGCTCTTTAGCGATAAGACCGCCTGTTGTCTACCGTTATTAAAATTATTGTTCTGTATTGAATTTGTAAATTTTTTTTTGGTGTGCAATAAAGCATTTTGTATTTTTTTTTGTGTTCGAGAGGTAGGTACCTGAAAAGTTTATTTTTTGGTTTTTATTTTACCGTTATTTCGGCGTAATACATACTCATACCAAATTTCAGCTTTTTAGTACAAATGATCACGGAGCTAAGCCGCGGACGGACGGACAGACGGACATGGCGAAACTATAAGGGTAGTTGACTACGGAACCCTAAAAAGGGTTATGTTTGAGAGATAAAACTATCGAGAAAATTATTACTAATCGTGTTTTCACGCTGACAAGATTGAAGAAAAACTGTTTAAGTTTCTTATTTTCAAGGGACAGATTTTTAATCACTATGGATGTTGAGATCTAGGATCATTCACCTGACGAATTTTGCATGGGTGGGCTGTAGTAGTAGTGTAAATATGACATGTGGTGATTATTATGAAATAAAGCAGACAATGATCCTGTACCTATATTGTTCTTATTTAATATTAAAGCAATGCAGGGTCATTCTTATTATCTAACTTTATCCTTACCGGTCCCAAACATCATTTGAATGTTTAAGAAAAGTGACTGCATTATAAAGTTTTTACAAGATTATGAAAGGAAGAAGGTTTAAACATAAACTCAGAAAAAAGGCTTAAGACCTTAACAGTTATGGCCCGGTAAGGATAAATTAGAAAAAAGTTACATTTGTTGATGAGAATGACTCTCCGAACGAATACAGTTACCCTTCAACCTCCCAGATTACGGCACAGAAAAATACAGTCAATTATCTCGCGCGAGAAATTGTAGTTTGTGACTGTTGAGCTTTGTGCTTACGAAAAAAGGTATAGATATTATAGTATAGATAGGTACGGCCCGTCTGAAAGAGATGCCGATACGATTCAAGGTCAGTGCGCATAAGACATTGAGATGCTACTCGTACGATGCCTGCAAAAACGTTTTTTGCATTGACTTGCGTCCGCGCGTGACAGAAAAAGACGCCATCTATCGATCATGTGACGTTATAGTTAGGCTATCGAACAAGACAGCACGCACATCATGTTTCCATTTCTTATTTAGATGGCGTGACCGAGACGCATAAATCGCAGTCTCACTACTGCCATCTGTTGGATAATCGACGGAAAGAAAATAGCCAGTTGAATAGCCAGAGTTAGGGTCGTTCCATTTCCTAGTACCGCTTCGTCAATCTGTACTAGTATAGTATTATATAATCTGTGGTTATGCATAATGGCGTTCTATGTAGAAAATGGGAATCAACAAATGGGAAGGATGCTCACCTGCAAGTCGTTGTCCCAAAGAAAAGGGTGAAAGATGTTTTGAGAAGCTTTCACGATGGAGCATCCGGTGGACACCTTGGAGTAAAAAGGACCCTAATGAAAATTCGGCAACGCTTTTATTGGATTCACTGTCGAGAAGATGTTGAAAATTGGTGTAAACGATGCACTAACTGTGCATCAGTCACTAACCGCATACCCGTAGCCGAGGAACACTCAAGTTGTACAACGTTGGAGCCCCTTGGGAAAGGGTTGCATTAGACGTCGCAGGACCATTCCCAGCATCTGACTCCGGAAACAAGTACATTCTTGTCGTGATGGATTACTTCACGATGTGGCCTGAAGTATTTGCGATTCCTAACCAAGAAGCTGTCACCATAGCGGAAAAGCTAGTGAACGAAGTGTTTTGTCGCTTTGGAGTGCCACTCGAAATCCACAGTGATCAAGGACGAAACTTCGAATCTGCGGTCTTTCAGGAGACTTGTCGCATAATGGGAATTCATAAGACGAGGACCACGGCGTATCATCCACAGTCAGATGGAATGGTTGAGAGATTTAACCAGACACTGGAGAGACATCTAGCCAAGGTCGTTGAGAGCCATCAAAAAGATTGGGATCGGCATATCCCCCTCTTCCTGTTGTCTTATAGGTCGGCAACTCACGAAAGTACGGCGGTTACTCCATCGTATGCGAATTTTGGAAGGGAACTCCCTTTGCCTGCAGATCTACTGACTGGACGTCCGCCTGATACACCAAGGACCATCACGGAATATGCAAGTGATTTGCGGGATCGGATTGATGATGTTCACAGCCTGGTACGTGAACACGGGCTCCACGCTAGCATAAAGATGAAAACCCGATATGACCGGAAGTCTTATCAAGTGGGTTTTGAGGAAGGTTCGTTGGTGTGGCTACATAACCCTATGCGACGAGTAGGAAAGTCCCCGAAACTATCTCCGAATTGGGAAGGGCCTTACAAGGTAGTCACTAAAATAAACGACGTCACGTATCGAATCCAGCGGAATCCTCGTAGTCCGAGCAAGATTGTTCATGTTGACCGGCTGGCCAGATACCACGGAAATAATGATGCTCGGGACGAGCATGTCTTAGGAGGGGGCAGTGTTACGCCGGTAGGTTAGGTCAAAAACTTTGAACGTTAATTTCAGTGCTTTAGAGGCGTTTTCAGCAGGCTGAAAAGTCATTTCAGGCCGTTTCAGAAGTTGCTCTATCACATATCTAAAGATCAAAATTTCACCCAAGTTGCCGTCGTTTTCAGGCGCCTGAAACATGTTTTCAGTCCGTTTCAGGGCACCCTCTATCAGATGACGCCATAACCCGAAAACCCGTTTTCAGGCGTTTTCAGGACCCCTTATGGGCCTCTGAAGCACAAATCATTATATGGCGAAATTTCCAGTAGGAGTGACAGAGATAGCACTAGTAGAAAGAGATAGCTATGCTCAGAACATTCGAGAAGTGTGTAACAAGGATGGGACTACTAGAAAGAGATAGCTATACTCGGAACATTCGAGAAGGGAGTGACAGAGAGTGCACCATTAGAGAGAGACATATATGGCCTCGAATGTTCTCGGCCCTCACGCTGGCTCTTACTAGAATATTCGCGATATGTGTGGACAATGCGTCTAGAGCGATTCCGCGCAATATATAAGGCGCCGACGGCCGGCGTCAGTTAGTTACATTTTAACTGCGATCGAATGCTAGTACAAGGATAATCGGAGAGAAAGACTCTTGAGTGATTAGTGTGCTTTAAGTACAGTTCGTGTGAATAGCGAGTGCGTTATTTGTGTAATAGTGTTTGTGTTAATTAGTGGATTTTAAGTACAGTTCATGTGAATTGTAAGTGCGTAATTTCGGTAATAAAGTGTGTGTTTTCATTTGTGGATTAATTTGTGCTTTTCTATCAAATACGAACCCCACGCTCGTAACAATACTAATGATTAATGATAGGCAAGAATGTAAATTTGTAAACATTCAATGTGAACAATAATGCATATAACGTACCTAAAGTAATTGTAATATTTTGAAATGTGAAAATAGTAGCCCTCTCTAATTGCTGTGCCCTTGCAGGGTGTCACATGTTCCTATACCTACTGTTCCATCTTTAATGTAAAATGTGATATGCAATAAACATTTGAATTTGAATTTGGACTCAATTAGATTTCAAAGCAAACATAACCGTTATTTGAAGACTTTTGTCAAGATAGGATTATGTATTAAATTGAAAACATAGTTATGTTCCTTAGATATAGTAAAGAAAACTTATTGAAATAAAATAAAATATTTTAAATATACAAAAATCGGCCAAGTGCCAGTGGGACTCGCGCACGAAGGGTTCCGTACCATTATCTGTAAGTTTGTTGTATGAGAGCCCCCCTTAAATATTTATTTTATTTTTAGTATTTTTTGTTATAGCGGCAATAGAAATACATCATCTGTGAAAATTTCAACTGTCTAGCTATCACCGTTCTTGAGATACAGCCTGGTGACAGACGGACGGACGGACAGCGAAGTCTCATTAATAGGTCGTTTTTACCCTTTGGGTACGGAACCCTAAAAATGGATGACGACGGCAGTGGGGGAGTTAAAGGTGGGGCGGAGGGGAGGTTGAAGAAAAAAATCTTGCGTAGTGAAGAATGCCTACTCCGTCTTCACAATCGAAGGCATGTGTCTTCTGGTGCTTCTCACTCTCATGGAGACGGCTCGTATGACCGAAATTTGTACTTTTACTTTTAGCCAGAAAATTATTTGTGAATATGGTTTTTCCCATTTAGACGATAATTTGGATGCTGTCTTTTTTTTTCAAGAAATTCATATATTCAGTCCCTAAGACTCCACTACTAGAGATTACTAATGGTGTAAATGAGGCTCTTAAGTCTTCTGTGGCTCGGTCATAATATAGGTAATTTTATTTTATAATATTTTCACTGCGGAAAAAAATAGACAAAACAGTAACACCTAACAAGAAATTATTATGAAGTATGTAATGTCTAATTTTTTTCAATGTGGGTACACACACCAATTTTTTTAGTAAACCATTGATAAAAAGATCAAAGCTCAAAAAAAATATTTAAATGCGTAACATGGCGGAATAGACCGGGAATCGAACCCGGTACCTCCGGATTACCGGTCCAGCGTGTAAACCTTCCACCACCCTAAGCCTAGCCTAGATAACCATTCGATTTTGTTCTTATGCTTTGTGTGTCTTTGCATTGTTTATTTGAAAGGCTTTACACCTTAGCTTGAGCTTTGATCTTTGTATATCCAATTTTTTTAGTAAACCATTGGATTTACTAAAAAAATTGGTGTGTGTACCCACATTAAAAAAAATTAGACATTACAGTCATACTTTCATAAAGTTAGGAAATCTTTAGTCAGGGATAACCTTTATCCTAACGCAATTCCAACTGAGATTTTAATAATGTTAACGCTCAGTAGACACGTTTCACTTTGACTGCCATCTACGCCGATTGTAGCTTTTGGATCCCTTTTGACTCTAAACATTAAAATTTTATGAATATCTAAGTAGATATATATAAGAAATTTTGATAAACAAGTTGTTTTTGATAAAATAAACTTGTTTAATCGGACATTATTGCAGACGCCGGGAAAGTGAGTAAGTATAAACGGCCGCTCGTAGAAAGGCCGGATAGTGATACGAAGCTGGCAAGCCCTTTTAACGGCTAGACGTGTATAGTGCTTTTCTCAAACATATGCAATGAAATAAAAAAAATACACCACTCGAAAATTTTATACTTAATTCAGCTGTTTAGTTTGTTCATTAACACAGACGCCATGTTTAAAAAAAATACTTCCCGGCTTAGACCTTAAATTTTGTATGAAATTGCTTTACAGTTCTTTTGAGTTGTTTCGTCCGTAACGTGATACTTCGAAATTGTTATAGGTAACGCACATTATGACGACATATAATTGCAGGTTTCAAAAAATCTACGGTCCCGTGAAAGAGCGTGACGGCACATATCGTCAACGCATGAACCATGAGCTATATGCACTCATTGGGCACGAGAACATCGTCAGGTTCTGTAAGTCGCAGTGACTGAGGTGGGCGGGTCACCTTGAAAGAATGCCGGACACTAGAGCCGCTAAGATAATGACAAGGTGGACGCCGCAAAAGAAGAGACCGAGAGGCAGGCCTAGAAAACGTTGGAGTGATTGAGTGGAGGAAGATCTCAGGAAGATGGGGAAGTTTACCAGCTGAAGAAGGTGGCCAGGCATTGTGACAACTGGAGGAACATCGTGGACAAGACCCACAAAGGGTTGTAGCGCCAGCGGAAGTAAGTAAGTATCATTGCAGGTTTGAGAAAATTATTTTCCTTCCTTCTTTTTGTCCTGGTACCTTTCATCTTGTGTAGCTGAACTAACAACTACAATATCCTGCAACGCCCACAGTCCGTATCCGCGTCCAATATCGTCGCAGCTCGCGGTATTTTGGATGTGCATAAACATTGATAACGCCTCACCCCCCGACGCCCTTTCTCACCCCTGGTCCCATTCAACTGTACCACGAATGTCACCTTGGCCTTTCTTCTTCCATCCTATAAACCTATTTAAGAGGAATTACCACTGCTTATTTTCCCATACAAATCGAGGTTTCGTCTGTTTCCTCCCCCAAAACTTAACCAATCTTTTCGAGGTTTTAGGAACTGAATCGGCCCGAGGCCGTTCACCAACCAGATGGTCTGACCAAGTCAAAGAAGCAACGTCCTCAAGCAAATTCCACCAGGCGGTGAGGGCAACGATGGACCGGGACCGATGGAGACAAATCATTAAGGCAAAACCAGCCTGTGATCACGATCCTCAGTAATGAGGGACCGATTGAAGAAGAAGGAACTGAATGGGAAGAAAATAGTGTGTCTCGGACAGTTTTTATTTTTGTTGTTCTTATTATAAAAGTGTAATAGACGGCGTCTGATTTTGGTCAAACGGCCACCTAGTCAGTTGCGCAACAATTGAGACGGTCCGATACTCAACATTAGATTAGCTAAGTTTTGTAGGAGGAAACCTTGATTAGTATTAGCCGTAAGTTTGGACCTCATTGTATCCGACGCCATGCCCTATAATTACCAGGTGCAAACTTAACGTAAACTGATAGTATAGGAAAAGGAGCGTTGATATATCCTCTTAATATCGCTAAAGTAGATAATAAAGTGATGATATTCGGCCTGGCATATTAAAAACGTTAAAAATACGTGTTTCAATTTGACAGCCGTTATAAGACCTGCTTTCCTTGATTGAATATTATTTTGCGGCATTCCCTTTTCGCTTGATACCTTTCGCCTTGTGCAACCGAATTTATGAACAGAATATTATCGTGGTATTGTTGGATGTGCATAAACATTGATAACGCCCCCTCGACCCCCCCGACCCCCTCCTGACCCCCCTCCGACTAAACCGTATCGCGAACACAGCACCGCACTTAAGAAGCGATGTCAACTTAGGAGTTTTTTGTACATGAAAATCGGAAGGGTTTTTGCGTCTGTCTTGTGGGAAACACTATTTGAATGCTGGTATTTGATTAAAAATCTCAGTTTTAATGGATCAAGTCTCGAATATTTGTGCCTGAGTTATGGATGTTATTTGTATTTAAGTATGTATTTATCTAAGTATAATAAGTATGTTTGTCGTCTTCTAGGACCCAAAACACAAGCCTACTAGAGCTTACCCGTGGAACTAGATTGATTTGTGTGAGGTTTAGAGATTTGTAGCTCGCGAGTGAGTGATTCAAACCAGCTATATCATTTGGTTTAGCTCACTAGCTCTTTCGCTCACTGACGATTCAAGTAGCTCAGTATATCATCTATCATCTCAGTATTACTCGCTCCCTCTCGCTCATGAAATTAATTTTGCCATGCTGTCGTGAATCTAATTCATCGACATCTCTAGTTCTCTGCTCACTCGTGAACGATATAGTCTAAAGATCTACTGAGCTAAATGAGCTAAATGAGTGATACATATCTCGGTGAGCTAAAGACACATATCACTCTTTTCACTTTAGTGACACATTCTGCGCATCTCTAGTGAGGTTGTCCGATATATTTATTATTATTAAAGTCGAACTCGAGTTCGAACTCTGCGAACTTTGTGTGGTCTAGACATAACATTATATATGAGTCATTTTCAAAATACATGTACATAGTTAAGGGCTTTAATTAAAAAAAAAACTTGTTTGATTCCTTTGTGTAACGATAGTTACCCATATCTTTTGTATGAGTAACTTTCGTAACACAAAAGAAGCCATCGTAGTTAATTTTGTTTTCATTAAGTCTTACTATGTAACATGTTTTTTTAATCACTCATATAAGTACGGAAAGACGAAACATTATTTTGAAGAAATTTAAGCCTTTTTGTCACTTTTTTCCTGACTGATTACAAAGTGATCACATAATTATTTCTGTTTTCGTCGGGCCTTTTAGTTTTGTTTTTAATGGTCACCGATTACTCGACGGCTTGAGCGAATAGGAAAATTATTTTTGTGTTTCAAAGAGCATAGTCTCCTGTTGGTTCCAGTGTCAATTATAAGATAGCTTCGTTTAGATGACGTCAGTTATTTTTTGTTATTAAGGGATGGAACTTTTGAACAACAGTCGTTCCGTCAAGTGACGAAATAACTCATAGATAGCTATTTACAAGTGTGTGTGTGTGTGAATTAAATTTCATACACACGATTTATATTCAACACGCATGGGGCAATGTCACGAAAGAACCCATTATTTCTGAAAATGACAACGGTCTACGAGCAGACTTATCCTGCCGCGGAGTATGGGATGCTCAGAGGGAGGCGTTATTTGACATCCGTGTTGTTAACACCGACGCTCCTTCTTACATCTCGCGACCCGTAATATCCGTCCTAAAATCAGCTGAAGATGAAAAGAAAATAAAATACTCAAACGCTTGCGAAATGCGACACGCCACCTTCACCCCACTTGTAACGTCAGTTGATGGCGTCTTTGCCCCACAAATGTCTTCTTTCATGAAACACATGGCAGAAGCCATTTCAAACCGCTGGCACCGATCTCTAAGTACCGTGCTGGGCTGGCTTAGAGCACGGGTAAGCGTTGCCATGCATGTGCATGGCACACGTTACAGGTTCAAGCCATTAGTGAAATGGCTGGGATTCGACGACTGTGCTGCCCTCCCACACATCTACTGAATTTTATTTTTTTACGACAATTTATTGTACCTATTTGTATTGTATCCAATTTATATTCAAGTTGTAAACGAATATGTCCTTGAAAATATTCGGGCCGAAATAATAAATTTACTGGTTACACACATTCTGGTTATTCACATTCTGTAATCCTGCCGCCCCAAAGACTAACACAATTACTAAGTAAGCCACATACTTCGTGCATTTTTCGTACGACAGTAAACCTCCAAGCTACAACAGAAAGGGCTTAAGGCCGTTCCCTGAGCCAGATTTGCAAAAATACCCCAAAAATTATCCTATTTTTCTACGAAACGTTGATATTAGTAAACGAGGGAAAAATATATATCATTCTTGATTATATTATCTTTAATAACACAGCATTCGATACACGATTCATAACACTTCGCTCGATACAATTAATTCCCAAAGTAACCTCCAATTCGAATTTTTACTCCAACTTTACTTGTTTTTTTTCTACGTGACACTATGAAACAAAAAAAGGAGAAAAATCAATCATAACTAAAATAGTAATTTTACAGCTTCCGAATTTCAATAATTGAAGCCAATATTTTTAAAATAAATAATCATCGACAAATTCTTACGAAAAAAGATATCGCCTTACGACCCGCAAGCTCTGTCTCCGTCACTCTTTTGAAATGTGACTGTGATGTGACAGGGACGGGTGGCCTGAGGAGGGGCTCGGGGTTCTGGCTCAGGGAACGGCCTTAAGCGTCTCACTGACGCAAGGACGCTTAATGCCTTATAAGTCTGATAGATGCAAAGCCGAGTGAAATCAGGGGGAATTAATGTCCCCACAACCACGTCTCGAGGGCGTACGTGATACACTTACGAGATGATAAGAGGCGTAGTGGAAAGATGGACGTAAGAGACGATATTTTTTTTCTATTGTCTGCCATTTTGAGACTGAAGCGGTTTGTGTTGTCGAAATTGCTCGCTTGTATTGTAAGTTTGCTAGTTGAGTGTCTTAAAATTTATCTATAAATACTCAAATACAAGCTTTTTGTAACCTAATTTAGTTTTATAAAGTTGTAGAAATTATCAGGATAGAAGAAAGCCGTCGGCCGTTGCGAATAAATATAATTTGAAATGAACAAAGAGCAGTGCACGAACGGTCGTTGTTGGAGGATCTGGAGGAGGCAGTGAACTTCTTTCCTCGTTGTGATAATGGAGAATAAACTGGTAAACAAATATTAGGGGGGGCAGTATTACACAAATACATTTTTTGCTTATGCATTCGGTACAATCGAAAATTTTCTTAAAATTTTGCATTTTTTTAATATAAATTAGATTAGTCAGCTCGGGTCTCTCGCTCAACCGCTCGCCTTGCCGCTGGCCGCGCTGTCATAGCATCTCCGGAAGACGGTGTCATTATTAGTTACGTCTAATTGCGATTGACCGCAGTGAAGTTTAGACATGTTCATACGGTATAATTTCCTGGGACCTAATTCGAGAATGCCGTTTGAGAGATCGCCAAACGTCAAATCTCTATTAGATAACAGTGATGTTGCCTTTAACCTGTCATTAAAATCCGATGAGCTTCAAGTGACACATTTCATTTCAATTTTGAAAATACAAAGGCGATAATGATTGACAAAAATGCTATTCATGGATATGAATTTCTGTTCTGAACGAAACGTAACTGACTAAATTCACGCAATACCCGGTCAAGTTAAGTATATGCGCCTGTTATCTTTACCGTCACATACCTACTAGGGTGGGTCACTTTTATATGGGAAAAAATCCAATGCTTTCTTTCTACTAGGCATAGCAAAAACAATTTAACTCATAATTGTATAAACTAAATACCAAAAATGCATTCTAATTGAAGTTTGTCTTTTGCTTCCGGATCCACTTTTAACTTAGTATAGAAATGCCTATATGAAATGAGCGTTATGAAGTCTGGTTTTATTATTTAAAATCTGTCTCAATATCTTAATGTATATTTACTCTGAGTATAATCAGTGGGGCATCACAAAACGAAATACAACAAAAAAATATACAAAGCCACTTTTTTTTTAGTGCTCCATACATTAGGATCTTTTCTCTAGAGTAAACCGGAGGCAATAAAACTGAAATAAAAAAAAAAACTAAAAGAAAGTGTCAATTAATGGCACCAAATGGCACCATTTTTCAAACTGTGCCCGTTAGAAAAAAAAAATAGTGCGTGGAGGCCCTCCGCGCGGAAGAACTGAAACTTCGTAATGTGGAAATGAAAATAGGAAGGGGTAGAAATTGTAATTCCAAAAGAGAAAACCTAACAATCAATTGATATTCACAAGAGACGTACCTTGACATAACCTTAAATCCGTCGCATTGTCCGTGGGATTGTTGCGTTGAACGTTTAACGCAACAGTGCTTTCCTACGCCCTCCACGGTAGCGTTAAACGTTAAACGTTTAACGCAACCTTGCTGAAAGTCGCATTAGAAATATTTCACTTCAAAAAAAATATGACCCACGCTAATATCTACAAAGAAGACGCAAATTAAGCGCGACCGGATTGGCGAAGTTGCAATGTTATAGGGATATCGCCACTTGTCAAGTATGGACACGTCAAAAGTGACGGATGGCGATGTAATAGAGAGATGTCCATCATCTCTCTAAAATTGGTCCAATAAAATTGCCCCCCTGGATCCTTAATAAACAGGAACGCGTTAAGCAAATGTTTACCGTAATTAGCAATTCGAGAGATCGCGTTAGTGTGGAATAACATTAACGTGATATGCTAGCACAGTGGTGACAAACAAGCATACTAGGGCGCTAATTCAACGCGGTTGGCGTAGTCTGTAGTGCACCTGCCTACTGAGAAGGCGGTCCTGCGTTCGAATCCCGGCCAGGGCAAATATTTGTGTGATGAACTCGAATACTTGTTCCTGGGTCATGGATGTTATTTTTATATGTATTTAAATAAGTTACGCAGCATTACAGTAATAAAACCAAGGCACTGTGAACTACAAAAATACATATAAGCAAGACTTAAAACTATTAGTTAGATTAGAAAATGTATATCGTCGTCTAGTAGCCATAGTAACTTTGCTTAGTTTGGGACTAGGTCGATTTGTATGAGATTGTCCCTGATTTTTTTATTAAACGGTTTTATTTAGCTTGCCCTGTTTGTTTATTTATTTATTTTTAAACGGTTTTATTTAGCTTGCCCTGTTTGTTTATTTATTTATTTGGGTCAAATCTAGTAATTGAAATTTGACCCCCTTCCTGTTCATGTATTGATCTGAAATTTGGTACGCATCTTTAGTTTTGGTGACAATATATGTTAATATATTCGGTATTATTGTAAATACAAGATGGCCGCCGCTACAAAATGGCGGATTACATATTTAATCATTACTTCCTCAATATGGGTATCAAATGAAAGGGCTTGATTAGTAGAATAGAGTTCTTTATGAAAATAAAATGAAAATCCAATATGGCCGCCAATAAAAGGGCAGGTTAATTTTTCTTTACATATAACCCCTTCAATATCAATAATATCAAATATCAATAGTATCAAATAGAAGGTCTTGACTAGTAGAATAGATTGCACTATAAAAATAAATGAAAATCCAATATGGCCGCCAACAAGATGGCGGGTGTTTTTTTTTCATTACTCCTTCAATATGGGTATCAAATGGAAGGGCTTGATTAATAGAATACTGTTATACCTATGCTTCGACAAATTTAAAATCTAAGATGGCCGCCGAAAATACCAGATTTCAATATGGGTATCAAATAAAAGGTCTCGACTAGTAGAATAGATTATACACTATGAAAAATACATGAAAATCCAATATGGCCGCCAACAAGATGGCAGGTGATTTTTTTTCACTACCCCTTCAATATGGGTATCAAATGGAAGGGCTTGAGTAATAGAATACTGCAACTTACCTACTGTACTGCTTTGACAAAAATCATCATATATACATCTAAGATGGCCGCCGGAAATGCCAAATTTAATCATTGTTTCAATATGAGTGATGGATATCAAATGAAAGGGCAAGTCGAAAGCTGCGTAGTGGTTCATAGAGTTTAAAGCAGTCCATACTTAACAGTAATATGAATTATGAAATTTAGGCAACTCATCAATACAAAGAACTTCGTCAACTTAGAATCGGAGTTCAAGCATGGATCTTGGTCCAACCCAAGTCAAGATTGTGTAACGTGTCGAGGACTGTGTGGCGTTACGGGGGCTAAAAATTAAACGTCGTTAGCGGTACACCGCCCAAGTTAAGGTTAAACGTGCCAAGAACTGTGTGGCATTTGAGTGAATATAAATTATATGTCATAAGCATTTTCTCCTCAAGACTTGGGCACATCTTGCTGTAGCCTTTCCCCTCTATTGGATCTCTGGGGGGTTGACCGTTTTATCGTCCATTAATCGTGGAACAAAATGTTTAATAACAATAAAACAAAAACAAACAAAAGTTAAACAGAAACAGCAACAAAACGAAAAAGGGGCTTAATAAATATACATACATACATAGACTGCTAAACTTATAACCCTTCCCTTTGGATTTGCCGTAGTCGGGTAAAAAAGCGAAAGAAAAGTATAGAGCAAAACGAGCTAAGAAAAGAGAGTGAAATTGAACCTCACAGTCGACTACACAAAGGGGGAAAGGTAAACGGTTAGCGTCAGAGACACCTGAGTAACATGAGGCCAGGTTGTTAGGCCAACGTGACAGACAAAGGGATCTGGTAGCGCCCGAAACACCAGAGTAATATGAGGCCAGGATAACAGGGCAGCGTGAGAGAGAAAAAGAGCTCGTAGCGTCAGAGACACCTCAGCAACGCAAAGTACGGTTAAATAACCAACGTGAGCGTACCCTGCAATGCAGAACTGGAAATCATCTGTAAACATTTTATGTAACAAAATTAAAAACTAAAAACTTGAAAATAAAAATTGAGTAAAAAACTTTTTTTAAGTTAAACGGTTTTATTGAAAATTTACTAAAAGGTAATAAATAATTCGGTAGGTCCTAGGTACCAGACATCACACCACTCTCCTCATCCATCTAGGGCATTGATCAGACAAAAAATAAAATCGTTGGGCGTGTGAAAATTCTATCAAGTCAACCGTACCTATTTACGCAGACTTCGCTCTCGCGAGGTTGGCGGAATAGTATAATAATAATGTGGAGTATAATAGTGTAGAGAGGCACTTCGCTGCGGAAACTCATAGGTACTTCGGCCTCGGCCAACTTCGCGAGTATTGAGGAGCCGCAATTATCGTTTCTTGCAAGCTATTTGCTACTTATACGACCTTATTGTGAATAACACATTAATTCTTTTAACGTAAGTAATAAATATTATTCAGCAATAGAATTAAATTGGGGTTTACCCTTGTTTTATATACAAAAGTTTCTTCGAATTTTTGTTTCATAGAAATCATAGATCAATTCATCGAAAACATTTTTTTATGAAAAATTATTCTATTTTCACATGCTATAACACAAACCTAACCTAACAATTAATGGCAAGAGGCCCGACGGAATGACCCTCGTGCCCTGGCAACAGGGACGGCCATTAATATGGGACTCCACATGTGTGGATACCCTAGCGCCGTCCCATTTGGGCACGACGTCGTTGAGGGCAGGTGGAGCGGCTGCTGCGGCAGAGACAGCCAAGCGCCGCAAATACGCAGCTCTCGGTGATAGCTACGTATTTGCGGCGTTTGCCGTGGAGACCTTAGGACCGTGGGGACCGGAAGCAACTAAGCTTTTCAAAAAGCTTAGTTATTTACTTATCCGGTCCTCCGGTGATCGTAGGGCTGGCTCGTTCCTCGCCCAACGCATTGGCATTGCCATCCAGCGAGGTAACGCGGCCAGCCTTATGGGCACCCTACCTAATGGTAGCGACATAGGGGATATATGTACATATAGTTTAGGTCCCAATAGTTTAAGTTAGGTTTAATTAGATCATAATTTAAGTTTGTTAAGGTTTAGTTATATACTTTTAATTTTATGTTGTTTTTTCTCTAATAAATATTTTAACCTAACTTAACCTAAATATTTTTGAAAAAATTAAGACTTCTGAGGAAAAAATTGTCTATGAAATGAAAACTCTGTGAAATGAAGCATTCGGTGAAGTGTTTTTCTATAAAAAAAGAGGATCCCGTTTAATTGAAGATAAAATGAAATACAGGGTTCCTAAGAACAGATCTTCGTATGTTTTATAGTTTCATGGGCCACCCTGTATAAAAAGAACGATAAAACGAACGACTTGGATCGGGAATTTCCTAACAAGTTGTTTGATCTCGCTATTCAAGAAACAGACAAAATTAATCACGATATTGAATTAAGCTACAGTTCGAGCCATCTCAGAAGGCGGGCGGACTAAAAATTTAGGCGGTAGCGGATCCCACCCATGCAAACTTCGTCAGGTGAATGATCCTAGATCTCAACATCCATAGTGATTAAAAATCTGTCCCTTGGAAATAAGAAACTTAAACAGTTTTTCTCCCATCTTGTCAACGTGAAAACACGATTGGTAATAATTTTCTCGATACTTTTATCTCTCAAACATAGCCCTTTTTTTAGATAATTTCGGTTGGATCTTCAAAACCCTTCCGTTTTTAACAATAGTTTTTAGCTTAATAGACGCACAATTATAAGTTCTCAAAAACTGTAAAACTATTTTCAATATATAATGCACACGTTTATGACACAACTCAAAAAACATGATATCCGCGCTTCTGAGCACGCACTTCCATCTCGCTCACGCGTCTCAGTGAGAGAGAGAGCTAGCCAACGCGTTGGCGCCCTCTTAAGCGCGAGGTCAGAAAACAGTCAAATATTGTCATGTGCTTTTCTAATTTACATTTTCTATGCCTTTGATCATCGCTAGAATAGCCATAGCCAAGAAAGCTTTTAATGCTAAAAAAAGTTTATTCAAAGCCAAATTCGTAAAAGGCTTATAAAAGTGTTCATCTGGAGTATAGCCCTTTATGGAAGCGAAACGTGGAAAATGACACAGCGTGATAGAGAACGGTTGGAAGCATTCGAGATGTGGTGCTGGAGACGAATGGAAAGGATAAGCTGGACGGAAAAAGTTACGAATGAGGAAGTGCTTATAAGAGTAAAAGAGAAAAGGTCGTTGTTAGAAACCATTGAAAACAGAAGGGGAAAGATGTTTGGACACCTGCTACGACATGACGATTACATAAAAACCATTATTGAAGGGAAGATTGAGGGAAGGAGGAAGAGAGGAAGACCTAGGAGATCTTATATAGACCAAATCAAGGAGAAAGTGGACGGCGTGTCGTATCAGGACATCAAAACGAAAGTTGAAGATAGAGAAACATGGAAGTTGCTCCACCGACAAGAGCTAAGCTCTTACATTTCTGATGATGATGCCTTTGATAGTTGCGCGTAGTGTGAGTACTTGAGTTTACAGTGACAGTCCTCGCTAACGACTGCGTAAAGGATTGTATGAAGCATAGTAGGTCTATAATAGGGTGGAGCGTAGATGTATGGAGAAAAAAAAAAGTTGTCTGATCGACCTGGAACATTTGTAATATGTTGCCTTTAGATAAGATATTAATGAATATATATATATGTATTGATTTTAAATATGTTTCAGCCCTCTACTTGAGCTAGAAAAATTTTTTTTTACTCATAATTGGTAAAAAAAAAACCTTTTTTTTTTTACGTAATTTGTATTAGATTTATAAAGAAGGGTTTCAACTTCAAATGTTTTGAGCTTATTTCATACTTACAGCAACTACTACGTGAACCTGTGACCCAAATTAAAATTCCGTATTTTAAAAAATTTAATATTTTTAATATTGTTATATTTTTATGCAATAAATATCTTTTATTACGAGTATTATGTGCTTAGAAAAAAATCACTTGACTTTCAATAAAAAAAAACAAGATTTTGATAAAAAAAATTTTTTTTCAGTATGGGCTTGAACATTATATTTAAAATGACAGTAGAGGGCTAAAAGTAGTATTGAATATTTTTATTATTATTTTTCTCGTACACCTGGCAGCCTAATGCAACGTTTTAGAGACGTTCTGAGTCGAATTTCCAAAAAAAAATTATTCGCTCCACCCTAGTCTATAACCGTAGTTATGTAACCGCTAGGGACACTGTACTATTCGCTATACATCGTTTACGCTGTCACTAGCGAGTACGGTCACGTTAACTCATCGTAAGAGTACGGTAGATTTTAATACGTCGACCCTTACGTTGGTCGTTAGTTGTCAATAGCAATTTCGCGACTGTCACAACGCATCCATTTGGAAACTGCGAGCTTACCGCATGAGTACTTCTGCAATAACAGTGGGCCAACTGATACAAACTACTACGCGCTGAAAACTTAATATACTGAGACATACATTTTGGAGGCACGTACATTTTTGATGATATAATCGGTACAATATAATACGTACGTATATGTTGGGTTCTGTACCCCAGTCGGCAAAAAAAGAACCCTTATAGAATTACTTTGGCGTCCGTCTGTTCGTCTGTCCGTCTACCCGTCTATCCGTCTGTCCATCTGTTTGTCTGTCTATCCGTCCGCCTGTCTGTCTGTCCGTCTGTCCGTCGGTCTTCCCGTCTGTCCGTCGGTTCATCGGTCCATCTCTCCGTCAGTCAAGACAGTTTTCAGAAACGCGTGGAGGTATCAAGCTGAAATTAAATATTTATTTATTTATTTATTTATTTAAACTTTATTGCACAAAACAAAAAGTGTACAAATGGCGGACTTAATGCCATAAGGCATTCTCTACCAGTCAACCATTGGGCTAAACAGAAACATTTTATGGTGCAGGGCCTGTCTACATTATACCAAAAGAGAAACTTATTATATATCAGTAATATAATGAACACAATAAATAAACATACACAAATATGCAATACAATATACTTACATAAACATTAATTCTTGTACCCAGTGCAAAATATCATAACCGACAATCAGTCTAGAAGCTTACTGGTGAGATGCTTGCGCAACATGTGCTTAAAGGTTTGCTTTGTTTGTGCTTGCCTGATGGAAAGTGGAAGATCGTTCCAAAGCCGTATTGCCTGAACAGTGAAAGAATTTGACATAAAACCGGTGCGATGAGGAGGGACAATGAGCATGAGTTTACGAGAAGTGCGAAGGACGCAACCGGTTCGAGCAGATACAAATTGAAATTTAGACCTAAGATACTCGGGTGCAGCTGGATCAAATAAAATAGAATAAAGAGTGGATAAGACTCGTAATGACCTACGTTCACGAATGGGAAGCCAATTAAGTTGACGGCGAAAATCAGATATGTGGTCATATTTAAGAAGTCCAAAAATGAATCGAATGCAGTTATTAAGAACACGATCCAAACGATTCAATGAAGCCTGAGTGATATTTGAATAACACACATCAGCATAATCAAATACGGGCAGAACAAGAGCTTGAATAAGGAGAGTTTTGGTGCTGACAGGAAGAAAGTGTTTTAGTCGGTAAAGCGATCGAAGTGTGTTGGTCACTCTGCGACATACGTCAGACACCTGTGGCTCCCACGTAAGGCCGGAGTCAAAAATCAGACCCAGGTTCTTCACTTGCGACGCCAACGGAATAGGAGTGTCTTCAAACCGGATAGGAGCTATGTGCGCCATTTCAGTTGTAGAGAGCAAACGGGGACTTCCGAGTACAATGGCCTGACATTTAGACGGGTTCACGGTGATCCCAAAACTACGAGACCAAGCAGAAATCCGGTCCAGGTCATTATTGATGTCAGAAACTGCGCGATTTAAATCGTCAGCGCTTACCTGGGTATACAGCTGCAAGTCGTCGGAATACAAATGATGAGAGCATACTAAGTGAGACACAATTAAATTAATAAAAAGAGAGAATAAGAGTGGAGAGAGAATTCCGCCTTGCGGTACACCGGAAGTGAGATCACACAAGTCAGAAAATGATCGATCTGCGTGTACCCTCTGACGGCGACCGCGAAGATAGGAGGCAAACCATGTAGCAACTGATGATGAGATATTTAACTGATTGAGTATAGCCAATAGAAGGTCGTGATCAACAGCATTGAATGCGTTGGAGAAGTCTATCAAGACCAACAGAGTTAATTGGGTAGCTTCCATACCTAGTCTCACATCCTCCGATACCTTGAGTAACGCTGTACATGTACTGTGGCCAGGCCGAAAGCCAGATTGGTAAGGAGTGAGTATACGGTTAGAGTAGATATGGGAAGCCAGTTGTTTGTGAACAATGGCTTCCAAAATCTTGGACATGAACGGGAGAATAGAGATGGGCCGAAAATCTTTAAGTTCGCTGGGGTTGGAAATTTTCAGCAAAGGGAGTACATAGGCATTACGCCACAAAGAAGGAAAAACCCCAGTTGATATTGAAAAGTTAATAACGTGAATTTAATATTTAGATACCCAGCAAAAGCGGAAGGTTGAGCGAAGCACCATATTGCACACTGGTGCGTAGACTATTAGCTCTCTTGCTACTGGATACGGAATGTAATTTTCAATTATTCCAGAACAGGAAGGACAAACAACGCACTCGAATTTGCAACTTAAAACCATTGCTGTTCCTGGAAATCCATTTTTCATGAGCCGCCGTACTACACCAGCATCAAGTAGAAGATGGTACTTGTTTGTTTCTAGCGTTTTATTGTACCAGCCTGTCTAATATAACTACGCTGCGTGAGTCTTGTCGTACGGCATAGCCTCGCTCGTCACTCTCGAAAAGTACAGCGATGAAAGAGATGGCAAGTACCTACTTCGGCGAGGTTCTCACAGAGCCACTTTAGGGTGAATCTAGAGTAGCGTAATTTGAGTCGCGTAATTTCGGTCGCGCCATACTTAGTGTGACGTGATCACGTGACATGATGTATTGCGCGACCGAAATTACGCGACTCAAATTACGCTCTCTAGCTTCACCCTTAAACGCCCAAACAATGTACCATATCATCAACATCATATCAGCCGATAGACGTCCACTGCTGGACAAAGGCCTCCCCAAAGTTCTCCACAATAAACTTCCCTGCGCCGCCCTCATCCAATTTCGGCCCGCGATCCTAACCAGGTCGTCGGTCCACCTTGTTGGGGGCTCTCCAAGGTCTGGAGTCCGATAACCGACAACCGAAGTCCGAGTCCGTTTCGGTTGTCGGACTCCAGACCGTCAACATCTCCTGATGATGCCTCGTAGAGGGGCGAAACACGTGTCGAGTAAGTTCTGTTATTTTGGTGGTGGTTTGTTATATTTATTTGCGTATTTATTTTTCTTATCGTGGTGGGAGGGTGGGACCATTAAATGCATATATGCATGAAAAAATACGCAAATAAGTATAACGGGTTAGCACAAATTTTACTGGCACGATATTCTATCGCGGAATAGCAAAGCAATATTATTATTTTCATTAATATGGATTTCCGCAAAGTAACGCCTGATTCAATTAATTAAGCAATGTATTGTGATAATTATGTGTGATGAGAATTTCAATGTTGGACAGCGTACGTTTGAAATAATAATCTTCTGAAAACTGACTTTTTTAAAGTTACTACGGAACAAATGAACAGTTTGAAGAATAGTTTTTATTGATTGCTCCTCTTCCAGGCAACACTAGGGTTAAACAAACGGTTATAACTGAAAATCATAAAATGGCGAATACTATACGACCAGCTAAAGTTGCCACGAAATATTGGAACCGTCATATTTCGCCAAGTTTATAACGCTGCCGTTGTAATATCCTCAAGAGGCCAAGCTCCGCCAAGTTACGCCGGGCTTATCAAGAGCACTTGAAGTGAATGGAGGATAATATATTAAATGAGAACTACATTTCTTTGCTTGACTTACAGCGTGTATTTTTGATACAACTTCAAACTTTAGCATAGGCCCTAATGAATAATAATTCAGCCCGCAATTTAACTCGTTTTTATTCTCACTTAGTAATTAAGAAAAGTCAATGTGTCAAATAAGCAGACGGTTTACATTGCTGCTTGAAAAACACTAAATTAAGGGGCCTCATTCCTTTTATTTATTTTTTTATATTATGTCAAATATAGAATAGAATAGAATACTCTTTATTGCACACCTCAAGAAGAAAGAAATACAAATACAGACGACTGATATTGACAGGAATATTTTATTAGTTTCACTTCACGACCTTCAAGAGAAGAGCGTACTCCCACCTGTGCGGCCGGCAACGCACTTGTGGTTGCCGGCCGTTGTTGGTGTTGCGGGTGTCTACGGCGATGGTAATCGCTTTCCATCAGGCGATCCGTTTGCTCGTTTACCCCTATGGCGTGATGCTGAGAGAACAAAGGAAATTACAGATGGCGCCAGACTGGCATGACGCCGCGCGGCCATACAAAACAAAACACGATAGTGCATCACTCTATCAAGATTCTTCTTATTTTCAATTGTTGTATAATTACATTTAGTAATTATTATTATTTTATTATTTATATTTTTTTATGACTTCACGGAGCTACCCTAATTAGACGTACACAATACATAACTCATTTGATTTACTTAAGAGATGGTGTGTCTGCCCGTATCTACTACAGCCTAGTTGGGCTGTAGTAGATACGGGCAGATTCTCTTATCAATTTATTGCGTGAGTTTCCGTACGAATTACCCATAAATATTTATACTCTGTTCCCTAGGCCCGAGTATCGACCGTCGCTGTCGGCAGTCCATTCGCATTTATTTTTATTACGGTTATTTTAGTATGTTTTCACTTATAGTGGTTACGTTAGCTAGTTATATTCAAGTATTAGTAGTCCGGAATAGTTATATAATTATTATTTTAACATTTATACTTTTCGTATAAATGTTAAAATAATAATTAATCTTAATAATAATAAAGATTTCTGTGCTGTTTTAACTTTTACGTACATATACAAGTAACCTAAATTGAACTGCAATTATTGACAATGACGTCAGTGACAGCATTTGATTGTCGTTGCGTTCAGGTTAAATGCTACCTGAACGCGATCAGTATTTCGTGTATGCCGTGCCGTGGCGCCACCTATGGTCCCACCGGAAGATCAGCGCTGGCTCTCTCGGGAGCTAGGATTGCGCTGAGGTGGGACCATTTCGAGGCAAGCATAATTTAGCATAAGTACTTAGTTTATAGTTTTTTTTTTTCTTTTTTTGTCACTATTTATCTGCGTAATTGTGTTTGTCCCCGAATAAATGTTTTTCTTTCTTTCTTTCTTTCTTATAATAATAATAATATGATGCGATTTTAAATTTGTTCAAAATTTCCAAAAATATATTTGCTACCGTCAAATCGCCTGCCCGTCTAGCACAACTAAGGTTCGCGACTTATGTCGCGCGACATAACATCATCCGACCTCTCGCACAGTACTGTACAAAAAGAGATAGGTAGTCTATCGAGAAAGAGTCGCGTGTCACAGTTGTGCTAGAGGTGCTGGTGATAGCCAAAACTCACCATAATTTATGTCACTACCCTAAAAAATCTCGTATCTAGTTAGTACATTGATACTGAGATACGAGCTATAATTTAAGTAGGTATTTGCTACTTAGTGAGTTTTGGTTTTCAACAGACGATTAATAATCTTAATATTATTCCTTATTATTATAACCTTCTTAATTTTATTCTGAAGCATGAGATCATGTCATGCTTCAGAATACTAGATACATACCGCTGAATATTTAACCTTCGTCCTAATTTGAAAATCAGCACAAACGATAAACACATCAAAACATTATAAAACATCTCATTTATTGTGGAAACACCAGTCTTTATCGATGTTTCAAAAGGTTGTCTATTGTTTGACCGAAATTTATATGCAATAATATTGATTTGCTCGAATTTCACTTACCCGAATTTCATTTGCCCGAATGTTTCGTTTCCTAGAAAAGTCATTTGACCTACTCTTGTATTCCCGAATATTATATGCCATAATGATACGTATGCCATAAGTATTGTTTTCCATAGTATTAAGTGCCATAATATTGTTTGATAGAATATTTAAACGCCATACTAAATATTGTTTCTGTGCGAATCCAACCTGGCTATGCATTTGACATTGTCTAGAATTGTGGTTTTTTTTTCTAGTCATTTCTAGCATTTTGATGTATTAATCGTCTATTTACAATGTACACATGCAAGCAAGCATTTTGACTATAAATATATTGTGGCCACGTATGTACATAGACACTATGTACTACATGGTCACAATACAAACCTAACCTAAAGTTTTCGGTTATGGTCGAATGTCGTACGTCCTTTTATCGTAGTTCTTCTAAAACCGTAAATTAGGCTAGGATTTGTATTTTGAAGCAAACATTCTGACGCTCCGCTCGCTTCGCTCGCTCCGCTATACGGGTCACAAAACAAACCTAACCTAACCTATAGTTTTCGGTTTTAGATCCATGTACTATTTGGTAGCAGTTCTTCTAAAACTAGGTTAGATTGTAAATTAGGAAACTGTAAATTAGATTACGATTTGTATTTTGAAGCAAACATTCTGACGCTCCGCTCGCTTCGCTCGCTCCGCTATACGGGTCACAAAACAAACCTAACCTAACCTATAGTTTTCGGTTTTAGATCCATGTACTATTTGGTAGCAGTTCTTCTAAAACTAGGTTAGATTGTAAATTAGGAAACTGTTAATTAGATTAGGATTTGTATTTTGAAGCAAACATTCTGACGCTCCGCTATACAGGTCACAAAACAAACCTAACCTAACCTATAGTTTTCGGTTTTAGATCCATGTATTATTTGGTAGCAGTTCTTCTAAAACTAGATTAGATTGGGTTTGTATTTTGACGCTCCGCTATACGGGGTCATAAAACAAACCTAACCTAACCTACAGATGTCGGTTTTCGACCTATGTTCCATTTGGATAGCATATGAAATTATAGCATGTGACAATTATGGATTACAATCTTTATGGAAAATGTGATTATTGGAATTAATATTATGGGAAACAAAGATTCGGGTATAGGATTAATATGGCAAACAATGATTATGGGAAACATAATTATAAGAAACAAGATTCGGACAATTGAATATTATGGCAGACGAAATTCGGGCATATGAAATTCGGGCAAGTGAAGGTATACCGTTTCAAAACATTATTTACCCCCATTAAACATAATGGGTCCCGTTTTTTACCCTTTGGGTACGGAACCCTAAAAACATCTCATTTATTCTGAAAACACCAGTCTCTATGAATGGTTCAAATCATTATTTACCCATTAAACTGAACCAAAGTAAGAAAAACGTAAACTCATTGAATGTTCGTTTATCCGGCACTTAATTTTTCATAATTTTCATCCGCTTTACCTATAGGCAAGTCGGATTTGAATTCAGATTCCTTTGAAGCCTCGGACTAAAGACGAGTCATCAATCATAAGGGTCGTAATGAGGGATTTATGAAAATTAGGGCTCGACGGACTTAGACTTTTAAATTTTGAGCTCAGATTAAGTTAATCGTAGATGAATTAATCGGGTTATTAAACTCTGTATGGATACTGGTTTATTTAAATTTCAAAAGGGTTACTCAAAATTGTATGTCAACATTTTTTTTCTATTACACACATACTATTTAGGCAGATTTCTAAAAGACTGGTCGACATCACAGGGGACCGAAGAGCTGGCAGCTTCCTCGCTCAACGCATTAGCGTTGCTATTCAGCTAGGAAATGCTGCCAGCGTCTTCGCGACCATGCCAAAGGGGTCCGATTTTTTAAGTATTTTTTAATATTCAATTTAATCCGTTTTAGCCGTTTATTTTAGTTAGTTAAGTTCTTAGTTTATAGTTATAGTGTTTTAATTTCTGTAATTAATATGTGTTGTATTACCTATTGTAATTAGAAATTGAATTAAATTAATAAGTAAAATCATAATTTGTAAAAAACATAATGTTCATATATTATTTATTTGTAATATGATTTTTTATTACTTTTAAATAGTAACGGCTGCTAGCGTAAATCAAATGTTTACACCACAGACAACCCTCTGTGGTTTACACATACTTAAAAATAATATTGACATAAACTCAAAAACAATACATGTGTACAAAGGCGAACTTGTCCCTAAAAGGGATTTCTTCCAGTTAACCTTTAAGCAAAATGAGAGAAACAAGACATCGAAGTGATAGAAAAACAGAAATAAATAAATCTTGGGATTGTGTTCAGCGCAGGTCTTGAAGGAAACACCAAACATAAATTATTTTAGACTATATTTCCACTTCCACAATCTGGTAGCTTAATTTTAATGTGTAGCAAGTGACGGTAAGCTTACGACTAATATTTGGCACTTAAGTCGTTTAGTATGAGCAATCTACCCACATACCTACATACACATACTTCTTATGTCTATTTGCTTGTACGGTATCGTACAGATTGAATTAAGCTACCGTTTGAGCCATCTTAGGAGGCGGGCGGACTAAAACTGTAGCGGGTCCCTTACGCGCGAGGTCAGTCTGCTCTCCGTTCACTTATTTCTAAATTACATTTTCAATGACTTTGATAGTTGCACGTAGTGTGAGATCTGTGGAGAGCATTTTATATATCAATCTTGCCCCAACCGACGATGCAACATTCTGCCCGTCTAGTGGTAAATGCAGGAACTATGGTTTAGCGATCTTTTGCACCTCATTCCAACGCAGAAAACTTTCTTAACCACTCATTTTTCCATACAAATCGAAGTTTCGTTCTCGTCTGTTTCCTCCTCCAAAATTAAACCAATATTTACGAAACTTTGGGAATTTAATGGAAAGAAAATGTTCTATGTCGGACTGTTTCGTTTTTTGCGCTTCTTATTATAACATTTGTGTACTAGGTGTAGGCGTTCTGTTATAGCGGCAACAGAAATACATCTTCTGTAAAAATTTAACTATCTATGTATCATGGCTCATGAGATACAGCCTGGTGACAGACAGACGGACGGACGCACAGTGGAGGGTCCCGTTTTTACCCTTAAGGAACGGAACCTTAAAAAGAAAGATAGAATCATTAATTTGCACACACACAACATAACATTACAAACAAATTTAAACAGGAATGAGAGAGCATGCAACACATCCGCTAAAAGTGAATACACTGATCGCAGATTTAACATTGATAAAAAAAAAAAATAAAAAAAAAAAGGAATGGGAGCCGCGTGCATTCAAGCAACGGCTAACCTCAGCATGTGCTACGGTCGGAGGCCGCAAAGCTGATTTTCAGGGATCTGAATCACTAATATTTTTTTCCTGAATCCCGTAATAAATATTTTCAGGATTTTATTAACATCTTTTTAAAGAACCCATTAGTTTAGGTTAGGTTTGTTTTATAATTATTCTGAAAAATCAACAGATTTTGAAAAAAATGGCTTTCGGACAAATGAAAATTTAGCGAAACGTTACAGATGGGAAACAAAAATTAGTGACACGATGTAAGTAAACGCGTCTCGTATGTACTTAAATAAGAATAAATATTTTTTAAACCGAAAAGCCACTTTAAACTGATGACATTTCAATAGAATTGGTCTTCAGATCAGATTGTTCATACGTCAGTGTGACAGCTCACTTTAGTATCGGATTTGACTGTTTAATATTGGCAACTCGATTACGATTTGGAGAAACGTCAAATGACGTCATATTAGCAAGATTAGTTAATACAATTTAAATGTTATATTCGGCACACTCGCATTTACTAACGAATCACATTATCATGGCTTCACTATCATCTTTTAAGTGCACAGTGGAATTGCAGCTCTCACTGGAAGCTTACTCAGAACCTAAAGCAACAAGATTTACAATTAAGAGAATTAAGGCAAATAGCTTAAGTACCTAAAATGTGTTTCAGCGTTTTATTTGAAACGTTAATGAGAAATGCTGAAACAGTACTGCAGTCTTTAGACAGAATATAATTAGTGAACTCGAGCTGTGGAAAATTAAACGATAAATAAATTGCATTTCTGTGTAATAAATAAGCGTATTTTCTGCAAGCTAGTGATGTACTGCCAGTATTTCTGTTTGCAAAAATACTGGAAATATTTAACAGCTGGCTGAAACAGTGATTTATTATTAAGCTGCAACTTGTTTGAGAATGCGACCTATATCCAAATACAATTATATGAACGGATTTCCATGAAATTTGGAACAGAGATAGTTTATGTCCTTACTTAACATAGGCCTTTTAACCCCGTAAAAAGGTACGGTTATCGTAGGACGGAGTACCCCGTTTTTATCGCGAGCCAAACCGCGGACGAAAGCTGGTAAGGTCATAATTTATATTGTCATCGTCATTATCACAGAATTAGTGGCAAAGCTTGGTTTTTAATACCTGCATGAAAGTTGTCTATCTTACGGTAGGTATTATACACTGTATAAGGCAGTAGAAGTAAGTAGTGTGCCTTCATATTGAAATCAACGAAATATTTACAATGCTGGACGTAATAAGGATGTATCAAAAATATGTACGTGGACAGGGGTTACTTTGGTCTACGGGGCAACATTGATCATCGGTTTTTAAGCATGAATACGTCTAGTTTTAAAAGCATACCTAATGTATTTCTGTTGAGGTTGCTTACTCTAACCAAGAAATTTTATAAGCGAGTTCAAAAACAAGCTTCCTATAGTTAAAAAAACTAGTGACTAATGTTACCCCGAGTATCAAAGTAAGGAACCATGGTATTTTTTATTACACTTGTAACATGGATAAAGGCTGATTTAAGATATTAATTTCTTCCTTTCCCAAATAGATGCTTTCATTAAGCATTTTGCGGTAGCATCACTTATAGTCATCAAATGACATACCTGTGCTAACTCGGGGCACGTTCTAGGGAGAGGATATCGATAAAAAAGATGTCGATATAATTAAATTAATATATGTGCTCATTGAACATTCTCGATTACTATAAAAAGGTTTGATGCCATATCTAATCTGATATCGAGCCTCTTAAAATAAGATAATATAAGTATGAAGATGTCATTTCAATCAAAATGACAATTTACGTATATTATCAAAATTATTTTAAAATAAACATGTACATGCATGTTTTAATATGTTTATTTTTTTTATTTGAAAATGTGGAGAAATAAGTACCTAATATTTATTTATGTCGATGACATTTAGATGTTGACAGTAACATCGATATATTTTTTTGTCGATAAAATATTTTGCTACGTTACTTTCGTATAGGTGCCCCGAGTTACCCCAGGTATGCATGACTAGTATTATGTCGTTCTCGAGAACATTTCCCGAAATACTTTTTTTAATTCGGCAAAAACCAAGAACATATTGTGTTTTGACTACTGACCTTTATGACGTCACAAGCCAGTATCTTCATAGAAACTTCATACTAACAGATCATATTTGACATTTCTTAGAGAGTAGCTGATTGAGCTGTCATTATACACCGTATTCAATGTGATCCGACAATTTATTATTTTATAGCCTCTTCAGTGAAGGCAGGAATCTTGATTTATATTTCTTGGGAAATTCTATCTTCTGCAGCTTAATGCACTTGTGAGATTTATATCCCACTTCTGAAACCCAGTCAGTATAGAAAAGGCAATAGGCCATACAATACCCATGTTAAATTGTATTAAACTAATGTTTATTCCGCATAGTATTTGACATAGAAAACCTAAATATATATTTTCCAGTTCATTAAAGTAGAAGATGGCTGCACAAATTGATTATTTTTTTTATTCTGTATTTTGCAATACTTAAAAAGCTGTCCGCCATTTTAATCTTTCATACAGTGACGTCACCAATCGAGTAAAAAAACTTAAAAATAAAAACGACATCCGTATCATAGACAAGAGTGTATTACTACTGGTCTTGATTTACGGAATCACCTACGGCACGCCACAGACAAGTTAAAAACAAAAATGGGAAAGTGCGAGCCCGACTCGCGCATGAAGGGTTCCGTACCTATACATATATATAATCTATAACAAGTTTGTTGTATGGGAGCCCCCCTTAAATATTTATTTTATTTTATTTTTAGTATTTGTTGTTATAGCGGCAATAGAAATACATCATCTGTGAAATTTCAACTGTCTAGCTATCACCGTTGTTGAGATACAACCTGGTGACAGACGGACGGACGGACGGACGGACAGACGGAAGGACGGACGGACGGACAGCGAAGTCTCAGTAATATGGTCCCGTTTTTACCCTTTGGGTACGGAACCCTAAAAATGGAAGACGGCGTTTTTGTAATTTTCATAAAATTGATTTAATTCAATAAATAAAATTTAGCTTTTTAGTTCAATAAAAAATACAAATATATATTTTTTGTGCTAATAAGATAATTGTTTCAAATATATTTCAAAACTGGGTAAAGTAGCCTTACTAAGCTTAGTAGATTCGCGTAGCGCCGCAGAAGCTGTCATGATAATGTTACTTAACACTATAATATTAGAAAAACCGGCCAAGAGCATGTCGGGCCACGCTCAGTGTAGGGTTCCGTAGTTGCTCATCTTTCAGAATAGACTTAAGTTACGAGAAACATTTCAAGCTCTATAAAAAAGTCGTAAACGCCAAAGTACCTGTAATTACTTATTACCTTCTGGAAGTCAACTTACATCCTTTTAAGAAAATTATGTAATTTGTAATTTTGCGATAACTCAAAAACAGCTCGACCGATTTTGTTTAATATAGTTTTCATTGAAAGTACTTATAAGGCGTCATGTTCATGAATTTTTCCATAATTTTAAGACTCGTGGTTGAAAAGTTAGAGGGGGGGGGGCACTCTTTTTTTAATTTTCGGAGCGAATATTTACAAAACTGCTGACGTTATCAGAAAATAATGTTTTCAGACCCCTATTATTTTTAAAAGACCTATTCTACGACACACCACACACTAGTGTTGAAACGAAAATAAATATTCACCTCCACATTAGGTCTCGAACACCTAATGTGGAGGTGAATATTTTACCAGAAAAAAAACTTTTTTTTTAGTTTTTATTTTACCGTTTTGTCGGCGTTATACATACCCATCCTCATACCAAATTTCAGCTTTCTAGTACTAATGATCACGGAGCTAAGCCGCGGACAGACAGACAGATAGACGGACAGACGGACATGGCGAAACTATAAGGGTTCCTAGTTGACTACGGAACCCTAAAAAAGCATATGGAGTGTAGATTATATTAACCGGGAGAACTAGATAGTTCTCCCGGTTAATATAATCTACCCTTGGGGCCTACCCTACGGAATAAAGTAGTTTCAAAGATACAATTAAGTAGTTTTTGGTTACTTCCCGTACTGCCGTGTCAATCCTATCTCATGTATCTTAACATACATGAGATACGCGTAACAGCTCTAAATCGTATTTTTTCGAGTACCTCTATGGACCCACATACCAGGTTTTTTAATTTATCTAACCAATTTCCTGTACGGGCCTGTCACACAACTCATGTAACTGTGATTTTGCCATGGTAAATTATGCTTAAATACTGTATCTTAAAGTTACATCAATTAGGCGTGACAAGGTTTGTAAACGTCGCGCAAATTCTATATCAGGTAACTTAAGATACACGATTTAGCCGCGACTGGATTGCGCGTGATCCTGCTTGTCACTCGTCGCGCGCGCAGTACTTTCTCTATCCGTCTCTTTCTTCCGCCCCCGCTCCGACCTGTATCGGCGTCGAATTAGTGTTTAGTTTCGTGTAGCACACAGAGTACTTTATTTATACTGAAAATGTAGCAAGCGATCACGGTTATTACGCGGTGTCACAAAATAATTGTTAAAGCAGTTTTCGTTTAGTTAATTAGCAGTTTGTGCACTTTTTTTGACGACGTGGTTGACGCAGTCCGTAGTGCACCCGCTCACCGAGCCGGCGGCTCCGGGCTTAAATCCCTGCCACGGCAAACAGTTGTGTGATGTGATGAAATCGAATACTCATGCCTGGGGCATGGTTTTTGCATGTATTTTATTATATAATTATTTATCTATACAAGTAACTACGTATTAGCCATCGTCTAGCACCCATAACCGGTGATGATCGGCATGGCCCGTATAACACCGCGGGTTTAAAATTAAAATAATGATAATCCTGCGATCGTGATTGAAAAATGTATCTGAGTTTAATATCATTAAGTTAAATTTATATTCATTATAATCAAGTTCGTTTGTGACGCCGAAAACCGCGATGTGCCTTAGGTATCTTGTGCCTTTGGGACCAGATCGACACAGCCACAAACCAAGCAAAGCCCCGGTACTAGACGAGGATACGACATGATATTCAAATACATATAATAGGTAATATAAAAATAGCATCTCCGACCCGGGAACAAACATTCGAACCCATCACACTAACACCCGCCCCGGCCGGGACTCGAGCCCAGGACCGCCGCCGGCTCAGCTCGCAGGCGCACCACAAACTGCTCTGGAACTGCCACTTTGTAGCTGGGTTGGGTAGGTAATTTTCCTTGTTTGTTCAAAAAAATAAATGTGACTTTTTTTGATAAATGTATGTTACATTTTTTATCATTTTAATTTGTTTGCACCCATATGAAAATACTTACAATATGATTATGTTTATTTTATTGTTGTTTTTGATGAAAGTTATCTCTTTTCGTTTCTATGTATATTTTCTTTCGTACCTGAATAATTTCAATTAATAATTAATGTTATCGTTCTGAAACCAAATATACGTTTTTTTTTTTATGAATAGCACGAGTTTTTTTTCTCTTTTAATAAGTACCTACTTGGGTAAAAATATTTCTACTTGCCTGCCCACTTCCTTGTTATGACATTATAATAAAATTAAACCATGCAGCCAGCAGCAGCTTTATAAATATAATTCGCATTTCACGCCCTGATATGCCTAAGTCATGTATCTTTAGATACAGATCGTTGCATGACAGGCTTAGTATGGCGAGCCTGTCACGCCTAACTCTGTTAGAGCTCATAAATAAATAAATATACACATATAAAAATATTTTCAACACAAAAAATATGCATTAGCCTTTCACTGATATATCAAAATATATATTTTTTAATTATTGCATGATATTGTTGAATTATCAACAATTTACGAAAAAAAACTTTAAACTGCTTTTTCTCAAAACTATGTTTTTTGAGTTACATGAGATAGGATTGACACGGCAGCGTAGTCAACTGAAGTCTGAAGAGTACCTAAAAACTTTCTTGAATATCCAGCAATTCCTAAGCCATGTGTGGTCGTTAAAAAAATAATATCTTTCAATTTTATTATAGTGCTACTTGCATCATTTTTTATTTAGCTACTAAATTATGATAAATTGATAATATTTATTTTTTTATAGATCACGGTAATGAATTTAACATTTAGAATAAGTACGCCTAGAACGAGAGTCTTCATTTAACAGATTTGCGAAAGATGCAGCCGGTTTTGGTTTCATGTGTGCGTGTCTACGAACCAATCATAGAGGCGTTTTGCTTGTGACATTGACGTTGTGACAGATGCGTACGCGCACGAAACTGAGCCCGTGACGGGTCCGTCATTTATTTGCTATCGTATCTATTTGTATTTAATAGTTTTGTTAATTATTTTCGGTTCATATCGTGTTTCTCTTTCGAAAACATTAGTATCGAACTACGTAATTTACAATAATTATGCAATTTTATAGTGCACCTGCCGGATTATTGTTTTTATAGTGAACAAAAATGTAAGTATGAAATTGTTGTTTTTTCCTAACAAATGTATTAAAAACCGCGTTTCATGACATATTTTTGATCTCACATGATCTCTTGAGTAATTTACCTACTGTTTGTCTTACCAAACGGACTTCACTTTCAAGCGCGCTGAAAAATAGTCGACTTGAAAAATAGTCAGCGATTTGTAGATGTAAATATTAGGCATGTATTGTAAGGTCTTTCCTATCATGCTTGTCTTGAAAGGAAAACGTGGAATTTCCTTATCAATATAATATTGCGGCTTTTCTCAGTCCCATCAATTCTCCAATATGTATATGTTGCGTTTCAATAACCACAAAAGACGGGACCTACATCTCGACGGGATATTTGCAAATTGCAAATACGCTGATAGAAGCTGATTTTGACATGTTTCAATTGGCGAGCCCCTGATGGAGTGTAAAAGGGAGGAGCAGAATCTTCAAACACTAATTTTTGTTTCCCATCTTCAGTACCTGAGCATTTCTCAAAAAGTTTGTACACAATTAAGACAGAAAGTTAAAGTCAAATACAATTTTCCTATATTGTTACGGTTTTTTATTGTGATTTCCAATACATTGATATCAGATTATGTATAATTAAAAAAGTATAAGCATAACAGAACCTTAATTACCGAACATAACCATTACATTGATATAAAATTACTAAAATAATTCGTAACAAAATAGGAAAATTATATTTGACTTTAACTTTCTGTCTTAATTGTGTACAAACTTTTTGAGAAATGCTCACCTAACGTTACGCAAAATTTTTATTTGTCCGAAAGCCATTTTTTTCCAAAACTGTAATTTTTTCATAAAAAATATAAAACGCGCCTAACCTAATCTAATGGGTTCCTTAAAACGATGTTTATAAATTCCTGAAAAAATAAAATACTTTCGGACAAATGAAAATTTGGCGAAACGTTACAGATGGGAAACAATGTTTCGGAGTTGAGATAGGATACATACGGAATCTTCCATAGGCGAATATTTGAAAAACCATCCAGCGGTAAGCAGTAAATCATAGTTCCAATGCCATCCCCAATAGCGCTAGAATAGCAAGAAAGTAAGAAAGAAATCCAATTTTTAGACGGAGTGAACTGTGTCGAATTGAAAATTGTAATATTTTACCACCGGTGACCAGAGCATCGACAGCCTTGACAGGCTAGTGATAGTAGTGATAGTGGGCAATGTGGAAGGGAGAAGACCCCGCGGTGGATCCCCGCGTCGGTGTGACCAAGTAACCAAAATCACTGGTCTTCCAGTTTCCTCTACCGTGAAGGAAGCCGAAAACCGAACAAAGTGGTAACTAAGAACACAACACCACGAAAAGCTTTCAGGGACACGACCTTCAGCTATGAAGTATACGACCAAGAAGAAGACCAGAGTAATTCCTATTTAGTTCCTTAAAGTATATACAGTAAGAACGCATAATTAAGTTCTTTTAAAAATAAACAAATCGTTGCTAAGTAACGGAAATACTTTCAGCCACAGTAGCGGCACTAATTTAACACATTTCAGCGGACACTTTTGGATATGTGAAGATTCCGCTCCTCCCTTTTACACTCCATACCTCGGATGGAGTCTTTGCGTGACACATGTCAAAATGCATGTCATGCTTGGGGCGTTATTTGATGTTGTTGTTTATAGTCAGTAATTTTTCCGTAAAGGATACTTAACTTTTTATTTTTTTATTTCTTTTCATTTATTTAAGTTAAGTAAACACACATAATTTACAAATTAATCCGCGTTACAGAAACTTGTTGGAGGTTTAAACGTGACGCGAATGTTTCGCACCGCTCACAACATTGCACAGATAGGTATTTATAATCATACTAATTAGACCGCACCAGCAATCATACATCGCCGTCGGCACTTAAATAGTATTTTTTTAGGGTAGGGTATTACAGTAATATGAACTAAGTCTTACCCTAATATTATGTAGGTACATATTTAAAGCATTGAGTCTTACAAGGGGCATGCCAAAATAAATTAGATACTCCTTGCTCATTTAATTGATACTGGCCAGTAATACATCACCACAAAGGCTGGCTATTTACTTATAAATTTAAAAATGGAACACTCGGCAAAACTACACATATTTTTTTTCAAGAATTTTTTTCTGATTAAATCTTGCGGGAATTTTCTACGACCATGGAGCTGACACGACGTGATTTTCGGGTTATGATGTATTATGACTTTAAAAAAGGTTTGAAGCCTCGAGAATGTTTTGAACTTTTAGTCGCGACTTTTGGTGAGTCTGCATGTTCACGTGCAACAGTTTTTAACTGGTTTGCTGAATTTAAAAGAGGACGGGCGAGTTTTGAAGATGATCCGAAGTTCAGGTAGGCCGCCAACCGCAGTTACTCAAGAAAATGTGCAAGCTGTGGAAAAAATGATTCGTGGAAACCGACGAATCACATACGTAGAGCTAGAGCGAGAACTGGGTATTGGATCAGCAGCGTTGCAAACTATAATTCACGGACAATTATCCCTCCACAAGCGTTGTTCAAGATGGGTGCCGCACAAGCTCAATGATTTGCAAAAGGAACGTGGATTGGTGCTATGATAAATACATTTAATGGCGGTGAAAAAAAAATGTTTATGATATACTCACAGGTGACGAAACATGGCTATATAACTATGATCCTGAAACAAAGCGACAGTCAACAGTATGGTGCTTTGAAGATGAACCGACACCAACAAAATGTCGCCGAACGCGAAGCACACAGAAACAAATGGTTGCCTCGTTTTTCTGCAAAACGGGACATATTGCTACTGTGGTACTAGAAGATCAAAAAAATTCACAGATCTCGTGCCTTTCACGACCTTCTGGTACATTGGAAATGCACTTAGATAGGGCAAACTATAATGGAAACAACTCTTTGCGCAAGAGAAACACAAGGGTTAGTAGCAGGTACCGGCGAGTACCGTTATTTTTTATAAACGGACTACGCCCTTTTACAAAGCTCAGCCTTTTTTTCGCCTTTTGCACACACGCTTTCGTCCGCCAGATGTGGAATCATCAGCATTACCCAAGCCACGCTATTCCTACGTTCGAGAAGACGAAGTATAGAAATAATAATCATAATTTTTTAGTTGAAGGAACTTTCTACTTCATGTGTCAAACAATTTATCTTGTAACAAATGAAAAAAACAGTCTATAGGTAAGTTCTCGTTCTCTACGTATAAAATAAGATAAAGGATAGTGGAATTAGTGGAGTCATGAAGCAATAGTAATTATATTGTTAAAATAAGTTGAGACCATGAAAAAAATAGGACTTCATTGTTTATAGCCACTCAATTGCTTTTGGTAACTACGGCTACCTGTCAACGCTTTTATTTTATTATATAAATAGAGTGCAACTCAAAATTCGAAGAAAGTGAGTAGATAGTGCCGCTTACGAGCAATAATACAAAAAATTGACTATGAAAAGGGTGGTACAGAGCCTGTCGCACGTGTCACAGTGATAATAAAATAAGTTGAAAATTAATATTTGCTTCATCACGCCATCGCCACGTAGTAGGCAGAGTAAATTTTGTTTTCTCAAACATGCAATAAAATATTGTCTTTACGTTCCTTATAATAGGCTCGGAAGTATCGCTTTTTGGGCGCAACAACTCGAGGGGACTGTAAAGGGATTTCATACTGCTTTTCAGGCCTAGGCCTAGGCCTGCAAAGTAACTTTTTTTTGGTTTCAACAACAAGGTCATTCACACAGCTGGCTGGTTTGACAAAAAGCAGGTTTTGTTTTTAAAGGTTGCAGTTGGTTGTTAGACTAAAATGTCCTATTTGTCAATTAATAAAATTTTGTTCTTTGAAGTATATTTTTTTATTTCATTGTATGTTTGAGAAAAGCACTATACATGCCTCGTCGTGAAAACGGATTCCCGGCCTCGTATCACTATCCGGCCTCGCTCGCACGCTCGCTCGGCCGTATATACCTACTCATTTTCCCGGCCTCTGATGTAATGTACTATTTGTTTAATTTATACGATTCATTTTCAAAGTACTAGAAGGGCACGAGATTGTATGATACATAGGTAGTAGATTGTATAGCAAATAGAGAACCAAAGAAATAAAAAAAATTTACATAAAAGTATTTTATTGTATACATTATATATTTTTTTTTCTTACTTTATTACAAACATCTAAAAACATCAAGGTTTACAACTTAACTAAAAAAACCGGCCAAGTGCGAGTCGGACTCGCGCACCGAGGGTTCCGTACAAACACTTTCCATCCCTAAGTGGTTAAGTTAAGTTTGCACCTGGTATGTATAGCGCCCCATATAAATTAGGTGCAAAGTTAGGTATTAAAAAAAAAATTATGGTTTTCGTAATTATTCCTTTATCTATGCTATAAGACGTTGCTTCGTACCAAATTTCAAGATTCTGAGTTCACGGGAAGCACCCTGTAGGTTTTGATTCCCTTGCAAGTGTCGAAAATTTGCGGCATAAACGGCTGTATAGGTATTAAAAAAAAAAATTATGGTTTTCGTAATTATTCCTTTATCTATGCTATAAGACGTTGCTTCGTACCAAATTTCAAGATTCTGAGTTCACGGGAAGCACCCTGTAGGTTTTGATTCCCTTGCAAGTGTCGAAAATTTGCGGCATAAACGGCTGTATCTTTTGATTGCGTTGGCTTAGAAGTTTGATTTTTTCACAGCTTCAAGGGACAGTACTGCCGTGTCAATCCTATCTCATGTAACTCAAAAAACATAGTTTTGAGAAAAAGCAGTTTAAAGTTTTTTTTCGTAAATTGTTGATAATTCAACAATATCATGCAATAATTAAAAAATATATATTTTGATATATCAGTGAAAGGCTAATGCATATTTTTTGTGTTGAAAATATTTTTATATGTGTATATTTATTTATTTATGAGCTCTAACAGAGTTAGGCGTGACAGGCTCGCCATACTAAGCCTGTCATGCAACGATCTGTATCTAAAGATACATGACTTAGGCATATCAGGGCGTGAAATGCGAATTATATTTATAAAGCTGCTGCTGGCTGCATGGTTTAATTTTATTATAATGTCATAACAAGGAAGTGGGCAGGCAAGTAGAAATATTTTTACCCAAGTAGGTACTTATTAAAAGAGAAAAAAAACTCGTGCTATTCATAAAAAAAAAAACGTATATTTGGTTTCAGAACGATAACATTAATTATTAATTGAAATTATTCAGGTACGAAAGAAAATATACATAGAAACGAAAAGAGATAACTTTCATCAAAAACAACAATAAAATAAACATAATCATATTGTAAGTATTTTCATATGGGTGCAAACAAATTAAAATGATAAAAAATGTAACATACATTTATCAAAAAAAGTCACATTTATTTTTTTGAACAAACAAGGAAAATTACCTACCCAACCCAGCTACAAAGTGGCAGTTCCAGAGCAGTTTGTGGTGCGCCTGCGAGCTGAGCCGGCGGCGGTCCTGGGCTCGAGTCCCGGCCGGGGCGGGTGTTAGTGTGATGGGTTCGAATGTTTGTTCCCGGGTCGGAGATGCTATTTTTATATTACCTATTATATGTATTTGAATATCATGTCGTATCCTCGTCTAGTACCGGGGCTTTGCTTGGTTTGTGGCTGTGTCGATCTGGTCCCAAAGGCACAAGATACCTAAGGCACATCGCGGTTTTCGGCGTCACAAACGAACTTGATTATAATGAATATAAATTTAACTTAATGATATTAAACTCAGATACATTTTTCAATCACGATCGCAGGATTATCATTATTTTAATTTTAAACCCGCGGTGTTATACGGGCCATGCCGATCATCACCGGTTATGGGTGCTAGACGATGGCTAATACGTAGTTACTTGTATAGATAAATAATTATATAATAAAATACATGCAAAAACCATGCCCCAGGCATGAGTATTCGATTTCATCACATCACACAACTGTTTGCCGTGGCAGGGATTTAAGCCCGGAGCCGCCGGCTCGGTGAGCGGGTGCACTACGGACTGCGTCAACCACGTCGTCAAAAAAAGTGCACAAACTGCTAATTAACTAAACGAAAACTGCTTTAACAATTATTTTGTGACACCGCGTAATAACCGTGATCGCTTGCTACATTTTCAGTATAAATAAAGTACTCTGTGTGCTACACGAAACTAAACACTAATTCGACGCCGATACAGGTCGGAGCGGGGGCGGAAGAAAGAGACGGATAGAGAAAGTACTGCGCGCGCGACGAGTGACAAGCAGGATCACGCGCAATCCAGTCGCGGCTAAATCGTGTATCTTAAGTTACCTGATATAGAATTTGCGCGACGTTTACAAACCTTGTCACGCCTAATTGATGTAACTTTAAGATACAGTATTTAAGCATAATTTACCATGGCAAAATCACAGTTACATGAGTTGTGTGACAGGCCCGTACAGGAAATTGGTTAGATAAATTAAAAAACCTGGTATGTGGGTCCATAGAGGTACTCGAAAAAATACGATTTAGAGCTGTTACGCGTATCTCATGTATGTTAAGATACATGAGATAGGATTGACACGGCAGAGTAGACCTGAGTAATTGATATAAATTTCAGCTTCATACCTCCACGCGTTCCTGAGAAAAAGGGTCTTGACAGACGGACAGACGGACAACAAAGTGATCCTATAAGGGTTCCGTTTTTTCCTTTTGAGGTACGGAACCCTAAAAATATTAAACTTACTAGTTAAGTAGTACACGAAACTCACTAGTATACGCGCGCGCCGCACGCCGCGAAAACTCCGCCACATAAAGGTAAAGCTTTCTCCAACTCCATTACAGATAGTAAAGTTCCGTTTTTTGCAAACTGTAGCCCAACTCAATACCCCGAGTGCTTTTTTTAATTTTTTCGATATCGCTTTTCGTTTTTGAAATATCGTCGATTTAAGTTGAGAAGTCGCAAAATAATCACGTAATTTTTCGACATTTTTGCACTTTTTCGAAAAATTTTTTGACTTTTTCAACTTTTTTTTACACCATCTTGTAGATCTCGTCAAGACACGTCTTTTGATACCCCATTGACCCGCGTAGCCCCAAAATTGACGACGCCAGAGCGATGTCGCACTTTCGCTGAAAACGGTCCCCTACCAACGCGATCGAAAAAACATTTCCAATGTTAAAACAGTCGATTCGGAATGGTACGTAACAGTTTGTGCCCCAAAAGTATTGTCAGCTTGGTGTGATAAGCGGCCAAAGTCAGGAACCCAGCAACTGCTTTGGCACCATGACAACGCAGCCCCGCACACTTCTGCTAGAACACTGGACTATTTTAGTACCAAACTCGTCACTATCTTGCCTCATCCTCCATATTCACCGGACCTAGCACCATGTGATTTTTATCTGTTTCCAAAAATCAAAGACAAATTAAAAGGAAGGCGATTTGAAAGCAAAGAAGATGCACTGGCAGCTTAAAACTATGAAATTTCTGAAGTGTCTAAAGAAGAGTGGTCATTAGTATTTTCCAAGTGGTTTAGACGGATGGAAAAGTGTATACGTGTTCACGGTGAATACTTCGAAAAAATAGACAACTTTAATGAATAATAAACATTATGATTTTTGAGTATCTAATTTCTTTTGGCATGACCCTCGTATACGTAGTTCTCAAAGAAAGTATTAAAAGTGTACCTACCTATGAAATAATGATATTATATTTTAAGAAATTAATAAGGAAAACTAAATTTTGTCTTTCAGTTATAACGCACACTAGTAGTTAAAAAGTTTCTCTCAAACATGCAATTAAATGTCGCTATAACGTGCGTTATAACAGGCTTCGAAGTATCCCGTTTCGGGCGGAACAACTCGAGGGAACTGTAAAAGAATTTCATACAAAATTGAAGGCCTAGGCCAGGAAGTATTTTTTAAACATGGCGTCTGGGTTCATAAAACCGCTAAACAGCTGAATTATATATTTCTTTGAGTGGTGTATTTTTTTAATTCATTGCATATGTTTGAGAAAAGCACTATACATGCCTTAGCCGTGAAAAGGGCTTGCCGGCTTCGTATCACTATCCTACTCACCCGGCAAACTCTTCTTTCCTAGCGTCTGCAGTAATGTACTATTGTACCATATTATTAAAAATTGCATAATGTTACTGAAATAGAAACTACCTTTGTTAAATTTCAACTAACATTGGATGCCAAAATATCTATCGAAATAATCTCTTAGCTCCAAACGTTCGTGTTTCCCTACCACGACTAAGCTACCGTACGGATCTTACTGCGGACCGGCTAGATCCGGTCAGATCCGATTTGATGCCCTCTATTAATAACCGGCTGAGAGAGGCGGTCGGTGATTTACCGGCCAGAGAGTAGGGAGGGAGTTGTAGATACTTGATAGAAAACCCGTGATATGAAGAAAATCATTAGTGTAAGGTCCATTAAATATGGATGGCCAAACGTTAGTTAATATTGTACTTGTTTTAATAACTAATAACATCAAATTTTCAAATAGTGATAGAGATACCAGAGATATATACAGGGTGTATCTACCATGGGACTTTAAATGCAAGGTTTAATTGTGCTCTCCAAACTGAGCATCTTTTGTTCTGCAACTTTTTGAAAACATATCATCTTATTTTTTTTTTATACAAGTTAAATTTTTGTCATGGTACGAAATCCTATGATGCTAAATTGACAGCATACTAATATTAAATGTTTATCTTTAAGAGACGTCAAATGTCAAACGCATAATCGAAATTTACGATACACTGACTTAACTATTAAACTTTGAGGTCTAATAAATTATCCTTATAACATATTTTTTAATGTCACAAAATAACATTATTTAAATGGGTAAAATCAAACTTTATATTTAAAGCCCCATAGTCATAGGCATGCTGTATGTGGAATTAGGATCCTGAATTATTTAATCGCAACTTAACTACTCTGTTGCAATATTATACTCTCTGACCCAGCACACATGATTAATTAACTAGCTATCTGGAAACCATATTGTTAGTGGCTTTAACCCGTCGGTTTACTTAATGTTATAAATGGCGCAGAATATTTCTTTGTTACATTTTCAGTGTGTTTTTGTAGTTCACCTGCCTACTGAGCCGGCGGTCCTGGGCTGGAATCCCGGCCAGGGCAAATATTTGTGTGATGAACTCGAATATTTGTTCCTGGGTCATGGATGTATGTATTTATATATTATGTATGTCGATTGTCGTCGTCTAGTACCCATAGTACAAGCTTTGCTTAGTTTGGGACTAGGTCAATTTGTGTAAGATTGTGCCTAATTTTTTTTTATATAATGTGCGTGGTTGACCGTTTAAAAAAAAAACCCGGATCCCTGTTTCCTCCAGAACTTGACGTTTTTAGGTTCATCTTATTCAGAATCGATAGCATTTTCAATGTGAAGAATAAAAAAGTGTCCCATTTGTATGGGAATTTTAGCTTCCACTACAAACAAAAAAAATCAGTTGATATGCAAACGTAATGGAACGGACTGCAAACTAAACAAACACCTGTTTCAAATGGGAATGGAACGTGCAGGTTCTGCCAGGAGTCAGAGGAGACTGCTATGCATATCCTTTGCTCCTGACTTCACTTATGCGAGCCATTGTTTCTAAAGTTGTACTACACCCCACTTTTTTTTTAATTTTCGATATTTTCTACTCAGAATCACGACCTCTTTCGATCTAATTAGGAGAAAAAAACTGTCCCAAAATATTCATACATTTTTTGTTTTTTTTTTCATTCCGTTACCGCTGTATTAGGTTATATGGAAATCAGCCACCAATTGTGTCTAAAACCACAGACAATGTACCAGCTGATCTATCCAAATGGGTCAAAAGGGAGAAAACGAAAACTTTAAGAGATAGGGAAATCTGTTCTTAGGAACCACGGCGTCGAATTTAGATTTAGTCAAAACTGCACTTTTTTCTTATATAAATCTTATGCATAATTTCATTCATAGCCCGGTCAAACCCGCTGTAAAGAATGTTACATGCCATTGATTACAGAATTTTAACCAGGTTCAATTCCGGTTCTGTATAAGATTTATAAAACAAAAATTGAATGCAGATTCTATCAAATTTAAATTCGACGCTATGGTTCTTAAGAACAGATTTCTCTATCTCTTATACTTTTCGTTTTCTCTCTTACTCTGAGGATTGATCACCCTGTATATTTTCTCATTTTACAATATGAGTCTCAAAGTCTAATAATATATAAAAAGACCCTATATCATGATGATGTTTCTGCTTACTCCAATGTTGAACTGGTAGAGAATGCCGGCATTAAGTTCGCCATTTGTACTTTTACTTGTGTATTTTGTGCAATAAAGTTTAAATAAATAAATCTTCGCAACATGTTGCTCGATCGAGTCTATTGGTATTTGATCTGTTTCCTTATTGGAAAAATTCAGAAACCTTACCATGAGTTTGCAGTGACTATACTCGCTAGCAACAGCGTAAACGATATGTATGGAGAATTGTAGTTCCACAAAGCAGCCGCTAGGGGCGCTGCACTATTCTCCATACAAATCCTTTACGCTGTCGCTGGCGAGTGCGGTCACGTTAATTCAAGGGTACTGTAAAGCCTGTCGCATAACCTGCGACATCCTGCGGCGCTCGGCTGAACTAACATAACCAAACCCGACCGAGTTGGACGATAAGTCGATAAAGTAGTCTGACCGACTTCCGCTAGATGTCGTTATACTCTGAACTGCTTACCGACGGTAAAGCAGGAGAGCCGGGGCGACGCCATTGGCTGATCGCACTTCCCTTTTTTACATTAGAATAAGATTCATGTATGTCGTGAATTATCCTTTAATAAAAGTTATTTGTATTTTTAAATACAATCTTTTTACTTGTTACACACCGTAACAAAGCCTGACCAGAAATATAAGAGGATTGTCAAGAGGGCGCAATTTATAAGATTTACATGGCAACAATTTTGCAACCAATCGCAACCCTCTATAATGACATTAGTTTGAAATACCTGTCAGTTCCACTATGTTAACCTCGTAATATAATTTAATGAGCTTCCGGTTCGTGACTCAAGATGGCCGCATGCGTTTAAGTTTTGTTGTTCGTTATTTATTCATTTTTGTTATTCAATGTGTAGTATTGATAGCGTATTGTGCAGTTATCTAACGTATGAGTGAATAGCTAATGAAGAATTCAACTTGAAGCGTTCATAGCCCTTCCTGGGTCAAGGCCCGATAGTCCGCGTGGGTTTTTGTAAATCGCTATCACTTTACAAAAAGCAAAACCTCACCGAACAACGGCATGCTCTACGAGCAAACTCGAAATTGGCGAAATCATCATTAACTTTGATGGAAGCCATATTTTAAATTTAGAATTTATAGTCACGTTAGTCGCCAGATATTGTACTGGGACTACTGGAACTACTGGGAACTTCTTAGAATGGGGATGCGCCACTGCCGGCTGGCAGAAAATGAGAACTCAGGGGTGTTTTCGGGACTTAACTTTAATATGCAAAGTTATGGATTAGTGGATAAAGTTTATATGTAACACTGAACAGACCAACTAAGTAAATAAGGACTAACACGGACGAGACGCTTTGTGGCGAGAGCGTGGTAGGGATCGGCGCGCGAGATGCGCGCGCGGTTGCTATACGGTGGTGCGGTTCGAGCTCGACTGGCGGTGGCGGGCGGCGCGTGAGGCGCGCCGGCCGTTAGAGTGGGGCGCGGGAAAGAGAAGACGCGTGTTACGCTGGCTTCACACTCCGAGAGGCCCGCTGGGGCAAGACACGACTAGTTATAGGAATATTTGGTATACGGTTTACTATAAATTAGAATATAATTTAATGGAATGCACTTTTTTCCTGACTGTTTTTAGTGTAGTAAAGACATGTACACTTTATTTATAATCTTACGTTCACAAATTGTGAATGGTTTTCGGCATTTTCTTTGGATAATTTTAAATATTTGTCTTTTAAAGAGATCACCACGAATGACATTGACATTGTTGAGAAACCATCATAAAATCATTGCCAGTGTAAGAAATTAGTTCCAGTGAAATTCCGCAATATGGCGCTTCCTCATATATTTCTGGTCAGGCTTTAATACCCTTACAAATGAAATACAGTGACAGTAAGTACTCAGTAACTGACAGTAAAGGATTTATTCAATTCAATTCAATTCAAAGCATTTATTTCAGACCATGTCCATATTGTTAATTACATAAAACTTATAAACTATGTTAGTTATTTATAGTAACTTAAACCTAAAAAACATCGTACACACAGCCTCTTGATTCCATATGGATAGTATTCCAGTGCTTCCATATAGCGCCAGCAGGAAACTCCGACACTAGGCGCAGGAGGGTGTTGGAGCTCTCACACACACGCCGCATCAGTGAGGCAGTTCTCTTGCGTATTATGGCACTGAAGCAATCAGTGCGCGCCTCAGCGAACATACCTGACGCGCTGCAAAAGCGTGGTAACCCCAACAACATTCTGAACCCATTGTTGTATTGGACGCGCAGGGCCTTGAACGCCTTCTTAGTGTAATGAGTCCACAGGCTGCACGTTTATATGAGGGATTGTAGTTCTACAAAGTAACCGCTAGGGCGCTGTACTGTTCTCCATACAAATCGTTTACGCTGTCGCTAGCGATTACGGTCACGTTAACTCATGGTAGGGGTACTATTCCCATTTAGGACCGTCTTCATAACCGCGTTATAACTTCTGTAGCTTTACTTAGAAAAATATGCCGTTTTGCTTTAATTTATAAGATTCACTTTAAAAGCCATTAGAATGAAAATGTGCCGTTTTGAAATGCTTACTCTGTGTAAAGCACTTGTTTGCCTGCTTTGATAAATAAACAAACACAAATTAATGTTTAGGTTGTTGTTGACTTCAATTTTATATACGCGTAAGAGTATCTTTTCATCACACTTGCTCGTAAACAAGGGTTTTTACATACTAGAAAAGCGGGTGGTAAGTTGTAAATGACGCCCTAGGGCGGTAAGTAATTTTTATCACACTTTAAGGGTTTACATGTTAGAAAACCGGGTGGTAAATCGTATATTACGCCATAGGGCGTTAAGTCGGCCCGGGCCGGGGTAGGGCCCTAAGGTGGTAAGTAATTTTGGTATTGACTACTACTACTTTTGTTTTATTTCCTTCAAAGTGTGATGAAAAACGTCGTACGTGACTCTGGTGGTAAAGGAATTCCAAACTCGTGTCATTAAAGGCTTTCGTTTATAACTCCTCGCTTACCACCCATGTTAACGTAATGTACTATTACCTACGACACCCTAGGCCGTAAGTGGGATTTTATGCCCGCTACGCGGGGAGTGCTACCCATACAGCGGCGCGGTAACTTCGTCACTCACATGTCGTGTAATGTCCCTTTTTGTATCAATGGTCTAACTCTAATGTCTCATGAATGTATTATTAATATTTTTTGGATATCTGTAGATGTTATCGTCATGGGTTTCATACGTGGGTAAATATCTTCAGTGTTCAACGTAGACGGATTGATCACCCTGTATATGCACTTTCATTCATAATCCGCGAATAGTTTTATAACTGCCGTGTTCGCTGAAATGCGCCTTTGTGATCCATTGCAGTGGAACTTTTAGAATTTTTGGACAGGCTATGGTGAACTAGAGGAATGAAAATACGTGTCTGTTTGGAAATGGCTGAAATATTTTTTTATTCCCCTGCAACCCTAAATCTACACCATTTCGATTTTTTTCAAAAAACTGTCACGACAAAAAAGCTATACCTACACTTAATTTGTATGGAAAACTACCGCGGGTCTCAGACATAATATTAAAAGGCATGTATTTAACGCGGCGACAACTTAATCTGATTTAGGGATTTATAAAAAATTAAAGGGGGTAGCAAAAATAATAAGTTGGCGACTAATTGCGGAGACTAGTATAAAGTAAAAAGTAGCAGCTAAGTAATCAATTTTCGGCTTTGTTTCAATATAAACTAGCTTTGAGTTATTGTTTTGGCGACTGAATTAACTAATTAAGCGGAAACATGACAGCGGATAAAAAGTTGAAAATGGCCTACTCTAATTTTTCAATGGAGATTGCATATAAAATAAATCAAGGTCATAAAAAAATACTTTGTTTTGTATGGACAACTTTTTTCTAAACTTAATAATTACCGAGATATGGACTCCTAAACCGACAATATTATTTGGATATTGTGTCAGACTCTGCCTTAGCTCCGGCTTTTTATATACACTCTAGGGGTAGGGCAGACAAGACCACGTGGAATCGGGGTTGACAGCTTCGGTTCTGAGGCAAGTCTTCTGCTAATATTAGTCGCCAAGTCATTATTTATAGTACCTCGCCTATGATTTCAGTAATCTTGTTTATTATTTCTGCTACCTTAAAGTGGCTGCCATTATTTGAATTTTAAAATATCCTTAGTTTAAACCTCATTTAATATAAATGATTGCCAAAATATTTAATCGCTGACAAGTTATTATTTTAGTTGCAAATAGTTTGCTGCTCTTTAATTTTTCTGTCGCCGCGAAAATAATAAGCCATATTAAAATACATACGATACGGGTTTACTCACTTTGTAGAAGTCGAATAACGCTTGACATGTTTCGAATTGGTTCGCGATTCATCATCAGGAGAACCGATTAGTCACGGCGGCGGCCAACCGAACCGTGTATTACATTTCTGAGTATGAACCGTAAATACTTACATTACTTCCTTATACTCACTGCCTCAATGCTTCCGTAAAATATTGAAGATCAGTAGGTCCGAACACCAAAGTTTTGCGGAGGGCCAATTAGTAGGTGGAATTATATCATGCAACGATAACTGCGCTGGAGCGGCCATGTTTCAAGGATGTTGGCAGAAGTGCGAGTGGCTAAGCGCATCTTCTGTTCAGAGCTTGAGGAGCGCAAGCGAAAGCATGGAGGACAACTCCCTAGGTACACGTGCTTAAACGCCCATGAGGAACTGCAACATTAACCCGTCACAAAAGAAAACGCAGGCAGCCAATCGCCCAAAATGGAAAATAAAACCAGGACTTTTGAGACCCATCGACGACGTGCTGATTTAGACGTCAGAAGAGATGAGCTGAAAGCCTGACCACCTGCAGTAATCAGCTACAATTATGTTTCTTTGGTGCTCACGTGCGTGTGGGTAGTAAAAAATAAGATAGGTGACGTCAGCCACATGAGAGCACACGAACGCCATCAACAGAGTTGAAGCAGTCACCGTGACGGTCTGGAGAATATATAATAATATTATACCTACAGCAAACTTCCAATATGGCACAAACACTGCCAAGTAAAACTTATAAGCGAAAGTTTCAGGGTTCCAGTGAAGTTGGGATTTGGACCTAGTTGGTGTCCCTGACGTGATCTATCGACGTTATTAATTACTTCTAGTGGTATCCATACGATAATTTGCCACTCATGTGTGAAAATAGAGATGAGACAGTTATTTCAAGAGTTACTTGCCTCAATCGGCAAAAAAAGGAACCCTTACAGGATCCCTTGTTGTCCGTCTGTCCAGATTTTTTGTTACGAATACGGTATCAAGCTGATAAGGATAAGGGCAATTTTACCTACTTAAAACCTATTGGAGTCATGGAAAAATCAAACTACTAAGTTTACGCAATCAAAAAATACAAGCGTTTATAGTTGGCAAGGCAGGGAATTAAAACCTCTAGGGCACTTTCCGTTGACCTAGAATCATGTGGCAAAAAGCAACATTCATGCAGCACAAGTAAAGTAGATCCTGTGCAAACCGCATCCATCGCACTCCCTGCGATCCTAACGAGGTCATCTGTGCACCTAGTCGAAGGCCGCACCTCTAGGACTTTGCTGCTTAAAATTCAAAAATTCAAAAATTGTTTATTGTTTGAATGTGAGTGGTTATAAATGGTGGTAGGGTTAGTATTTGGTTACATCACAATCAGCCAGAATTTGGCATTTTCCGGGCTATATGGCCCGCCCATTTCCACTTCAACAGTGCAAACCTGTGAGCTATATCCTCTGGCTTTTCTAATTGTATCACTATCGCACAGAAAAACTCATACGTATATGTAGTACCTGAACCTATTAGTTTTGCTCACAAACGTTCGTAGTTTGTGGACTAAGTTCAATAGTTATATTTTACGTCATCCGATCGCTCTTACTCTATTTCGACAGCTGTGATAGATGCGAGGACAATCGAACAATCGGAAATGTCATTAATAACGTTTCACATGTTTCATGGACGTGTAATGGGACATTAAATGTCCATGATTTTCCGATTTATGGCTTAGGTATATGTATAACGGGCATTTCTGATACACAAAAAGTATTTCTGACGCTATAATCACTTTTTTCACACTAGTGCCTCTCTGTAAGCTAAAAATCTTGAGAATTCGTTTCTATATAGAAAAAAAGTATTAGGTATCTCAAACATACAATGATTTGTCGTCATAACGTGCGTTATAACAGGCTTCAAAGTATCACGTTTATACCGTCTATATCTACTCACCCGGCATCGACGACTGCAGAGCAGACGAGTTCTTTTGTAGCGACTGCGGACCAAGAGACACAGCGAGGATGCGTGCCCACTTTGTGTTCCAATGCGTTATTTATAAGTTGGATGGATGACACGTCACTAAAGTTCGTCCATGGTGGCGTTCTTTGGGAGAGGCCCAAGTCCAGTAGTGAACGTATTTTGGCTGATAATGAATGAACACGATTCGTTCACAAATGATTAACTTTAGGAAGATATTTAAATAGCTGCTACGACCACAGTTTTTTGATTATTTTGTCCAAGGGAGGATGTCGAACGGGAACTATACGAACATAATTTTTCTAGTAATTTTTGCGCGAGGGGTAGAGGTAGTCCTTTCGCTGACACATACTCTCAGATATAAAGCCTGGCTTGCGATGAACGCACACTATAAAAAAATAAACATTTATTACGCCTTATGGCCAAGTTGACCAATCTATGGTAGAGGCGTTCGTCTGTTATTGTCATCTCTATAGGCTTAATACTCAAAACCATAGCAATACATTTTGTGTAAACTTCATAAATCCCGCTAATACTCTACGGACCCCCATTAAAAAGGTCAAATTAGATCGACTTTTAGACTAAGCGTGGGTGTGAGCTGACAGTAAAAAATCGAAGTCAGATAAGCGAAGTTTAAATTTCGAAGCAAAAAGCTACGCGCTGCGTGAGTTCAAAGGCTAAATTCGTTGATTCTAATGGCATATACCTGACTACGTATATCCCCACTATTATAAAGCTTAACAGGGTGTTTCTCAGCCCACATCATATTGCGAATTTGTAGTGGTACTAATTTATTTTACTGGTAACGGCAAATGTCGCGGATTAGTGCTACTAATTTATTTTATTTTATTTATTTAGTTTATTTTATTTATTTATTTTATAATTTATAAATTTAGTATTCCGGTAAACAATGTTTTAAATTGAATGTTATTGACGTTTAATAATGCAAATATAATGACGTATGCAAATTATTGCCATATGAAAGCTGTTTGTAGCGCCACTACGGCCGGACCTACACTTGTTAGGCTATACTTTAGCAATGTTCTACTAGAAATAATGGACATTTTGACAATGTCTCGTCGAATTTGAACCCTGTTAATTAGTAAAACCGTCACGCTCGCGCCATTTTGTAACAGTTCCGTTAGTTAAGAAAGCCTTAGATAAAGTTACCTGAATGAGTTTGTTACAGAAGCTTCGATTACAGGCGCTTAGGAGGACGGCTGGGCAGAGTCGAATACACGCCAGTGATCTCGCCATCGTATTGTATTTTTCTTTCATTGATATTATCTTGCAATGAGCTTACTGTCAGACGAGTACCAATTAAGAGACATCTCGCTTAAACCTTTACCGCATACGAAGCCATATATGGCAGATATGAACTTGGACCTTATTGGCACAGGTCAAGGTTCAAATTCAAACAACTATTTTTTTTCTATATGCGGTAAAGGGTTAAGAAAATACGATCCCATCAAAAACATAAATGTTTTCCGATATTCCTTACATAAATATACAAGGATCTACAAACTGCAACTCTTTAATATTTCCTGACCAAACCATGTTCAAAATTTTCTGACATGACAGTTTGCAATTTTATTTTCGCAATTCAGCCATTAAATCCCCAATTAAAAAAGAATCTGTCGATGTCTCACAGTTGCTATTTAATTTTTTTTCTATTATCTATTTGCTATTTATTTATTTATTCGGCAAGGTTACAAAATGTAAATTGTCATTAACATAATAGGATGTAGTTATAGTTAGACTGTACTAAATTTACATTTCTATGACTACCATGCACAACTTTCATTTAATGGGTACATACTAAATTTAAATGTTAAACTTATCTAAGAGGAATACATAATACAAAGATTAAAATTTATAGTAATTGGAGATTCAGCTGACACAAGCCTACTAGAGCTTACTTTGGGGCTAGGAGTAGTGGTGCGAGATTGTCCAATATTTATTTATTATTTCATTTACACAGATTCAAATTGTATTTGCTTCCAATACAATTTTAGAGTTTTGTAAAAGTATAGAATAAATATAGACGAACAGATGTCACAAACTCATCGTAAATCATACGTTCCTCTGTGTATGCTCGTGGGGGCGTCAACTGTTCGTGTCTTTATCGGGGAGTGTCTCCATAGCGCACAGCACAGACGGATAGAGGGGAAAAATTCGTTGATGCTGAACTTTGAAAATCTCTCACATTAAAATAAATATAAATAAATATCGGACAACCTAACACAAATCGATCTAGTCCCAAATTAAGCTCAAGAAGGCTTGTGTTATGGGTACTAGACGACGATATACGTACTTATATAGATAAATATATACTTAAATACATATAACAACCATGACCCAAGCACAAATATTCGAGTTCATCACACAAATATTTGCCCAGGCCGGGATTCGAACCCGGGACCATCGCCCAGTAGGCAGGTGTCTACAAACCGAGCCAACGCGTCGTCAAACATTAAACTTATTATGACAGCAAAATTACGTATTATAAATTCTAAAGCTCACAAAGCCACTAGTGTAATCTGCAGACATTAATAGTACATTACCTACTGTAGACGACGGGAAAGCAGGCCTGGGTGAGTAGGTATAGACGGACGGATAGTGATACGAAGCCGGAAAGCCTTTTCAAGGCTAAGGCATGTATAGTGCTTTTCTCAAACATTTGTAATGAAATATAAAATACACCGCTCAACAAATTCAAATTCAAATTCAAATTCAAAAATTCAAAATTCAAATTCAAAAGTATTTATTTCGTCATGCATAGGTAAAATAAGGTGGCATTTTGAGACATAGTACAGCTATGATGTGCCTTTTGGCGTACGAAATTTCGCCATGTACATAAAAAAGAAAAATTATTGAAAATCATAAAATATTAAAAGCATTAAAATTAAAACGTGTCAAGGATCATTAAAATCATCTAAAATAAAATAACCTTTACTTAAAAAAAAACTAATTGTACTGTCAGTTACACTATATAAAAACAGGGTCTCTAAAATTTGTCATTAAGAAATAAATAAATTGTGTCAATTTAGTCATTAAAATAATCCTTAACACTATAATAACATTTATCCATTAAATACTTTCTTAATAAATATTTAAAAGTATTTGTTGTTTCCAATTTTAGCTCCTCAGGAAGCTTGTTAAATATTTTTGGTGCCATAGATATGAAACTTTTTTCCATCAGAGCGGTATTCCCTACATTCAATTTCAGTTTATGTTTCCTCTGACGGAGGTTAAGTGACTGCGTTTGTATTGGAAACAACTCCGGATTACACTTCACAAACATGCAACATTCGAAAATATAAATACAGGGTAAAGTCAAAAGTTTTAAAGATTTAAAATATGGCTGGCAGCTTTCTACTGGTTTCAATTTACAAATTGCTCTTTTGCAACGCTTCTGTGCTCTAAATAGAATATCTCTGTGATGAATTGCCCCAGAAAATAACTCCATAGCGCAAGATTGAGCTTACAAAACCGTGGTATGCAGCTAAAACAGTATTTTGACCATTGGTATTCACTAGCTTGTAAAGTGCATATGAGAAATTGTATAGTTTTTTGCAAACTTCTATGGAATGTGTCTCCCATGACATGTTACTATCTATATGCAGTCCTAGAAATTTGGTGGTATCAGTCTCTTCAATAACTGTTCCTTTAAAGGTAATGTGTAATTTCGGAACCTCAATTCTTTGTTTAAATTGCATTACACATGTTTTTCCCAGGTTAGCTTTTAAATTATTTGCTTCTAGCCAAGTAATGACATTTCCAATAGCTTGTTCGACTTCATCAGCATAACTGGTGTTTACATTTGAGTTTATCAAGATAGTGCTGTCATCAGCAAATAGCAGCATGGGATGTTGGGTGCACTTAATTATATCATTGATATAAATCAGAAATAATAAGGGCCCTAGTACACTTCCTTGGGGTACTCCGTATTTAATTAATCTACATTCCGATTTATAACTTTTTTCTTTCCTAGATGAGGTGCAAATCTGAGTTAATTCAGTGTATTGTTCTCTATTGTGTAAATAGGATTCAATAAGTTTGAGACCATTACCACGAATCCCATAATGATGTAGTTTTTTTATAAGTATTTGGTGATCTACATGGTCAAAGGCATTTGTCATGTCCATAAAGATGGCACATGACAAATTCCTCTTGTCTATATTAATCATTGCGTTTCTCACTAAGTCATAAATTGCCATGTTTATTGAGGTGCCTTTGCGAAACCCTTTCTGTTCCTTTACTAGTATGTTATGTTTATCCAAGAAGTTATAGACCTTATCATATATTATCTTCTCAAAAATTTTAGAAAAAACTGATAACAACGCAATTGGACGATAATTTGAAACAAGGTCTCTATCACCCTTTTTGTGAACGGGTTTCACAATGGCAGGCTTTAAGTTACTAGGATAAATTCCTTCCGAGAAACTTAAATTTAATATAAATCTCAAAGGCACCGCAATTGAAGTTGCGACTGCTTTCAAGACTGCGGTATTTATGTCATCAAAACCGACGCTGTACGTGTTTTTTAAGGACAGTATGGTTTTGAACACTTCCTCGGGGGTCGTTGGGGTCATAAAAATTCATCTCGGATTATTAGGCATTTCAATATTATAACTACTTATGAGTTTGTGTACTATCATTATGATTACTTATCTCGTCAATAAAAAAAATATTAAATGCATTGGCTATGTCTATGGGGTCTGTATACATTTCCCCATTAACCTGTAATTTGGCAATTGGTTCTCTTGGTAAAATGTGTCTAGATTTATTTATTATTTGCCACGTAGCTTTAGATTTATTTTTCGATGATTTTATGAATAAATCATTTTGGGAACGCTGTGTCAGTTTAATGACGTTCTTTAGCCTTTTGCTGTATGTTTTAAAAGCTAATTTATTAGTAGTACTCTTTTGGGACCTATATAACCATAGTAATGCCCTTTTTTTCCTACAACATGACTTAATGCCCTTTGTTATCCATTTATGCTGAACTCTGACGTTTTTCTTACGAGTTTTATAAGGAAAGCAAAGATCATAAATACACTTAAATATCTCTATGAAGTGATTATATGCGTCATCAGGGTTAGTAGATTTCAGAACGTCGGAAAAGCTCAAGTTTTGTATATGTTTAGTAAATAATGATACATTTTCCTTACAAAAATCTCGCCTTCTAATTTTTCAAGACTTAATGCAACAAGTTTTTTTAACAGGACATTTTAGGAATTGCGCTGAATGGTCTGAAAGAGCTAAATCTATTACTTTGCTCTTTGACCCTTTAACATTATGGGCAAAGTTGTCCAAACAAGTTCCACTGCTAAGTCTGGTTGGTTCTTTTATCTCAAGAATTAAGTCGCGACTTAGTAACTGATACCTGAATTCATGGCTCTTCGGTGTCTCTTTTAAAACATCGATATTAAAATCTCCACAAATGACTAATTTTCGATTTTGTATACCACAAGTATTGTTTAAGATTCGTTCAAGATTAGTGTGGAACGTGTCAAGACTAGTGCCAGGTACTCTGTAAATACATATCACTATCATATCATGCTCACATAGCTCTATTCCACAGCATTCTACAATACACATTTTTGACATACATCTTATATTATCTAACACTTTATATTGAAGACCGGTTCTTATCATAATGCAGGCTCCTCCTCTTTTTTTATCTCGGGAAAAGCTAGTAGCCAAAATGAAATTGGGAATTTTTACAAATATTTCAGTATCGGGAGTCATGTTGTGCTCAGTTATGCATAAAATGTCGATCGCTCTTCCCTCTATTTGTAGCTCTTGCAGGTGCACGGTTAGCTCGTCGCTTTTATTGATAAGGCCTGATAAGTTTTGGTGAAGTATAGTTACATGGTTATACACGAAAAAATTTTAGATTTTGCGTTGAACGTGTCTGGACGGATTCATCGTTTTTAGTCTGGGATTCAATTTCTTGTGTGTTTGTATGCTGATTTATCTTGCCTTGCAAACAAACAATTGACTGAGCAATATTTGAGAGCATATTTTGTACTCCACTATTTATGATTACACACAGATGATTACAAAAACACAGCTGTTTAGCCTGTGAAATTCCTTTACAGTTATCTCGAGTTGTTCCACCCGAAACGTACTTCAAAGCTTGTTATAACGCACTTTCATGTTTGAGAAAAACAAGTTTTCTAAGTACATTTTCTTTAGATTATTATTTCAGTGAGCCTTTGGCGAAGTCATTTCACAAACATATATTTTTCTCAAAAATCGTCAAGAATGTCGACTTTATTGATAAAAAATCAGGATGCGAAGTGCATAGGTACTCAAAAATTAAAAAAAAAAACCTTGTCGCCTCAGTTTGCTCTACAATAATGTTGTATGAAATTCCTTTATTTGTCGAGGTTCCTACAAACTTTAAAAAAGTTAAAAAGGCCATATAGAAAAGGGCCTAGGTCCTAAACAACCGAAACGGAAGATCAGACTTCTGGCCGAAGGGTGTTGTGTTTCGGCAGTTCCGGGGCAATCTGCCGAATCCTGCGCCAGATCAGACGACGCAACGGAGCCACGGTGTTACGTCGCCTAAATCAAACTAGATTTAAGTTTTTATTTTATTTTATGTTTAATTTTGTAGTTCACAGTGCCTTAGTTTAATCACTGTAATGCTGTGTAACTAATTTGAATAAATAAATACATAAATCAGTAGCTACGAATTATCGCGACTTTTTAGTTGCCTCAAATAGTTTATGGCGTTTTCGGAAGAAAATACACTTCTACTTTTTTATTAAAAATAAATAAAAAGAGCAGTGCAGGAATTGACATATATTGGAGTTTTGACATTATATCGCCGGTCCCTAGTAAAAAAGTCGGATCTACAAAATTGCCATTTTCGTTTTATTGCGTTAATGCTTATTAAATATATTATTCTTTAATCGTACATTTACAGAATTTTCAAAATTTCATTATTTTCACGAATAATCAATGTCAAAAATGTCGTATCTTATACAGTGTCCATTTAATATTGTCAGATGTGGTACTTCCGACTATGTTAACCGGGTTAGCTGAAAAGTTTTGTGTAGTATGTGGCACTTCCGACATTACTATTCGGAATTTTAAGGGTACCTTATGTCGTATGTACCACTTACGACAGTTTATTACGGAATATAAATTGTATCTTATGTCGTATGTGACACATCCGATGTTTTTTGCCGGAAAATATATTCCAACTTTGGTCGCATGTAACATATCCGACATTTTTTCACGGAAAATAAATTGCAGTGTATGTCGTAACTATCACAATATCTTTGGATTCTTTAAATTTTGTCTTATAGTTTGAATATTGCAATCAACAGTTTGAATGAAATTGGGTATTTAGTTAACTTATTGATGGTTTCGAACGATAAATAATAATTGGGAGATGTTTATGGTGAATGTGGCAACTTCAACCAAGCTCCTGATAAAAAAATAAATCCGTCTGACTTCTGGTTCTTCTGAAGGAAAATAACCAGAATAAGAACATAATGAGATAACGATTACTCGTGGCAATGCCGAGAACATTTCAGAATGTGTGTAATTAAATATACAGTTAAATAATAAGTAACGGCTCATGACGTCTTCTTTAGTCGACCACATATTCCTGAGAATCGTGATCACTAGATTTAATATCCCTTGTCACTTTTCTCTATTGGTCTCAATTGATGGTCGCCCTCACCGCTTGATAATTCTCTTACTTTTGGTCAGTTTATCTAAGTCAGTAGGAATCTAAGCTCTTTACCCCACGGTGAGAGTGGAACTAATATTTCGAAAGAACCAGAAATATCCTTAATGGTGCCTTCGAACTCATAAATTAAAAGAGGCGATAAGTATGTTTCTGCATTCCCCTGACGATGCCACTCATTACCAAAGGTTCAACAATAGATCTCAGTCTTTAATTCGTGATTTGCACCAGTCCAATTGCAAGGTGTTTCTAGGCGAGGTTGAGATGTCTTACAAACAGTTCCAAAGGTCAGGTTAACCCGACATTCATTTGAATAAATCCTAGATAGCAACCTATACGAGGTTGGTATGGCTATCTAATAACTTAAAAATGCAGCGGATGATGCTGGAGCGATGTCTAAGATTCTGAAAGCAGCATGGTAAAATGGTAAAGAAAACCCTGTAGAATTTATTAAATCATGTTATAATCGAGGGCAAAACGATAGGAGCATGGCCGAAAAGTGTGGCATGTATACTGCTCATCTTCAGGGAGGTTTATATGACCCTTCTTATAAATTACAGACCCATCTCGCTTATGAATCATGACAATAACCTGTGTAGTCGACACTCTTATCACGATCCGTCTCGCACGCAGGTTTGACGACTTTCAGCCCCCCAACGCCGGTTAACGCTAACCCTAGAACCCTAGGTACCGTAAACCGGTATACCTTCACTTGTCCGAATTTCATATGCCCGAATTTCGTCTGCCATAATATTCAATTGTCCGAATCTTGTTTCTTATAATTATGTTTCCCATAATCATTGTTTGCCATATTAATCCTATGCCCGAATCTTTGTTTCCCGTAATATTAATTCCAATAATCACATTTTCCATAAAGATTGTAATCCATAATTGTCACATGCTATAATTTCATATGCTATCCAAATGGAACATAGGTCGAAAACCGACATCTGTAGGTTAGGTTAAGTTTGTTTTATGACCCCGTATAGCGGAGCGTCAAAATACAAACCCAATCTAATCTAGTTTTAGAAGAACTGCTACCAAATAGTACATGGATCTAAAACCGAAAACTATAGGTTAGGTTAGGTTTTTTTTGTGACCCGTATAGCGGAGCGAGCGAAGCGAGCGGAGCGTCAGAATGTTTGCTTCAAAATACAAATCCTAATCTAATTTACAGTTTCCTAATTTACAATCTAACCTAGTTTTAGAAGAACTGCTACCAAATAGTACATGGATCTAAAACCGAAAACTATAGGTTAGGTTAGGTTTGTTTTGTGACCCGTATAGCGGAGCGTCAGAATGTTTGCTTCAAAATACAAATCCTAATCTAATTTACAGTTTCCTAATTTACAATCTAACCTAGTTTTAGAAGAACTGCTAACAAATAGTACATGGATCTAAAACCGAAAACTTTAGGTTAGGTTAGGTTTGTTTTGTGACCCGTATAGCGGAGCGAGCGAAGCGAGCGGAGCGTCAGAATGTTTGCTTCAAAATACAAATACTAATCTAATTTACAGTTTCCTAATTTACAATCTTCAATCAATCAATGACCCGTATAGCGACGCGAGCGAAGCGAGTACAAATCCTAGCCTAATTTACAGTTTTAGAAGAACTACGATAAAAGGACGTACGACATTCGACCATAACCGAAAACTTTAGGTTAGGTTTGTATTGTGACCATGTAGTACATAGTGTCAATGTACATACGTGGCCACAATATATTTATAGTCAAAATGCTTGCTTGCATGTGTACATTGTAAATAGACGATTATTACATCAAAATGCTAGAAATTACTAGAAAAAAAAAACTCAATTTTAGACAATGTCAAATGCATAGCCAGGTTGGATTCGCATAGAAACAATATTTAGTATGGCGTTTAAATATTCTATCAAACAATATTATGGCACTTAATACTATGGAAAACAATACTTATGGCATACGTATCATTATGGCATATAATATTCGGGAATACAAGAGTATGTCAAATGACTTTTCTAGGAAACGAAACATTCGGGCAAATGAAATTCGGGTAAGTGAAATTCGAGCAAATCAATATTATTGCATATAAATTTCGGTCAAACAATAGACAACCACCGTAAACCACGTCCATGTGTATACTATATGTACTTCCATTTCTTTGTACTATGAGAAGGCTCTCGATTCGACTACGACTTAGTTAGACGGTGCTGCGGTCTCTCAAGTAGTACTAATATCTCCAAAAAATTTCACAGCTGCATAGAAAGATCAATTCAAATTTTTGGTTTTGGACGGACTAGTATCAATATCAAAAGCAAAGACGTCAGCCACCTTCTCTCTTCTGATGATATCGTCGTAGTAAATGACTAGTCATTGCTGAGGCTCTCAAAGATCTTGGAAAAATGCTCAAAGACTTCAGTCGTCTCCCAATAAGTGTATCTTAAAATGAACGTTAAAAGACAAAAACTATGTTAATATTTTTGTTGATATCAAACTAACATAGGTAATTAAAAAACAATATTTATAAATTTTATTATACTGGGTAAAACTGCGGATTTTTATACCACTAAAATGTCGTATCTCACCACAAAACACTGTGTACAATCCGAATACAATTGTAGTAAGTGACACTTGCGACATAAAAAATAATGCAATATCCGATTATAAAAGTCGTTAGTGCCACATCCGACTAATTGTTACGACAGGATATCGGATGACAATTTCCAGGTAAAAAGGTAGCATGTCTTATTTCTGGCATTTCTAATAAATAATTTATAGTTTTGTTTACACATACTCTAAAAGTACTTAATAATAGTAACTTTGGCCAAATTTCGTAACAATAGGCCTTAAATTGACAATTTTATACACAAAAACGTCTTTAAAAAACTTTAACTGCCTCTCCTGGAAAGTAGTCATTTTGCAGATCCGACTTTTTTACTAGGGACCGGCGATATTGGCTAATAAAATTGATCTGTACTTATTTTGTTTTCTTGCGGCATTTTTGAGAAAAGCACTATAGTTGGCTCAGCCGGAAGGGCAATTGCTGGCTTCGTATTTAATTACTAATCAGCCAGCAATTACCTACTTCCCTCGATTCGACAATAATGTACCTACTATTCCAGTCGTAAATTCAAAGCGCATCTGATATCCAAGATAAATCCTCCGCGGTAATTAAAATATCGATTTATGGCTTTCTCTACCTCTTTTCTGACAGGAACTTTTGATAGGAAAGTCATTCGTGTTAGTAGTGAAATAAAGTCTACATTTTCGTGAACTTTCCGTCTGATACGAGGTTTGGGAGTCAATTCGATATCCAGGTGCATTTAGACAAGAAAAAGGAAGGTTTGAAGAATGGAAAAATCCGTTCTTATGTAAATACTGCATTACCATGATCCACTAGGGTTGCTACTAACATTTGTCAATACTGAATAATGTCAGTTGTCAAAGATAAATTTAATGACCATGGGCAACGGTAATCAGAATCACTTACCATCGGGCAATCCATCTGCTCGTCTTCTGCCTCTTATCATAAGAAAACCTAAATAAAAAAATTTAAACACCTCTGACTGGCTGAGATCTTGTCACTTATTCCAATTAAAGCTAAATGTCTTGGAAACTACTGAACCTATTTCCACCAAACTTAGCTAAGAACCATCTCGACGGACTTGTCTTTCGATAAAAAAACGCGCTTAAATTGATCCATCTATTTGGTAGCTACGATACCACAAACTAAATATACAAATACACATGTACACATGTTAAACTTATAACACCCCTTTTTTTCGTCGGGTGTTAAAACACGGTACGTGAACATATTTGATATTATGACTGAAGCGGCAGTGATGGCAGTGATGAAGTGACACAGGGCCTGACTTACTGTGCGTTTAAACAATGCCCATTGGAACAGAAAGGGTCTGAGTGGTAACCGCGTATTGGACGTGGAGCAATGATCTCGTCACAATCGCGTTAACCGTTAAATGAGAGCGGCGCACGGCCGATAGATTTGGAGATCCTTAAGCTTTTTGTGCAACAGTGGGTAACTTTCGGCAGCATGGGTCAATTCTTGGTTATTTCCATAGCACATTGTGAAATATATTGGCTGGTCACGTTAGCCGCATGCAGCCGGACAGGTGGGCTTATACAGACACCAAGTGGCTGCCGCAAGATGGGTGGCGACGTCAAGGCAGACCGAGACGGAGATGGCAGGACGATTTAGATGCATTTCTAGTCGACTGACCGGAAGCAATGGCTATCAGGGAGTTGTGGAGATCTAATCAAAAGGCCTTTGCCAAGCAGTCCGACATTCTAATGGGCTATTAAAAAAAAAAATGTAAAAATATGAAATATGCTTTAACCATATTGTGGCATCCCTGCGATGCAGGCGGACTCGTCTCCCACGCTCAAAGCGCTCTCATTGTAATATAGAATGGTAGTAAAACAGCTGCAATCCACCCGCTGGGAACTGACCTGGCGGTTATAATGTCGTTAGAAACGATGAGGTTGTACATTCAAGATATTAAAAAAAGCGTGAGCGTTTTACATTTTCGAGGTGAGATTACAAAGTCTTCTGTCAGCGGGCTTCTTCTTCTGGCATACTTTAACGGGGGTTACTATCTGAAACAATATTTTTCAAGCTTTTATTTACTTTCACCTGTCCCGTTGGATGTTATTTTGCTAGTTAAATTTGACCCACTTTCCGGTTTCCGATTGAGCTAAAATTTTTGACGAATATGCAAATCGCGTGACAATGCAGTGAAGCTGATCTTATGATGGAGCTGGAAGGTGGCCATTGGAACTCCGTAATAAATAAAGCAATCATATCGAGCTTGGGCTCTTTAGAATCGTCTCTGTGAGCAATTGATGGATGTTTAAAGAAAAGTACAGTCGACTATAAAAGCTTGTCACAAAAATAAATTTTTTGACAGAAAGTTATTTTTGGTTCCCATTTGTAACGTTTCGCCAAATTTTAATTTGTCCGGAAGCTATTTTTTTCCAAGACTGATTATTTTTCAGAATAAAACAAACCTAACCAATAGGTTCTTTCAAACGATGTTTATAAAATCCTGAAAATGTTACAGGTTTCAGGAACAAAATCCACAAATGAAAAATTGGCGAAACGTTACACATGGGAAACAATGTTCCGGAGTTCAGATAGGCCCCTAACAGGTGGCGACCACCTTTGATCTCCTTTCTGTGCTTAGCCAATCTTCCGAGTTTTTTTTTATGTCATAAGGGGCACAAACGAATCGCCTGATGGAAAGCGATTACCGTCGCCTATAGACACCTGCAACACCAGAGGAGTCAGTGTGGCTGCGTTCTTGATGTCTGCCCAATTTTCATATTATTGAGCTGGTTCATCCTCCTTCTTCCTCTTCCCCATTCCCAAAGCATCAAGACAGCAGCTGAAGACATCAAAAAACTCCACCAACTTTGATCTTTGTATCAATGGTTTAATATAAAAATTGTGGTGTACTCACATTATAAAATGAGACATTACTTGTTTCATAAAATGCATTGTGTATTTTTTCTGTTAACTATTTTGGTGTGCAATAAAGCATTACTATATTGTATTTCTGTGGTATTCCTTAACGGATTTCTAGTTTTGTGGGCGGGTTTGATAATTTTATAGAAATTGTCTCTCGTATCAAACTTTATTTTTTTCTCAAAATGGCGGACATATGTATTATGGGGGTTAAAAATTCATATTTCATCGATTTCGAAGTCTATATCCCATTAGTTTATGTTGAGTTTATGGTCAAATTTTACTTAAAACGGTTTTTAAGAAAAACAATGTGTTTGAAGGGGGAGCGAGAATCACATTGTAACGAGAAGTCATCCTCCTAGCCTTTGTCCCATTTTTTGAGAATGAATTCTCAATCGGGGTCGGCTACCTAAATCCCAAGATGTGGCGTAGGCACTAGTTTTTACGAAAGCGACTGCCATCTGACCTTCCAACCCAGAGGGGAAACTAGGCCTTATTGGGCTTAGGTGGTTTCCTCACGATGTTTTCCTTCACCGAAAAGCGAGTGGTAAATATCAAATGACATTCCGTACAATAAGTTCCGAAAAACTCATTGGTACGGGCCGGGTTCGAACCCGCGACCTCCGGATTGAAAGTCGCATGCCCTAACCACTAGGCTACCACCGCTTCAGTCGCATGCCCTAACCACTAGGCTACCACCGCTTCCGATTGTAACGAGAAGTAATAGCAGCATTTAAATTTACTGGTATCTGTGTAAAACCACCGCAATTTCGTTTTACGGTTGTTTTCTAACATTTTGATAAGGAACGGTGTTAACTTGGACGTGGAAAGTGTTATTAAGTTTCTCGGACCGGTTAGTGTCAGGTAAAATTACAAAGTATGCCTGGAAATTGATTACAAGCTTGTCAAATATGATACCAGTACTGTTGGGTACGCTTTGGAGGAGGCTTTTACCCGTATACAATACAAATGTTATAATGAATAGTCAGACGATATATTTCTGTAATTTTTAATAGTTTAATGAATAAAATTACAATATTATGAAATTTACGGTAATTGACTGAGCGGCCGAAGTTTGCTGAAGAGTGTCTGTTTCAGTTTCACCAAAATTTCTTTCGTACGTCTGTGATTTCACAGTGACTGTCCTCGCTAGAGACTGTGTTAACGGTTTGTGTGGTGAATTGTAGTTCTACAAAGTAGCCGCTAGGGGCACTGTATTATTCCCCATACAAAGCGTTTACGCTGTCGCTAGCGAGTACTGTCACGTTAACTAAGGGTAAGGGTACTGGATGTTGATTCTCGTGAAATTTTGTGAGTAGGTTCGATAAGTATAGAATAATTCACTTCTCAAAATGCATATTTTAGAAAATTTATGTCACTTTAAATTATAACGCTTGGAACAGTAAAATGTCTTAATTTTGTAATTTTAGTTAACAGGTTGTTATTAGTATCGGTTTTAGTAGATTTTTTATTACGTTTTGCATCGTCTAATCTTATTTAATTTATAAATCCGCTACCTCAAGGTTGTCTGGAATAGATTGTTTTTTAGCAACAAGATCGCCTGTTGTTTACCTCTATTGTAATGCTATGTGTTATCTGTGTTTTTATTTCTTTCTTGTTGAGGTTTGCAATAAAGAATGTTCTATTGATCTATCTTGTAATGTATGCTTTTTGTTGTAGTGTATCTGTCGCAGTCATCTGGTTGAATCCACTATTTGATTGAATGACTAGCGCCTTCATTAAATGACTAAGTACTGGCTGACTGGGTGACTAGGCCGAACGTTGATTGAACAAGCGTCACTCAATGTCCAACTAGTTAGCGGATTGTAACATAGCCCTTTGAACAGAGCAGACGTAAAATCAGTCAGGTGATTGAAATTTAGTTTTTTAGGGATATAAAAAAAAACTAACCTAACCTAACCCAGCCGAGTTGGATCTGCTCTGAAAGGTGATCAGGATTAGATGGTTACCTATCTGAAACACAAATTTTTGTTTCCCATCTGTAACGTTTCGCCAAAATTTGCAAAATTAGCGATGTGTTGAATTAGTCGGTAAAAATAGGCAGTATTGCCTATCTTAAGACTTAAAATACAATATAAAATCATAATAAGGTGTGTTATGTCATTACAAAGTCGGCTATATCCCATTCAACGACTATGCTAAACGACGTTGAACGTTATATTAAACAACTTGACGAGTTGTCCTTTAGTCATTCAATTGAATGTTGTCATTTAATGAAGGCGCTAGTCATTCAATCAAATAGCGGATTCAACCAGATGACTGCGACATATCTATCTTGTAGTTATGTTCCCATCACATAAGTATAGAAGAGGAGATCATGATGCGAAAACTAAGTCCTGAAATCCTTAACTCTGCACTACGAGTATATCTACAGGAAAGACGTTCTTCTAAATCATTATATCATGACATTTATAACGTCTTATATCGGGTTGCGTCAAATTTGACACAAACAACCAAAGAAATACAATTTTTAAGCGGCTTTTAATATTAAGAACTGTCTACAGTAATTCATTCTGTTCCCGGAGTCAAAAAACACAGCCAAGAAAGCTAGTTCCCATTAACTAAGTTCACGTTTCGTTGCACTATTTTCTTCTTGATATACCAGAGATACCGGCCGGCAAACCTTGCATAACGTCGCCATATCTCCATAAAATAGCTTGCAAACCCGTGTCTAAACGACTACGTAACGTCGGTAACGTTGCACTTTATGTATCTAGTGCAGGTTGTGGGGAAACTTTACTTTTCTTCCCTTAAATAGAAAGGAAACTCGTCGGTACTTAACTTTTCATATAAAATATAGCTTGAACTTCATATGCATTAAAAAAAATAAATAATGATAACAGGGTACAAAACAATAAAAATGTAGAAAGCCTACAAAATAAATAACAATTAAATATCCTCGAAGACTACCAACACAATACGATAAATATCTCTTTCTTCACTTATAAAGTTGCTTCATAAAGCTTGAAAATACACATGGGGCGAGCTACGAGTATGCTCGGAGTATCCTTGTGTGGTCGAATACGAAATGAGAATACAAATCGAGTACGCAATAAAAACCAAGATTGTACCTAGCAGAGAGTCGCCAAACTACTGGAGATCTGTAATGCAGGTTTATACCTAGTTCAGACTCCAGCCTCTCACAAAGGTTACTGTAAATAAATTTGGTAATTTAGTTTGTAAAATTGTCCTTTGTGAAGTGAATATAAACACATTTTTTTTTATTAAACTTATGTGGCAGTGGGCGGGGCATATTGCTCGTAGAATCGACGGCCGTTAGGGCAAAAAGGTTTTGGTGGACCGATAAGCTGCGCAGGACTGGTCGTTATGGATAACTTTGGGGGGGCCTTTGTCCAGCAGTGGACGCCTATCGTCCGCCATGATAAAAGATACACTTACAACGATTTAAACAAGATTTTATAGAATTATGTAACTTTTCCCCTGTGTAGCTCTTATTAAGGTTCATACTAGAAGGAAACTGAGGCAAGTTACTGCCTCAAGAGTAATGCCCATCCTACACACGGTCGTTAAATTTAATGCTGTCATAAGTATTGCGGACAGCGGCATCAGTTATTTTTCCCCTAAAAATTAAAAAGTAGCACTGAACAATAAATTAAGAAGACAGCTTAACTGATGGTAGTTATAGATGTAGTGAATAATAGTTTTCCATTGCATTTTGTCGGAAAAGCTCGTTTTATCATGTTTTCTCTATCAACTTCGGTGAAAAGGTTGAGATAGGAATATTAAAACGAGCTTACCCGACTAATTTAATTATGATGGAAGACTATTATTCACTACATCTGTATAGACTACTTACCTGACATATTAAACCAGCTACTTTTTATGAGACGTCAAAACGCTGGAATACTATGAAATCTATAAAAGAAACGCAAACTATGACGTCACCGTCTTCTACGGTCAGATTACCACCTTTTATTAATTAGCAAAAATCATTTTGGTGTATATTTTCGAACATTATAGCGGTTAGTATCGATCAATTTGTAACTTGTCTTTAGGAAAGTAGCCAATTGTAGCGATGTGAGATTGTAGCATTTCTTGCTGCAAGTAAAGAGTCTCTTCAGATGCATGGTATAAACGGCTTAGTATATTAGCTAAACAGTTTGCTATTCTTAACGAACTTAATCAAACTTCTCCAACAAGGCTCGAAAGTGCGCCACACTCATCCAACTACTTTCCGCGATCCTTTGTCGGTTGTCAACTTGTCACACTGCGACGGAATCCGGACGGAGGAGCGGTGCTGCGGATTTTTAGTTTGAGCGGAGATGCGGTGTCAGTGTGTTATACCCTGCGGTCTTTGTGTATAAATCAAGATTCTACACTGGCCTGGCACTGGTCGCCGCTCCGATGTGCCGAGCTGTGTGACAACCGCCTTTCCTTCGACGACAAGGTTGGCGCAGTTTGTAGATTACCTGCGTACTGAGCCCGCGCCAGGTTCGAATCCCGGCCTGGGGAAATATTTGTGTGATGAACTCAAAATATTTGTGCTTGTGTCATGGTTGTTCTATGTATTTAAGTAAGTAGTATGTATATCGTCGTCTAGTACCCATAACACAAGCTTTCTTGAGCTTTATTTGGGACTAGATCGATTTGTGTGAGCTTGTCTGATATATTATTTATTATCATTATATTATCCATCTTATCGATCAATCCTGTACGGAGCCTCCTCACGCTGTTCCTTGGGGTACGCAATCGTCAATCAAGAATCTTTCTCATCCATCCATCCGTTCTTTGGCAACCTTCCAAGCTACGAGTATATCTATACCTCATCATTATCATCAGCTCAGCTCATCAGCATATTCTTGTCCACTGCTGGACATACGCCTCTCCAGCTGCAAGCCATTGTGAACGATCCTCGGCTAATCTCATCCAGCTCTTGCCAGCCACCCTGCAAAGATCATCGCTCCACCTAGTCTGAGGGCGTCCCACACTACGCTTGCCGATCCGCGGTCTCCACTCAAAAACACGTTTACCCCACCGATTATTTTCTATATCTACTAATTTGATTCTCCTGCGGATCTTCTAATTTCTGATTTGATCACGCAGGAGATGCGGAACCGATTTCTCCATTGTCATCTGCGTAACTTTATTCAAAATTTTATAATATTATGGTTAACTAGCGACCCGCCCCGGCTACGCACGGGTGCAATGCTGATAAATTATGCATGTATTATACATTATAAACCTTCCTCTTGAATCACTCTAAGTATCTATTAAAAAAACTGCATCAAAGTCCGTTGCGTAGTTTTAAAGATTTAACAGCAGGAAGCGATTTTGTTTTAGGGCGAATTCACACGTACCACAACCACACGACAACCACAACCACACCACAACCACACCACGTGGTCGGGCGCATATTTTGTATGTGTAATAAATAGTACATTTCACACGTAACCACAACCACACCACAACCACACCACGTGGTCGGGCGCATATTTTGTATGTTTAATAAATAGTACAATTCACACGTAACCACAACCACACCACATTTTAACGCTGCGACGTGGTGTGGTTGTGGTACGTGTGAAACAACCCTTAGGGCGAATTCACACGTACCACAACCACACGACAACCACAACCACACCACAACCACACCACGTGGTCGGGCGCATATTTTGTATGTTTAATAAATAGTACAATTCACACGTAACCACAACCACACCACATTTTAACGCTGCGACGTGGTGTGGTTGTGGTACGTGTGAAACAACCCTTAGTGATGGACGTTTGTGAAACTACGTGCAAGTGCCCACGTCTCTATGTCGTAACTTTAGTTACTTAGTGTAATTTTCACCAACGTAGTTATCCGCGTGCGGTCTGCAACTATCAAAGCTCAAAGGCAGGATTAACTGTTTGTGCTGGCTTGTTGTGTGACTTGAATTTACTGTGGATTTTAAAAGTAAAGCGAAATTAGGTACCTCTATTTTAACGACGAGTGTATAACCCGGCCAAGTGCGTGTCGGACTCGCGCACCGAGGGTGCCGTGCAAATACTTCCCATCTTAACTGGCCGGGTTAAGCGATCAAGTTTGTTGTCTGAGAACCCCCTAAAATATTTTTATCATTCTGTTTTTTAGTATTTGTTGCTATAGCGGCAAAAGAAGTACATCATCTGTGAAAATTTCAACTGTAAGTTATCACGGTTCATGAGATAAAGCCTGGTGACAGACGGACAGACAGACAGACGGACAGCGGAGGCATAGTAATAAATAGGGTCCCGTTTTACTCTTTGGGTACGGAACTCTAAAAAGTATGGTTCTTCACGCCGCGCCGACCCCGCGTTGTCATTTTATAAGACTCAGTTGTATCGTGCGTGGAGTACTGCTCGCATCTTTGGGATAGTTCTGCCCAATATTATACTCAATGCTCCGCATCATAGGTGACGAAGAGAGTACTAAGTTCCTCGAACCACTTCAATTACGTAGGTACATTGATTCACTGCACGTTTTCTATCGCCTATAACTTGGCGAGGCGAGTGCTCTGAAGAGCTTTCTCTTATCCCACCCTCGCTTTTTCGTCATTGAACCACACGTTTGCGATGTCATCGCTTCACCGTGGAAAATATTCTCACGCGTATACCAAGTTTGGCAATTCCTTCATCTACCGAACTATTCAAACGTGAAACTCTTTGCAAATGTGTTTCTTCCAGCTTACAACATGGAAGCCTTCAAAGAAGCATCTCTCGGGCCAGCATGGCAGTGTCAACTGACATGGCACCGTTGGTTTCTTGTCAGTTGCCAACGCGACTTGGGCTTCTGTGGTTGCTTACCATCAGGCGAAGTGGAGCCACTATGTTATGCCAATAAAAAAAATACAGATGTTACTACTAGCGACATTTTATTTTTACCTGGTTAGTGTGTTGTTGGGTGGTTGTAAGAGACCGTTAGTAGTATACATTTATCCTTTTCGGTATTTCGATATGGTTGGTGCACTTGCACCGCTGGCACTTTTCCCGACTAACCTTACTACAGATATGGTACCCTTGCTTGATCTTCGCAAACGCCGTCTGAAAATTAATTTTGTTGGTTGTTTGTCTAAAATGCAGTCATTGCCTGTGGCATGGTGATGTGACTGAACGACGTATGCGCCATAATGGCGAGTGGCTACAAAGGTGCAACGAATTTATGTGAAGCGTGCGAACTAAAGCGGAACGGCTCAGCCACGATTTCGGTCTTGGCAGAGCGGCAGCGGTGCGCGGTATGTGTCTCGCTCACTCATATGGACACCGCGCTCGGATCTCTCATTCAGCCGCTCGCCGCGCTGCTTGCCAACAGTGTGTCCGGAAGGCAGAGCCAAGTACCATGGCACGCCTATGTGTGAAGACTTGACAGTATGCGGCGCCTCGTGAGCCTAAAATATTCAGAAAAATCAATTATAAACTGTACAAATTGTATTTCCTTTGTGTTGCAAAATCTAAGTAAATAAACCATCAGCTACGGGAATACTGTAATGTAATAAACTAATAAGAGAATGCATTGTCTCACTGTCTAGACGAATAGGGTTTCATCTGCAAAACCATTTTCAATTTCATAATATCTTCTATAGTTGTCTCATTTTGAAGATGTCAGTGCTCTTGTCACTTTTATATTACAGTCTTATTTGATAATCTTCATAAAGATCCTGCCAAGTCGTTGAAATGCCAATTTTGTACGTTAACATTGTGTATTCTGCGTGCCTTTGAGGGCTGTCTCTAAGGGCGCTCACTGTGAGTATTTGACTGTAATGTTACAAATAATGATATGACAATTTAATTTCAGACGTCGCAGTTGGCGCAGTTTGTTGAGCACCTACCTATTGAGCCAGTGGTGTCGGGTTCGATTCGAATCCCGGCCAGGGCAAATATGTGTGTGATGAACTCGAATATTATGCGCTTGAGTCATTGGTTGTTCTATGTATTTAAGTATAAATTAATATTTATCTATATTAGGACCGATTGTTCAATCACCAGATAAAACATATCTGTCAGATAAATGTTGGCTGTCACTTTTCTTTTATATGACGGTAGAAAAGGATAGCAATAATTTTAACTGGCAGATAAATTTATCAGGTGATTGAACAATCGGCTCTAAGACATATAAGTATGTATATCGTCGTCTAGTACCCCATAGCATAAGCCTAGATTTATGTGAGGTTGTCTGATATTTATTTAAATAATATAGAAGCGAAAGATAAAAAAAATGCTTTGAGCGGGATTGAAACCCGAGGCGTTCCGGGTCAGATGTTTGCATTAAAAAAAAGATTAAAATTTCTTTTGTTTTTGATCCACATTGACAAACGTTAAACGACTGACGAAGCTAGGTAATAGGTAAATTTTGGCTCAATTTGGTGACATAAGACTCAGTAAAGTACCTACCTATTTCGTTTTTGAACTGAGCCAATTTACTTACAGACAATAGCCAAGAAATAGTATTTGCGCAATAGTCTTTTCCACTATTGTTTTTGTTCTCAAAGCAGGTAAATAAGGTTGTATTGTAGGTTTTTTAAGCATATTAAATTACCAACCCTATTGTTTAGACACTAGATTTCACATTGTCAAATTGAGCAATAGTATGTATTTTTGCCACTTTTTTCCAGTGTCAGCAAGCCGATCGCAAATATATATACATGCTCTACTACATAGTAAATAGAACCGATAATCGCTTAACCTTCTGTGGTAGCACGTGGTGGTTATAATATTTTTAAATTATATTCTTAGCTTGTTGAACTCACAATGGCTCTCTAAGTAGATTGGCTCAGTAAAAAAAAATAGTAAATTACTGCAGACGCCGGGAAAGAAGGGCTTGCCGGGTGAGTAGGTATAGACGGCCGACCATAGGGAGGCCAGATAGTGATACGAAGCCGGCAAGCCCTTTTCACGGCTAGGCATGTAAATTGCTTTTCTCAAACATATGCAATGAAATAAAAAATACACCACTCAAAAAAAAAACTGCTATTCAGCCTGTTAATGAGCACAGACGCCATTTTCTAAAATAATTCATTTCCCGGCTTAGGCCTTCAAATTTGGATATTAAATTCCTTTACAGTTCAGAACTGTAAAGGAATTTCATATCCAAATTTGTAGATAGAATCTATCGAGTTGTTTCGCTTAAAACGCGATCGTTCGAAGCCTATTATAACGCACGTTATGCCGAAATTTCATTGCATGTTTGAGAGTAAACTATACCTACACTAATACACTGGTGAAATGCTGACTGGCTCAGTTCGTTTATGGACATTACAGGCGAGCTGACAAAGCGCGGCATCGGAAACCTATTCCCATGCTAATGTAGGTAGGTAAGTATGCAAAGAGTGAAGGTCACAATGAGTTCACGAGGCTGAATTATAATATTTGTTAAACATTATAGTTATAGAATGCTTACCTACTGTGAAATTAATAACAATTAAATATCCTCGAAGAGTACTAACACAATACAATAATTGTCTCTTTCTTCACTTATAAAGTCGATTCATAAAGCTTAAATATACAAATGGAGTGAGCTATGCTCGGAGTTTCCTTGCGTGATCGAATCCGAAAAGAGGACCAAGTTTGTAGATATAGCTCAGACAATCGCCAAACTTAAGTGACAGTGGGCGCGGCATATAGCTCGCAGAACTGATGGCCAGGGCAGAAGGGTTGACTGGCGACCGCGGGCCGGAAGACGCAACGTGGATAGCCCAAGGTGGACCAACGATCTGATTAGGATCGCGGGCAGAATTGGATAAGGGCGGCGTGCGACCGATCGTTGTGGCGAACTGTGAGGGAAGCCTTTGTCCGTCTATATCTATCGACACGACGTGTATCAGCTGATATAATTATGATGAAGATGATTATAGTTGCAGGGATACGATACAAATATCAAACACGATTAAAATTAGCCACCTTAAAGGATTCATCTTCTTGGTTTTTCTATGCCAAAGGAAAAAATATGATTTAGTTTGCATATTCCGTAACTCCAATTCGGAAAACATCTTTGATTGTATCACCGGTTGCCCCAAATTCTAAGCCTAACTAGGCGTGCCATAAAATAATTCAAGCAAGATAATTTGGCACAGCCTCGGAAGCTAAGTGAATTGCTGAAATAGGAAATCGGCCGGCATGTTTAAGACATCGGTGAAATATGATGGCTGTGATAACATGGCCTTTGTCCGGTCAAGTCCGTCTGGATGCCATTATGTCACGGCCATATTCTGGATAGATCAAGGTCATGAAACGGATGTTTTTGGTATTCTGCAGATACATCCGTTATTTTAATAACGTGACGTGGAAAATTGCGACAACAGGCCACGTTGCGTCGACGTGACGTCGAATTGATTTGTGCGACAGACAAATATTATGATATTTATGATTGTAAGTTTTTGTGTTAATTCTGTATTCACACATAAACTTCTCACATATAATTATTTTTCTGCATTCTATCCTGAAAAGGGCAAAACAAAGAAAATGAAGATAAGGATATCATAAAAAGTTAGCTTCAAATTTATTTCTCATCTGAAGAACCTCTAAAGCTTTACCAAGAACAGTTTGTTCGAAAGGGTATAAAAATAATTTTACAATGCCGCTGTCACATCGACACGGCCTCTTTTAGCGAAGATTTATCGGCAAAGTGCAACCAATTTCATGGCCCAGGGCAGACTCATCGCTCTTAATAACATTGCTGCCCTCGTGCGGAAAGGACTTATGTTATGAGGATTGTCCATAAACAATAGCCGTTTTGCGGCACTAGGGCAGATTGCGGATCGGCTCGTCATTGTGTTCAATGACAGCTTCAAATGAAGCCGAATCGGGGTTTAAGGTTATTGTGTTGATCTTTGAGATTCAATAAAGATCGCAAGAAATTTTTAGAAAATATATGGTTTCCTCTCTCTATCTTTAAAATTACCAATTATAAAATCCAAGAATTGTGTGAAAATCAGTTTTCAATGAAGAGGGGTCACGATTTCAGGAATTATCTTAATAACGGAATGCAGGATCATCTTTTTTTTTTGTATGGGCGCGCGGTGCCATGCCAGTCTGGCGCCATCTGTTGGTAAAATTTTCTTTGTACTCTCATCACGCTCAAATGGCTGGACAAATAACCAATTTTGGTACAGTAATAGCTGGACAGTACATCCAAAGATTTATATTTATAGGGTTATAAGATAAATTTCCATTGCTCTCTGAGTGACTTTGAGTCTTCTTATAAGGCTCATGGGGGCTATGGTCGGAGTTTCTTTGCGAGGTCGAATCAGAAATGAAGAGATCCGCAGAAGAACCAGAGTAACCGACATAGCCCGAAGGATAGCAAAACTTAAGTGGCAATGGGCAGGGCACATCGCTCGTAAAACCGACGGCCGCTGGGGCCATCGAGTTCTTGAGTGGCGACCACGCACCGGACGACGCAGCGTGGGTAGGCCCCCCACAAGGTGGACTGATGACCTGGTGAAGGTCGCTGGAGTCCGCTGGATGCGGGAGGCGCAGGACCGGTCATGGTGGCGTTCTCTGGGGGAGGCCTATGTCCAGCAGTGGACGTCTTTTGGCTGATGATGATGATGATGATGATGAAGATAAATTTTACACGTCTACAATAAAGAAAAAATACGCGAACGAAGTTTCATTTTATCAAATTTTCACTTACATATTTAGTTTTCCTCTGAAGTCATACATAATTCTTGACATCCCATTGATGATTGATATTAGGTTAGGTTAGGTTTATTTTATCATCATCATCATCGTAAATTTAAGAGCATAATTATGAGTATGAATTATATTTTATTGTTACTATCGGCTCCATAGCTCTCAAAGTCCTATCGTGCGTAGAAGTCCGATGCCTCCTCATAACTTACCCATTCCACCATAAGGGCGACCATCATACGTCCGTGGACCAAGATTCAAGCAAAAAAGGGCTTCTTAAGAGTCCTTATTCCTTTTAAAATGCTGATTGTGTAGACATTTTTCTCTATGATCAAACATGTTTCTTAACATATTATTGATGTTACTACCTAGAACAGGGCTATTGGGATTTATTGGTATATATTTGAAACCTACAGTTTGAATTTTTCATTGATAATTTTTGTTTCAAAAACTACTCGAAATCGACAAAATTCACGCGGAAAATAAGTTTTTTTAACTTATTTTCGACTGCACGCAATGAAAGCGTGAAATAGCTATGTTACTACTAGAACTCGGGGAAAAGTATTATTCACTTCAAAAAGTTGGTTAAAATTATCAATATATTTGTCGTAATATGAAAAAAAAAAATTTTAAAAGGAATAAGGCCTCTTAAAAAGTGCAAATATTTCTCAAGGCATCTGTTCCCGTAGATGTTGAGCAAGTTTCAGAAAAAGTAGGGCGTCGATACGATTTATTTGGTGGGAATAAAATTTAATAAATGCCGCCTCCCTCATCGCTGGGACCCACAAAGTTGGTATGTAAATGTCCTGTGGATGAATCTGGCGCGTCAGATATGTATGAAAAGGATTATATAGCACGTCTATAATAATTATAATAAAATTCTAAAATTAATTATTGATTGGTAACATCAATAAGACAGTTTTCAGGAAGAATTTGAATTTTTTGACGATGCGGTTGGCGCAGTTTGCAGACACTTGCCTACTGAGTCGGCGGTCCCGGGTTCGAATCCCGGCCAAAATATTTGTGTGATGAACTCGAATATTTGTTCTTGGATCATGGATGTTACCTATATATGTATTTATCTAACCACTAGATTGCTTTTGGTAACTACGGCTACCTGTCACCGCTCTTATTTTATTATATAAATAGAGTCCAACTCAAAATTCGAAGCAATTGAGTGGATAGTATGTATATAGTCATCTAGTACCCATAGTAAAAGCTTACCTTAGTTTGGGACTAGGTCGATTTGTGTATAAAAAAATATAATTATATATTATATGTGTTTATATTGCAGATAGATATGACAGCCCAATATTGGCACATTGGGTTGACAAAATTAAGGGATTGGCCCAATTTATCAAATAAAATTGTATGTAGTTTAATTCACTAATTTAGGCTAAGCAATAAGCATTTAGGTACTAACATACTATGAAATTTTATTCTGAAATAAAGAATTATTATTATTATCTCCTTTATTTATTTTAGCCTAAGAAGGCTAGGTTTTTACAAGATATGTATATAAAAAGTAAAAGACAATAAATAAATTACATATTATTATATGGGTACGCAGCTCCAGCCATACCTTAAGTGGCAGTGGGTACATTGCTCGTAATAGAACCGAAACCGTTCGGGTAGAAAGGTTCTTGAGTGGCGACCGCGGACTGGAAGGACGCAGCGTGGAAAGGCCCCCTACAAGGTGGACCGACGACCTGGTTGGGATCTCGGGCAAAGGTTGGATGACGGCGGCGCAAGACCTTTCGTTAGGGAGAACGTCAGTAGAGGCATTTTTCCAGCAGTGGACGTCAATAAGCTGATTTACGTCTTAAACTCTAAATACTAATCAATACCTACCTATTAATATAAGTATATTAATTTTACATGATGATTGGCATTATAAAAGATATATTTATTGTCTTGTTATTTATTTAATTAGGTATGTATGTAGGAAGAAGGGCAATCTCCATTATGTATGGTAATTGTGCAATTAAGTGCATTTATATGACGAATTAATTCAATTTATGTGCTTACTTAAGAAGCATTATATAAATAAGTTTTTTATGTGAGCATATAGATAATGGATGTAAGCTTGTACTGATACTGACGCCAGGCTGAGCGTGTAATTTCGGCGGCAGCGTCAGTGGTGAGCCGCGGCCATAGGCGGGAGCGAGAGGTCCGCGCAACAGTCGTACGAGTGAGCGAGACACTTGCCTCTCTTACTGCCTGAACGTTCTTATAGCGGGCAGAGGCTGCCCTTCCTCCGGGCCGTCCGTTTCTATTAACACTCTAGGGGTACAGCAGATCAGACCGCTTGGGGGCGGGGTTGACAGATTAGATTTTTGAACATTTACCAATAATCACTGTTTTCACAAAAAAATAACCGACTTCAACGAGAAGAGATTATATTTGCTAAGAATAAAATTATCCGCTAACTCCTAACCATTAAGGGGTTGCTTCGATCATCAGCTCAGGATAATTAGATGATGACTAGCAAATTCAAATACCTGAATAACTTTATAAAATAAGAAGAGAAACAAATATTTTGTTAGTGCATTTGAGGTGAGGGTCGCACTCATTTCCTTGGGATGCCATCATCAGATCCCACCATGATGACCATGGGACCACCTCAAGAGTATACATTTAAAAAGAAATTACTATCGGTTGAATTGAGAACGTACCCTTTTTTTGAAGTCAGATGAAAATACAAAAAAAAATTTTTTTGTTCATCTTCACACCAATTGGTAAATCTGAAAATTACCAGTTAAACTTAACCTTACATATACGGGTAGCTAGGTATGACACAGGGGGCATTTCATATGAAGCGGACAGGTAAAAAAAAGTGAGATCAGGAAATTTGTTCATATTCGGGTTATTTATACCTCTAGTAGGTATGAAAGCGGACACAGAATATTTTTTTTCTACGATGTTTATTTTTAAAGTTATGGGCATTTGAAAAATAATCAGAATCGATATTCCGATTTTTTAGATTTAGTTTTTCGAATGGGGAAATAATACAAATGAATATGAAGCTTAGCGTTTTGTATAGGTTTTTAGATGTTATTTTTTATACAGAAATTATTTTTTGAAATTAATAAAAAAAACATGTATAAAATCGGAAGTGAAATTTTCAAAGTATTTTTTTTATCACTTCGACCATTTTTATTTTTTATTTTTTTACACCGAAATATAGTCAAAGGTATATTTATAATACACTATGAGTTTCATAGTGGAATGCCCATTACTTAGAGAGATAGGTAAATTAATGTAAATGCATGTCGCACTGAGTGTGATGTTTCATACTAATTTATTTCAGGTATATGAAGTGTAATCACATGTATCATTGTATTCATGCAAGTTTAAGCTCTAAAAGCTTAGAGTTTAGTATTACTTGTTAATTTTACAAGCATTATTAGTAAATGCCTGGTCCAACTCTCCTTAAAATTAGCTGACTTTAGTAAATGCCTGGTCCAACTCTCCTTAAAGTTAGCCGACTTTAGTAAATGCCTGGTCCAACTCTCCTCAAAATTAGCCGACTTTAGTAAATGCCTGGTCCAACTCTCCTTAAAGTTAGCCGACTTTAATCTCGACACACACAGCTTTCGATTAAAGCAAACCGCACTCGGATGCAAGCGTTTGAGCAATACGATGCCACACAGACATACAAACTATAACACCACTCTTTTTTAAACTGATGTATAATTAAAGTGAAAATATAATAAGTAATGAAAGTAAACGTCATGCTGCGTCATAACTTCAAAAAATGCCCCAAAATTCTCATTGTAAGACAGTAAAAAATAGAAAATAAAACATTTTGAATTTGGCATGACGTTTATTTTCATTATTATGTTTTTACTTTAATTAAACATCTGCCCGTCTAGCACAACTATGCTTCGCGACCCTTGTAGTGCTAATAGCGCTACCCGTCACTCTCTCACATTACTGCACAGAAAGAGACGGGTAATTATCTCGCGCGAGAAATAGTGGCGTATGACAGTTATGCTAGAGGTGCAGTTTAAGAAAGAGTGGTGTTATAGTTTGTATGTCTGTGTGGCATTGTATTGCTCAAGCGCTTGCATCCGAGTGCGGTTTGCTTTAATCGAATGCTGTGTGTGTCGAGATTAAAGTCGGCTAACTTTAAGGAGAGTTGGACCAGGCATTTACTAAAGTCGGCTAACTTTGAGGAGAGTTGGACCAGGCATTTACTTAAGTCGGCTAATTTTAAGGAGAGTTGGACCAGGCATTTACTAATAATGCTTGTAAAAATAACAAGTAATACTAAACTCTAAGCTTTTAGAGCTTAAACTCGCGTGATTACACTTCATATACCTGAAATAAATTAGTATGAAACAGCACACTCAGTGCGACATGCATTTACATTAATTTACCTATCTCTCTAAGTAATGGGCATTCCACTATGAAACTCATAGTGTATTATAAATATACCTTTGGCTATATTTCGGTGTAAAAAAATAAAAAATAAAAATGGTCGAAGTGATAAAAAAAATACTTTGAAAATTTCACTTCCGGTTTTATACATGTTTTTTTATTAATTTCAAAAAATAATTTCTGTATAAAAAATAGCATGTAAAAATCTATACAAAACGCTAAGCTTCATATTCATTTGTATTATTTCCCCATTCGAAAAACTAAATCTAAAAAATCGGAATTTCGATTCTGATTATTTTTCAAAGGCCCATAACTTTAAAAATAAACATCGTAGAAAAAAAATATTCTGTGTCCGCTTCATACCTACTAGAGGTATAAATAACCCGCATATGAACAAATTTCCTGATCTCACTTTTTTTTACCTGTCCGCTTCATATGAAATGCCCCACAGGATACCTAAATTTTATGAGTCATTGTTGAAGCAAAAAAGAAATATTTTTTTTTGTTGTTGAAGACGAAGTTGAAGGATCCATGTAAAGTATTGTCAATGTGAGTAATTAGTAAGTATAATTAAAAGATTTATATCTAACATTTGTCACGTACGTAGTTTATTTATCTAAGATTTCCTGATGTTTATTAATAAATGTATGAGCTTGCTCGTCTTTGATGGATCCATTTTGAAATATTGCATGTATCCTTATCCATCTAGCAAACCCATTCATTACAAGGCCGACAGATGTTACGTTGTTTACGTTTTCATCTATACAGGGTGTTGAATCCAAATGGGGCAGTAGGGAGAAGTTAGATATACTATAATAGACAGGGAAATCTGTTCTTAAAAGCCTAGACGGTAATTTTAGATTGAATAAAAACTGCATTTTTTTTTACAATCTCATACCATAGCCGGGTACTTAGAGGATCAACTATAACAACAAATACGTCATGCGATTACTTACAGAATTTTAACTAGGTATGATTCCCGGTTATAAATAAATAAATATCGGACAACCTCACACAAATCGATCTAGTCCCAAATTAAGCTCAAGAAGGCTTGTGTTATGGGTACTAGACGACGATATACGTACTTATATAAATAAATATATACTTAAATACAGAGAACAACCATGACCCAAGCACAAATATTCGAGTTCATCACACAAATATTTGCCCTGGCCGGGATTCGAACCCGGGACCGCTGGCTCAGTAGGAAGGTGTCTACAAACCGAGCCAAACGCGTCGTTATGTATGACAGCTACAAAAAATATAATGCCATTTTTATTAAATGTAGAATCGACTCCATGGTTCCTAAGAACAAATTTCGCTATCTCTCATAGTTTCTGACTGCTTCATAGCTATAGCCCATTGGGATTCATTACCCTGTATATTATTATGTATCGTTGCATAGTATTAAATTCCGTTATGTTAAAGACAGATCCTGTAATTATTTTCTTATGGAAACACCACTATTTTAAGTAAAGTTTTTAAATAAGCGGACGCTGAAACTGCTGAACTGATTTTAACCAATTTTGGTACAGAGATAGATACTTTTTATTGTATTTTATAGTATATTAAGGATATTGAAGATTGTGTTATTTCAATTTTACATTTCACATTAAAGTTCATTGATTTTTTTAATTATAACACACCCATGATTGCAGCACATATCTCAAAATAATTTAACGTACTTAACAAATCTTTTCTTATTGCACTCAATCTATAAAACACATCTATTGGAAAATAAAATAAATAACGTATTGTGCTTAGACTTAGCTCTCTAAGCGAAACAAACTAAGCGAAACAAACAATGGCATAAATCGAAGAAACATTTTAAAAGTGTTGTTTTGTCTTCGTGCTAAGTGCACTTGCCAAATAAACACGCCTTGGAAAGAAATGCATTACCCCAACAGAATCTTTTATGGTTTTGTCATTTTGTCCGCTGTTATGGCAAAAAAACTTTTTCTTTAAATTTTATATTTTTTTCTCAAACATGCAATGACATGTCGTCATAACGTGCGCTATAACAGGCTTCGAAGTATCACGTTTCGGGCGGAACAACTCGAGATAACTGTATTGATAATAATGGTATTTCATACAAAATCGAAGGCCTAGGCCGGGAAGATTTTTTTTTAAACATGGCGTCTTTCTTCATGAATAGGCTAAACAGCAGAATTATTTTTTTTGGGTGGTGTATTTTTTTATTTCATTGCATATGTTTGAGAAAAGCACTATATACATGCCTTAGCCGTGAAAAGGGCTTGCCGGCTTCGTATCAATATCCTATCTTTCCCTGCAGTAATCACTACATAGTATAAAACAAAGTCGGTTCCTGCTGTCTGCCTGTCCCTATATAATATGCTTAGATCTTTACAACTACGCAACGGATTTTGATGCGGTTTTTTTTTATATGTAGATAGAGTGATTCAAGAGGAAGGTTCATCAGCATTGCACCCGTGCGAAACCGGGGCGCGTCGCTAGTGTACTACAGAAATAAAAATCTTTGTTAGATCTAGTACTCTCCAAAACTATTATCCTCAGCTAAATGTTGTTCGTGTTTAGCCACTAGGCCTCGGCAGCGCCTGCATATTCATGTGAGCGGGGCCGGTCGCCGTGGGTTTCATTTCATTATGGAGACACAGTCAGCTGTTGCCGTGTTTACATTATATACATGCACAGTTCCTACATATACATAATATAGGGGACCTATGATGGTTGCTTATCACGCGATAAATAAGCGACAAAGCATCCGTCACGGTTTACAAAATGCATGTAAGTGACAGATGATTTATTATTTGTCACGTACCTAATAAACACAACCATCGACCCCCGGATGAATTCAAATTGGTAATACAAAATACTGATTCGATGAGCCTTATAAGATGGCTCAAAGTCACTCAGAGAGCAATGGAGAGGGCTATGCTCAGAGTTTCTTTAGAGATCGAATCAGAAATGAAGTGATCCGTAGAAGAACCAGAGTAACCGACATAGCCCGAAGGATAGCAAAACTTAAGTGGCAATTGGCAGGGCACGTCGCTCGTAAAACCGACGGCCGCTGGGGCCATCGAGTTCTTGAGTGGCGAACACGCACCGGACAACGCAGCGTGGGTAGGCCCCCACAAGGTGGACTGATGACCTGGTGAAGGTCGCTGGAGTCCGCTGGATGCGGGAGGCGCAGGACCGGTCATGGTGGCGTTCTCTGGGGGAGGCCTATGTCCAGCAGTGGACGTCTTTTGGCTGATGATGAATACAAAATTAGTATTTTGCATACATCATCCCTAATGTAAACTGTACTAAGTGTCATGCTTATAAAATAATCAAAAGTATCTTATTTTTAAGTTTCTACCACTATGATTTAAAACAAAAAGGTTTAAAGTAGGTACTTCAAATGAAGAAGAAGAAGAAGATGAAGAAGAAGAAGAAGAAGAAGAAGAAGAAGAAGAAGAAGAAGAAGAAGAAGAAGAAGAAGAAGAAGAAGAAGAAGAAGAAGAAGAAGAAGAAGAAGAAGAAGAAGAAGAAGATACGTTTATTCTGCAAACCAATTACATTCAACATTATAACAAACATATTACATTTAATTAGTGATTTTTTTACTTATGTATCTAGCTGTATTGCTATAAGCTAAATGGTATCTAGGCTGCAAAAATGGAACCCACTCAGCATATGTCACAGCACTTGTGAGCACCGCGACGCTGGTCTTCTGTGGATCCAGATCAGGATATATGTAAAACAGCGTACTGTGTGTGTTTGTGTCAAAAATAGGGTTCACTATTATCTTGTAGAAACTTTTTTGACATATATTTGTTTTGCATAACGATACTTGGCAGAAGTAACGTTTGGCAGAAACATCTTACGCAGAGTATGCTTTGGCATAAATCATTTCGCAGATTTTTATAATACCGAATCTTATATTGGCATAATGTTGATGAGCATAACAGTCTTCTAAACGAATAGTACTTTCGCAGATAATTTTTTTGCATAATATTTTAGGCGGCATAAAGTTGTCAAGCCGAATACCATTTGATTCCAAGATAGACTCCAATGTCTTATCTTGTTGTACAGGACATATGCGGAATACCTAACAAAATCCAAGTCGGACCTGCCCTAAGGTGCAATCAGTACCTAATTTATGCATTACAAATGGTTGTGATTACACAATTTGTCCATGGAGTGGTATGGTAGCCGGCCGATGCCGCGCGGCTCGCTCGCTTCGCTCGCTCGTTAGGGTCTCAGTTCAACCTAACACTCCTCCTCGCTTCGCTCGTCGTCGTACCTAACCTAATCCAAGTCGGACCTGCCCTAAGGTGCAATCAGTACCTAATTTATGCATTACAAATTGCTGTGATTACACATTTTGTCCATGGAGTGGTATGGTAGCCGGCCGATGCCGCGCGGCTCGCTCGCTCGTTAGGGTCTCAGTTCAACCTAACACTCCTCCTCGCTTCGCTCGTCGTCGTACCTAACCTAATCCAAGTCGGACCTGCCCTAAGGTGGAATCAGGACCTAATTTATGAATTACAATTGTTGTGATTAAAAATTTAGTGGCAGTTGCCCCGCGGCGGCAAGATACCTAACACCGCTCCTCGAACCGCTCGTCGTCGTACCTAACGGTACTTACATTCTACTACGTAAAGTTTACTTAACGCACTTTTCTGCTAGTAGAAAATAATTATGCTATTGTAATCGTATGCTATAGGATTATTATGGTACATAAAATTATGCTAAACGAAAGTCGGCCAAAGAGATATTCTACAAAACAATGTGCTGCAAAATGGGTCGTATGCGAGGTAGTAATAATGCCAACTATACCTTTATGCCATCTTACCATTCGACTGAAAGTGTTTCTGCGAAACGTGTTATACGAAGTGTATTTCTGACCAATATTATTCTGCCAGATGAGGGTAACCCCAAAAATAGATATAAGAAATTAATAATAGGTGATATAGATTATACATACACTAGTTGGTATATATGAAAATCGAAACATTGTTATGCTAATGCTACCGCTTCAGACAACCCTATACGGGACGTGTTGATAGATTGTCACACTAGCTCATCCCTAACTCTCTCTATGGGCTCAAAACATCCACCCAAGCTATCCGCCCGAACATAAATAAAGAAGGTGCTCTTCTAATTGGTGGAGGAAGATTGTTCCAGCATTTCGTAGCAGCATACCGAAAGCTGCCACGAAACGCCGCCGTACCAAATCAACACTTTCCTCTTTGGTTATCATCTGACATAGTATTTATGAAGTAAACTTGTTTTTATTACTAATATGTAACATGTCTTATCTTATTTCTAAAACAATTAGCTTTTTTTAACGATTAAGGAGCCTTAAGTAGCCTATTACCTACTTAAAACGTGATGTTTGCGATTCTAGATCGCAAACATCACGTTTTAAGTAATAGGCGATAGGTACCTCAAAGTAATTACACTCGAATTAGCGCCCTATTTGATTTGAGCAGTAACCAGTACCCTTACCATGAGTTAACGTGACCGCACTCGCTAGCGACAGCGTAAACGATTTGTATGAAGAATAGTACAGCGCCCCTAGCGGTTACTTTGTAGAACTACAATTCTCCATACAAATTGTTTACGCAATCGCTAGCGATTACAGTCACTGTAAACTCATGGTAAGGGTAGGTGTAGGCCCTCGAGTGACTGCATATTCATGTATGGCGTGTGTCGGACACAGAGGGAGCTTTATTTCATTATAGTCCAGTAAAATAAGTCTTAATTATGAAATTACTAGCTGTGCCCCGCGGTGTTACCCGCTCATCCCCCGGGAACACTAAATTTATTCGGGATGAAAAGTATCCTATGTCCTTTCCCGGGTCTCAAACTATCTCCATACCAAATTTCATCTAAGTCGGTTCAGCGGTTTAAGCGTGAAGAGGTAACAGACAGACAGACAGACACACTTTCGCATTTATAATATTAGTATGGATTTAAATTTTTAACATAGGCTGGGGACCTAGCTGAAGAACCAATGGCCGTTGGGGTATAGGTTCTAGAGTGGAGACCACGTACCGGAAAGCACAGTGTGTAGGATGAGTGGCCATCCAATGTGGTGCGGACTATCTGGATGCGGGTTGATTCTATCCGGCCCATGTCAGAGGCCTGTGCCCAGAAGTGGACGTCCAATTACTGAAACGATGATGATTAACATCTTCAATTGTTAACATGCTTTTATACGCTTTACTTGTATTCAACAATGGAATCAAATCTTAAAAGTCAATTTTAACCTATTTGAATGTTGAATGGTCTTATTGAAGTGAAACTTTGTATGTATAAGTAGTTCCGATGACGGTACAATAATTTGGTATCTTGGATTGTGATGATGGCGACCAAAGGTCCAATAACTCCTAAATATCACAAAATGGGCCGATATTTAGGTTCATTTGATAATATCGTTAGAAAGTACAGTTGGCAATAAATCATTATCATTTTTTTTTTTAACTTATTGACGAGTGTGTTAATTATCAATTGAGAGCACCAGAAGTTCTAGTATTAGTGGAATGTCTAAATAGATGACGCCTGTTACTCCATTTGTATGAAAACCAGAAAATAAGATGGGAAGGTAGGAGTGGCAATTGCATAGCAAATTCATTAAAACATACAGATACAAATATACGAACAATTTAAGCAATACGAGTGTATTCAATGAGTATTGAGCGTGGTTTTTCTAACTTTTTTTAATAGCTCGCAGTATTAATCCGTACACCAAAATTCAAACACCTTAAAATGTTCATAGTTAAACTCTTGATTTCACTATAATGTGACGGGACTATTACGGAGAGGCACATCTGTGGCGTTGTTTGCGTTACAAGTAAGCAACCGTTAGTCTTGAATATTGGACATTGTTAACGCCTCTTCTATCCTCGGCTATGTTCGGGCATCATCGTCAGCCGTCGCCGGCGCAGTGCATGGTGCGGGGCGCGGCAGCAGAGGGGAGCGGTGGACCAGTCGGCCGCTGCCGGCACTCACTCAACAACTGTCAGACGGGCGCGTCATGCCCGCACTACTATCTATCACCAATGTACCTTTTTCTTAAAGTTTTATTTTAATTTATTATACGTGCATGTACTGGACTTCGAGTGTCATTGCTCACCTCATCACGACCCCCAAGATCTACAACTCAAGTACACCCCTTCATGCGTGTACATCTGGCGACCGTGACCGTTATGGAAATCACCGTTATGGCGGCCGTTGAAAAATAACGAACATCGTGACGAAAGACAAAGGAATGTTGCTGCTGTGGCGCTTTGGATACTTCGCATCGAAAGTCTATGCCGACAAAAAGTAAGCCCGTTCCTTTTGTTATGTCTTTTCCCTATTTCTAACTTCTATTTGCTATGTTAAGTGCCTAGCTGCTAGCAAACGTCAGGTTGTGTATCTAGCTTAATGCGTACAAGCCTAAATTGCACAGTTCTATAAGCACTAAGCACAATCACAATTGGTTTCTGTACAAATCAATTGCAGTTATAAATTTGCACGGTTTCTATTTACGTGTTGGAATGTTAGCTTAATCACTATCTGCATATTTTTTGCATTGTCACTGCATCCTTATCGCTGCATAACGAACGATTTCTATACAAATCTTATTAAGTAAATACAAATTAACAAGTCTATACAAATAATATTAAAAGTAATTAGTTGTTTTGCAATAATATTGAAAAATATCGAGTAATAATACGTTATAAAATTGTACTAAGTTTAAAATATTTTTCTTAAAATAGTTAACGTCATTTAGTTCTTTGTTTGAAGTGCAGTTAACGGTAATTAACCGTTAGTCGAGTTGAGTTTTAAGTCTTAGTATACTACGCTTTGCATTTTTTCGTTCTGCCTTCTTCTTAATTATAAAAAAGGTGCTTAAATTTTACTTTTTAACTACTTAAACGATTGTTATCGCGAAATAGGGTTTTTATACGAATAATTATAACAAATAGCTTAAAGATCATTGTCGGTGCATTCCAGTGAATCTGTCGCTGCTAACTTTGGTCGGGCGCGGCTCGCGTTGTTGCTACGCGGGTTTGGAGCGCTTCGGGAGCGCGGTCGCTGTTGTGAGCTGGTTCCGCCTGGCGCGGTTGGTGCTGTTGGCGGGCTCGGCGGCAGCGGCGCGGTAGTTGGCGGCTGGATCGTGTTACCGGTTTGATTGCACCAGTTTATTACCCTAGCTCATTGTTTATTTAAAAATGGTTGACGGCGAAGGAACTAGTAATGCCGATTTAATTAAAAAACTTAATAAAAGGCGAGGCGGAATCAAAAGTCAGTTGACCGTTTTTAAAGACTTTTTAAAAAATCTTCCGCGTGTTAGTGACCTGACGTCACTGCAAATAAAAGAGTTAAGTTTGCGATTAGATGGACTACGTAAATTAATGGGCGATTACGATAAAATTCAAATTCAATTGGAAGATATTTCCTCTAACTTAGATGAACAAATATCGGAACGAACCCTAACTGAAAGTCTTTTCTATTCGCAAATCGCGTTAGCTCAAGATATAATTGATACGTTCTCAGCCAAAAACAATGTGGACAATGACTCGTTCAAATCTACTTCTTGTCATGAGAAGTTTAGTGCAATACGTTTACCGATTATTAATTTACCCACGTTCGATGGCAATTTCTCGCGTTGGCTGGAATTTAAAGATTTGTTCGACTCATTGATCAACAATAATGATTCGATTGCTCCGATAAATAAATTCCACTATTTACGGAATTCGTTACAAGGAGGCGCTAGTGTCGTAATAAAATCCATAGATTTTTCTGCTAGTGGATACGAGCTTGCGTGGAAAACATTGTGTGAAAGATATGATAACAAAAATATTTTAATCAATAATCATTTGAGCGCGATTGTTAACATTGCACCAATACAAAAGGAATCTTTTAAGGCTTTGAGGTACTTATTGGACAATATGTCAAAAAACTTAAGCTCGTTGGATGCTTTAGGTATTTCTACCAAGGGCTGGGACCCTTTAGTAATTTTCTTGGTATCAGCAAAGTTAGATCCCAAAACGAATGGAAAGTGGGAAGAGTATAAAGGCAGTTTTTCACGACTACCCTCAAAGGAAGAACTACCCACATTAGAGCAATTTAAAGATTTTTTACGCAATCGAGCTAATGTTTTAGAGACAATGTATTGTAGTCGTCCTAGTACTATCAATGAAAATAAATATGTCACAAAAGAGGGTAAATATCCGAAAACTTTTGTTGCTTCTGTTGAGGCACCGCGTATTAAACCGTGTTTTGTGTGCGGACAGAACCATCATGTTTACCAATGCGGCAAGTTTAAATCGATGAGTCTTGAGGACAGGCGTGTTGAGGCTTCGAAACATAGACTCTGTACTAATTGTCTTCGCGCTGGGCACAGTAGTGCGCAATGTACTCTGAAAGGTTCATGTCGTAGTTGCCGAAAGAAGCACAATTCGCTTTTACATTGTGACAATGTTAATTCTAATAATGTTGCGACTACGGAAAATTCTGAGAACATTAATGCATCAACTAATTTGGCAACGGGTACATCGGGTCAAGTACTGCTGTGTACCGCTCAGGTCGAGGTTCTTTGCTCAAATACTAACTCAACATGCATGGCTCGTGTGTTGCTGGATACGGGGAGTCAATCTTGCTTTGTTACACAAGATTTAAGGAAAAAGTTAGGACTACCCACCAGTAAAATAAATTCATTTAAAATTTCCGGGATAAATAATAAGGAAACAGAAATAACTGAAAGAGTTCAATTAAAAATTAAGTCTCGTATAAATTCATTTGCATTAAATGCCAATTGTTTAGTAATTCCAACAATCACGAGCAACTTGCCTAGTGTTGAGGTCGATGTTGGAAAATTGGATTTGCCACATGATGTTGAGCTTGCGGATCCTTTATTCTATAAACCATCTCAGATTGATATCTTGTTAGGAGCGGACAAGTTTTTTGAAATCATTAAGTCGAGAAAAATTAAATTAGGTGAAAACAAGCCAATTCTGCAAGATAGCAAACTGGGATATATAGTAGCTGGTCTCACAGGGGAAAGCTACTATAAGTTAAATTCTAATTGTAATTTAGCCACTACAAGGCACGGGAGGACGTCACTACAAGATGTCGATAACTCTCTAAAGCGTTTTTGGGAGGTGGAAGATTTGCCTTCCGACTGTAAGTCTTTATCAATCGACGAAGAGTTCTGTGAATCTCATTATGTCGAAAATACAAGTCGTTTATCAGATGGCCGATTCTCTGTAATGATGCCATTAAAGGAAAAACCAGAGGAGTCTCTGGGTAACTCATATCCTATAGCTATGAGACGTTTTCTTAGTTTAGAAAAAAAGTTGGATAAAAATCCTAATGTCAAAGAAGAGTATCGTAATTTTTTAAAGGAATATGCAGATTTAGGACATATGACTGAAATTGAACGACCAGCTTTTGGTTATTATTTGCCACATCATTGTGTGATTCGCGAGCAGAAAGAGACAACGAAGCTTAGGGTTGTTTTTGATGCTTCCGCGAAAAGCAGCACAAACAAGTCATTAAATGACATTCAGGCTATTGGCCCAGTAGTACAAAGTGATCTCCTTTCAATACTTTTGCGTTTTCGAACGAATAGGTACGTTCTGACAGCTGACATTGAGAAAATGTATAGGCAAATCTCTCTCGACCAGCAACAGCGTCATTTGCAACTTATTTTATGGAGAGATCAGGTCAATCAGCCAATTAAAATATTTCAGCTCGCCACACTTAGTTACGGTACGGCCTCAGCGCCTTTTTTGAGTACTAGGTGTCTTAAGCAACTAGCTCTTGAATGTCAAGATGAAACCATAGCTAATGTCATACAAAATGATTTTTACATTGATGATCTTAATACAGGATCATCAACTAAAGAAGAGTTGAAACATATATACACAAATGTTGTTGAAGTGCTTGATTCTGCATGCTTTCCGCTACGTAAATTTCGTACAAATTGTCCGGAAATTCTCGATGATCAGTCAGGCTCTACAAATAGTCTAGACTTTAATACTGAGGCTAGTGTCCTAGGTTTGAAATGGGCTCCTCAGTTGGATAACTTGCATTTTCCTATTGATCTGGAAATTTCAAATAAAATAACTAAGCGAATAATTATTTCCACGACTTGTAAATTATTTGATCCTCTCGGTCTCTTGTGTTGTAGCCTAGTTAAAGCCAAAATACTGCTCCAAAATTTATGGGCAGCAAAATTAGACTGGGATGATCCAGTTCCAAAAATCTTTGAAAACAAGTGGTTAAAATTTGTCAACAATTTACATTATTTGTCGCATATCAATTTGCCTAGACATGTTCTATGTGATGAGTCCAATATCAATTGCGCAGAGCTCCATTGTTTCGTGGATTCGTCTCAAGAGGCCTATGGAGCTTGTGTGTATCTACGATCAGTTGATAAAAATAACCAGGTCACAGTTAGATTGCTCTGTGCCAAAAGTAGGGTTTGTCCGATTCGAGCTCTGACAATTCCCAGGTTAGAGTTGTGTGCAGCTCTATTAGGAGCCCAATTGTGCACAAAAGTTACTCAATCAATAAAAACAAATATAACTAAACATGTGATATGGTCTGATTCTACGGTAGTACTTGGTTGGCTTAAAACGCAATCTAAAACTCTACAAACTTTTGTGCGCAATCGAGTTAATAAAATTAATGAGTTGACTCAATGTTATACATGGAAACATGTACCTACGGATTTAAATCCAGCCGATTTGGCTTCGCGTGGTGTTGATCCGCAGCACCTCCAGTCTTTGTCTTTATGGTGGGAAGGTCCTTCTTTCCTAAAGAAGGATCCAGTTGAGTGGCCGTCGCAACCTCATACCACGACATCAAATTTACCGGAAGTTAAGGCATTTGTAACTGTCAACGACAAAGTCTCGAATGATCACGACCCGATAGTATCGTTTGATCGACATTCTAGTTACATACGGTTAAAAAGAATTTATGCGTACGTATTTCGATTCATATTTAATTGCAGAAATCGTAGCACGAGGTTGACGGGCCCTTTACAAGTTCAGGAGCTTGAAGTCTCATTGACTTTCTTAGTTAAAGAATGTCAATCGCAGTCATTTCACAAAGACATAAAAAATATAAGTGAGAGTAAACCACTTCATCACCGAAGTCGACTTCTATCTCTTAATCCATTCGTTGATGCAAAGGGTGTTTTACGAGTGGGAGGGAGAATTAGGAATTCGGACTATAACTATTCTAAAAAACATCCAATATTGCTAGATGCTAAGCATCACTTCACAAGATTAATTATGGTGTACAAACACTTGCGTCTATATCACGCAGGTGCTCAATTAATGCTATCCTCAATCCGTGAAGAGTTTTGGCCAGTAGGTGGGAGAAATTTAGCACGAAGTATTACAAAAAAATGCGTAAATTGCATCCGTTTAGGCGGTAAGACGGTTCAGCCTATAATGGGAGATTTACCGAATGTAAGAGTTGAACCAGGTTTCCCTTTCCAATCTACTGGGATCGACTTTGCTGGTCCTTTTATGATAGCAAATAAAAAGGGACGTGGTAGTCGTAATACAAAAGCCTACCTATGTGTATTTGTGTGCCTTGTTACCAAAGCCATTCACCTCGAAGTTGTCAGTGACCTGACAACTGAAGCTTTCATACTTTGTCTGCGTAGGTTCGTGTCGCGTCGTGGCAAGCCTAGCGTGATTTATTCTGACAACGGCAAAAACTTTGTAGGCGCGCACAATGAGCTAGGTAGGGTCTTACGGTCCAGCCGTCATCCAGTCTCTGACTATGCGGCTAATGAGTCAATTAATTTTAAATTTATTCCCGCGTATGCTCCCAACTTTGGCGGTATATGGGAGGCCGGCGTTCGCGCAGCTAAATATCATTTAAAGCGTATTGCGGGTAACGCCAACCTGACGTTTGAGGAGCTAGCAACACTTTTCATACAAATAGAAGCTATCCTCAACTCTCGTCCAATAACCCCACTTTCATCAGATCCCAACGACATGAATCCCCTTACCCCAGGGCACTTTTTAATAAATCGGCCACTAACGTCGGTACCATCATCGCCTGTCATCGGTCACCCAGCCAGCAGATATAAGCGCATCGAGCAAATCCGGCAGCAATTTTGGGAAAGATGGCGTCGTGAATTTATGGCGGAGCTTCAACAGCGCATCAAATGGAAGCAGAAGCAGAGAGACCTTCAAGTGGGAGACCTCGTCCTGCTCAAAGAAGACAACCTAATGCCGCTGCAATGGCGAATGGGGCGCGTCAGTCGTCTCTATCCTGGTCAAGATGGAGTCTGTCGTGTGGCGGATATTATGACCGAAAAAGGTCCAATCAAAAGGGCTGTAAACAGGATGTGTCTTCTTCCTGTTACGGATCCCGACACAAAGGATGGTGCAACCGAGTCCAAGGGCAGCCTACAACCGATGTCCAGCAGCCTGAAACCTTGAAACCACAGGCTTTCAACGCCGCGGAGTATGTTAACGCCTCTTCTATCCTCGGCTATGTTCGGGCATCATCGTCAGCCGTCGCCGGCGCAGTGCATGGTGCGGGGCGCGGCAGCAGAGGGGAGCGGTGGACCAGTCGGCCGCTGCCGGCACTCACTCAACAACTGTCAGACGGGCGCGTCATGCCCGCACTACTATCTATCACCAATGTACCTTTTTCTTAAAGTTTTATTTTAATTTATTATACGTGCATGTACTGGACTTCGAGTGTCATTGCTCACCTCATCACGACCCCCAAGATCTACAACTCAAGTACACCCCTTCATGCGTGTACAGACATAACTCTTTCCTCAATATTCTTAGACTGGAGCAAAGTTTACTCTTCTTATATTGGCGGACGCTGCATCGTATGTTATATTTTATCCGAAGCATTTTTCTTTGGAGCCGTTGACTTTTTGAGGGATTATAATAAAACGAACATAATCATCATCATATCAGCTGAAAGCCGGTGTCGACCGGTGAACCTAAAATCCTAGCCTAATGGCTACTATAAGATGACCAGTAGCTCTACCATGAGTTTACAAATACCGTCCTCGCTTGCGACTACGTAACGGATTTGTATGGAGATTTTTTACAGCGCCTCTAGCGGATACGTATAGAACTACCAGAAGTGGTCGGCACCATAAGTTGTATTTGCACGCTAACGTTAACTCGATTCGAAAGTGCGTGTAGTAAAATACGTCACGCAAATACACCTAACTTCACATCAAATGAATCCGTCTCTTTCTAACTATATTGACATGGCTGAGTAAGAATAATATTAGCCCTTAGAGTAAGGAAATATCAATAGAGTTCGTGTTACTAAGTAGAAACCTACGACCTTATTGCTATCTCTGTGTTGCACATCAAGTGTCCGCAAGATAAAACGAGACGACAGAATATCTGTCAACACGTCAAATTCAAGGACGTGTTCAGCACATGTGTCTTTTTTGTTGTTGTAAGCGACGCCCAAATAGATTTATCGATATCGAAAAATTTATCATTATAATTATAGTTGCTAAGATTTGACAACACTTCATATTTTTAAGACTACAATTTTATTACTTTTCTCTATTGCACTTAGAAAAAGGACGTAATCACTGTGACACACTGGAAAGGTTACTTTAGTCTAGTGTCTAATTAAAATAAAAGTAATGAGGTTGAGCTTAACATTATTGACAGTTAATTTTTTTCACTATCCGTGTTGAAGACTACAGCTCTATGCATGCATAGTTGTCGTAGATTTCGGTTATTTTATGTATTTTCTTACATTTCTTCACATAATTACAGAAAAATAAATTCAAGTGTACACGCAGAGAGTATTGCATTTGTACACTTGAATTTATGTCTATAATAATTTTCACCTTTACAAATATGAAATTTTGACAATTAATGTCAATAAATTGATTTATCCATAAAAATAACTTCTTATGCTTAACTTTAATCCTGTAATATAGAATATAATATTAAAATAAATACGCGGGTTTTGTATGTATTTTTATTGTTATCGCTTTTTGGTTCACTTGGATTTTATTACAATTTTCTTAGTGCAAAGATAAAAAACAGAGCATTATAAAAAATCTCCAAGATTAAGTTTTGCGATTCAATTCAGCCTCACCTTGAAAAGGGTTCCAAGCTTACGGAATGCTATCTTTGCGGAAGATTCAATAAAGATTTAAGTCAAAGCATAGCGAGTTAAAGCGAAAAAAATTGTAGATAATCGTCAGTGATGTCATTATCATCTGCTTACTCCCCTACTTTATATGGTAGCATAAAAATCTTGACAGACTGGCCTTTTGGACAGACAGAGGCCTTTGTGACGTTTAGGCTTGAATGGTGTGAGGTCTTCAACGCCCTATCTTCCAAAATCTATGTAATAAACCTTCCTCTTGAGTCACTCTATCTATTAAAAAAACCGCATCAAAATGCACTGCGTGGTTTTAAAGATGTAAGCATACATAGGGACAGACAGACAGACAGCTGGAAGCGACTTTGTTTTTTACTATGTAGTGATATAATATAATAGTAGTCTTATCGATGTCGCATCGATAAATCTATTTGGGCGTCACTAACAACCAAAACTTTGACTCATTGGTTTTTTTTCTTTGTAGTCGACGTGTTGACAAAAATCGTCGTCACAAAGTATCTGTCGTCTCGTTTTTTCTTGCGGAAAATTGACGTGCTTTGCAGAGACACAGATATAATCGTAGGTTTCTACTATGTAACATGAGCTCTATTGAATTTTCCTTACTCTAAAACCCGTTCCAGACCTTCCGATCCGATCCGATTTATCGGAACAAATCGGATAATGTGTAGTGCAATTGTCCGATTTATCGGAAGAAATCGGATAATGTGTAGTGCAATTGTTAAACCCGCTCCAGACCTTCCAATCCGATCCAATTTATCGGAAGCAATCGGACAGTGTGTAGTGCAATTGTCCGATTTATCGGAAGAAATCGGATAATGTGTAGTGCAATTGTTAGGACATTTCTTCCGATAAATCGGATCGGATCGGAAGGTCTGGAGCGGGCTTCAGGACATTTCTTCCGATAAATTGGAACGGATTGGAATGTCTGGAACGGGTTCCGATTTCTTCCGATAAATCGGACAATAGGCTAGTTGACTCATGTCAAATTGTAATAAACTAACGTTTATAATATTCCGTAGAGTATTTAGCAAAGGAAACCTAAATATATATTTTTCAATTCATAAAAGTGAAAGATGGCTGAAAAAATTTAATTTGAAAATATGGTTTTTAATCTGTATATTGAAATGCTTAAAACGCTGTCCGCCATGTTCGCTTATGATAGTGACGTCATCGGTCATGTAAACAAAACTGAAAGTCTACTTTGACGACTTCGAATAGTGCCGTCCCTCTCGATCTCCTGTCAAAGTATATTGGAGTGAGCGGAATGGCACTATACGACGGTCGAATTTCCAATATTTACAGGTAATTTTACGTCACACCACAGATTAGCAAAAGGCAAAAATGGCGGACGGCGTTTTTGACTGTTCATGAAATTTCTAATATTCAATTGATAAAATTTAGCTTTCTAGTTTTCACAAAAATACAAGACATTTTTTTTAGAGCTAGTAAGATCACTATTAACCATTTCAAATACATTTCAAAACTGAGTCTACTAGCCTATTGCACTATGTATACATTATCCGATTGCTTCCGATAATTCGGATCGGATCGGAAAGGTCTGGAGCGGGTTTTAATCGGATCGGAAGCAATTGGATAATGTGTAGTGCAATTGTCCGATTTATCGAAAGAAATCGGATAATGTGTAGTGCAATTGTTAGGACTTTTCTTCCGATAAATCGGATCGGATCGGAAGGTCTCGAACGGGTTTAATGGCGCCGCGCGCCAGTCACTTTGACATTCACAATCTTGACATGCGTGACGTCACGTCCATAAAACGTAAATAGAAAAGTGAGATTCATCGACTTTATTCAAAAAATTTGGATACAATGGTATAAAGGCAGTGTTTTTTTGGTGTGTAGTGCCACAATGTACAAATACATCTATAAATACTCCACAGAAACTGTTTGTTTCTTACCGGCGAAACGCAAAAGATGAAAAATGTGGCTACGGGGAGATCCGAATGCCATTCTATCACATTAATATATTTATGTGTGAAGATCACACTCAATCACACGTAAGTAACAATTATTTTTTTACGTACGAGCTAGTGGATAGAACTATCAGTATACTTAAATCAAAACAAAATAACATCTTTAATTCCTAACCTATTGGATGTGGCCTTAGATTTATTAAACCCTATATTGTTTACAAAATTACAACACGTCACTCGGGAATTACAAACATTTTTATATTATGTTGTTTAGCTTATCTATGTTCTTTATAATTTTATGTGCTGTTTTGTTATAAATATAATATTAGAATATGGTATAAGATAGTTGGTATATCAGTTATGTTAAATTTCAGATGGAAAAAACCCAAATAACTACATGAAGTACAAAAAGGGCTTTAGTCAGAAGATATTTCTTACAGATGAGGCTGTTCCAAGTTAATTTCACCGTCAAGATGATTGCAAGAGGCGGCTGCCTGATACTGGATCTCATCGAGAAATTGTCCTTGTCACAGAATGGTGCTATAAATAATTGAGCCTCCAGGTATGATATCTAATTTTACAAAAACTGGGCAAGTGCGAGTCCGACTCGCGCATGAAGGGCTCCGTACCATAATATATAACTAGTTTGTTGTATGGGAGCCCCCCTTAAATATTTATTCTATTTTATTTTTAGTATTTGTTGTTATAGCGGCAATAGAAATACATCATCTGTGAAAATTTCAACCGTCTAGCTATCACCGTTCTTGAGATACACCTGGTGACAGACGGACGGACAGCGAAGTCTCAGTAATAGGGTCCCGTTTTTACCCTTTGGGTTCGGAACCCTAAAAGTCTAATAATATAATTAGAATTTTTATGTTTACACTTAAATTATGTTACTTATCTTGAATATTTATTTTTTCAGAATTGCCAAAAACTCAAGATGAATAGTAATCTACCAAAAATCCTCTTATACCTGCAGAAGACTGTTCGAGTAAGAACAAAAGAGAATGTACATTATAGAAGCAAGGCCGTGCAGACAATATACCAAAATCTAAGTATTACCACAACGCTAATGAAAGCAACTACCACTTGTCGTTACACACATCACCTTTCAAGATTTTTCTATGCCGTCCAAAAAGATCTGAGTCAGGAGTTGTCAAAACGGCTAAGAGAAAAATTCTCCTTGATGATGAAAATTGAAAAATCACATAGTGATATGTCTTGTTTTGAAAGGGTCATTCGTCGCCTGCCTTCCTCATCATTAAGGGTTACTGACTCCGACAGTAATGTTTCAGATAGCAATGAGAATTTGGACAATTCCAGTGCAGCAAAATACTGTGCATTTAATTGAAAAGAAACCTTTGTTGTTTAGTATAATTTTATAGTGACCTATATAAACCATTTAAGTATATTTTTGATTAAGTAATTGATTACTGAATGTAATGTATAATATCCTGTTGGTAGAAATTAAAAAAAGTATTTTAATTTTTTTGAGTTTGTAAAGATAACAACGTTTATTAGAAGCGTTTCTATTAACTGTCTTCGCTTGCGACTACGTAACGGATTTGTATGGAGATTTTTTACAGCGCCTCTAGCGGATACGTATAGAACTACCAGAAGTGGTCGGCACCATAAGTTGTATTTGCACGCTAACGTTAACTCGATTCGAAAGTGCGTGTAGTAAAATACGTCACGCAAATACACCTAACTTCACATCAAATGAATCCGTCTCTTTCTAACTATATTGACATGGCTGAGTAAGAATAATATTAGCCCTTAGAGTAAGGAAATATCAATAGAGTTCGTGTTACTAAGTAGAAACCTACGACCTTATTGCTATCTCTGTGTTGCACATCAAGTGTCCGCAAGATAAAACGAGACGACAGAATATCTGTCAACACGTCAAATTCAAGGACGTGTTCAGCACATGTGTCTTTTTTGTTGTTGTAAGCGACGCCCAAATAGATTTATCGATATCGAAAAATTTATCATTATAATTATAGTTGCTAAGATTTGACAACACTTCATATTTTTAAGACTACAATTTTATTACTTTTCTCTATTGCACTTAGAAAAAGGACGTAATCACTGTGACACACTGGAAAGGTTACTTTAGTCTAGTGTCTAATTAAAATAAAAGTAATGAGGTTGAGCTTAACATTATTGACAGTTAATTTTTTTCACTATCCGTGTTGAAGACTACAGCTCTATGCATGCATAGTTGTCGTAGATTTCGGTTATTTTATGTATTTTCTTACATTTCTTCACATAATTACAGAAAAATAAATTCAAGTGTACACGCAGAGAGTATTGCATTTGTACACTTGAATTTATGTCTATAATAATTTTCACCTTTACAAATATGAAATTTTGACAATTAATGTCAATAAATTGATTTATCCATAAAAATAACTTCTTATGCTTAACTTTAATCCTGTAATATAGAATATAATATTAAAATAAATACGCGGGTTTTGTATGTATTTTTATTGTTATCGCTTTTTGGTTCACTTGGATTTTATTACAATTTTCTTAGTGCAATAATAGTTAGTCTAATAATATAATTAGAATTTTTATGTTTACACTTAAATTATGTTACTTATCTTGAATATTTATTTTTTCAGAATTGCCAAAAACTCAAGATGAATAGTAATCTACCAAAAATCCTCTTATACCTGCAGAAGACTGTTCGAGTAAGAACAAAAGAGAATGTACATTATAGAAGCAAGGCCGTGCAGACAATATACCAAAATCTAAGTATTACCACAACGCTAATGAAAGCAACTACCACTTGTCGTTACACACATCACCTTTCAAGATTTTTCTATGCCGTCCAAAAAGATCTGAGTCAGGAGTTGTCAAAACGGCTAAGAGAAAAATTCTCCTTGATGATGAAAATTGAAAAATCACATAGTGATATGTCTTGTTTTGAAAGGGTCATTCGTCGCCTGCCTTCCTCATCATTAAGGGTTACTGACTCCGACAGTAATGTTTCAGATAGCAATGAGAATTTGGACAATTCCAGTGCAGCAAAATACTGTGCATTTAATTGAAAAGAAACCTTTGTTGTTTAGTATAATTTTATAGTGACCTATATAAACCATTTAAGTATATTTTTGATTAAGTAATTGATTACTGAATGTAATGTATAATATCCTGTTGGTAGAAATTAAAAAAAGTATTTTAATTTTTTTGAGTTTGTAAAGATAACAACGTTTATTAGAAGCGTTTCTATTAACATGTGCTTACATACTAAAGATGTTATCATGTTGCAAGAGAAATCAAAAAATTGAAAAACATGGAATTATATGAATAAAACAGTTTAAACGGATTATATCATGTATATTCTTTATTTGAGTCTTCCTGACGTGTTGGCTACCTATGGCAACTTTCCAGTACGGTACTGCTGTGGTTAGCTGAGAAAAAACAATTTTTCTCTGCCAAACTTACATTTGGGCAAACTAGGTACAGTCGCCATCAGTTATATCGCAGCATATAAGGCGTTCATAAATATGTGAACACGACCCTTATTGACTGGGCGTTACAGTACATGTTCACATATTTATGAACGCCTTGTATGTTGCGATATATCTGATGGCGACTGTACATACACATTTCATATATAGCCTGTGAAAGACGGCTGTGGCTGTCAATTACAAATCGTGCCACTGATGCCATGTCGGCCACAGTCGTCCAAATTTCAATCAAAAACTTTGTAATTAAAAAGGCTACAACTACTTTTGGAGCACTTATTTATGTTTTGTAGTGACTTCAGTGGCACGTTAAATAGTTTCACAGCTTGGCGTTCAAAAGGTTCATTATAAAAAAATTAAAGACATGGACTTAATGAGTAATAGTTATTGACGTGCAAGCCTGAAAAGTTGTTATTAGTGTTGAAATTGAAAGCTGAGCGAGTGAAGGAATCTACTCACTACAGCAAGGTAAAAAAATTAAAATCTGATTTGATTTTGCCCTCTATTTAAGGCTTTTTTGCTATGATCAAACATGTTTCTTAATATATTGATGTTATTACTTAGTTAGAACTGATATATTTGAAACCTACAGTTTGAATTTTTCATTGATAATTTTTTCCCAAAAAGTACTCAAGATTGACAAAATTCATATAGCAAAGTGGTGTTTTCAACTTATATTCGACTTTACACGATAAAAATGTGAAATAGCTTTGTTACTATCTAGAACTCAGGGAAAAGTATTATTGACATTAAATAGTTTGTTGAAATTATCAATATATTTGTTATATGAAAAATTGTACATTTAATAATGTATAAGGCCTCTTAACATATAAAATTTAAGATAACAATCAATCAATAATTTATTTGCAATAAAACATACTTAAATGCGTGCAAATACAAGTATAAAATAGAAGTAAAAGTAAAAAAATACTCAATTAAAATAAATACAATGTCAAGTAAAATCAATTCATTATTGATAACAAAATAAATTTAATTATACACGTCGTATTTGAATGAAAATTAAAATAATGACATTGAATACTTATTTAAAATTAATCTAGCGCTCTAGCATAAAATTCCTTAATTGAATAGAATGGTCTACTTGTAAAATAATCTCTCAATTTTCGTTCAAATACTCTGTAGCTACTACATTCCTTAATACTAATGTCCAATTTATTATAAGCTCTAATTGCAGTTCTGCTTAGTTTTGTCAAAATATTTAAAATTACTCTTGGGTACTAAAAATTCATTTTTATTTCTTAGGAGTTTGTATGTGTTTTGTCTAGACTTTTAGTTGGTCTTTATTTTTAAATACATACAAGCAGACACAGTACAAATATAAGGAAACAACTGTCATAATTTTGTGTTCTACAAACATGGATCTGTGAGTAACAGCTACATGTGGACACCCTGTAAGAAATCGGAGGCCTTTTTTTTTTAAGAGCACCACACCAATGTTTGTGCAGTCACACTCAACACACTCAAATCCAAACCATATTAACAAGAGTAAAGTATACATATTAAAAATTTACATGCATCACAGAGAATCACAATCATTGTGTTCAAAATACAAATGACTTTTGCACTCTAGCAGAAAGACTGAATAAACTTCTTTTCAAACTACTTTGGCTTATTTTTGTTTATCAATGATAAAGCAGTGCAATCAATATTGCATAATACCAGTATGTTTGTAATCATGTTGATTTAATTCGCAGTTGTCAATTGTCCTCATTTTTGCTTCTGAAATGAATTCATAATAATAATATATATAATGCAGTGGTCTGTACTGTAAGGGAAGTAAGTCCCTTTAATGTTTTTCTGAGTAATCCCTTTACTTTCACAGCTGTCACTGTAGACACAGTAAACTTTTTCCACTAGCACTGTATAGAAGTGCATGAAGGCTCCTCGGACCGACGACGGACCCACATCCAAAAAGCAACTGTATGCTTGCATCCTCAAGCCGGAATTTCGCCTTCACTTTCGTTGACTCAGTCACATTGTATTCGGGTGTTCAGGGCACATCTTTCACTAAAACGTTCACTTTTCACATAGCGGATTACACTTTGTACATAACTTGCAGCGTGGTTATTCTTCATATTATTATAGGCTTCGCTGACATATTTTACTCTAAAAATGTCTTGCAGACATTATTTGTATCACTAATAATTGAAAAACATTGTAAAACAAAAAAATCTAATATGATTTCACCCTTCGATTAGGCAGTGAGAGTTATAACTACAGTCGTGAGCGTAATTTTCGATAGTTTCGAGGTGAACCTGTCAAATTTGAATCTCATGGTGCCGACATTGTCACGTCACGTAAACGATACTCGCTACCGTAAATCCGCCATGTTTTATTTTGGCCGCTATGTATCTTCCTCATTCTCTTAAGGCCGTTCCCTGAGCCAGATTTGCAAAAATACCCCAAAAATTATCCTATTTTTCTACGAAACGTTGATATTAGTAAACGAGGGAAAAATATATATCATTCTTGATTATATTATCTTTAATAACACAGCATTCGATACACGATTCATAACACTTCGCTCGATACAATTAATTCCCAAAGTAACCTCCAATTCGAATTTTTACTCCAACTTTACTTGTTTTTTTTCTACGTGACACTATGAAACAAAAAAAGGAGAAAAATCAATCATAACTAAAATAGTAATTTTACAGCTTCCGAATTTCAATAATTGAAGCCAATATTTTTAAAATAAATAATCATCGACAAATTCTTACGAAAAAAGATATCGCCTTACGACCCGCAAGCTCTGTCTCCGTCACTCTTTTGAAATGTGACTGTGATGTGACAGGGACGGGTGGCCTGAGGAGGGGCTCGGGGTTCTGGCTCAGGGAACGGCCTTAAGTTTAGTTAGAAAGAGACAGATTGATTCGGTGTGAAGTTAGAACAAACGTTGGCGAGTGTCTCATACACTCACACTACCGCAATTTACGTGTGTAGGAGTAACTCTATTCGAATTGCGTTTCCTCGCAAGCGAGGATAGTCAGCGTGTAGACAGTTTTCGAAAGCAACTCATGGTAGAGGTACAGCACGTCTAGTATAACTTTGACACGCGACTCATGTCGCGCGAGATAGCATCATCCGTCACTATCTCATAGAACTGTACAGATAGAGACAGCGATATATCTCGCGCGAGAAAGAGTCGCGTGTCAAAGTTATGCTAGCCGTGCTTATTATAGTCTCCTATTCGTCAAATTAAAAATAAATACTATAAATTTAATAAAGTTTAGATTACTTATAATAATATGTTGTCATTATAAATTAAACTCCTTTGTCAGATTTCTTCTACGAGAGAAATACTTATGGTAAAAATGTACTCTTCTCAAACATGCAATGAAATTTCGTCATAACATGCGCTATAACAGGCCTCGAAGTATCATGTTTCGAGCGAAACAACTCAAGAGACCTGTAAAGGAATTTCATATAAAATTGGAGGCCTAAGGCTTACTACCTGGTATTTTTTAACATGTGTGTGTTCATGAACAGGCTAAACAGCTGAATCATATTTTTTTGAGTGGTGTATTTTTTATTTCATTGCATATGTTTGAGAAAAGCACTAACATGCCTAGCCGTGAAAAGAGCTCGCCAGCTTCGTATCACTATCCAACTCCGTCTCACCCAGCAAGCCCTTATTTCCCGGCATCTGCAGTAATGTACTATAACATAAAAGATCGCATTTCAAATCCGCGTTCCTTTATATTCAATCTATCGCAAAATAAGTGCTGTAATCGTCTCCAATCCGACTCAAACGAGATTTCGTCGCGTTTATTTCAAAGTCAGATGATTCGTAAAAGCTCTCCCGCAAATGGATTGTAACAGATTAAAAATGTTCGGCTAACCCCCTCCCCCCGCCCCCATCCCTTCGTTAACCGACGCACCGCCTTATTATGCTTTCTTCAAGTTTCAAATCAAAGTCCGGAACTTCTTAAGTTAGCAAAAACGTTTTACGGTGATTGTGTTTTCGCCGCACTGCCTGTTTAGGCAGTCAATGGACATAATTATAACACTTTATACTCTCGCGGTTTGAAGTTGAACACATAATTAAAACTTATTGCTTATACTTTCATGCAATGAAGGTAAATCAAAATATCGCGATAGACCCGGTTCAATAAGTTTTAATTTTGGAGTCAATGGTCATTTTTAGGGTTACAACGATGAAGAAATAATTATGATGATGAAATAATGATGAATGATGAAAAAATAATAAAAAATAATAATGATGAAGGTATCTTGAAGCTACCTTCATTATTATTATTTCTTAATAATGTCGTAATGAAGTGCACCCCTTCACGAAAATGCCCTAAATTCAGATTCCCAACATAAAGACGATGTTGTAGTACCTAATGATTGTAACTACGCAACAAGTAGGTAGTGGTTTTTATAATTTTGGAAACTTTCATTTGTATATATCCTATCCTTGGATCCTATTAGGTAATTCTAAAATGAAATATTTAAATATGGTAATGATACTTTTGTAGTTATTAGTGTTAGTAAAACAGTAATGGTCACAGTCTTTTTTTTATCACAATTAATGATGTTACTTAATAGTCTTTATTAAGCTCGTTGCGTCATGTATTGATATACTTTATAAGCTAGACGAACCATATTCAACCATTATCCTGAAGACTTCTTTACAGTCAACATCTCTATTCGGTATGTAAGACTACGAGAACAGTTTGATAAGTACTAGTGTTTATAAAAAAGCCTTCCACGCTGCATCTTCTGGTCCACGATCCCTCAAGAACTTTTTTGCCCCATCGGCCATCGGTTCTCCGTATGCTATACGCTTCATGATTAATTTTCATAATTTGGCCTGAACACATATATTTAGAGAGATATATTTAGCAGACCCCGTAGGCAATGGCAGGATGACTTGGACTAATTTTTGAAGGACTGGCCAGATACAGCTCTAAACCGCGGCAGATGGTAAGGAGGGGAGAGGCCTTTGCCCAGCAGTAGGGACATAATAGGCTCATAATATAAATATAAATATACATATATTGAATCTTTTTTTTCCTCTGGACAGATTCAAAATGCGTCAGCTGTAATCTTCGGTCTATTCTGCCTGCTCGCGGGCGCCATGGCCGACAATTTGGACGACACATTAAACTGTAGAGATCAGTACCTGAACAATCATACCTCGTGGACGGAGCTGGCGAACTGTGTCTACGACCGTGGACCGTGCAGTCCATTCAATCAGATGGTATAAGGTACGTGGAGTCGGACCACAATAAACTTTCCCAGTAAATGAACTATCATCCTCCTAGCCTTTGTCCCATATCTTTGTAGAGAGTGAATTCTCAATCGGGGTCGGCTATACCTAAATCCCAAGATGTGGCGTAGGCACTAGTTTTTACGCAAGCGACTGCCATCTGACCTTCCAACCCAGAGGGGAAACTAGGCCTTATTGGGCTTAGGTGGTTTCCTCACGATGTTTTCCTTCACCGAAAAGCGAGTGGTAAATATCAAATGACATTCCGTACATAAGTTCCGAAAAACTCATTGGTACGGGCCGGGCTCGAACCCGCGACCTCCGGATTGAAAGTCACATGCCCTAACCACTAGGCTACCACCGCTTCCAGTAAATGAACTGTCAAAGACATAAAAACTAAGTATGGCAATACTAACCAAAGAGGAGTAACCAGCAATCTTAGTACTTGCATATTTTTATTTCACATTTACTCATACAAACTTTTATCTTGTAGTCTCTTATTAGAAGTTAGAGTCCTTAGAGTAAAAATATCAATAAGCGCTAAAGTTAGTGTTTCTGAATAACAGTATGTAAATTCACTAAATACCTACAACGCGTAGCTCCTCCAAAATATATTTTATAAAACTTTTGTAAATATTTTTATAAGTACAATACTGATCAAAGCATAACTTACCAAGATGTTTTTAACCCCCGACGAAAAAAAGAGGGGTGTTTAGCTTCAGTGTTAGTTTTTAGCCTCGGTTTGGAAATTTATGAAATATTGTAACAAACTTATAAAGGTAACGTTGAAAAATAATTTTGAAGAATATGTTTTTTTTAATCCTCAATGAATTTTTATTTACCCAAAATTATTCTCGTTGAAGTTGAAGTGTGATCTATACTATTAGAAAATTGTAAGAGTGAAACATCATCTGTTCACTGAAGAAATGAAAAAAATAAATAATCCGTTTGTAGCGATTGAAATTGAAGAATAAATATTTTGTTACAAATATTATTGTATGAAGGTGCACATGCGAGCTAGGGGGCTGTGTTATAAACATTATTGGTGGCTGTTGGTATTGATAGTATATTGTGTGATAAGAGTGGTAAGAAGGGGATTACTAACGAAGGTATATTCGAAGCCCGATGAAGCGGAGGGTTTTTAATGGCCTGAGTTTGCAATCCTCTTACTGCTCATCATACACAGAATATTTTTCATCACATTTGGGAGGAAATAAAAAATACAAAAGACAAAAATAAACATTAAACGACTGTCAACCAACATTTACTGTTTTTTTTTGTATCGGCCATCAGTTTAAAACAGAAAACCAATAATAGAATCTTACAATCTGACATTAAACAAATACAAATTAACAATATAATGCAGTAAAATTTAACACCATCAATACATAGTATAAAACTGTCGTTTTATGAATCGATCTAGAAAATCGGTCCCATAAAATTGTTGGTGATGATTTTTGATGATAAAATCCACGAGGATACGAAAAAACTCTTCAAAAATGTTGTAAGCTATGAAGGTTTCGTTTTTTTTTTTATATTAACTCGTCCAGTAAAAAAATACGATTTATTTTCGTTGCAGTCGGTTATTTGATGAGAAAAACTGGTTGTTTTTTTGCCAGTTCGATAATGGCCTGATCTGTTTTATCCATTATCGCTAATACTACTACTTTAATGCACAACTTTCCTACCCGCTGAGAGGACATGTGAGATATATTGACGTCAAAGCAGGCACTTATCCCCCGAGGCCAAACAAGATGTCTTAAGACCTTGATCAGACTTTAATTGCGACACAAATATAATTGTACTAATGAATAATGCAACAATAATGAACTTTTCTCCAACTTGCTTGGAAATGTTCCCATTAATGTTGTAAAACTGGACCACGAAATCGTTCGTTATTATTACAAGGCGTTAATACAAATTAAAAAGAAAAAATATTATTGGCCTTAGCCGGGAAATCAATATTATTTAAATAAGACGATTAAGTAAAAAACACACCTTCCGTTTATGACGTCTCATACTAATGAAGGTACTCTTAATTTGGCCGGTTACTGCATTTTTACTTTTAATTTTTTCAAAGACTTTGATAATTCACCATACAGCCAATTGTCCACTAAATTTCAAAAATAAAAACTAGTATAAACTTTTTAATTGTTCTCTGCGTTTAGTTCTTGCACTGAACACAACTGCTCTGCTACTGTCAATGTATTTTAAATGTCGACACACTTCGAATAACGGACAAACAATTTAAATAATAATCTTATATGCGGTTAATTTATTTTCTTGATTCTTAGTTATTTATTAGAGATATCTCACGAAAGTTTTAATTTTAATAATATGATGGTATTTAATGAGTGAGTTGAAAATTAATGAGTGTACCAAACGTAAACAAATAAAAAATAAAACAGAAATGATTGTGTCCAAATCAATGTAAAAGTTATTTTGAACTTATGATCTTCTCCGAATGATAAAATATGGTATGGTTTCTAAAAAAAAACAGTCTGTTTAGAAGTTGTTAATTTAACAAAAATGTATAATTACCTATGTGCATATTTTTTGTTATTGTTTTTTCATATATGTATATTTAATTCTTATTCATATATTTTGTTTTAAATCAAACATATGATTCGGACCCGAAATTTTATTCCTATTCCTAAAAAAAATAAGTACCAATTGAACTTCATGGTTCTGATATATTAAATTAAAATGTAGATTGGTGATTATTTCCAAGCATATTTGGAGAAAAGCACTATACAAGCCTCGGCGGGAATGTCCGTTCGCAGATTCGTATTATTGAAGGACTCGGCTGCGCCTCGTCCTTCAAAATCATACTCATCCATGAACTGACTTTTCCCGGCCTCGGCAGTAATATACTATTATTCTGCAAGTAGGCCACAAGGGCACTTTTACAGTTCAGTTCATATTTTGTTCAGTCACAATGTACATTGTATGTGAATATAATATCAAACATAAAAATAATAATAAAATCTAAAACATACTTAACACTAAAACACTGCAAAAAAGTATGGTAATCATTTGGTACCAAAAAACCTATGTAATAATTATAGGATTAATAGCAAAAAAATGTGATATGTGAAAGTATGAAAAAAATATAAAGCCCTACCGCAGCTAATGCAATGCAAGCTGCTAATATATTTTTACAAAAGAAACACTGCACAGGGGAACCTATTGAGTTATTAGACGGATTTAAACTGGTACCAGCTTACTATTATCTCGCCAGGGGGATAGGGGAAGAAAGTAAAAAAGCATAAGATTAAATCTTCCAACTTTTTAAATTTAGCTCTCACTTGACATTAGTAATGCACTTAAACAAAAATCAAAACTTACAAATTTGCTAAGGTGAAAACGCTTTATTTTAGTGGACTAACACGAAATTTGGAAACAAACCTGTCGATGTCGGTGTTATTTCCCTGATTACCATAAACTGGCCGTCCCTGCCTGAAGGGGAGGGTGATAGTTCCTGCAAATTGCTTGTTATTTCGTCGTTTGATCGTGATTGAAAGAAGAAATCCTTTTTTGGTGCGTTTCTGGCGAAAGATCAACTCGGCTTTCGTGATTTGTTTGTTTCTTCACTCCTTATTCGTCACATTGCAATTTTAAAGCCACAAGGATTTAACGTCTAATAATAGTTTATGTAACTGTTACATAATAAGAGGCATATGAGTGGTTTTAAGAAACGAGTCGAAGGCGAGGTTCGTAATTACGATCACAGGAGTTTTTAAGGCCTTTATGTACAGTTGCATAGACCATGTTCTTCATCATATCATTTTCTTTTATGTAGATAATTATGAAGTACTCAGTACTACTCTAACATCCGCGGAGCGCAGGAATGAATGAGGCGTCGACACAAAATATAATCATCAAATAACGTAATACTAGACCGTAAGCTATATCTGAACTTGTTATAGCAATTTAACAATAGGTATGGTTGTAGATCATTACCTGTCACTGTGGTTTATCACGTGTAGGAGTAACATTACAGTATCTTGTCGGTCGTTCCTTTATTTTGGTTGATATCAAATATACGTTGGTATTCTATCATTTGATAATAGGTATGTCTGTTACGGCACTATATTATTGCTATTCATTTAAGTGTATTTTCACTTAAAGTGTCAAAATTAATTTCGTCCGAAAGAGATTAAAGTAATGATAGCAACAAGTGTGATAAAATTACTGCAACATGATAATAAAGATTAAATTACATTGGTCACGGTGAAATTTGTGGAACCTGAACACACGGTGATTGAAATGCAAAGCTTTTTGCATTTTCTAGTTTTTACTATTATGTATTTTTAAATACTGGGCTGTTGGTAATCTTGGAAATAGAAAGCTACGTGGCTTTTTACCTTTTCATACAACCTAACATTTTCTTCAGTCTATACGAATGGTAAGGTCTATTATTTTCGGTTCGTCGCACATCAAAGCTATAAAATTGACTTCGCGACGACTTCCTCACATAATTACAGACGAAACCTTTGAGGTAAAACCTAGATACGCTATGTTGGCACTTAGTTTGTATACGGCGTCAGAGAAGCCAGATGCAAACTTAAAGCAACCGGATGATTTATTTATTTATTCAAATTAGTTACACAGTATTACAGTATAAACCAAGGCACTGTGAACTACAAAATTTCATTTTAGAAAAGCTTAAATCTGATCTGATAGCGGATAGCTCCTCATTATCATGTAAATATATCGCTTTCTGCATGCATATCACGGCCACGACTATCTTAGTGGAAAAGTCATCCGTCTCGCACTGTAGGTAAAAATAATAATCACTGACTAAGAGTGAGCTGATATATGGATCCTTCCTATCCTATAATATATATTATATAACCTACGGCACCCAAACTTGGTCATTAACGGAAGCTCAGAGGTCCCGACTCAAGGTTTGCCAGCGAGCGATGGAGCGCACTGAACTGCGCTCCAAAACGGGTATCGCAGATGTGGGTGTCAAGGCCGCTAAGCTCAAGTGGAACTAAGTAGGACACGTCTGCCGAATGCATCCGGAACATTGGGCCAAACTATACACTGAGTGGATACCGCAGGATGGCTACTAAAGCAGAGGCAGGCCAAAAAGGAGAGCGGAATGACGTAGGCATTGGAGAACATTTGGCAGGAACTTGCTTTTCAGCAAGATGACTGGCGAGAAAGAGGGGAGGACTTTGCCTAGCAGTAGGAAGCACATTCAGACTAAAGAAAAAAAAAGTGTGGGCTGGACTTGTTATTACTCTGTCGGATTATCTATCTATGTTGGCTTTACTTCCGAAACCAGTACCAGTTTGAATTGATTCAGATATTAGAAAGAAAGGTTTTATTTCGATTTGTGTATTAAATCGAGCACAACGGGCCGGTTGGCCAATTTTTAATACAAGAATAAAATTACTCTAGTATCTCGGTTTGCTTCCTTTTATATTTCAGGCTAATGGAATATTTAAGCGGTCTCGCATTGTGTTTTGATTGAGGAGGGCTAGCTTTTGTGGCACGCGCGCGTCTCGTCACGTCACGCTGGCAAAATGCTTGGTACACATTTTTCGAAGACTTTAAATTATATTTTTGTTCGATATTCCGCGCTGTAAGGATCTACAACACAACGACAATTTGACAGTTCTTAATAATAGTGGCTGAATGATTTGCCTTCGAAACTTAATAAAAAAACGATGGTTGACACATGCCAATGTCAAAATTTCAATGGTTTGACACTGACGATACCAACCATCAACATTTTTTAAATCAAGTTTCGAATGGGGCTTCTAAACGGGCTATATTTTACTGCAATTTGTGGCCGGCAACTATGGCCGTCCTCTTTGACACCCTACGTTAGAGCAAGATGCAAATAATGGCCGGCCACAAATTGCAGCAAAACATGGCCCGTTTAGAAGCCCCTTTATCGTCAGCCACTATTATTGAGAACCTGACAAAAAGAAAATTGAAAAAAAACAACATTTCGAAAGCATGGTATATTAGAAATGAGAAAAAAAACCTGCAGTTCGTAGCTATACAGCAAGGACGATTGAAAAAAATGTAAGTCTTCTAAAAATGTGTACCATGCCTATTGGAAAGGCGTCACAGCAGACAATCACTGTCTGTTTGTTTTCAATAAAACTTCCATCTGTCAGACACGGGATAAACAGAATCTACGGTACTTTGAAAAAGGGAGTTTCCAACCTTGTTGCTTTGATAAAAAGGTTTGAGGGGTTGTATTCGGATGTTTGTGGACCCTTGTCGTGTTGCTTGTTTCGAATAACAAAGACTCGGCACGCGACCCCCAGGACCTCAGTACACACGCAAAACGGCTGGAGAATTTGAATGAGAACATCTTTATTATATGCTGATTAAATTTTCAACTGTCGTCGAAATAGGGTCTTGAGAGAATACGGGTTTTCCTTTTTTTCGTTAAAATTTTCTAGCTACTACGGCAATTTGGCTGTAACTGTAGTAGTTTTTTTTAAGTGTAGAAGTCTCAAAATACTTTAATTAACCCCCGACGAAAAAAGAGGGGTGTTATAAGTTTAACATGTGTATCTGTGTATCTGTGTGTCTGTCTGTGGCATCGTAGCGCCCAAGCGGATGGACCAATTTAAGTGCGGTTTTTTTAATCGAAACACTCTTCCGTCGAGATGGTTCTTGGCTATGTTTGGTGGAAGTAGGACCAGTAGTTTCCAAGATATTCAGCTTTAATTGGAACAAGTGACAAGATCTCAGCCAATATTGAAGCCAAGGATTCCAAATTTTGGTTAAATGTTAAGTATTATTAGCATTTTCTATATCACTCACTAAATGAGGATCTCATGATGTCCAGGTAGTTGTTAATGGTTCTCAGCCAATATTGAAGCCAAGGATTTCAAATTTTGGTTAAATGTTAAGTATTATTAGCATTTTCTATATCACTCACCAAATGAGGATCTCATGATGACCAGGTAGTTGTTAATGGATCTCAACCAATATTGAAGCCAAGGATTTCAAATTTTGGTAAAATTTTAAGTATTATTAGCATTTTCTATATCACTCACCAAATGAGGATCTCATGATGACCAGGTAGTTGTTAATGGATCTCAACCAATATTGAAGCCAAGGATTTCAAATTTTGGTTAAATATTAAGTATTATTAGCATTTTCTATATCAGTTACTAAATTAAGGTCTTATGATGATCAGCTAGTTGTTAATGGATCTCAGCCAATATTGAAGCCAATAATTCCAAACGCTGGATAAATGTTGTTTTATTTGCATTTTCCTTATCAATCACTAAGTGAAGATCTCATGATAATCATCCAGCAGGGCTGGACTAAGCGGGCCAGAGCCCCTAAGGCACTTGGCATTTGGGGGCCTTATGGTTTGTTGCCCTTCCCTATAAGGAGAACATAAATTTTCCGTCCTAAACAGAATACAGAAACGATACAATACGCTGCAAATTGTGCATGATCTGGATATCTACTCTGACAGTATCGGTTGCTGGAGGCGTAGACTGCTTTCGCAAGCTAGTGGCACGTAATAGTTCCTTTTCTATTTTTATTTTTATTTTATTGTAAGGATCGATTTTTCTCTCTGTAATTAGTTACTTTAGATTAAGTTAAGTATTTATGTACCTTATTGCCAACCTGTCCAATATTTGTAAAAATGCTGTTGCACACCTGTCATTGAGGTGCGGGCTAGAAGTGCTCCTAGTGTTTAGTGATAATTTTTACATGTAAAGCCTTGTACTTTGTTGGTGTGTCGAATAAATAATAATAATAATAACATTATTATGGTACAAGTCCTGCGTCTGGGACTGGGTCCCTAGACTAGCTGGGCCCCTAGGCCCGGGCCTTGTGGGCCTAGGGGTAAATACGGCCCTGCCACCTAGTTGTGAAAGGATCTAAGCCAAGAATTTCAAATGTTGGTTAAATGTTAAGTTTTATTAGCGTAATCAAAAATTTCATAAAATTTTGACAGTACAATAATTTGGTACCATGCAGCTGAAGATGGCCGTAGGAACTCCTTAACAGCACAGAATAAACCCATGGTGTTTGGGCTCGTCTGATTGTTCTTGATGAGCAATTAACGTTTGTGTAAGAAAGTACAGTCGATATTAAACCGAGTCTCACAAAAACTTTTTTAATGTCTGTCACAATACTGGGTCACTGTTTCTAAGTTTTGCAATTCTGCTAAAGCTGAATTGTCATTAGGACTATTGAACAGGTTCTTTTGATTGAGGTCACAAATTTAATAGCAACACCTTGCAAGATTTTAACGCGACTAAAGGACACGTAAGCTTTGGCAAAAGTACTCGCATAAGTGAATAACAGCTTTTTAGGATTCTGTAGTCAACAAGGAACCCTTATAGTTTCACCATGTCCGTCCGTCCGTCTGTCTACGGCTTAGCAGAGACATAGTGGTAGAATAAATTTTTTAAAACGATTTTTTTGTGTACCTGTCCTACACGTAAAAAAGTGGGGATGTAATTTTAACGGTTTATCCCATGGAGTGGGTTATCGATGATTAGGTCTTTCAAAACTAAGTCAAGTTACCTAGCATCAACTACCTACAATTTTTATGGAGTTAAAGTAAGCCACCCGTAGGTACTATTTGGATCCTGTAGAATGGAAACCTGGTTCTGTTTTAGGCCATAAGTAGCAGGTTCTTCCAACTCATCCAGTGCATTTAAAGTATATATTTTGAATGTCTTGGCTAATAACTTAGCCATTTTGTCATTATAAGCAGGGGTCGGACTTTCTTTCGCACGGTAAGACTAATGGAGAGCTATGGAGCCGTTATTAACATTAAAATACTATTCATACTCATACTCATAAGTGTATTTCATTCGCAATTTTAATTTTATAGTCCCGGACAAAGTCAGAAGAATACATATACAAAGGCCTCATTTGTGTAGGCATTGTTTTTTTTTGCCACCATAAAATACGTAAATATTTGCAACTTTATCCATGTTTTCTGGAGTAAATTGGGTTCTATATTGATTGAATATCCATTTATGACTAGAAAGTGCATGATATTGACAATAAATTGAGTTAAATTAGGACTTTGAAAATATTATAAAAAAATATTTTATTTATAATTTTAGTTATTTAATGCTTGGGAATGTTAACCATAATAACCATAAAGGCAGTTTGGAATGAAATAGATGAATGAGTATGAGTATGAGTATGAATTGTATTTTAATGTTAATAACGGCTCCATAGTTCTCCATTAGTCTTACCGTGCGAAAGAAAGTCCGACCCCTGATTATAAGCATTTAACTAATGTGACTTTAACGATCTTTTCCCAGAATGTTGCTAAAGGCTAATTTCAATCTTAGAGAAGACGGCTTTCGTTACCACTGGCTTGGGATCCTGTTGTCGTACATATAGTCAAGGATCAAGCTCAAGGAAAGACTGGAAACTATGGACCTTAAACGGTGTAAAACCAAAAAAGTGTTAAATGTAGAAAATTCCGGGAAAAAACTTCTGTTTGTTAAAAAAATATTAAATAAAAATAAAATTTAAAATTTAAAAAACCCCCGACATGACAACCTGTAAAAAGAAAGAAATAAAATCTACGAAATGTGCCTTTACAATGAACAGTAGAAAAAGAATTCAAGCTTCGTTGCGTCGGGGGACCGCTAAGTAAATGAAATGCAATGTACTTAAAATCGTAAAGTGGGAAGCCCCAAATAAATGCATACTTACAATTTCGCGTTGAAAAATATATATCATTTCACTTAGGTTAGGTACTTAGCGGTCCCCCGAACGCAACGACGCTTGTATTCTTTTTCTACTGTTCATTGTAAAGGCACATTTCGTAGATTTTATTTCTTTCTTTTTACAGGTTGTCATGTCGGGGGTTTTTTAAATTTTAAATTTTATTTTTAGGTACTTTCAACGACTTCAAAAATCGAACTGACTTAGTTCATCGGGGATTTTTCGAAAACAGCTGGACCGATTTGGAAAATACTTTTTTTCATAGTAGGTACTATATAGTCGTATATCATAATAAAATTCGTTTCATTGACGTCTGTTATTTTTTTGTTTAAAAGTGTTTAATACTGAATTAATTGAATACCAACTAACTCAACCATAGTACTCACACGTTGAATTTCTTGTTGCCTGTTTACTACGGATCTTTTATTTAAGTAACATATTTCCTGTTTTGCTAATGTAGAATTAAATATTGCCAAATTTGTAGAAAACAATAGTACTGAAAGCCTGGCAATTCAGTAGCAAATGCCACCAGCATCTTACGTAGGTTCTAGGTCACAGTATTAGATTTAGATATCTAGTTTTAGCACAGAATACATAATACTACGTACAGAATGGACACGCAGCATACCGAGTAACCTCACAGATTGTTAGAAAATTGTCGGATACTTAGATGGCGTGTTGTCACCGTAACAACAATTAAAATAATTTTGAGATGGGTATGTACTGGGCATTGGTGATGGTGATAATGATGATGATGCTAGTGGTGATGGTGACGATAGTTAAGATGATGATGACGGTGATGCTAGTGTACACTTAACTAGATTAGGTTAATGTTTTTTCTTCTTCAAGTTCAAGTTTTGTTAACATTATATTTTATTGTTATTAGCAGAGATCGTAAAATGCAAGCAAAATCGATTAAAATGACTTATGAAAACCAGTCACGGTCCTAGCACTTCAATTTTGCTCGCATTTTACGAACTCTGATTAAATGTACAACAAAATATCACCAGTTGTTGTCAATAGAGACTATAGACAATATCAAATCAAGTTCCGTAAACAAAAGATTGTGAAAATTAGACAACGGTCGCATTTTGTCGGGCGCAATCACTCTCGCTGAAAAGGGAACTTTATACAGTCCATTAGACGGTTGTTCCGTAACATGGGAGGGAAACACGCTTTTATTTGATAACGGCGGGAGGTTCGTTTGACTCTCATTTCCTCGTACTTAACTCTATACGACGGTTGGTGTGAATGTTTTAAGTCAGTTGTTTGTTTCTGAACATATTTGTGTACAATATAATGCAATTTATCGCGTCGCAACGAAACTTTGCGTGTATATGTAACAATTCAATCATTTGGTATTTTAAAGCTGAGCTGATAATTAAACTCTCTCATTTAATTGGTATTTATTTATGATTAATTTTGTGTATGAAACTGTTTTTATTGGGACTAATTACACTTACACTGCTCTAAAATTCAGAAATGACAGTTAAAGTTTGACATTCGGAGCACAGAAAATGCTCCATACAATTTACAATTATTGTTTTGTTGAATTACAGGGATTCTGAAAACAATTTTAAATTTTCTTTTTATATAAAAAAATTAATATGCGTAGTAAAACTACCAAATTATAGTCCAATCACCCAACTATACTCCAAAACCAAACTCATGACTATCAAGATCCATATTCCACCAGCGGACAAATAAAAATTTGCCGAATCGTTACAAATGTGAAACGAAAATTAGGGTTTCAGATAAGTTACCGTAGTTAGGGTTCTGTACCGAAAGGGTAAAAACGGGACCCTATTACTGAGTCTTCGCTGTCCGTCCGTCCGTCGGTCTGTCACCAGGCTGTACCTCAAGAACGGTGATAGCTAAACAGTTGAAATTTTCACAGATGATGTATTTCTATTGCAGCTATAACAACAAATACTAAAAATAAAATAAATATTTAAGGGGGGCTCACAAACTTACAGATAATGGTACGGAACCCTTCGTGCGCGAGTCCCACTCGCACTTGGCTGATATTTTTTTTTAGGTAATTTGGACCATAGTCGATTTTACTGGACTGAATTTGGGTAGCTTTACGGTAAATTTGAAGTCTCCTTTTCACTTTAATAATTTTTCTTAATTTCATGATATAATTGTGCTTTTTATAACTACAGTATGTAGTAGAATTTCATCAGTCATCAACACGGGATTTTAGGAGCATAGAGTGATTTGACACCAGGCCGACAGGTAGGCGTCATAATCATTCGTGCACCCAAAACCACGGGATGTAGTCATCATCCCTATTCCTTTCAAAATTTAGGCTTTCTCCCACCTTAAGTCAGACTGACTCGTTCACACAGTTCACGACGCAGTCCATGCGGCCAGTGCGCCCGCATCAACCACCCCAAATCACTGCTGTGGCGCTGAGATAATCCCATTAGCGGGTTATACTCTCACACAAAGTCCGACTACTGCTAGTGAAGGCTAACCAGCCCTGATACAGTTCAAGGCATGTTTTTAAAAAAAACGGTGTGAGGCAGGAGGAAGTTTCTAGAGAAACGCATATTTCAAGTCATGTCTAGACAAAATGCATCGTCCATCAAGATAACAATATAATATTTATAGGTATGTACTTATATTACAGTTTATGGTACATTTTTTATGTAATTAATTTATTCTCGTTCTATTACTTTTCATTGGCTTTAAGATATATAAGCGGGACGAGCCATGATTTCTCACTTATCTGCAGTGTTTTGTACAATCAACACATAAGATCGGTATGTGATTTTCTTAGTTACATTTTTATTCTTATTACTGATTTCCACGTATTTATTTTCATTTCAGAGCATGTCGGGTCATGTCTCGTATAACGTTCCGTAAACGTTATTACAAGATTATCATTAGAGTCAGACTACGCCAACTCTTCCAAGCAAAAACTGCCAAACCATACAAACTGACTCACTTTGTATGGTTTGACGGTTCATTTTCTTTGAAGAGTTACCGTTGGTATTACTCTACAAGTTTTTTTAGTTCATTCATGGAAGACGTTTGTTTTGCGTCCACCGACACCTCTGCTTCTATTTTTGTTATGCTCAGTAAACTGTTTTTTTTTTTTATGTGCTAGGGGCTCCGCTTCCCTTACTTACTTCCCCCTTCTCTTACACCCTTCTCATTTGAGTTTATAGAATCAGAAAACAAGCTATCTTGTTTCTATTTTTCTTGCTGTACATCTCACTTTTTTCGTTTTTGGATATTTTAGGTAGGTAGGTTTTTCTACTCAGAATCACGCGCTTTTTCGATCTAATTTGGAAAAAAATATGTTGAGAAAGCTCGTGATGCTGAGTAGAAAATACCTAAAATATCCAAAATCTAAAATAAATTTGGGTGTTCGAAAAAATTGCCTAATTATTTCGTGTTTTCCTGATAGATTCAAAATGCGTCTTTTCATCGTCCTGTGTTGCCTCGCACTCGCCTTAGCCGACGAGTCCGCTGATTACGACAGAGTACTGAACGCCCTCGATGACTGCTTGAAGGACGACACGAAGTGGAATGCACTGTGTGATTGCGTAAAGGATCGCAAGCCCTGCAGTGAACTGGATCAGCTTATAAAAGGTACGTTAGGGCGATTACTTGAGTGTTTTAATCGTCGCATCAAGGCTACTTATTTGTTCAAAAATGCCGATTGTTTTAGTAATTTTTCTCTATGATCAAACGTGTTTCTTAACATAAATTATCAGTGTACTGTATCACTACCTAGAAGAAGGCCATATTGGTATATATTTGAAACCTACAGCTTGAACTTATCATTGATAATATTTCAAAATCAAAATCAAAGTATTTTATTTGTGAACAATAACATAACATTATTCAGTTATGTTGGATGGTAAACATTTATTAAGGTCCAACTATGTTCTACCCTATCAAGGGTGTACAACATTGTTTGGTTGTACCTTCATTGCATATATATCATTATTTGGCTGAATATACGAGTATATCTTATAATTAATTATAATAATAATAATAATAAAACCGCAGTGCAGCTTGTGGCGAGCTGTTGGGGAGTGACGACCCCACGGACCCGAGATCTCCAGAGAGTCGGTCAGGGTCCTCGTCTCCGGTGTGCCTTCATCGGCCGGAGTGGAAACCCAAGAGGACCCGTAGGACTCTCAGCTCTGGCTTGCCTTCATTGGCCGTCCAGAGAGGAGCGTTAGAGCTATATGCTCCAGGGGTGGAAGTGTTAAAGGCATCACGCCGCGAGTAACTTCGGAGAAAGCGCTGCACACCTCTCGACACCCCTGAGCCCTCACGCTCGTGTTGCTTCCGGTCGTCTGCACGATGGCATTACGGGGCCCACCTAGTGAGGGGCGAGTCACCACCCGCCAGAGGTAACAGTCGCATAGATGGTTACGGCGGGTGACATTTTTCTACTGCAATAGCCCAAATAAATAGTCCATCCAAACTTCACTTTAATAACCCGGTTTCTTTTCCATATCAATGCAATAGTTCAATTACCTGCTGGGACCGGTTCATGGATGTATCATCTTATTGATATGATCAGGAACGGGTCCCAGCAGGGCAACAGCCACAGCAAATTTCTCCAAGGGGCCTCTACGTGTTGGATCCATATCCCCACGCAAGCCTTCCAAAAGACCGGGACGTATGAGCCCGAGACTCAAAAAATGAGAAACACATAATAATAATAATAATAATAATTTATTTGTTCAATAAAACCTTAGCATATTACAGTAATTATGATTATTATCATCTAAATACTCATTGGCCGAATTATACGCTTTGTCTTTTAAATACTTTCTAATTTTATTTAAAAAAAAACTACTTGAAAATGAAAAAAAAAACACCCAGTAAACTGTTTTTTTTTTCAACTTATTTTCGACTGCACGCAATTAAAGCATGAAATAGCTATGATACTTTCTAGAACTCTGGGTAAACTATTATTGACTTTAAAAAGTTGGTTGACAATATCAATATATTTGTCATAATATGAAAGAAAAAATTAAAATAAATAAGCCGTATAATTCGTATGATATGAGGCGCCATTTTCGGTTCAACGCTCAAATGATCACCATTATATACTTTCACGAACAGTACGCCAAGTAAATTTATATTAGCAAATTTGATTATTTTATTTTAGCAAAACTGTCGCTCCGTTGACAGCCGAACATTTTCTCATAGTATCTTTTTCATCATCGTCCTTATCTTTATCCGATATACATCCACTGCTAGACAAACGCCTTTCCCAAAGTTCTCCACAACGATCGGCCTTGCGCCGCTTTCATCCAATGTTTATCCACGATCCTAACGAGGTCGTCGGTCAACCTGGTTGGGGGCCTTCCATGCTGCGTTTTACGGTCCGTGGTCGCCACTCAAGAAACTTTCCGCCCCAACGGCCGTCGGAGTTAAAATCCTTTGTGCTGTTTTTGGCAAGAACTTTTTTTATATGATTTTTTCTCCGCGGTATGAAATTTTCAATATTGCTCCTATAATTCCACAATATAATAACTTGTAAATCAGTGCTTACCCGCTATACTTGCTTGCATTTAATGTATTAAAATCACATAATTTCAGGAATGCATGAAAAAATATACGCAAGTACGAGTAGGTAACGGGTAAGCACTAACTGACTAGCACGTTTTTATGTATGTATGTATGTAAACGCTTTATTGTACACAACAACTGGTTATAAATACATTGATAACAAATGAAATATGTACAAAGGCGAACTTATCCCTATTAGGGATCTCTTCCAGTTAACCTTTGAGCAATTGAAGGAATGGGTATTATATCGCGGATTAGCAAAGCAATATTATTGTTAAATACGAAATGGGTTTACTCACGTCGTAAAAGTCGAATATCGCTCGAAATGTTTCGAATCGGTTGGGAAACATCTATATATTTTTAAGTCTGAGACTTTTAAATAAAACAAAAAAAAGTTTATTAACAGTGGCAAGACTTTAATAGGTTCATGGTTTTTACAAATTTAGTTGATATCACTGTAATGTAATTGAAAATATAAAGACCCGTGTCACCTGCACTAGGCTACGCCTGTCTCGCAGGATGGCACTTTGTGATGAGTGCCCATCAATTTTATTGCTAGGCGCTAAGGAATTTTATTTATTTACAAAAATTTCAACGGATTATATCACGTATATTCATTATTTGAGCCTCCCTCACGCTTCAGTAGCTTGCTCTCCTGTTACCGTTGTCAAAGTCTTACCGTTTAAATTGTTTTATTTAAATGTGTAATGGTCGCGGAAACGGATGAAAATAAAATATTACTTTTTTTTCCAGATACAACGGATAAGATTAACGCCTCTAACTGTGGAAAGTGTTCCCCTGAGCAGAAGACTAAATTCCAGTACTACAGAAACCAACTGTTGGCCAAACATCCACAGGACCATGCAGACTATATTAAATATAAGAAATTGCAGCCTGATGCATTTTTTGCCAGGAGTTCTTAGATTGAACCTGAAATCTTTGAAGATTACTGATGTATTGCTATTTAGCTTCTTGATGGATTGAAATTAAATAAGCGTCGTAGATTGCATAGATTTATTGACTTTTATTATTTTGTATCCATTTGTCATACTTTTTAGGGTTCCGTAGACAACTAGGAACCCTTATAGTTTCGCCATGTCCGTCTGTCCGTCTGTCCCTTGCTCCGCGGCTTAGCCGTGGCTTAGCCCCGTGATCATTCACACTACTAGAAAGCTGAAATTGGGTATGAGTATGTGTATGTACGAGTATCACGCCGACAAAACGGTAAATAAAAAGTAAAAAAAAAACTTTTTTCGGGTTTAAAGTGGGGGTGATTTTTTTTCGTTCCAACACTTGTGTGTGGGGTAACGTTGTATAGGTCTTTTAAAAATAATAGGGTCTCCAATCATTATTTTTGATAGTCAGCAGGTTTGTAAATATTCGCTCCGGAAATGCAAAAAATAGTGCCCCCCTCTAACTTTTCAACCATGGGTCAAAAAATTATGAAAAAATTCATAGAAATGAAAACTTATAAGTTCTTCCAATGAAAACTGTATTGAATAAAATCGGTCGAGCCGTTATAGAGTTATCGCAAAATTTCATCATTTTCTTTAGTGCTGCGCGGTGTTATACCTTATACTTTGAACGTTACACATATTTAATTATTGTATTAAGCGGTTTACACTCACGTGAAATTGTCAGGAACGGCCCGACATGTTTCGAACTCGTATGGACTCGCGCGCGCTCAGAGCGGAACGTCGGTCAAAGTATCAGCAGTGACGAGTTTGCCGCGGCGGTGTACGGTCAGCCGTCCCTGATGAAGGGCTCCATACGAGTTCGAAACATGTCGGGCCGTTCCTGACAATTTCACGTGAGTGTAAACCGCTTAATACAATAATTAAATATGTCTCACGAAAGTTTTAATAAAATTAATGTTACACATATTAGTTAAGTGCCATACTGCATTAAAACATTCCGCTCAACCTGGCACGTATAATCAATAACTTCCAGAAGGTAATAAGTAATTACAGCTACTTTGGCGTTTACGACCTTTTTATGAAGCTTTAATCTTTCTCGTAATTTAAACCTAGGGCTCAAAACCGCTATTTTAAGCCGGTCTATTGTGAAGGATATAAGCCTTTAATATGGCCGGGGATTTTCTCGACAGATTGATGAAGTTTTCACCAAAACCCGTTCAGCCGTTTTCACGTGATGCGCGGTCAAATAAACAGACAAACAGATAAACAGACAAAAATTGTCAAAACTGTTGGACCGTGTTCTGCTTTCGATTCTTAGTAGGGGAGAGTAACCTATATTGAACCGGCGCTTAAATTGGACCACTTCTGTATTTCTACCAAATAACACAATTTATTTACACTGGCAACAAAAAATGAAGCGACGACAGCGCCATAATCATCAGTCCACCAATTTGGTGGACTGTCGTCGCTTCATTTTTTGTAATAAATTGTGTTATTTGGTAGAAATACAGAAGTGGTCCAATTTAAGCGCCGGTTCAATATAGGTTACTCTCCCCTATCCCCTGCCAACTTTTTTTCGAATATCTTCCATGTACAGACTTTCGACCCTCCTCAGTTTTATTGTACCTTAATTGTATACCTAAATAACAGAATCTCTACGCCTCATTCTATTGCTACAAGTAACAGTCCGCACAAGTTTCTGAGTTTCTGCGGCCTCGGTCTGCGGAGTCGGTCTCCAACTGTGAGAGATAGCCGGCGAGAAAACGATAAGTTTAGTTATCGACTATCTTTTCGCAAAAACAACAAATAAAAGTTAGAGACCCGTGACAGTAAAAGATGCACATATATTTGTTGACCGCAAGGTGTTCACTCTACCGGTGAGTACTCTCTTTTCACTAGTTTGTCGCGGTGACAAGAGCTAACAAAGATAAATCTCGCTCGGGGATACTCGCTTAGCCATTCTCGCTCAGGATGCGGTCTGAGCTCACGCCAAGAGAACAACGTATGGTCGACCGCGTCTCCTGAGCGAGTGGCACGAGTAATCAGTCGTTGCAATCGAATACTCGCTTACATAACTTAGCGACTGTAGTATGCGTAGCGTGGGGGTGGTAGGTGGAACGGAAACTCGGTACTAGTTTACATAGTTTATGTAAATATTACAACACTCTATAATATCGACTCCCGTCTAACCTCATCTATATCTTAATTCTATCTTTTCTGTTAAAATACTTAAGTACTTATATATATAATTAATCTACGTGATCAACGTGTTCAAGAGAGGAAATCCCTTATCGAATAGATAGGCACTTTATCTGATTTTTATACGTCTATCTACATACGTAGTGTAGATGAGACTGTTTGCCTATCACACGACAAAACTATCGGAACTACGTACTCGCTTCTCGCCGCTCGCTAACTCATATTTATTTCGAATCACTTTTCACTCATTGCCGGCGCGGCGGTGAGACAAGCGCCTTAGGCGCGTTACCGCAGAGCTGAAAACTGGGACAGGTTTAAGTGTCCTATGCAATCTGGGTGTTTGACGAAACCTGTGGCGGATACGGGTCAAGACCAAAAAAAAGTTTACCACCTGAACTCACCCTTAACTCACTCAATTAATATGTATCAAAGTCTCCGTTGTGCGACGACAGATAACCTTCCAATAACGTACCTTAAGGTTCTATTTTAAGGTTCCTTACTGCATCGTTAATTTTTGTCGCACAATGGAACTTATTCCAATCGCTTTTATTTCCTCGCTAACTTCACCTGAATTTCATCCAACTTCCCACACATCTATCTGTGACAGGACAAAATCTGTGCTGTGGATGCTGTGGTATATATTTTGCTAAATTGTCTTTTAATTATTACAGCTTTTATTTTTTCTAACAATACACAGGATAACAATTATATTTTGAGGATGTCATGCGATCCTATTTTTTTTTGGATCAAAATGTCTATATGGGACTAATATCCTACACTTACACTGCTCTAAAATTCAGATATGACAGTTAAAGTTCGACATTCCTAGGGAGCGCAGAAAATGCTCCATACAATTGGCGTTCAAACCTTGAAGTCATCTTCGAGTAAAGCCAATGGAAAAATAACTTAATTGATATTTTGGCCGAGAAAATTAATTAACAATTATTGTTTTGTTGAATTATAGGGATTCTGAAAACAATTTTCTTTTGGAACAAAAAAAGCTAATATGTGTAGTAAAACTACCAAACTATAGTCCAATCACCCAACTATAGTTCAATAACCGAAACCCGACTATAGTCCAATCAACCAACTATAGGCCAAAGCAAAACTCATTACTATCAAGATCCATATTCCACCAGTGACTTTATACGATTTGTTTTTATTAAGTTGTTCACCTTATATACCTATTATCCGGGATAGTTGTAATATCGACGAGTAATTTTCGAGTTAATGGTCCGCAATGGTCCCAACCATTGTGGCCTGGACTAAAGTTGGTTAGTTTTAGGTACATTTGAAGTCTCCTTTTTCAGTGTCTTCACTTTTTTTTCTTAATTTCATGACATAGTTATTGAGCTTTTCGCTACAGTAAGTAGTAGAATTTCATCAGTCATCATCATACCCCCATGGTTTTTGGAGCACGGAATGATTTGACACTGCCCAGTGGGCGTCAAATAATTCGTGCACCCAAAACGACGGGGTATAATCATCATCCCTACTCATTTTACAATTTAGGCTCCTTCCAACTTAAGTCAGACTGACTCGGTTCACACAGTTCAGGACGTACGACGAATTTGGGTAGCTTTACGGTAAATTTGAAGTCTCCTTTTCACTTTAATAATTTTTCTTAATTTCATGATATAATTGTGCTTTTTATAACTACAGTATGTAGTAGAATTTCATCAGTCATCAACACGGGATTTTAGGAGCATAGAGTGATTTGACACCAGGCCGACAGGTAGGCGTCATAATCATTCGTGCACCCAAAACCACGGGATGTAGTCATCATCCCTATTCCTTTCAAAATTTAGGCTTTCTCCCACCTTAAGTCAGACTGACTCGTTCACACAGTTCACGACGCAGTCCATGCGGCCAGTGCGCCCGCGTCAACCTCCCCAAATCAATCCTGTGGCGCGGAGATAGTCCCATTAGCGGGTTATACTCCCACACAAAGTCCGACTACTGCTAGTGAGGGCTAACCAGCCCTGATACAGTTCACGTCATGTCTTAAAAAAACAGTGTGAGGCAGGAAGCAGGAAGTTTCTAGAGAAACGCATATTTCAAGTCATGTCTAGAAAAAATGCATGGTCAATGAAGATAATAATAAAATTATATTAATAGGTACTATATTAGAGTTTATGGTACGTATATTACAGTTTATGGTATGTTTTATGTAATTCATTTATTCTCGTTCTATTTCTATCATTGACTTTAAGATATATAAGCGGGACGAGCCATGATTTCTCACTTGTATGCAGTGTTTTGTACAATCAACAACTAAGTTTGGTATGTGATTTTCTTATTATACCAGGTGGGCCCTGTAACAGGAGCAATAAATTAAAACATAGATTCTACCCTTTAAACTGAACAACATTTATTAGACAACTTTTAAAAATAACTCATTTGTAATGTAAAACTGTAAAGTAAAGTTTATTCAAAGAAGCAATGTGTTGCGAAACATTTGATATTTAGTAAAGTGTAAGCTATGTCAATGCTAAGGCGATATCAATGTTGGACGGCGTACATTGAAAATGCTATTTACTTTGTTTGAAATAATGAACATATCAAAACAGTATTTTTTAAAAAAGTTTCTGAACAGATGTTGTTCAGTGTGATGAGTAAAATCTATGTTTTCTACACGTGCGGTCTGTGGACTAACTTTACACAGCGGGCGTACAGCGCGCTACGCGTTCAATACAACGATGCGTTCAGGATGATGTTCGGGCTGCCACGGTATTGCAGTGCGTCGAAAATGTTCGCGGAGGCGCACACAGACTGCTTTTTTGCCATCATGAGGAAAAGGTGTGCGTCTCTCCTCAATAGAAGTCGTGGCAGCTCGAATAGTATCCTGAGCATGCTTGCCCACAACTGGGACTCGCCGCTGTTGCAGCGTCATGTGCAGCTGCACGCGCCTGTAATACCGGCGCCCAGGCGCCTTTAATTTGATTTAGTCTAAGTTAGCTTAATTATAGTAATAATACTAACCATACCCCTAAGTTTGTACCACTAACACTATGGGTATAAAGTCCGAAATAAATGATTTGTATTTGTATGTTTTAATTTTTTGCTCCTGTTACAGGGCCCACATGGTAGATTTTTATTATTATTACTGATTTCCACGTATTTATTTCATTTCAGAGCATATCGGGTCATGTCCAGTATAGGGTTCCGTAAACGTTATTACAAGATTATCGTCAGAGTCAAACCACGCGAACTCTTCTAAGCAAATGAACTGTCAAACCATACAAAGTGAGTCACTTTGTATAGTTTGACAGTTCATTTGCTTGGAAGAGTTCGCGTGGTTTTACTCTACAAGTTTTTTTAGTTCGTTCATACCTCTACTTCTATTTTTGTTATGCTTAGTGAACTGTTTTTTTTTTGTGCCAGGGGCTCTGCTCCTAACCCCCCTTTTCTTATACCCTTCTCAACTGAGTTTATAGATTCAGAAAACAAGCTATCTTGTTTCTTTTTTTCTTACGACGATATACATACGTATAGACTTACTGTGGGACTAGATTGATTTGTGTGTGATAATCCGATATTTATTTATTACTAGCTGCACGGCGCAGTGTTACCTGCTCATGCCACAGGAACACTAACATTATTCGGGATATAAAGTAATCTATGTGTTAATCCAGAGTGTCAGCTACCTTTATACCAAGATATATCAAAATTTATCCAGCCGTTTGAGGGTGAACAAGTAACAAACATTCACCCAACACTCTCACAAACTTTCTCCTTTATAATATTAGTGTGATTATTCAACTAGATTAAAACAATTATATTTATTTTTTTAGAATCGGCCCATTTTTTTGCTGTACACCTTACTTGTTTTAGATTTTGGATATTATAGGTATTATTTTTTACTCAGAATCACGAGCTTTTTCGATCTTATTTGGAAAAATATATGTCGAGAAAGCTCGTGATGCTTATTGAAAATACCTAAAATATCCAAAATCTTAAATAAATTTGGGTATTCAACGAAAAAATGGCTTATTATTTCGTGTGCTTCTGATAGATTCAAAATGCGTCTTTTCATCGCCCTGTGTTGCCTCGCACTCGCCCTGGCCGACGACTCCGCCGATTACGACAGAGTACTGAAGGCCGTCGACGACTACTTGAAGGACGACGCGAAGTGCAATGCACTTTTTGAATGCTTAACAGATCGCAAGCCCTGCAGTGTTTATAAAAGGTACTTACGTTAGGGCGATTACTTGAGTGTTTTAGCCGTCGCATTAAGGCTCCTTATTCGTTCAAAAATGATTGTTTTAATAATTTTTCTCTATGTATATCCTAACATAAATTATCAGTGTACTGTATTACTACCTAAAAGAAGGCCAATGCAAATTTTTGGCAGATATTTAAAAACCTTCAGCTTGAATTTTTCATTGATAATATTTCAAAATCTAAATCGATAAATTTTATTTGTGAACAATAACATAACATTATTCAGTTATATTGGATGGTAAACATTTATTAAGGTCTATACTATCCGCAAAACCAAGTGGCGAGTCAGGCAATAAACGCTACAATGCACTCACGGCCCGCTCCATAAGGTATGCATTGTAGCGTTTATTGCCTGACTCGCCAATTGGTTTTGCGGATAGTATAACTATTATGTTATACCCTATCAAGGTTTTGTTGTAGACCGGTAGACTCAGACATGTAAAAGTGCCATTTTCGGTTTTCTTTTCCGTTAAACGCTCAAATGATCACCCTTATACACTTTCACGAACAGTACGAATGTCAAGTAAATTAATATTTACTTGACATACCCCACGCCTTTTATTTTCGCAAAACTGTCGCTCCGCCTACAGCCGAACATTTTATCATAGTACATTTTTCATCATCGTCCTCATATTTGTCAGCTGATATACTAATATCCACTGATGGACAAAAGGCCTTTCCCAAAGGTCTCCACAACGATCGGCCTTGCGCCACCGTTATACTTGCTTGCATTTAATGTATTAAAATCACATAATTGTCATTAAATGCGTGAATGCATGAAAAAATCTACGCAAGTACGAGTAGGTAAGTATTAACGGGTAAGCACTAATTGACTGGCACCTTATTATACCGCGGATTAGCAACGCAATATTATTGTTTTTATTAATATATCTGTGAAATACATACGTAAAAATCGGGTATATTGTAATGTCTGAGACTTTTAAATAAAACACAAAAAAAAGGTTACGAGGTTTTAACAAATTTAGTTGATTTCACTGTAATGTAATTGAAAATATAGTTACTCGTGTCAGGGTGGCACTTTGTGATGATTGCCCATCAATTTTATTGGTAGGCGCTAAAGAATTCTATTTATCTACAAGAATTTAAACGGATTATATCACGTATATTAATTATTTGAGCCTCCCTGACGTTTCAGTACCTTTACAGATACCGTTGTCAAAAGTAGACAGAGAAAAACACCGTCACCCTCACGTTTCGGTAGCTCTCCTGTTACCGTTGTCAAAGGCTTAATACCCTCAAATTATTTTATTTAAATGTATAACACTCGCGGAAACGGACGAAAATAAAATATTACTTTGTTTTTTCCAGATACAACGGATAAGATTAACGCCTCTAACTGTGGAAAGTGTTCCCCTGACCAGAAGACTAAATTCCAGTACTACAAAAATCTGCTGTCGGCCAAAAATCCACAGAACTATGTAAACTATGTTAAACATAAGAAATTGCAGCCTGATGCATTTTTTGGCATGAGTTCTTAGATTGAACCTGAAATCTTTGAAGATTCCTGATGTATTGCTATTTAGCTTCTTGATGGATTCAAATTAAATAGGCATCGTAGATTGCATAGGTTGACTTTTATTATTTTGTATCCATTTGTCATACTTTTTTATTACTAATGGGTCTATTAGCGTAGACTACGCGAACATTATTCGAAATAGCTGAAATATTACTTTTTTTATGTCTTCGGTCCCCAGATGTCCGTCATTTTGAATAGTTTAGAATAACTGACTCGACAAAAAACCAGCTCATAACATTTCACAAGAATTGGTTAAAAAATGCGACCTGGAGGCGAAAACAGCTGGAAATGCGGATATACGAAAGAATATAGGCCACGCTGAATCGGAGATGATTCACTCGTTCTGGTAATACGTTTTTGTGTAGTTCTATCTATCCAGTTTTCTGTCTGTATTTAATCACACCTTCCAAGTTCTATTTAACCTAAATAAGTAGGTACTTACCGGTTTGAAAATTGAATTGAGCGGATATTGTGTATATACATATACATATACATTGTGTTAGGTATAGCTGATCTGATACTAAATGAGTTAAACATTTATGGGTCCTGAATCGTTTTTTCGATACTTCTTTGTCAAGTGTGTTTTTAAACAATTGGTACAGGCATAACTAAACATTCAAAGATGGTAAATAGAATATTTTACTCGATTCTGCCTGACTACGTAAAAAACGGTTATGACTTTATCCTCATCCTTATCCCAAGCCATCATAAAGGTTACGTTTAATAAAATAGATTAAAGCTTGACCAGAAATATATGAGGATTGTCAAGAGGGCGCTATTTATAAGATTTATATGGCAACAAATTTGCAACCAATCGCAACCGCACTCTAATGACATTAGTTGAAATACCGGTCAGTTCTTATGGTAACCTCGTAATATCATTTAATGGAATGCACTCTTTTCCTGGCTATTTTTGGGGTAGTAAACACATGTACACTTTATTTATAATATTACGTGGACGATTGTGAATGGATATAGGCATTTTCTTTGGTTATTTTTAAATATTTGTCTTTTAAAGAAAGCACCACGAATGACATTGACATTGTTGACAAACCATCATAAAATCATTGCCAGTGTAAGAAATTAGTTCTAGTGAATTTCTGCAATATCATATGGCGCATCCTCATATATTTCTGGTCAGGCTTTACAATAATTATTTCATTAAAGAAGAATATAGCCAATATAGTTACTTCAAATATCGTTAAAGTTGACTTATACCTATAATCTACATCAACATTAGTGGGCGTGTTTTTTTTTAGAATTCTGAATAAATTTATGTATTTTGTAAATAAATAGAAAGAATAAATAAGAATCCAAAATTTAATCGATGCACTGCATGGTGGTAGGTTCGAGTCCCAATTTAACCTATTTATCCTATTTTTGTGGTGATACCACGTTTCTTATTTTCAACATTACTTCTGTTCGATATTAAAAATGTATGTATTGGAATAAAATTACTAATATCACTAGAAAACTCCGAATTGGAGCTGGTTTCCTAGTTAGCTCAGAAATCCAGTTAGCACAATTATTATCGACGCTCGCAGCTGACAGGTGTGCCGTGTCGAGCGTGGACTCTACTCGTAATTACATTTCAATCGATTAACCTATGTTTGCTAAACGTTCGTCGCGAAAACGATTCCTTGATTAATTTAGAATCATGCCAGGCGACAGAGCATATAATCAAAAGGATTAAATAATTTATTGATTGACGCAGGACAAAATTTCAAGCTGGCCTGGTTTCGAATCCAAGCAAAGGTAGCTTTTGTTGCTGGATCTTCGATATCATATACAACGTACTACAATGAACTATTATATATTTGTCATTCCTGAGAGTATATAATTTATATTTGAGAATACCTATATAAAAACAATATTATTGAAATATGGATTTTTAAATATGTGTACAACCCTAATGCTTCTACTAAATATCTCTAATGACTCGTAAGTGACCTGTGATTATTTAGTTGATCTGTAAATACGTACTCGATTAATCAAGACGCGCCCAGTTTAACCAAAATAGTGGTAAAGCTTTTTTGTAAATAATTGTGAAACAACTTAAATTTTTGCAAAACTTTACTGTACATTTAAACTTAGAACATACCTCGGACAGTATTTATATAACATCAAATCAACATTTAAAAATAGCTAGCTAATCTCCTTCATTTCCTTTAGGTCCAAATCCAAACTGTCCACTGTATCAAAATGTCCACTCTATCGAAACGTCCACCGCATCAGAACGTTTAACATATCATAAGGGTCCATAGTATTAGAACGTTCTCTGTTATAAAACACCCACTGCATCAAAACGTCTACTGTATCAGAACGTCCACTGTATACAATATACTATGAGGGATCTGAAAACGAGCCAAATGTGGTCGGTGGGAGTCAATTGAATGAAATAAGCGTCCAATATTTCACTAGAGCTGTAAAAGCGTTTTCTGCAAACTGCTTGTTTTACGGCGAAGATTACAAGGTTAACACATTTCTCTCATATTGGAAAACACATTTTAAAATTCAACTCCGGTTAAATTGTTCACCGTTCAATGTTTGCTGAAGCTGAACTCTCATATTTTTAAAATTAAGTTTGCTGCTGAACACGTTTCCACGTTCCGCCATGTTCTGCAATATGATTTATTATTCAATGTTTGCTTAGCACATGATCCGATTTATCGGCGATGGCAGAATTCGAGCGTCAGAGAAAATGCGGATTCTTACGTTTCAGGGTGGATCATATTTGAGGTCACTTTGAGTGTAACTGAATGCTATTTGGACTAACAACAGCCCCTTTTAATAAGTTAAGATTTTTATTTTGTCCACCGTTTGCAGGAAAATATGTTTTCCTAACGACACGGCACCTTAAAAGCAAAAATAACTCTATAGCTTGACCACATAGTAACTTTTTATTGGTCCGTTTGATATTGTACACTGGACACGTCCCGCTATCTGTTTACAGTTTGCGTCCAACAAAGCAATGTTTGTTTTGTTGTTTATTTGTAACGGGAGCCAATGGACTCAGTTTACACTCGTGCCGAGGTTTTTTTAATACTTTCGCGTTTACGCTTGATGCATAAGCATCACTTTCCATAAATTGAATAGTTAGAAGTCTGATTATTTTTAACGATCCTGATAATGTTATATAGAACCCTGTAATATAGGCTAAGAATGTGTAGGTATACCTCATTTGAAAACGTACGATGGTCTTAATTATGATACTTAAATATTTTTGAAATTCCGTTATGATCCATTTTTAGGGTTCCGTAGTCAACTAGGAACCCTTATAGTTTCGCCATGTCCGTCTGTCCGCCCGTCCGCGGCTTAGCTCCGTGATCATTCGTACTAGAAAGCTGAAATTTGGTATGAGTATGTGTATGTATAACGCAGACAGAACGGCAAAATAAAAATTAAAGAAAAAATTTGTTTTCTGCTACCTCGAATACCTAAAGTGAGGGTGTTTTTTTGTTTTTCTTTTCAACACTAGTGTGTGGGGTGTCGTTGAATAGGTCTTGTAAAATAATAGGGGTCTCCAAACAGTATATTATGATAAAAACAGCAGTTTTGTAAATATACGCTCCGAACACAAAAAAAATAGTTAAACTATGAATACAAAGATCAAAGCTTAAAGAAAAATTGTGGTGTACCCACATTAAATAAAATGAGACGTTACATGTTTCATAAATTTATAAAAAAAATAGTGTCCCCCTCTCTAACTTTTCAACCACGGGTCAAAAAAATTCGGAAAAATTCATGTAAGTGAGGCCTTATAAGTAATTTCAATGGAAACTATATTGAATAAAATCGGTCGAGTCGTTTTTGAGTTATCGCCAAATTTCATATTTTTTCTTTTAAAGGACGTAAGTTGACTTCCAGAAGGTAATAAGTGATTACAGTTTCTTGGGCGTTTACGACCTTTTTGTAGAGCTTAAAATCTTTCTTAACTTAAAACTCGGGCTTAAAATAGCAGTTTATTGTGAAGGATGAGCAACTACAGAACCCTACACTGAGTTGTTCTTATTCCTCGACTAGTAACTTGTATATATTGGTAAATAAACTATCAAAGTAACCTGAAATGAAATTATTTACTCCTTAAGTGTACTTTTTCTTGAAGGTGGTCCATGTATCGAAAGTATTATATTATTATACACTTATACAGCACCAATTATCTATATATATAAAAGAAGAAGTCCTGACTGACTCATCAACGCACAGCCGAAACTACTAATGTTAGAGAGTTGATTTTTGCAAGTAGGTTACTTTTAGAGGTGGGCGATCTCGACTCCGCGTGGTGTTTCGAATCACTAAATCCAAATCCGCTCGCGGAACCGAATCCGCTTAATGACTCTTCAACTCTTTTGACTCTTCAAAGCAATCCGCTCTGAAACTGATTTCGTTTCGTTTACAGTACCGATCCGAGCCTAGCCGAGTGAACCGCGTGAAGTGAATTGCAACTCGCGGCTCACGGCCGGCCGGCGGCCGCCGCTCGGCCGACTCGATTCGGCTCGGTGCTCACTTCACTTCGTTTCGTTCACTATGAACGGCTCGCGGTACCGATTGAGTTAGTCGGAGTTAATAACTCCTTGGATTCGATAAGATTTGTGAAGAGTCGATAAGGGATTCGGATCCCCTTGCGGATTCGAATCATTTAAATCTTCAACTCAGGATTTACCCATCTCTAGTTACTTTTATAACGTGGGCTAGAGATAAGAAGGGATTTTTGGAAATACCACCCCTAAAAGGGTTAAATAGGGTGCAAAGTTTGTATAAGGGAAACTTTTTTTTTGGAGCTAGAGACTTGAAACTTTGTAGAAAGATTACTTATTCAAAAACACAAAAAGTACTTTCAGCGTTTTGGAAAATTTCACCGCTAAGGGGGTTAAAAAGGGGTGCAATGTTTCTATGGGAGAAACTTTATTTTTTGAACTAGAGACTTGAAACTTTGTAGAAAGCTTACTTAATCAAATACAAAAAAAAGTGATTTCAGCGTTTTGGAAAATTTCACCTCGAAAGGGGTTAAAAAGGGGTGCAAAGTTTGTATGGGGAACACCGCTAATGTTGTTTATAAAGAAGTGTTACGCTAAGGTTATCAGTTTATTTTTTTTATTTCCTGTCTTCTACCCAATGACTACGTCCTTTTTTTAAAACGAACTTGCACCCCCTTTTCTATGGTTGACTGTCAACAATATTTTCTTAGTGCTGTCTCTTATTAATTGTGAAAACTTTATGTGTTCCTATATTTAGTGAGTTGTCTATCAGCACATGAATAATCTATACTTTATATACCTATTCTTACTTTATTTAGCTTCTTGAGAAATATAGAGAACTGTAGCACCAGAATATATTGAATCACTCTTCAAACAATCTACTAGCCTGTAGACCAAAATAGTAATCGCATCATTAAATTCACTTATGTGCATTTAGTTTTTAATGGTCACATTTCAGCACTTTCTTTGAACACTAGCCTTTTTAATAACTGGGGTACCTGCTAGACCATTTAGAAACATTTTGACCAGCCTCGGGAACTCCGCCACACAACTCTTTTCGTTTAATAGCCAGGCCGGCGTGTACAAATACCAGTGCTGCCTTCTTATGAAAAGAGGTCATTATTTATTATTGTTTTGAAATAAAGTTTATTATTTATTATTGTTGAAAGAGATACTCTTCATTAAACTGCCTCCATCTCTCGATTTCCAGTGCTGAGTTTAAGATTGTTTTAACAGCCTTACGATATTTAACATTTTTTTTAAATCTCACTCATAATAACTAAGATCCCCATTTTCTAACTCCAAATCCATTCGTCGCTCTCTATCTTGCAGAGTCATTTTTGCCAAAGATTAAAAGCATCAGGTAACTGACAGAATATAAATATTAAGCATCCTGCAAACAATTCCCGTAATCTAATTGGAAAATCTTCTAAAATTCTTTAACAAAATTTACATATCAGTGTCTGCCACTGTTTAAAATGTAACATGTCTAGACCATTTTAACTAAGAATAAAATTCACTATATTTTAATATCTTTGTCAACATCAAAAATCTACGCGGACAAAGTCATATATCGCCGGTCCCTAGTAAAAAAGTCGGATCTGCAAAATGACTACTTTCCAGGAGAGGCAGTTAAAGTTTTTTAAAGACGTTTTTGTGTATAAAATTGTCAATTTAAGTCCTATTGTTACGAAATTTGGCCAAAGTTATTATTATTAAGTACTTTTAGAGTATGTGTAAACAAAACTATAAATTATTTATTAGAAATGCCAGAAATAAGACATGCTACCTTTTTACCTGGAAATTGTCATCCGATATCCTGTCGTAACTGCCACATACGACTTTTTTGCATGATATGGTTCGCAGTAATTAGTCGGATGTGGCACTAACGACTTTTGTAATCGGATATTGCATTATTATTTATGTCGCAAGTGTCACTTACTACAATTATATTTGGATTGTACACAGTGTTTTGTGCTGAGATACGACATTTTAGTGGTATAAAAATCCGCAGTTTTACCCAGTATAATAAAATTTATAAATATTGTTTTTTAATTATGTTAGTTTGATATCAAAAAAAATATTAACATAATTTTTGTCTTTTAATGTTCATTTTAAGATACACTTATTGGGAGACGACTGAAGTCTTTGAGCATTTTTCCAAGATCTTTGAGAGCCTCAGCAATGACTAGTCATTTACTACGACGATATCATCAGAAGAGAGAAGGTGGCTGACGTCTTTGCTTTTGATATTGATACTAATCCGTCCAAAACCAAAAATTTGAATTAATCTTTCTATGCAGTTGTGAATTTTTTGGAGACATTAGTACTACTTGAGAGACCGCAGCACCGTTTAACTAAGTCGTAGTCGAATCGAGAGCCTTCTAATAGTACAAAGAAATGGAAGTACATATACATATACATATGGACGTGGTTTACGGTACCTAGGGTTCTAGGGTTAGCGGTAACCAGCGTTGGGGGGCTGAAAGTCGTCAAACCTGCGTGCGAGACGGTTCGTGATAAGAGTGTCGACTACACAGGTTATAGTCATGATTCATAAGCGAGATGGGTCTGTAATTTATGAGAAGGGTCATATAAACCTCCCTGAAGATGAGCAGTATACATGCCACACTTTTCGGCCATGCTCCTATCGTTTTGCCTTCGATTATAACATGATTTAATAAATTCTACAGGGTTTTCTTTACCATTTTACCATGCTTCTTTCAGAATCTTAGACATCGCTATCTAAGATTATTTTTCAGGGGGGGCCTGGGGTGGGCCTAGGGAGGGGCCGGCCATATCCTAAGAGATGAAGCCATGAATTTCTATCGGTAACCCAAAATCCTGGGGTGGGCACTAGACCATACTGGGGTGGGCACGGCCCACCCGGCCACCCCCTAGATACGCCTATGCGCTCCAGCATCATCCGCTGCATTTTTAAGTTATTTGATAGCCATACCAACCTTGTATAGGTTGCTATCTAGGATTTATTCAAATTAGTGTCGGGTTAACCTGACCTTTGGAACTGTTTGTAAGACATCTCAACCTCGCCTAGAAACACGTTGCAATTGGACTGGTGCAAATCACATATTAAAGACTGAGATCTATTGTTGAACCTTTGGTAATGAGTGGCATCGTCAAGGGAATGCAGAAACATACTTATCGCCTCTTTTAATTTATGAGTTCGAAAGCACCACGAAGGATATTTCTGGTTCTTTCGAAAGATTAGTTCCACTCTCACCGTGGGGTAAAGAGCTTAGATTCCTACTGACTTAGATAAACTGACCAAAAGTAAGAGAACTATCAAGCGGTGATGGCGACCATCAATTGAGACCAATAGAGAAAAGTGACAAGGGATATGAAATCTAGTGATCACGATTCTCAGGAATATGTGTTCGACTAAAGAAGAAGTCATGAGCCGTTACTTATTATTTAACTGTACATTTAATTACACACATTCTGAAATGTTCTCGGCATTGCCACATCTCCCAATTATTATTTATCGTTCGAAACCATCAATAAGTTTACTAAATACCCAATTTCATTCAAACTGTTGATTGCAATATTCAAACAATAAGACAAAATTTAAAGCATCCAAAGATATTGTGATAGTTACGACATACACTGCAATTTATTTTCCGTGAAAAAATGTCGGATATGTTACATGCGACCAAAGTTGGAATATATTTTCCGGCAAAAAACATCGGATGTGTCACATACGACATAAGATACAATTTATATTCCGTAATAAAATGTCGTAAGTGGTACATACGACATAAGGTACCCTTAAAATTCCGAATAGTAATGTCGGAAGTGCCACATACTACACAAAACTTTTCAGCTAACCCAGTTAACATAGTCGGAAGTACCACATCTGACAATATTAAATGGACACTGTATAAGATACGACATTTTTGACATTGATTATTCGTGAAAGTAATGAAATTTTGAAAAATCTGTAAATGTACGATTAAAGATTAATGTATTTAATAAGCATTAACGCAATAAAACGAAAATGGCAATTTTGTAGATCCGACTTTTTTACTAGGGACCGGCGATATATGTATAAATTTTTAGGAGGGAGGATAAAGGTTTACGAATCATTGAGTGCCATTTGCGCTATAGTCGTATTCCGATAACTAGAATTATTGAAAAATATCCTAAAATAATATAACGAAGTTGAAAGGAAAGCTGTCTAGACGTAGAATTGTAGATTTAATTTGTACTCGAGTTCTAACGACTAGACTACAATGGCTTTACTGATTGATAATCCGTCCTTTATGCGTATATCACAGCATGCATTTATGTTTATGTTTTCTTATTATACAAAAATGCCCGAATATGAAATAAACTTCACATTGTTGGATTGATATTATATATTAATTATAGGTATCTAAACAGCAAATTTTCTCAAAGCTATATCGATATCGGTAACATCAAATTTTGTCTCAAATTCCGTAAATGCAAACATACGTGTTCATTTCGAAGTTGGTTTATCTCGTGATAGAAAATGGATTCACAAAGCCAATCCTGTTCTGTTGTTGACCAGAAGCCCTGTTTAATGTGCTTTCACACTTAGTAAACCATTCAAATGTTATTCAAATAAATGGGATGGTGAAATCAGAGCTAAAAAGTTCGCAAACATTGTAAAAAACCAACTCTGACAGATTGATTGTAGTTTTTAGGGTTCCAGTCTATATTTTTATCAATCAAAAGTTTGTCCGCGTATTTTTTTAAATCGTAGTTGGGCAAAAAGTATCCTATAAAACTGATTTGTTTCGCAAAATTCTGAATGATAGGTATTATATTTTTGGGAAGTCTTCCATTAAAGCGGTAAATGGTTGTGATACGGTCTTTTAGCGATTTTTGGTTCGGTAAAATATCCAAACAGTTAACAGAGAGCGTTAATGGGCAGTTTTTGATTGGCCGACGCCGCGACTGATCGTAGCTCCTGATGTGAATCGCGTACCAATCCGAAACTTGTCGAGCTATATTCGACTTCTACAAAGTGACCCATTTCGTATTTTTTTTTACACTACAGATTATGTGAAATATAGCCTGACTCGTATACTCCTGCGTCGGAACAAGTTGCTAGGTAATCTGCGCTGTGGAGTGGTCCTCAACTTTTCCAGAACTGAGACGCGCCCCGAAGTGGCCGGAACACGCTAATGCGTACCCGTTATTGTATCAGCAAACATAACAAGTACGATTTCTGCTTTGAGGTTATTTGAAGTTTTTTCGTATATAATTGGCTCCCAAGCAATTTTGGGAGCCAATTATATTCGGATACCAGCCGCCCAAAAAACGAGTAAGAGGATCGACTATCTATGTAGGTTTTTTGTGTTGTTACCACAAAATGATGGCTGAGACAGACACATAAACAAACAGATATACAATCGAGCATACATACAGAAATTTTCACATACAATAGACATAAAGATAAATAAAAAATAAAATAAAATAAACACAGACAGACAGACAGAAAAATTAAAGAAAAAAATACAGATACACGTGTCTACATAATGCTAATAAGGGTTCCGTGTTTTCATTTCAAGTAAGAAAGACTAAAATTGCCACACTATTACTGATTCAGCGAACGATTCGTATATCCCCTGCATTGGAACAAGTTGCTAGGTATACGTTGTAGAGTGAAGTGCCCTCGACTGTTCCGGCTCTCGAGATGCGGCCCGAAGTGCCGGAACGCGCTAATGTGTATCCATTGTTGTTTGGCAAACATAACAACTAAGTTTAGCTTAACAGATGGACAGACCGACATATAGATAGACATACAGACAGATAGACAGAGAGATAGTCAGACATATTTACAGACAGATAGACATACATATTGATAAACAGACAGAAAGATAGACAGATACACATTTAGATAGACAAGGAAATAGACCGAATTTTGCGCCAGATCAGACGATGCAAAGGAGCCACGCTGTTACGTCGCCTAAATCCAACCAGATTTAAGTTTATTTTATGTATGATTTTGTAGTTCACAGTGCCTTAGTTTAATTACTGTAATACTGTGCAACTAATTTGAATAAATAAATAGACAGACAGATTGTCAGACAGATAAACAGACAGATAGATGGAAAGATAATCAGTAAGACAGACATAGAGATAAACAGATAGACAGAGAGATAGACAGACGGACAGATTGGCAGACAGATAGACAGACATATAGATAGATAGAGAGATAGATATACAGACAGACAAATATATAGATAGATAGACAAATTGACAGACATATATAAAAACAGACAGACATATATAATTAGACAGATTGACGGAAATGATGAAACATGAACCTAATAAGGGTACCGCGTCTTGACTTGGAAGCACAGAATACTAAAAACTTCCTACTCATACTACTGATTCTGTGGACTCGTATATCCCGTGCATCGGAACAAGTCGCCGGCTGTAGAGAGGAAGTGTCCTTCTGTTCCGGCACTCGAGCGTACCCTTACCATGAGTTTAGTGACCGTCCTCGCTAGAGATTGCTTGATCGATTTGTATGCAGAATTGTAGTTCTACAAAGTAACCGCTAAGGGCGCTGTACTATTCTCCATACAAATCGTTTTCGCTGTCGCTAGCGAGTACGGACACGTTAAAATGCACCCATTGTTGTCTGGGCAAACATAGCAAATAAGGTACCGATATTTGAATTCTCTTCGTGCAAAAGATTTTTGAGAATTAAGAATTAACATAAACGAATTCGAGCGTATTGCCCCGTCCAGTCCTGTTGGACTAAAGTGAATAAAGTAGTTATATGTATCTACTTTATTCATTCCCCATCTCATTGTCATTCCCCGATTTGATAATTCGTTATTTTGGAACTCTGTCCGTTTCTAAATCGATTCGGGTTTTTGTTTTTACACGAGAAGCGGCATTTTAAAATTAGTCGCGTAAAAAATTGGTAAAGATCTGATGACGAGTTCCATGAGGAATCACAGTAACTTCTCAAATACGGTTATAGCAATTTTTGTTGCCCTCGGAAATACGATTCTTCTCATTCATATCGTTATTTCAACCGACGTCAAAACAGAGTAGGTTCTCAGTTTGTCGGAGAGTTTCCTTTTTATTTTTTGGTATTTTATTTTATTTTATGTATGTTCCCCGATTACTTTGACCGATTTGGAAAATTATTTTTGTGTTTCAAAGAGCATAGTTCCTAGTTGGTCCCATTGTCTTATAACTTCGTTTTGTTGATGTCATTGTCAGTTATGAGTTTGTGAAAAAGTGACTATTAAGTTATTACATTTTTATTATGGTACGTATAGAAACAGGATTTATCGATTATAGTGAAACATAGACAAACCACTTTCAGCTCAAACGTTACAGTGCTATTGTGTAGGTAGGTACCTCTTAAATAATAACTACTGTTTCGATTATCTTCTCCTTGCTACCTGGTAATTTGTTTATTTTTTTGTACTATCGATATTTTTATATACGTTACGCTAAGATGAAGCACATTTATCAACATCTATTTCTTAGACAGGATACATTTATTTGGCAGAACCGTACTCTGATTGATTTATTTCAATCAAATTAAGGTACGAAAAACTAACTGGGGATAGGGAAAGTAACAATCCCTCCACTGGCGAGAGTGAAGCAAGAATTAGAGACTCTCTAACCACCTTACCAAATACCAAGTATTGGCAAAGATCACAAAGCAAAGACCGAATGCGGGTGCTTATCGCACTTGTACGGCTTCTAGTCGGGATTTCTTCGATTCCTTTTCCTTTTGTTTTGTGATCTTTCGAGACTTGGCCATTATAAGATTAACAATAATCTCTTGAGTGGTATTTGTACAGGACAAAATGGATAAGTCGAATAGGACATTATAACAAAATAGCTTTTCCGTTCGGCTAAAGTTATTTTATCTTTGCAAGCAAATTGAAGTGACACTGTGTGTTGATAACTAAATAGTTTTCAACATTTGCTAACCATTTTCCGGTACAATACAATAATTATATCAAATAAATAATAATTATCCGAATCGGTCTTTCAAGAAAAAATAATTATCTATGTTGGTCGAGATATAAATGATTTATTATTAATTTGTTTTAATAACGGAGTTCTGAGGTAACATAGAAAACTAAAATCAAACACAGAAATACACATGACTGTATTATATTTATTTATACTTCTGTATTGAAGTGTATGGAAAAACTCCCCATTTATGGCTATATTAAAACATGGGTCATTGTCAGTTCAAAAAACAAAATTTGTCCCTCCGGTGGTCAAAAGTTAAGAGCTTGTATGAATCTAGGCTATGTTGCTATTACATCGGATTATAGAAGAGGGAACGTTCTTTATTCTTACAGGCATTTTAATCAGAAAATTAGGCCCTGGAATCCTTAATTTCGCAAAAATGTCCACCGGAAAGACGCGCACCTAAATCTGACAATGACCCACATAATAAAAACAAATCTATTTTATCATCTAAATCGACAAGTTAATTAACGAACTACAAGGAATCTCACAGATGAAATTTCCCATGTTTCAATTTACGAGCTCCGAGCAAAAAACTTGACTTGAGTTGTCTAGCTTATATTGTCTGGAAGTCATAAATAGTAATTCAATTATGCAATTGAATTACTCCGTTAAGAGGCCTTATACATTTTAAACTATATATTTTCATAATATGACAAATATTTATATTGATAATTTGAACCAACTTTTTAAAGTTAATAATACTTTGCCCAGAGTTCTAGATAGTAATATAGCTATTTATGCTTTCATTGCGTGCAGTCGAAAATAAGTTGAAAAAACTACTTTTTCGCGTGAAATTTGTCAATTTCGAGTAGTTCTTGAAACAAAAATTCATCATTCACCTGCCATTAATTTGGGTTTTAAAACAAAAAATATCAGTGAAAATTTCAAACTGTAGGTTTCAAATACAGAATAAATCGCAATAGCCCTGTTCTAATCTAAGTAGTAACATTGATAATATGTTAAGAAACATGAGTGATTATAGAGAAAAATGTCTAAACCAATCAGCATCATTGACCGGATAAGGAGCCTTAACAGTTAGACACATAAATAAGAAAAGGTAGGTACATAAATATTTAACAAAACGATATAAAAAATATAACAACAGCATCCATACGAGCACCATAAACTTGTGTAGGTAAGTGATATATTTAATAAATTTAAAATAAATTTAATCTCCCTCATGATATCGCGGTTAGCTCCATTTTTAGGGTTCCGTACCCAAAGGGTAAAACCGGGACCCTATTACTGAGACTTCGCTGTCCGTCCGTCCGTCCGTCGGTCACCAGGCTGTATCTCAAGAACGGTGATAGCTAGACAGTTCAAATTTTCACAGATGATGTATTTCTATTGCCGCTATAACAACAAATACTAAAAATAAAATAAAATAAATATTTGAGGGGGGCTCCCATACAACAAACTTGTTTTACGGTATGGGACCCTTCATGTGCGAGTCGAACTCGCACTTGCCTAATTTTTTTGTCATGACATCACTACTAGTGAGTCGGACTTTGTGTGACAATACAAACCCGCTAACGGGAATGTCTCCGCGACAAAGGAGTTAGAATGGTCTAATTATTTTCATAATTTATATGATTCGACATGTTTAATTAAATTACGCTTATATTAATAGATTACGAAACGTTATGGTAGAGAATGCCATTTGTACTGACTTTTGTTTTGTGCAATAAAGTTCAAATAAATAAATTCAAAGCAAAAAAAACAAAAACTTATTTAAACGCTCTAAAACGAAGAAAAAATTTTTTGCCTTAAAAATTGTAACTATCAACTTATAATCTCATTATATACATTTGATATGATAATAAAAGCGGCAGCAGCAGCGGTGAGCGGCAAAAACGAAAGCAATTAGAAAGTATGAAGCATGCCACGAATCGCCACGCACGGTCCGCTCTAGCGGTTTCAACCGGTCCCGCAATCCACAAAAACGATTTATTTGATCAATTTGACGAACGATTTGATTAATTGATTATACATACGTGATAACCGATACATACACATTTGTGTATATCAAGCTCCGTGAAGTTACATTAATAAATTGCCTACTAATGGATATATTATATGGCAATTAAGAGGCCTTACTCCTCTTAAATTTGTTTTTTTTTTCATATTTTGACAAATATATCTAGTGACAATTTCAACAAACTTTTTGAAGTGAGTAATACTTGTCCTCGAGTTCTAGGTAGTAACATAGATTTCATGCTTTCATTGCGTGCAGTCGAAAGTATGTTGAAAAAACTATTTTTCCGCGTGAAATTTGTCAATTTCGAGTAATTTTTGAAACAAAAATAATTATCAATGAAAAATTCAAACAGCATGATTCAAATATATACCTACCAATAAATCCCAATAACCCTGTTCTAGGTATCAATAATATGTTAAGAAATATGTTTGATCATAGAGAAAAATGTCTAAAACAATCAGCTTTTTAAAAGGTTTAAGTCCTCTTAGAATACAGCAAAATGACAGGACAAAGTATGCTTGTTATTTGGAGTGATCACCTAAACTTTTGGTGTTTGGGAAATGACAACGGTTACATTGATAAAAGTGCATTCACAGAACTTCAGAACAAAATGTCAGAGTAATAATACCCAGCTCTCTACCGCACATTGAGTTGGTGAAAAACCGCAAGAACCCATAATCGGCAGAAACGATAAATTCAACGTTGATGTAAACGATCCGCGCTATGCTGCCAACTCTAACGCCTCTTACCATGAATGCGTTCCATTCACCGATAACAGTAAAACTTCGCTTTCATTGCGTCTTTTATACTAAATCTCATTGCTTCTACGCCACTTACCGCAATGGATAGGGAGTTTGCCGGTAAAAACAGATAAATTTGAGGCCATTGGGTTATTTATTAAGCGGCGGAAGCTAACAAATCCCTCTAACTGGGCGTTAAGGCTTTGCACTGGACATATTACTTCCTGCACTCTTATTTAGACATACGCAGGGGTACGTATAATAGCTACGTTCGGCCAATAGGAATAATACACAAGAGCCTGCAATGCAAAAAATAACCGCAAAATATTTAATTTAATTCTACTACGCATACAGACGTTAGTGATTTTTAAACGTGTTATCAGATGTATATCATATCATAAGTGGTATATCAAATCATAAGTGGTAGCGCGAACAGATAATATTATCGATATATATTATCTGTTCGCGCTACCACCGTTTCGTACAGGAACTACTCTTCGCTACGGTGGGAACAAAATGTATCAGCGACTAGGAAAGATGCTTCACAGCGGCGCGTGTGGTGGAGGCCAATCGTCCAGTGTACAGCTGCCGGCAAATTTTTAGAGCTTAGGGCGCGTTCAGACACGGCGGGAACCGCGCGATTATAGAATCGCATGGAAATCGCGCGGGTCTTATTTATATGAGTTACCCGCGCGGTTATGTCTGAACGATTACTCATATAAATAAGACCCGCGCGATGCTCGCCACTAACGCTGAACTCGTAACCGGGTCTAAAAACTAAACCAGAAAAGCATACACGATTAAAGTAAATATGTAGGATAAAATATCTATTCACATAAAGCACAATTTCCACACAAACACAACATGCCACAATTCATAATTCTACCCGCTAATTCCAGTGCTCATTCGCATCGCAAGTTTGACACAAAACGACGCTGTGAATTCGTTTGGCAGCAATTCAAACTGCCGCAAACACTATTATTCCTGTTAGTAGCCTCATAGTTGAGATTAATTTGAAAGTTTTTCACACTCGAATGCATTGGAATTGGGGTCGGGTTGTAATCCAATAAGGTTGATTTGACATTTCTGGCATGTGTGCCAACTTAGCAGTCAAGGCGACGAAACTGGGAATTCACTACACTATACAGGGCTAAAATTCGACGTTTGACAGTGATCCATCAGAGATCTCTCTACTTTATATGCGTTATCAATCATTACAGCAAAGACATTCTCTTCTTCGTTGAGAGGAAGACAATATTTTGATCGGCGTAGTTGATTCAAACTGGAGAAACATAAATCACTAAAGTACAAATGATAGGCGTGAGCAATGTGTCTAATTTTGATATTTAATCACCTCTTGATTTCAAACGTTGATACGACAACTTTTTTAAGTCACTTCCACTTAAATCGTAAAAGTCGATATGGTATGTTTTTTAGAACACCAAGATATCGCTGAACTGAGAATATTGAATGCCTCATTGAATAAGGGCCAAACACGATTGATGTTACAATTACAACATGCTGCTTTGAGGCTTTATGTGACATGATTGGCAAACTTATCGCAGATATGAGATATTGAGAATGTTAGGCAGGAATGGATTAGGGCCGATGACTGATGTTGAATTCTACAGCAACATATGGTGTTTAGTTAGACAGTACGATGTATGTCCGTTACGTCTAAATTGGGGCATCCATAGTAATGTTTCGTTTGATGAAAGCAGAAGGTGCCTAAAAATATCAAAACAATATGTACCTCTCTATATTCACAAACAAAAAACACCGTAACTCAGCCATTTACTGCTATGATCATCAAAGGCTTCTCAGAAATATACCATTCAGAATTTTGCTAAATTCGTGCATCTCCTTTGTTTGGCGCATGCATTGAATGGGCTTTTAATTTGAGATATCGATCTATGAATTTCCGAATCGGTCGGTCCATATTCCATTGTGCATTGCACTTAAATCATGTGTATTGGTCGGGTCTCAGCAAAACATGGAAGCTATTGGTGAATTGACTGGATTGATTGTATTCGAAACTTGGCAATTTGAATAGAGATTCCTAGTTGCTAGCATAACTTAACGGATTAGCAAGCTGGAGGGGTAGTGCTCTGGTCACTTATTTATGTTTTTTTGTCGACAACAGTTAGATAGACCGATTTTATAGTGGACCTGCGCTGCCTGCGTGACTTTCTTGTGCGATTGATAAATTATAAAATATCCGGTATTCTCACACTCACATATGAAGATGTCATTGACGCATTCTTTTTCAATTATCTATCTAGTCACTTGTGCGGACCGTTCAACAACTCTTTCGGGTTTGTATCTTTAAAAAATCGACGATGCGTTCATGTATAAGGTGACCTCCAACAAAATACTGGCAAGTTTGGCAACTTCATCTTCACTTCTTTCCCATGGATGCACCAGTAGTCCGAGGCGGCAAAATTTTCATATGATTAATAATAATGTTCACATTCTGAACGCCCTTGCTTGCTACTTGCATCGTAAATCTTAAGTTTACCCACTTATAAAGGCCCGGTAGCAAACTTGGAAAATTATGCACCACATTAAGTATGCGGATGGAAATTTGTTCACCCACGACGCAGACAACTTTAAGCATTGTGGCTGCATAAAGAATGATACTGGAGACCCACTGTGTCAAACGTTGTGTTTTGGAGAAACTTAATGCATTTGAAATATCTAATAATGCCTTAAAAAAGTGGTTTTGTTTGCATGAATGAAAAAAAAAAAAAACTTTGCTGTATTGAATTACGCTGCATGCTAGGTAAACTATAGATTAACGGTGGGTCCTATCACAATTAGGGACTAGCTAAAATCCATTATAAAGTGCCACCTAAACACACCTCAAACTAATATGAAATAAACACTAAATTGTTGTTTCCGTTTAATCTGGAAGAATAACATCAAAATAAAACGTACAGTACGTCTAAAAAGTCGAATCTATTTTTTACTGTTTTGTAACAAAATGCAAGTAATAGTTATTATTTTAAAATGAATACCGTAAATGTCTACAAATAAAGTAAAAAATCCAGCGGTACTAAGTAAACTACCAATAAATGTTATTACCTCCAATATTTTGAGCAAGTTTTCCACTTAAACAAAAAAAAGCAATCTTGCTAACAGTTTCTTCTTAAACGCACATCCACAAACCCAAAGCCAAAAAGATGTCCGGGTGTAAATGCGATAGGCCTTTACGACTCTCCGAGCTTGCCCTTCGGCCTAACCAACGCCCGCGGCGTAATCCGCAATTTCGCGCAATCGCTTCATTGCCGCCAGTCCGACATATGTGCCAATCATTTACCCCACCCTTACGCCCACTCGTTCAGTCCGTATACGCCCTGTAACTTTTAATAAAAAAATCATTATGTGAGATATTATGGCGTGTAGTGGATCAATAAATCAAATCCCAGAAAACAAGAACAAGGGTTACAATACAATACAACAATACTTTATTGCACACCAATAAAAGTTTACAAAAGGAAACAAGACAAATACAATTTTTGAATAACGGTAGACAACAGGCGATCTTATCGCTATAAACAGCGATATCTTCCAGACAACCTTTGGGTACTGAAATTGATGAAAAATTTCACTTTATACATAGTTACTATTAAAAATTTCACCTTATTTTTATAATGAAACGATAGCGATGATGAGTAATGTCACAACATTTTTCTTTATTTCATATAAATACTTACCGACATAAAAGTACAAACACGGAAAAAAAAGAATTTGCCTCGATTGAATATTTTGTCAGCGTATGTACCTCGCTGGCTGAATTTGGTCTATTCAATACAGCACTGGAATCTCAACGCTTTAAAAAATACATCTGCAGTTTGGCAAGTCTCAACACTCCAATGTAGGTACACATTAATAGTCGTAGTTCGGTTTGAGCTTAGAGTTCCGTCGCTAAATAAAGAACCTTGATAGTCGTATCCGTCTAGCTGGATAGCTTTTTAATAACGACAATCATTATTTTTGTATTCAAAGGAGCGGAACGAAGCCGGAACAACAAATACAAACAATCTGAAGAATGTTTCAATGAAAGCATCCTTAATTGTATACCTACACAACATAGTCAATGACCCCTGCCGCATTTTTCCGCCATCGTTCTACGCGACAATTCTTTCATCCTCACCACTTCGATAGTTGGCAGTCCACAACTGTTTGTTTTTCTAGAAATTCCCTGCCTCACACGACTGCGTTGTGGAATGAATTGTCACGTTTTGGACCGATACGATCTTCAAACCTTCAAGAAAAGAGCGTACTTCCACCTGCCAGCACCGCACTTGTGACTCCTCTGGTGTTGCAGGTGTCAACGGGCAACAGTAATTGCTTTTTATCAGGCGCGAGGCGATCCGTTTGCTCGTTTTTCATTCTTTATGATAAAAGTAGTCAAAGGAGTTTTTTTTTAAATACATTAAGTAATTTATTTCTAAAAATACATATCCTCTAAAACCTACAAATTCACTTTATTGCAGACCTCATACACAGGGATACAAAACATGAGAGATATACAGCGAAAAAATAAACAGAGGTTAACAACAGGCGGTCTTATCGCTAAATAGCGAACTCTTCCAGACAACCTTTAGGTAGCGGAGTAGATCAACAAAAGTTAGAATTAAACCTAAAGTTTTTTTTTACTTTAGCATGAGTATAAATATGTATTTATACTCAAAATAATATTATTATTTTTATTTTTTACTTTAGCTAAAAGCTTTAAGTAAAAAAATCTAACTATATGGGAACATACAAAAAAACCTCACCGTAACTACATAGAAATTTACTCGAGACATATGAATTAGATATGTCTCGAGTAAATTTATTTGTAGTTACGATTTCGGAACCCCTCACCCAGCTTGCTTCGGTCTTGACTGTTTTTCGTTGCCAGTAACAGGCTAGTGAATAGTTAGTTACCCACATCCACTACAACTTTTGATTAACTTTCGATTGAAAGTTCGAGTATTGGGTTTCAATACCTATAGTAGGGTAGGCCACGATGCTAACTCGGGATTCACTCGAGCGTCATAGAGACCTATTGGGTTGCGAAGCTTAGATGATAAAAAGAAAAAAATGTCATATAAGATATACCTTTTCATCGGTGGGGGGAGCAGCTACAGAGTTTCAAAAATGTAAAAAAAAACTGTTGCATGGACATACTCGAGCGCGTCAGATATTGATAGCATCCATGTCCTACACATTTTTAAAGATGTACGCATGTTAAACTGATTGTTTCCATGATGGGGTTGGTCGTACTTGAGGGTTGAAAATGAAAAAAAAATTTTTTTCATCGGGCGCGTCAGATTTTCTAAGGGGATGTTAAGTGAACCTAAAAAAAAGCTCTTATATAATAATCTGACGATTTAGATATGACGCAAACTCGCAGTTATTATTAGAATGTGCAAAAAAAATTCGCTATTTTGAAATACTCAAGCGCGTCAGATTAAGATATATATGGTTCATCTTGATGCCCTAGACGTGCTGTCTCATAATCTGACGATTATCTGGCGGGGTTCGCCTAATCTGACAATAGAAAAAATTAACAGGAACTTGTGACTCAGAACACTCTCCAGAAACAGGAAAATGTGACTCGGAGCACTCCCCAGAAGCAGGGGCATGTGATTCGGAGCTATTCCCAGAAACTTCCGATGCACTGTCATATTCCATAATACTTTGCCGCTGTTGTAAATACTTAAAGACTCGCGGTATTTTTATTGCTATAAATAATTTATAGCACTGTGCGTGATTTACTTCATTTAATGAAGATTCTCTCGAAAGTTCAAGATTATCGTATGTTGTTCGGGATTTTCGGAGAACCGGTTCGCTCCGACTATATTCTAAAATATTTACACATTTTTGTTCTGTTTCTAATGTAAATTTAATTGTTTTTTGTAAAGTAGTTTTACCACAAAATACACACTTTATATTAATATCACTCATAGTACAGCTTGCGGGAATCTTTTAGAGCATAATCTTGACTGTGCAGTAGCCGATTTACGTACAAATGTACATGCGCAAATCCGCCATTTTTGTTCTAAAAGTTGCCGGCAACTATAAATATTTAATAACTTTAGTGTTCTAAACAACATGATCAGCTGTCATGGCGTCATGGCAACAGAAACCAGAGTGGAATACAGGCATCACGTAACTGAACGCATTAAACTTTACGATGAATTTTTGTTACTTCGGCTAGTGGAAATCGTCAGATTATATATTTTCCGTTATCATAGATTCATTCCCTTTTAAATAAATAAAAAATTAGCCACGCTCGAGAATGTCGAGATGAAGTTTTTTTTTTACAACTTTGAAGCCCTCCGCCTTCTTTACGTCACCTTTAAATTGTCAGATTAGAAGAATATACACGTTTTAGCATGTAACTAACTCACCCTACCTTAATCTGACGCGCTCGAGAATTTCAGATGAACAATTTTTTTTTACTAATCTGATCTTTTATCCTTGACGGGCGGCCATACATATGAGGCTCATATTTGGTGGAAGTACTTAACTGGGTACAAGGTATCCCCCTATATATTAATCTGCCGCGCTTTAGGTACTCCCGAAATCCCCTCTTCGGCTCTCCTACTACTATGCAGTTTTTCATTGTTTGGAAAAAGTTTGTGTAGCTGTTGTTCGAATACAACGTGGTTGGTGCGGTTGCAGCTGAATAAACAATTCTGAGTTCGTATATTTGTGTGATAAACTTGAATATTCGTTCCCGGGTCATGGATGTTTTAGATGTGTGTATTTATATAAGTACGGATATCATCGTCTTGTGCCCATAACATAAGCCTACTAGAGCTAACTGAGGAAGTAGATCGATTTGTTGGTAAGGTTATCTGATATTTATTTATTTATAGAGTGGAAAGTCAACGAATCCTATCCGCGTTGCATGTTTATGTGAGAACTTTAATATGTATAACAATGTCGACAAAGTTCTTTAACTTAATTCCAAAGATGTTTTTAGAAACGCTGAATCTTTCAGTTTTTATAAGGATAAATTCACTTTCATTACGTTTATTTATAATCTATGAAAATGGAGGTCTTTGAGTTGACACAATGGTCTGTTTTGCGTGTTTTTCGTTGTTGGGCGTTTTCCAAAAAAAAAAAAAACAAAAAAAAAACCGATTCCCTGTTTCTTCCGGAACTTAACGTTTTTGGGTTCATCTTTGTACACATAATCGATTTGACGGTTCCATTACGTCACGTTTTTATATGAACCTTTTTTATTTGCACGAGCGTAACGTAGGGGAAACTAACATTCCCATACAAATATTAAATCTTTTTACTCTTCACATTGAAAATAGCATTTCTGAGTAGTATGAACCCAAAAACGTCAAGTTCTGGAAGAAACATAGATTATGTTTTTTTAGGAAAACTCTCGGACTCAGTATTGTAGGTATGAAACAATTTTGAAAATACTTTATTTACGGCGACAATATTCTGCAATATTTGCCGATATATTGCTTAATTGGCTATATAATGTCAATGACATTTAAATTAAGCCCCAGTTTGCTCCTTGTAGCTTCAACTACATTAATTTTATCTCTTTTCTAATAATGGAATAAAGACAGCGTGGAACATGCGATTTCGCTGCAAAAGTTGGCCGGGAAAGACGGATTTGAATTGCAGATATATTTGCTACCAGGATTTCTGAACATAACTCGAAGTAATTGGAAAATAAATTGTGCACTGGATCTTCAAGAGTTACTATTGATTATACCTAGTATCACTAATTATTGACTATAGCCAAGACGAACAGATTTTATTGTCTTCTAGCCTTTCATTCTCCTGCTTACTGAGCCGGCGGTCCCGGGTTCGAATCCCAGCCAGGGCAAATATTTGTGTGATGATCTCGAATATAATTATGTGCTTGGGTCATGGTTGTTCTATATATTTTAAGTATATATCCACCATCTATATAAGTATGTATATCGTCGTCTAGTACCCATAAAACAAGCCTCCTTAAGCTTAATTTGGAACTAGATCGATTTGTGTGAGGTTGTCCGATATTTATTTATTTATTCTCTATTGTTGCAGTGTAGTCGCAAAAGGGGACGGCGCCTTGCTAACTTATTTCAAGATACTTGGTGGATTTATATGCATGTATAAGAAGTTTTCACCAACTAATATCGGAAATGATGTTTATGCTTTCACTCACAGTTGTGTGTCAAAAACGGCCGGATATGTCTTACTTAGCATGACTAGTGGCCTGTGTACCGCACAATCGACCACATCGTGGTCCCTGAAAAAGAAAATTAATTCGAATGAACTAACTGTAATTTTCAATATTATTAGTGGGATCTCACGAAAGGACCGCTCAGAATTGAATCATCTATGTAGCAAGACGTCGGGGAACTTCATTCACATTCAGGGTTCACTTTAGCGATAAGCTCTGACACTGCAATAGCAACAATTAAATAGTTACGGCATGCCATGGACATATGGATACGGTATGGTAGTTACATCGTTCAAATGTCTATGGAACGAACCTATGACGCTTTGAAAATGAGAAAAATGGTTCGAGAACAGGTAGAGCCCCGCTATATTATTTGTCTTGACTGATTATGTCAAAGTCAATCGTATTTGAGAAAACTTAACAAATCTTAACAAAATTTTGACAACTGAATTAAAAGGAAATGTTCTGTGTCGGACCGTTTTGGTTTCTGCGCTTATTTTTATACAATTTGCGTAGTAGGCGTCTGTTTTTGGCCAAATTTCCGCCGCAAAGGGACGCCTAGAACACAAATTCTATAATAATTTTCGCTAAAATCAAAACTCTATTCCTATTCTGTTCCTAAAATTTCGTTTGGAGGATTATTTCCATATACGAGAACGAAACCCAGCACCTCTAGCATAACAGACATACGCGACTATTTCTCGCGCGAGATATTCACCCGTCTCTTTCTGTGCAGTAATGTAAGAGAGTGACGGGTAGCGCTATCTCGTGCGACAAGTAGCGAAGCATTAAAAAAAAAACAAAATTCTTTATTTCATAAAACACACTTGTCTATGATCTAAGGTGATGGCCCGGTAAGCAAACAAGCCTGTGTTGGGTGGCACCGCTCTTCCTTTCGGTTACATGTAGTTTTTAGGGTTCTGTACCCAAAGGGTAAAAACGGGACCCTATTACTGAGACTTCGCTGGTCGTCCGTCCGTCTGTCTGTCACCAGGCTGTATCTCAAGAACAGTGATAGCTAGACAGTTGAAATTTTCACACATGTATTGCTATTGCCGCTATAACAACAAATACTAAAAACAAAATAAAATAGATATTTAAGGGGGCTCCCATACAACAAACTTGTTATAGATTATGGTACGGAACCCTTCATGCGCGAGTCGGACTCGCACTTGCCCAATTTTTTATTTATTTTAGTATAATGGTTTTAAATAAACTTAACTAATTATATCTAATTTATGACCAAAATTCTAGTTTAGACTATTTTCAATTTTGTTTCTATTATATTATTTAGCAAGGTAGCAAGCATAGTTGTTCGTGAACAAATGCCTACGTCAAATTTTGAAAATCTTTTGGCCTGAGACGATTACCAGCAACGAGTTGTGGAGGATCACCAAGCAGACAACAATAGAGAGGGAGATCCTTACGCGGAAGTGGCATTGGATTGTTCACATATTAAGAAAGCCCGATACCCACCTATCCAAGAAGGCACTGACCTGGAAACTGTCTGGCAAAAGGAAGAGGGGCCGTCCCTCAGTAGAGCAGGAACTGGGCGTCTGGGACATGAAGTTGGAGGAGGTAGAACAGACTGCCCAAGACCGCTGCAAATGGAGGAATTTGATTCGAGCTCTACACCCCAGCTGAGGGTAATAGGAAGAAAGAAGAAGAAGCATAGTTGTGCTAGACGGGCTGATTTGTATAATCCGGTTACGCTAAGTTTGAAACCTCATTTGTTTGCGACGCCATAGTTACTAGGTGCAAACTTAGCGTAAACGGACGGTAAGAAAAGTAGGGCCGTGATATTTCCTCTTAAATAAGTTTACGTACCAAATGGTAAAAATTGGTTTTAGCGTGAGGCAATTGGATGAGGGCGGCGCACGACCGATCACTGTGGAGAACTTTGGGGAGGCCTTTGTCCACCAGCAACGTCTATAGGCTAAATAATGAGGATGATGATAATGATGACGCTATGGTACATTTAGAAACGTTTTACAAGAAGCAAACTAACAATGCCGCAAATATTATTCGTAGTTTAGAATTAATTTTCAAAACAAAACAGCTCAAACCCTTAAGCTATTTAGCGTAATCTGAATTCGTTATTACAGAATCAACCGCCTAGAGTTTACGTTAGGAAATCCTAGAAACTAGATTGGTTTGTATTTTACCTACTTAAAACTAGTGGTTGCTATGGAGGTATAGAGTTTGTTTTGAAATAACTGAAATTTGTATTGTTTTCAGTTGGTAGCCCCTATCTCCGATATTTTGAAATTTTTTGAAAAAAATAACCGGTACGTAATAAAAAATCTATAATATAATTATCGAACGTATTTGCAAAACTTCGTGAGAATCGGTTGAGAAATACAATAACAAGAACGAAAATTACGGAAGTCTGTGGCGGCCCTAAAATGAAGTCATTCCATTTTAGTCCAAACTCTTTTCCTACATTGTCATGTACCTGACGTATTTTGTACTATTTACATATATTATTTACTTAAGAGGCCTTAAAACCTTAATTTTTCTCTATGATCAAACATGCTTTTTAACATAGTAAGTATTGATGTTACTACCTAGAACAGGGCTATTGATTTATTGGTATATATTTGAAACTTACTGTTTCAACTTTTTATTGATAATTTTTGTTTCAAAAAACTACTCGAAATTGACAAAATTTTACGCGGAAAATTAGTTTTATCAATCTATTTGCGACTGAACGCAATGAAAGCATTATTAAATAGCTATGTTACTACGTAGAACTCGGAGAAAAGTATTATTCACTTCAAAAAGTTGGTTGAAATGATCAGTATATTTGTCATAATATGAGAAAAATAAATTTTAAAAGGAATAAGGCCTCTTAAAGTCTTGTAAAACGGCGTTTTTAATCTTCCTGCACAGTATAAATGACAACTGCAGAATGAGATTGAGAGTGCTCTTTTTACGTGATCCACTATAACGATGTATGTACGTGTGCGCAATGATAAAATGTACCTACAACAGTTTTTATTGTATTGGTATGTGAGGTACAGCGTCACTTTATATAAACATCCATTTTATGAACTACACTAACTATTTTATTGCCTTCCATTTCATATGATCTTTAGTGTCCCAAAGCACATCATTATACTTTTAGTAAGACATTTAATGGCTCCATAAAAATATATTTCTAATAAAAATAATTGCGCATCGCTTGCTAAAAGAAATATCGTTTTTCCAAAGGAAATAGATATACATATAATAAACTTCAAACGAGGTACCTATATTATAACCATTTAGGGTATTTTTCATCCCACGGCCTATTGCGGATTTTAGTGGTACTAATTTATTTATCTATCCAAATATCACAAACTCTCCATGATGCGTTCAAGAACCTGCACATTATAACCACCATAAAAATAGACTGTTTTATTAGAACAAATTTCTTATCTGTAAAAATGTTACTATTGCTAAAAAATAACGTCGATTTCGATAATATTTATTCAAATTTCGAATATCTCTGAAAAACAAAGAAATTTGATTTGAACTCTATTCTAATATCAGTCGAGATGACATTTAGTTCGAAATGAATTGTCAATCAAATTTGACAAATGTGGCACGTAGGTAAGTAAGATATTGAACGATAATAATAGTTGGGGCCGACTCTAGTTTGTCTCTGAATAAAAAAACTATAACAGCTGCCAGAAAAAATCATTACCGCCATTACCTGGTAATATTTGTCATAATGTGCGAAGCCAATAATTCCAAACGCTGGATAAATGTTGTTTTATTAGCATTTTCCTTATCAATCACTAAGTGAAGATCTCATGATAATCATCTAGCAGGGCTGGACTAAGCGGGCCAGAGCCCCTAAGGCACTTGGCATTTGGGGCCCCCTCCCCTATAAGGAGAACATTATTATGGTACAAGTCCTGCGTCTGGGACTGGGTCCTAGACTAGCTGGGCCCCTAGGCCCTGCCACCTAGTAAAGTTGTGAAAGGATCTAAGCCAAGAATTTCAAATGTTGGTTAAATGTTAAGTTTTATTAGCGTAATCAACCCCTGGCCTATGTTCAGCAGTGGACGTCCTATGGCTGAGATGGTGATGATGATGATGATGACTCGCCTAAGTGAATAACAGCTTTTTAGGATTCTGTAGTCAACAAGGAACCCTTATAGTTTCACCATGTCCGTCCGTCCGTCTGTCTACGGCTTAGCAGAGACATAGTGGTAGAAAAAAAAATTGTACTTGCCCTACACGTAAAATAGTGGGGATGTAATTTTTTAATTATTATTAATCTATCCCATGGAGAGGGTTATCGATGATTAGGTCTTTCAAAATTAAGTCAAGTTACCTAGCATCAACTACAATTTTTATGGAGTTAAAGTAAGCCACCCGTACTATTTGGATCCTGTAGAATGGAAACCTGGTACTGTTTTAGGCCATAAGTAGCAGGTTCTTCCAACTCATCCAGTGCATTTAAAGTATATATTTTGAGTGTCTTGGCTAATAACTTAGCCATTTTGTCATTATAAGCATTAACTAATGTGACTTTAACGATTTTTTCCCAGAATGTTGCTAAAGGCTAATTTCAATCTTAGAGTAGACGGCTTTCGTTACCACTGGCTTGGGATCCTGTTGTCGAACACATAGACAAGGATCAAGCTCGAGGAAAGACTGGAAACTATGGACCATAAACGATGTAAAACCAAAAAAGTATTAAATGTAGAAAATTCCGGGAAACACTTCTGTTGTTTAAAAAATATGAAATAAAATTAAAATTAAAAATTTAAAAAACCCCCGACATGACAACCTGTAAAAAGAAAGAAATAAAATCTACGAAATGTGCCTTTACAATGAACAGTTAGAAAAAGAATTCAAGCTTCGTTGCGTCGGGGGACCGCTAAGTAAATGAAATGCAATGTACTTAAAATCGTAAAGTGGGAAGCCCCAAATAAATGCATACTTACGATTTCACGTTGTAAAATATATTTCATTTCACTTAGGTTAAGTACTTAGCGGTCCCCCGAACGCAACGACGCTTGAATTCTTTTTCTACTGTTCATTGTAAAGGCACATTTCATAGATTTTATTTCTTTCTTTTTACAGGTTGTCATGTCGGGGGTTTTTTAAATTTTAAATTTTTAACGTCTGAACCCAGCACTATGTTAAGAAACTGAAAACTAATACGTAAAATAACTTTCTACTTTTACTCTGGCTAGACAGAGTCACTGTCATAAAAATATCGTAAAATGTCGCGTACCTGTCGCATACAATGTTGGTTTATGAAGGTTCTCACGGATTCATGACAAGTGCAGAAGTAGTAAAGAACTTTACACTTGAGTGGCAATAAAATGTGTACACCGAATAGTAATTACCTTGTATAAATCGGGAAACGTTGTAAATATTGATTTAAACTTACATGATTTTCACACAATAACATAACGGGACTTAATAATCGCGTTCAATTCAAAAAGAATTTGATGAAAACATTGATACAAAGAACAAAGGTCACAGAAAAATTTAAATGCGTAGAAATAAAACATTGGTTAGTTACTAATTGAAGCAAGCAAAATTAAAATAAAAATAAAATAAATTATAAATAAATATTGAGGGACAATCTTACACAAATCGACCTAGTCCCAAACTAAAGCAAAGCTTGTACTATGGGTACTAGACGACAATATACATAATATATAAATGCATTTTTTTATAGGTACTACGACGGTGGCCAACAAGCATGCGGCCCGCCTATGGACGCTTGCGACGCCATGAGCATCACACGTGCGATGCCGACCCTTTAATGGTACGTTTACACGCTTGCCAAGCCTTGGCAAGCGTGCAGGACGCAGTCATATGTTAGAGTGAGACGGAACTACACCGTGCTCACTCTAACATATGACTGCGTCCTGTAGGCTTGCCGAGGCTTGGTAAGCGTGTAAACGTACCATAAGAACCTATTTACCCCCCTCTTGAAGAACCGCATACTGTAGCCTCCGGGGAACCTGCGGGGAGCACATTCCACATGCGGAGCGTTCACGGTAAGAAATTTCTCTGGAACCGCAGCAAATTATGTAAATAACATCCATGATCCAGGAACAACTATTCGAGTTCATCACACAAATTTATTCAACCTGGCCGAGATTCGAACCCAGGACCGCCGGCTCACTAGGCAGGTGCACTCAAAATCAAAACGTTTATTCTTTTCTAGTAGGCCACAAGGGCACTTTCACATGTCTGCAATCAATCTGAATCTACCGGCATTTCACAAGAGGTGGCCGCTGAGAAGAAAGCCGAAAGAAACTCAACAGTAAGTATATTTTTTTTGTAAATTAGACTTAAGACTAGAGGAGATTAACAAGATTCTCCAAATCAAACACTAATAATTATATAAAATGAAATGATTTTTTCAGAGATGTAGAAGGTCTCTAGGCGTCACAACATGCAATATATATATATATAATTAATGAAATAATTTAATTCCGTTGAGATGTAATGTACTACTTACTCCACCAACCTACATCGTGCTCATATGCTTTGTTACATTGTTTTGATACGTTGAAACTTGTAGTTGCACTTGCAATGTGTTGTGTCCGAGTTTGTGAAGTTTGCGAGTGTTGTGTGAAACATGTGTTAGCCATGTGGTACAGCCGCCTCGCTTGCCTAAAATACAATACAAACTTAATATTCTTTGTTGTACAGTTACAGAGTGAAGTCGAATTTAAAATGCTGCAAAAGCTTGTCAAAAACTACATTTATTAAAAAAAAAAAAACACAAAAAACATTGGTTGCCTGTAACTGATAATTTTTACTTAATAACGTATGCCGGCTGGTGGAGTGGAAGAGAGATAGATGCGTCACAAGCCCAACGCTTGCTCCGCTCTCTGTCGCTTGTTCCGCGCTCTCGCTTGCACGCTCGGCTCAGGCGGAACGTGACAATGAATGACTCATGCTTTTTCGTGCGTGCAGCCGTTCATCGGTTTATAAGACGTTATTACGTCAAAGAAAAGTTTATAACTAAACCTTAAGAAACGTATGATCTAAGTAAACCTAAAAAAGGGCTTTCCTTTATTTAAAAATATCTACCAGCGGTTCACTATAAGGCTTGCTGAGGAGAAAGAACCGCCGAAAGAAAACTCCCAGACTGCCTTATTACTAGGATAAACTTTTAAAACAAAATCTCTACATAAACGACTTTTAATACTTTTATTTAAAATGTGTGGCAGTTTCGAAAACCGAAGAAAACATTTTAGTACAAAAAACGTAAAATTAAATAATAAAAGCTTGTCGAAAATCAGATATTATAGGAACAAAGACAAAGTTATTTCTATAAATTGTTCCAGCTAATCTTATCTTATCTTATTTTCAGCCATATGACAATATATCTCCGTCAAATGAAGCCTGGAAAGGCAAGATTAAAGTCAACACAGCCACATGGCTAATCCATCCCGCTTCATAACAATGACATCCCCACTTTTGCTAAGTCAAACACCCGTTTATTATTTCTCTTAGATTATTATTTGAAAACAATATCCTTGTGGAAAATGAGCATATATTTTTACTGAAACTTTCGTGAGACATATTTAATTATTGTACCTATTAAGCGGTTTACACTCACGTGAAATTGTCAGAAACGGCCCGACATGTTTCGAACTCGTATGGAGCTCTTCATCAGGGACGGCTGCCCGTACACCGGCGCGGCAACCTCGTCACGTCCATACGAGTTCGAAACATGTCGGGCCGTTCCTGACAATTTTACGTGAGTGTAAACCGCCTAATACAATAATTACATATATTTTTATTCAAAATTGAAACGTAAATAACCAGGAAATTATTTGAATTAGGAGGATGAACTGCCCGTCTAGCACAACTACGTTTCGTGACTCTTGTCGCGTGACATAGCATCGCCCGTCACTCTCTCACAGCCCAGCGTAGAAAGAGCTAGATAATATTTCTCGCGTGAGAAAAAGTCGCGTATCACAGGTTTGTGCTAGAGGTGCTGGCTCTGTAAAATAAAAAACCGGCCAAGACATACTTTATATGTATAGATAAATACGTACTTAAATACAAATAACATCCATGACCCAGTCACAAATATTCGAGTTCATCACACGAATATTTGCCCTTGCCGGGATTCGAACCCAGGACCGTCGGCTCAGTAGGCAGTTGCTTAACCACTGCGCCAACCGCGTCGTCAATAGTCGCCCGTAGTCATTGGACTGTGGCAGTCTTCACCCGGTGATAGTTTTACCTCACCTTACAATACAATACAATACAACAATACTTTATTGCACACCAATAAAAGTTTACAAAAGGAATCAAGACAAATACAATTTATAAATAACGGTAGACAACAGGCGGTCTTATCGCTAGTAAGCGATCTCTTCAAGACAACCTTTTAGGTAGTAAAATTGGTGAAAAATATAACTTAATATAGAGTAGGTGGAGCGGAAGGCGAAGGGAGCACATAATTAGATACTAACAGAAAACAAGCTTACCTTAATACAAAAATTATAAAAAGAAGGCTATTGATATTTATCTTCACACGAATGAATAGACACTTCAGACAATCGGGTAGAGGGTGGAAGATTTTAAGTAGAAGAGAATTAATCAAGAAATTAGTCAATAAAATTGAGCGTTCTGGTGCCAATCACAAACACACAACTCTAAACCAATGCCACCGAAATACAAAAACAGTTACACCTCCAGACATTCATTACATATGCTAATGTAGAAATAACTTTCCAAATTACGTATAGACAGAAAATATGTGCTTGAAGAACTTAGTTGCAAACGATGATATACAAATTACGGATATGCCTACAGGTTATTGAAGGCTAATTTTACCAGTAAAAATTAACGAGTAACTAGTACACCGACAAGTCTGTAATATAGACACAAAAGGAACACAAAACAAAATATATATTATAAATATATTGTTTTATTTTGCAGGTGGTGAAATTTAAGATTAGGTGGGCAAATAGCAGTTTTGGTGGCAACCTAATACTATGGTGCTCATATTTAATTAATTATTGTTAAAATTCTTGGCGAAATATGAAAATACGTAATATTGTGAATAGATAATTAGTATTATAACTTTATTTCTTGTTAAAACCTCAAAAAAATGTGCCACCTTTAAAAAAATTAAATGTTGATAATCAACGTAGTACGAATATAAACACCAACAATTCTGTATTGGAGATACAAAGGATAAATAAGCAGCCAACATTTTATGCAATCCACTGCAGTCCAAGTGGGACTCGAACCCACTATTTAACCGGAGTCTGTTTAACAATTAAGTAGTATATACATAGTTAATATTTTTCATATTGTATTAAGGAAATTAAAAATTATCTTTTTATCCCTCCATGCATCACTATCCTCATTGGGTCGTGACATCCACCATGGATCAGCTTCCTCCGGATGATGATGCGCGACCTTCCACGGTCCTCGGCCACCTTGAGCGCGTCGTGGAAGTTGGAGTCAAGTGCAGTGCGGATTTGGTCGGACCAACGCATCGGGCTGCGGCCCCAATGCCTCTCCCCCTGGATCTTTCCAGCGACCAATATTTTTTCCAGGTATTGTCTTCTCTTCTGGCAATGGGCCCAATGTTTTTTTTATCTTTTTTTTCTTCAGCATCTCTGTAGTTTTCTATATATTGATATGGTTGCTTTGGTCCCGCTGTCGCACCTGTCCCGATTTGCCCCTACAAGGGAATATAGATCCATGTTTTACATCTGTTTTGTATGCGGCGTCGTCTGTCAACCGTGCGTCGTATGTGGACTCGATAATTTCATGAACTACCTGTGAATTGCGAAATAATGTCTAGAAAGAAAAAGAAAGAAAGAAAATAATATCTGAGTTTTTATATTGCTTCGAATTTCGAGTTGGACTCTATTTATAGAATAAGATAAGAGCGGTGACAGGTAGCCGTAGTTACCAAAAGCAATCTAGTGGTTAGAGAACGTCAGAGTTCCGATATATTTATATTAACCTTGAAGTTGACCGGTGATGACCTACGGAGCCTAGACGTGGTCTCTAACTATGGGCCTTTTAAGGAAGCTCAGAGTCACTCAGCGAGCTATGGAAAGAGCTATGCTCCGGATTTGTCTACGAGATCGAATCAGAAATGAGGAGATTCGTAGACGAACCAAGGTCATCGACATAGCAAACCGGGTAAGCAAGCTGAAGTGGCAATGGGCGGGGCACGTAGCTCGAAGGACCGATGGCCGTTGGGGCAGAAAGGTTCTCGAGTGGAGACCACGTACCGGCAAGCGCAGTGTAAGACGACCACCCGCAAGGTGGTCGGACGACCTGGTTAGAGTTGCGGGGACTCTCTGGATGCGGGTCGCTGCTATCCGGCCCATGTGGAAGTCTATTGAGGAGGCTTGTGTGTGAGCAGTGGACGTCCTATGGCTGATGTAGGGGCAGTAATTTGAGAGGCTCACTTACGTCGAATCCAGAGGCAATCCACGTGGTAGGTTTCGCTGGAGTTTTGGACGATCCTCAGCGCTCAAACTGACACCCACATTTCACCATAGGCACAGGTTTAGGACTGTTTCACCAGTTGTGTTTTGAGTAAGTTCGTCGCGACGGATAGTAGCAAAAGTAATTATTTCAGCACAAGCACAGCGGCGTTGCGTGCAGTTCGATCTCAACGGTACGAGAGAGTTATCTCGACTAGGTGGCGCTGCGAGCGCGTAGGAAGTGCTTTGAGATCCGGTACAAGCTTGCCATCTCAAAAATACTGATACAAGGAAAATGTATTCTTTACAAATTGTGTTGTCTTGTATGTAAGAAAAATACCCATTAAAAATAATATGAAAATTAAGAAAGTAAAATGAACTAATCTGTTCCGCGACGGAACATGCCGCTCACCTTAAAAGCACATAGTGTCTTTTAACAGAACATGCGAAAGCTTACCAACTATATTTTTAAATTAATCCTAACCTACACTAAGAGTCGTAACGAATTTTTATTAATTATTCTAGAGGTAAGGGACAGACCTTAACTACGGGTCGTTTGTACAGTGTGTCCCCACTTTTTAAAGTTACGACGCGAATGACTTGATCGGCGCCCGGGTGGACAGCGTGAATACGCGCGAGTTTCCACTGTAACGGCGGTAAGTGGTCATCGTAGACCACAACGACAGTGCCTTCACGGATTGCGGGACCGCGATCTTGAAGCCATTTTGTACTTTGCTGGAGATGATGAAGATATTCGCGACTCCATCTATTCCAGAAATGCTGGACAGCTTGCTGTATCCAGCGCCAGCGAGTAAGACGGTTAGGATTTTCGTCTGTCAAGGAAACATCTGGTAGGGCCGTTAGAGGCTCTCCGATCAAAAAATGGGCCGGTGTAAGCGGAAGTGGATCAGAAGAATCCGAGCTTAGTACGCAGAGCGGACGGGAATTTAAAACCGCTTCAATTTGACACGTGATCGTATGCATTTCATCATAGGTTTGCGTCCGAGTACCTACTACGCGATATAAATGTGTTTTGAAACTTTTGACGGCCGCTTCAAAGAGTCCACCGAAATGACTAGCATAAGGGGGCTGAAAATGCCAAGTTAATCCTTGCTTAAGGGTTTGTTTGTTGAGAGCGCTCATAACGGAATCGTTGCGCAAGAACGCGTACAACTCTTTAAGATAATTATTGCAACCAACAAAGTTACGTCCACAATCCGTGTATATATCCGTACAGTATCCACGGCGGGACGTGAAACGTCGCAACGCAGCTAAAAACCCTTCAGTTGAAAGTTCGGAAACTACTTCAAGATGTACGGCTTTAACGCTCATACATACAAAAACCGCAACATAACATTTTATTATTTTTGCATTGCGCACCTTGTTTGCGCGAACGTAGAATGGCCCACAGAAATCGCATGAGGTTTTGATAAAAACGCGCGCTGGTCGCAAGCGAACCGCGGGCAACATTCCCATCCTAGGTTGCACGCGCGTGGGGCGCGCACGAAAACATGGGATGCAGCGATGTATACGTAGACGTACTATATCACGGCCCGATATTATCCAATACCGCTGTAACAGTGCGTTTTGCACACACTGCGGGCCGGCATGCAATTCTTTTATATGAGCATCGTCTATGATAAGATAAGTAAGTGGATGTCGTTTAGGTAAAATCAATTGATGTTTGGACTCATACGGTAAAAATGATTTATGAATGCGTCCTCCGACGCGTAACAAACCGTCATTATCTAAAATTGGCGAGAGACGCCGTAAGCGTAAGGAAGGTAATTTATTAGACGAAATCTGTTTAATGTCTTCCTCGAAAACCTTTCGTTGTGTAATCAATATGAGTCGATTTAATGCAAAGCGATATTCGGGTACAGTGACGTAATCTGGGAACGTTTGTTTATGTTTTCTACATTTGTTGTAGAAACGAAATATTAATGCCGTGACGCGAACTAATTTGCCTAGCGACGAAAATCGCGTAATAAGACGGTCGTCGTCCGGGGTAGGAGGCGATGTGGACACACATGCGCAACTTTTGTTTACGGATTCGGTTTTAGTGCGTTTTTCTTCCAGTGTGTTTACTACCGGCTTTTGTGTAGGCCAGGAGTCTCGACCTTGTTGGAGCCATGGGGGGCCATGGAACCACAAGTCGCTTTGTACCAGTGCGGAGGGCAGGAGACTGCGTGACGCCGGGTCGGCGCTGTTATCAGCCGACGGGACGTGACGCCAGCAGCTCGCCGGGACACGGGACAATATCTCACTGGTGCGGTTAGAGACGAATGTTTTCCACTCGTGCGGGGGTGACTTGAGCCACGCTAGCACGATGGAACTGTCCGACCACGCGTATACCTGATCGGGGCGAATGCGATCACCGTAAATGTGCATTACTCGTTCTATCAATTTTGATAGTATTACACATCCCATTAACTCTAATTTTGGGATCGTTAGACACACACGTAGAGGGGCTACGCGTGTCTTTCCCATAACCAGGTAGGTTTGGACCTTACCGGTTTTGTCCGTAAGACGTATGTAAACACATCCTGCATAAGCGATTTGGCTTGCGTCTGAAAATCCGTGAATTTCGATTGACTCGTAATCATTGGTGTTAAAAATGTAACGCGGAAACGATATCTGGGATAAGAGCGGTAGCTCGTTAACGAAATTTGTCCATGAGTTAACGATATCGATAGGGGGTTCTGAGTCCCACGGAACCTTAGCTAACCACAGTAATTGAATCAAGTGTTTAGCGAATAAAGAGACGGGCGAGATGACCCCGATTGGGTCGTATATTTTCGCAATTTCCGATAATATAGCCCGTTTCGTACAGACTTTAGAAGTACTTTGTACTTTGAAACTGAATGCATCGGATCCTGGATTCCATTGAAGTCCAAGGACCTTGACCCCTTGGTCACTATCCATTTCGGCGAAGTGAACATTTTCACGCCGCTCACCATGAACATCTGGCGGTCGCACTGCAGCGAGGATCGCTGGCGAGTTGCTTTGCCATTTGCGTAACTCGAAACCGGCTGTGGCACAAATACCTATCAGCTCCTGCTGCAGAGCGAGCGCTTCGGCTGTTGTATCTGCGCCGGTAACTACGTCGTCGACAAAAACGTCATTTAATAATACTGGAGATGCAAGCGGGAAATGCTCAGCTTCGTCGTGAGCCAGTTGTTTCATCGTTCGCAAGGCTAAATAGGGGGCGCTGCTGACGCCGAAAGAGACTGTCCGAAGCCTGTAATCACGTAGAGGCTCCTCGGGCGACTGTCGCCAAAGGATGCGCTGAAAATCCCTATCGCTCTCACGAACAAGTATGTTACGATACATCTGTTTGATGTCGGAGCAAAATGCAATTTTATGCATTCGAAATTTAAGTAGAACGTCTACGATGTCTAAGTGTAACTTAGGACCCGTCAACAGAATGTCGTTTAACGAGTGACCACTCGTCGAGCGACATCCAGCGTCATAGACAACTCTAGTACGAGTCGTCTCACTTGAAGTTTTGACCACCGCATGATGTGGTATGTAATAACTCGCGCCAGCGGGGGGGTTATCGTCCGCGAGCTCCATGTGGTTGAGATCCACGTACTCTTGGAGGCAAGCGTGATAATCCGCCTTGAGCTGGGGGTTACGTTCTAGACGGTATTCCAATTTATGGAATCGTGCTAGAGCAATTTGCCGAGATTCGCCGAGGGGCGGTGCGTCGGGCTTGAACGGCAGAGCGACCACGTATCGCCCTGTCTCATCGCGCGTATGCGTCTTTTGAAAAAAGGATTCGCATAGCTGCTCTTCGGGAGTGTAACTCCGTATCTCTGGAACTGACTCCAGCTCCCAAAACCTTTGAAGGTTGTCGTTGTCGAACGACGTAAAACACGCGTGGAGTGGAGTCGCAACGCTAGCAGTAAAATTCAATTTACCGCATAGTAAATAACCGAACGAACTGTTTACTGCGGTGGGTGTTCCCGGTTCACCCCTGATAAGGCCATCCAGCAAAATATCTGCAAGAATGTCCCCACCGAGTATCATGTCAACAGGTTGTGGTTTGTGAAACTCAGGGTCCGCTAATGTGAGTCCCTGCAAATGAGGCCAGTCAGCAAGCGGTGCTAGTGGTACACTAGGCATTTGACGGGTTAACTTCGAAAGGATAGTAGCCTCAATCTGAATAACTGGCTGTTGTTTGCCCTTAGGCGTAATTGAGCACAAAAATGTACCCCTTGGTTCAAGCGGTAAGTCGCTGATACCTACTAATGACTCACTATAGCGACATCGCGGCAACTTCAATCGTTGCATACACTCTTCCGTTATAAGTGTCGCTTGTGACCCGCTGTCAAACATACAGCGAATAGTAGCCCTCTTACTTCCTTCGAAATAAATATCAATTAAGGCTGTTGACAATAAAACCGTGCGCGCGCGAATACCTAAAGGTTTTTCGTTCCGGACTCCGTTAACCGCGGAAGGGTTATGAACTATCCCGCTCGGGCCGCACTGCTCCGTAGGAGCGAGCGAAACGGCCGCTACTTCCGAAACTTCGCTTATGACGGGTAACGAATTATTTGTTTCTAAATGAATCAATGTATGGTGTTTCTTATTACACTTTCGACATTTAAAATTCGATTTACAACTCCTCAAGTCGTGTCCAGGACATAGACAATTGTAACACACATTATTTGATTTCACAAATGTAAATCGATCGTGCGCGGATAAATCTAAAAACTGTAAACAACGGGCTAGACTATGTCCGCCTTTACACATTACGCAAGATCGGACCTTATTCGTCTCTTCGTAAGATCGACTTTGGGCTGGAGCCGTAGTCGCAGCAAAAACCCGCTTGGGCGTGAATTGACCTATATTTGTATTTGTATGAGATTTACTATTTAAGGAATTGTTTTTAATGGATTGTGTATTGGAAATCGTAATTATCTGTTCCGCCGAAAGTTCGCGTTCTAAAAACGTAATTAATGTATTTACTTTAGGTATTTCGCCGGGGTTGGTTAAAGACCGTTCATATTCTTTTCTCGTATTAACGGGAATTTTACGTAATAATAAATTCAACAACATGAAGTCCCATTCTTTAACCGGAAAGTTCATAACTTCGAGCGCCATGATGTTTTCGTGATAAACATTCAATAGATTTCGCATGGAAACAGCTGATCGATTAGAACAAGTTTCAATGTCAAACAATTTGTCTAGATGTTGTGATGCAATTATGCGTTTATTATCATATCTAGATTTTAGAATATCGAGCGCAACTGAATAGTTGTCTTCCGTTATGGGAATTGATTTAATCAAATTGTGTGGCTCGTTTTTAACCGAAAGAAGTAAGTATCTAAATTTCTCCGCATCCGTGTAGGCATTGTTGCTGTGAACTAGCGATTGAAATAAATCGAAAAATGCAGGCCAACCAGTTGGTTCGCCGTGGTACTCCGGGAGCGATAATTTTGGTAAATTACGACGATCATTGATAATCGTGTCATGGAGGGTAGGAGCGCGACTCGCGCGCCGATTTTCAACATCTGACTGCTTTAAATTATTTAAATGTGTAATTATCGCGTAATACAAATCATTGAAATCGTTACGAATCTTAATGTTTGCTTCTTTATTGAAGTTCTGCGACTTAATTAACGCTTTTTCGATTTTGGTTTGAATTTTAGTAAATTTTCGCTGATGTACCGTTAAATCGATTGTTCGGGAACGGAATTGTTCGATATTTGTCGCGGCGAATTGCAATGTTCTTTTTAATTCGTCGAGAATTAGATCGCGTTCAAAAATGTCTTGTGTAATACACGACGTATCAATCTCGGGATTGCCGTCACTTGGATTAGGAACCATTTTGCGTAACAAAGATGGCCGAAATGACAATGCGAAATTGAATTACGAATGTAACTAAAATGGGTACGAAATACCGCAAATAACAAGACAACACAACAAAGTGAAGAAAGACCCGGTTCGAACGGATCAAAAAATTATGTAGGGGCAGTAATTTGAGAGGCTCACTTACGTCGAATCCAGAGGCAATCCACGTGGTAGGTTTCGCTGGAGTTTTGGACGATCCTCAGCGCTCAAACTGACACCCACATTTCACCATAGGCACAGGTTTAGGACTGTTTCACCAGTTGTGTTTTGAGTAAGTTCGTCGCGACGGATAGTAGCAAAAGTAATTATTTCAGCACAAGCACAGCGGCGTTGCGTGCAGTTCGATCTCAACGGTACGAGAGAGTTATCTCGACTAGGTGGCGCTGCGAGCGCGTAGGAAGTGCTTTGAGATCCGGTACAAGCTTGCCATCTCAAAAATACTGATACAAGGAAAATGTATTCTTTACAAATTGTGTTGTCTTGTATGTAAGAAAAATACCCATTAAAAATAATATGAAAATTAAGAAAGTAAAATGAACTAATCTGTTCCGCGACGGAACAGCTGAAATGATGATGATGATGATGAACCTTGAAGTTGGTTTCGGGCTCTGGCTGCGAAACGTGAGAGGCGAAACCAAAATGAGACGAGGGTCACTTTACCAACTTAATCATCAAACGAAAACAAACCCTCTAATGAGATGTCAATCTTGCGGACGTCACCTTCGCTCCCGCATCGGACTGTATAGTCATTTCAAACACTGCCACAAAAACGCTGCATAAAATTATCAGATAAATATGTAAAGACCTCTATGATGATGATATTAACCTTGATAGGTTTATAAATCTATGAAACATCCTAAGTAGCACACAGTTGCATAAGTGCTTTAACCGCTAATTTAAGCTGAATAATGGCTGCATTAGGTCTGATACAGCCCTTATACCAATAATTTAGGCTGAGATAAGGTTAGCAATGTTAGTTAGCTATGACTTTAGCTATGAAAGTAAAAGTCCAAAAAATGAAAACATAAAAAATATACGTTATAAGTAAAACACTAAGATAAAGCTAAACTTATAAGACTATCACCCTTCGGCAGGGCTTTTGTATCTCACCCTAAGACTCAGCATATCAGCCGATGGACGTCCACTGCTGGACAAAAGCCTCCCCCAACGTTCTCCACAACGATCGATCTTGTGCCGCCCTCATTCAATTTCTGCCCACAATCCTAACCAGGTCGTCGGTCCTTGTTGGGGGCCTTGCCACGCTGCGTCTTCCGGTCCGCAGTCACCACTCAAGGACCTTTCTGTCCCAACCCACCCAGACTACTCAAGACGGAATATTGCTCACAAAATTATCAGTATAATCCTTTGATCAAAACCGTTTCTAAGCCAGTTAAAACTAAAGTTTATGTACAGAACAGCTGAAACAGCTACATGATGTGGAGATATAATGCCTTTCTCTATTGGCATCCAGAGTTAACGTCAATATTGACCAGATACACACAATACTCGATAAATTTGATGAAGATTGATTGACTTCCTTAAGCCTTATATTGGTTTGTATGTTCATTGAAATGAAGCTTTAAGTTTATAGTTTTAAGGTAGAATCTAAAGAAGACGTTTAGGAAATTATATTGACCCTTTATGTATAAAATAGAATGTAGACATCTATTTACTTTAAACAGAAATTGAAGTGGATTTGATTGTAAGTTATTAGTTAATAAATTGTATATATATATATATATATATATCTAAGAAATTGTTGAAGGATCACGAACAACATAATGGTCGCCATGTAAATATTTACCTCGATTATTAATACGGTAATGAGAGGTAGGTAATGAGTATTAGAATAAATATTACTACACGACAATAGGAAGTACGTAGACAGATAAAAAGTATCCTTTAACCATCTTTGGATGTCCACCTATTATCAAAATTGATTAAAATTTGACCAGCCGTCGCGGCGTCGACAAAGGAAGTTATGAAAACAGATGGCGCCAGGTTGACACGGCGCCGCGCGTCCTATAGAAAACAAAGACGATCCTGCATCACGATATTAAGTTTTTTTCTGATATCATGACTACCCATATGATAACCCCCTAAAAGTAAACTTTAAGTACATACATTATACTAGATTTTGTAGTTAATTCATATTTCTTAAGTTAAGATTGAACGTAAATAAAAATTTGTTTATCAATGTTAATGAATTCGTGAGAAAACAGTAGCATAATTTAATTCAATTTAATTATATTGAAATTCAGTAAGAACGTAGACAGAACATAATACTCATGTACAAAGGTACAAAGAACAATAGATTTACGAACTTGAAATGAAATAATATTAACTCAGAGCGAACAAAGCGACTATTATTGCATTACCCTGGAACATATACGGGCTTTCAGCTCAGTTTCTGTAACAATATTACGTTTTAGTTTAAACGAATATATAAACTAGAGGGTGGGGTATAATATAGGCAAACGAAGGGCTTAGGGGACGAACTGGGTAAGTCATATATGCTAAATTTTGCAGTACAGACAGTTGTCAACATTTCATATCTCTAACAGGGTGGAAATTAATAATTATAGAGATCGTGAGAGGTTTGCGTCGTCGTGTACACCCTAAATAGTATTTTGTGCAATCGTTGCACAATGATTTTAAGACTTAATTGTGTAACTATTGCATACAATACTTTTTATACGAGCAAAACGCAGAAAAAACATTTTTTTACTTGAATTGTATGGGGATACAATTCATTCTGTAGGGGCACTGTGAATTTTTATATTTGATGTAGGCAACCATTTTTGTCCAACTCGTAATTTAAAAAATCATGATCGCGATGGTCATGGTCATGGCGGGTCCCTCGTGATTGGTTAATTTTTTTGACAACTAATGTCTAACAATCAGGAACCAGTCACGTGTTTTTTTTATATCAAATATGCTGCATTTCTCTTTTTGAAATTCATTTGAGTTAAGTACAGACATTTCTTATGAATATTAAAGTTCACTAGAGTATAGAATTTTGGTACAGGTTTAAAAAGTGCGTTGATTTTGTCTGTGACATTATAATATTGGAATTTATTTTCCGGTATGTAAAGAAATATAAGAAAATAAATAAACCAACTGAAATCTACAACAACTATGTCTGCATAGAGTTGTAGTCTTCGGCCTATCCGTGAAAAAAAAATTAGCTGTCAATAATGCCAAGGTCAACGTCATTCGTTTTTTAATAAGACACAAGACTAAAATAACCTTTCCATTGTGTCATAATTTTGGAGTTACTACATTTTAGAATGAGTAGATTCTAATAAATGTATAATAACATAATGAATAATCTTAGAAAAATTATAAAAACAGTGATTTCGCCCTCTTTCTCAGCGGAACCCAGAAAAGTAATAACATTGTAGTCTTTGAAATATTAAATCTAGTCAATTGAAGTTGTAAAAGCCCCTTATGGCTGTATGGCGTACCTAAACTTATAAAATATAAAAAAAACGACCTCTTGCGAGTTACCAGTTTTAAACAGTCATAATGACAAACAGTGTAATTTTCTAGCCGACGACAAAAAAAACCGGCCAAGTGCGAGTCTGAATCGCGCACCGAGGGTTCTGTACAAACACTTATCCCATCTTAACTGGCCGGCTTAAGTTAAGTTTGCACCAACACCTCTAGCATAACTGTGACACGCGACCTTTTGCCGCGCGACAAATAATACCTGTCGCTTTCCTTTCAATACCGTGCGAGCAAGAGAGGTGACGCTGAAGCGAAGCGAAGTCGCGGCCAGATATGCTAAAGTCGAGTTTTTAATTAGGCGAACTAACTTGACAGCTGAAAGTGTTGTCAAAAATAGAAAAAAATAATGGCGATTGGTTTATGTCGATACAAATATGTCGATATAACCTTAACTATACACCCATAGACCTTAACATGTTGTAATAGGGTTTATATTCGTTTACAAATGTACAGTGATCAGTGTATTCGATAGTACAATGGAACTGTCAAGAAAACAAAAAGGTGGACAGCGTTTTTAGCGATGTCCTAAAATAAAGTTCGTTCGTTGTAAGTGTTTTAATTACAACCGTTTTTTTATTATTATTGATTCGTGTAATAGAATGATTAGTTTGATTTCAAACACAATAATGCAAAATTTATGAAACTTGTAATGTCTCCTTTTTTTTAACGCTGTTTAACTAAACCTCTGGTATAAACTGGTTTTTTTATATATCGATATTAACAACACTAGCGAAACTGTGACAACATTCGTTTGCAATAAACTGTCAAGTTAGTTCGCCTAATTAAATACTTGACTTTAGCCGTGCTGGCGCCTAATACAAATGAGGTGCAAAGTTAACGCAACCGATCACGTTTGTTGTATGGGATGGAAGCCCCATTTAAATATTTTATTTTAATTCTGTTTTAGTGTTTGTTGTTATGGCGGCAACAGAACTACATCATCTGTGAAATTTTCAATTTTCTACCCATCATGGTTCATGAGATACAGCCGGGTGACAGCATCGAACAAAAAACGGTAAATAATCACGTTTGACGTATAAAAGCAAAACAAAAAATACTGAAAACAAAATAAAATAAATACCAATTTAAGTGGGGATATTTATTTTATTCTGTTTAATTTCAACTGTCTAGCTGCCACGGTTCATGAGATACAGCCTGATGCCAGACATACATATTGATGGACAGTGGAGTCTTAGTAATAGGGTCCCGTTTTTACCCTTTGCGTACGAAAACCTAAAAACGGACTTAACCTGTTTATCCCATTAGCACTTCAAATATAAATTATACATAGAATTTATTATATTAGTAATAGTTTGCAAGCTATTTGAATAATATTTCGTTATTGTTGATATATTATTTTGTACTCCATTAATGCAAATGATAAAAAAATGAAAACTTACTATTCATTCATTTCATTATACATCAAGTGAAGACGCAATTTCCAACAAGACATTTATAACGATACCTATGGGTAAGGATTCGTTCAAGCAGGATGGCAGACTGATATGGCGCCCCGTGGCGCGGAGATAATCCCATTAGCGGGTTATACTCCCACACAAAGCCCGACTGGTAGTGACGGTTTTAGCCCTGATACAGTTCAAGTTATGTAAAAAAATGGTTGGCAGATACCAAGGCTTTCAAATTCAGAATCTTGTGAGGGTAACGTTGCCAGGATTACAGAAAAAGCCGGACATAGTAAGGCTTTTTGATTGCGTGTCCGGCCAAAATAAACGGTGTCCGGCTTTTTCCAGGATTTTACATTTCTGAAACGAGCGTTATAAATAAATTAATAAATATCGGACAACCTCACACAAATCGATCGAGTCCGACAGTAAGCCTCTAGGCTTGTGTTATGGACACTAGACGACGATAAACATACTTATATAGAGAAATACATACTTAAATACTAATAACATCCATGACCCAGGCACAAATATTCAAGCTCATCACCCAAATATTTGCCCTTGCCGGGATTCGAACCCAGAACCGTCGGCTCAGTAGGCAGCTGTTTTACCACTGCGCCAACCGCGTCATTGTCGCGTAGTGTTAATAGGTAACACATTTTTTTTGTAGTACCTATTAATACTGAGACACAATATCCTCAATAATGTAGGGTGCCCGGCCTTTTTACTCAAATGTCCGGAAAAAATGGCTGGTCTGTCCAGCTATCAGGTTTGGCAACCTGGTAATCCCAAGATTCTGAGATTGCCCATATGAAAAAAATCCGGATTGATAGCCGTTGCAAACTTTCTTACCACAAACGGATCTAAATTATTATTAATAATATACCTATAATTATATTGTGCTTTATACTATTGTTATTTTCCTTTTCTGAATCTTTGAGCTTAAAAACCCTTGGCAAAAGTCTACGCAATAACTCAAGAAAAATAATGAAAATCCAAGGTAACGCTAGTTATTTTCAGTTGAACCATATTTCCACTAAATAGCTTTCCTTCAAATGCCGATTCATTTGAAACAAATTAATGGCAACGACCGACATAAGCGTGGGTAGAATGCTTGTAGTTACATTTATTTTACCCCAAGTCACTTACGTGCATGCTTAAAAAGGTAGTTCTTTGGTTGGTACTAAAAAATAATATTACCTAAAAAATCGACTAAATGTGAGTCGGACTCACGCAACTTTCAGTTTAGCAAAACGTTATGTTTGCACCTTATTTGTATGTGACAGTCTAAAGTAAGCATAATTAAACGGCCATACTTCAACTGACTATCTATTCAATTGGGTAAACCCTATTAAACATGGCGGAAACTGTCATTAGAGCGATCGGGTTATCGCGCGTGAATGATCGCTGATCAAAGCGCGGTTTGGTAGCGTTTCGATTCTACTCGTTAAGAGCATTGATAGCGGACTGCCTTCGGGCTATAAATGCTCAAATGCTCAATCCATTTTACAGTAATTCGAAGGCCTAGCACGCATTCAGCTCCTTTCTTGTTTTATCATCATCGTATCAGCCATCATTACCATCTTGCGCCGCCCTCCTCCAATTTCCATCCGCGATCCTAACCTTGGAGCCCCACGCTGCGTCTTCCAGTCCGCGGTCGCCACTCAAGAACCTTTCTGCTTGGTTCCACGAGAAATGTGCCCCGCCCATTGCCACTTAAGTTTGGCGAACTGTCTGAGCTATATCTACAACTTTTCTTGTTTAATCAGAACTAGCTCACCAACCGGGAGACGCCTTATACATTATACAAACCATAAATCATTTTAGCTAACAGATTTATCCTGTTCTTTCCCAGGCCTAATGTAGAAACGATTTAACTACTATGTAGTATAGTGGCGCTTAGGTTTTTTCAGAGTCGCCCTAAATGTATAACCCACCCCGGACTTAATGTAAAAACGATTCTATTTCATGTTACGATGGCGCTTAGGCTCTTTTACCGTAGCTCTGGATTTTGCCCAGAACGTATGTAAAAACGTCATAACATGTTTGCATTATGATGGCGTTTACGCTGTTTTAGCATGAACCTAGATTTACGAGCTACCCGCCTCAAGTTGATCGATGCCTGATATTTGCCACTGATCTCCGTGTCGATGAAGGATGTCAAATTATTACATAGGTATGCGTTTTTGGCTAATGTATGAGGATGATCCATATATGTATGTATGTATGTATGTAAACGCTTTATTGTACACAACAACTGGTTATAAATACATTGATAACAAATGAAATATGTACAAAGGCGAACTTATCCCTATTAGGGATCTCTTCCAGTTAACCTTTGAGCAATTGGAGGAATGGGTATTCGAAGAAAATAGGCAAACTAATTTATGTATTTTGGCTGAAATATGATTGAAAGCTTTAGCTTTGAAATATATTCATTTTCATTTCATCCTTTGGCTTCAGAAATGTCAACTATTTCCGGCACATGGGCAGATAAAACGAATACTTATTCGTAATCACAAAAAAAATAGTCGAGTAAATATCGTTAAAGTAGGTACTTACTTTACTAACTTACGGCATTCAAATCGTACTATCGGTTTAGGAGCTACGATGCCGCAGACAGACACAGATTTAGTACATTACATAACTAGATCGGTGAATTTGTGAATGTCCCAGATCGCAGAATATACAAGGCGTCCCAAAACTATGGGACATCAAGGGAAAGTACCTTAAATATCGTAGATAGGTTATTTTGCTGAAAGAAGACTATGTTATTTTTAAAAGTTAGTAATTCTGCATTCAAATATTTTCTAAGAATAACTTGCTTCGTCTGGGAAAAGAACCGACCTTAATGTGAAAAAAAAACCCTATTTTTATGATGCCAATCGAAAGAAAGGACAAAAAATAATAATTCTTCATAAGTAACATTGTATCTTAAAAGAAAGGAACAACGTAAAACGTGTTTGAATCAAATATCAAGAAACTTACTAATTGACGACGACGAATAATTAAACAAGTAATTCTTAGAAAATCTTTAAATGTACATTAATAACTTTTAAAAATAACATGAAGTCTTCTTTCAGCACTTTCCCTTGATGCCCCATAGTCTAGATGCGATCATGACCGCCCGCGGACTGTCTAAAGTCTTACGTCTTGCCTTGACCAGAAAGTGAGGTTTTCTCTCCACATAGCGGGCAGAAAATCCCACTTACGGCCTAGGGAGACGTAAAAATACGACGACGGCGCGGTTGGCGCAGTGGTTAAGCAACTGCCTACTGAGCCGACGGTCCCGGGTTCGATTCCGGTCAAGGACAAATATTTGTGTGATGAACAAGAATATTTGTGCCTGGGTCATGGATGTTCTATGTATTATGTATTTAAGTATTTATTTATCTATATAAGTATGTATATCGTCGCCTAGTACCCATAACACAAGCCTTCTTGAGCTTAATTTGGGACTAGATTGATTTGTGTGAGGTTGATTTGTGACCTCTAATTGTAATGTTTTGCATTGTATTTCTCCTGTATATTTTATGAGGTGTGCAATAAAGAGTACTTGTATTGTATCGTATTGTTGTCTGTATTTAAGTATTTATTTAAAATAATTAAATAAATAAATAAATATTAAGGGACAATCTTACACAAATCGACTTAGTCCCAAACTAAGCAAAGCTTGTACTATGGGTACTAGACGACGATATACATAATATATAAATACATACATAGATAACATCCATGACCCAAGAACAAATATTTGCACAAATATTTGCCCCGGCCGGGATTCGAACCCGGAATTACACACGTGATTGCTTTAATTTTGATTAATCCCACGACGACGCTTTATCATTCTTGTAGTCTTGTATAATAATAGTACATTACATACGTGACATTGACATAATGGCTGTGAATTAGTGAATGTCCCAGATCGCCGGCGATTGTGGCCCGAACTGAAGGTGAGGACCACAAATATGCGATCTGGGGCTTTACGAATTACCGCCCGTGGTTTGTCTAAAATAGCGTAGCGGGCAGAAAATCCCACTTACGCCCTAGAGTGGCGTAAAATAGGTTTACGTTTGTTTACCTTCATTAGAAATAAGTTTACGTTTTACTTAGTTCTTGAATTTACCAACAGAACAGAGAAGTCAGTTACGCTGCTAGAAAGTCATAGGATTGAGAGGGACGCCGCGCTCGGACCTTCCGCTCCCTCTTATGGCTGCCGCTGGTCGCACAAAGACGTGGCCGGGCTGTTATGAACCGCGTAACATTAAACTTCTCAGATTAAACCATTGATAAGTACAAAGATCAAAGCTCAAACAAAAAATGTATTGCGTAACCTAGTGGAAGAGACCTCTGATTACCGGACCAGCGTGTTAACCTTTCCACCACCCTAACGCCCAGATAATCTTTTGAATTTTTCTTCCTTCCTTCCTTGGTCTCTTCCACCAGGTTACGCATTTAATTTTTCATTGAGCTTTGATTTTTGTATCAATGGTTTTATAAGAATTTAAGTGCGAACCCACATTAACTGAGAGGAAAGAAAAAATTAGACATTACATATTTCGTAAAATTATCCTTCTCCTTCCCATAAGTTACGTAACCTCCGCCCTTCAGTCTCGAGTGTCAGATGCCGTTCCATTGTGGCTGCGATCTCGTAGCTCGAGTATCAAGTGGGCGTGTACAATTAACTACTCCTTGAATCAACAGAGTGAGTATTTAGTTTCACATATTGCCGAATTTCTAAAGAGTCCTGTATAAATGAGTGAAAACGACGGATTTATTTGAGATGCAGACTTATTTTATTGTTGGACAAAAAAAGCATTATTTTTGTTTCATGCGTACAAATAATAGCTACGGGACAAAAAGCCTAAGCACCATGGTGCTGGCTGGGGCGTTGGCTACTAGCGTTGCTCGCGGCGCATTATGCAAGAAATGTAGGTATAATGTTCATCTCAATATTCAATGGTTAACGACTCTCCCACTTGAAGGCGCTTGTCAAGTTACTTCGAGAATGAATAAGTTAAGCACTGTTGAAACAAAATTCAATGAAAATTTTGTCGATAAAGCAAAGAGTCACCACAGGATACATTTCCAAACCACGTGTTTTCAACTTTCCGCGTCTCTGGAAGTCATTAAGAAAGTAAACCAATCAGTCTGCGTCTTCGTGAAGCGCAAAATAACTATTTTTATACGCTCTACTGCAGCCCCCGCAAATGGTAGACGGTCTTTTTCAATTTTTGTACAGATACTTTTTAGGGTTCCGTACCCAAAGGGTGAAAACGGGACCCTATTACTGAGACTTCACCGTCCGTCCATCCGTCCGTCTGACACCAGGCTGTATCTCAAGAACGGTGATAAGTAGACATTTGAAATTTTCACAGATGATGTATTTCTATTTCCGCTATAATAACATATACTAAAAATAAAATAAAATAAATATTTAAGGGGGGCTCCCATACAACAAACGGGATTGGTTGCGTTAGCTTTGCACCTCATTTGTCGCTATACATACCAGGTGCAAACTAAACTTAACCACTTAAGAATGGAAAGTTTTTGTAGGGAACCCTCGGCGTGCGAGTCCGACTCGCACTTGACCGGTTTTTTTTACTAAACATCACGCTCAAAGGAAAACATGCGTCGTTCTTTCGCAAAAAACTGAAAACATCACTGAAATAAAAACCTGCTGTACACTTACCATGAGTTGACCATCATAGTTATGCAGACAGCGACCAGCGTAGATTTTTTGTCAGTGACTTAAGTCTTAATCAATGATTGAGTTTGGTCGCTTTTTGCGTTATGAAAAAAATCTTTGGTCGCTTTCTGCATAACTATGTGTAACTATGGTCAGTTTACGTGCCGTACTCGCTAGCAGCGGTGAAAACGATTAGTATAAATAATAGTTACAACGCTCCTAGCGGTTTTTTTGTAGAACAACAATTCTATTAGCTTTTTTGTCCCGTGGCTATTAAACAAATTCTGTCTTCTTTACTCATATTATACAAGGCTCTTTAGAAATTCGGCAATATTGCGAAACTAAATACTCGCTCTGATGATTCAAGGAGAAGTTAATTGTTAACGCCTACTTGATACTGGAGCTACAAGATCACAGCCTCGCGGTGGGTCGGCTTCTGACACTCGAGACTGAAGGCCTACTGCAGGCAGCTGGGCTCGGAGCCGGCACCGGTCCAGCCATTGCTCGACGCCAACGGAGACCTCAAGTATACTGCTCGAGAGCGGGCTGAGATTCTCGCCTGCAGCCTCGAGCAGCAGTTCACGCTGAATCCCGACACGGATCCAGACCACACCACTGAAGTCGAGCAACATCTCCAGCGCTACTTGGCAGTAGCGCCTCTCCCTCACGAGGATCCGGTATTTTTCTCTCCCAACCAGGTGCTGCGCTCGATCCGGCTGCACTGCAGCCCGAAGAAAGCGCCGGGCCCCGACAGTATTCCAAACATGGCGCTCCGCAACCTGCCGCTGAGAGCCCTAGCGGCGATTGCCCGCCTGTTCAACGGAATACTAAGGTCAGGTCACTTCCCTACCATCTGGAAGACGGGGCGTATCATCGTCCTACCCAAGCCTGGCAAGGACAGAAGAAAACCGGAGAGCTACAGACCCATCACCCTTCTCTCAACCCTTTCTAAGGTGTTTGAGAGGTTGTTGCTGTCGCAGATGATCCCCCACATACAACCCAGACCGGAGCAGTTTGGGTTCAGGTCAGATCACTCCACTACTTTACAGCTTACCCGGGTCCTACACCACATGGCCACGTCCATCAACAAGAAGGAGTTCACCGTAGCAGTACTACTGGACATGGAGAAGGCTTTTGACCGAGTCTGGCACGACGGCCTGCTCTTCAAATTGTCCAACACCACGATCCCACCGCGCCTGGTGAGGGTCATCGCCTCCTTTCTAGCTGACAGACGCTTCGAAGTCAACGTAGAGGGCGCCATTTCCGCGGATCGCCCGATCCGCGCAGGTGTCCCTCAAGGTAGTTGTCTTTCCCCTGCTCTATACGCGCTATACACCGACGACATTCCGGTGATTGGCGACACCAAGCTGGCACTGTTTGCCGACGACGCAGCCTACCTTGCGACGTCAATTCGCTCTTCGCACGCAGTAGCCAAGATCCAAAATACCTTGGACGCTCTACCAGCTTGGCTATCCAAATGGCGCCTCTCTGTGAACATCGCCAAAACACAGACACTACTAACAGGTTACTCTCACCCTCCACAGGCTCCAACGCTCTACGGTCAGCCCCTTGTCTGGTCACGCACAGTGAAATACCTGGGCGTCACTATAGACAGAGGGCTGACCATGCGTCAACACGCCGAGAGCTCCATCAGCAGAGCAGCAGCAGCGCGCGCCAAGCTCCGTCCTGTCTTCGCCAGCGGGCTCCCCCGGCACACCAAGCTGGGGCTCTACAAGGCTTTCGTCCGGTCGCGGCTCACGTACGCCGCGCCGGCGTGGTACGCCTTGCTAAAGGAGACCAACAGGAGGAAGCTGCGGACTCAGGAGACGCGTACGCTGCGCACTATCGTGCGCGCCCAACGATACGTGCGCAACGACACCATCATGCGGGACCTCAAGTGGCACCCCCTGGAGAAGTTCATCGGCAGGCTCGCGCGGTTAATGTTTGGCTGCGCGGACCGCTCACGCCATGAGCATCTCCAGGGGATCGCCCCTCACTACACGAGGCCCCCGGACAGCAGCGCTCGGGCATTGCCCAGAGAGCTGCTGACCGACTCCTGAAGTCCCCTACGATACCCGCCGCCGCTGGGAGCAGCCGCTCGCGGCGGCAAGAAGAAGCAGACGACTCAAGCCGTGCCACCGCTGAGCTCTGCTCGCGGTGGTAAGAAGAAGACGGCCCACTCACCCCGCCGCTCGAGCACCATCACAGCTCGCGGCGGAGAAGAGGATAATTCAAGCCGCACCACCGCTGAGCCCCGCTCGCGGTGGTAAGAAAAAGACGGCCCACTCTCACCGCCGCTCGAGCACCATTACAGCTCGCGGCGGAGAAGAGGACTTTGTCAAGCCGCGCCACCGCTGAGCTCCGCTCGCGGTGGCAAGAAAAAGATGGCCCACTCGCACCGCCGCTCGAGCAACATTACAGCTCGCGGCGGAGAAGAGGACCATATCAAGCCGCGCCACCGCTGAGCTTCGCTCGCGGTGGCATCAAAAAGACGTCCCACACCCACCGCCGCTCGAGCACTATTATAGCTCGCGGCGGAGAAGAGGATTTATCTCAAGCCGTGCCACCGCTGAGCTCCGCTCGCGGTGGCAAGAAAAAGACGGCCCAGCATCACCGCCGCTCGAGCACCCTTACAGCTCGCGGCGGAGAAGCACATACCCAAACCATCCACAAAATGATGGACCGAAGACCGGGTGCGTTGTCGCGCGCCCGCGACCCCGATACTGCATTCAAGGGCCTCATCGCCCGCCGCAATGCCCGCAAGTCTCCGGCGAAGCTATGACGGCTAGCCGAGCCGTTCGACGAGTTCGACGAGACCGTCATCATGAAGGCCTAAAGGGCGGGGGTTATGTGACTTATCGAGTGTTCCAGAAAGTATAACCACAAGTTATAAACGCAATAAAACAATTTATAACTATTTTAATTTTGTTTTTTTTTTCTAAAGCTATTAGGCAACCAATTTAACCTATTTATTGACAAGTATTTACGCACTTTCGACCTTACACTGGCCATAAGCTGCAGCACAGATTTAATTCCATTAATCTTGGAGGCTTTTGTCCAGTTTCTTTTGAGTTTTGATTCGACTCGCTGCTTCGGCGTGTTCCCGAAGATATGCGGATACGGTCTGGTTTAATTTTCAGTGATGTTTTCGGTTTTTGTGCTCCGGAGTGAAATGTATGTTTTCCTTTGAGCGTGATATTTAGTAAAATGAAATATGCAGCAGTGGCATTGTTTACTTTGTAATGTTTTAGCTTTTATTTGACTTGCACTGTTTGTATGTAACTAAGCCAGTTGTCTTAATAACGTATGGGCCGCCGATGGGAATAACAGTAGAAACAACACTTAATGTTCGAAGTGCGTTTAATCGGAGTTAATACAGTGGTGCAGATAATTATCACTTAATTAAAACTTAATCTATTGATCGAGGTCGATCACGACCTTACGCGACCGCGATGGAAGGCATAAGACGCCGCGGACACTTCATTCTCATCGCACATCACTTCGCGGGTTACTCACTAAGGTATGTCCACTTGGCACTTTTCGTGAGAGTCCGGCAATCGATTATCGGGAAACGCCGATGACTCGATCGATGAACACCTGTCGCGAGCGTGGGACCTCTGCTCGTAACACCTCCCCTCCTAGATGCGCAACTATTTTCCCATGTCTAATGAAAATGTTGCGGCTCGACGATCTTCCAAAGTTTGAGTATTAGGTTCCACTGTTTGGAGTTCAATTTCGTTCTCCCTTTGAATGCTGGATCGAGCACGCTTGTAGTAATATAAGACGATCAGTGCAGTTACTCCAAGCAGTATGATTATGTATGTGGGTATAGTTGTATGATATAGACCGGGTGAATCTCCTATTGCAGTTATCACTGGCGGTTCTAACAACACCTGGTGCTGAATGTTGTGTAGGGTATTAAGGTCGATTGTAGTCAGATTATAGCGCATCGATAGCTTCGGTGAGATTGGTAACGAGTCTGATTTTGGTAACGTCATTATTTCGACGGCGTGTCCTCGTATCTTGTCGTCTATGTTAATGATTGTAAATTCGTGTGTCCGTAGGCGACAATTTCGTGGAATCGTAGCTAGGTAACTACCATTCAATATGCGGTGTTCTTCATGTTGGCATGATGTGGATACTTTTGTACTTGTCGGGAATGAGATTATGTAGTGTTGACTGTCCAATTCCAGAAGAGCTTCCTTGCTGAGTGTAATAGTTGTGGGCCGGCATAATTCATCCATTTCCTGTTCTAGCACAAGGCGAGTGATGCAGTCTCGTTGGGTACGGATTTGATGAATGGTCTGTTGTTTGCAGATGTACCACGTGTCAATCTTAGGGCATTCTGCCTCCATGTATACGAATTCCTTGGAGTTGGTTGCCAGTAAAGGGTATGGTGGGATGATAATCTGGGAATATCTATTAGGAACAGGACATAATTTATAAAGGTCGTATTTTGTTGGGGACATTATGGGAAACTTTAAAACTAGTACGATTTTTTCATCGATGAAATAGGATCCTAAGCTAATTATGTCGTAATAGTACCTAATGTCTAAATTTAATATATGTGCAGGTCCATAAATGTCCTTTACTCTACTTATCATATTAGTTATATCACTAACCGATAAAAGTGAGTGGTGCATTGAATTAGTGCGACTAAAAGCTAAAACGTTTTCTATTCTAATAAGTTCAGCTAAGAGGTCATCTACATTTTCGCTGAAGGCGTTAAATATTTGGCTTAGGTGCACGTGCTGAGTGAAGAGATTTTTATCAGTATTCGTATAATTAATGAGGTAGATGAATGCTTTTTCTAATTTTTCTTGGCTACGCGTTAAATTATTTAAAATATAGCTTTGATGGAGAGTCAAATCTTTATATAAGCTGATGTGCTTATTTAAACTGGCAGAAAGCGCTTGATTATCCTTTTGAAGGATAGTCAGAGCATTTTCAAAATGCGTAGCATCGTTATTATCGAGGTTGCCCGTCACGCTTTTAATTAGTGTTCCGACAGGATCAAGAAGGCCACGTTTTATTCGCTTTGGCTCAAAAGATTCTAGTTTCATTATAGTCTTTTCTAGCTTAGAAAATAGGTGCAGGATTTTGATCTTTAAATAGAGGGGAATTTTGATTTGGGATTTTATTTGCGACATCTGTTAGTTGAGTTTGTATTAGTTTAATTTGTCTTCGGATTTTGGCGAGATTTATTTCCACAAGAAAGATATGTTCATGGGAGATAATTTTCGTTGCGTATACTATTGCTAGAAGTTCTTTTTCTATCGTTGAGTAGTTAATTTCGCTGTCATTGAGGGTACGGGAGGCGTAAGCTATCGGTCTATCGGAGCCGATTGGCCCCTGTGAAAGGACTGCACCTAGAGCTAGGTTAGAGGCGTCTGTGGTCACTATGAAGTCTTTGGAAAAATCGGGATATTGTAGTATGGGATCATTGATTAAAAGAGTCTTGCATTGTTCAAAGCATTTCACATAATCGGGGGTAAGGATGATTTTGGCACCTTTTTTTAGACATGTAGTCAAGGGTTTAGTTATTCGTGCGAAATTTGGGATGAAACGCCTATAGTATCCTAGCAGTCCGAGAAAACCCTTAATTTGTTTCGTTGTTTTAGGAATCGGGTACTTTAAAATTGCAGCAATTTTGTCCGGGTTAGGCTTGACGCCTTCAGGAGTAATAATGTGGCCTAAGTATGGAGTCTCGTGTTTCAGAAACTCCGACTTATCCATTTGTATTTTAAAGTTGGATTCTCGAAGCCTATCAAATATTTTTTTTAAACTTATCATGTGTTCTTGGAGTGATGTTGAAAAAACCAAAATGTCATCGAGATAAACTGTGCAAATTACATTCTGTAGGCCTCTAAGCACGTTATCCATTACTCTCTGGAATGTGGATGGGCTATTTTTGAGACCCATTGGCATTCTTAGAAACTCAAATTTCCCGTTTCCGTCACATACGCTAAAACCGGTTTTATGTATATCGTTCTCGTGCATCTCTACTTGATAAAATCCACTAGCTAAGTCTAATGTGGTGAAGTATTGACATTTTCCGAGTTTATCCAAAATGTCGGAAATGTTCGGTATAGGGTATCGGTCGTCTATTGTCTTTTCGTTAAGTTTTCTAAAATCCACTACTAATCGCCATTTAATTTTACCGGATGCATCATTTTTTTTGGGCACGATCCATATGGGCGCGTTCCAGGCAGATGAAGAAGGCCTTATGATGCCTTGGGCGAGCATTTTTTGTATTTGGTCCTGGACCTCCTTCCTATGAACGTAAGGATATCTGTAGGTTTTACTGTGCACGGGAATTTCGTCTGTTGTCCTAATTCTGTGTTTAATTTTACTCGTAAAGGTCAATGGCTCGTCGTCTAAATGAAATATGTCAGCGTATTCTTTGCATAAGGTCAGCAAATTGGCTTGCTCCTCGTCATTCATGTGGTTCGTACGTAAGCGCGATAATACTTCTCCGAAGCGATCGGCCTTGCCGTCTGCGAGTGTGACGTTCGGCAATGGTATACTCCGTTCGCTAAAAATACATGCCTCTAATGGGTTTATCCATTTTAAGTTTACCTCATTTAATGTGGGATTAAATATCTCTACTAAGGCTTGATTTTCAACAGCCGTTGTTACACAATCTAAGATGTAACATCCGGATATATTTTGGTAATTTATGCAAATGTCGCCTTGACAAATATTAACCGGCACTCTAATCATTTGGCTCGATTGTGCGGGAATTGTTATTGTTGCAGGGCTACTACGTGATTCATACATGTGTATCGGGTTGTCGGCAAATTCGGTTTTTAATGTGCGGGATTTAAGGTCGATTTGAGAATGCCACTGCTCTAGTAAATCTAAGCCAATAAGTCCGTCAAAGTAATCGTGAAATTGATATATATAAAATTTTATAGGTTTTTGATCGTTAATTTCATTAAAGCAAGGGATGGTTAGCGAATAATTGTTCTGAGTGGTTGCGTGGATATTTGTGACAATAAAAGGATCGTAATCTAGTGGAACGTTTGAAAAGAATAGTTCAGCGGCTTGCGGGCTGAGGAACGATTTATTTGCACCTGTATCAACGAGGAGTTTCAGAGGTGGGTTATAAATCTGGATATATGGTAATTGCCGTTTATTCTGAAGATTAATTTCTATTCGGGGGATTCGGCTGGAGGCGGTGTGGAAAAATTTTCGTCTTCGTTTTCCGGGTTTTGGGGAATTTCGCTTATTTCGTACTCGTTATAATAGTCTTCAGTTTGGTCATGTTGATAGTTCCAGTCCTGTAGTTCGTTAATGTTAATTTGTTGGTGTTCTTGTGGGGTAGGGGGTAGGGCTCTGGCGACGGGGTGGCTTATACCGCTCATTGGCCTAGGGAAATTCCGTTGGAAATTATTGCGGGGTGGGATTCTAAATCCAGTAGTCATGTTAGATCGCGGTAAGGCTTGCATTATTTGTTGAGTTCTTGAAGGTCCCTGTCCATAAGAGGGTGTATTTTGTCGTTGTGTGGGCGATATGAATTTAGGCGTGCTAGTTTGGTTCGAAATGGGTTGATACTGAGGGTAATTGTTGTACGAGGAATTAGATGGTATATTGAGATATGCACCTAGATTTTGCGGGTTCTGGGGTGGGATTTGTGGACCGTTAGTTTTTCCGTAAAAAGGTATTCCGAATTGAGGCGGTTTTTTTGATTTAAAAGGGGTTTGATTTTTTTGTTTTTGGTAGAGGACATTCATCTCTTCCTGCGCAAATTCTAAAGCTTTTTGTAAATTTTCCGGACGCATGCATCTCACTCGTGAACCAAGGGGTTCGTGAAGGCCCCTCGTAGGTATATGTTTGAAGTGCTAATTTTTTATATAGAGTGCGTTTGGCTTCTATTGTTGTAGCAATGTTTTCGTGTAATTCGCAGTATGTCATTATTGTACTGAGTAAATTTTGGACTCGTTCATAGAAAACATGGGGGGTGTCTGATCCTTGAGTTAACATTGATAAATCTGTGTAAAGAGCCGTTTCGTCTCTGTGATCTGAAAATGAGTTAATTAGTGCATTTCGAATACCATTCCAGTCCCTTGGAATACCGTTAGCTGCCAAAGTGGTGGCGGCTCTGCCAGTTATTTTATTTAAAATGCCGTTTAAGACGGCTGAATTGTTCAACTCGTTTCCGGGGGCTGCATTGATATGCGTTAAGACTATTTTATCGCATATATCTAGGAATCTCACGAGAACATTTGAATTTCCATCAAAGTCCGGGACTAGCCTCAAAGCTCTCCAAATTTTATCTATTTGATCTATCGGTTGGGGTGCGTTCTCATTTGGATTTTGCATATTGGGAGTTTCTTCGACTTCGTCACTACTTTCTAAACTAAGCAATAAATCTCTATGAAACCTAAGTAGGTGATCGGGCTGGGTTGCCCGGTTAGCCCGTGGATGAAAAATTGTGCAAGATTCAATTAAACTTTAATTATCTATAAATGGGGTCGCAGATTGGGTTGGCAACCAATAGGATTCGTATACTAAACTTATAGTTCTAAACTCACAGTATCTGCGTCTGCATGGCGAGTGGAAAAGGACTTATCGATGTTTGGATGTTGCCGATCCGCCGCTCTGCCGCTGCTGCTCCGCTGCTGCTAGTCACTGTTCTCGGCCACACGTAGATTCAAGTAGTCGAAATGTCTATGATGACTATCAGGCGAGTCTCGATGTTAGATACGCGCACTGGCTCGACTACTCCCCGACTGCGCCAATAACGTATGGGCCGCCGATGGGAATAACAGTAGAAACAACACTTAATGTTCGAAGTGCGTTTAATCGGAGTTAATACAGTGGTGCAGATAATTATCACTTAATTAAAACTTAATCTATTGATCGAGGTCGATCACGACCTTACGCGACCGCGATGGAAGGCATAAGACGCCGCGGACACTTCATTCTCATCGCACATCACTTCGCGGGTTACTCACTAAGGTATGTCCACTTGGCACTTTTCGTGAGAGTCCGGCAATCGATTATCGGGAAACGCCGATGACTCGATCGATGAACACCTGTCGCGAGCGTGGGACCTCTGCTCGTAACATCTTCATTTGCAAAGAGTCTTTCAGCTGTTTACGGGTATCTAATTATGCTAAAGGGATCTACGCTACCATATGGTATTATATCAATCATAACATTATGGCATGTATATTGATGCAAGTTCAAGCTGCTGGTTTGTTGATGGAGATGAAAAGTGGTCATCACAGACCATAAGAATGTGGTCATAGTATCGTAGACCTATCGAGGTAGGACTCGTTACTAACTAAAACTATCTTCTTGAGCTTTAACTAATTGCCAAAATGAAGTCTCAAGACCCAAGTATGTGTTAAAAGTTGGGCAAGTGCGAGTCCCACTCGCGCATGAAGGGTTCCGTACCATAAAACAAGTTTGTTGTATGGGAGCCCCCGTTAAATATTTATTTTATTTTTAGTAGTTGTAGCTCAAGCAAATTAAACCGAATATGGGCAATCAGGGGAAATAATTCGTGTAGTTTTGAAAATTGGTATAGTTATACCTTATGGTGTCTAGATGAACATACTAAAAGTCCTCGAGGGTGGGGGCTGTGCTAAGGGAGTAGGGGGGGGTTGAAGGTACCTTTTTTCTGATTTTCGCTCATATCTCAAATATTTGTAGAAATAGCATTATGATTACTTAGGACAAAAGTTTTTACATAAAATTCCCTACAAATTTGAATATATTCATTTTTACTCTACAATCAATACTTTGGGAGCTACAGGATGTTTAAGTTAACCGAAATATCAAAAAATGGTCGTTCAAGAAAACGTAGTTTTTTCATAGTTGCTCATCATAACACGCGAACGTGTTGCAACGTTGTGTAGTTGAGAAATTACCGTTACCGGTAATTTCCCATTTGGGAATATTCCAAGTAAATTCCCATTGTTCCCGGGAATATACGAGCTTGGTGGACCCATTCCTTTGATATTACGTTTTGAGCTAATTAATTGAATACAAGCAAACCGTTTTCACTTTTTGACTCATCCTGAATCACCACTTAGAGCGAGTATCGTAAAATTTACCTGATGATGGACCCTGGAAGCCCGTGATGGATCGGATCTCAAGATACGTTCAACATAGACATGTGCGGTTTTCTTATTTCAATTCATTTTGATGAGCAGTTAGAGCCGGTATCATTAAAAAAACCTGATGATGGACCTTAGAAGCCCGTAATGGATCTCAGGATACGTTCAACGTAGACATGTCTGGTCTTCGCATTTCAATTAACCTTGATGAGCAATAAGAGCCGGTGTCATAAAATAAACCTGATGATGAAATCCTGGAAGCCCGTAATGGATCTCAGGATACGTTCAACGTAGACTTGTGCGGTTTTCGTATTTCAACTCTTCTTAGGTTTATTTTATGATACCGGCTCTAATTGCTCATCAAGATAAGTTCAAATTCGAAAACCGCACATGTCTACGTTGAACGTATCTTGAGATCCGATCCATTACGGGCTTCCAGGGTCCATCATCAGGTAAATTTTATGATATTCACTTTAAGTGGTGATTCAGGATGAGTCGAAAAGCGAAAACGGTTTGCTTGTATTCAACTAATTAGCTTAAAACTAAATATCAAAGGAATGGATCCACCAAGCTCGTATATTCCCGGGAACAATGGGAATTTTCTTGGAATATTCCCAAATGAGAATTAGTCGGTAACGGGAATTTCTCAACTGCACAATACAAGTGTTATGATGAGCAACTACGAAAAAACTACGTTTTCTTGAACAACTACTTTTAATATTTTTGTTAACTTACACAGCCTGTAGCTCCCAAAGTATTGATCGTAGAGTAAAAATGAATATATCCAAATTTGCAGGGAATTTTATGTAAAAACTTTTGTCCCAAGTAATCATAATACTATTTCTACAAATATTTGAGATATGAGCGAAAATCAGGAAAAGGGTACCTTTAACCCCCCCCTACTCCCTTAGCACAGCCCCCACCCTCGAGGACTTTTAGTATGTTCATCTAGACACCATAGGGTATAACTGTACCAATTTTCAAAACTACACGAATTATTTCCCCTGATTTTATTAATTTTCTTAGAGTATTGTTGTTATAGCGACAATAGAAGTACATCATCTGTGAAAATTCCAACTGTCACTGTTCTTGAGATACAGCCTGGTGACAGACGGACGGACGGACGGACAGCGAAGTCTCAGTAATAGGGTCCCGTTTTTACCCTTTGGGTACGGAACCCTAAAAATTTGTCCCACCTAAAATCCGCAATATAGCGTGAGTTGAAAAACACCCCGTGGGACTATATTCTCGTATTTAATATGTAGGTTAGATCGTAAGATATTTATCTATGGGCCTTTGATGCCGAAATTAATAAATTGAATTGATGCAGCGATAACCGTGGTTAAAAGATAATTCTGGGATCAGGAATTAAACATTAACCAGATCTCGATTCAAGCCGGCATACCTTAGAGATGCCATCTTGGGAACCTTTTTAATTTCCGCCATAGGGACGGTACATTCAGGATCCTACAAAGGAATTAAAATTAAAAAACTGGGCGATTCGGCTCTCGAAAGTTCTTTCATATACTGGTACTGAGTACCTACTGTGGAGAACTGAAAAGTTTTTGTAAAACGCAAAAACAGGCACAAAGTATTTTTATATCTTTGATATTGTGATTGGGACATATTTTAATAATAATAATAATAATAATAAATGTTCTTTATTTACAGGTATACACCCAATATCAAATTACAATACAGCAATTTTAAAATTATGTAAAATAAAAATTATTAAAAAGTGTGTAAAAATGTGTAAAAATAACAAAATAAACGTAAATTTAATCTAGTTCTCAACTAGGCCGTCACATGCACAAAAATATATATTTATTTTTTGTTTCCGTCGTGGTGCACGGAAACCCAATACTTATAAATAGGATTGTCCAAACACCCAGACAGCTCACGTAGAATGCTGTTGTTAGACGAACGCAGACGGCTCCAAAAGGAGGCAATACGTGTCCGCATGATGGCAAAAAAGTCAGGAACTCTGGCCTCGGCAAACATGCTCGATGCACTGCAGTATCTCGGCAGTTTCATTAGGATACGGTATGCGTCATTATCATTATACTGCACTCTAATTTTGCTCATTGCGCGTTTAGTGAATCTGCTCCACAGTTGACACGTGTAGAAACATAAACAATATGCTCTAAACAGTGTCAGTTTCACTTCATCACTGCAACGCGCAAATCTGCGGGCTATCATGTTGCACCGTACGGCCAGAGCCCTGCGCTCCCGTTCAATGTCTTCATCATCAAGCATTCTCTCCGTGAGCATATGTCCGAGGTATTTGAACCTTTCCACTCTTTCCACAGGCGCCCCATCCAACCACACTGGCGGAACATTAGCCGGACCTCTTCCTGCCTTGTAAACTACCATTTTGGTCTTCTGCACGTTATACTTAAGGCCATGGCTGCAGGCATATTGCTCACAGATAGCCAGTAATTTTCGCATGCCCCTGATAGATGGGCTGAGAAGCACCATGTCATCGGCATAACTAAAATTATTAGTACATGTAGTGCCAATGTGGCAGCCCACTCTAGTGCTTCTCAGCTCACCAATCAAGTCATTTACGTATAGACTAAAGAGATCCGGCGATGTCAGCCCACCTTGGCGAACGCCACATTCTAATAGATAATTATTAGAGGTTGTGTCGCCCCATCTCACACAGTTCACCTGGTTTTCATACCAGTATCTCAACAGATTCACAATTTTCGGCGGTACTTTGGATGCAGCGAGTTTCTCCCATAGCAACTTTAAGTTAACTAGATCAAAAGCTCGGCTAAGGTCAAGGAAACAGGCGTATACAGATGATTTCCGGGACACATAGTAATTAACCGTACTCTTAAGGCTGAAAATCGCCGAATCAGTTGAGAGCCCGGGACGAAAACCGAACTGCGCATCATCTATGCATATGTTGCGCTGCAAATCTGGGTGGATTAATCTTTCAAGTATTTTTCCTAAAATCGTACCAAGCGAGATCGGTCTATAATTTTTAATATTTGAAAGATCACCCGTTTTGTTTTTAGGGATCGGAACATTACATTATTGTTTATACAAATATTAAATAACTCTGACAATCGAATAAATATCTGATCCCCGGCATAAAATATGTGCTCTACACTCAGTCCATCAAAACCCGGAGACTTGCCGCGTTTCATGCTTCTAACCACCTTAGCCACATCAGCAGGAGTGAGTTGACAACGGTCCACTGTCTCCGCCTGCAGGCTATGCACTGGGGGACGGGAGTGTGAGTCTACAGCGGCACGAGCCGGGAGCGACTTAACACTGAAATGCTGCGCGAATAACTCAGCAATTTCCTTGGTATTATGAACACCTTCAACGCTAACAGGAACACAGGACTTGGGATTCAGCTTCTTTGTGTCCTTCCAAAACTTACTAAAGTTTCTGTCAGCGCGATGAGTAGCTAGTATATCCATATGTATCCTGTCCTCGTTATTCTGGCACCATTTCAGTTTGTTTTTGAATGTTTTGCGACTCTCGACCATGTTGTTATATATCTGACCAGCACATGGTCTCCCGCTAGTGTCCCACCAGTTGTAGCATTGCTTAGCCCATTCATGGCTGGCTTTTACGTGATAGTTCCATCCCAGGACCTTGGTTGGTTTCCGAGTACCGCGACGAACACTTGCACTCAATATGGCTGCGTTCTGTAGTGAGGATACAATTTTGTCGTAAAATATGTCAATAAGATATAAATTACGTTTACATACTCGTACATACTGCAAACAGTCATTACAACACGCAGCAGGACTGCCCATTTCAATAGATCTTAACCTAGTATCACAGTGCATTGCGTAAGTGTTAATTTGACTTAAGTCTTTTGTACCCCAACGGACGCCACTAGGTAAGTTGATACTATTATCTATGTCTTGCTTGTTGGAAATCACACTCATTTCACACGTCACAAATAATGGAAGGTGATCGGAGCAGTACACACTATGATAGTCCACTCGCACATCTGTAATAGTACTCCGTGCTGCTCGAGTTGTAACACAGTGATCTAGCCATCGTTTTGAAAGATGAGCATCACTGGCAAGCAAATTCATCGCTTATTTCGTTGACGAAGCCCAGGTCGTGCGGTAGAAGCCACGTCTCCTGCAGTGCAATTATATCTGCGACCAAACACAGCTTCCGGATTTGTTCTACAGATCTCTTTATCGACTTACAGTTAAACGTGACCATCACTATAGAATTAGATTTATTTCTAGCAAAATGAATTCCAGAATTCTCAATTTAACAAGGACTATTATTTCGTAAGAACATTTTAAATAAATAAAAATATAAGCATTTATTTCGGAGAAATTAATTCATATGTATATCCATAATAAATAAAAAAAAATGGCATCAGAATATCTGCTTTGAGCCTCTGCTGACCCGCTCTTACTCCTGTGACGTAGAGACATTCCCGTTAATAGGTATTTGATTGTACTCCCACACAAAGTTATAAACACATTACATTTCTTTAAGTAGGATATAATTCAGTGAATAAAGGATTTTGACCTTACAAACGGTCCGGTAGTTTTGAATTTTTGATATGTTGTCTAGGATGGTTAGGCAGTGTTTAAAATGCAAAATGCACAATTCCCCCCCCTCCGCGCCCGCCGCCATATTGAAAAAACCGGCACTCTCTTCATATTTTTGCTCATATCTTCCTTTAGGAGCATTTTAGCTAGAAGAAAGCTTCGACAATGTTAAATTTACTACATTTTCCATTTTATATTTTGTTTCTAGGACAGATAGTTACGGAGATATGCACATTTAAAAAAACTTAAGAAATTGCAATTTCCAACTCAAAAACAAACTTCTGGATTATATCTTCGTTTAGGTGCATTTAAGCCAAAACACAGCTTCGGCAATTTTGTAGAGAATTAAATTTACTATAATAAACATTTCAAATTTTGTTTCTAGGACAGATAATTACGGAGATATGTAAAAAATAAAGTCACATTTTCCGAAAATGTATGTAAAAATGGACATGAGTTTTATAAGCAATTATATTTCCTACATGTTTTAATTTGTCCTAGACTAGTCCGTAACAGAATGACAGCGTTCTAAACCAAGAGTTTTGGGAAATTTTCGGAAAATTCGATTTTTCCTGTTTTTTAAATGTGCATATCTCCGTAACTAACCGTCCTTGAAACAAAATTTGAAGTGTAAATTATAGTAAATTTAATTCTCTACAACATTGCCCACGCTTTGTTGTAGCTAAAGTGCTCCTAAACGAAGATATAATCCAGAAGTTTGTTTTTCAGTAGGAAATTGCGATTTTTTACGTTTTTTTAAATGTAGATACCTCCGTTACTATCTGTCCTAGAAAAAAAATATAAAATGGAGAATGTACTAAATTTAACTCTCTATAACATTGTGGAAGCTTTCTTCTAGCTAAAATGCTCCTAAAGGAAGATATGAGCAAAAATATGAAGAGAGTGCCGGTTTTTTCAATATGGTGGCGGGCGCGGAGGGGTGGGGGGGGGGGGGGGGGGAAATTGTGCATTTTGCATTTTAAACACTGCCTAACCATCCTAGACAACATATCAAAAATTCAAAACTACCGGACCGTTTGTAAGGTCACACATAGTACTTTAGTCTCTATTCACCGTATTAATATACTCGTAATAAAATAACGTAGTGTGTAAAAATTACGTAATTTTTAAGAGCCCACCCATGCAAAATTCGCCAGGTGAATGATAGATCTCAACATCCATAGTGATTAAAAATCTGTCCCTTAGAAATAAGAAACTTAAACAGTTTTTTTCTACTCCAGTACTTTTTCTGTCATTTATATAGTTACTAAGTCTAATATAAAGACATAAATTATGAAAGTCTGTAAAAGTCTATACTCTATTGCCCAAAAAAACACTGCTAAACGATGTTACAATGTCGCCAAAAAAGCATCACTTAGTACCACAGATTACAAGATAAACAGCTGCATGCACACAATTTGCAATTAAAAAAAAACTTATTGTAATAAGGCATTGCTGCCAACTTAAAAAAAAAGTTTTATCTTCAGTGCATAGATGTTTAGTATAGTGAACGTATACCTTTATGTATAAGTAAACAAAAAGAAATTTAATTTGCATACAAATAAAAATATAAAATAAGGTAACTAATACACCAGAATATTAAAAAAAAACCTTAAACTAAGTTATAAATATGTACAAGTCTGATAAAGAACTAATCTAACCTAAAAGAGCCCGCCCTGCATTATACCTGGCTCAAAGGTCCCCATAATACCAGCAGTATAAGTTCATATTTTATGTATAAGTTCATATTTCTTTGACAGATGTTTAGTATAGTGAACGTATGTATAAGTTTAGGTATATTTTTTTGACAGATGGACGTCAATAAAAAAAAAGTTTACCAGACATTTTTTTTTTAATTTTGTTGATTCCGAGCGGGAACATGTAATTATTTTCTTTGTTGTTTATTTGCATTTTATTTATGAAATGTCAAGTCGTAGAAAAAATATTGTATGCAACGTTGTATAAGTAGGTCAAAAAACGCTCGTGGCATCTTTCTTACGATGTTCGCTACGCTCACATCGTAACCCATGCCACTCGCGTTTTTTGCCCCCTCTTATACAACGGTTGCATAAAATACGATTCTTAAATCTTGTCAACGTGAAAACTCGATTGGTAATAATTTTCTCGATACTTTTACTCTCAAACAACCCTTTTTTTAGATATTTTCGGTTAGATCTTCAAAAACCTTCCGTTTTTAACAATGTTTACGCTGCTTTCACCTTTTTGTTACCTACCTTTACGGTTATGCGAAATGTATCATAATGGCAGCGATAACGGAATTAAAAACGTAAAAAAAGTACTTAATTCTAAAAAAACACAGTTTTACGATACTATTAATTACTTTAAAATAATAACATTGACTTTATCTTAGTCGAAACCTACACCTCTTTTAATAATTCCAGATCTGACTCCAAATCCCAGTGTCCTTGTAAATAAATCATGCATCATACTCATGAATAATATTCAAAGCAAACTCCTCGGGGATAACTCAGTTTCCGTGCCGACGAGAAACTTTAATCTGGCACCAAATTGAGTTAAAACTTGAAAAGAAGCTGTATTTTGAGAAGAATCTGGTCTCACGTAAGTACATTTTGATGGGTCGTTAGAGTTAGATGCGGACATTGCAACGAGATCCCAACTAGCACACAGGCTGCATAAGCGCTTATACAGCCTTTTTAGGGTTCCGTAGTCAACTAGGAACCCTTATATTTTCGCCATGTCCGTCTGTCCGTCCGCGGCTTAGCTCCGTGATCATTAGTACTGGAAAGCTGAAATTTGGTATGAGTATGTGTATGTATCACGCAGACATAATGGTAAAATAAAAGCTAAAAAAAAAACTTTTTTTCGAGTACCTCCCGTACATCTAAAGTGGGGCTGATTTTTTTTTCGTTTCAACGTTAGTGTGTGGGGTGTCGTTGAGGTCTTTTAAAAATATTAGGGGTCTCCAAACATTATTTTTTAATCAAGTCAGCAGTTTTGTAAATATTCGCTCCGAAAATAAAAACAATAGCGTCCCCCCTCTAACTTTTCAACCATGGGTCAAAAAATTATGGATAAATTCATGAAAATGAGGCCTTATAAGTACTTTCAATAAAAACTTTATAGAATAAAATCGGTCGAGCCGTTTTAGTGTTATCGCAAAATTTCATATTTTTTTCTTTAAAATGACGTAAGTGCCGCGCGGTGTCCTTATATACTTCGAACGTTACACATATTAGTTAATGCCATTGTGTATTAAAACATTTCGCTCAATCTGGCGCGTATAATCGATAAGTTCCAGAAGGTAATAAGTAATTACAGTTACTTTGGCGTTTACGACCTTTTTTTATAGAACTTGAAATCTTTCTCGTAATTTAAGCCTCGAAGCACGTCTATTGTGAAGGAAGGGCAACTACGGAACCCTACACTGAGCGTGGCCCGACATGCTCTTGGCCGGTTTTTACCCTTTGGGTACGGAACCCTAAAAAACAATCGGGTTCTTGGTGAGTAATCTGACATTATTGCATACTACCAATCACCGATCCCGATGAAATTGGACATTCTGGTATACAATATCTCGTTTTGTATGAAAACAAGGGTATATACCTGTTTTAGCCCCTAGGGATTAAAGTCTGGCGTGCATGCACTGTTCGATTATCAAGAGTTTCCTTGCACTAATAAATTATGATCTTTAACCTATTAAGGTCATAAATTGGTGAAACAGTTATAACTGGTAATAAATAGCCATAACAATGACAAATTAAAGAATCAACGGAAATACAAATGAATAAATTAAATAAAAGCTTAAAAGAGTTGCTTCTGAATCCACGTTTCTGTTCAGGCACATCACATTGAAGTTATACGGCAAAATGTTCTCGACACAAGCTAAAAACTTCTAGAATAAAAAAGGTCTTAAAAACGTGCACACTCGTACACTGTTGTTACATTTAGATTTTCAATAAATTTGGTATGAGGATGCAAACATAATTCTTGTTACCCGAATTTAAAATGTAACGAAATATTTCAGTACTGAAAATGCTTGTTTACCGGTTAAATACAGCAAAGAAAGTAGGAGATTTGAAACCGGCAAAAATAAACCTTTCGTAGATGAAATAAAGATTTTTTCAGGCAAAATCTTATGTTGGATTTATTTTAACAAGATGCGAGACAATAGGTTTCACTTTAGAGTCGTATTTTTATAAAACGGTTAAAAGATAGAGGAAAACAAAGACTTGTTTTAAAGGTAAAATTTAAAATCATACCTGCATTTTTAAACGGATTGGAGTAGTTTACGCATTTCCATAATATTTTGTCACTTTCAGAACGGGAAAAATAAAAAGTTTGGTCGTTAGTCAAAATTATATCTCCAAGCTTTACTTTTGGACAGCGAACGAGTTGTTTGTTATTTGTAGAAATGCTGAATTGATGTGTATATGTAGTAGGTATGTTTTGTACATGTCCATACGTGTGCTTACAACATTAACGTAGCTTTCTGCCTATTATTCTAGTATCATCAAAGTTAGTTCTGCCAAAAGTCGAGCATATTCAAATCTAGTTTCCTCAATAAAGAAATATATCCAAATGTGAGGTAGTAAAAAGTTTTTTTTTACACATTTTGTTACGTTTCTATTACAAGTTCAGAGATAGGTAATAACTATACACCAACGGCGGCGGGGCATGGAGGCGCAAAATTAGTGACGTTATTTTATAAAATTACGATATTATGATGACGTTATGATGACCTCGCGCGCGCCGCCGCCGCCTCTCTCATTCCTCTGCGGTTAGTTCCTGGTAGCACTGCGTAAGTACTTCGTATTTAATCAAATTGTTTTTTTTTCCACGATAAATATGTGTATAAATCCGTGCATGGCGTGAAGAACTTGATAACTCCAAAATGGCAATTGTTCAGGGCGTCGATTTTAAAGTTTGACATTTTCTCCAAAATCCATTTTCATCTTTAACTCGTGTTTAAAGCTTGATTTATGGATAATTTTCCGCGATCTTTTCATTTAACTTACGTATTCTAGTAAAATCCTCTTATTTTCTGTGATATAAGACTTATCAACATAGGTACCAACGACTTATCAAGTTATTCCCCATACATTAGTGCCCAAATTGGTGAAAATGTTTTTTAATTTAATTCCTAAAAATCAGTTTTTCATAGTAACTGAAACGTCTAAATTGATTTATAGGTAATTTTATGCAAACTTTTCAATTATTTTACTTATTTTGGTAGAAACATTGTATTTTGTGAGATATTAGACTTATCAACATATTCACCATCGACTTATCAAGTTCACCATCGACTTATCAAGTTATTCCCCATACATTAGTGCCCAAATTGGTGAAAATGTTTTTTAATTTAATCCCTAAAAATCTGTTTTTCTGTATAATAGAAATGTCTAAATTGATTTAAGGGTAATTTTATGCAAACTTTTCAATTATCTTACTTATTTTGGTAGAATCATTGTATTTTGTGAGATATTAGACTTATCAACATAATTCACCATAGAATAGGGTATCAATTAAACAATTCTATCGTTTCTATACAACTGTTTTGTTTATATAAGGCGATTTAAATGTATTGTATCGCGTGTGTTCGTTGTTTGAGTCTCCTGACGTTTCGGCAACTATTTTTGACTGAGAAAAACACAAATTTTCGGTGCCAAATACGTCAGAAAGGTACAAACAATGAATAAATATGATACAATCCGTTTGAATTGTTTTATTTTAGTCACGAAACCCGACGAAAATAAAATTACAAGTTATAAAAATATTGAATAAATTGTAGTAAATGAATCGTCTTTAATTCAGTAATGCAAAAGCACTTATTCTACAGAAAAACTAGATTAATTTATCTTATTTTTAACTGGCAACATCTTTGTTTTTCTAATCCAATAAATAAAACTGGTCGATGGTTGACAAGGTACCGGTAATGTGAATGATACATAACGAAGACAGTGTTAACTATACCCCATGGATCTTCACACGTTGTACTAAGGTTTATATGTTCACAAATGTACAGTTATCAGTGTTTTCCTTTGTACCAGAGTACACCTCAGATGTGTGAATAACTTGACAAATCGAAATATACATTTCGATAAATTATGAATAATTAATTATGTCAACTTATTATTTGCTGTATCCATCAACCTGAAAATGATAAATCGACATATGAATTTACGGTAGTTGTGTATAATGAGATAAAACGATATATTCATTTGTTATCGTTAAAGTGTGCTTGTCTTCATTCTAATATCTTGTTTTGTCAAGTTAGGAACGCTTTTTTTTTTGTTGAGAATACGTTGATAAGTTGATATGCAATATTTTTTGTGCCTCATCGCGCTGATATCTCATTTTGTTAAATAAAATCCGCTAAATATCGAGATATCAATATGATGTCACAGGCCATATCTTCAAAAGTATCATAGATATCGAGTTGTCAATTTTTTTCCTACAAAACCTTGGCCGTAGAAAGCCATTACGCCAATAAAAAAAAAAACGTATAAGTCGAGTTATCAAGTTCTTCACGCCAGGCACGGAAATTGTCTCTCATTATGTAACAGTTGCATAAACTACTATTATAACTAAAAATTATACAGTCTCTCCTCGAAACCGGTAAAAAATAATTATTTTCAAGGAGTGCAACCTTCCCCGTAGCAGCGAAAGATTATAATAAATCAACAAAAACTTTCAACAGAAACCGCGACGCGAAATTCGGAACTGCCGCTGGCAGATTTGTGGATGGAGTTGAAATAATGTGATCAGCGCTGACGCCTTGGGTTTCATTTTTAATTAAACTTTTATTTTAATCTTACTAAAACCACTAAAACTTTCGTGAGACATAATATTTTCTTCTGTTTCCGCGACTGTCACACATTTAAATAAAACAATTTAAACGGATTATAATATCACGTTCATTAATTACTTGAGCCTCCCTGACGTTTCGGTAGCTTTCCAGCTACCAGTTGTTCCAAGGGGTCCCAAAAATAAACCACTTTGCTTGACAATACAATATATATTATTCTAAGCACAAGTAAGTATCCACAATATGTACAAAAAGGAAACATAAACTGGGCTGATGCCATTATTCCAAGAAAAATCTTAACAGCGCGATGTACGTTTTGCAGCCGTCGGTACAGCGCCATCTAGCGGATAATAGGAAGACTAATCTTACGAACAGTTGCATACGGCACTTTGCTTACATACTAATTACTATACGATTGAACACCAGTTGTCAATGGTTGTCTGAAAATTTACCGCACCGCTGTAGCGGTCCCTGATGAACAGCTCCATACGAGTTCGAAACATGTCGGGGCATTCCTGACAATTTTACGTGAGTGTAAACCGCTTATACAATAATTACCAATTTTTGTTCATTGGCCTACATTCGCAATATTGACAGGCTGTTATATAAAGTAGATTCATAGAGCACAAGTAAATCATAAAGTTGTGATATTTCGAATTTGATGGGCGGATTGAAAACTCGAATTTAGCCCGTCTAATCAATTAACGGTTAAAATACTTCCTTTGTCATAATTTTTACAGATTATTTTGTTATAATATAATTATAAAACGCCCATAAAGCATATCCAGGAAAAAAACCCCGAAACATAAATCCACCCACGCGGTACGTAAAGTTACGCAATTAATTTCAGCTGATAGACAAACTTGACCGAGGCGCAATTTATTAACAAAAATATCGTTTTTACTGAATGTATACGATACCATGCCAAAGGCAACCAATCTACTTTATCATCATTACCCTATTTTCGTTCAGTTCTCGATACCATTATGGCTATATCCGTACAAAAACACTGATTGTTTTAGACATTTTCTATAAAAAAAAATTAACTGAAGCCCCCACTTTACAGAATTTTAATCATAAACTTCCAATAGTAATCCAATCAGATGCATCAAAAGATGGCTTGGGATGTTGCCTGTTACAAAACGGAACTAACCTATCCTACTTTATTATTCAGTTCTAGCGCTTCGCTAGTAGGATAGGTTCTATGTAGGCGCTATGTTAGTACTCTTTATTATACTGTGGCGACCGCCTCGGTACACTCGCTTCGCTCGCTCGGCTCGGGCGCGGTTGTGGTCGCAGTTCTAACCTAACCTAACCTACTTTACTGTTCTGGCGCTTCGTACTGTTATAAAGGAAACCTCCAAGGACTTTTTAAAAAAGTATTTTATTCACACACAAGGTCACAAAATACACTTATAATAAACAAAACTAGGGCTAGTCCAGGAGGGTTGCAAAAGTGTAACTCGGTCGGCGGTCGGAACGGAACTGGCTGTCTGGTCATCTAGGATATGAAAGGTTAACTTAGTTGGAAGGGAGGTTTGCTGATGGAGATGCTGGGTCAGCCTATTGGGGTGCATTACAGGGATATAACATCTCCCGGGGGGTAGGATTAAACTTACACTCTTAGGGAGTGAAGTTTATGTGGATCTGAGTTTAGGAGCAGGGATTGGAATGGGAAGCTCTTCAAGTTCGGATTCAGGATGGTTAGGGGGTGGAGCGGATGATTTGGTTTTGGTAAGTAGGGTAGGTCGCCTTTTACATAGATTTAATTTCCAAATTTTGTAGAGAAAATAGAGTGCCAGAGTAATTATAATAAAAATGGTGCTATATGAATAATAGCTACCATATAATACGATGTGGGGTTTTTCAATTAATTTGTCCAACCGTTCAGTTAGTTGGTTCTGGGATAAATATTCGGTATCTTTTAGGGATTTTATATCTAGAATTCTTGTATGTGTAGTTGGAAAATCTGATTGAAGTTTTTTAAATGTAGAATAGTTACAGCACGAGTCATTTATTAAGTTGAAATCTGACCGAATGGGTTTTAATTCGAGGTTTACATTATTTTCGGTAATGAATTGCATGCCCTTAAAATATGCGGTGCATTTGTTAGGTAATGTTAATAGGCCGGTACCCACTATATCTGTTTCTATTAAATTTGAATTATTCTGACATTCTATTGATATTTTAGATTTCTCGGAAATTACATATATCCATTTGTTGTTATTTAATTTTAGCCAAATTTCCAAATTGCCATGTAAGAGTTTAATTTCACAGTTGTCAGGTTTGGAGGATAACAATTTTGTGGCAATTTCTGTTTCACAGATAGGTGAGGACGTAGTGGAATATATATGTACTATGTTACAAATATAAAACTTACTGGTTAGTTGCTTACAGTTACTTAAATCATCTAACTTACAATAGTACGCCTTATCTCTACTTAGAGCTAAATAATTCGCGGTGGGGCTCACCATCGCGTAGGAGGCCGGTGTGACATTACTGTGCGCTACCGGGAATGGAACACCGTGATAGATGTTATATTCTCGAGAGTAAACAAGTGGGAGCTTCATTATAAATATAATTTTTTTATCAATGTAAAAGCAGGAAATTTCGGAGATGTTTGTCAAAATGTTTATATGGTCTAGGTTGAGTGATATCGGCAATTCTTGTAATTTAGGTAAAAATCTGTAATGTTCCACAAGTTCGGTAAATAATTGCTTCGGGGTAATTATAGCTGGATATAATATGTTTGATTTGCTAAACATGACGGCATTAACAATGTCCTCCAACTTGAATGATAACGTCATAAGATTATTCTCAATTATATTAATTAATTCTAAAATGTTAGATCTTATTTCTAGATTATTACTAATTACAGTTAAATTCTTAATTGATAAACTAAGCATGTTAATTGCGTCATTCAATCTTTGTTCATTAACGCTTATTTTATTTATAAAATCCTTATGGGATTTTAATATAGATGATGTTACTAAAATATTTTTCTTCATTAAGGTCGCTACCTCTTTTTGATCGTTTTCTAAGCTTTGAATGGCGTTATTATACATGCTAGCGTCATCCTGGTCCATAGTTCCAAATAAATGTTTGAAAACGGTACCTATACCGCCAAACCACGCAGATCTTTTTGATTTATTTGTTATTAAATGTGAAATAGAATCGTAATCTCTAATAATATCGTTGTATCTCGTAGAGAGTGGCTGAAACATGTTGCTGCATTCAGTATTAGTAAACGTGTCATATTGGTTGCATAAGAATTTCGAGGTGCCTATCACACCGTTCAGATTGTCAATGTGCGGTTTAATGAATGAAATATCGACGGGTATAATTATGTCTAAGAATCCGTTTATTACTTTAAGCTCTCCGACGGGATCAAAGTAAATGCCAGGACCAGTTTGTACGGGTTCGGTGTAATTACCTTGTACGAAAAAGGGGACGCTGAAAAAAAATAAAATAAAAATAAAAGTATGATAAAAATCTTAAAATATCAAATCTTAGGAAGTACTTATGCTTATATTACTTAATTAGTCCTATGGGCTAGTTTAATTTGATCGTAATGATGAACTACATTTTTGCGGTTTATCAGTAAGGTCAAAGTATTTCGACCATTAATTTTCACGACCTTGTAAGGTCCCTTCCATACAGGAGATAGGGCTTTACGAAGACGTAAATGGTTTTTGAGGTAGACATAGTCTCCTACTTTATAAGTTACGGGTCTAGTATTTGAATCGTAGTACGTTTTGGAATTCACTTTCGATTTGTTAATGTTTTCCAGGGCCTTGTTCCGAGAGAATTGAAGTCGGTGTTGAAGCATTTTCAGGTAATCGCAATATGTCGTATTAGGTGCGGAGTCGTAAATGGAGCTTGGCAAAAATGGTTTGTGTCCGAAAATTAGTTCATAAGGGCTGAAGTTAGTTGTGCTATGTACAGTGGTATTATATGTAAGAATGGCAGTGTATACATAACGGGGCCAATTGTTTTGTTCCGCATTTACATAGGATTTCAAATATTCTTTCAATGTAGAGTGACTTCTTTCAAGAGCGCCTTGTGTCTGCGGGTGATAAGGGCTGGACCAAAGCTGTTTAATTTTTAAAAAGGAACAGACTTGCTTAAATAGGTCAGATGTGAAGTTGGTTCCTTGGTCCGTCAATATGAATTTGGGAATCCCGAATAATGATATGAAGTGGATAAGGCACTCACTGGTTTCTTCAGCGGTAGTGCTTCGTATGGGGTAGGCTAGTGAATATTTGTTTAGGTCATCCTGCAGGGTGAGTATATATTTAACTTTGGCAGGTCCTGCTTCGGGTAATGGTCCTACAATGTCCAATGATAAACGTTGGAAAGGTTCGGTAGAAGTTGAAGTTATTTCCATTGGGTTACGATTTAATTTTCTTAAAGCCTTGTTAGTTTGGCATGAGGAGCATTTTTTTACATAAGCTTCGATGTCAGATCGCATATTTTTCCAAAAGTATCTTTCGCGGATCCGGCTAATCATTCTGGTTGTGCCTAAGTGTCCTGCAATAGGGATATCGTGATTTTCCTTGAGAATTTTAGGGATTTCACTTAGTGACGGATATATTAAGTTATCGTGATAGATATTTATTTTTATACCGGTTCCATTAAAGATGTATGCAATCATGTTATAGATTTTTGTGAACGCATGTTTGTCGAACGGGTTTTTGAAGTCTGAGATACTGATATTGTCCGTTTTTTCTCTAGTGGTAGTCAGGTGGTTCCGGAGGTTTTTCAGTGATTCGTAAATGTCGGCATATGAACAATCGTCAAAGTGATGGACTTTAGTAAAGAGGGTTATGAAGGATTTTCCGCCATGATTAATTTCTTTTAAGGAGAGTAGGGTTTTTTCGGATTGTAAGAACTCTTCGCGGTTTGGTAAGTAACTAAGAAAATCCTCAATGTACGGTACATTTTCGTCTAGGTCTAGTGAGGTGGGTATAATGATGGTTTTATATGGACTTTTCAGAAGACTTTCATTGTGTTCTACTATGGTGGTATCATAATGGGTATTCTGTGATGTTTTTAGGAATTTAGAATATGTGTCATCCATGACCGAAGGGATGGATTGGAGCAGATCTTCATAAATATTCGTTTCAGTGGGTTGTACTTCTAGAGAAGGTGTAGTTAGCTGATTAAGGTCATCAATTATAGATTCTAGTTCCATAGGGGAAAATTGTGGATCAGGCGATAGTGATGGAATGTCTCCGATATTAAATGGGTCAAAGATTTCAGGTTGGGCAGATGACGTACTTGGTTGCGGATCATTTTGGATGGTTGTTTCGGATGGAAGTTGAGAAGTTTCAGGCTCTTCTGTATTTAAAGCGTTTACAGGAATATGTGATATCTCGTCGTTAAGGATTGGATATCGGGATAATGCGTCAGCTGCACAATTTAGTTTGCCTTTTCGATATACAATTTCGTAGTCGTATTCTTCTAATTTTAGACGCCAGCGTTGTAGTTTGCTACTAGGGTCAGTATGGTTAAACAACCATTTCAAAGGGCGGTGATCAGTTACTATGTAAAATTTCCTACCAAACAGGTAAGGTCTAAAATATTTGCAGAAATTGACAATAGCGAGTAATTCTTTTTCCGTGGTACTGTAATTGCATTCGTTTTTATTCAATGTCCTGGAGGCAAAAGCTATCGGTTGATCTTTGCCAATTTGTCCCTGGGATAATATACCGGAAATGGCATAATTAGAGGCGTCGCATGTGAGTACAAAGGGTTTTGTAAAATCGGGATAAAGAAGAATCGGTGCAGTTGTAAGTTTGGATTTCAAGGTTTCAAAAGCTAATTGTTGTTCATGACCCCATTTAAAAAGGGTTTCTTTTTTCAGGAGTAGAGTTAGTGGTTTGGAGGTTTTAGAAAAGTCAGGAATGAACCTTCTGTCATATGATACAAGTCCGAGGAAGGATTTTATATCTTTTGGAGTTTTAGGTGTTGGGAATTCGGTAACCGCTTTTATTTTTTCAGGATTAGGTTTGACTCCTTTATCACTGATAATATGTCCAAGATAAGCGACTTCTTTTCGAAGAAATTCGCACTTATCTGGTTGCAATTTGAGATTGAAGCTTCGTAGTCTTTCAAAGACAGCTGATAGGTTATTTATATGCGACCCTAGGTCGTAGGAGTATATGACAATATCGTCGAGGTATACAAAACAACGGACACCCTGGAGTCCTGATAGGCAATTATTCATGAGCCTTTGAAAGGTGGAAGGCGCGTTTTTGAGCCCAAAGGGCATTCTTTGGAATTCGAATTGACCTTGAGGTACTGAGAAGCTGGTTTTTTCTGCGTCTTGCGGGGACATATTTATTTGATGGAAACCTGAGGCTAAGTCAAGGGTCGAAAAGTATTTACTGTTGCCTAATTGATCTAGGATATCAGAGATTTGAGGGATAGGATAGGTTTCGCCTATCGTTATATCATTAAGTTTGCGGTAGTCGATTACTACTCGCCATTTTTGTTCTCCTGACGCGTCAATTTTCTTCGGTACAACCCAAATTGGAGATGACCACGGGGAAATAGACGGCTTAATAATATCCTGTTCTAACATCTTGTTTATTTGTCTATTCACTTCTTTTTTGTGTATTTCGGGGAATCTATACGATTTTGTGTATGGGTGTCACTATTTGTTCGGATACTGTGCTGGATGTTGGGAGTGGAGGTTAATTGGTCATCTGGAAGATGGAAAATGTCAGAGTATTGGGAGCATATTTCGGTAAGAGCGTTTGCTTCTTCGTCATTTAGATGGGAAGTACGAAGTGAATTTAGCACTTCTTCTGTGCGTCTGGCAGTGTTGCCAGTCATGGCGTAACGTAAGCTACATTTATATCGATTGGTTCTAATTTAAGTTTTAAGTCAGGGTTCAGTTTGACAGGGTCCTCGGAAATATTTACAATTGAGATATTTATACGATTATTTTCTTTAACTTTTACAATACAATTGGCTACAAGTAGTGCTTCGGATATGTGCTGGTCGATGATTATTCCCTCTTTTATGTCAGGGTTGGTCACAGAGCATTCAATTATTAGTTCACTTCTCGGGGGAATTTCGTATTTTGGTTCCTTAAATAATAGTTTGATTTTGTGTTCGTTGATCTCTAAATAATTAATAGCGTAGTTTACATTGCAGCGGAATTTAGCGAACAGGTCGTTGCCGATGATGCCATCGTAGGGTAAGTTTATTTTTTTCATTACATGAAAGTTGTGTGTTATAGTTAGGTCACTGGGTAGGTAGATTTCGGTTTTAACATGACCAATGCTCTTAATGGATTCGTTAGTGGAGTCGATGCCTTTCACGTGTATTTCGCTTTTGGATAATTTTGTGTTTTTATCGAGGCAGGACTCCTTGACTAGGCTTACGGCTGCCCCAGTGTCTATGAGTAGCATCAGGGGTCTAGTACTCAATGACGTTTGTACATGAATGTATGGTAAGTACCTTTCATGTTTGGTGAGAATTTCGTAGATGTGGGAATTTTTGGAATTCGGGACAGAAACACGTGGAATGGTGCCAGAAGCAACATTACGACTCGGACGACACCTATCCGAGCCTATTGCTCGTTTAAAGACTCGGTATCTACTTCATCAACACCTTCTTCATTCTCAAGGAAGTTAATAGGACGTTCGGAAGTATTGTTTTTGAAATTGTAACGCCTATTGTTATATTCTCTTTTCCTACATTGTTCGAGAGTGTGGCCCGGTGTTTTGCAGTAGCGGCATACGATAGGATTGTTTGGTGGTTTGTTGAAATTGTTTGATTGGTTGAAGGATGTGCTCGGTTTTGGGTAAGAGTACTGTGGTCTGGTGTAATTAGGTTTTTTGTATGTATTTGGTTTGAATGCCTCAGTTGGTTTTTTGTTAGCAAACTGTAAGATTTTATCTTCCGACAATGCAATATTAATTGCATCGTTAAGCGTTTTTGGTGATTTGCAGCGTAGGACTGTAGAGATTTTTGGGTTCAGACCCATTATGAATGAATTTAGAGCAAGGTCCTCCATAGCTGCAAGGCGGCCAGGTAACTCTGAATTCCTGGTGCAAGACATGGTAACGTCTGTCAGTAATTGGGAAAGACAAGATTCGATGCGGAGGGAAAATTGATTTACAGATTCGTTAAGGCCTTGTCGGCATTCTTGAAGGTCGGTTAATAAATGGGCATAGTGTTTTCTCTCTCCAAACTGTGCTTTTAAGAATTCTTGAAGTGTCGTCCACCTATCGAACTCTTTGATTGAGCAAGCAAGCTCTGCTTTTCCTTCTAGTTGGCTGATAATGTACTTGAGCACTATAGGCTCTTGGCTTGCTGAGGCTAAAGAAATTGCGTTAGAGCAATTATTTATAAAGGCACTAAGTTTGTCTCTGGACCCATCGTAGGGTTTTATAAATTATAGGACAATATTTAAAGGGATTTCCGAGAGAATTAACTTTGGGATAGCCAATGGTTCCAGAATTGGTTTTGTGTTTTTGGAGGGTCCAGGCATTTCATTATCAGGAGTTTTCGACATTTTCTTTGTTTTAATATATCAGATGCAATGAGTTAAAATTATAATACGGTGTAATAGACGGTCCGCCGTCGTCTACTTGAGAGAATGTTGAGTTAGCTTTACAGATAAGAGTGCAGTTGGCTCGATGTACCAGGATGATATTTATAAAACAGACGAGAATTAAGTCTTGTTAAATGACTTAATGGATATTAACGCATGAAACTAGTATAATATTAGCGGTGAGTTATGGAAATGGTAATATGTACTATTCAATACAGTTATTTTCACACACTTTGCTTTGTTTTCACGACACAGCACTGATCACTTAATGTGGAAATGAAAGTACTTACAGTAGAACTATGAAGGTTTGGCTGACGATCATCTTCTCGGGATCGGTGCAGAGTGACCTTGGCTTAGGCTAGGTCTCAGGAAACAGCAGCAAGACAAAGACCAGAGTCTTTCAGGAAACAGCGATGATAATGACCTTGGCTCTGTGCAAGGCCTCAGGAAATAGTGGATAAGTAGACTGGCGCTTTGTCCAAGTCTTCAGGAAACAGCGATGGTTGTGACCTTGGTTCTATGCCAGGCCTCGGGAAACAGTGGGTAAGTAGACTGGCGCTTTGTCCAAGTCTTCAGGAAACAGCGATAGTTGTGACCTTGGTTCTATGCCAGGCCTCAGGAAACAGTGGTTAGTGAGTTCTAAAATTAGGAATTGACCGCGACACTTAAGAGAGTTTGTTTTTACACTTTTTGGCACTTTTTGACACTTTATTGTTCACTTGTCACTTCGGAAACGTTCCCGGATTTATTAAAAAATCCCCAAGCTGCCACCAATGTTATAAAGGAAACCTCCAAGGACTTTTTAAAAAAGTATTTTATTCACACACAAGGTCACAAAATACACTTATAATAAACAAAACTAGGGCTAGTCCAGGAGGGTTGCAAAAGTGTAACTCGGTCGGCGGTCGGAACGGAACTGGCTGTCTGGTCATCTAGGATATGGAAGGTTAACTTAGTTGGAAGGGAGGTTTGCTGATGGAGATGCTGGGTCAGCCTATTGGGGTGCATTACAGGGATATAACAGTACGATGCGGCTAAACATGGGCCGCCTTATTGAAGAACGTATCACAATGACAATCTAGGTAATCGTTGAACCGCCGAATTTCAAAACGGCTAAGATTGTATCATTTGTGGCTCACACATCATTGGCATTAAATTCCCAGTGTAAACGTCGCTGGGAAACCGTGTATCATGGGTGCCCGTATTTGTTGCGCTTCATCATCATCATCATCATCATCATTACTTATTCTTTACTTATTACTTATGCGCTTCATTACTCGGTAAATCAAACTGGAACTGTGGCATTAAATTAGCTAGATGCAGACGTCAGAGGAACTGTCTATGTTGTGTTATTTGGGGAGGCCTCATTTTGGCTATTGGTAAGATAATTCACTTAATGAGATGTCACAAAATGTAATCCCACAAAAAATCTGCACCTATGCCGTAGCGCGGTTGATGACTCAGTTAAATGATCACTCTTTATATTCTGATACATATGACTTATGATACAGTATTTAATAAAACTGTTTCACAGCTCACAAATCTTATGCATTAAATTCTCGGTGTAAACGTCGCCGCGTATGCTTCATTATTCGCCGTGCCGATGCTGTCAGTGTAAATCAAACTGGAATTGCCGCCTTAAAACCTAGATGCGGACGCCAGAGGAACTGTCTAAGTGGTGTTATTTGGGAAGGCCTATGTTCATCACTGGACGTCTTTTGGCTGTTGGTAAGATGTTTCACATAATGAGCTGTGATTTATACCCACAAAAAATCCGCACCTATGCCGTACCGCGGGTGATGACTCAGTTAAATGATCAGTCTTTATATGACTTATGATACAGTATATAATAAAACTGTTTGACAGCTCACAAATCTTATCCATTAAATTCCCGGTGTAAACGTCGCCGCGTATGCTTCGTTATTCGCCGTGCCGATGCTGTCAGTGTAAATCAAACTGGAACTGCCGCCTTAAAACCTAGATGCGGACGCCAGAGGAACTGTCTCAGTGGTGTTATTTGGTAAGGCCTATGTTCATCACTGGACGTCTTTTGGCTGTTGGTAAGATGATTCACTTAATGAGCTGTGATTTATACCCACAAAAAATCCGCACCTATGCCGTACCGCGTGTGATAACTCAGTTGAATTATCACTCTTTATATTCTAGGGCATATAAGTATATGGATAAGTATAAACGGTATTAAATAATAAAACTGTTTCGTAGCTCTTGGCGTTAAATTCTCGGTGTATAAGTCGCCGGGAAACCATGTTTTATTGCGCGTATGGCTTCTGTCTTCGCCGTGCTCGGTAAATCAAACTGGAACTGTGCACTAAAATGTGGTAACCGACGATGTAATAAATAAAAACATGACTAGGCTAGCGTATTCCATACGATAACATCATAAACAACATGTGTCGTAACAACATTATACCCATCGAAATTTTTGCTGTAAGAGTAGACAATAAACATAATGAAATGAAATGAAATGAAATGAAATGAAATGAAATGAAATAATTTATTCAGTAAGTAGGCCACAGGGGCACTTTTACAAGTCAGATTGTGAATCTACCGGCATTTCGCAAGAGGAGACCGCTGTTGAGAAGAAAGCCGAAAGAAACTCAACAGTAAGTCATTTTTTCGTAAATAATTCTTAAAACAATTACATAATACATTTGTGTTACTTATAACTAATTACACTGGTATACACGTAAAGTGTCCAAAATCAATGTTAATTAGGAACATTAAAATGAAAATTTAACGATAAATTAAAAATATTAAATATACCCAGAGATGTATAGTCTCTGGGTGTCACAACATGCAATAAAATATAATTACTTAATTAATCAAATTCCTTAGAGATGTATAAGGTCTCTAGGCGTCAACATGAATAATTTACAATAGAAAATAATTATTAAACCTAAATTTCTTTGAGATGTATATGGTCTCTAGGCGTCATAACATGCAATAAAATATTTTAAAATTATTTAATTTCCTCAGAGATGTATAAAGTCTCTGAGTGTCATACTATACTAAGCTGTTTCTTAGAGATGTATACAGTCTCTAAGAGTTCAAAAAGTTAAAATCAACATTGAATAACTTCAATCGAGTACAGGATGAAGTTTCTCACGTTTGCTTAATTTAACACTAGTATGCGGTTCCTACATATTTAATTTGGCCCTTGCAAGCATGAACAGACCGGACCCCACAAACGGCACCCGTTCACGAGTATGACGCATATCTCAGCCATCGCCTCCCTCAACCATATTATAGGGAAGGCTGCGACCCGATCAACGACGCCACCGTAAGCAAAGACCTTTAAGCGAGCATGACATGCTCAAGCTGCCGGGCATACTTGACTATAATACTATTTGCCCGGTGAGAAACAACAAATTGTGCTCTCATGTTACATTAAAAATTACCCACCAAAATAATGCTTATTTAAAATTTACTATTGACACACAACACTAAACTACTGGCTTAAAGGCATCACTGTCGTTTAGAAAGTCATTGACAGTATAATAAGCTTTATTCAATAAGTGACGTTTTATTTGCGCTTTAAATTTGCTACAGGGCAATTTTGCTACATCAATAGGTATTTTATTGTAGAAGCGTACACAGTTCCCCACGAACGACGAGCTAACCTTACGGAGACGGTGGGCAGGTACTGCGAGCTTGTCCTTACTTCTCGTATTGTAGTGGTGAATGTCACTGTTGAGCTTGAATTCATGGAGATTTTTCCGCACATACATGATATTCTCAAGAATGTATTGAGATGCTACGGTGAGAATGTTTGTTTCCTTGAATTTCTCTCTTAGTGACGTACGACCTCCTAGTGCATAAATGGCGCGTACAGCTCGTTTTTGTAGCACAAAGATGGTTTGGATGTCCGCCGCTCTTCCCCATAATAAAATTCCATATGACATGCACATGCATAAAACACACATTGAGGTTAGGGTCTCAATGTGTGTTTTATGTTTATTGTCTACTATTTTTTTGCTTATTAATAAAGCATTTGCGAAAAGACCAAATGCCTAAAATGTAATTTTTCGTAGTAATATTTTGCTGGAGGAAAATTTTCGTATTGAAATTATGCTAAAGATTGCATTGCTAATATTTGTTTGGGTAATGAAATTTTAACAAAATATTTTTAGCAAAACCGCAGGATTTCAAATATTGATATAAAAAAATATATATTACTTTCTGATCATTCTCGTAATAATAAATAAACTTTGTAGCAACCAAAAAAATCGTAGCCTTTTGAAATTGGTAACACTTCATATCGTTCGCCCAATTGTTCATTTTTAGAAAATTTAATTTTAATTCTTATTGTTCAAACATATTGAAAGAAAGAAAGAAAGAAAGAAAATACATTTATTGCCAAAATAACAGAACACAAAAAAAATAAACACCTAGATAAAAGATCAAATAATTGAACAGTGGCAAAAGGACAAGCTCAGCAATGTGCTGGAAACCTAGCCGCTGCGGTGCGGCGCAGTTCCAGCGCTGATTTTCAGCTTGGCCAGTGAGTGACTTTTTGGCGACTAATACACTACTATTTTTTAACATAATTAAACTAAACACGAAAAAGAGAAAGCTGTATAATTAAGAAATTATCAGTCTACTGCAACATTAGTTAATTAGGATAATATGTAGTTTTTTTTTTTTATGAACAGTGAATATGGGTGCCAGTCCTTCAAAAACGCTGTCAGTTTGCCTGTGTAACAACATGGTTTTCAGTTTAGACTTAAACAATGGTTGGGACATATTTAGACGAAGTGGTGGAGGAAGGTCATTCCAAACTTTAGCCGCTCTAACTTTAAACCCTCCTTTGCTCCCTTTAGTTTTATGTTTAGGAATGACGGCTTTATTAAATATTTTACTACGGGTATTAAAACTATGTTGGTCTCTTACCCAATTAATCTTTTCAAAAAGATATGCTGGCCTTTTTTTATACACTATTATATGTACAAACGAGGCCATGTGCAATTCTCTACGGAAAGCCATTTTGAGGATTCCTTTCTCATTAAGATAAGGTGTGACATGCGACCTACGTGGAATGTTGAAACAAAACCGCGCGCAGGCATTCTGCACTCTTTGTATCGCATGTGCAGTTTTCGCTAAAAACCTGGGTCCGTACACTGTGCCACAATAATTGAATTGTGAGAGGACTAATGATTCAGTAAGCAACACTCGAACCTTTTCAGAAAGGTGCTCTCTCAGCCCGTAAAGCACCTTGAGTCGATAGAATGCATTACGAATCTTCCCGTTAATATGTTCAATGTAACGTAGTTCGCTATCAATTATGAGACCGAGGTTTTTAGCCGTTAGAGATCTATGTTTGCAGAGTTCATTCTTAGAACGGGTTGAAATTCAATTATCTTTTTACCCGACTACGGCAAAGCCAAAAGGAAGGGTTATAAGTTTAGCAGTCTATGTATGTATATTTATATGTAAGTTTGTTCCACCATAGCGCAAAAACTAAACCGATTTTAGTGATTGAGGTGTCTATCAATTCGTAATTACAGTCCGGGTGACATAGGCTACATTTTTAACAGACTTCAAAAAAGAAGGACGAGCGAGAGTAAAAATTCTACAGAAAAAAAATAAAAATATCAACAGATTTTAAAAAATCTTTTTTTGTTGGAAAGTTAACACTTCAGTTATTATCTCTTAGAAATATGGTAAAGATCTGATGATGGCATCCATCAGAAATCGACGGAACTCTGCAAATATAATAGTTACAAGTACAATTTCTTTATTATTTTCTAAAGTGATTCTGGTATCTGTTGTCAGAAAGCATAATTTGACCAAGTGGAACTGATGCAGAAGACCACGAAAGGTGATTGGAACTATAGGTTTGCTTAAAGTATGCTCTAGCATAGCGCTTACAATACTTAACCAATTTTGATCAATAACGTGTCCATCGATTTGTTATAACGGTTTACATTACGTAGGCCATATTTTTACCCGACTTCAAAAAATGATGGTGTAGTTGAGTATATTGCTAACAATTATATTCGTATTCCAATATCTTATATGAATTGAAGACGCGTAACGTACTGAACCAATTTGATGAAAGAGGTACCAGCCGAATAGTAATAATGAAACCAGATAATAACGGCAATAAGGAAGCAAATTTTATGAAACTTTTGAGTCTACGGAGGCGATGGTGACTTAAAACATGAGGGGCACGGGGAGCGGAGCCCCCCGCCCTAAAAAAATACAACGCTCTGAAACGGTAACAAGAAAGCAGATCTTATAAAATTTTAGAGTAAACGGAGGAGATGGTGACATAAAACATGGGAGCGGGGTTTGGTGGGTGCAGCCCCTGCCTTAAAAAAATACAACATTCAAAAGCGGCAACCAGAAAGCAGATCTTATGAAACTTTTGAGTCAACGGAGGCGATGGTGACATAAAACACGGGGGGCTCGGGGGGCGGAGCCCCCCGCATTAAAAAAATACAACGTCCTGAAACGGCAACAAGAAAGCAGATCTTATGAAACTTTTGAGTCTATGGAGGCGATGGTGACATAAAACACGGGGGGCTCGGGGGGCGGAGCCCCCCGCCATAAAAAATATAATGATCTAAAACGGCAACAAAAAAGCAGATCTTATGAAACTTTTGAGTCTGCGGAGGCGACGGTGACTCAAAACACGGGGGGATCGGGGGGCGGAGCCCCCCGCATTAAAAAAATACAACGTCCTGAAACGGCAACAAGAAAGCAGATCTTATGAAACTTTTGAGTGTATGGAGGCGATGGTGACATAAAACACGGGAGCGGGGTTTAGTGGGTGCAGCCCCCCGCCTTAAAAAAATACAACATTCTAAAACGGCAACAAAAAAGCAGATCTTATGAAATTTTAGAGTTAACGGAGGACATGGTGACATAAAACATGGGACTTTGCTGCCTTAAAAAAATACAACATTCAAAAGCGGCAACCAGAAAGCAGATCTTATGAAACTTTTGAGTCAAAGGAGACGATGGTGACATAAAACAGGAGGGGCTCGGGGGGTGGAGCCCCCCGCCATAAAAAAATGCAATGTTCTGAAACGGCAACAAGAAGGCAGATCTCATGAAACTTTTGAGTCTACGGAGGCGATGGTGACATCGCATCAGGTGATGGTTAAAAGACGGGGGAGCTCGGGGAAACTTTTGAGGTAACCTAGGAGATGGTGACATAAAACGGTAGTGATATATATGGATTTCCAAACAGTTTTTTCTGTTTTGCTTTTTAAGTTGCTGAAAATGTTGTGTCATCAAATGTAAATAATTGTCGTTAAGATGTGATTAGGTATATTTAATATTTAGATATTGTTGCATTGAAAAAAAAATACAAACGAATAATCTCTTTTAGCGTAAAAATATTAGAGGTGTATGATTTTTTTTTTTATCGTTTGTTTTCTATCATAAGGTTTCAGTCGTCCACTGGTCCAAAATACGATAGAGGTACTGGTTGGTCTCGATAGCTGAAATTCGACGTTGGTATTCAACGATTGCGTATAAATTATTCTTAGTTTTGCCCGACTGTGGTACTCTTAAAGTCAAAAGGAAGAGTATTTAATTATGTTAAGTATGTTCCAACTCATCAAAATCTGGATGACTGAGTATATTGTGTGACATAGGCCACATTTTTAACAGACTTCGAAGGAGGATGTAGCGATACATCGAATTTTTTTAAGCTTACATATGCATTTACATATTCTTTACTCCATCACATGTAAAAACTGAAAATATTGAAATAAAATAAAAGGTTAAAAAACTTAAACCCGACTACGGAGAAACAAACTAAAAAGTTAAAAACAAGGTAGAAAAATCGGGTATCATCGCCTTATTCCACAAGACAAGTCATTTGACATGTTAAATGTTCTTGTATATTTTTCTCTACTGAAATCTTCTGTTAGTTAACAACAATAACATTATAATTTAATTCAAATGCCGTAGTCGTGCGTTGTCGACTATTATAAAAAACTGCAACTATACAACGAAATTTCCGTAGTTTTAGCTAGATCGCCATCATCATCTGATTGAGTACCTAAAATAAGTCTAGTAAAACTTTTCTTTTAATATCAATATGATAACGATGTGTAGCCGTGTAATAATGCTGTGCGTCCGTTTTATTCTCGATAACTTGACATTATAGGTAGTCTTTTTCACAAAATAGGTACCATGTTATTAAAAAACTAAGAAAACTAAAGTTAGTAGTTAATGCCACAACGCACGACTACGGCATTTGAATTAAATTATAATGTTATTGTTGTTAACTAACAGAAGATTTCAGTAGAGAAAAATATACAAGAACATTTAACATGTCAAATGACTTGTCTTGTGGAATAAGGCGATGATACCCGATTTTTCTACCTTGTTTTTAACTTTTTAGTTTGTTTCTCCGTAGTCGGGTTTAAGTTTTTTAACCTTTTATTTTATGGCATTGGTGTTTAGTACCCAATACGAGAAACTTAGATGTTCACCGCAAATGCTACCTAGTAGAGGAACATCCTGCGCAGCACTGTCCTATACTACGTGATCATCACTCCAAAACTTTGGTGTCCCAGAGGCCATCCGCTCGAATATCTAGGAACGACGAAAAAGTGGAATGCCCCCAAGACACGTCTCAGCGGTTTAGCTCAAGCGCATGAAATTAGAGGAAAGGAGAACCGATTTGCAGGAATTTTCCCCACGGCAAGGTAAGCACCAAATGTAACATGTTACCGTCGATGTGTTTGATAGTGTGTCGTTGTCGAATTGAGTCGGGTATGCTGAAAAGTGTTCGCATTGTAAGCTACAAGAACCTACAGGCTGTCAATCATTATTTATTGAAGATTATTTGAAGATGATGTACAAATATGTATCGAAATATAGTTGTTCTTTTTTGTATTGAATACCTTCAGTCAGACTTGTTAATCTTATTATTTATCGGTTTTATGAAATTAATTAATGTTATTCACGCAGGGGCGATTATTATCTCTCGATAATTAGAATTAATTCATATGTTGGTATGGCTGTCTGTTTAAAAGTGAAACTTCACTGTGTTTCAATTGGCCGGGTGCACGACGTCAGCGCCACCTAGCGTTCACAACTTTGGGGGCTCTGTCAAAAGTGCTAAATAATGGACGCAACAAAATTAAGGTAAAAAATTTAAAATATTGGTTGTAGAGCACCTAACAAGAGTACAATCTGTACGTTTTTAATGTGAAACACATTTGGTTCTTAGCTTTATTGAAGAAAGTAATTATTATATATGTGTTTAGTATTATTATGTCAATTTTATAGTAGAAAACGTAAGCATTATAACTGAAAAGTATGACGTTTGACAGAAACAGAGCCAAAGTTACCACTTTTGGCCACATCAAGCGCTGCGATCATTTTCGCTTTCCCTACGCGACCTCTGCACCCGGCCAATATGGTATGGTATTTATTTCCTTGATCACTGTTTATAGGCTGTTTTTTTTTGGAATTGTCTAAACAAATCACCCATGCGAGGTTATAAAATTAGGATGGAAAATTATATGACTAGAATTTGTTAAATAAACTTCTACACACAATGAAGAGACTATTAGCGCCCTCTAGTAGCAAATAGAACAATAAAAAGTAGTTAGAACTTTATACCACCGGAAGCATCTATGGTAAAATAGCATAACTAAATATGTAAAGTCGGTTAAGCACTGTCTATATATATATTTTTTTTTATTAGCCTGTTAGAGTGTCCCACTCCTGGGCAAAGGCCTCTCTATTTGATCTCCACAACACACAAATCGGCGTATAGTAACCTGTACTAAAAAGTACAGGTGACTTTACGCCGATTTCACGCCGATCGGCGCGGCGCACACGTCTAGTGCCGATCGATCCGCGCATCGCGCGAGCGCAGCCTGTGTGTTTAAGTTAATAAGTGTGGGTTTAAGTCCGCCATTTGTACACTTTTTGTTTTGTGCAATAAAGTTTACATAAATAAATAAATCATTAAATAAAATAAGTGATAAGTGCATAAGCGTGCGGCGTTCGGGATGTGAGAATCGAACGAGTAATGAAAACAGATTTTTTAAGCAACTTATTTTTAAGTTCTCATTTTAAGTAGGTAAATGTATTATATATGTTCTTATGAGAATAAATGTCTTAATCCATTAAACCATCATTGACACAATGTCTTACCCAGGTTAATTGACGGTGTCTGCCGTACTTAACAGCATTGGATCCATTTCAATGCGGCGAGCGATACAGTCAGACGTCGCGGCATACAGAGCGCCTGTTTAATTATTCCGACTGTACTTGTCGAGAGTAACTGAGCACCCCGCGTGCTTTTCAACTAATTTTGGAAACACGGAGAATATAAATAGCATGATTTTGATGTGTCCAAAGGTTTGCTATATTGAGAGAGTTGCTGTGGGCCTATGATTTCGCGCTCGCTACGCTCGCGTTTTATCTGGCTATACATATTATTAACCGTCCCCTTCCAAAAAATTTCGCGCTCGCTACGCTCGCGTTCCACCTCTGGGTATTATGACTATAAACCGAAATACACTTCTGTAATTACGTGCTTGATGAAGCTTCGTATCCTCCAGCAAGGCTGTACCTTCCTTCCTTTTCCTCATCCTGCATTTATATCAACTTCCAAACTTCAGGCGTAACATGTAATCTAGTTTCTAGCCTGTAACCGTTAGTTTCGCTCTCGAGTGTAGCAAAAGCGTTTTTGATTGATACTGGTTATCATGTTCTACTAGTTGATTTAATTTTTTTTTTTTATTAAAGCAGTAACATTTAGTTTACGTTAGCAGACGTTACTGCTTTAATAAAAAAAAATAAGTAATTTGGGTGTAGCACATCGTTACTATCGATTCTCAACAAATTTGAGACGATGGTGCCGACGATAAAGTCTAAATCTTTACGGTAGATGGCGCTACGATGCCACCCTAAGGCATGTCGAAGCAACTGGTTGAAAAATTCAATGACTCTGACATCTGATTCGGTGGTCCAATTGGGAGGACACCAGTGTTGGCCCGGAAAGCCGTTGGAAACGCAGGTTCGAATCCTGTCCGAATCATTAAATTTTTCAATTTTCGCTTGATTTGTAAACATTTAGTTTACGTTAGCAGACGTTACTGCTTTAATAAAAAAAAAAAATAAGTAATTTGGGTGTAGCACATCGTTACTATCGATTCTCAACAAATTTGAGACGATGGTGCCGACGATAAAGTCTAAATCTTTACGGTAGATGGCGCTACGATGCCACCCTAAGGCATGTCGAAGCAACTGATTGAAAAATTCAATGACTCTGACATCTGATTCGGTGGTCCAATTGGGAGGACGCCAGTGTTGGCCCGGAAAGCTGTTGGAAACGCAGGTTCGAATCCTGTCCGAATCATTAAATTTTTCAATTTTCGCTTCATTTGTAAACATTTAGTTGATTTACTGTTCCGAAATAATGAAGTACTTTTCGGAATAAGATCTTCATTACCAGAGATGGCCGATAAATTATCCCTTATCCGTTGTGTCTTCGTGTAATATACTTTAGCCTGTATTGTGATATCTTCACTGCTTTTCGGGGAAATGGAAATCGCAGGGCCGTAAAAGCTTGGACTTGGCAACCGTACCTACACTGTAATTTGTAAGTGGCCCTGTGATACTATTTCAAAATGGCTTAAATACTGTCTACGTTTTCCGCCCTGTTGATTTTTTTTTGAAAAACTAATTGATAAAAAAAGTGCTTCAAAAAATCACGATAGTGAGAATTGGTTGAGCAATGTGACTTATAGGTAAGAACAGCTGGCAATCTGGATAATTTGGATATCCAAACATACAGAACATCACTTACAAGTCTTTCAAAAGAACAGAGAGCGACGCTTCGCAGACTCAGTCAATAAAATATAATATAATATAACCAAAATAAAGAATCCGTTACTCAATTTTTTCCAATATACTTGGTTAATTATAGATATTGGTGTCTGCCTCATTTAATCTAGAAGACTCAATGGAAAATCCCCAACTTGATGGCCCTCGTAAAACTTGTCACGCATTGTCCTGTCCCGAAACGTTTCCAAAATGCCAAAGACATATTGAGGAACATTGTCTTGGAATAAGCCAAACTATCACACAGTTCATAACTACGACCACTTTGTGAAAAAGTAGATGTAGAAGAAGTCTCTTTATATTTCTCATGAGGACAGCTAAAGAGCAGAATTCCATTCCAGCAAACCTTTTTTCGAAAAAGAAGTATAATTTGGATTTCTTCAAAACATGACAAAATTGCTACTAGAATGCCTGCCAATCTTGCGTAAAAAGGTTTCCAAATATCAAAGATATTTTCAACATCACATACGCGACGAACATACCTCATCGCAAGCAAATACCTTAACGCAAACCAGCAATTTACAAGCACCCGCGCCGCGTTGAAATTCGAACCATTATTGCAAAAGATAAGGTCTTGTTCGAAACACTTGACACGCTTGCAATTAACCCTCGCATGCCCAAAATGTCCCAACCGCATCAGTGACCATGGGATTATCCCAGCCTTTGCCATGTGGCTGGAAATGACCCACATCGTATCGTCCCCGGGGATAACAAGTTCATTAGCCTATTATACAGGGTCCTTATTCGTCGGGACGATATGTCCAATTAACAAATTTCTTGGCTTTATCACGGCCACATATAACGGACATTGATTGATTTGGCTTTTGGATTTGTTATGTTATGTTGACGTTTTAAAGGAGATATGGCTCAATGTATCGACGCGGTTGGCGCAGTGGTCGTGCAGTTGCCTTCCAAGCTGATGGACGTAGGTTCCAATTGCGGCAACGGCTGATGAACCCAAATATTTGCTTCTGGGTCATGGATGTTTTCTATGTATCTAAGTATATATTTTTCTATATAAGTATGTATATCGCCATCTAGTGCCTATAACACAACCCTGCTAGAGCTTACTTTAGAATTAGGTATTTATATCATAATGAGTTATATTTCACTGCTAGATCACTTGTCACAAGGGAATGAGATTAGAGTATTTTTTGTGGATGATAGCGTAGCGTATAGTACGTCTAGAAATCCAGTTGTCGAAAAACAATTGACCGCTTGTACTCTACAGAGCTAAGCAAGAGCAAGATTTTCACCTAGTGATTATTTAAAATATGTTCTCGATAATATAGTATCAAATATAAAACTAACAGCGCCCTCTCTCGCTTGCTCGTTCACCGCTGTAAAGTGGTGCGGTAAGATGTGAATATTAACGTATTCACATAGAGGTCGCTAAGGTGTAAAAACCTTTCAAATAAACAATGCAAAGATCGACACACAAAGCATAAGGAAAAAGTCGTCAGGTCTACGTGGAGCGAGGGTAGCGAAGTGGCTAACGCGCTGGACCGGTAATCCAGAGGTACCGGGTTCGATTCCTGGTCCCTTACACCAGGTAGCTCCTTTTTCAATTTTTCTTTAAGCTTTGATCTTTGTATTCATAGTTTAAATATAGTATCAAGTTTATCGGTCTAGGCATCCCTTTATTAGCCATTAAATTTTGCCCCATATATTCCGGGATCTGTTCATTAGAATCCCAATCCAAATTCAACCTATACTGTGTCGACAAATTATCCAATAGAATAGAATTGAAACCGCGAGATTATGGAAATAGCGGAAATCTACTATTGAAAATTTGCATCGGTGATTCCATTTTTTTGCTGCAGTCCAGACATAATAGGCAGAATATTGTATACCAATCAGAAATTATTTGATTGCATAGACAAGTACGAGTATAGGGATGTTACAGGAGCTACATTATGTCGAATGTATCTAGCTTGCATGCAAGCGTGCAAATATTGCAGTCAATTAAAATTAAAATGTTTAAATAATATAAAATAAAATAACTATTAATCTTAAATTAAGTTATTAGAAAATTTAAATGATAATTATAAAAATAAAAAAATCACATAATAGGCATAATAGATAATAATAATTACATAATAACTAATAGTCACTAACTAATATAAAATGTTAAAATCTGTTAAAAGAGCTCCTAAAGTCATACATATTATTGATTATAAATGATTGTTGGTCAACCATAAATATAAATGATTGTTTTAAGTATGATTTACGAAAAAATTAATCGTCAGACGATTTTAGCAATATTTCGTACTTATTTTGCGAGAAATAAATATCGATGTTAGTTTGCCTCGCCTTCAACAATTATACAATAATTTAGATATGAAAAACTAATAGTGGTATTACCTAGCTTCTGCCCGCTACTTTGCCAGGACAGACAGCTCAGTAGGCAGCGTCAACCACGTCGTCTTAAGGTGGTTTTCCACCGGCGAGGCGTGGCGGGGCGTGGATGGGCGAGAATTGAAATTAGTACGGCAAATTTTCAATCCCCGCCACGCGCATCTTCGGTGGAAATAGTAAGGCGACGCGTGGATGCGCGGGGCTTGAATTGAAATATTTGTTTGTGTAAAAATGAACCTTATTGCTTTTAATATAGGGTAGAGATTAAATCTGATTTTTCCACCGGCTAAGCGGCAAGACGAGTGGCGAGGCGTGGAGTGACGGGACGGGGCGGGAATTTTAATTTGTATTGCATTTTTTCAATCCCCTCCCAGCGCATCTTCGGTCGGTGGAAATTGTAGGAATTGGCGGGGATGTGCGGGACGAGAATTGAAATATTTGTTGGTGTAAAAATGAACCGTCTTGCTTTCGTCAGATTATAAATTAATTAACAGAAAAACCGCTTCACGCGATCGCGTTTTGTTGTTCGTTACCGCTGCCGTTTATGTCTTGATTTTCTTTTTACGCTTAAGTATAGCTATCAAACCCACAAAACTATACCTACTTATGACTTACCTATCTAAGAACTAAAATAAATAGATATAAAACAAATATTCATTTGACTTTTGTATTGTAAAAGATGACAGTAGGTAAATAAGAGATCATCAATAAATAAGAACAATATTAGATTGTTTTAGATACCCGATTAAGGATATATATGTGAATTGATTTATTTGATAGTAGGTAGCTTTGTGGTAATAAAAAAATCATTAAGAGTACATTCTCGTTAAAAAAAAGATTGTTTTAAATAAATATTTTAAATTTTAAATTGTAGTTTTTCTTACCTTATATAAACAACTAGTTTTTCCATAGTACTGACAGCTTTTCTGTAGTTGGTATCTTTTTTTTAGGGTTCCGTACCCAAAGGGTAAAAACGGGACCCTATTACTGAGACTTCGCTGTCCGTCCGTCCGTCCGTCCGTCCGTCCGTCTGTCACCAGGCTGTATCTCAAGAACGGTGATAGCTAGACAGTTGAAATTTTCACAGATGATGTATTTCTATTGCCGCTATAACAACAAATACTAAAAATAAAATAAAATAAATATTTAAGGGGGGCTCCCATACAACAAACTTGTTATAGATTATATACCTATATATAAATATATATAGGTACGGAACCCTACATGCGCGAGTCGGACTCGCACTTGCCCAATTTTTTAATGTGGGTTTCAATCATGGCATGTACCTCATACAACCTTTCTTTTGACATTCTAAAGGTAGTTTCAAAACTTTGGTCACCTAGAGTCATAAACAAAGTGTGAAACTCCCCATGCTCATTATGATATTTTATATGATTTCGAATTCAGAAACGGTGAGTTCGTTTTTTTGAAAGCACTATGAGATTATTTCTTGTTGCATTATCCTCATCCGATTCTTCTTCCATTAACATATTTAATAATACTAATTCACGAGACATGATAAGCAATCACGTGTGTATTTCACTGCGAACTTAACAGCACTACATCCTCTACATCTACGTCCAAGCCTACAGTCTACGGCGCGGCGGTCGCGCGGTAGGTCTTCGCACATTATAATAACAACTCAACGGCGACTCGATTCTATAGTTGTTATAATGTGCGAAGACCTTAATGTCAACCGCGAGCTCGGTCAGGTACGTGAGGGCTAGCGCGGGCCCGCGAGGGCTCGCGCGGGCTCGCGCGGGCTCGCGATAGCTATTAATGTCAATTTTTAGTGGAAAAGGGCCAGCGCGATTTCAATTCTCGCCCATCCACGCCCCGCCTCTCCTCGCCGGTGGAAAACCACCTTTAAGGTGGTAATCATGGTAATCAGACATTACTCAGCCTATGGACGTCTAATTTTAAGGCAATCAAGACTTAACATTTCACAACTAGGGAAAAGACTGTAGTCTTTGACATTTTAATATCTGAATACTTAATAAAGAGAGAAGGGACCCATTTATAACGTAATGTATGAATTAATGTTAATTACCTGAATCAATATTAATGTATCATTGCCTATAATACAAACCTACTTAGAGCTTACTGTGGGTCTAGGTCGATTTGTATAAGGTTATCCGATATCTATTAATTATTTTTATTTACTCACGACTGGTACTAACCGCACATTTATAAGTAACTGATGTAAAGCTAAATAATATAAGTGAAAAAGTTTATAAAGAGAATCGTAATTCATGGAATGAACTCAAATATTTGTTCCTGTATTTCTAGATTATGAGTATCGTCGTCTAGTACCCATAGTACAAGCATTGCTTAGTTTGTGACTAGGTCGATTTGTGTACGATTGTTCCTTAATATTAATTTATTATTACTATGCACTAGTTAATCAGTGAGGGGAGTAACGGGCACGGGAATGACGGGCACGAAAATGACTCGGGGATGGTAATGATGAGTACACATCTCTTTATTTCCCTCGACACACATCGTTGGGCATTCGTACATTACGTAATGTCCTTCACGCATGTTTTGTAAATGGCGGAGGTGCTTTTATTTTGAGTGTTATTTGTAGTTCCCGTGAGGTTGGTCAGTATTACGGTACTTTTTGATGAGATTAAAGTTCTTTTTACACTATGAGAATACTACCGTGACGCTTCCTTCTGAGGTACAGTAAAGGTGGTTTTCCACCGGCGAGGCGTGGCGGGGCGTGGCGGGGCGTGGATGGGCGAGAATTGAAATCGCGCTGACCCTTTTCCACTAAAAATTGGCATTAATAGCTATCGCGAGCCCGCGCGGGACCTCGCGAGCCCGCGCGAGCCCGCGCGAGCCCTCGCGTGCCTGACCGAGCTCGCGGTTGACATTAAGGTCTTCGCACATTATAACAACTCAACGGCGACTCGATTCTATGCTAAATATTGAAATTTAAGCCCTATGTCATATTTACTAGGTTTAATTTCAAAAAATGTACTACGCGTCGTCCACTCGTCAAGACAAAGGTTGTGTGAGGTACATGCCATGATTGAAACCTACATTAAAAAAAATGATACCAACTACAGAAAAGCTGTCAGTACTATAGAAAAACTAGTTGTTTGTATAAGGTCAGAAAAAATACTATTTAAAATTTAAAATATTTATTACAAACAATCTTTTTTTTACCGAGAATGTACTCTTAATGATTTTTTTATTACCACAAAGCCACCTACTATCAAATAAATCGACTATTTTTTTCAGTGTAAAAAGAAAATCAAGACCTAAACAGCAGCGGTAACGAACAACAAAACGCCTATCGATCGCGTGAAGTGGTTTTTCTGTTAATTAATTTATAATCTGACGAAAGCAAGACGGTTCATTTTTACACCAACAAATATTTCAATTCCCGCACCGCACATCCTCTCCAATTCCTACTATTTCCATCGACCGAAGATGCGCTGGGAGGGGATTGAAAAAATGCAATACAAATTAAAATTCCCGCCCCGTCCCGTCACTCCACGCCTCGCCACGCGTCTTCCCGCTTAGCCGGTGGAAAAATCAGATTTAATCTCTACCCTATATTAAAAGCAATAAGGTTCATTTTTACACAAACAAATATTTCAATTCAAGTCCCGCGCATCCACGCGTCGCCTTACTATTTCCACCGAAGATGCGCGTGGCGGGGATTGAAAATTTGCCGTACTAATTTCAATTCTCGCCCATCCACGCCCCGCCTCTCCTCGCCGGTGGAAAACCACCTTTAAGGTGTATTGCATTTTTTCAATCCCCTCCCAGCGCATCTTCGGTCGATGGAAATAGTAGGAATTGGAGAGGATGTGCGGTGCGGGAATTGAAATATTTGTTGGTGTAAAAATGAACCGTCTTGCTTTCGTCAGATTATAAATTAATTAACAGAAAAACCGCTTCACGCGATCGATAGGCGTTTTGTTGTTCGTTACCGCTGCTGTTTAGGTCTTGATTTTCTTTTTACACTGAAAAAAATAGTCGATTTATTTGATAGTAGGTGGCTTTGTGGTAATAAAAAAATCATTAAGAGTACATTCTCGGTAAAAAAAAGATTGTTTGTAATAAATATTTTAAATTTTAAATAGTATTTTTTCTGACCTTATACAAACAACTAGTTTTTCTATAGTACTGACAGCTTTTCTGTAGTTGGTATCATTTTTTTTAATGTAGGTTTCAATCATGGCATGTACCTCACACAACCTTTGTCTTGACGAGTGGACGACGCGTCGTACATTTTTTGAAATTAAACCTAGTAAATATGACATAGGGCTTAAATTTCAATATTTAGCATAGAATCGAGTCGCCGTTGAGTTGTTATAATGTGCGAAGACCTTAATGTCAACCGCGAGCTCGGTCAGGCACGCGAGGGCTCGCGAGGTCCCGCGCGGGCTCGCGATAGCTATTAATGCCAATTTTTAGTGGAAAAGGGTCAGCGCGATTTCAATTCTCGCCCATCCACGCCCCGCCACGCCCCGCCACGCCTCGCCGGTGGAAAACCACCTTTACTGTACCTCAGAAGGAAGCGTCACGGTAGTATTCTCACAGTGTAAATAGAACTTTAATCTCATCAAAAAGTACCGTAATACTGACCAACCTCACGGGAACTACAAATAACACTCAAAATAAAAGCACCTCCGCCATTTACAAAACATGCGTGAAGGACATTACGTAATGTACGAATGCCCAACGATGTGTGTCGAGGGAAATAAAGAGATGTGTACTCATCATTACCGTCCCCGAGTCATTTTCGTGCCCGTCATTCCCGTGCCCGTTACTCCCCTCACTGATTAACTAGTGCATAGTAATAATAAATTAATATTAAGGAACAATCGTACACAAATCGACCTAGTCACAAACTAAGCAATGCTTGTACTATGGGTACTAGACGACGATACTCATAATCTAGAAATACAGGAACAAATATTTGAGTTCATTCCATGAATTACGATTCTCTTTATAAACTTTTTCACTTATATTATTTAGCTTTACATCAGTTACTTATAAATGTGCGGTTAGTACCAGTCGTGAGTAGATAAAAATAATTAATAGATATCGGATAACCTTATACAAATCGACCTAGACCCACAGTAAGCTCTAAGTAGGTTTGTATTATAGGCAATGATACATTAATATTGATTCAGGTAATTAACATTAATTCATACATTACGTTATAAATGGGTCCCTTCTCTCTTTAGTAAGTATTCAGATATTAAAATGTCAAAGACTACAGTCTTTTCCCTAGTTGTGAAATGTTAAGTCTTGATTGCCTTAAAATTAGACGTCCATAGGCTGAGTAATGTCTGATTACCATACTCGTCATTCCCTGGTCATCACTCCCCTGTACAGAAACACGGTAATGAAATTGCAACGAATAAATCGGATTGCAGAGGCGTGAAACAATAATCCTCTCTGGTGTTCGATGTATTGAAAATGACGTGAGGAGTGGAAATAGGTTTCCAATAAGTTTAATGGATTGCGGATGTGATTTATTTATTGATAACATTTTGTATGTCAGTTTTCAAGTGAGTGTTTCAGCTAGTTTAAAGACTCAGGCCTAAATTCGACATTTGTCAGTGACATCTATGCGAAATCTCGCCACTATTGTTCTGCATCAGCGAACAGAACAAGGAAAATACTTGCCAAAGAACCAAATCAGCTACTAGGCACCCTAAGGAGGCAGGACGATAGCTACACCAGTTCGCCTGCTGAGACAGAAAGTCTACTGGTGGAAACTCACTTCCCAGGATGCAAGGTAATTGATAAGAACAAATGTGAACAACAAAAGACGAACTATCAACCCACCGTGAGTGAATGGAAGATAGCGGAAAACATAACAGAACTAAATAAAACCACCTGGGCAACAAACAGTTTTGACAATTTCAAATCACCAGGACTAGATGGAATCTACCCAGCCTTATTAAAGTGGGGAGGACCAACTCTTACCGAACTAATATCCAAACTTCTCTGCAGCTGTATTGCCCTCCGATATATACCTAAGCAATGGAGAGAAGTCAAGGTAATATTCATACCAAAACCCGGAAAAAGCGACTACACTGACCCGAAGTCATTCAGACCAATCAGCTTAACTTCATTTATGTTGAAGATTCTAGAGAGACTATGTGACAGAGAACTAAAGGATACTGCACTCAAAAACATAAAAATTCACCCAAACCAACATGCTTACAGTCAAGGCAAATCAACAGACTCAGCACTCCACGCAGTGGTAAGCAATATCGAAGTTGCACTAACAAGGAAAGGCTCATGCCTGGGAACCTTCATTGACATAGAAGGTGCTTTCGATAAAACAAATTTTAGCAGCATCAAACAAGCTCTAGAAAGACTTGACACAGAACCATTACTAATAGAATGGATAATGAACATGCTAGAACAAAGAATCATAAGACTAAAAGAAAACAAAGATCAGCAAGCACTAGTCGTGAGAGGATGTCCGCAAGGAGGAGTCCTCTCACCCCTTTTATGGAACCTAGTGGTAAATGATCTGATAACAAAACTAAACGAGAGTCATTTCACGACCATAGGATACGCGGACGACCTTGTCATACTTATCAGTGGGCTGGTAACAAGCACACTGTGTGAACTCACACAAACAGCACTAAAAATAGTAGAGAAATGGTGCAAGGAGAATGACCTATCGGTAAACCCCAAGAAAACTGACACAATTCTCTTCACACACAAACGTAAACTGGGGTCATACGAAATGCCAAGCCTCTTCGGTACAAAGCTTACACTCTCCAAACAAGTAAAATATCTAGGGATAACCTTAGATGACAAACTGATCTGGAACAAGCATCTTGAGAACAGATTAAACAAAGCCACAGTCGCCTTCTGACAATGTCGAAGGATGATAGGCAAAAGGTGTGGTCTCGCCCCGCACATCATTCTGTGGCTATACAAAACAGTAATCGTACCTATGATCAGCTACGGAGCAGTGGTATGGTGGCCCAGAACGCAACTAGCGTGTGCGATTGCCGGCCTGCAGAAAACACAAAGACTAGCATGCACGGCCGCAACGGGTTGCATGAGGACCACTCCTACCGCGGCACTAGAGATGATCCTAGGTCTCACGCCACTGCACATACATATACAAAGAGAAGCAGCCGCTACGGCGATACGACTAAAAAGCCTAAACCTATGGACGAATAGCAATACCCAACACACAAAGATCTACAGTGAAATGATCACAAAATTCCCTACAGTAGAAGCACCAATTGACAAGATACCAAAGACATTAACCTGCAAGAAGGAATACGTCATACTCCTAACAGAAGACCCGAATGAGGGGCTCAACCTTGAGGACCTGAGAATCTTTACGGACGGGTCAAAAACTGAGAAAGGAACGGGATGTGGTGTATTCTCGGAGGATTTGAGTATTAACATCTCTAAACCCCTAGGTGTACACAACACGGTATTCCAAGCTGAATGCGTAGGAATAATAGAAGCCTGCAATGCCATAAAAAGACGCCAGGTTCAGAACACAAACATACGAATACTTTCAGACAGCAAATCCGTACTACAAGCACTAAACAGTGAAATGTGTACCTCTGCTCTAATATACGAATGTCATCACAGCATCACAGACGTGTGCGATGACAAAAATACGGTAACATTACAATGGATAAAGGGACACAGCGGCTCGAGAGGCAATGACGCAGCGGATGAATTGGCCCTTAAGGGATCGGAAACACCACCATTCGGACCAGAGCCTATAATGCCCCTACCACAATCTTATATATACACAACAAAATGAACCAACACATATTATACCAACACCAAAAATACTGGGAAGACATAGGAACGTGTAGACAAACAAAAAAAATACTTCCGAATAGGAACCACAAACTCACCACCATCTTACTGAGAATCAACAGGATCCAACTACGCAAGATAGTAGGATTAATAACGGGACATAATACTCTGAACAAACACCTTTTCAATTTAGGTATAACAGACAGCCCAATATGCAGAGCATGCATGGAGGCAGAAGAAACCACCAAACATATTCTACTAGATTGCAAACAGGTAGAAGGATACAGGATGAAATACCTAGGATCTCCAAGTACCGTACACGAAGCCATAAGCAACATCAAGGCTTTGCTTAGGTTCGTGGAGGAGCTGGGGTGGTTGGAGTAGCGCTACCCCCTTTTCACGCAAAATAGGCACGTTGGATGTCGACTTGCGGAAAATGCCCAGCGCAACTATTTTTTTTTTTTTTTTTTTTTTTTTTTATGTCATAGGGGGCAAATGAGCAAACGTATCGCCTGATGGAAAGCGATTACCGTCGCCCATAAACACCTGCAACACCAGAGGAGTCACAAGTGCTTGCCTACCCGGAGGACGAAGATAGAATGCCTCTAATGCTAGTAATTTCACCGGCTATCTTACCCCCACACCGGAACACAACAATGCGAACATTGCTGTTTGGCGGTGGGTTAGCAGGCAAGACGGTAGTAACAATCCGGACGGACCCTGCACGAGGCCCTACTACTCCAAAACTAACTAACTAACTCTGCATCAGCGATATGCGCCATTCGCGAGTTTTTTTCGGGTTTCTTCATAACATCGGGCTCTTCTTGTGAAATGCCGGTAAATTCAGATTCAGACATGTAAGAGTGCCCTTGTGAACTTACAGAATGAACATTTTGATTTTGATTTGATTCGTCCTACCATGACATTTTCTTCCTCATTGAGATGACTCTATATTTTGAAGTACAATTGAAAATGGTGATTCATAAGGCTAAAGAATAAATGATAGGAGGGAGCAATATGTCTTGTTATTCTCTACCTCTTATACCGTAGCTCAATGCAGATAGAATAGATGGATATTGTATGTAGACTTGAGTGGCAATACCACCACTCATTCTTCCATACAAATCGAGGATTCGTTATCGTCTATTTCCTCCTCCAAAGCTTAACTAATCTTTACGAAATTTTGGAACCTAAATGTGAAGAAAATGTTCTGTGTCAAACCGTTTCGAATTTTGCAATAATTATTATACAATGCGTGTAGTTGGCAATGTGTCTGTCTTCGGCCAAATTTCCGCCGCAAGTGGACGCCTAGTACACAAATTCTGAATTCAGAATTTGTGTACTAGGATATTCATATCCTCATAACCCCTTTATATACTCGAGATATTGCTTAGCTAATAGCCCATACTTCCTGGATGGTGATACACTTGTATGTACTATTATAACATTCTAAAACTGTATTAAAAATCTGTTTTCTATGAATAGACTCATACGAATGTAAAATTGAAAAACATTTTATAAATAAATGAGTATGAGTGTGAGTATGAATGTATGACGCATGCCACGAACCGCGCGCGGTGCCGCTCTAGCAGTTTTTGCCGCGCGATTCGCGGCGCGGGTGAGCGGCACGGGGTGTGGAGGGAACAAAAAATGTATCTTCGGGGATTAAAGTCGAGTTTTTAATTAGGCGAACTAACTTGACAGTTCATTGCACACGAATGTTGCCACAGTTTCGCTAGTGTTGCTACTCGATATTTAAAAAATGCAGTTAATACCAGAGGTTTACTTAAACAGCGAAGTAGACATTACATGTTTCATACATTTTGCATTATTGTGTTTGAAATCAAACCACCTAATCATTTTATTACACGAATACATAATAAAAAAATGGTTGGAATTGAAATACTTACGTCGAACGAACTTTATTTTAGGACATCGCTAATTGCAACATGTTAAGGTCTACGGGTCTACAGTTAAGGTTAGATTGACATATTTGTATCGACATAAACCAATCACTACTTTTTTTTTCTATTTCTGACAACACTTTCAGCTGTCAAGTTAGTTCGCCTAGTAAAAACTTGACTTTAGGAAAGACGCCACGAATTTCAGAACAGCGCGGACGGTGATTCTTTTTTCGGGCATTACGCCGTAACCGCTGGACATATTTTAAGCAATTCTGTAGGCCTATGATGGTTGCGTTTATCGCGTGATAAATAAGTGTCAAAGCATCCGTCACGTTTTGACCAATTGCGAGTGCAAGGGACAGATGCTTTGTCACTTATTTATCACGTGATAAACGCAACCATCATAGGCCCCTGGTACAGGGATAGCTGGACATCCACAGGATAGTTTTTTCCCGAATAGTAAAGAAAATTATCATGTGGATGAAGTTGCGGACACAATCCAGTAAGCACAAAATGAAGCGCACATTGCAAATTCTAAGCTCGCAAAGAGAAACGGAACGGGAAAAGTTTTAAATGCGTTCATCTAGAATTTCTTTCATAGTTGGTTGAATTGAAAGCAATCGTTTTCATTGAGGTCTGGATTCCTTCAAGTAGATTCATTTAGAGTACTCCGATGCAATCGAAGTGATAGAAACTTGGGTTGATAGTGTGAAAATAAACAAGAGTAGATTGATATAGGTTACCTATCCTTTTTGGTTTCTTAGATTATTACCGACTTACAAAAATACCTACTTAAATGGGTAACACATTAACTCGTTTGAGTTTTCGACATTTCGTATGCTTCATAATTTAACTGTGCTCAAGCGGTAGATTGAGAAAGACGTATATTTCTGTATCGAAGTTAATTTTTAAGGCATAAAGGGTGATCAATAGGTATGTGACCAAAAAGTCACTAATATTCTAGCACTTCATTATATGCCTTTCTGTCTATAACAGACGATTTGTGGTCTTCAGTCAACGAAGCACCTTCTGGTGGCTGAAAAGCAAAACTCGATCACCTAGGTTAGGAGTACAACGAAAACGACAAAAAATCATGTAACATCAGAGTATGTATGTCTAGATTATGAATCCATCTGCTTTAACCCTACAAATGCGTGTCCTAGCTAGTTCACACGAACATTTGCGTACGAATAGACACATCAGTGTGAATGGGCGCAGATTCCTTTACATAATTCATGCGAATTCGGCTCCGGCAAGTTATTTAGGACGTGCCTTCATTGAATGCCGATTCATACTTAAATTGTATTTGGAGACTACTTTTTTTTAAGACACCGAGTGAGTGCCCGCAACGAGATGGACCGAGGACCTGCTTAGGATCACGGGGAGCATTTGGATGAGGGCGGCGCACGACCGATCGTTGTGGAGAACTTTAGGGGAGGCCTTTTCCCGGCAGTGTCTATTGGCTAATATGATGATGATGATGATTTTTTTTTGTTGAAAGAATTATACAGCATCAAAATGTACACACCAAGATACCTATTTAATGTGAAACTAAAGGTCGCAATGTTAAGATGATCCAATATAATATTATCAGTCGGAATCAAGTTCATCTCTCTTAGTTTTTATCACTACACTTTATAAAACAAAGTCCCCACCACATCGGTCTGTCTAATTGTATGTTCGCGATTAACTCAAAAACTACTAAAAGGATTATCATGCGGTTTTCATCTATCAACAAAGTTAGTCCTGAGGAAGCGATTTAACCGGGTGCGGTCGCTAGTGTTATAATAAACACAAAAGTTTGTGAGAATGTGCTAAACTAAGACAAAGGCTTTAATTTAAAAACTTCCGTGAGTCCCAGACATTTTAAAATCCATAAAAAACGGCTTTACTCACGGCCAATCCGCCACCGCGACTGATCGGAGCTCCTGACGATGAATCGCGTACCAATTCAAAGCAATATTCGATTTAAGCGATGTGAGTAAACCTGTTTCATAATGGATTTTAATACATTTATAAGAGGTCTATAGAAAAGTTGAACGTTTGTATGGGCATACTTTCTCATTCTACGCGAAAAGGCGAGGTAAGATCAGTTTGAGTATGACGTCAATACTGTAATGACAGGTTAAGGTATCAAAGGCAGGGTTAAAGCTAACTAAAACGTGATAGTTTCCTGTACGATATTGCCCCGTATTCCGTATCGCACGCCAGCAGGAATGTTTGCCTTGCCAATATCGTACAGTAATTAACATCCCAGTCCCTCAATCAAGATCATCCAATTTAGTTCCAGCAGCAATCGAGTATGCCTCTCCTAGTAGCTAGTCACCACATGAATAGGAACTTACTAACGAACCTACAGGGTCTGTTTCAGGACGCTGTGGAGAGAATTTGATTTTAGCATCAAAGATCTTATGTAATTTACTTGATCGTGCGTTGTGATTTACAAACAAGTCAAAACTATGGATATTTGTTTAATTAACGCCGTTTATTTACTAGTCGTTGATTTAAGTAATTGTATTATGTGTTCCATGCTTCGAAATCTCATGAAATTATAATTGTGTTACAATGTAATGTCTGTAGGTACCTTTATTACAATAAATAACCGACTTCAAAGGGAAGAAATCATTTTTCAGTGAAGCGATTTACTTTAAAAACACCGAAATTACTATGTTACCCATAGTAGCCTATAAATTAGTTGAGCAGTTCCTTCGATTACTCATGGATCTCGTGATCAGATCTTTACCAACAATGGGACCAATTTGGTGATGCCTCCTCTCTAGCAAGTTTATAAATTATATAGTTATGAGGTAACAAACATTAAAAAAGAAATCCTTTTTGAATTTGGATGCAAAAAATAGTGAAAGCTACTGAATCGATATTTTTGTGTTTTTGTATTTGTCTTTGGGGCCTGATCACGCTGAAAGTATCTAATAAACGCATTTCAATTATTATTTAGCGACATTTAGCGTATTATTTGAATATATATTTCTATAACTTGTTATCCGACTACGATAAGAAAGGGTTATGACTATTTTTATACGCCGACAAAGCCACTTTTTATAAGTACCTATTAGTTAAAGTTATCAAACTTTTGAACACTTCTGTTTGAATCAAGAGCTTGATCGTGAAACGGCCTCGGCGATTCGATGCACCCCTGTCTCTAAAATACCGGGAATCTTCAAGTTCAATGTTTCTGATAGAAGACAGCACCTTTCTGAACAACTTAAAATTATGGGCTCTCTCAAGAACTTGAGATAATTCAAGAGGACTGCCTAATGCGTATACATAGTCTCGATCATTCCACCGACACTAAAAGTATGTTGTCCACGCATTTTAAAAATGTTTAAGCAAATATATGTACACTAATATTGTAAAAACTAAATGTTTAATTAAATATACCCATAAAGTTAAATTTCTATAAGAACCGTGAGTTCCGTACGAACTATGAAAGCATATTGCTCTAACGAAAAGATAAACTGTACTGAGCTGTTGGAAAACTGTTTAACTGCTGCCTTTAAAACTCGCTACTATATGAGCCTTATTGAAAATTTGCTACGGATCTCCTAATTTCTAATTCGATCTTGCAAGGAAACTTTAATCATTTTCCATCCATTGCAATTAGATAATTGTCAGTGCCTTTTATCATGACTGGCAACACGCATGTCATTTTAATTGCACTATTTCCTCAAATGATTAGCAATTCAAAAATTCGAGCCCAGCGTAACGTTTCAGTCAGATGTTTAAATTAAGCCATCAACACATTAAGTATTCTTTCTCGAAATTAGCCTGTACATTATCACTTTGACTAGGTGTGTGTCAGAGGATGAATAAGTAACACCACTTAATGGAGCACGTAGCCGGGAGAGTGGACACGCAGGGTATATCTCGTTTCCTTATTTATACTATGGACTGTAATAAAGATAAATTGTTAGCGCACACCATTAAGGACCAAAACAATTCCATGATGCGACAACGTGCTACGGGATTGTGATGTGGATATCAGTCAATGTAATTAAAAGAAACGTTTTCTCTAAAAAAATTACATATTTTTTTTTACCCTGAGTTAACGTGGCACGTTGTCGTTTTCCACCTCATTCACGTTGTGAATTTCTACGTGTCGTGACGCGGATTGGGTAATGAATTCGCGACGATGTAACGCAGATTTGTGTTTTGGCGCTTAAGAGGCCGTATTCCTTTTAAAATGCTGATTGTTTTAGAAATTTTCATCTACGCTCAAACAATTATTGATGTTGTTTCTTAACATATTATTGATGTTACTACCTAGAACAGGGCTATTGCGATTTATTGGTATATATTTGAAACCTACAGTTTAAATGTTTCATTGATAATTTTTGTTTCAAAAACTACTCGAAATTGACAAAATTCACGCGGAAAATTAGTTTATCCTACTTATTTTCTACTGCACGCAATGAAAGCATGAAATAGCTATGTTACTACCTAGAACTCGGGGAAAAGTATAATTCAATTCAAAAAGTTGGTTGAAATTATCAATATATTTGCCCCACACTATGAAAAAAATAAATTTTAAAAGGTTAAGTTTCTAAGGCCAGAAGGTTAATATGATGTTAGCATTTTTACACTTTTGCAAAGGCTTACACTTTCCCTACTTTCATATTTGAAGGAATGGGATTGAAACTTCAAAGACGTCGACGGGCCGATCCTTCGATTTTCTTCTCTCACCTCACAACATAAGTCAAGTTGAATCAGTTCAACCTACCTACACACGTTATATGTTTTACGCATTGTGCCCTCCCCTCTAAGTGCCAGACAATGACAATTGTTAGCTTCTTTAAGAGAATTTTCCATCACTTCTCGTTTCTCTTTAAATGATGACTTTGTATTCTGTAAACCTGAAGCTGTGGAATAAATTTCGTTTGCGTGACACAGATAATGGCTTGACGTAGAATTTTGCCTTTTAACTAATAAATCCGGACAATGTGTGTATTGTGAAAGGATTTAAAAGACCATAATCCCAGGATAGGCTGTCGGTCCTAAACACACACGTTTATTAACTCCGCTGTCACAAGATTGAATGACAGCGACCTTTCTGCTGTACAATACTAAAAAGCACTATTTGCTATATCCTTTGCTGTAACATACGACTTTTAAGTATTTCATAGACTCTAATACAAAAAAATCTGTTTAGTTGTAAGACGTAACATATACCAAAGACATCATAGGATTGGATGGCCCTTTCGAATTATAAGGGATTTATTTTGGCTTACAGAACGCCGCAGCTGGGGTCATGTCACAGTTGCCTCCGTCGATGCATATGACACTGGCAATTTAGCTGCCCATTTTTAGGGTTCCGTGATTTAAAGGGTTGCAAGGCCGAGTCCTTATTACATGGTCGGCAATACCCATCCTTTGTGTTCTATAAGCGGCCATTTTTAGGAAAAAATATAAGGAAATAGTTTTTAATAAGACTGTGTTGCAGACGAGAGATGCGACGGCCAGAGCCATCAACACCGCTGCTCATTGGGCATCAAGTATTTGAAATGGAACCTCGACACGAGAAGAAGAAGAATAAGACTGTACTTAATTACAAATGGATACCGCCTGTAGACAACGCACTAGAACAAGATCTAAACTACAGTTTGAAATGATAGGTACTCGAAACTTCTGTGATGGCATTTAGAAACTACGATGTCACGAACAGACATCTTTGTATTGATACGTACGTTGCCGTTGAAACTGTGCGACGCCTTATGGCTTTTTACCAACTTGTTGACTGTAACTTAAGAGGCCTTATTCCTTTAAAAATGCTGATTGCTTTAGACATTTTTCTCTATGATTAAACATGTTTCTTAACATAATATAGATGTTACTTTCTAGAACAGGGCTATTGGGATTTATTGGTATATATTTGAAACTTACAATTTGAATTTTTCATTGATAACTTTTGTTTCAAAAACTACTCGAAATTGACAAAATTCACGCGGAAAATTAGTTTTTTTCAACTTATTTTCGACTGTACGCAATATAAGCATGAAATAGCTATGTTACTACCTAGAACTCAGGGAAAAGTATTATTCACGTCAAAAAGTTGGTGGAAATTATCAATATATTTGTCAAAATATGAAAAAAATAAATTTTAAAAGGAATAAGGCCTCTTACAGTCTTTGAGCTCTCATTGCCATTCGGGTTTAGGTGAAAACTGAGAGCTTCTATATAACGCGAATCACGTTCTGATAGCTTACGCATTACACGGTTCCGGATTCAATTCACATTTCTTTTAAGTCAGTCCCTTACTGCTGATGTTCGTGACTCCGCCAATTAATATTTTTGATAGCAGCTCTCTACTTCACCCTGACGGTTGCTTTCTGGAGCGCGCTGCTTAACGTCCTATCCAGCTGGTTGGATATCAGGTCACACCACCGTATTGAACTTTTTATTGATAAATTTCTAAATGGTGTGTTTTCCTTATTTCATTGCATAATATGTTAGAGAAAAGCTCTATACATGCCTAGCCGTGAAAGGTCTTGTCGGCTTCGTATCACTATCCGTCTATGGCGTCTGCAATAATGTACTTTTCCGTTCTGACATAGCGTCCGAACTACGATGCGATGCACAGTCCGCGAAGGATTCTCAAAACTTGGCAAACATTATTATCCCCAGTAAGTTTGCAGAGTGCACGAATGTACATTGTATTCTGTTTACTTGCTGTTTGTTGGTTGTTTTTGTTGGAATAATTTCCTTTTGTACAGAATATTTAAGATTTTCGCGAAAGCTGATAACTGTATTTATTAATTGTGTGTATGCGACACTATTGGTCGAGCGGTGTACAATTTCGATTAATATTTTTGATATCAGCTCTCCACTTCACTCTGACGGTTGCTTTCTGGAGCGCGCTGCTTAACGTCGTATCCAGCTGGCTGGATATCTGGTCACACCATCGTATTGGGGTCATGCCTCGTGGTCTGGAGTCGTCCATCTTTGGATTCACACTAAAAACAACGTTTACGTCACCGTAAGCCGTAAGTGGGATTTTCTGCCCGCTACGCGGTGATAAAATGACGTTTGACGTTCCTGGCCAAGGCAAGACGTAAAGCTTTAGACAAAAGTGATTGACAGTAATCTGTAAAGCCTCAGGTCGCATGTTTATAGTCCTCACCTTTGGTTCGGGCCACAAAGATCTGCGATCTGGGACATTCATGGATTCACCGAATTAGGTATATGTAATGTACTATTATGGCTTGCAAAACGTCGTCAGTTAAGACCTATTGAGTGTAGTCGTGGATTACCCAATCAAGTTTGGTTTTGGATGAACAGTTGGGAAACTTTTCTAATAACAAAGTCTGAATCTGCTATTTGTCTTTCACTTGATCAGGCAGTGTTTATTGTGTGTTCAATTACCCCAAGCAATGAAGAGTGTGCTTGCAAGGAATACAAGTGTGCTGTCTTAATAAAGACTTCCAACAAGATAAATTCAAGTTAAATTCTTGGGTTGGGTCTCAGCAAGTCTTATAAAATCATGTCAATCGAGCAAACTATAGTGAAATCGGCTGAAAAGGTTATTAACTAACAATATTCTGAAGAAAATAATAGAAGCAAGTTGTTATGCTAGAGATCAAATGGGAAGGAGCAAATTACAAAGCTCACAAAAGTTTGATTCAAGTTTATTTATTAGGGAAATTTCCCAGCAGAAATGACATATTAGGTACCATAGTGATAATGGCTACTTCGCTTTTAAGTTGCTTACAATGAAAAGAGGGCATGGACTTATGGGCTTGTAAGACGTTTTCACTCGAACTTGAACTAAAGGAAAGTTATCCCTAAGTTAAGAGGACAAAGTTTATGAGTTCACGTCGTATGCCAATAAGAAACTAAAAGAACTGTATAAAAATATAAATCTACAGAAATGAGGGCGCAGCTATCTTATTTACTATACTATAAAGGCGAAAATTTATGAGTATATTTGTTTGTTTGTTACTTCTTTACACTCAAACGGTTAGACCAATTTTGATAAAATTCCCTGATTCTGATACCCTGTATTAACACTTACAAACTTTCGCCTTTACAATATTAGCGTAACTATCTCGATTATGTCATTTAAATAGATATAAAAACTCGTAGTTGAAAATGTAATAGCCCGCAAAGCAAATTATTAACTTTCTTTTCTTAACACGTACCTCTATTTTTATATAAAAAAAAATGGCGTCTGTCCATTGGAACAATTCAGCCAATGTCAAGGTTATAAGAACGTTGTACGGTGAGTTGAGCTTTTTGTAAAGTGATAGCGATTTACAAAAAACCACACGGACTATCGGGCACACGTACCTCTAAATTTACATGTCTAATTAAATTAACTAGGCTTGGTTTAAAGTGTATTTTCAGAATGACACTCCTGGGAAGCATTACATTAGTTTTGCATAAATTACGCCTTTGTTGACTGGAGTAATACTCTACCAACCAGGATTCCAATATTGGGCTTAAGTAAGTACGTACATTAGCTCAATAACGTGAGCACTTCAAGTAATAACTCATTACTGAATGATAAGATAAACAGATAACAATAGTCGGGGGTCTATTTCATATAGATTACATTGATAATGCCTATATATTTACTGCAGCAAAATAAGTCTACGTAAACAAAAATTGCGGAATGTTTACGCAATTTTTGTTTACGTAGACTTATTTTGCTATCTTAATTCTGAAGTTTAATGGTTATTCTATCAGAGAATACGTAGGTTAATAAAAACAGGCTTATGTCTGTTATAATAGAAGACGAACGGTTTAAACTGTTTACAATAAATAAATAAATAAATAAATATCGGACAACTTCACACAAATCAATCTAGTCCCACATTAAGCTCTAGTATAGGCTTGTGTTATGGATACTAGACGATGATAACCATACTTATATAGATAAATACATACTTAAATACAAATAACAGCCATGACCCAGGCACAAATATTCGAGTTCATCACACAAATATTTGCCCTTGCCGGGATTCGAACCCAGGACCGTCGGCTCAGTAGGCAGTTGCTTAACCACTGCGCCAACTGCGTCGACAATACAATAATAATTTATGAAACATGTAATGTCTCATTCGTTTTAATGTTAATGATACAAATATCAAAACATTGTGTAATACGCTGGGCTGGTAATCCAGAGGTACCGGGTTCGACTCCCGGTCTCTTCCGCCAGGTTACGCATTTAAATTTTTCTTTGTGCTTTGATCTTTGTATCAATGGTTTAACACAAAAAGAAACTTAAAAAAACTTTAATAATAGAGCGCGATACAATAACGATAGGTATTGCAGATATTATGTTTCTTGTCTTGTATGTGAATATTCGTATCTACGTTTACTTTATTCCCTCGTACTTCGTAGTTCATTAAGATTCCGACTTCATCCACGACTCCACGTTCAATCCCAAAATGTCAGCTTCCTAATATTTCGTATTTTCAAGGGGACGACAACCTACCTCGTCCATGTTCACAACTCATCCATCTTACATGTTGGCTTTAGGTATATCCGTTTGGTCTAAATATCTCAAGTTGTAGATATAGGTATTTTAGGGTTCCGTACCCAAAGGGTTAAAAATGGGACCCTATTACTAAGACTCCGCTGTCCGTCTGTCTGTCTGTCTGTCTGTCCGTCTGTATGTCCGTCTGTCAACAGGCTGTATCTCATGAATCGTGATAGCTAGACAATTGAAATCTTCACAGGTGGTGTATTTCTGTTGCCGTTGTAACAACAAAAAATAGAATAAAATAAATATTTAAGTGGGGCTTTCATACAACCAACGTGATCAGTTGCGTCAACTTTGTACCTCATTTGTATGCTGCGCCATACATACAAGGTGCAAACTTAACTTAACCCAGGCAGTTTGGGAAGTGTTTGTACGGAACCCTCAGTGCGCGAGTCTGACTCACTAGGCCGGTTTTTTTTAAACGTGACTTGAACTGTATTAGGACGGTTTAGCCCCCCACCAGCAATGAGTCCGATTTTGTTTGGGAGTAAATATATCCCACTAATGGGATTATCTCCGCACCACAGGAGTCATTTAGGTACTGTGACGAGTCACGAGGGTGCAGCTCAGAATAAAAGATAGGACTTGGTTTATAATTATATTATTAATTATTTGACTTCAGACATAAAATCTATATGCCAGCTCTGCTGTCAATTACCAAAGAGATCCTTACAGTATCTATCGGGTTAAACTAAGTTGACATAAAGTCGTTTATCTTTATAACAAGCTTAGTCGAGTGAGAGGGTCAGGAGTTTCTTGAGTGCAAGTTGGCAATGCAATAAAACGTCTCTAACGAAGTTCATCTTATAAGTAAATAACATTACCAGTAGTAAACTTGATCAGTGTCTTTTCAATTTAAAGCAAAGTAAAACCAGAACTAATAATAGTCATGGATATATTAATCATAAATAGTTCTTGCACCAAGCGGGTGCTGTCTCTGTGTGCGTCCCATGACACGGATAGGGACAGCATCCGCTCGATGTACACATTACATCTCATTAAATTGTCGAAAGGGCCTCTGCGCGTTGGCTTCGGCTCCGCGCACGCCTCCTAAAGGTCCGGGACACTATTGTCCCGTGAGCGGGAGCGACATACATGAATAATGGATATTCTTTATTGCACTACAAATAAATAAAAAACCGGCCAAGTGCGAGTCGTACTCGCGCACCGAGGGTTCCGTACAAACACTTTCCATCCCTAAGTGGTTAAGTTAAGTTTGCACCTGGTATGTATAGCGCCCCATATAAATTAGGTGCAAAGTTAGGTATTAAAAAAAAACTACTTACTAGATCTCGTTCAAAACAATTTTCGTTGGTAGTTTTTATAGTAATGTACATCGTATGTTTTTTTAGATTTTTCATTTTTTTATTTTAGAAGTAAGAGGGGGGGGGAACCAACTTTTTTCCACTTTGGAAGAGTCTGTCACACAAACTATTCGGTTTAGAAAAAAAATATTTTAGAAACCTCGATATCATTTTTGAAGACCTATCCATAGATACCCCACACGTATGTGTTTGATGAAAAAAAAATTTTTGAGTTTCAGTTCAAGTATGGGGAGCCCCCAATATTTATTATTATTTTTTTATTTTTGCATCAAAATCATAATGCGGTTCACAGAATACATCTACCGACCAAGTTTCAACAGTATAGCTCTTATAGTTTCGGAAAAAAATGGCTGTGACATACGGACGGACAGACGGACAGACAGACGGACAGACGGACAGACAGACATGACGAATCTATAAGGGATTGGGGATCGTGCGTGTAAAACGCACATCCTAGGGTATGGCTAATGCGCAATAAGCATTTCAAAAAAACATATGACACAGAGGGCGCTCCAGTAGCGTAAAGGATTAAGGGATGAAAGATTTGGTGTGACTGACGTAGCGGTCGGATAGCTCAGTTGGGAGAGCAATGCGCCGGTAACGCAGAGGTCGCGGGTTCAAACCCCGCTTCGATTGTAGTAGATCGCATTCAATTTTTCTTTCTTAATTTACCTTTGTGTCATTATTTATGAATCTATAAGGGTTCCGTTTTTTGCCATTTGGCTACGGAACCCTAACAATCAAAATATTGAAATTATTAAATTGGTATCAACAGGCGGTTTTATCGCTAAAAAGCGTTATACGTATATTAGTTTTTGTTTGAATACTTTTCTCAAACATGCATTGAAATGCCGTCATAACGTGCACTATAACAGGCAAAGTATCACGTTTCGGGCGGAACAACTCGAGAGAACGGTAAAGGAATTTTATACAAAATTGAAGGCCTAAGCCGGGAACGCGGAGTATATATATATTTTTTTTTTAATTAAATCATTTATTTCTCGACCAACATGGATCAGTTTTGTTAGTAATGAAATTAAATAAGTACTTATAAACTACTGTTAGTAACATATTTAATTATAATTATATATAACGGCTGTGTTTATTTGCATCATACAACAATGGTTTACATAAACACAGTCTAAGCGCTCGGCAATCATCTTCAGGACGCTGTTGGCGCTGGCCCGAATCCTGCGCACCAGGGATGTACATTGCTTGCGCATAGTCGTGTGAAAACAATCCACTTGCGCTTCTGCGAACATTCCCGATGCACTGCAGTATCGTGGCAGCCCCATCAGCACCCTGAAAGCATTGTTAAATTGCACTCTAAGAGCACTGTACTGTCTTAGCGTGTAATTCGCCCACAGTCCGCTTGTATAAAGGGATGTAGAATAGGCTCGGAAAAGAGTAATCTTCGCTTCTTTGGAACATTTAGCGAACCGACGGGCGATCATGTTGGCTCTCACAGACAGCGCTCTTCGTTCCCGCTCAATATCGGTATCGTCTTTAAGGTCAGAAGTGATAATATGTCCCAGATATTTAAATTGTGACACTACTTTAAGCACCTTGCCATTTAGCTTTGGCGGGACATCTGGCGTGCATTTATTTCTGACCTTAAAGACCATACACTCACTTTTCTTTACATTGTAAAGCAAACCGTGGCTACCAGCATATCGTTCACAGATGCCGATCAATTTCGCTATGCCTCACGGAGAGGCGCTCAGCAGCACCATATTGTCCGCGTAGCTAAGATTATTTACGCATACCCCATCTATATGACACCCGACATAGGTGCTGCTGAGCTCCTCTATCAGTCCGTTTACATACAGGTTGAAGAGCTTGGGCGAGGTCAACCCCCCCTGCCTCACTCCGCACTCCAGCCTGTATGCGTCCGAGACAGCGCCTGCCCATTTGACAACATTCGATTGGTTTTTGTACCAGAATTTAAAGATATTATTTAATTCAGGTGGCACGTGATGTCATTAAGTTTTTGCCAGAGGATGTCATAACTTACCAAATCGAATGCCCTTGATAAATCCAGGTAGCATGCGTACACATTTGTTTGTCGACCTGTGTAGTATTTGATAGTATGCTTTAAACCCAAAATCGCACTTTCCGTCGATAAACCCGGTTTAAAACCAAATTGATTATCGTGCAATTTAAGATACGGTTCAATTTGGAGATTAAGCACACTATCAAACACCTTGGCTACTATGGTAGCCAGAGAGATTGGCCTATAGTTGGACTTATCGCTAATATCACCCCTTTTATTTTTCACTATCGGCACCACCACCGTTTTCATCATGTCAGCAGGTAGGTACGAATGGCCTATGCAAAATGTATACAGCATACAGCATCGCAAGTACAAAGGCCGTCGTGGCCAGGAGACTTGCCCCTTGATATACATTTAATTGCTTTATTAATGTCCTTCGCTGTAAATTTGGTCCTTATCTCCTGATCACGCGACCCCGTACATGGCACCTCTGACTGTGATGGTCCCAATGGAGATTTAACAGCAAAATGATTTTTAAACAGGCATTTCAGCGATATCCTTTCGGTCGCTGATACCGTCGACACTCACTGGGAGGCCGGGTTTGCATTTGAGTTTGTCCGTGGCCTTCCAAAAAGCTCGGAAATCTCGTTTGTAGTGGTGCTTACTTATAATATCCAATTTAATTTGCTCCTCATTGTTTTGGCACCACTTTAACCGTGACCTGAAGATTCTCTTACTTTCACGCATTTCGTCAAATACTAATCCTAATCTAGGTTTTCCGTGCCACACCCAAACCTCAAACTTGGACCGGGCCACCCGGTGAGCATCGCTCACATGTTTGTTCCAACCAACTATAGGCTTTTTCTTTTTAACTTTTACAACATTTTTACTTATGATTCTGCCAACGCGTTAATTATACTCCGGTAGTAATTATATATTTTTAAACATGGCGCCTGTGTTCATGAACAGGCTAAACAGCTGAATTATATTTTTTTGAGGGGTGTATTTTTTTATTTCGTTGCATATGTTTGAGAAAGGCACCATACATGCCTAGCCGTGAAAAGGGCTTGCGGGATTCGTATCACATTCCGTCTATACCTACTCATCCGGGAAGCCCTGCTTTCCCGGTTTCTGCAGTAATTTGATATTTTAACTAAGCTTAAAGTTATTATTGTTATGATTAGGTATGGTATTGCCATCAGGGCAACATCAAATATTACATCAAAATACAGTTTTCGAGAACTATTTTTCGGCGCATTCAGCTTAAGGTTGGGTTTACTCGAAACATTATATAATTGTCTTATTAAAACTTTTGTGGGACATATTTAATTGTTATTATTAAGTGACGGGGTTGCCGCGGCGGTGTACGGGCAGCCGTCCCTGATGAGGAGCTCCATACGAGTTCGAAACATGTCGGGCCGCTCCTGTCAATTTCACGTGAGTGTAAACCGCTTAATACAATAACTATAGCCTAGAGACCTTATACATCTCTTTGAAATTAAATTAATAAAGTAATTGTATTTTATTGCATGTTGTGACATATATATATATATCCATCTTTGGGTATATTTAATATTTTAAATTGATAGTTAAAATGTTATTTTAATATTCCTACCTAACATTGATTTGGAGTATCTATATATCTCCTATACGTGTACGCATGTAATAATTAGTTCTAACACTAATGTAATGTAATTGTTCTAAGTATTATTTACGAAAAAATGACTTACTGTTGAGTTTCTTTCGGCTTTCTTCTCAACAGCGGTCTCCTCTTGCGAAATGCCGGTAGTTTCACAATCTGACTTGTAAAAGTACTCTTGTGGCCTACTTACTGAATAAATTATTTCATTTCATTTCATTTCATATAATTTCATTTTATTTCATTTCATTTCATTTCATATTTCATTTCATTTCATATATATAATTGAGTCAGTAATATCAATTGAATATTATATAGTTACCACGTCTTCGTCCTTATTCTTCGACAGTTACATGTGACATAAACTAACAATTTCTACCCATTAACTATTATTGAAAGAGCGACGAAATTTATTTAAATGGCGGTGATATGAAAGTAAAAATTTAAAATATCTGCCTTTTCGAAACAAACCCGTGAGGTCCATAGCTCACAGAGCTAGTTTCTAATTGTCTCATTCAGTATAATTAGTCTGAGTACGAGCGGATTACCTATCATAATCCCGAATTTCTGTTTCCCCGCTGTAACGTTTCGCCGAATATTCATTTGCCCGAAAGCTATTTATTCCAAAACTATTAACATTTCAAAATACTTATAAAACAAACCTAACCTTACCGAATAGGTTCTATAAAACGATGTTTATAAAATCCTGAAAATGTTATGGGTTTCAGGAAAAATAGCTTTCGTTCAAATGAAAATTCGGAGAAATGATACAGCGGGGAAACAATGTTTCAAAGTTCCGCTTGGTTACCGTACAAGCAGATTTTCAGCGCAGCAAGTTAGCGTCCTAGCGTGAAGTTGCCGACGTAAGGGGCCATTAAGAGGCCTTATTCCTTTTAAAACGCTAATTGTTTTTGACATTTTTCTCTATGATCAAATCTGTTATTTAACATATTATTGATGTTACTACCTAGAACAGGGCTATTGGGATTTATTGGTATATATTTATTTCAAACCTACAGTTTGAATTTTTCATTGATAATGTATGTTTCAAAAACTACTCGAAATTGACAAAATTCACGCGGAAATTTTGTTTTTTCAACTTATTTTCGACTGCACGCAATAAAAGCATGAAATAGCTACGTTACTACCTAGAACTCGGGAGAAAGTGTTATTCACTTCAAAAAGTTGCTTGAAATTATCAATATATTTGTCATAATATGAAAAAAATAAATTTTAAAAGGAATAAGGCTTCTTAAATGAGGTCGGTGACCCCGTGGGTGCCCCGGAGGGCATGCGCTTTAAAGCTCCTTATGCATTCAAACATACTGATTGTTTCAGACATTCTTATCAACAATGGTCAAACATGTTTCTTAACATATTCATGTTACTACTTAGAACAGGGCTATTGGGATACAATTTGGATATTTCACTGATAATTTTTGTTTCAAAAACCACTCGTAATAATCAAAATTCAGACATAAAACTTCTTCACTTTACTTTAAAAAATGTAGAATTATCAATAATAGTCATTGTCAGATTTAGGTTCGCGTTTTTTCGGTGGACACGTACAAAGTTAAGGACTTTAGGCCAAGTTTTTCGATCAAAACTATATGAGCATAAACGACGTTTCCCTTTCTATGGGCTTGCGTGTTAAAACATAACTTCTATGCCACTATTAACTATTGGCCACCGAAGAGACAACTTTTGTTTTTTGAACTGACAATGACCCTTTCAAACGTATTAAGTCCTCTTAAATTCAGGGCGTCATCCCCGTGGGTGCCCAAACAGTCATGCACTGCACCGCAATTTAGCATAAAATAGAGCTCGTTTGTATGAGAATATTTCAGAAGATCAAGCCAACCCTTTTTTATCAGACTTAAAAAAAAAAACCGGTCAAGTGCGAGTCGGACTCGCGTACCGAGGGTTCCGTACAAACACTTTCCATCCTTAAGTGGTTAAGTTAAGTTTGCACCTGGTACGTATAGCGCTCCATACAAATGAGGTGCAAAGTTAACGCAAACAATCCCGTTTGTTGTATGGGAGCCCCCCTTAAATATTTATTTTATTTTATATTTAGTATTTCTTGTTATAGCGGCAATAGAAATACACCATCTGTGAAAATTTCAACTGTCTAGCTATCACCGTTCTTGAGATACAGCCTGGTGACAGACGGACGGACGGACGGACGGACAGCGAAGTCTCAGTATTAGGGTCCCGTTTTTACCCTTTGGGTACGGAACCCTAAAAAAGCGGATTTTCAGTGCAGCACGTTAGCCCCCCAGCGTGAAGTTGCCGAAGTAACGGGCCATTAGATGCGGGGCGGTGACCCCGTGGGTGCGCTGGAAGCCATGCGCTAAGGGGCCGCCGCAGACATGCGGAATTTTCGTTCGGTTTCCGTACGGAATGACGTCAGAAAGTGTCTCTGTCTCTGTCTGTCATATGGCGATGTCTTGCTTGCTGACGTCATTCCGTACGATAACCGAACGAAAATTCCGAATAAATAAATAAATAAATATCGGATATCGGACTGTCTAGCTATCACGGTTCGTGATATACAGAGCCTGGTGACAGACGGACATACAGGCAGACAGTCAGACAGACATTCAGACAGACAGACAGACAGACGGATAGTGGAGTCTTAGTAATATGGTCCCGTTTTTTACCCTTCGTGTATGGAACCCTAAAAAGACGGCGTTCATCAATAAGAGTAGACATGATGTTTTTAAGGGTTCCGTACCTCAAGAGAAAAACACGGGACCCTAATAGAATCACTTGGACCTAACAGGAAATAACTTTGAGATGTGATTTTAATGATAAGGATCGCGACCACGTATTCATTTTCGTTCAGCAAATACTAGTTATGACTTTTTTATTCAAACGAAGCACCAAGCAAATTGTATTAAGCAAGTAAACCTTTTGCTTATTTTCGACGCCCATTGAACGAATTGAATTGCTTGTAGCTTCAGCGTTGAAAGCAATTTTAATGAAAGAAAACCAAAACGAAAACAAAATAAAAACAAAAGCAAGTGTTCAAAAGGCCTTCCTCGCAGCCGGATTTTCAATACGTTAACAAAATAAGTTAGATTCATTTTATTTAGCATAAAAATAAAATTAAAAATTTAAAAAACCCCCGACATGACAACCTGTAAAAAGAAAGAAATAAAATCTACGAAATGTGCCTTTACAATGAACAGTAGAAAAAGAATTCAAGCGTCGTTGCGTTCGGGGGACCGCTAAGTACCTAACCTAAGTGAAATGAAACATATTTTTCAACGTGAAATTGTAAGTATGCATTTATTTGGGGCTTCCCACTTTACGATTTTAAGTACATTGCATTTCATTTACTTAGCGGTCCCCCGACGCAACGAAGCTTGAATTCTTTTTCTAACTGTTCATTGTAAAGGCACATTTCGTAGATTTTATTTCTTTCTTTTTACAGGTTGTCATGTCGGGGGTTTTTTAAATTTTTAATTTTATTTTTATTTCATATTTTTTAAACAAACAGAAGTGTTTCCCGGAATTTTCTACATTTAATACTTTTTTGGTTTTACATCGTTTAAGGTCCATAGTTTCCAGTCTTTCCTCGAGCTTGATCCTTGACTATGTGTACGACAACAGGATCCCAAGCCAGTGGTAACGAAAGCCGTCTACTCTAAGATTGAAATTAGCCTTTAGCAACATTCTGGGAAAAAATCGTTAAAGTCACATTAGTTAATGCTTATAATGACAAAATGGCTAAGTTATTAGCCAAGACACTCAAAATATATACTTTAAATGCACTGGATGAGTTGGAAGAACCTGCTACTTATGGCCTAAAACAGAACCAGGTTTTCATTCTACAGGATCCAAATAGTACGGGTGGCTTATTTTAACTCCATAAAAATTGTAGTTGATGCTAGGTAACTTGACTTAGTTTTGAAAGACCTAATCATCGATAACCCTCTCCATGGGATAGATTAATAATAATTAAAAAATTACATCCCCACTATTTTACGTGTAGGGCAAGTACAATTTTTTTTTCTACCACTATGTCTGCTAAGCCGTAGACAGACGGACGGACGGACATGGTGAAACTATAAGGGTTCCTTGTTGACTACAAAATCCTAAAAAGCTGTTATTCACTTAGGCGAGTACTTTTGCTAAAGCTAACGTGTCCTTTAGTCGCGTTAAAATCTTGCAAGGTGTTGCTATTAAATTTGTGACCTCAATCAAAGGAACCTGTTCAATAGTCCTAATGACAATTCAGCTTTAGCAGAATTGCAAAACTTAGAAACAGTGACCCAGTATTGTGACAGAAATTAAAAAAGTTTTTGTGAGACTCGGTTTAATATCGACTGTACTTTCTTACACAAACGTTAATTGCTCATCAAGAACAATCAGACGAGCCCAAACACCATGGGTTTATTCTGTGCTGTTAAGGAGTTCCTACGGCCATCTTCAGCTGCATGGTACCAAATTATTGTACTGTCAAAATTTTATTAAATTGTTGATTACGCTAATAAAACTTAACATTTAACCAACATTTGAAATTCTTGGCTTAGATCCTTTCACAACTTTACTAGGTGGCAGGGCCGTATTTACCCCTAGGCCCACAAGGCCCGGGCCTAGGGGCCCAGCTAGTCTAGGGACCCACTCCCAGACGCAGGACTTGTACCATAATAATGTTCTCCTTATAGGGGAGGGGGTCCCAAATGCCAAGTGCCTTAGGGGCTCTGGCCCGCTTAGTCCAGCCCTGCTAGATGATTATCATGAGATCTTCACTTAGTGATTGATAAGGAAAATGCTAATAAAACAACATTTATCCAGCGTTTCGAATTATTGGCTTCAATATTGGCTGAGATCCATTAACAACTACCTGGTCATCATGAGACCTTCATTTAGTAAGTGATATAGAAAGTTTATTTATTTATTTATTTATTTAGAAAAGGCATAGTTACAAGTCACAAACTTAAGAACTTAACTAGGGCAAAATGCTAATAATACTTAACATTTAACCAAAATTTGGAATCCTTAGCTTCAATATTGGCTGAGATCCATTAACAACTAGGTGATCATCATGAGACCTTAATTTAGTAAGTGATATAGAAAATGCTAATAATACTTAACATTTAAGCAAAATTTTAAATCCTTGGCTTCAATATTGGCTGAGATCCATTAACAACTACCTGGTCATCATGAGATCCTCATTTGGTGAGTGATATAAAAAATGCTAATAATACTTAACATTTAACCAAAATTTTAAATCCTTGGCTTTAATATTGGCTGAGATCCATTAACAACTACCTGGTCATCATGAGATCCTCATTTGGTGAGTGATATAGAAAATGCTAATAATACTTAACATTTAACCAAAATTTGAAATCCTTGGCTTCAATATTGGCTGAGATCCATTAACAACTACCTGGTCATCATGAGATCCTCATTTGGTGAGTGATATAGAAAATGCTAATAATACTTAACATTTAACCAAAATTTGAAATCCTTGGCTTCAATATTGGCTGAGATCCATTAACAACTACCTGGTCATCATGAGATCCTCATTTGGTGAGTGATATAGAAAATGCTAATAATACTTAACATTTAACCAAAATTTGGAATCCTTGGCTTCAATATTGGCTGAGATCTTGTCACTTGTTCCAATTAAAGCTGAATATCTTGGAAACTACTGGTCCTACTTCCACCAAACATAGCTAAGAACTATCTCGACGGAAAAGTCTTTCGATTAAAAAAAACCGCACTTAAATTGGTCCATCCGCTTGGGCGCTACGATACCACAGACAGACACACAGATACACAGATACACTGATACACATGTTAAACTTATAACACCCCTCTTTTTTTCGTCGGGGGTTAAAAATAGGAACTTCAAAGAACAATTCATGAATAGTTAATTACTGCAGACGCCGGAAAAGAAGGGCGGCAAGCCCTTTTCAAGGCTAAGGCATTGTATAATGCAATAAATTAAAAAATAAAAACTCGTGGAATTTTCCGCATCGCGTTAATTAAGTTTTTTCCCAAAATCGTGACCCCTCTCAATTGAAAACTGATCTTCAACACAAAAATCTAATTTGTTGATTTAAACTGTCTTGCACAAAAGGTTAGTACATATTGCGGACTTTATGCCAGATGGCATCCTCTACCAGTCAACCATAGAGCAAAGCAGAGTTAGGGCCAAATAGAAGAGAACAGAGAGAAAAATATATATTTTGCCCCTTAGTCGGCGCAATTAATGTGTCAAAAACCCATGACAAATTACAGTATCATACTGTTATTTGTACTAAAAAGCTAAACTACTGACGAACAGACTGTAATTACGGAACCCTAAAAGTTAGACTATCGGTTGGTTGCTTTTGATTTCATGCCAGAATAAAAGTTTCTCTTGCTTGCAAATTTTGTTGCTTTATTACTGCAACTTACATTTTCAAGGCTAACCCAATTTTGAGTTCAATATATTATTCACTAGTACGCAACCATATTCTTGCGGAGAACAAAATATCATAGCCCTCGTTTTCTCTACACCGTAGTTAGGATAAAAAGTATCCTTTAATCAAGTAGGTACTTATTGGTTTAGAAAAATATTTGAGCTGTTTTTGGCATGATGAGGCCAAAAAATGTAAAAAATATTTAGTGACATACAAATTATAACCTCTCATGAATATTATTCATGGTATCATCATCTGATGAAGACGCAGTATGACGTCTTACCTATCTTTATGGTTTGTTTCTCTGGAATAGATCTAGCGGTACAGTGGTACGCAACCCTTACCGCGATAATCTGGCTCGGTTTTGGCTGTATTTAAAGGAAATATTATTTAAACAATTTCCCAAAAATACTGCTTCACTCGCTTCATGCTATTGTCGCTTCAGAAGCAATAAACCATTAATTAAATTGGCCCCTCGTTTGGGCGCCACTTTAACGTAATACAATTTTTCCGAGAACATTAGGGAAAGCTATGATTTGATGGCTACGGTATTAATAACAATAACTCGCTGAAGCACTCCACTTGACGTTGGGATTAATATTTTTGCTTTGCAACTCACGAATAATGTCCCGAAATTAATCTTGTCCGAGTCATCTGACATTAAAAGGCTATCTGTTGATTCGTCGAGTTGTTAGCGAGATTGCAGTAAGCGGAGTGTAATAAACGAGTCGTGCGCCGCAAACCCAGGCTGATATCAAGTGAACAATAGCTATTATTTAATTTTATGTACGATAAATCAAAAATGTAATCATATCCACCGGTATTGATCACCATCTTTATACAATCACGCAAAGATTGTCTATAAGACATCATTTAAAGGGCCTTTGTACGGGCCTTGGTTCGAATCCCGGCCAGGGCAAATATTTGTCTGATGAACTCGAATATTTGTGGGTTGTTCTATGTATTTAGGTATATATTTATTTATATAAGTACGTATATCGTCGTCTAGTACCCATAACACATTAGCCTTCTTGAGCTTATTTGGGACTAGATTGATTTGTGTGTGATTACATATGTATTTATGTCTTGTTCTACATTCTATGTAAATTATAATGTCAAAATACGTCATTGCTTTATTTAACAGCTAATCGTATACCTATTTACATTGAATGCATTCCGTATTACGAACGAAATCCCATAAATTGTATAGGAGAGATCCAAATACAATTTATGCATGAGCACATAAAACGCTTTCAATGTTCAATTGAAATTTTAAAATGATGCCTTTGGCAGAATTTGGACTTGTATATAAAGTGGAAATCCGGGTCAACCCAGGCGTTGTATCTACTCAGGCACCGAGAAACCGCATGGGTTATCGAATTTTCAATCGCTTCATTCCTTTACGCTTAAGATAGAATTCCCCCAGAGAGTTATTTATTGTAGTGTTCATTTGATACATATAATCAAAATTTTGTATCCAATATTTTAAATAAATCTAATGAAGTGTTTAACAAGACGGATTCCTAAAAATGGCGCCCAACGTGGGGCCAAATAAAATATCTTAAACCAATACAAATAAACAAAATTTTCTTCGCAAACTTATTGCTCATTGTTGTAGCTGAAACATGTGTATTTAACGAGGTGAAGATAAGGTTCGCTGGGGAGCTACATACAGCCTCCGCGGCCGCCGCCAGTCCGCGCCCGCTGTTCACGCGGAATGCACGTCGCGCGACGTCGCGGCACCACTCGACTCGATACGCGCGCGTGATCGCAAATTAAACCGATCTTAACTAACAAATTTCGACTAATCGCGAATTAAGTTAAAGTCACTTGCGGCAATTTTAAAAGTGATGTACATAAGTTTTAACATCGAATAGAAACGTTCATCGTTATGCAAGTAAGCTCAACGTGTAAGTTACAATAATGTGTTTGAACTCAAACTGCACTCAAAACGACGAAATTAATCGAAATCAAGTATACGTCGATTGATCTGTGATCGTGTCAACGAAAATATAAGTAAAGTGATGTATTGAGTTGCGAATTTGCAATTTGTGTAGATAATGAGGAGGAATGTGTAGTAAGCGTTGAGTATGCGGGCGACGTTTCTAGCACTGATGGCGCTGGCGCTGAGCGAGGCACGGGAGGTGCGAGGCGCCCGGGGCGCCAGCTCGGCGCTTGCCAACGTAACGCTCCACGCACCACGCGAACGCTTTGTACCATACAAGCACACTCGCTACAAGCGCGCTCCTCATACACTCCTTGGACCTTTCGATCTTAACAAGCTGTTTAAAAAGAAGAAAAAACCACGCCCGGAGCCAGAGTTAGCGCCAAGTGCATTTCCTCTTCGAGGCGAGGCTTCACCGCAAACCGCAGAAGCACTCGCAAAATTCCCTATGTCTACCGTATCTCCTGAGTTAACCCAGGCTACAGTAGTTACCGCATCCACACACAAAGATTTCACAATTACTACCACTGAAACTACTGCAACTTCAGCGCCAATCAGCATAGAATTGACAACAAAAGTGACAACAGCCTTGACAATAATTCCAACCGAAAAGTCAAAAATAACTGACAGTTCAAAGAAGAGTAAAGGCAAGTCCAGAAAATTAAAGGCGAGTAATACGACAATGGCATCAACGATCAGGTCAGCGAGTTCGAGACGGTCGGCAGCGACGGTGGTGGCGAAGAAAAAAGATGAAGCGCCCTGGCCAGTGAAGCACGCTGCTGTTGTAGACGGAGACATCATCATCGGTGGTCTGATGATGGTAAGTTTTATTCTATCTATCTATCTATCAGCCACAGACATCCACTGCTGAACATATACCCCCATAGCTCGCCACAAAGTGCGATCCCGTGCAGACCGCATCCTTTGACTCCTCGCTACCCTCACGACGTCATCAGCGCTTACCTATACGTGGTCGCCTCTAGGACTGAAGTTTTATCCATGTAACACTAAATCCCAAATTCTGCATACCACAATCTTATTCAGCATGTTCTAAAGCTGTAAAAACCATTTGTTTCTACATTGAAGGCTTCTATGAAAATTAATTAAATTGGTATTTTAAGTGTCTAAATATATTTGACGATTTTTCTGAATATTTTATTAATATAACCCATTTTATAATCAATAGGGACTGATCAATGTTTAACGATGGTTGTATTAACGCACTACTTACTCCAGTATGGTTTATTTATTTATTTATTCTATAGTTATTCTAAGAGACCTTAATCCTTTTAAAATGCTGACTGTTTTAGACATTTGTCTACATGATCAAACATGTTTCCTAATTATTATATTTTTGATGTTTCTACCTAGAACAGGGCAATTGGGGTTTATTGGCATATATTTGAAACCAACAGTTTGAATCTTTCATTGATAATTTTTGTTTCAAAAACTACTCGAAAATTCACACGGAAAATTTGTTTTTTATTTTCAAATTATTTTCGACACCACGCAATGAAAGTATGAAATAACTATGTTACCTAGAACTCGGGGAAAAATATTATTCACTTCAAAAAGTTGGTTGAAATTATCAATATATTTTGTCATTATATGAAAAAAATAAAATATAAATAAATTTCAAAAAGAATACCCCTCATAAGGCTTCAATAAACAATTTCTCGGAAAGAAACCATTTTCACAGTCGTGAGAACAACTTAAAAACTTTTTACGTGATAAAATTACAAACAAGTTGATCAGATATCAACTTATACTCAGTGGAAGCACTAAATTGGCGATGGCTGATTCCTGTTATTATTCCTGTATTTTCCGTGAGTGTGCACCCTAGATAGATCAAAACAAATTATTCGGCTGAAATACACATGTGTTAAATATGTACAATGGAAGGAAATACATTTAAATATGTACATATAAGCATAATGAAAAGCTATGCCGTGGAAATAGATGCCGAGGAAGAGGCCTGACATAATAGAATTGCCATATTAAGCAAACCATTAGCCAATCCACCGTATCACGAGCCAAAGGTTCTCAAGGCGAGTCCTCCCTGACACTGACTAAGTTTGGTTACTTAATGTTTACCTACTGGATTTCCCAAGAGATGATGTTTCAGGATTAATTCGAATGTCCCCTTTTTTTTCTACTCCTGTTTTCAAAAATTAATACGTGTTTTTTTATAGCCGTATCATTGTTCAATTAAGTAGGATACCTAAATGCTTACTGATATTTTTTTAATTTAATCTTTACTGCACAATAGAAAACGTATCGTACAAAAGGCGGACTTTATGCCATGAGGCATTCTCTACCAGTCAACCTTAGAGCTAAGCAGAAAATTTTAAATTTTAAATTAAAATATTAATAAAATTAAATAAATTTTAGCTTTAAAGTCTCGATTTAAAGGGATCCGTTTTTACGGACTGTCTATGAAGGTATATGCCCAATTTTCTGCTCTTTTACTTAATGCAATTTCTAATATACCTACTGACTTCACCAAATGAGCCACAAAGGTTTAAAAAACGGTGGCATGAAAAATCAGAAACTAGAGCGAGGATCTAGACGATACTTGGGGATCATAGGGGTAACAGTGGGCGTTTAAATTCAAGGGTAATGTTTACTCCTCAATCGGACTTATTTTGTTTAGCGACTTTTTAAAGCTTACCCAATAATATATGCTTTTTTCAATAACACTTGTAAAATTATGCCAAATAAGTTAATTGGGAGTAAAGTTAATTCGAAAGTCCCCCGTACCAAGGAAATGTCGACTCGTACCACGAGTTAGCGATAATATCATTATAAGAGCCTTATCACACTTGCGATTTGCGAGCGTATTTTGTATGAAGGCGATCGCGCAGCGTGTTCGCCGCGTCGCTTATTTGTATAGAAAATACGCTCGCAAATCGCAAGTGTGATAAGGCCCTTATAGTGAAATTATAATTTAATATTTTTCTTGTTGGGGTGCAATAAAGTATTGCTGTATTGTATTGTATTCATTGATAAACGTAATGATGGAATATTTATTTATTTAATCTTTATTGCACAAAAGGAAACTTATCGTACAAAAGGCGGACTTAATGCCATGAGGCATTCTCTACTAATCAACCTTAGGGCAAAGTAGAAAAAGACTATAGTGTATGTTTAATAGTAGAGATAGTCTTGTCTCCTCGTTTATCTCCCATACCTATCATTAAAAAAATAAGTAAAAAACTTTTTTAAGTTAAACGGTTTTATTGAAAATTTACTAAAAGGTAAAAAATAATTCGGTAGGTCCTAGGTACCAGACATCACACCACTCTCCTTATCAATATAGGGCACTGATCAGACAAAAAATTAAATCGTTGGGCGCGCGTAGCCTGCGTAAATATGTAAATAGCATTGAGTATGATATAGCGGTTGACTTGATAGAAATTTCACACGCCCAACGATTTTATTTTTTGTCTGATCAGTGCCCTATATTGATAAGGAGAATTATTAATAAAACAGTTACCTATTTTAAATTTCACTTTATTGATAAACTTATTTCAATTTCTCTTTACTGCCGCTGGCAAATTGCCTCAAGCTAGGTACGACTATTAATATTCACAATACAATAAAATTACGACGAACGGTATACGATACAGTGAAATCAGAAACGCAAGCAAGCGTTTGCTAACTCCCAGTCAGAAATAGTCTGGGGAAGGATAGTGTTCTAGCGCGAATACGAGAGTAAATTGCGGCTAGCGAAATTCTTGATGCAGTGCGGTATTATAACTGTAACTGACAAATTTCAATTTAGTCCTGGAATAGAGAATGAATGTATGAGTGAATGAATTAATAAATAAAAACAAAAATAAAATAAATATCGGACAACCTCACAAATCGATCTAGTCCCAAATTAAACTCGAGAAGGCTTGTGTTATGGGTACTAGACGACGATATTATACGTATTTAAGTATTATATTTATCTATATAAGTACGTTTATCGTGAATCATGACCCAAGCACAAATATTCGAGTTCATTACACAAATATTTGCCCTGGCCGGGATTCGAACCCGGGACCGCTGGCTCAATAGGCAGGTGTCTACAAACCGAGCCAAACGCGTCAAATAAATGTAAAAATGAATATATGATTGAACGAATGTATCAATGAATGAATCAATAACTGATATTTATCCACCAGAATTGGTTCCATAATATAATTATACCGTTAGCCATGTGAAACTTGATTAGGTAATTAAAAATAGAGAATTATTGCATGCTATAATGCTAACGATAAGTTTAATATTTACCTAATACAATATTTATACACTATCAATAGTAGGATTTAAATTACAGAATAATCTTCATATTCATTTATTTAATTATTATTTAATTATCATCTAAGTATATATAAATAACATTGTAACTTTTTTTAATGAGCTCTTCTTTTAGAAAATTACTTGAAATTAGCGGAATATTTAGTCCTATTTCTTCTTTCTTTACATCAGTGACATTCTCTGACTTTCATCGCCAGTTACCAAATATTTACTATTACCAGTAAAATAAATTATTACCACTAAAAATCCACAATATGGCGTGTTACATTTTACGTACTTTAAATAAAGACTATATTTTTTAGGATTTAATTACACAAAATGCATGGTTTTCAGATTTTTATCTATACTTGTCGACCTTGTCGTAGGTATAAGACGGTATTACTTGCCTTTAATAGTTCTAGGTCAACGGGAAATACCCTATACATAATTAATTCTCTTGAGAGTATACGTTTTTTGCAGCATAAACGGCCGTATGCTTTTTTAACTTAACTTAGAAGTTTGATTTTTTCACAGCTTCAAGAAACTGTAGACCTGAGTTTATAGTTTTAATTTCAACTCCACACGTTCCGAACATCGTGTCATGACCAACGGACGGATGGACGGATGGACAATTATAAAGTGATCTTATAAGGCTTCCGTGTTTCCTTTTGAGGTACGGAACCCGCAATAAATAATTTGAATTTGAATTTGAATTTGAATTTTAAAACACGCATTACATTTGCAACTAAAAAACTGAGAAAGCTTTCAGCTGGGTTGTTCGCTTCGTGGTTATAATTTTCTCCGAGCGTATGATGCGAAATATTGCAGCTAATCGCCGGAATGTCTGAAAAGAGGTCAATTTATTTTCTGTACGATGGAAATTAAATTTTCGCTGTGATTCGTGGAAATGGCCTTCTTTTCTTTAGCCAATAAAACGTCACTGTTTCTATCCAATTAGTTATTTAAATCAACGTAGTCGACATTGGGCGCGTTTTTACAAAAATACGCTTTTTTATCATTTCACCAGTCATTATTTCTTTGGAAGTTTTAAATTGATTATAATATAATAAAATACTAATTTTTACATTTGTGTTGTTTGATGATGACTTTTCCACATAAATATCATAGAAGGAAAAATCGGGGGAAAACGAGGTAGAGGAAGGTCAAGACCAAATTACCTTGAGCAAATAAAAGAAATTTTAAAGTCATGTCTTACCAAAAAGTGAAGAAGAAAGCCCAAGAAAGAAACGGCTGCCGATTGCTACACCGCCAAGAGCGCAGCTCTTAAATTGAAGAAGAGAAATTGATGATGATGATGACAATTTTAACACTTTTCATTTGATCCTATCTTATCCTATCTTTGGATCCTATAAAACTTAAAATTAAAATGTTTGTATACCTACCTATGATAGATGTTTAGCCACACAAGCTAACCGGCCTCAATTAAATTAGGCGACAATATCTATGGTTGCCAATACAACCAAAACGCCCGTCTTTGTTTATGACCATACCTGTGCTAACTCGGGGCACGCTCTAGGGATTTGATATCGATAAAAAATATGTCGATATATATTACATGTCTCATTGAAAGTTGTCGATTACTATAAAACGGTGCGATATCATGTTTAATGAAGTGGATATTTTTATCTACTCGGCAATCTTTAATAACGACGAATATGGAAAAAATATTGATTGTATACTTACTATGAGAATTATTTAAAATAAACAAATTAATACACCAAACAAAATTGGTCGAATTAATAAAATATCTCATCTCAAAATACACTCGAATAGGGACAACGACTGATGTTAAATTCTACAGGATACGGTAGTTATATGAATAAAATTAGATCAATATGACAGGAAACAAAGAACAATAAAAAATAAATTTTATATTTTTTTTTTAATCCGAAAGAAATTTTGAATAAATTTTCAGAATCCTCATAATAAAAAAATATCAAAAGTTTATTCTGCAAGCAGGCTTTTTTACATGTCAGATTCTAAATTACATTATAATAAAAAAAAGTTAAAAAAAAAACCATTCATAATTTACAATAATAATATCATAGCAGTAAATCAACAGACAAATCACTGGGCATATTTTACAGGCAGATGTATATTGTCTCCGGATCTATAAAATTGCAATAAACTTAAACTATCACATCCTCAAAAAAAAATTAAGCCATATTCTATGCGGCATACGACCTAAATTCGAGAGGGTGTACTTTTAATAATGCCTAGTAATTCATTCATAAAAGCACGAGCTTGCATAGTAATGGAAATGAATAGTAAGATTGATGGTTATTCCGCGATATAGCACACTCATTCATTCGAATGAATACTGAATAGTTATTCCAATATGTGGCCTTGTTCATGCGTCATTACTGGTATCATTATCGTACATTTATATGAATAGTATTAAATAATACCGAGAGATCAATCCAAATGGGTCAGTAGTAGGGAGAAGTCACAAACTATAAGAGATAGGAAAACCTGTTGTTAGGAACGATGGTGTTCGTTTTAGATAAAAAAAAAAAGCCTTTTTTTATAAATGTCATACAAAACCCGATAAAAACCGCTGTAAATAATGACATGCGATTACTTGCAGAATTTTAACCAGGTTCAATTCCCAGTTATGTGTGAGATTTATAAAAAAAAAATGCAGTTTCTATTAAATCTAAAATCGACGCCATGTTTCATAAGAACATATTTTCCTATCTGTTATAGTTTTTGTTTATTCCCTACTGTCCCATTTGGATTGATAGCAGCCTGTACCTATAATAAATATCGGACAATCTCACACAAGTCGTTCTAATCCCACTGTAAGCTCTAGTAGGCTTGTGTTATGAAATTAAACGACGATAAACATACTTATATAGATAAATGCATACTTAAATACAAATAACATCCATTTCACAGGCAAAAATATTACGAGTTCATCACACATAATTATTGTCCTTACCGGGAATCGAACCCAGGACCGCCGGCTCAGTAGGCAGCTGCTTAACCACTGCGCCAACCGCGTAGGACATTTTTTTTATCTATAAATACTTTTTAACAAAAAATAATCGATTTCAATGAAAAGAAAACTTATTTCCGTAAACAACAAAATGAGTAACTAAAAATAATCGACTTATCTGTAATATTTTAACAGTTCGCTCACTTTCTCTAGGATGCTATCATTAGAACAAAAGTGGACATATTTTTATAGAATCTTTTTATAGATTATATTTTTTATGTGAAAATACCACATTTTTATTAGGGTTCCGTAGTCAACTAGGACCGACAAAACGGTAAAATAAAAACTAAAAAAAAATTTTATTCGGGGACCTCTCGAACACCTAAAGTGGGGGTGAATTTTTTTTTTCATTTCAACACAAGTGTGTGGGGTATCGTTGAATATGTCTTTTAAAAATAATAGGGGTCTTCAAACATATTTTTTTGATAAAGTCAGCAGTTTCGTAAATATTAGGCGCTCCGAAAATTAAAAAAAATGTGTCCCCCCCCCTCTAACTTTTCAACCACGGGTCAAAAAAATATGGAAGAATTCATGAAAATGAGGCCTTATAAGTACTTTCAATGAAAACTATATTGAACAAAATCGGTCAAGCCGTTTTTGAGTTATCGCAAAATTTCATAATTTTCTTTAAAATGACGTAAGTGCCGCGCGGTGTCCTTATAGGTACTTCGAACGTTACACATATTAGTTAAGTGCCATACTGCATTAAAGCATTCCGCCCAATCTGGTGCGTATAATCGATAACTTCCAGAAGGTAATAAGTAATTACAGTTACTTTGGCGTTTACGACCTTTTTATAGAGCTTGAAATCTTTCTCGTAATTTAAACCTCGGGCTTTAAACAGCAGTTTTAAGCCCGTCTATTGTGAAGGATGGGGAAACCCTACACTGAGCGTGGCCCGACATGCTCTTGGCCGTTTTTTTTATAAATATTGACACGAAGGTAAATTACGAAAGAAAAATTTAATGTGATCTTGTAATCTAAGCAGGACCTGAACCTGCGACCTCTACGTTTCCGGCTTATTGCTCTCCCAACTGAGCTATTAGATCGTTACGTCAATCACACCAAATCTTTCATTCCATAATTCTTACGCTACTGGAGCGCCCTCTGCGTCGTCTGCAGTCGAAAACTGGCGAGAAACTGCGCAGGATCGAGACAAGTGGCATGCTCTCGTTTCGGAGGCTAAGGTCCTGTTTGGGTCACTGAGCCAAAATAGTTAATTAGCGGCAGTCTTCTCCCGGTGGCAATCTTAATAGTCATTCCCCACTGTGAATTTTCATTTTCCATGTACCTTTTTAAGGTTCCGTACCTAAAGGGTAAAAACGGGACCCTATTATACTGAGACTTCTCTGTCCGTCCGTCCATATGTCACCAGGCTGTATCTCAAGAACGGTGATAGCTAGACAGTTGAAATTTTCACAGATGATGTATTTCTATTGACGCTATGACAACAAATACTAAAAATAAAATAAAATAAATATTTAAGGGGGGCTCCCATACAACAAACTTGTTATAGATTATGGTACGGAACCCTTCATGCGCGAGTCGGACTCGCACTTGCCCAATTTTTATTATCAATTATACTCATGTTCTCTATTTGAAATTCATAGAGAGTTGCTTTATGAAATATTTAAGTTCAGTAGTGCTTAAAAAGTGCGTTGTTGTGATTTTGTCTGTGAAATTATAATTAACCGATTACAGAACGCGAGTATAAAAATATGACAAATCTCCCATATTCTATTATGTTCAACATTCAGGCTATTTTAAACAACGCGTTAATGAAGTATGGTAATACTTGAAGCGTGCTGTCACGGCTTATGAAGGCTAAATTTTTTAACCCCTAACCAAATCACCAGTTTAAAAAATATTAGGGGCTTTACAATGTTATATTTAGCATACGAAAATTTACTGACGTCATTACAATCGAATATAACATACGTGGGCCTTATTCATGAGCGCCTGTTTAAGGACGGGGATCGTTAGACATAATGTCGAGCAACGCGGGACTTATCGACGCGAGTACCTAATCTATTTGTAATCTAAAAAGATATTGACAAGTTTTTTTGAGGCACGCTTTTATTGCCGACTGTGTCCCACACCAACACTAATTCATCAAAAACGGAGGAGGAATCATAATGTACTGTATTTTAGCATTTTGTTTTATAATTAGGGTGTTACGTAATGTACGGAGAGTCCGGCAAAGGCCTCTTAATTAAGGAAATAGCTGGCAGCGACCCCGGCATCTTAAAAAGGTTTCGAGTGCTAAAAATAATTAGATGTGACCCGCTCTACAAGGGTACAATTTTAATTTTAAACCCAATAATGCGCATACTACACATTTAGTGGATAAAATGTACAAGAACAAATTTATAAGATCAACATGCAGTTACCAATAAAATATTAATATAATTATGAGGCCTTATTCCTTTTAAAGATAAAAGATAAAGATAATTTATTGACAAAAATAATACAAACAATCGGTAAAAGTCCCTGGCTTCTGAGCTAGGAGAAAACCTGTGTTACAGAAGGCAGTATCCTCTCATAAGATGTAATTCAGTTACAATTTGTCTTTTGAGATACATTGTAAACAAATTCACACTATAATTTTGTTAAACGTTTAAAATGCTGATTGTTTTTTCTCTATGATCAAATATGTTTCTTAACAAATTATTGATGTTACTACATAGAACAGGGCTATTGGGATTTATTGGTACCTATAATTTGAAACCTAGGTACAGTTTGAATTTTTATTTATAATTTTTGTTTCAAAAACTACTCGAAATTGACAAAATTCACGCGGAAAATTCGTTTTTTCAACTGCACGCAATGAAAGCATGAAATAGCTATGTTACTACCTAGAACTCGGGGAAAAGTTTTATTCACTTCAAAAAGTTGGTTGAAATTATCACTATAATTATTTGTCATAATATGAAAAAAAAACATGTTAAAAGGAATAAGGCCTCTGAAAATCAAATAAAGTTGTAAAGCGAAGCTAACCTAACCTAATCAATAGAAATTCTGCAAAGTGAAAATTCGGCGAAATGCCTATCTAATTTGACACCTAGTAACCACTAGAATTAGGACAGGACGTCATGAAATGAGCTATATCGTAAATGTTATAGTGCTGGGTCCCGATAATTGGGGTACAGAATGTGAGTTAAATGTTACAAAGGTAATGTGAGGGTTCAAACGAATGCCACGTATTTCGGTTACAGAACGATCACTCATTAAGAGGCCTTATTCCTTTTAAAATGGTGATCGTTTTAGCCATTTTTCTATATGATCAAACATGTTTCTTTACAATTTATTGGTGTTACTACCTAGAACAGGGCTTTTGGGATTTATTGGTATATATTTGAAACCTACAGTTTGAATTTTTCATTGATAATTTTTGTTTCGAAAACTACTCGAAATTGACAAAATTCAGGCTGAAAATTAGTTTTTTCAACTTATTTTCGACTGCACGCAATAAAAGCATGAAAAAGCTATGTTACTTCCTAGAACTCGGGGGAAAGTATTATTCACTTCAAAAAGTTGGTTGAAATTATCAATATATTTGTCATAATATGAAAAAAATAAATTTCAAAAGGAATAAGGCCTCTTAAGAATCTATTCATTTAACAATTTACGTTGCGTTTAAAATCACATTAATTTATTTATTTATTATTTATTACAATAATTAGCACTAACAGTTAAACCTTACATGATAATCATAGTACGATACAAAACATATTACATTAATTATGATTATGATTATTGTGAAATATTATAGTATTAGATCCATTATTCATTATATAATTCATTAGTAAAATAGTCTATTACACAAATGCAAGTTTAAATAATAGTACTAGCCGTTACTATAGTTTCCAGGTAGTGAATCGATGCTGTCAAAAATTAATAAACAATTTATTCAATAAAACATAATTAATCAATTAAAAATAATAATAACTCAATAAAATCAAATACAATTAGATAATACAACGAAATATACAATAATTAAAGTTTCAATAATTAAATAATTCATAAAGTAATAATATTAAATTAACTAACAGGTACTGAAGATGTTCACTTTATCAAATAATTAACAGAACTACTATTACTAAACGTATGTTCCAGTTGTTGGCATTTTTAAAAAGAGCATTGGACTTGAGACCCGAACACGTAGTTATTTTTTTTTTATTGGAGATAAAACAGACATAGACAAAACAGTCAATCATATGTAAATATGATAAGAAATCTTTAATCGTTCTTCTTCTGTCTATAATTATTAGGATGTCCAGCTAACCCTGTACCAAACCAAACTTGATTAAAATCCGTTCGCCGCTCGGCTTCGGCGTTTTAAGTAGACAAAGAACATTTTACTTAACAGATGGCGCTTTATGGCTGGCACCGCGTGCCTATCAAATGCGGGTGCGTCTCACGAGATATAACAACATTATATATAATTTCATATCAATAACGTTCACAAGATATAATGAACGTTAACTGTAACAACAAAATCAGTAGTTTTATAAGGAATAACGGTCAATTTACATAATATTTACTTTTTATAATATTTTTATATAACACTCAAATTAACTGATTTCAATTCGTATAACATACATAACATATAACGGTCATAATACATAATATCTTTTAGTATAAGGATTACAAGATATAAAAGGGCTGCCCTTATTCGGCATAACGTTAATTGTCTGAAACGCATGCACACGCCGACGAACCGCTAGCAAAAAATGTAGGTTATGTTAGGGTTCAACTGCGACCCCAACAAAACCGAACCGTTTCCAGAAATGTGGGTTAGGTTAGGTTTGAACTGCGACCGCAACAAAAAAGGAACCGCTACCAAAAATGTAGGTTAGGTTAAAACTGCGACCCCAACAAAACCGAACCGCTACCAGAAACGTAGGTTAGGTTAGGTTTGAACTGTGACCCCAACAAAACCGAACCGCTACCAGAAAGGTAGGCTACGTTAGGTTTGAACTGCGTCCTGCAATAAAAATGACAACCAGGCAATAATCCCTTCCAACATTATTGCTATTAAAACAATTTCAGGCGGTTATTCTACACGAGCATTATGCATTTTGGTGTTAGATGTATTGAGTAATATACATTATAAATCTGAGATATTATGAACGTTATACGTTATGATTGTTATAAACAATGATGTTATACTTAAATAACGTTATACTTCGTTATACACCTTGAACGGTATACAAAACAAGCTTATACAATGTGAGCGTATATAATAATGAATATTATAGTATAAGTTCTTATGTCTTATATTACTTACCCGTACTGGATTATCTCTGACTGTGAACAGCTTAGAAATACCCACATGGTGTCCAATCCGGAGAAGCCCTTGAAAATAAGATTTGACTTTGCGAATGGAAGCTATTTGAAGTAGTCTCAGTGAAAATGATTTGGTCTCCACCTTCTTACGCCTTGGTTCTATAAAAACTCGTTGATTACATCATCATCTTCATCAGCCCATATATCTACTGCTGGATCAGGACCTCCTTGTGCATTTTCCATTCGCTGCGACTCCGGGCCACGTGCATCCAATTCCTTTCCGCGACCTTAAATATGTCGTCTCTCCATACAGAATAGCTTCGTCTTACGTTCTAAAGTCATGTTTATTTAAAATGATCTAAACTTTTCAAGAAAGAATTTGCGGTGAAAGAACCACAAAGTTCTTTCCACCCACATTCTTACGAAACATTACGACATCAGCAAGTTCTAGTTCGTAAAATAAATGTTTGTACAGAATATGCGAGGCGTTCGCGGAATCCAGTGACTAGACTTATTCTTAGAGCTAAAATGTTAGAACTTATAATAAACAGACTGAACTCCCGTCTTTATATAACTTTGCTTGCAACTTTTGTTCCTTTAGCGTTTTCTATTAATACGAGTAAGTAAGGTACTTGCGCCAATGATGGCCCTGTTCCTAAGATAGCCCACTTCAACATTTTATAGTTATAACCGTTCGAACGAACTCAAATTTAGCGCCCATGTTCGGTTAGTACCATATACTTACTTTATGTCTCTACTATGTGTCGAAATTTGAATTCGTTCGAACGGTTATAACTAAAATGTTGAAGTGGGCTATCTTAGGAACAGGGCCATCTTTGGCACAAGTACCTTAGTGTAAAAAAAACAGCTGAACATTCTACTATCGCACTTATATTATAAAGCCGAAAGTTTGTTAGTGTGTCTGTGTGTTTATGTGTTTGCATGTTTGTTAGTTCTTTACGCTCTAACGGCTGGATAATTTTTGATAAATTTTGGTATGAAGGTAGTTGATACCCTGGATTAACACACAGGCTACTTTTTATCTGTATAGCGGATTAACGTGGCATTATAATGGTTCATGATTATGCTATTAAACAGCATTAGGCATTTATTTACTGCTTAAAAATGCTATTGTATATCCAAATGCACTAAAAACAGCTGAAAGCTGTACAGCTGCGTTGTGGTTTGCTGCACTAAAACTAAAGGCTTTACAAAAGCATTTTGATATGCCATTATCTAACCGTTATACCGTGTAAAGCATCATAATGGTTTTGAAATGTCAATATACAGCGTCAAGATGCTCGGTGAACTTATATTAGAGTTTATATGGACCTTAAGTTCTACATAAGTTTACTATTCGTTTATTAAAATGCCTCCTGTGTTACTTGGGGTGGTATCGTAGCGCCATCTACTTACTGTAAAGATTCAGACTTTATGATCGGCACCATCGTCTCAAATTATGTTGAGAATCGATAGTAACGATGCGCTACACCCAAGCTAATTATTTTATTAAAGCAATGACGTCTGCTAACGTAAACCAAATGTAAGTAATAAAGATGTACTTATTATTAAGAAAAAAATTGATTTCCAAATATCCTTATAAGTAGTGAAATTTTCACTTTGAATTTTTCAATATATTCTTTTTTATATTTTCAAGATAGGGACACCATACATTAACATAACATTTTAAAGATAAATTGAAAATACCGAATATTTACAGAGATGTATAAGGTCTCTAGCCGTCAATGTAAATACGGTACAATCGAAAATAATTATTAAATCTAAAGGACCATGGGCAAATTTGTATGGAGGCTGGACCAAGAACCAACAGAGATGAGAGTTAGGTTATTAGATAGGTATTAACATAGGCTTAATTTTTTACTATGAGCTCCAAGCTGGATTCCATTGCAGATCTGAGATATTCGTGTTTGTAGTTAAGATGTGGCAAAAATTGGAACTAAAAAATGCATACATTATAACCAGTTCCACATAGATAGTAGCGACAGTGTAGTAATACAACGCTAAAATTATTTTAAATGGAAGATATCGTATGTTAAGCTTGTAGTATTAATGGTACCTTTTTATTACAAAGAATAATCCTCATATTATGTGTGTAGAAGTGTGTAATTATAGTTATTTTTCAAGTTTACTCAAATTGTAGTTCATCTATTGCCCACTAGATGGCATTAGTACTGTTATGTGTAAATTGTAATGCAACAATTTTTTATGACACATCAACAAAAAATATAATACAGAAAAGACCATGAATATAAAATGATGCGCAGAATATTCTGCAGTTATTTGATAGTTTTAAGAGACTGATATCGCTGGCGCAGTGACATCTGGTGCAGAGTAGATCACGCTACCTTCTTTCAAAATGTGGTTTTAACACGTCAGTCTAGCTATAGCATTAAAAAAACACATCGGAAACCATAGTCTGTGAACTACATTTAAAAAACAAACGTCATTGACATTTTGACACCGTTGAAAAACCCACTGTCATTTAATTCTTTGAAAGTAAAAAAATAATAATTCTTCCGACTGACTGAGCCAATCATTCACGGTACAGCATGGTAAGTTGATGGAAATACGTCTACGGAGCAACATCATCATCTCGGATTCGATTTCTGTGGTACGATATGAAGTTCTGCTTGTGAACTGTGTTTTCTAGTTGTATGGTACTCGGATGAACCTCCGGCTGTGAATTCAGTGAGCTCAGGTTCAATCCCTGGTAGTTTAGTACTCGGATGAAACTCTGCCTGTGAAGATGGTGAGCTCAGGTTCAATTCCTAAAGGTATAGTCCTCGAATTAAGCTCTCCCTGTGAAGACAGAGAGCCCAGGTTCAATCCGTGGTGAAATAATACTCAGATGAAGCTCTCCATGTGAAGACATTGAGCATAAGTTCGATCCCTGGTGAAATAATACTCAGATAAAGCTCTCCCTGTGAACTCAGTGAGTCCAGGTTCGATCCCTGGTGAAATAATACTCATATGACGCTCTCCCTGTGAACACAGTGAGTCCAGGTTCGATCCCTGGTGAAATAATACTCATATGAAGCTCTCCCTGTGAACAGGGAGTCCAGGTTCGATCCCTGGTGAAATAATACTCATATGAAGCTCTCCCTGTGAACTCAGTGAGTCCAGGTTCGATCCCCGGTAAAAATAATACTCATATGACGCTCTCCCTGTGAACACAGTGAGTCCAGATTCGATCCCTGGTGAAATAATACTCATATGAAGCTCTCCCTGTGAACAGGGAGTCCAGGTTCGATTCCTGGTGGAATAATACCCATTTGAAGTTCGGCCTGTGAAGACAGTGAGCCCCAGGTTCGATTCCTGGTGGTATAATACTTGGATGAAGCCTTGTCTGTAAAGAAATTGAGCCCCGGTTCGATTCCTGGTGGTATAATACTCATAAGAAACTTTGCCTGTGAAATCAGTTGGCTCAGGTTTGAGTTCTAGTTCCATATTATGACTTTACTACTTATCCATATAAAAATATGAAATTAAAATTAACACTACGTTTATTAGACTAAATGCTTACCCTAATGTTACTATTTTATTTATGACTAACTCATGAACTAATGATAGGTGCCAGGAGGGACTTTTCATAATTCTTCGGGACCCTTCTTATCCAAGCGGCCTCCACTACACCGACTAGCGATAGCGACAAATGATCTTCAGTTGTTTAAAAAAGTGTAGACTAATTCTACGTGTACTGTACGATAACGAATCCGTAATCTGTATTATGTAATATCGGGAGTCCCGGGCTCGAAACTCCAACCTCTTGCTTGGTAGTCGAAACTACGATCCACTATAAGGGTAGTTGGTTTTTTATAGTGATAATATAACATCAGTATTGATTTTGTAGACTGTCCGTCTATCCGTCCGTCCGTCTGTCTGCCTGTCCGCCTGTTCATCTGTCCGTCTGTCCGTCTGTCCGTATGTCCGTCTGTCCTTATGTCCGTATGTCCGTCTGTCCGTAGGTATGTCCGTATGTCCGTCTGTCCGTCTGTCCGTCTGTCCGTCTGTCCGTCTGTCCGTCTGTCCGTCTGTCCGTCTGTCCGTCTGTCCGTCTGTCCGTCTGTCCGTCTGTCCGTCTGTCCGTCTGTCCGTCTGTCCGTCGTTCCGTCTGTCCGTCTGTCCGTCTGTCCTTCCGTCTGTCTGTCCGTCCGTCCGTCCGTCTGTCCGTCCGTCCGTCCGTCCGCCTGTCTCCAGAGATGTATTTCTGTTGCCGCTATATTAACAAATACTAAAAACAGTAGAAAATAAATATCAAAGTGGGGCTCCCATGCAAAGAAACGTGAACAGTTGCGTTGACTTTGCACCTCACTTGTATGCGGCGCCATACATACCAGGTGCAAACTTAACTAACCAGGCCAGTTAAGATGGGAAGTGTTTGCACGGAACCCTCGGTGCGCGAGTCCGACTCGCACTTGGGCGGTTTTTCATCTTGGTTGTTGCTATAGGTAAGGCCATTTGGAGGTCAGCGATCCGAAAAGGTTTTTTTTTATGTTTGTCTATTTGTATCATTGCCCATTCATCACGCCTAAACAGCTGAATCAATTTTAGCAATTTTTGGATAGGTAGGTAGGCTATCTACGGATGGTTAATGGACATATTTTACCGAACTATCAATAAACATAATATATGAAAAGAAGGTATAATTATGACTTTTTCTTTCGGACGGAAGAAGTTCATTGCAGAAATGTATTACCTGCTAGAAATAAGAAAATAATTACGATAAAAGCAGGCCATAATCGTGACACATTAATTTTTGAGAATACTTTCAGAAGTTCAGACCCGGACCCTGAAGCGCAAGTCTTGGGCCGTCGGCGGCCAACGCCCCAAGAACGCGGTGACGCGCACGCGCCCGCAGCTGGCCACAGAAGAAGGGAAGGTTCAACTTCTTGATTCTCTTCAAGCGTTGATTGATAATGTTAAATAAAGACTATAACCTCGCAATTAATAACGTTACCCTATCCCTGCTTAAAAAGAAGGTTATTTTAGGTTCGCGAAGCGGCGCTAATGTGGTAGCTTTTAGCCTTTAGGATTTAAATGCACTCCATCGACTGGATGCATTTCGGTAGTCCCGATCTGGTCGTGATGCGCAAGGTGGCCGCGATGCCTGCATGTGCTACTGCTCATCAGCGAAGAAGATAGAATTCTTGCTGTATTTGCCAGTCGCGTTCGCAATTGTGTTGAGGTAATTCGTTGGTTAGATCATGCGGAATGCCACAGATCACCGGAACTCAGGTGATCATTACGTTACCACTTTATTATTATTTTACCACTATTGAGATGGATATAGATGGATGGCTAGACTATACGAGGCTAGGGGTCAATCTAAGCTAGAAATTCTAGTCGATTTCCTCTGCACATGAAATAGACCTCTAGGCTCGTTTCGGTATAATTCCAGCCGATTGCTACGTCGCACGTTGCAGTGGTTGCAGGCACTAGACGGGTCCGGTCAGGATCATGTGGACGTTGTCGCTGAAAGTAGACCCGCGATTCCTAATTCAGCGCCGCATAATAAAAAACATTCATCGAAGACTGCACCAAAAATTTTTTCATGCATTGTGGGTTTGCAATTGTAGTAGGTATAACCAAATTCATTGTGACAATTTCGTGTCACTCGATCGATGACAGATGGAAATTAATAAAAAACTCTGTCATCGATGACTTAAAGTAGGTTAGCATAGATTGAGTTTGTCTAGAACTACAAATATATATTGAGCACGACCACAGCGGATTTTTTTTTGTGATAAAATTCATTATGCCCAGACCTATTTTTGGTCTCCGATTTCTTTCATTTTTGGATATGTGGGATCCTAAGGGGTTCTTATAAAACCTGCATTTAATGATTTGAGATTAGAGAGGGGGGCTCTGTTGGGGTGTTTTTTTTATTGGGTCGAAAACTACCCCTAGGCCAAATCTGTTCTTTTGGGTCGTTTTCGACCCATCGTGTGCTGTGTAATGGTCCCACCGGAAGATCAGCGCTGGCTCTCGAGCTAGCATCTTGCTGAGGTGGGACCTTTTCGTGACACAGCCATAAAAATAGTTGCATACTGTTTTATTTTATTATTGTTTCTGTCACACCTTTTATGTAATTATGTTTTGTGTCTCGTCACGAATAAATGTATTTCTTTCTTTCTTTCTTTCTTTCTGTAAGTCAATGTTGGATAAAATTGACATAAGCGTACAACACTGTTTACACTGTTTATTTCGAGACAAAATTGAAGAATGAACCAGAAGAAGCCTTTTACGTGCAAATTAACACCTTATCTCTTGCCCTCCTTTAAAGGTTATTTTTACACAAAGCACACCGTAGTCGTGAAATAAATTTTTCAATCATATTATTATTATTATGTTTAGAATTATGTTTCCGCATCGAATAAGAGACGCTGGTTTGAATTTTTCTACTGAGCCCGGGTTCATTTCTTGCGTTATTATTTTGCAGCAAAACACTATCAGTGCTTCGGCGTAACTTCAGTGTACCTATGTCACTCCTAAACTCGCGAGTTAGGAGTGTAGTATATTACTATTATGAATATGAACTGCGACGTCAATGAGCGAAAAAATAACTCATTTCGATTCTGCATATGCCGACGTTACAGAGTCCAGTCGATCCACTACCCTACAATCCATATTGGGAAGTGACATTCCGCTGTGTCTATTTTGGCGCAGCAGAAAATCTCGCCGTTTGCATAAACATAGTGTTCAGTCGATAAACAGTCACAATGATATTACCATGCCACCTAACAATGCATATCCCATTGTTCCATCCAATTGGTAGCCGCAGTATCCCCTCTCCTTATTTGTTAATTATTTGAAGTCCTTCAGTTGGCAGTTTTCAATGAGAGTGTTGCACACTGTACCATCAGATACCACCGCCAGGATGATCAATATAAATATCAGTACCATATCTTATCATCAAAGTTTTAATTTTCCTACAAATCTATTATATAATATAATAAAGTACTAAACAATTATACATTGATGCTGAAATGTAACCAAACTTAATAATTAATAACTCAATTAAAACTAAATTATAAAAATAACAAGGTTCAAAAAACACCGCTCCCTGTCATTTCTGGTCCAAAGGTGCCCATAACGCTCGCAGCATTTCCACGTTGGATCGCAATGGACACCCTTTGTACCAGAAATGACTCGGAGCGGGGGTCTTCCCCCTTTTGCCTGAGTCTACGGCCTACGTCGCGCACAAAATATTTTGCATCTGTCCCCCAGCAACCCGCTGTCTCCACCGCAAAGGGAACAAAAATGTAGGACGTACCTAGTGTGACATATTTCTGCCGTTTCAAGTCCGCCTGATATTCGGCTGCAGCTCCAGCCGTGCGGGTGGTACGATTCACGTGGGAGGCAGCGAAGGTGCTCACACAGGTAGCGTCCCACACTAAACAACGACCCCTTTCCCATGGTAATAAAGTTAGCCCATAGGGCCGTTTGCCGTCTGTACGACTTAGACCCGGTGGCTCCAGCACGGATGGAACGCCAGCCGACCTAAGCACCCTCTGAATTATGTCATTCAGTGCGTGGTGAGGCGGGTGCCTACCAGTACATCGACGGCAACTCATTGCATGGTAGCCGTCAGAACCCACCATGGTACCGCAAATGCACAAATGAGGTTGACAAACATTGCAGCCCAGGCGGAGAGCAACGCACACACGCAGTGAGTCCCCGTCGAGTAAAGTGCCCAATTGAGGCGAAGGTAGCGCGTGCAGCCATGCCCCTGATTCTGACTGAGAAGCAGCCAGAAGTCTTGCTCGGTCTGCACCCACGGCATTATTGAGAAGTCTGTCTAGCGTGGTTTTGCAGCTTATATAATTCGTTGTAAGTAGTCGTCCGATCCTAAATATAAAAAAAATATATTTAAATAAACTTCTGCCCACTGGGTCGTTACTGACCACTACTTTCCCAAAAACTATTACTTTCAACTACTTTTTGTATTACGAGATAAATAAACTATCTATCTAACTTTATAGTAACAATAACATAACAGTTATATTTATGAAGAACAAAATATTACTTACAATGCGCTCAGGAAAGATGCACTTTTTTGCCGTCTCAAATCAAATCATAACTTGCAGTGACACTAGAGGTTATAAAATTGCCGGCTAACCTACATTTACCATTAATTTTGAAAGCAAACACTATCACAATCTCACAGATGGCTCTAGACGACGTAAATGAGCGCTTACGCTTACAAGCTCGCACGTTATTTGGTACCTCAATTCGGGACCAAAACGACCCACTGGGCATATATTAGGGTTTAAAATAGTTTGAGGTACATGTACCCTTTAGCCGACTTAAAAAAAAAACGAGGAGGATGTCAATTCGACTGCATTTCTTTATATTTATTACCCCAGAATTTTCGAATGGGTGAACCGATTTTGATGATTCTTTTTTTATTTGAAAGCTTTTGCTTCCCGTGAGGTCCGATTTCAATTTGGTCCAGTTCTGATAAAAGCATCTACCGTGAAACATGCCAACTTTGCCCGCTTTTTTCGTAAAAACCCGAATTTCTCTCATTTTTTCTATGACGGGATAAAGTGTTTTTTGTCTAACGCATCCATCGTATTCATATGCATGCGTTTATTACGAGAAACAATTTTTAAAACTACATTTTAGCCTTTTTTTATCAATTTTCACCTCGGGTAAAGTTATCTAAACTTTTGCAGACATTGCCCAAATCGATTATTTTCGTAACTATAGCCCCTACAACGTTAAGATAAGGATCAGTATAAAATCTGGGGTAATAATGGCGTTCTACGTAAATATCTTGGTCTTAGGTAACTGTACAAACACGTGTGCAATATGGGTGGGCAATGTTACATAGGTATTTTGTTTTACTCCATACAAGCCGAATCAAGCAGTTTGAAATTGTCAGGGTTGTCAGTTTTGGTTGAGTTAACCATCTTTACCAATACCATTATCGAAATGAAAAATGAATGCTTAATATTCGATACTAATAGTTTGGCGGTTATTTTTTTACTTCACGTTAGAATAATCTAAATAAAAATTGACATAATTCAATATTCTGTTTTTTTTGTTTTATGGACACGACATGACATGACATGCAGCTAATGCTAAAAGTACAACGGCTTAATAAAAATATAATTTACCTTATCTTAAATACATAACCCTCTTTTATTTACGCAGTCAGGTAAAATTAAGACAAGGTGACAACCCTAACCCTTTTTTTAGTCTGGGCAATGTTGGCATTCATAGGTTAGCAAGTTACTGGATAACATTGCCCACCATCATAACTCCGGTTTAAATAAGTATTTTTAGTACAAACTACAATAAAAATGATCTACAGTTCTTTTTTTATAACAAGCAATAAGATACATTCACCCGAGGCTTCCCCATTCTGTAAAAAATACACCAGAACTTCACCTAGAATTGGCCCGCCAAATCACGCACCTTATTCGACTAGTCCCAATCCCAACACGTTACGGAATGAAGTTGCACGCAAATGTGATTCCCAGTGATACCACAGATATAATCTATTTTCCACTAAAAATAGTAGTGTTGCCATAATCATCTTGATTTTGTCTACAGTAACGTTTCTTTTTTTAAGTAGCGTTTTGGGCAAAGTTCCCTGTGGAGGCAAAGTTGGCGTATTTCACGGTATGAGAAAATCATGTAAGTCCTATTGTATGTTCCATTGCGCCCATCGATGTCGGTTATTTTTGTGTAAAAGTGAATCTGATTATAATTGAATCGCATCTAAAAATAAAAAAAATAAAAATCCTGAACAAAAAAAGAACCAACATCAAAAAATACTGAAAATCCAAAAATAACCCTTTCATGTACAGATAACATTTGAATCATCTTTTGAAGTCGGTGCCAAACCTCACGTATACTTCTTTAACGAACAAATATACTTCTTGGGCTTCATGCGCGGCATCTGTTTTCATAGTAATAATTGAGTGGTTTGACACCGACTTAAAAAAAGGTGATTCAAATGTAATCTGTACATGAAGGAGTTATTTTTGGCTTTTCAGTTATTTTTTGAAGTCAGTTCTTTTTTTTATTAATTTTTTTGCATAAACAGATTATACCCTTATAGTTTCGTCATTCACCACAACGACTGTACCAACAGTCGTAGGTATAACCTAGCACGTTCACGAATCATTTGAAAGCCAAGAATATTTAAATGTCAATCAAAGGGAAAATGTCAATTGAAAATGCTAAAAAATTATTGTACTCTAGGTAACATAGATTTTACTGCAATAACACTACTTGTAATTGTAGATTTTTCCCTTTAGTCCCATCTCGTAGCCAGATTTGGTAGCTAGCGACGAAATGGGAAAAATAATCCCAATTAAAAGCTGGCTACGAAACGGGAATATTAAACTCCCATTTCGTAGTCAGGTTTTGAAGCTGGCTTCCAAATGGGAAAAATAATCCCAATTAAAAGCTGGCTACGAAACGGGAATATTAAACTCCCATTTCGTAGTCAGGTTTTGAAGCTGGCTTCCAAATGGGAAAAATAATCCCAATTGGAAGCTGGCTACGATATGGGAATATTAAAGTCCTATTTCGTAGCCAGTTTTTAAAGCTGGCTACCAAATGGGAAAAATAATCCCAATTGGAAGCTGGCTACGATATGGGAATATTAAAGTCCTATTTCGTAGCCAGTTTTTAAAGCTGACTACTAAATGGGAAAAATATTCCCAATTGGAAGCTGGCTACGAAACGGGAATATTAAACTCCCAATGTTCAGTCAAAATAGTAGTTTAGTTTTTTGCAAGAAGCAGAAATATGTATATCTTTAAGCGGATTTTTTTTTTATTTATTTAATTAAAAGTCGAGTTTAGTTGGTTCTTACCTATTATACTCATCTTTTATTTATTATTTAAGTGTAACAGCTAAAAAGTTTGTGTGGGAAATCCATAATTCCATCCTCGCCAAGACTAAATACAGATACAGCTAATTTTATTTTATCAAAAAAAACACACACACTACAATCAAAACAAAATACAAAGGTTCACACATATTAAAATATATTCAATACTATAGACTTTGCCCGCGGCTTCATACGCGTGTTTTTTTTAAACCTAATTAAATGTGCCTACTCTCATATGGGGAAATAGGTATATAGAACTCTGAAATGTGTCGCAGTAAATCCTCAGAACACATTTTTAGTAATTGGTTGCCTACAAGATGGGAAAACATATTTCCCTTTTCGTAGCGTCTACCAAACCTAACTACGAGATAGGACTAAAAGCCCATTTGGTAGCTAGCTACAGGATGGGAAAACACATTTCCCATTTGGTTGCTAGCTACCAAATCTGGCTACGAGATGGGATTTTTTTGCCTATTTGGTAGCTAGCTACGAAATGGGAAATGTGATTTCCCATCTTGTACCTAGCTACCAAATCTGGCTTCGAGATGGGAAAAGAATTCCCATTTGGTAGCTAGCTACGAAATGGGAAATGTGTTTTCCCATCTTGTACCTAGCTACCAAATCTGGCTACGAGATGGGAAAATCATTCCCATTTGGTAGCTAGCTACGAAATGGGAAATGTGTTTTCCCATCTTGTAGCTAGCTACCAAATCTGGCTACGAAATGGGACTAAAGGGATTTTTCGACGTCTTTTGTTGTGAGTACAAGTTCTTTAGAATGTTTACTCATTATTTTTGACATTTATGATTTTATAATTGACATCTTCTCAGATTACAAATCGCGTGGTCGTGCTAGGAAGTGAGTGCCAGCAAGAAACTATACCGACTGTACCAGAACGACAAAAGTATTAGAGTACAATAAATGCAAAAATATAATCATTTTAATGACTTTTTATTATTACCGTAACAGAAGTAAAAAAATCTTAATTATGCTGTATAGTTACAACACGTATTACCTGTATAATTATGTATGATTATAATGACCAGTTCCCCTTCCCAAAGCGACCATTTCCCCGATTGTCCACTCCCATGAAGACCAATTTTCAAGACGACAACTTGATAAAACGACCATTTCTGGAATAACCACTACCATAATGACCACTGCTCGGAATAACAGCTAAACATTACGTGTCTTATTGTGCTGCCGAAATTAGTAGGCACCACGACAGTGAGCGGGGCCGTACACCGTTATGCACATGTACTAAAGTACCTATTAAGCTTAGTACTGTTTTCAAGTAAGCATTCGTTATTTTTTGTGTACAAAAAATTTTTTTTTTGGTATTTAGTTTGGTAATAAATACATTTTTTTACTCAAATAACACCATATTTGTTTACCTGTTTAGAAAATATAAGATCAATTATATACGAGTGGGTATACGACACAAATAGTTAGCAATAAACTAGTTTATTCCGTAAAAACACATTTTTATTAACCCCTAATTCTTCTATCCTACACCCGTTCTTTCGTGGGTAAAGTAGTCGTTCCGGAAACTTGGCTTCAATGTCAATATGAGAAGTGATCATTCCGGGAAGTGGCTTTCTGGGAATAGGTCGGTTTAGGAAGTGGATATCTTGGGAAGTGGTCGGTTTAGAAAATAATACCTATTTTTACCTTTTTATACTTTTTTTGTTTTTATTTATACCTTTTTTGCTTTTGATTTAACGCATATGTAAATATACCAGTATCTCGGAATCTGCTCTTTTCTTTTTATTTCCATAAGTAACAAGTAGGTTATCTGGTGCAGTGGTTGCAACATGAGAATTTCTAACTATACCTACTCTACGAAAGAGTCGGGTATATGTTTCAGTTTAGGACTTCATAAGCTACTTGGTAATTAATTAAAAAGGGTTAGTATAATTTCGTCTAGAAACCAGCTGGCCGAAACAGCAAGTGGTCTAAAAAGAAAACTGCGATATGGTCTGCCTGGTAATTTGTTTAAAATCCCGCTTTGTATAAATATGCAGCAGTATTTGTTCCTTAGACCCATATCATACTTACCTATTAATAGCGAAGTATATAATATAACATACATGTAGGAAATAAGGTTATGAAAAAAATATATGCGGTGACGGCCTGTTTTTTTTCCAACGAGCCTAGCGTGTGTGGTGAGTTGAGTTGAGGCCGTGCCATTACAGATTAATAGGTGTGCGTTGAGTTTGAAATATTATACAAAAAATACTGAACAAATCGAGAGGTAATATAGTTTCCATTATATCGCGACGCAGTAAAAAGTTGTCCCTTTAGTTTGTCTATGCTAGAGCATCAGCTGAAAACAGTTACGCAAATGGTTCAACACTTAAAGAGACGTTTTATAAAGGAAAATTAATTAAAACTTTTCCCAAAATAATGGAATCATCTTGCGCTGAACCTCTTCCCCGAAAATCAAAACTTGGATCTTCCAGTTGAGAGACGATATGCATTTTCTTAAGGAAACATGCTCTTTCTTTGACTTCATAGTAACTTTTCGTCAGGTGAAGTCTAGGTAAAATGCTTGCTTACTTTGCATGGAAATTATCACCAAATGAACTACTTAAAAATGCTGTAAATTGTAATTGATTACTGATAAATTATCATGAAGATAGGCACTGATCATTACGAGCGTTATAAGAAGCAAGCTGTTCCCTCGCTGAACAATTGATTTAGAATACACATGAGAAATAATAAAAATGCATTTATTATTTATTTGGTACAATAGAAATTAATACACGTCGCACTAAAAGTAGATATCAACACTATATTCACTTTTCGCTCTTACCCATATTGTATAAGCAAGAGATAAAATAATAAACGAGTACACACTTATCTTCCACTTTTCTTTTGACACCTACCTATATTTACTTTTTTTTGGTATTTCCAAGCGTGTATCAGCGACGGTATGGACACAGCATTATTGACATGTAATTAGTTCCGCTACTCACCATTTCAAGAAAAAACTGTCAAAAAAAATGACAATAACGAGTTTTGCTATTCCATACTAGAGGGCATAAGTACTAATATAAAAATAGCTTTTAAAGGGATTAAAACTTTGATTTGGATAGCATAATATAATATTAATCAATTAATATAATTAACTAACTGATTTGCGTCTACTTTAAGCCCATTTAGCGTTGTAATATAATTCTGGCGCCACTATCTACGCACTGGTCACTGTCCAGTATGAGTTAGTTAGTACCAATTTCCGCCACATGTCCCTATTTCAAACAGGAATATCTCAGCTCTGCAATGGAATCCAGCTTGGTGCCCATAATAAAAAATGAAGTATATTCAAATATCTATCTAATGATTTAACTCTCATCTCTGTTGGTTCTTGGTCCAATTTGCCCATTGTCCTTTCTTGTATATGTTCTAAGTTAAGTCAGTTTTGTATTAGATTAGATTACTTTAGGTTATCGCTTTAAAGGGGTAAGGGGAATGGCTCAATAAGCTGCAGCGACCCTAAACGTCGAATACCGATACCTAACTCACTCGCAAGCAAATAAACGAAGTCTTACCTTCTAGGTGCACGGGCGCTCCGAAGGAGCTACCTGCGGTCCAGTCATGGCGCAGGGTGGAGTCCAAGCCTTAGAAGCCATGCTGTTCGCACTGGACTACGCTGCAGCTAATGCCATTGGCCCACCGGGAGTGAAGATTGGTGCGCTGGTGCTTGACGATTGTGACAACGACACGTATGGTCTGGAGATGGCACTAGATTTTATCAAAGGTAGGTTTTACCCCGGCAGAGACGGGATAGTTAGAGAGGCAGACGTGGCAATAGCGGCTGGCACGTTAAGACGTTCGCTGAAGAAGCTAATGAAGTTGTTCCTTACTTAAAAAGGGGAGAATGTGCAAGATGCATATCCTTCTATATAACACTTTTATTTTCTATGTTTTTTATCCTTTTATTCTGGATTTTTCCTTTTATTGACGTATTATCGGTCATTACATTTTGTTTCCAAGAAAAACCAGTGCTTTTTATTCAAGTTCTTGATAGATAGTCTTCACCTATTCTTTCTGTATTTCTTCAGCATTAGGCTATCAATATCAATTTAAATGTTTATTGACGCACCTAAAAGATGTTCGGTTTGAACCACATTGCGCCCGATCTGCATCGGTCCAGTTATGGCTAAGAGAGTACAAGCTTTTGAAGCCATGTTGTTTGACTATATTGGCTCCTAGGATGATTTTCCGTTGAGTGTCTCATTTCGCCGAAAAATCATTTCGTACAATTCATTGCAACCGTTAACGATACGATTAAATATTCAAATGTTGGTTAGAGTAGGACCTCCAAAGTATATTTAAATAAGTTTTTCCTGAGATTATGCTGCCTGTTATAGGATCCATCAGCAACATTGAAGAGGAATACGCATGCGCGACTCGAGGAGTTCAGCGGCAGGTCATCTCCGGGGTGGTGGGGGCCGCATCCAGCGTCACCTCGGTGCAGGTCGCGAATCTGCTGCGGCTCTTCAAGATCCCACAGGTTTGTCCACCAGTAACATCGAGTAGGAGTAGTGCCTTGAGGTTCAGTGGCAGATCATCTTAGGAGTGGTGCGGGCATCGAGGCAGGTGAGCAGAGGAGCAACATCGAATGTACTGTCACTAACGCATGAATATAATTAGTGTTTGTAAATTTTCTGTCCAGATCCCCAATATTTTGAATTTGGCCAATATTTAATATTTGTTTATATTTGTTACCTTTCATAAAATATGAAACTTAATAATTGGTAACCCAAATAATATCTAAAACAAAAGAAACTAAGCGAAAAGACCGCCTGTTGTTTACCTCTAGTTGTAATTTCTTGCGTTGTATTTTTCTTGTTCTTGTATTGTATTGTAACTAATAATATTCAATTTATTTTAGTTTCATATAGTTCTTGCATAAGGAGTCCATGAAGAACCAACCAACTACAATAACTAAGTTTCATAACGAGTTATCCAGAAAACAATAGTATTCAATCTAGTTTTCCAACTTTCAACTTCCTGAAACGACGTCTACCAAATATGAAACTGGTTACCTACGTCTGAAATTAATTTAAGATCTTGCCTTTTCTGCATAAAACCCATGCAATTCATAAGGACAAGAGGAACAATAAAGCCTTTATCTACGAAGAAGAATCCTTTGAAGAATGGGCTGCCTTAGATGCAGTATTACACACCTTTTACCTATTATTAGACTTCAACCTACCATTGAAGTATATTCATATTAGGAGCTTATATTATTAGTTGATATTATCTTAACTATTGTCTGAGAATTTTGCTAACTAGATATTTTTACTATCACGACATAAGCTTTAAAGCCATCGTAGCGCAGAGTTCTACCCATATTATTATGTTTCGTGGTGCTTTGGCCTCAATGAATGAAACTAATGCCCTCTCGTAGTAAGTATGTTTAGTAACTTTTCCTAGATAGCTCCAGTGTATTTAGAGTGTCCGTACACAGTCCGACTCACTGCCAGTGAGTCGTACTTTGTGTGGGAGTATAGCCCGCTAGTGGGATTATCTCCGCGCCACAGGAGTAATTAGCAAATTAGTTGTTTTTCCGTACACGTATTAGTTGGTTTTTTTACTCGTCGATGACGTCGCGGTATCATATACATGTTTGCATAGAGCGTTTCAGCTCTCCGTAGGAATATTTATCAATAAAATAAGTTTCTGTCAAAAATGGCATTTTAGTGCTTTTATAGCCGACTGTAGTTTTCTTTGGATATCCATCAAATGCTCACTGAGACGATTCTAAAGAGCCTAAATTGGGTAGGATTGCTTTTTCTATTATAGAGTTCCTATAGCCACCTTCCGGCTCCATCATCAGATCAGCCCCATGGTACCATATTATTGCATTGTCATCAAAGTTAAGTAAGTATGCAAAATTTCAGCTCAATCGGTTGACGATATATCCTTCAAAATTGAGTTGCAAGATTCCACCCGAACAAACATACTCGTACTTTAAACATACATACAATGCAAGTTAAATAAAAGCTTGTAAAATAGGATCAATTTAATGAATATTGGTCCATAGCCATACTATAAATTTAATTAAACTCACACGATTTCACATTATTATAACGAACAGTCGAGGCAATTAAATAAGCACCTTTTTGAACGCAATTAAGGGTGCGTCTTCATTCAAGCGAGGCGGAGTGGAGATGTGTGGAATACACCAATCACCTGAGTTGAAATCTGTATCAGAGCTCCGCTGCAGTGGAGACGCACCCTAAGTCCCGTATTATTATGTGCTGTGAGTAGTTTACTGCTATTTATTGAACCTCTTCCTCAGGTGTCCTACTTCTCAACATCACCAGAACTCTCGAACAAGGCTCGCTTCGAATACTTCACGCGCACCATACCTTCTGACTTGCATCAAGTCAGAGCCATGGTTGAGATCGTCAAGAAGTTTGGCTGGCGCTACGTTTCCATCATCTATGAAGAATCCAACTATGGCATCAAGGTGAGTTACTCTCCAGGTGTCCTTCTTCTCCAGTATTGATTAAGATTCCCTTCGAGTTCTTCACACGCACTTTACCCTCAAGGTTCTCAACGGTTTAAGTATCTTACTTCTCAACTGCCAAACAAGGCTTGATTCGAGTACTTCCCGCAAACCATACCTTCTGACTTGCATCAGGTCAGAGCTATGGTTAATATCGTCAAGAATTTAGGCTGATGTTATGTTTCCATCATCTATGGGGAATCCAACTATGGCATCAAAGTAATATGCTCTTCGAGTTTCCTACTTCTCTACAAGGCTCGATTCGAGTACTTCCCGCATGCCATACCTTCTGACATCCATAAAGTGTGAGCCATGGTTGAGATCGTCAAGAATACCATCTATGAGGAATCCAACTATGGAACCAAGGTGGTGAGCTACACTGTAGTTTCTGTAAGAAACAATAATAATCAATCCAATGATACAATTCACAACATCAGCCATCCTACATTTCGAATTCCATCATCGTGTGATGAAGACCAGAACGCGTGCATAGGCCGATGCCTAGGCACGCCTGCCTGTTAACATATTGCCTTTGGGTTAATATCAGTCTCGCTGGCTTTTATACTCTCGAGTTAATAAGACTTCATGGAACTCTCAGAAAATGGTCTTGCATTGGACCTTATAAATTTCTTTCAACCGAGTAAAGAGATAATGATTTTTGTAATATTCGTGACTTGGCAGGCATTTGAAGAATTGGAAACGTTGCTGGCAAGAAACGAGATCTGCATAGCGGTAAAGGAGCGTCTTGTGAAAGATTCAGGCGAAGCCACCGCCAGTGCATACGACGTTATCGTAGCGCGTTTACTGTCGCGTCCCCGTGCACGTGGTGAGTAGTACTTCTCTACTTCTATATGTATATATCTATGCTTATTTAAAATTCTTATATTAAAGTCCGTGTGCAGCTTCTTTGCTGGCAGAAATGAAGTCTCGTAGTCTATCTACTTAGTATGTTTCATCGCTGTATATATTTATTTATATTATATATATCATATTAGATGTAAGTATGTATATATTTACATGATTAGGAAGTATTACGTATAAGTATTAGAATTATGTTTTGTTAAATCTATTGTGTGTTAGTTGCACCGCCTAAAATTTTTCTGCTTTGCCCTAAGGTTGACTGGCAATGCCTTATGGCATTAAGTCCGCCTTTTGTACGATAAGTTTTCTTTTGTGCAATAAAGATTAAATAAATAAATAAATCATTGAAAGTCAGATTTCTATGGAGAGGGGAAATTATTTCAAGAATTGTATAGGCGCGCGGCGCCATCGATTAGTAGAAAATTCTATGTCCTCTCATCACACCGAAACGGCTAGACGGATTTTGACAAATTTTGCTGCAAGAATCGCTGAATATCCAAAGATAGTTATAGGATACTCTTTACCCGACTAAGATAAAGTAAAAAGTTTTATACGGAAAAGGTAGCCCGCATCTTCTAAAGCTGTTATAAAAATCGCATAAACAGTTGCCTTATCTACGAAGATCATGAATCCAAGAAAAACCTTGAACCGCTGAATAACGCACGTCAAAATGTGTGAGGTTCTATAGCAGTATTATACATATTAACGCAATCTACAGGACCAGATCGACATTATTTTTGGCACTATGATAAACTATGTATCACCAGCATGGAAGAACGATCTTTGCTGAACACGGCCATAATAAAACGTTTGCCGCAATTAAAAATAATTACCAAAACATACGTCAATATAATCAATTATTTAGTAAAAAATACTACCGGCATGGATGAGGTAAAGCTTGCATGCAAGCTTGCATGATCATTGATCAGTCAAAGGTACAAGAAGATAGAAGTTCAAGGGTGATAAAAAAACAATCATGCTCACTTTAGGGCCGAATTAAACATCTATAAGCTACCTAACGATCTAATCTAAGGCGATATCATTAGCAGCGGAAATGCATCGATAATAGAGCTATAAAAGGAAATAAAAGTACACAATTGTTGTCATATTTTGGACAGATTTCATTAGAATATCGAGTTTATAATGAAATTGAGCTACATACATGTGCAAGACCACACAAGCCTGACCTTAAGAAAAACCTAGTTATACACTCGTTACCTATCTTGACACTTTCGGCACCCTTTCGCTTACACGTCGACCCGATAGGATCCTTTGTACAATAACATTTGTAACGCTTACTCCATCACGTTACCTTAATAAATCGTAGAACCCAACGATAGCATCTTGAATTTATCTAGCTCTGAATAGTCTTGATTTCAGATAATTCTATAAAATAAAGATTTCGAATAAAGGTTGAATTTTGGTAAGAACTAGGTACGATGTGTTTTTAAGAGTAGAATTGCTCACCGTGTCTGTATTTAGACACAGAATTTTGATACTGAAAGATGTTTGTTTTTGGATGCGATTAAAGTTTTTTTTTATTATGGTAGGCAATCTCAACAAAAATACTTACGTCACGGGCAAGTGATGATAAACCTGACATATTGATGTTTAATCATCGATGATCAATGTTACCTCGCGGGTAAAAGTAACCCCAATTGACGGTACTTATTTAGCTTACGTTTTACGTTAGGGGTTTTCGTTAATGCCTGTTCTGTCACTCTCACTTGTATTGTATTTTTTTAACCCCCGACGAAAAAAAGAGGGGTGTTATAAGTTTAACATGTGTATCTGTGTATCTGTGTATCTGTGTGTCTGTCTGTGGCATCGTAGCGCCCAAGCGGATGGACCAATTTAAGTGCGTTTTTTTTAATCGAAAGACTTTTCCGTCGAGATGGTTCTTAGCTATCTATGTTTGGTGGAAGTAGGAGCAGTAGTTTCCAAGATATTCAGCTTTAATTGGAACAAGTGACAAGATATCAGCCAATATTGAAGCCAAGGATTCCAAATTTTGGTTAAATGTTAAGTATTATTAGCATTTTCTATATCACTCACTAAATGAGGATCTCATGATGACCAGGTAGTTGTTAATGGATCTCAGCCAATATTGAAGCCAAGGATTTCAAATTTTGGTTAAATGTTAAGTATTATTAGCATTTTCTATATCATTCACCAAATGAGGATCTCATGATGACCAGGTAGTTGTTAATGGATATAAGCCAAGGATTCCAAATTTTGGTTAATAGTTAAGTATTATTAGCATTTTCTATATTACTTACTAAATGAAGGTCTCATGATGACCAGGTAGTTGTTAATGGATCTCAGCCAATATTGAAGCCAATAATTCCAAACGCTGGATAAATGTTGTTTTATTAGCATTTTCCTTATCACTAACTAAGTGAAGATCTCATGATAATCATCTAGCAGGGCTGGACTAAGCGGGCCAGGGCCCCTAAGGCACTTGGGGCCCCCTCCCCTATAAGGAGAACATTATTATGATACAAGTCCTGCGTCTGGGACTGGGTCCCTAGACTAGCTGGGCCCCTAGGCCCGGGCCTTGTGGGCCTAGGGGTAAATACGGCCCTGCCATCTAGTTGTGAAAGGATCTAAGCCAAGAATTTCAAATGTTGGTTAAATGTTAAGTTTTATTAGCGTAATCAACAATTTAATAAAATTTTGACGGTACAATAATTTGGTACCATGCAGCTGAAGACTGAAGATGGCCGTAGGCACTCCTTAACAGCACAGAATAAACCCATGGTGTTTGGGCTCGTCTGATTGTTCTTGATGAGCAGTTAACGTTTGTGTAAGAAAGTACAGTCGATATTAAACCGAGTCTCAGAAAAACTTTTTTAATTTCTGTCACAATACTGGGTCACTGTTTCTAAGTTTTGCAATTCTGCTGAAGCTGAATTGTCATTAGGACTATTGAACATGTTCCTTTGATTGAGGTCACAAATTTAATAGCAACACCTTGCAAGATTTTAACGCGACTAAAGGACACGTAAGCTTTAGCAAAAGTACTCGCCTAAGTGAATAACAGCTTTTTAGGATTCTGTAGTCAACAAGGAATTATAGTTTCACCATGTCCGTCCGTCCGTCTGTCTACGGCTTAGCAGAGACATAGTGGTAGAATAAATTTTTAAAAACTATTTTTTTGTGTACCTGCCCTACACGTAAAAAAGTGGGGATGTAATTTTTTTTTAACGGTTTATCCCATGGTGTGGGTTATCGATGATTAGGTCTTTCAAAACTAAGTCAAGTTACCTTAACATCAACTACAAATTTTATGGAGCTAAGTAAGCCACCGGTACTATTTGGTTCCTGTAGAATGGAAACCTGGTTCTGTTTTAGGCCATAATTAGCAGGTTCTTCCAACTCATCCAGTGCATTTAAAGTATATATTTTGATTGTCTTGGCTAATAACTTAGCCATTTGGTCATTATAAGCAATAACTAATTTGACTTTAACGATTTTTTCCCAGAATGTTGCTAAAAGCTAATTTCAATCTTAGAGAAGACAGTTTTCGTTACCACTGGCTTGGGATCCTGTTGTTGTACACATAGTCAAGGATCAAGCTCGAGGAAAGCCTGGAAACTATGGACCTTAAACGGTGTAAAACCAAAAAAGTGTTACATGTAGAAAATTCCGGGAAAAACTTTTGTTTGTTTAAAAAATTAGAAATAAAAATAAAATTAAAAATTTAAAAAACCCCCGACATGACAACCTGTAAAAAGAATGAAATAAAATCTACGAAATGTGCCTTTACAATGAACAGTAGAAAAAGAATCCAAGCTTCGTTGCGTCGGGGGACCGCTAAGTAAATGAAATGCAATGTACTTAACCCTTTGACAGCCAAAGACGGCAAATCACGTCATCGGGAATTCGTGCCACTGACGCCAACGACGCCTATTGATGTCAAAAATTTCAATGGTCAAAAACATGCTAATTCAAACCACTATCTGTGTTTTTCAATCTCTGTTGATTTTGGAGCACTTTTTTTTTTTTGGTTTGGCGTCAGTGGCACGGTGAATTGCTTTGCCGCTTGGCGCTCAAAGGGTTAAAATCGTAAAGTGGGAAGCCCGAAATAAATGCATACTTACAATTTCACGTTGAAATAGTATATTACTGCCGAGGCCGGGAAAAGTCAGTTCGTGGATGAGTATGATTTTGAAGGACGAGGCGTAGCCGAGTCCTTCAATAATACGAATCTGCGAACTGACATTCCCGCCGAGGCTTGTATAGTGCTTTTCTCCAAATATGCTTGGAAATAATCACTAATCTACATTTTAATTTAATGTATCAGTACCATGAAGTTCATTTGGTACTTATTTTTTTTAGGAATAGGAATAAAATTTCGGGTCCGAATCATATGTTTGATTTAAAACAAAATATATGAATAAAAATTAAATATATATGAAAACACAATAACAAAAAATATGCACATAGGTAATTATAAATTTTAGTTAAATTAACAACTTCTAAACACACTGTTTTTTTTAAGAAACCATACCATATATCATTCGGAGAAGATCATAAGTTCAAAATAACTTTTATATTGATTTGGACACAATCATTTCTGTTTTATTTTTTATTTGTTTACGTTTGGTACACTTATTAATTTTCAACTCACTCATTAAATATCAACATATTATTAAAATTAAAACTTTCGTGAGAAATCTCTAATAAATAACTAAGAATCATGAAAATAAATTAACCGCATATAAGATTATTATTTAAATTGTTTGTCCGTTATTCGAAATTTGTCGACATTTCAAATACATTGACAGTAGCAGAGCAAAAAAATGTTCAGTGCAAGAACTAAACGCAGAGAACAATTAAAAAGTTTATAATAGTTTTTATTTTTAAATTTAGTGGACAATTGGCTGTATCGTGAATTATCAAAGTCTTTCAAAAAATTAAAAGTTAAGATGCAGTAACCGGCCAAATTAAGATTACCCTCATTTGTATGAGACGTCATAAACGGAAGGTGTGTTTTTTACTTAATCGTCTTATTTAAATAATATTGATTTCCTGGCTAAGGCCAATAATATATATTTTTTTTAAATTTTATTAACGCCTTCTAAATATAACGAACGATTTCGCGGTCCAGTTTTACTACATTAATGGGACCATTTCCAAGCAAGTTGGAGAAAAATATATTTCATTTCACTTAGGTTAGGTACTTAGCGGTCCCCCGAACGCAACGACGCTTGGTTTCTTTTTCTACTGTTCATTGTAAAGGCACATTTCGTAGATTTTATTTCATTCTTTTTACAGGTTGTCATGTCGGGGGTTTTTTAAATTTTTAATTTTATTTTTATTTCTAATTTTTTTTTCAAAACGTGACGAATGTTTTGTCACTTATTTATTGCGTGGTAAAAGCAACCATCATAGGGCCTCGTAAAACTTTCTAACCTCAAAATTTAGGACATGCAGTTAGTTTAATGATGCCGAAACCCAGTGCTATTTGGCGATAACGCAATTCAACGACTTTTATGAATAAACTGGTTACTTGATATCCAAAATGACTTGGGCTATTTTCTTTACGGCAAAAAGTATTTTTAGACAAAATAGGTGTACTTTGATGGTAGACTATTGTTTACTAAATAAGACAAGAAAGGTATAACAGAGTGTATCAAAGCGTACGCTACGGTAGTGACATCTTGTGATGTTTGTGTGTGCAGGAGTTATAGTCTTCGGCTCAGATCAAGAGGTAGCAGGAGTCATGGAAGCAGTAGTCCGAGCTGGCGCGGAAGGCACCTTCGGCTGGGTCGGCTCTGACGGCTGGTCAGCCCGCGCCCTGGTGGCAGCAGGCCGCGAGCGAGCCGTCGAGGGCACCATCTCCGTGCAACCCCTCGCCCGCCCCGTCAGCGGCTTCCGAGAATACTTCCTCAACTTAACCGTGCACAACAATAGAAGGAATCCCTGGTTTGTAGGTAAACCGCATTCTCGTTGCGCGCGACCATCCCACTCCCTCCAACAATCTAATATTTATTGTCTTTTGCAGAATTTTGGGAAGAACAGTTCCAATGCCGATGGGAGGGACCAGGAGCGGCGCGGACGCCGTACAACGCACATGCGAAACGCTGCACAGGGAAAGAACAGCTAACAAAAGAAAACACAGAACTAGAAGCTCAGCTTCAATTCGTAGCTGATGCGGTGTTAGCATTAGTCCATGCGCTGAGAGATATGCACGCTGTTGAATGTGGAGGGGTTCCCGGTCTGTGCCCCGTTTTAAAAACGCCTCAGGGTCCGCTTCTTCTGCGGTATCTTCGAAACGTGAGGTTCAAAGGGCTCAGCGGTGAGGAGTTCCATTTTGACAGCAATGGTGACGGCCCCGCTCGTTATAATATCCTGCACTTCAAACAGGTGGAGCCGGGAGTGTTTCGATGGCTTAAGGTTGGACGATATCTTGATGGCGAGCTGCAGCTTCAAATGGACGGTACGATTCATACATATATTCAGTCTTTGATGCAAACTGATTAGACTGATTTTAATCCTGGAACTGAAAACTTTTCAGAAGTTTTATAAAAAGATTTTCGGAGAGAAGCGAGGGTTGGATTTTTTTTATTAACAGGGGAGAAGAGATAAGCGTAATTAAAAGAACATCTGGTGTATTTCGTTTAGTTTGAAAACCACTACCATTATCATTCAATCATATTTTATTTACGATATTTGTTCACAGAGATACAATTTAAATTGGAGTCACCTCGACCTCCGGAGTCCGTGTGTAGCGCAGAATGTGAATTAGGACAAGCCAAGCAGTACGTAGAGGGAGAGAGCTGTTGCTGGCACTGCTTCAATTGCACACAATACGAGGTACCTAATTAACAAATGTTTGTACTGAAGCAAATAATTTTAAAATTCAATTAATGGAGCGGGATCGTACCGCATAGGATTTTTCAACCAGATGCTTCAGTTCATGCCTTAGGGTGGCATCATAGCGCCGTCATCCGTAAAGATTCAGACTTCATAAGCGGACCATCAACTCAATTTACTTTAAGAATATTTTTTTCTTTAAGAAAAGAAGTAACGTTGGCCCATTTAATTAAAAATATTGACAAAGTGTTTGAATTTATTCATTAAGTTTAGACCTCGTCCAGTGAAATCTTCCGCTGGTTTGGGCTGAGATGAATTGATCAGCGAACTACGTTCGGTGCCGAAATTCATCCTTATAAGAGCTTCGATGCCAAAGACAGACTTAGATAACGACACTTTTTCATTAAATGTTAGAAAAAACACAAACAGTACTTTCGTTTCCACCAAAATTCAGAATGATCAGTAACAAGTTACAGCTCCATCTATTGCACAGGTGGCAAACTATGTTAACTACTTACCAAACTGCTGAAACCAACATAAAGTGCCATCTAGCGGAGCACTGCCAAACTACTATAATTACTCTACCAGCTACTAAGAAGTAGTTTGTAATGAAATTGCCTTTCATTATTTTGGCAGCAGAGGGCGTTGAAATATATTCCTATACGTTGTCGACTGAACTGGATTTAACCAAACTGCAGGGCTAAAGTCGGATTTTTAATTAGCCGGAGTAAGCTGACGCAATTTTTTACGAGCGCCTTTTGATTAAGTTTAATTTGGTTTCAACATATGACTTTTTATCAATAATTGTCAATCTAATATCAGCAATTACGTGTTTTCTCATTCATTGTTTTAAAAAATAATTTCTGAATAACGAAATATCAATTACGACATCTGTCAAATCACTTTGGCTAATAAAAAATCAACTTTAGTTTATCTTGCTGCGACTTCACTTGTCGCACGACTCAGCATCACCCGTCTTGCTCGCACGGTAGGTATAAAAAGGAAAGTGATAGGTAGTGTTTGTCGCGCGTCAAAGAGTCGCGTGTCACGGTTATGCTAGACGTACCTACTGGAGATATAATTGCTCGGAGATAAAGTGACAAAATAACATAGAAACTTATCAGTAATTCTAGAAATACACCTTAATCTATGTTGGTCAAATGAAACCCAAGAATAGTATAGCTATACCGTTCGACGGTTGATGGATACGATAAAAATAGCATTCTCGTACTAAACACAAACGTAAAATTATGTTTTCTTCGGTTTCCGCGACTGTCACACATTTAAATAAAACAATTTAAACTGATTATATCGCGTTTATTAATTATATTTATTGGAGCGGAGCGAGCGAAGCGAGCGAAGCTCCCATGGATCGACTCGAATGGACTTTGTAACAATGCACAGATCTCAGCGAGTTATCAACCGATTTTAGAAAATTTTTTTTTTCGCTAGGTCGTGACGAAGAGAAAATTTCGAAAAAAAAAAAAAAAAACTCCGCTCCAATCTATGGTGCAAGCTTAGCCGGTGGCTGACTCTGCATCGACCTAGTTTATTTAAACTTTATTGCCCAAAACAAAAGTCAGTATATTATATGAGCCTCCCTGACGTTTCGGTAGCTTTCCAGTTACCGTTGTAATTATAATTATTATGATCTGTGCCGTTGTCAAAGGTTGACTGAGAGTAAGTTCAACTGAGATAAACACATTTTTTCTCTTTCAAAGGGAGGCTCATATAATTATAATACGCGATATAATCCGTTTAAATTGTTTTATACAAGCCGCACCATTACATAAAATAACTGGCAAAGTTAAGTTTGCACCCGGCATGTATCACACCGGATACAAATGAGGTGCAAAATTAACGCAACCGATCATGTTTTTTGTATGCGAGCCCCACTTAATTATTTCGGCAACAACAATTCATCATCTGTGAAAATTTAAACTGTCTAGCTATCACGGTTCATGTGATATACAGCCTGGGTACAGACAGACAGACAGCCAGACGGACAGTGCAGTCTAAAAACGGAGTTGTCTAATTCCGATTATTTTTGTTACCGACTGGGAATTATCCTAAGCTTGTCCTAAATCTTCCAATTTCATGCTACAGATCCGCGCCCCAGAGTCGGAGACCGCGTGCCGGGAGTGCCCGCGTGGCACGCTGCCGGACGCCACGCGCACGCGCTGCGCGTTGCTCCCCGCGCACTACCTGCGCCCCGCCTCGCCTGCCGCCCGCGGTGCTATGGCGTTCTCTGCCCTTGGAATCCTGTTTACTATGTAAATATCAATATATTTCTATATCAGAGCATTACTATTTCGCTCCGTGACGGACGAAAAGGTGTCGTGCATGGGCAATTCCAGAAACGAATTTAGTTAAATCAAGTTGAATAGATATAAATATTTAGAGTACAGTACGTGAGTCAGAATGTGATTAGAGTTTTATACCTATACGTTTCGCTCGCTCTTCTACGATCGAGGAACCTCTCCGATTTCACTCAAACCGAATCCCAATCTAAGAACTCACGGACTGTATCCCTGTTTGCAATGGAATGTAATTACAGACTAACACACATATAATACAAAAATCTACAGATCTCACACTACGCGCAGATCAAAGGCATTGAAAATGTAATTTAGAAATAAAGCGCATTTCATCGATCGAAATTTTACAAATTTGTTTTCTGACCACGCGCTTAAGGGACCCTTCTACCGCCGACATTTTTTGTCCGACCGCCTCTTTAGATGGCTCAAACTGTAGCTTAATTCAATCCCGAGATTAAATATTTTCCGTTTCTAAAACAGCGAGTTTAAAAAAAAGTTATCGGGAAATTCTCGATCCAAGACAACGAAAAAATTTTGAAATTTTGTAATATTTTAGAAAATCTTAGAAAGTTACCGACCAATTTTAGGAATTCGAATTGCTCTTTCAAGTCCTTCGGGAGACAAATTTTGACACATGGCTTATCCGCGTATCTCTCATATCTGCGAAACTCATGGACCTAGGATACGCCTAAAAGCTCCTTGGTGAAACTACAAACAAATGTCACAATTTCATAAATCGGGGCACTATACTCGATCAGGAAAACATTAACATTTTCGATGTTAGAAGTAATTGAACAATTTTGACACTTTTTTGTCAGCGAAATGTTGATGTGTGTTATTTTCAGTTATACATATACTCGGTTTACTATTGGAAGGCATAAAATCATTAATACTAATATGGTTACGCATAATTGCTTTTCGCCGAAAATGAGATGTGCATAAGCCTCATTACGCATAATTTTTTACGCATAACATTGAAAAGCATAAATACAGAAAGCATAACCGTCATGAAGACTAATAACAAAAAGCATAAGCACAAATAGGCATAATAATCAATTGGCATCATATCAAAATGCATAACGCTATTATCCTATTAAAAGTGGCACTACGAGAGAAGGTTAGTATAGTGTGTTTACCGGGTGATCAATACAAATGGGTCAGTAAGGAGAAAACGAAAACTATAAGAGATAGGGAAACCTGTTCTTAGGAACCATGGCTTCGATTTTAGATTTATTAAAAACTGCATTAAATTTTTTTTCGTATATCTCATGCATAACCCGGTCGAAATTGAGTAGAGAAAAAAAAATCAAGATGTCAATCGATCCTACTTTTTATTGAGAACAAATGTCTGTATGGGTCTACATACATTTCGAGTGCTCTGGGGGGGATGCAGCAAGCCACTAATTTTTTCTGACCCATTTGGATTGATCACCCTGTATATATTTAGGAACTAAAGCGAGGTCGACGGAGGTCCGCTTCGCAGACCCCCTATTCCGCGTTGCTTAGGCGCTTCGCGCCTGGTTATCATGCTAACCTAACCTAACCTAATGTACCTACCTAATGTGACCTTACGTTACGTAACGTAATATTTTGTTTTGAAATATATACATACAATAATAATAAATGCATATTAACCACGTAAGTGAGTTTCATTCATTTGACAACTGAAATTATGGATAATGACAGATAAACCAAATAATTATTAGCCCAAACAATAGTATGCGTAAAGTATATTCGGCCAATACAAATTAGTCCAACTAAAATTATGCTAATAGCGTAGTATGCCAAAAAAACAGTAGGCCAAAATATTACTATGCGAAAGTACTATTATGCCAAAACAAATTATGCTAAATCAATTATGCGAAACAGCATTAGTCTAAAAACATTATGCGATCCAAGGGGATCCCCATATACTCATCTATGTGTGCTAAATAATAACACAGGGTTACCAGTCAAAACCATGTGGGTTCTCTGAGCGCTTTCCCGGTGTCGTCTTCCTCAGAGTGGTGTCGCACTACGTCCGATCCAAATCCGATCCGAACCCGTGAAACCCGGAAACCTGTGAAAACCGGATGACGGAGATCGGATCTTGTGCGTAACGTACCATAGAAATAGTTCTACTGCTACGACGGACCATATTTTCACGGGTTCGGATCGGATTCGGATCGGACGTAGTGCGAAAACGCTCTCAGTTGCTGCTTTCGAGACCTCTTTACCCTCCTCAAGATTTATGGTCACATCTTATTGCGGCTCCACACTCCTCGCAAAGTTCACCGGAGTTCGCCGAAGTATGGGTTTCCGCTGCGAAATTACCCTTTTACCCTTCTCACTTGCAGATTTGTCCTGGGCGTATGGGTGTGGCGTGGAGACACTCCGGTGGTACGCGCGAGTGGCCGGGAGCTGAGCTACGTACTCCTTGGGGGCATCTTGATGTGCTACCTCGTCACATTCGCCCTAGTCCTGAGGCCAACAGACGCTCTATGCGCTGTGCAACGGTTAGTATCAGAAACCTTCATAATATCCTGACCTGAGTATATCCCAGGATTGCTTATATAAAGAATCCAGGCATTTGAAGCTCTAATCCTAAACGATGATGACCAGTGTGTCTATTTGTGGCATCGTAGCTCTTAAATGGATGGACCAATTTGAGGGCATTCTTTCATCGAAAGACTTGTCTGTCGAAAGTGTTCTTAGCTATGTTTGGTGGAAATAGGACCAGTATTTTCCAAGATATTCAGCTTTAATTAGAACAAGGAACAAGGCCCCAAGACAAGAAGCTAAGAATTCCAAATTTTGTAGTTCAGTTTGTCATTGAAAGAAGGTCTTATGATAACCAGCTACTTGGGGTATTATTTTTTTGTGATAAAGTGTTTTTTTTTGCAGTTTCGGTACCGGCCTGTGCTTCACGATAGTTTACGCTGCGCTCCTGACAAAGACCAACCGGATCGCACGCATCTTCGCGGCGGGCGAGAGGTCAGCGCGGCGGCCGGCTTTCATCTCACCACGCTCACAACTCGGTGTTTGTGCACTGCTGGTTGGTGTACAGGTACGACTTGATATAATATTATACTGAACCTCTTGTGATCTTGTGTTCGTGAACAGGCTGGGATTCACGAGCCACGTGCGCGGGGCGCACACGCTAAAAAACTTGACAGGGTGACGCCGTTGACGGATACGTCAAGGAGGACATCATCATCATCACGACTTGGTACTATCTTCAAACAGAATATTACATTTTTGTAGCTACCTACGTCTATGTAACTTCGAATGGGAATTATGGGTCAGAGACGTGGACAATCCGAGCCATGGACCGTAAGAAAATAGATAACTTTTAGATGTGGTGTTGGGAGAGGATGCTCCGTATACCATGGACAGCGATGAAGACCAACAAATCCATCCTAGTACAACTAAGAGTGAAAGAAAACCAGATTATCAACCATGTGCTAGCAAAGGATACTCGGGTACTTTGGTCATGTTGCTCGCCGGAATACCGATGGCCTTGACAGGCTTAGTGATAGTGGGCAAAGTGGAAGGTTAGAAGACCCCGCGGAAGAAATCCCCGCGTCGGTAGTGTGACTAAGTGACTGAAATTTATTTATTTATTATTAAAATAATCACACAGTATTACAAAATCACTGGTCTTTCAGTTTCCTCTGCCCTAACGGATGCCGAAAACCGAACAAAGCGGAAACAGCTCGTACAAAACACCACGAAAAGCTTTTAGGGACACAACCTTCAGTTATGAACTTATGAAGTATACGACCAAGAAGAAGATGTCACCTATGCTGGGATTTTTTTCGTTTTGCCAACGGTCCACTTAAGACGGGTCCTGTCAGAATAGGATACAAATTACATTGGCCTTTTATTAAATAATTATTATTTGAATACTTTTGTTAAGGAAGAAAGTATATGTGAAGATTTATTTCCCAAAGTTTTTAACATTAAGCATGATCATCAACCAATCACATGCTGCTCTTGCAAGCCACTTGGAGAAAGACAACATTCTGTAAACCATCATTAAAACCAACTATAAAGCAATCTCGTTGAATTTTAACGATTAACGGACATTTTCCAGCGTTGTTTAAAAGTTTAGTTTTTACAACCATTTTTTATGTCCTGGACAATGTATCCCTGGTTTTTGAGCTGCCCAGGACTAAAACAACTCGCGTAAAACTTCAATTAATATATTAAAATCCCAACTCGCTACTACATCGTCATAGGTAAAAATTTATACGTTCTGAAATAAATTAGAATAAATATTTGTACCCCAAACAACAATTACAAAAATCCAGGCCCTTCCTGACATTTTTTCCAAAATGCTTATTTACAGGTGGTGATCGTAGGAGTGTGGCAGGCAGCAGCACCTGCGAGAGCTGTTAGACATCTCCCTTCCCGAGAGACAGCCGTTTTGGTGTGCGACGCATACGTGGATGCATCCTATACTCTCGCCTTCAGCTATCCTGCGGCTTTGATAGCTACGTGCACAGTCTACGCTATACTGACGCGCAAAATACCTGAGGCGTTTAATGAGAGCAAGCATATCGGTGAGTTGCAATGTATCTAAGACTTTAGAATAGCGTTCATAGCTCACTTGGTGGCTGGGGGGCCAGGATCCTAGGGCCTCTGTTAAAGATCATACCCTGGGGCAAACTTGGAACTGCCTGGACTCGCAATGGGTCCCCAATTTGTTATTTACCCCGGAGCCCTTAATTACCAAGCTACTCCATTGGTTGGGAGACAGTGGATAACAGTAATCACCATTACTGACGAACTTAGTGGCGAAAGCCTCGAGATATTATGTCTATTAGTGGATTGATACAGGTTAAGGATGATATCAGGTGATAAGTGCTGATTTGGGGATCAAACGGCCTTCAGATTGAGTTGGTTAATATCTCGAGCTCTGCCCTCTTAGATGTCTGCTGTGCTGGTGTGCGACGCGTATATATACTTGTTTTCAGCTTGTTCCCTAATAGCTACGTGTAAGGTGTACAACGCTGTATCATTAATAATATTCTGATTTTTCTGAAATACCCTTTACTAATAAACATTAATTGATAATTATCTTCTGTTTGCAGGCTTCACGATGTACACAACTTGCGTGATTTGGCTCGCATTTGTGCCACTGTATTTCGGCACCGCGAGCCACGTGGCGCTCCGCGTCACTACCATCGCCGTCACCATCTCGCTCAGTGCGTCAGTGACGTTAGCCTGTCTATTCGCGCCTAAGGTAAGGCACTGATATATATCACATGTTGCCTCACTGCTGTTTTGCCATGGTACAGTTTGCGTAATCTGGCTGGATTTCATGCCACTGTTCTTTCTCAACGCGAGCCACGTGGCACTTCGTGTCACCACCATCGTCGTGACCATCTCCCTTAGTGTCTTAAGAGCAAGCGTCACTAAGGCACTAAAAAACTGACCCGTCCAAAGCCTTCCTATACCTACACGTATAATGATAAAGGTGAGTTGTACTGTGCGTCTTGTAACAGAACCTTCAAAACCAAATTCGGTTTTGCAAGCCACATTCGTGCACATGACCGATGTTCGTGAAGGTCATGTCGCCAGGTTTCGCCATTGACGGATACGTCAAGGAGGACGATATAAAAAACTGACAAGCAAGCGTCACTGTCTGTTTGCTCCCAAGGTAACACTGAGGATTGGGAAGGACATACATCCCCTTATCCTGTGTTTAACTTACTTAAAATTTCTACAGAGACATCGAGATACATATGAAAATAATAGAAGACGTTGTAGTGATTTTTTACACCATTACGGAAAAACTGTTGAACATATTTAGAGATTAGTTAGTAACCAGCCTAGTCCCAGCACCTGGCCTTGTGTTAAGATATAACTAAGTCGCTTCTTGCTGTCTGTATGTCTGTCTGTCTGTCCCTATGTATGCTTAGATCTTTAAAACTACGCAACTGATTTTGATGCGGTTTTTAAAATAGATAGAGTGGTTCAAGAGGAAGGGTCGCTAGTAGGTAATAAGTTTGTATTTTTTTTCTAAAGCGAACACCAGTTCATGCCACAACCCATACCTCCAACGGTACTAACTGACAATGTTTCCTAAATTCTATTACAGGTGTACATAATCCTACTCCGACCAGAGCGCAACGTGCGCACCAGCCTAATGCCAGGGCGATGGCGCGCAGGCGCGGGAGGTGCGGCGGGCGGTGCAGTTTGTGCTGCTCTTGTGGGAGCAGCCGCACCGTTGCCGCCACGAGTGCCGCTCGCCGCGACACCTTCCACCGATCGATCCACACTTGACAATGGTGCGTTAAAGTCTGCATACCTCTTCCAGTGCAGTCATGCGTGCCAGCCTGATGATTTCCTCCAAACTAGAATGCACTTTTCCTTATTCGAATCCTTAGTCATAGAACGCAGTCTCGCCCCACCCAAGGTGGATTGAAGAGCTGATGAAAGTCACTGAAGTCCGCTAGATGTTTTCGACTCAGAACCGCAGAGTTAAGGGTGGTGTTCTTTGAAATAACTGTGTCAGGAGTAGACGTCTTTTTGATGATAATGATGATTCGAGGGTATTGTAATGAGTAAGAACATTTCTTATTTTTGCAGACCGCACTCCAAGCTCGTGTCTGGACCGACAAGTGCAAACTGACCCATCAGAGCACTTCCCCTCGCTAGCGCCCGGGCCCCCTGCGGCAGCCGCGCCCCCCGCGGCCCCCGCCCCCGCCCCCTGCGAGCTGCAGCTGAACGCTCGCGCGCTAGGGCGAGCTGGGCTCCCCCCTTTCCCGCTACAAGAACCCCCTTCGCTGCCAAACGGCCCACGTGCACCAGTGAACGCCGAGAAACCTTTATAGCGACCGACTCGCCCCCGCGCGCCGCGTCGCGTTCCAGTGCTCGTGTGACCATGTGAAAAACCTTCACATATTTTCTGACTTCGCAGTTTCTAGATTGTGTTAAAGAGGCCACGCCCGTGGTATAGGAGAGGAGCGGGGCTTTGGCGACAAAGGACGTCCCTCCTCCAATCTCTGTACCCAGTAGTCAAATAGAGTCATATGTAACGAATATTTGTGAGATCCCAGCAGATATATTTATGAATATTGATTACCATTCAAGTAAAAACGCGAAAAGGAAAGCTATAAAATAATTCCTTGTATCCTACTCTCATGTGCTTGGACGTGAACATGAGTCCATGATAGATATTTATGAGCATTTTAAGGGATTTGTTCTGTAACACTTTTTTACTTCTCAGAGAACTTACATTGCTTAGGTATACATTTTCTTGTGCAGAGAAGGGTGGGCTTAATAACCTGAAAACGCTATCGACTATCAGTCTTGTGATCTATTAGATGCATACCTACGAGTATGTATCTAAAGCGTAAAAGAAGTAAACACAGTCCAGAGTCATAACATGTCTGCTGCATTACTCACTTGTCTCTCAAATTCTGGGACTCAAGAGGCCACGTCATTAGCAAATGGGTCATTGTCAGTTCAAAAAACAAAATTTGTCCCTTCGGTGGTCAAAAGTTAAGAGCTTGTATGAATCTAGGTTATGTTGCTATTACATCGGATTATAGAAGAGGGAACGTTCTTTATTCTCACAGGCATTTAATCAGAAAATTAGGCTCTGGAATCCTTAATTTCGCAAATATCCACCGGAAAGACTCGCACCTAAATCTGACAATGACCCAAATTAATAATTTTATTATACAGTCGATAGTGGTGTGGTGTTCGAGGTTAAAAATGTTAAAATATACTGCTTCGTCATGTTGGTTGCCAAGACTTAACCAATAGAAATGAACGTCGAGCTCTCAGTATAACAGCTGATTGTAAACCGAGGGTCAGTTTATAGCGGTAAGGGTTTGACACTGCCAGAGTGTTGCTATAATTCATACCAAGCGTGAAAAATACAATACTCGAATACTTCTGCAAAACAGACAAGTTAGTTTCTAATACAGCTGACATATGGGAGCCATATGACTTTGGGTGTGTTGAATAGAACCTGATCTATCCCCGACTCCACACTATCGCAGAGTTGACCGAGGTGAAGTTGGCCGAAGTACTGCCTTGATCACATGTACCGAGTAAACGGGCGAGACAGTGCTCTGTCTCGCCCGTTTGTCTTGTGTGTGACAGGGACGAGAGCACTGTCTCGCCCACTGTCTCGGTACGTGTGATCAAGGCATACGAGTTTCGGGAGCAAAGTGCCGCCACACTATCGTATGCGCCCAACCTCCGCCAACTTCACGTGTAACACTAGGGTATGACTTGCTCACGACATTCAAGTCGATTGTAGTTAATAAAATAACATTTTAACTGTATATAGATAGTCGTGAAATATTGTCAGTTTGTGACTATTGAAATGTCTATAGTTTATTGTAAATAGTTTCAGGGACAGTTCCTAAGTATTAAGTGAATTATGAAATGTTAATTGAACTACTGTTAAGTGGAACAAACCGAATTGTGATACTAGATTAGGTTATTAAAATAATTAAACATCAACATTGTTTTTTTTTTCATTAACAGAAGATATACAAGAAGAATAAAAATAGAAGTGGCACTAGTTTCGTATCATACCTAATTATGGCGCTTTAATGCGATTAATTTGCATTAATATGATCAGAAAAATACACATTCCAGTACACCTATTCAATATTCATAACCTATTACCTACAAAGTTTCAGTGATGCCGATAGAAATAAAAAAAAATTACAGTCCACATATAGAAGGACTGCCAGATATTTGTTCTAGTCTGATCTAACTTAGAATATCTTCTTAACCGAAAAATAAACCATTATAACGACGAGTTCTAAAAGTCCTAGATTAAGAGGCCTTATTCATTTAAAATTGCTGATCGTTTTAGACATTTTTCTCTATGATATAACATGTTTCTTAACATAATATTATTGATGTTACTACCTAGAACAGGGCTATTGGAATTCATTGGTATATATTTGAAACCTACAGTTTTAATCAGTCATTGATAATTTTTGTTTCAAAATCTACTCGAAATTGTCAAATTTCACGCGGAAAATTAGTTTTTTCAACTTATTTTCGACTACGCGCAATAAAAGCACGAAATAGCTATGTTACTACGTAGAACTCGGGGAAAAGTATTATTCACTTCAAAAAGTTGATTAAAATTATCAATTATATTTGTCATAATATGAAAAAAACTAAATTAAAAGGAATAAGGCCTCTTAATGCACTAGTTCCACCGCCGTCGATGAGCGAGAAGCTGTTAGAACTATAAACTAGAAACGAGTTGGCGAGCAGAGAGAAGCGAGTGTGTAGTCCGATAGTTTTGGCGCTCCTCAGCTATAAGCGAGTGTTCGAGTACGAGAGGCGATTACTCGCACAACTAGCTCGGGCGGACAGCCGAACATGCAGACGCACGTATTCAACGGTATTAGAAGTCTATTTCAAGTAACTATGGATGACAACTACAGTAAAATGACCGTTGGTTGGTCTCTCAGCGTGAGTTCTGACCGCCAAGCGAGTATATACCACTGAGCGCGTTCTATATTTTATCGCTGGCATCAACTAGTGAAGAGAGACGCCGGCAGTGTGAGCCAGCGATCAACTATTAATAAATCTGTCTCTTTTACCGACACGGTGGCTATATCTTTTGTTTGTTTTTCGAGCGAGAAAATAGTTAATCGCTTCCTCTCCCTTGGTGGGACCAGCGCCTCAAGCAGATATTTTGTCACCATCTGTGACTCAAAGTAAGTAGAAATTCATCATACTAAAGTGAGAGGTATCAGATATGCAAGACGCAGTCTAGGCGTTACTTCTCTCTTCAGCTAACTGTAGATACACTGTTTTGAGATCATTCTGTGTTCATGTTATTTCGACAACATAAGTATAGTAGTTATACAAAATGCAAGTGACACGATCTGATTAAATAATTTCAGTCAATTGATACACGAATCTAAGCTGTATACATTGCATGTTGTATCACCACTGTGTTCTTAAAGAATGGACTATTTATTGTCACATGATCCGATGCATTTGCTTAGGGTTTCGTGTGAGGGTAGAAAGAAAAACATAAGTTTAAATGTTTTATGACAACGATATCGCTTTATTAGATGTCAAAGAGGGCAAAGAGGCGCGCGGCGCGGGCGCCGGTGCGGGGCTGGTAGGCGTGTCTCTGGGATCGCAGCACCCGCCTCGCGCGCCCCTCCGCCCCCACTCTCGATACATACATCAGCAATAAATAAATAAATATCAACAAGTTACAAAATAGCTTTTCGTAAAAAGATTAGAATACTAAAGTGTATAAAGTTTTTTTTTTGGTGTTTAAATAAATTTACAGTTTTCGTTTCACGCGTTTTAACTGCTATGTATAAAAAAAATTATGTTAAATTAACGAAAATCTGTACAGTCCGTTTTGGTTTTGTGGAACGTTTAGAAATCATCGTGAGCCAGGTCGAACCTTGGTGGGAACGTGCCGAAGCCATCGAAGGCGGGGCGCGGGCGCTGGGGCTGGAAAGAGAAAGCATATGTCAGTATATAATATAACAATAAGAAAAACAAGGATAACATGCTGGACAGCACAAATGGAAGGTTTGAGATTTGCATACAAATTTCGAATAAAGTTGAAGAAAGCCTGATCTGACAGCCTGTTCGCTGTAAATCTCAACCGCTCATGGGTAAGGTGGTCTGGTCAGGTTAGCGCGGCGACCGTTCCTGTCGCCGTGGGGGTAAGCTGCACTTACATCTCACTCCGTGGTCACTTATACGCGCCCTTTAATGGACGCCTGGACGAAAGAACAAAGTTTAGTTATAGCAAAGATATCTAAGAAAGTTATAAGCAGATATAAAGTTTAGGAATGTGTTGGCACACTTACCGCCGGGCTGACTCCTCTCGCGGCAGATCCCGCGCGTCCCTTGCCTCTGAACTTGCTGATGGCCTGCTCGGCGAGGTCCGCTCGCTCTTCAGCCTCCTCCAACTCCTGCTGCGCCTTGCGGAACTTAGCCAAGTTGAGGGCGGCGATCTCTTCGGCCTCCTCGATCTGCCTCTTGTAGGTCTTGATCTTCTGCTGCAGTTTGTCGACGAGGTCCTGCATGCGTTCGTGGTTCTTGCGGTCCTCCTCGGCCTGGAAGGTGAGCTCCTTGATGCGCCTCTCGGACTTGCGCAGGTTCTTCTGTGCGTCGGCGTGCCTCCTCTGTTCGCCGTCGAGCTCGTTCTCGAGCTCCCTGACCCTCTGTTCGAGCTTCTGGATGGCCTTCTTGCCTCCCTTAAGCGCGTTGGCCTCGGCTTCGTCCAACCTGACCTGGAGCTCCTTGATCTGTTGTTCAAGGGCCTTGCGGAGTTTCTCCTGGGTCTGAGCGTGTTCCTGTTCGGCGCGGAGTTCGTCGGCGAGGCGGGCGGCGTCAACCATGGCCTTCTTGGCCTTCTCCTCGGAGTTCTTAGCCTCGTTGAGGAGCTCGTCCAGGTCGGCGTGCAGGGTCTGCAGCTCGGACTCGAGCTTTCTCTTGGCGGCGGAGAGGGAGGCGCTCTGGGCGGACAGCTCGTTGAGCTGCTCGTGAGCGTCGCCCAGCTCCTGCTCAGCCTGGCGGCGGGCGCGGTCGGCCTGCTCCAGCAGCGTGCGGGACTCTTCCAGCTCGTTCTGGAGAGCGTTGGCGCGGCGCTCGGAGATGCCTAGCTGTTCGCGGGCATCGTCGCGGGCGCGCTGCTCCTCCTCGAGGGCGGTCTGCAGGTCCTTGATCTGGGCCTGGTAACGCTTGATGTTCTTCTGGGCCTCGGCGTTAGCCTTGTTGGCGTGGTCGAGGGCGATCTCGAGCTCGTTGATGTCGGCCTCGAGCTTCTTCTTCATGCGCAGGGCCTCAGCCTTGCCCTTAGCCTCGGCTTCGAGGGAAGCCTGCATGGAGTCGAGGGCACGCTGGTGGTTCTTGCGTGTGTTCTCGAACTCCTCCTCCTTCTCCTGGATGCGGCGGTCGATCTCCTGGCGGACCTGGGACAGCTCGAGCTGAGCGCGCAGGACCTTGTTCTCCTCCTGTTCGAGGGCGGACTCGGCCTCCTCGAGGGCGGCCTGGAGCTCGTCCTTCTCGGCTTCCAGGCGCTTCCTGGCCTTCTCGATCTCGTGGATGTTGCGGCCACCTTCGCCGATCTGGTCGAGCAGGTCCTTGACCTCGTCGGCGAGGTTCTTGTTCTCGCGGCGCACGGCCTCGAGCTGCTCCTGGCCCTCCTCGTAGGCACCCTTGAGACGGAACAATTCGGTGGAGTAGTTGCGGCATTCCTTCTGGCTGGCGTCGAGCTCGGCGGCGAGGTCGTCGACCTTGAGCTTCCATTCTCCGATGATCTTGTCGAAGGCCTTCTGCTTCTTCTCGGCAGCGTTGGCGATGGCGGTGGCACGGTCGACCTCGAGCTGCAGGTCCTCGACCTCGGTGGCGAGGCGCTGCTTGGTCTTCTCGAGGGCAACAACCTTCTGGTTGAGGGACTCGATGGTCTCCTCGGCTTCGGCGAGGCGGGCCTGGAGCTTGCGCTTGGCCTCCTCGAGTTCCTCGGAGCGGGCGACGCCCTCGGACTCGTACTTGGAACGCCAGATCTGGGCCTCGGCGTTGGCCTTGGAAAGCTGGCGCTGAAGATCAGCCTTGCCTTCGGCCTCCTCCTCGACCTGTTCGCGGATGTTGTCCAGGTCGTGCTCCAGGTTGCGGAACTTGCCAAGCAGGGTGGCGCGTTCCTATTGACAAAAAATATCTTTAAATACTGTCGCCAAAATTAAGTCTTATTGATAATTGTGTAGACTGATCTTGATACTAACCCTGGCCTCCTCGTCGGCGAGCCTCTTGGTGTCCTCCAGCTGGGTGGTGAGCGACACCTTGATCTTGGACAGCTGAGACACCTGGGACTCGGCCTCCTCCAGTTGGCGGAGCAGGTCAGAGTTCTCGATGGACATCTTCTTCTTGGCGGCATCCAGGTCGTTGAGGGTGCGGTTGGCCTCATCAGCCTTGCCCTGGATCTCGTTGAGCTGGTGCTGCAGCTGCTTGGCGATCTTCTCCTGGGCAGCCTATTGGGGGAAAACGATTAGGTAAGGCAAAGGAAGTTTTACAAGCCAATAAAGGAAGTATGTTCCGTATGTGAATATGGGAGCTGGTTACTGATTTGATTGTAAGGCTTCATAAAATTATGTCTTAAAAAGATGTTAAGAGTGAATGGGTTCAAACTGACAATGGAAGCAAAATTACTAAAGTAATCCTTTAGCTATTCTACTTTATTTCAATAATATTATAATCTAGTATGGTGTGGTTAGTAACACATAAAGTTTTTATCTCTTTTAGTAATTATCTACTTGTTAATATTTTTTTGCAGTATTAGTATTTTGAGTTTTTTTTATTAATTGTTAATGGGATTTTAAACCAATTTCAAATTATCACTGAAATCATTTAGTAATAAGTTAGTGTCATATCAAAGCGCTTATAGCTTCTTTGCGATTATTATGAATCATTAGGTCGGTTATTATATCGGATGTGTGTAATGTATCGTGTGCTACTCCATCTATGCCGAAAGCGAAGCAAAGTCCTGCTGATGATAAAACGTCATTATCTAATATACCTTTTCGTTGGACACGTGGTCGAGACCAGCGCGAAGGTCATTGACTTCGCTAAAGTACTGAGAGCGTTCTTTCTCAGCCCTGGATGGATTACAAAAACAATTAATATCATCTAATGGTATGTGTTCGTGGGAGTGTGTGTGGGTTCCACTTTAAGCGTGGTTCATCCACGTTTCAGGATGCATGCAGGGTCACCCTGGGTACACATGCCTCATGGCCCCATGGCCGAATGGGCGACATGTTACCTTTTCACGAGCGACCTGATCGACGGCAGCGCGGGTGTTGTTAAGCTCCGAGTAGCAAGACGCGCGGTCATGCTCAGCCCTGAATTGCAGCAGAATTGAGTAAACATCCCAACATACACCATAAGCATCCATATCATCAATTCGTTCATCGTTGAGCATTAATAATTCCCCCTGTCTGGTAAATTGACTCCATCTAAGTTTCCGCTACTTATTCGAAGTATTTATAAACAGCTAATGCGGATGTTTATAAAATTGCCACGTAATGGGAGCGCTATATTTAGATCTGATTTCTTAGAAGTCCCACTTACTAGCTAAATATATTTTTATTCCACGAATTACTTTCGCCTCCTAATCTTATGATCTATGAAATCAACACAGTTTTTAGGAATATGTTTTTTTTTAATTGCCCAGCTGCACAGGATGTTTATTTATTTTACTACCACCATCACTCTAGTGACACGTCATTTTAATTCCCGAAATAGCTAGTCAAATTGAGATATTAGCTCCAAGTATTTTTTGTGCTACTGGATTGCAACCAACATACATACATACTTGGTCTAGACTATTAGTAAGAACAGTGATACTCACTTGGCCTTGAGCTTGTTGAGCTGGTCGAGCTGCTCACCCATCTCGGCGACGGCATCGTTGTGCTTCTTGCGCAGGTTGGCGAGGGTGGACTCGTGCTGGATGTTCGCCTCCTCGAGGTCGCGGCGCAGCTTGCTCAGCTCAGCCTCGCGCTTCTTGTTCAGCTCGATCTGGGCAGAGGTAGCACCACCGGCCTCCTCAAGGCGCTCGCCGAGCTCCTCGAGCTCACGGGCCAAGTCAGCGCGCTGCTTCTCAGCCTTAGCGCGGGCCTGGCGTTCGGACTCGACTTCCTCCTCGAGCTCCTCGATGCGGGCCTGCAGTTCCTTGATCTGCTTCTGCAGCTTGCTGACAAGGGACTGCTCGTCCTCGAGCTTGGCGGTCAGGGAGGAGATCTCCTTGTCCTTGCGCTGGATGGTCTGCTCGAGCTCCTTCTTGTTGCGCTCGAGGTCAGCGACGGCCTCCTGGGTCAGCTTGAGGTCGCCCTCAACCTTCCTCCTCTGCTTCTCAACATCACCGCGCAGCTTCTTCTCGCGCTCAAGAGAGTCCTCCAGCTCGTCGAGGGTCTGTTCGAGCTTCTGCTTGACCTTGTTGAGGTGGTTGACCTTGTCCTCGGCAGCCTGGAGCTCCTCGGAGGTCTTCTGGGTGGTTTCGCCCTGCATCTTCTTTTCCTTGTTGAGCTTGTTGATGAGCTCGTCCTGGTGGGCGATCTCATCGTTCAAGTTGCGGATCTGGTGGTCTTTGGTGGCCTTGTCCTGTTCGGACTTCTGGACGGACAGCTCGAGGTCCTCAACGTCCTTCTTGAGGCCGGAAACCTCCTGTTCGAGTTTCTTCTTGTTCTGGAACAGCTGGTTGCGGGCATCCTCCTCCTGGGTAAGGCGGTCCTGGGTATCCTATAGTAAAAAAAACTCGAATCAGTATTCAGTAGTAAAAAGTATCTTAGGTAAAATTAGTTTTATTGCTTTCGCGCTTCCTACTATGTCTGGTATCTGTCTATCGGCAAATAATAGCAATTAATTGTTTGCAATAAAATCGTGCAACTTGCAGACGTGCAATTTATTTTTAACTCCACAAGCTGCTTTTCGTATAAACAAACCTGTGTTTATTTAAAGAAGTATGTGAGAAAACGCGTTGCCTTTGCAACAGTGTTGTGCCTACATATTTGGCTTGTAACGCGGTATGTCGACTAATGTCTACCATGTTTACTCACCACAGGAATCTCAGCTAATTAATTAAACTAATTAGGCACATTATTTACTCTAACACCTAAGCATTCGCGACCTAAATTTTCACTGCTATTTCAGTTGATGTCACATTCCTCACATCATTTATCAGGTTATGCTACAAGTTTTATCAACATTTTTATTGCAAAAAGTCCTGTTTATTTTAAAAGTATTAAACTGTGCTGGACAATTATATAATCCCGAAACACTAAAATCCTATTTCATAAATGAAATATATTTTGAACGTAAAATTTAATTCTTATTAGTCATAATTGTAATAATACGATTCAATCGAATAGATTCCTTATAAGTTATTTAGAAATCGATACAAAATCATTTTAAATATTTCGATCTTCAGTTGCTGACTAATGCAGATACTGTAAAGTGTTTAACTTACCCTAAGTTGGGACTCCAGGTCAGCCTTCTGGGCCTGGAGCTTGGCGGCACGTTCCTGGGCCTCACCCAGCGCACGGCCGCCACCCTCGACGGATCCGAGCAGAGCGTTCTTCTCCTCCAGCAGTTTGCTGTTGAGCACCTCCAACTCTTTGCGGAGCTTCTCCTCCTTCTCAAGGGCTTCCAACGCCTTGGCAGCCTTCTCCTCCAGTTTCTGAAATTCCACCACACCTTTATCCACACCGTCCCATTCCGAAACGTGTATCGTTGCCATTGTTTATATGTATTGATCACATCAATTGATCGAGTTCCAGGAATGTCGGTTCGTTCGTTAGGGGAGTTAGGCACGCGCCCGCAACCACTCGGCTACTGACAGGAGCGCTGGAGTTTTCCAGCGGGCGATAGCCGCCCACGCGCATGATTACTTAGTTAGGGGGAGTGGGGGATTCCAGAAATGGCCGCGCAGGTGCGGTGTCACGTAACCGCCAGGTGGGCGCGGCCGTTGCTATTTGCGTGCTTGATTCACGCAGCTAAATTTGATTATTTATTGGGTCAGAGTGCTCCATCATGTTAATGCGCTGAGTGATGCTTACCGCCAGCTCATCCTCGACGCGGGTGACGTTGAGGAGGGGCTTGACCTTCTGCCACATCTTCCACCAGGGCCAGGTGCGAAGTTGCAGGTACTTGCGCAAGTTGCGCTGGACAACTTGGAGGGCGACCCTAATCATGGAAGACGAGATTTAGAAAAAATGCCTAACTAACAAAATCTACAAAGAAAATAGAAAAAAGGCAAAATTAAAAATAAAATTTTGATTTGAACTGTTGAATTCAATACCGTATATGAATAGAAAGTAAAAAAAACGTTAAAGATGATGATAAACTTCTAATAATTAATACCAAAAACGAGAAGTAACGCGAGTAACGATTTTTGTGTAGGAATGACTGTGTAACAATAATACTGTACCTCTGTTCCTGCAGCTTCTTGAACTCCTTACGGGACAGGTAACCACGGATGTAGGCCTGGAGCCAAGAGACAATCTTGGACAGCCTGTCGTCACGCAGCTCCTCCATCTGACCCAGGACACCAGCGCGGAAGAACACCTGAACATATTGCTAAGTCAGAAGAATCCTACGGGCCCTACATTGGTAACACTGTTTAGTAAAATCTACTCACTGATATTTTGATTATTCTAATACATGCTTAACGAAAGAATTATGTTTTTTGTTTTTCATTTAAACACCAAAATCACATCGAATGTTAGTGAGGACTTTGCGTCAGTTATCTCGAAAATCCGAGATTTTTTTGAAGCGGCATGACATGGAAACAATTGTACAATAAATCTGAATACGACATAGACGGAGGTATAGACGAAACAGAGAGACAGAAATCAAGAGAGATTAGTATCGGAAAGTGTGTACGTGTTGCAGTTACGCATGCTTCTACGGCTACCTTAGTCTTTCCAAGTCGGAAAGACTCGGAATCCAAGCCGGTTTGCTCGAGAATTTTCTCGGTGGCTTTCTCTGGCGAGATCGGCTCTTTGATCATCCCCGGGCACAGAATTTTGTATCTGCGTTTGAGGAGCATACAAAAATATAACAGTGTGTGTGTTGTGTGTGTACAGATATAGGATAGGGGAAAAACAAACGGAAGCCTCGTCTCTTAGGATCCTAAAGCGGCTTTAAGGTTTACGATCAAATTACTGTGCCAATTGTAAATGGTGGTAGTAATTTGACTAAGCGTTTTGTGCGCAATTTGCTTTTCCAAAGCAGCTAACTACGCAACCGAATGAACATGCCTTCGTGTGACCAAGACGGTACGATTCGACATCTAGGCCTGTGGCGTCCAGGATGCATTGGGCCATCTTCTTAGGATCGGTTTCCTTGTCCACAGCTTGAGGGGCCAGGATCTTGTAGCTACATTATCAAAATATATCCACACAATGAGGGAATGTCGATAATAATATAAATACAAAAACAACGTGCTAGGTGTATAGGGGCAGGGCAAGAGTAAGGTATATTGTATAGAAACCATCGAAGTGTTAACCACATTGCATACAGTTCAGGGTATGGAGCGCAATTCATGTGCAGTGGTTAACATCGAGTCGGATCCCAGGAACCTTCTAAAATAAACCTAAAATGATAAAGGGTCAACAAGAAGGGTTCAAAATTAACTCTATTCTTTAGAGTTTGTCTTCAAATCTACTTCTTCATGCTAAAACCAATCTTATCCCCATGATGATCTTGCCTTGGTGTGACCAATACGATAGCTCTCAGGGTCGAGCTCGACAGATTCCAGACACTTCCTAGCCGCCTCTTTAGGGTCTTTTTCTGAGGTCATGATAGCTGGCGCCAGAATCATGTAACTGTTCGTCGAACATCAATAATTAAGTTAACATCTCGCCAATTAATTTCAAGTCTGTGATTAAACTAGTAATATAATTCGATTTTAGCAAATAAATAAGTTATGTTATTTCAGCGAGTGTTACTCATAGCAGTAAAGTACTGTAGTCAGACTGATGACGTCAACACGTCAGCTGTATTACCAGAATAGTTGCTCCAGAAAATTCCAGCGCTAAAAGAAACTTTGTTTTGACTTGGCACTTATCAAAATAAATATGGCTTGAAATTCAAAACAGACACATAAAATACTGAATTGATAGTTGTAATATAAATTCTAGAGTTATTTTTGAAGTTTTATTTTGGGTTCTTACCGGAGCTTGAAGTCAGGGTAGACCATCCTGTTGGGGAAACCTTTACGGCAAATACGGATACCCTCAAGCACACCGTTACAGGTCAGCTGGTGCATCACAAGGTGAGAGTCGATGAGACCTGTCGGACAAACACACAATCACACATACATACATCATGTGCAAACATACCCTTAGGGATATAGATAAAGAATACTGCTTTCTTCATTAACCATTATATAATGAAGATTAAGACTGTAATAAAAATTACTTTTTGATTGTCTTGACTTTCCTTTTGAATATATTGATAGTAGAAAAATATTGATGATTTACTTTGCCTAAGATACAAGTGATATAGAAATAGCAAGAAGACTTACCAGGCTGCTTCAACTCGTTGGGGATGATACAACGCACGAAGTGAGGCTGGGTAGACCTCAGAGTCGTCATCAGGTTGTTAAGTTGTTCCTGCGCGTATTACCAAAGTTAATATTCAAGAACATCAAGATTTTGCACAGAACAATAAGCAGTGTTCAAATTTATTTAATTTTTTTAATAAAGCTAATGTAACCTACAATCAGGTCATTTATCTTTTTGTCTAATATAAATGTCTGCGAATAACACAAAAAGCAACACTCAATGGGAGATGAACATTGACGTATAACAGTAATGAGATGAGAATATGAATAAATACACACAAAACTACAGTTATGATATTATAAACTAACACACAAACACAAAGCAATACACCCAGCTGCGAATAGTATTGTACGTTTTCTGGGGTCGTGCGCTGTGCGTGTACTCACTCCACAGTGCATCTAAGAGAACTAGATTCACCATAGTGCATGTTAAACGTTACAACATCAAAAAACATAAAACCAAAAGGTAATTTTCGTGTTACCCTTTCGTAGTAGTAACTACAATTTGTAAAAATGATGTAGTGACTGTAGTGAGTACTGAACTACATCAGAGTGAACAAAAAACCAATCTATAATATAAATTTAAGAACCTTGTACGCGGAGGAGACAGTAGCGAAACCACCACCCTTCTTACCGCGACCGCCTACGGACGTACATTATACAAGCAAAAATTAGTGCTATGATCTATCACAAGGGCAACAGACGGGACAATACTCGACGGCTAACCAGACATTATCGGCGACATGAGCTGTGCTGTAAAACATATGCTGACATCGACAATATACGTGAAAGCGTGTGACACTGACCCTGATTATACTACAGATCTCTGCGACGCTGTGGATGACTGAGGTGCGAAGCTGAGATCAGTGGTCTAAACTAAGGGTGAGTCTCAAGCGTGATAGACGATACATTGAAGCTACGCTGAAGGCAGTGAAGCAAATTACATCATTCTATATGAGTTTACCCTGTAGAGCGATGATACGGTTTGGAAGGCAGAACCCTTGGCGCGCTTGCCTCCAGCGCCTTTAGTTGAAAAGTTACAATGATGAAAAAAACATAAAAAGAGTAAATGTAGTACAGACTAAACACTTACATACATAAAGTAAAAATAAAAGTGTTATGAGTGAATTCAAGATCACTGAAGTATTGTTGTGATTTTGAAAGATTTTGATGGCCGGGTTTTATCTCACCCGGTTTTGTAAATAGTGTATGATATGTATATATGTTCACAGTAGGTATGTGTACAGCTCATGGTACCTGTTCTTTGTAGAGATCGAATTGGCTGTAAGGGGCTTTCAAAGTGAAATATACGTAATTAAATTAAATTAAATTTAATTTAAATTCATTTTGACTTATAAGTTGAAAGATACGTACCCTTGCCGCCACCACCGGCGTCAGCACCACCGGACTGACCAGGATGGTCAGCGAAGATCTCAACAAGCAGCTTGTTGACTCCCTTCTTGAACTGGTCTACGACAGTGTCGTTAAGGGGGTCCTTGTTCTTCTCAAGCCATCCAGTGATGTTGTAGCCGACCTGTTTAACAAGAAAGTAAAGTGAGTGCAACTGATGGTGTGGTGAGTTGGAAAATATCTGGTACTGATCGAACTCATACTGATCGAATATTGTTAAAAACAATAAGAGATAAAATCCTTGATATGATAAATTTAGAGGCGAGGTTGTAGATAAATAAATTGTTAAGGTAATATATAAGATACTTACGTTGCCGGCGTAATGGCCGATGGCGAAGTGGGCAGCCTGGCAGCCGGGCTTCGGGGGTTTGGGCTTCAGGTACGGGGGCGACTTGCCCAAGTGGTTGTTATTCAGCTTCTCAACGAAGGTCGCGTCAGTGGCTTTCGGGAACATAGACTCTTCCTCAAGGATGGAGAGGATACCCATGGGCTGGAAACGAACCAGTGAGATTAGAACACGAAGACGCGGGAGCGATTTTTCTGGAAATTCTATACGTTTACAAAGTATAATATGGAGATGATTGTGTCGTAATATTAGATAAGGTACAAATTAACTTAAAGGTGTACAAGTAACGATTGAAAGGGTTTTTCGGAAAGCTTCATTTAATTTTACTTTAATTAACTACAGTTTCTACGGGGAAAAGGAAAAGGGTTGAATTTACCTTTCGTGAAGAATACTGAAATTAAGAATTATATATTTTTGCTAAGGGACTACTTATCTATTTTATCAGTTATGCGTTATCGAGAAAGCAACATGCATTAGTATATCGTGTACCGTTTTTCTATTTGCGAGTGTAAATTAATAAAAAGCCTATATTTTTTTATGAAATTGGATTTGTGCTCATTACTAAGCCATATTTTTAAGCTAATGTGCATTGTATATTTAATATATTATTATATTTTATATATATAAATTTAATATATCATATATAAATTGTATATTGTACATTTAAGATTAAGAAGATACTTAATTTTGGTGCAAGTTAATATTACTGAAATACTTTGTGTATTATATAAAACAACGGATTAGACTATGATACTGTATTTTTGCAAGTGTGCAATCCTACCAGCGGTGTGGGTACAGTCTGTAATAAATCAGCTATCAAAATAATCCGTTAAGAAAACCTCTAACACTCTTCTCCTAAGATGTTGTCTGTACTGATAGTAGTATTAGAGATTACGATGCTTATAACAGAATATCTTGACATTTTTGATATAACACAGTCTATACAATTTCGCGGAAATGCTGCTTTAATTTTGCTTATATTTTCGATTGAGGTCTTGCGTGTGTGCAAAGCGTTTTTATATACCGCGGAGCAAGGGTCATCAGCCAGAAGTTTACCAGCGGGAAACGTTCTCAGCCCCAAGCTTCGTCTACTCGCGCCTATCTCAAGTTATACAGATTCTAATACCTTTTCTATCAATTCTATAGTCGCTTGAAGATCCATACCAAAATCTATAAAGGTCCATTGGATCCCTTCGCGTTCATACTCCTCTTGTTCTAACACGAACATGAAATGATTAAAGTATTGTTGCAACTTTTCGTTCGTAAAGTTAACGCATAGCTGATTAAACCCGTTCATCTGGAGAGCGATACATGGAAAAAACAATCGTAACTGTTAAACAACTAAAATTGTTTGTGTATAGACTCCGTGGCCGTTGTGTAAGAAAATATTAAAAATAAACAGAAAGAACACAGAAAAAAACACATTTAACACGGTAAGTTGCATTGATGGGTGCTCGAATAAAGTAGTCCAAGTTAAATTTAAAGTTGGGAATTATCGTAGGTTACTTTTTTCGGGCACCCTGTGGCGTGAGGCAAGCTTTTGTCGTTGCGTTGTCGCCAACTACCTTTTCAATAAGGTCAATGCACATTTGGAGGTCCATGCCAAAGTCAATGAAAGTCCACTCGATGCCTTCGCGCTGGTACTCCTCTTGTTCCAGCACGAACATATGATGGTTAAAGAACTGCTGCAGTTTCTCGTTGGTGAAGTTAATGCAGAGTTGCTCAAAACCATTGAACTGCAGGGGAATAAGTAACGTGGAAAGTTAAGACAAGGGTGTTAGGTACGGATTGACTACGGATCACATTCCGCAGCTGTTTGGTTTTAGTCCCTACGTATGATGCCCTGCCAGAGACTGGAGGGTACAGTCGATTCGAAGTTGAAAACTATCCCCGTCTTAAGTTCCAGCATCGACGGGATGACCCATCCCCTCCCGAATATTACCTTCTCGATCAGATCGATACAAGCGAGCAAGTCCATGCCGAAATCGATGAAAGCCCAGTTGATGCCCTCCTTCTTGTACTCTTCTTGCTCAAGTACGAACATGTGGTGGTTAAAGAACTGCTGCAGCTTCTCATTGGTGAAGTTAATGCAGAGTTGCTCGAAACCGTTGTACTTTTATGAACAATAGGAAACCCACGTAAATCCACAAATGGTTAACAAATACTTAGGGGCTATAGTTATCACCGAGATTAGTTAGTAGGGCACAGATGTACTAAATTCTAGAAGCTAATCGCTAAAACACATGGAACTGCCTTCAACCGAGCGTGCTTTACACTCAGTATACCTTTTCGATAAGGTCAATGCACGCCAATAAGTCCATTCCGAAATCAATGAACTCCCAGTGGATGCCTTCTCTGGTGTACTCTTCTTGTTCCAATACAAACATGTGATGGTTGAAGAATTGTTGCAATTTCTCATTGGTGAAGTTAATGCAGAGTTGCTCAAAACCATTGTACTAAGAAATCAAACGGATATTAACACAAAGAAATTTGGAAAATATTTTTTTCTACTCTACAATAACTACGTTTTTTTTTTCTATTATCTAATACTAAATTACTATGTTCTATGTTGTATATTTAAGGAACGTTTTAAAAAATATGTAAATTCTCTAAAAACCAGTTTTACTTAAACACCGTTCAATATTTCTATTATCAAACGACAATACAATAAAAAGGTTGGCATTAACTTTCACTTAAATTACCAATTACCTGGGTCAGGACCAAATTGCCATATAGTGTACATTTTTATAAACGTCCCTTCATCATCATATTATATCATAAATATATTCACCACAATAAAGCGTTACTTTATTTGCAATAACACTTTATTGTAGCTATCATTCAACCGATTTTGTGAAATTTTCTTCAAATGAGGCAGCACCCCTAGACCTCACTATGAGAAGCCAGGGATGTGCCTAAGTCTTCCCGGCAATACTCACGTCGAAGATCTCGAAACCGGCAATATCCAGTACACCGATGAAGTGCTGCCTCTTCTGCTTGGTGTCCAGAGTCTCGTTACACTTCTTGACGAGCCACTTGAAGAGACGATCGAACACACCCTTGCAGAGGGCACCGACGGAGTTGGCGACCTGGTCCTTGTTACGACCCTGGGTGACGAACTCGTTTCCGACCTTGATGCGGGGCTTAAGCAAGTTCTTGTACAAGTCCTGGCAATCGACACCAAGGAGCTTGGCAACACGTTCACCCTCCTGAAATTAGATATTCGTCAATTAGATTTTATCCATTTATTTTTTTCTTAATAAATATCTATCCCCTGCACTATCACAAGTAAACATATAAATTAAATGGAAATTGACTAGTATTTTTCGTTTTATGTTTACTAAAGTAAAAGTCCTCTTATAACAGTGTTAGATTTTTATTTTTGTATGGTATAGTATGGTTTCTGAACTTGCCTCCATGCCATCGGCCTCAGCCTGCTCCTCACGACCCCTCTGCTTGAACTTCATGCCACCCATGTGCATGACAGCGGCGGTGATCTTGTATACGTTGTCCTTCTCCTCTTGAGTGAAACCAAGGATGTCGAAGGCTTGCTATAATACCAAATTACATATTAGTATCCCGATAAAACTGTGTTTTTAGAGGAGCACAGGAAATATATATTTTTTATTACAAAACAAAACACTAGAGGTTGATATGGGACATTAGAAGCAAGAATACATGGAAAACGCTAAAACACAACTTTTGAAAGTCTTTTTTAAAAAGTTTTTAAATAATTTTAGAAGAAAATAATGATAAATTTAAAGTTATAAAAATAAAAATGGAGGGAACATTGAATAACTACAAAGGTCTAAAGTAGAAATTAAATTAATACAGTACAACAATAATGTTAGGTTAGTAATGTAAAATAAAATAGCGTTAATAAGTTTTATGCGATGCAACATACAGGTCCATTTTGATTTGAGTGCACAGGTATCAAAACTTTGGATGGAGAACTAAATTTAGACTCCAAAACCGAAACATACTAAATACTATGTATAATCCTAGGTCAATCCTTTTGACTGTGATTATTTCTAATCTAGTTTGTAGGAGTAACTATTAAACCATTGCTGTTCTAGGTAATGGTATAGGATCACAGATAGGGTAATTCATCCGTTGACTTTCTCAAACTGCTGCAATTCGCAGACAACTTACGTCGGTCAATGTACATTCCTCGCCGTCATCCATGCTGGGAATGGTAATCTTACCCTGGGAGACGTTATAGTAATCGTAGATGTCGTTGGACAATAAACAGTTGGCTGTTGGTCAAACAATACGGAACAATTCAATAAATTACCCTTTATACCAATATTCTCGAACACCCTAATCAATTTCATCGTGTAGAACATGTCAATGTGTCGGGTAGCCTGTGGGGGTGGAGGGAGGCCGAACTCTGTGCAAGAAAGCCCTTTTTGGACAACGCAGGGGGCGAGCATGTGCGTGTCAGAGATCGCTTAATGTCCAGTGCACGAATCACTTCCGAAGCATCCATCGGTTCACTTACGACCGTCAGCATCAGTTCTTCGCAGTCGTTGACACCCGGTATTCGAGTTTGCCCTTGACTTATGAGGGGATAGTCCGAGATGCGGTTGCTTAGCATCGTCATCTCTGTGAACATTAAGCCAAGATCTGACACACACATACACCGGCGCGGCGGGCGCCGTAAGCAAAGCGGTAAGCGACAGAAACAGCTGAAGAAATTAAGTGAAAGATAAAGAATGAAATGAGCCAGTTGTCGTGATCTGGACTAACGTCAGTAAACCTCATTTCCTCGCCGTCATCGACACCGGGAATGACAGTCTTGCCTTGCGCGACGATGTGGTAGTCATTGACGTCGTTCGACAAAAGGCACGTCGCCATAAAACGACACCAATCACAGTCATGTTTAGTAATTAGTGGGCCATCACTGAACTAAGTCATGCCAATCAATGCCCTTAAAGTTTTTAGAATGGATGTACAGTTTTTAAGCTAATGATCGCAACCAGTCAACAGGTGCGATGATCCGACCGCTGGCGCCATTTCGGAAGGGCGGTGGGATGGAAACCAAAAACTCGTGAAAGCCTCCCAGATTGTTGGGAGGTTAGACTTACGTCAGTCAACACACATTCCTCTCCATCATCTAAACCGGGAATGGTAGTTTTTCCTTGCGCAATGATGTGATAGTCATGTACGTCGTTCGACAGCATACACTGTGCTGAATATCGTAAACACACAGGTAAAATTTCAATGAAGTATAGGTGTAGAGGGGATATGTCTGGGTGTTCGTGGTGTAATTGAGTAAGAGTGTTGAATAGACTTAAAACTAAATAAAATCAAAGTAAATTTCTCAAATTAAGACAATATGAAAATAAACTAGAATGTAATTTAAAGTACGACTTTAATGCTTGAAAATAATCATAGTTACAGCCTAACAAGTTGCGGTTTTGCCCTAGGATAGTGGCGCTACAAAAAACCTTCATATGGCAATAATGTGCAATTCGCATTATATAATGTCAGTAGCGATTTGTTATCAACCAATTTCAAAACATCGTTTATCGCTGCTAAATCTTTTCGTTCTTCTCCCGAAATAAATGCTGAATCGTATCGAAAAAAACTTGACTTTCATCACCGTGGATAGCTTTGGTGAAAATTACTTGAAATTTGCGGAATATATTTAATCCTGTTTTTCTTTGTTTACATAGGTGACATTCACTAACTTTTAAAGTCGATAAGCAAAAAAATGTTGTTGATAAAAATTAATTAGTATCACAAAAAACCCGCAATAAGTCATGGGCAAAAATCAACTTGTTCGGCTATAACATTAATCTCAAATTTAGAATCAATACAATTTCACATTCAAATTCAAAACACAGGACATATTTTTTATGCAAAGTGAATGCAAAAGTTATATACGAAATGGAGGACCATAATGCAAGATGCATATTAAAGTAGTCAAAACAAAATAAAATAAACTTTTGATATGTCTAATGTTTACAATCGTGAGTCACAGAAAATAAATCAAAGTATAATACTAACTGAGAAATTCAATTGGTAAAATTAAATTCCAAATAATTCGATACAAGATTATCTTTAAGTCACTGTTAATGTGTCATGTATACGTACGTTTAATGCTTTCGACGGCACCAGACATCATCTGGTAGAAGATGTGGTAAGAACGCTCAAGAGCTTGCTGGGAGATGACACGGGCCTTCTCGAGCAGATCTGGAGAAAAACAAAACTTTAGTTGCAGTTCTTTCAGATGCAAATCATAAAGATGATTTGGAAAATAAGTTGAAGAACTTACAGGTCTCGATATCAGCACCAGCCAGTTTTCCAGAGGGGCCGAAGTGGATACGGATGAATTTACCCTGGGCAAGGAGGAAGTTGATTTAATAACAAGTAAGAGTCTAAGTCTAAGAAAATATCAAAGTTTTGAGATGACATTACTAAACACAGGTGCAATACCTGCAGGATATTATCAAATTTATTTCTTAGTTGTCATCTTAAGTTAAGAATTATTTTATTTCTTGCAAATGAAAGCATTGCATGTAACACAAATTTCTGCTTGTATAGTTTTTAGTTTAATATATATATATATATATAAGTGATATACTTACGAAACGAGAAGAGTTGTCGTTACGGACGGTCTTGGCGTTACCGAAGGCTTCAAGCACAGGGTTAGTCTGGACGACCTGGTCTTCCAGAGATCCCTTCTTCTCCTGGGTGGGGTCCTTCTTCTGGGAAGCACCGACGGTGGCGAAGTACGCAATTACCTTCTTCGTGTTTTCAGTCTTTCCGGCACCAGACTCTCCGCTGGGGATTATAAGGGTTTCGTTGGTGTGAGGTTTATGTATATCCTTTATAGAAATGCAAAATATATGTTTTCCTCTTACAATACAATATTCTAGATCAAATTCTAGTCGAATAATTACTTTTGTGAATTTTAATGAAATGTACAAAGTCAATGATTATTGTTACTTACGTAATCAACATAGATTGATTCTCGTGGTTGGTCAACATGTTGACGTAAGCGCCGTCGGAAATGGCGAAGATATGGGGGGGCACCTCCGAACGGCGCTTGCCACGGTACAGCCGGGCGCATCGGGTCGTGTACACGGGGAATCTCTTGTAGGGGTTGATAGCCACACAGAAGAGGCCAGAGTACGTCTAAAGGGAAACAATACATATTATAATGAGGGACATTGTACGTGTGACGAAAAGCATGCTGTTGAAAGACTAAAAGAACTTTTTTGTTCATTTTGAGACGTGATTTCCTTTTTTACTGCGGTAACTGTGAAAGTTTGTCACATAAGGGCAATTAATTTTGGATAAATTAATGTTTTTATTTTCATGAATAGGTAAATTTTGCACTAAAACACACTTAAAAGCCAAAAACGTAATGATAACTAGGTTTTCTTTTCAAAAATTATGGACATATGAAATGACATTATTTATTCACACAATCATAGTTTTGTCAACTAATTACACGTTAATTCCAAATTTAGCAAATACTAATAAGATTTAATATTATAACAAAAACATTGACACTAACGGGGAACATTAAGTTTTATAAAGGTATTCTTATTACATTTTTTCCCGATTATTTGGAATCAGAATCTATGATCAGTTTATTGTGTCGTATAGTTTCTTGGACCAAAAAGTTAAAGTTATCAGGACCACCGAGGACAACAGAACACGTTGACAAGCATAGTGCATCAAGTGACGAACATTATTATATTTCAAGCTAGAGACGACCAGCAGCAGTTCAGCAATGAACGCACCGACTAAGAAAAAGATATTTTTTTAAATATCAATTTTTAAAACCTTCATGGATATTTAGTCAGTTTGGTCACATTACGAGAAAGTATACAACATTACTTTAGATTTAGTAAAGCAAATTAAACGAAAAGAACCGTCAATGTTACGACAACTTTTTAACCCCCGACGAAAAAAAAGGGGTGTTATAGGTTTAACATGTGTAGCTGTGTCTATCTGTGGGAACATAGCTCCCAAACAGATGGACTAATTTGAGTTTATTTTCTTAAATCGAAAGCCTTGTCCGTCGAAATGGTTCTTAGCTATGTTTGGTGGAATAGGACCAGTAATTTCCAAAATATTCAGCATGGAATGAGGGTCTCATTATGACCAGAGCTACCTGTGTCGGAGGTGTTTTACATTTTTAATTTAGGCTATGAAATATATAACATGTAGGTATACCTTTGAAAACGAATGCTCCCTATTATGCTAGGAATGCAAGTAGTTGACAATAATAGATTCCAAACCAATTAAAAAAACACACAGACGCAGAGGCAGTATTGTATCGATACTTTGAGTCTCTGTGCAAAAAATGGTAGGAGTATCAAAACCTCATATCATAGTCTCAAACATGTATATATCTTCCGACATTACTGTATCTTGTGAGATGTTTGATAATTCTACCATAGACACATATATTATTATAAAACAATCTGAAACGAAAACTGAATTGCAAGGGGTATTGTATTGATACCTTACTTGCAAAGAAAAAAGTCTTAAACACTAAACGAAATCGAAAGTAAACGATCATTAACCAAAGAAAACAATAAACAGTCAATCTTTTAGAAGAAACACACAGCCCTCCGGTCGCCGGTATCGCTGGACTAAATCCGACTTGTCCTATGTAAAAGGGTTCAAGTACGGTTCGGAAAGGGTTTTGGGAAAATATAGGAAGAGTAGACACATTATATTCCACTTAATGTCAAAACTTTAATGTTATCAATTCAGCTTCATTCAACGCTTGTAAAACCATGTGAATAATAAATATTTTACTAAAAATAGCGATAAAACATGTCGATTCACCTGTCGACATAGTTTTTTGCCTCCGCTTTGCTCTAGATTGAAACATCTGGCATACAGTCTGCATAGCTTGAGCGCGACCGAAATAACAAACACCGAAATAGCCCAAGTTGATATCCATCGCACTATTTATATACAAATTGAGCCATCGGTCCAAAACTAATTGCGCTTCATGGGCAGCTATTGATCTTTGGCTTGGTAGCTCTCCAATAATATCATCTATAGCAGAAGGCTAATTTAAAACGAGAGTATAATGATTGATAGCTTTGAAAAATCTAAGTCGTTTGAATCAATTAAGTTCCAAATTACTCAATAAAATTTAAATTTACTGCACATTATGGATTAAGGAGGGCACATGGTTCTTCAAGAGTCGATAAAGAGAAGTAATATGTCTACAACATGATAATGGGAGGTGGCATGCACACTGCAAGACTCGAACTCCTGGCCGGCGCGGCTCCTAACTTACGTAGATAAGCTTATGGTAATATCTCTGCTTCAAGTTATACAAAACCGAAGCGTCGTTGAGGTATGTCAAGTTGGACATGTCCTCGCATTTTTCGTACTTGGGCGGGTTGACCTGGCCTACAAGATCCTTCTTGAAGTCTTTCGTCTGTGGGAAAGGTAATCACATTAGTATCATAATAAATGAAAGGCGCCTGAAGCGCCTACTTACGTAGATCAGTTTCGCATAGTATCGTTGCCGCAGATTGTGGAGGACGGCAGCGTCGTTTAGGTATGTGAGGTCAGCCATATCCTCGACTTTTTCGAATTTCGGCGGATTCACTTGTGAGAGGAGTTCCTTTTTTAATGTCTTTTCCTGCTCATTTAAGATCAGTTAAAGTAACGTAAAATTTTAAAGACACTTTTAAGGTTCCTTAAGTTATCTTACTGATGTTGTTGGGCTTCACAATTGATTATTAAAAAGGGACTTGACAGTTGATTGTTAAGTTTCAGGTTTAAGGCTTTGATTACTTATAGATTATCGATATCGAAACTAACGGTTCACTTTAAAGATATCTCAACTAATTATTTAAGTGTTATAGTAAATTACTACTACGAGTAGTAATTTGTTATCACTGATATCGAGATCACCATAGGTTTAAATATAAAAGCATTAAACCTGATCATAAAAGCTGAAGATATTACCTCGCCACCAGGCAGGCTGACGGTCACCAGGTCACCCTTGGTGGCCTTGATCTCGCCCTGAAGGAAACCGTCCTTCTCGTCGGGAACCCAGCATGCCTTCTTGCCGTCATAGGGCTTGCTCTGGTCGATGCGCTTCTGTTCCAGAGACACGAACAGGTACGGGGTTGGATCGGGGTCCTCGCCCTCCTGTACAATTGGCCTCGGCATGTTCGGAGGGTTAACGAGACTTCTGGGCTAGTCGAGACACGAGAGCAGCCCTGAGCCTTCCTGTGAACACAACGCGGAGGTTTAGCGGAGTCCGAGGGGTTAGCGGAACTGGTGAACTGGCGCGTGCGTCTATTTGTGGATGAAACCCGAGTCGCGCGCGTGGAACGGTGCCAACGCTCACATTTGCGTAATACCGACTTTTTATGCTTATCCCGAACCGTTACGTCACGCGGTATGCGCTGGAGCCACGCCAGCCGATTATCAGATTGTTTATTGTCTTTTATGGTGCTGGTTGGTGGGTCAATTGGATTTAGATTGTCTTATATAGCCCGATCATTATCGCCGATTAAAATTATCAATTCATCAATCAAAACGAATTTCCAATTGATTCCTTCTACGTTTAACATCAAACTCGCATAATTTAACGTTAATTGATCAAATTCATCAAACGCTTTAACTACGTCTTCAATGTTTTCCAATTGATTCAAAACTGAACGATCGATCCGAAATCGACGAGCACTGCAATCTATCCTTGAACCATCATACACAATCCAGCACTTTCACCACAATCCTGATAAACAGCTGACGCGTCACTTTCGGTTTCGTATGCACTCGGATTCCTGATGCACTTCACAGACGCACGATCCACGTGCGGGCGTACTCACGTTAGAAGCCGTTCTGACCGGCGGCGGGGTGCTCCGTTGCTTTTTATACCAGGAACACGACACCACCGCGCCCGATCTCCCCATTTTAGGCGGATGCCAGACCCGGCCGCTACACTTTCAGCCGATCTTAGCTTTCATTCGGGCGGCAGCGCGCGCGCACGCTGCGCTGCGCGAATTCGAATTTTGAATGCATTTCAGGATTCAACTGCATTAAAAACAAATGATTTCTATCACTGGTATGATATAAAAAATATAAATTTTTATTAATGTCAAACTTATCATTGGCGTTGCTGGCTGGTAATTTTTTTGAAAAAAAAAAAGCATTCCTGGCATCGAATACTGGCAGTAATTTTATCTTTTAAATTATGACAGTCTAATTAACTGGCTCATCGTCATTATTTATTGAATGCTAGTTATAATTTACAATTTTACAGGCATAAACAAACCTCTAGGATGTTTATATTAAAGTCATATTTATAATACTGGAATGTTCAGGTGGAATGCAAATCTGGACTTTAAGTATACATTGAGGTAGTTTAGGGCGGTTGTAATCGGCATTTAAATCGCTGGAGACTTTGATTGGTTGTAAAACGTCGGAATGGCTCTTTCGTTTCATGGGCACTTTTGATCAGTTAACATCATGAATCGTTTGCTTTGATAAATGTAAATAAATAAAAACCTATGATCTGTGCAAATACATTTCTTCAAAGGTTTTGACAATACTAGGTGATTTTTTAGTCGTGATTGGGAGTACCAGGGGTCGCTGAGAAGGGTTACTACTGAGCAACTTTCATTGAGAAAAATAAAATAACGAATTAAGGGTTAATTGTTAGCTAATTGACAACTAATTAAAATATATGGAACAGCTGCGTTTTTCTTCGTGATTTCGTAGTTGGCCCCATAGTAAAAGTTGCTCAGGATGACCCTTCCCGGTAATCCTTGACTCTCCCATTCACGACAAAAAATTCACCAAGTATATAAATAAAATACGCAAATACCTAAATGAAATAAAATAAAAACTTACTGGTAGCTCTGTGAGCTGTAGACTTCAGTTTGTTTCAAAATTGCTGAAATTCCAAAAACCCTCATAATTATTAATATAAATAATAGTTTTAGATTGCGTTTCAGCTGTTTGGTAGCGCAAGAAGGGTTCGAATCTCTGTCGATGTTTTTGTGTTTTGTTTTTGATTATTAAAAATAATTATTTCAAGAAAAAAGGAAAAACAAAGAAAAGAGAAGAAAATAAAGTTAATAAAAAACTTAAACACTACTTAAATACAGCGTTTTTTAAATCACTACATATTATAAAACAAAGTCGCTTCCTGCTGTCTGTCTGTCTGTCCCTATGTATGCTTAGATCTTTAAAACAACGCAACGGATTTTGATTCAGTATTTTTTTTAATAGAGAGTGTGATTCAAGAGATTTTTATGTATAATACATGCATAACTTATCAACATTGCACCCGTGCGACTAGAACAATTAGTTACAATATTTTTTTATACGAGCAAAACGCAGGCATTTTTTTTTTACTTTCATCGTCATTCCCGACTATTTTTTAACGTTCATCGCAGTGACCTATCAAAGAAAATATAGCGCTAGTCATGACGGTTGCCTTGCGATTGGTTAATTTTTGGAAACGTATTTTCAACCAATGAGGGAACAGTTGTAGCGTGTTTCTTTTATCAAATATGCTGATGATCTTTTTTTCAGAATTGTCTTATGAAATATTAAAATTCAGCAGCCATAGAGTAGCGAATTTTGGTATAAGTTTAAAAAGTGCGTTGTTGTGATTTTGTCTGTGAAATTGACAATGCGCGAGTACAAGAAACAAAATACTATCCTGTCATTTGACGTTTAACACAACAAATAGTAACACAACACGTTTAGAGTAACAAATAAAACGTTTATTTTTCTATGATTCTATACGCTTTTTTATTTTATTTTCCCACATGCAGAATTTGGAAGCCCCAAATATAATAATGATTTTAACTAAATACAAAAATTAGTGCTTATGGGACATATGGGTGACCCTGAATCTCATAAGAACACTTAAAACATAATTATTATGACACGAATCTTATAATAGTAATAACCAATGTGAACAGTATTGTCTCGAAAGCGACATATTGTGTTTACTGTTTATTAAGAGCACAATCGGGTCTATTTTCAGTACAAATGCAAATAACAGCAACTGGGGATATAGAAATAGCGCAGACGAAGCGAAGGACGCCGGGCATCCTTGCGTCCTAGCGGCAGTCTGGATTGTAAATGGCTAAATAAAGGACATTAGGTGCTAGGGTAAGTATTATACAACAGTGGTTCTGAAAGTACGGTGGTTCTAAGACGCCGCGGCGTTCACCTTCCTTTTAATACTTTCAAATGTAGTCCGTATAACTAAATAAAAATAATCGTTTTGGGTTCTACAGTAAAGTAATGAATTTAGTTTCAACTTAACACTACATCAGCCCAACGTCATCATTATATTGCATTGTCACGCGATTTGCATATTCGTGCAAAATTCCAGCTCAATCGGAAACCGGAAAGTGGGTCTTTACTTTAACTTGCAAAATTCCATTACAACGGGACAAGTGAAAGTAAATAAAAGCATATAATTAGCTCAATACCTATGTCATGATACAAAGAAAAAAATAAAAATAAAAAAACATTTTTTGAAATATGTGACTTCAAAGGTACGAACACTTTATGTTTTTTTTTTAATTCAATAGAAATTTTGAAATTGTTTTTAGAATCCACATATTATAATTTAATAAAACAATAATTGTATAAAAACATAAACTTAACGCACTTTTTCACGGTTAAATTGACAAATTACTTATTTTCTCCATACAAAATACTGGGTATCTACCCCAATCCAAAGATGACGCCATATTTAGGTCTGTAAGAATGTTGAACTTTAAAGGTCATTTCTGATTTTTAGAGCAGTCTAAGTGTAGGTCTCCCATACTGACATTTGATCAAAATAAAAAATAGAATCGATCGAAATCCTCAAAAAAAAATGTCCGCACGCCTATTGCATAGCACGCCGTTGAAGTACTGAATATAGATATAAAACAGTCCAATGAACGATTAAATCGCACTGTATCTATGCAATTAGGGTGACAAATGAAACACGACTGCCAGAATTGCAACACAAATTGGCCGACGACATAAATAGGTACACAACTTGTGTAGGTATCTCAAACTTATGATCAAATTATCTTGTAACTAGTAATATATTGTACTGAACCTGGAGAATAGATTAACTGGGTATCAGCCCGTCAAAACATGTCGTCTTTGATTGAAATAATTTCCATCGGATCAGAAGTTTATTTAGTTTTTCGCGAGTTTACGATACATAAATACGTAAATGTAATTTAGGCTCCATAAAAATAATGGCTTTACTATGTAAACACAGGAGTTTATTTCGCGAGGCGAGGAGGAATATAGAATGTATGTTTTTTACTAGTTGTTATCCGCAGTTTTGTCCGCGTAAGAGTGTTTTTCTTTATCGTAATTGCGTAAAAAGTATCCTATATCCATGTTTCGATGTGCAGCTATCCCAAACACAGCTAAACCAAAAATGGTTGAAATCCGTCCAGCCGGTTTGTTCGGGTGGAATCTTGTAATTCAATTTTGAAGCAGATATCTTCAACCGATTGAGCTGAAATTTTGTATACCTACTTAACTTTAATGAAAATACAATAATATGGTACCATGGATCTGGTGTGATGATGTAGCCGGAAGGTGGCCCTAGGATCTCTATAATAGATTAAAGCAATCCTACCGAGCGAGTAAAGAGCCCTCTTTACTATCATTTCAGTGAGCAATTGATGTGCACAGATAAGTACAGTCTGCTATAAAAGCTTGTAACAAAACTGTCATTTTTGACAGAAACTTATTATGATGTGTGGAGGTTCCGCGCATATTAAATGCCCAAAAAGTAACGGTGTTGTCAGCCCTAGCCGTTGCGTCCCCCAGGTCAAGAAACGAACAGGAATGTGGGCATGCCGACACACCAGCACACAGGCTGTATAAGCAACCCTTACACAGCTGTAATAAGCTGAATAATGGCTGAATAAGCTCTTATTCAGCATGTGAGCTACGTGGGATGCGCCATGGTTTGTGGTGCTGAGTCATAGACATTGGGTTGAGTGATTGTTATGATGAGTTTCCTGCTGTCTGTATAAAGCTTTTGTGTAAACAACTCTATTTTAAGTACAGTCAGGTGTGGAGAAAAGTAATAATTTATATATAAATAATTATATTTAAACTTAATAAATAATAAATAAATAAAATAAATAAATCTAATTGTACAGATAGCATCTAGGGTACAAGTAAATACTAAATATGATTACTGTATATACAAACATACATACATATATTTATAAATAATGAATACAAATATAAACGGAAAATAATGTAATGTTTGTGTGGCAAAGTGGATACGATCTCCTTTGGCCGGCTGTAAAACGATAATAGTCTAAATTTGTGCCAATACCTACCAATTTGTATTAGCTATTATGGCTGATTCACGTATAGTAGGGTAAAATACTAAGTTGCCGGAATACATCTGGACATCCAAACATCCAAATATTTGGACATACGAAAGAAGCTCGCTCGGTCTTTTAGGTTAGGTTAGAGTTGTATGATATTCAAAAAAATATCGTATATATTCATTTGAATATTGTTTTCAGGATTATGAGAATTCGAAATAAAGATACTTTCGGACACATGAACCGGAAGATCACCGCTGGCTCTCGAGCTAGCATCAAGCTGAGGTGGGATCATTTCGTGGCACATTCATAATAATTATTATAGTTGCCTATTGTTTTACATTTTATTATTTTTGTCACACCTTTTATATATATATTATGTTTTATGGTCACGTCACGATTAAATGTATTCCTTTTCCTTCTTCTAGCAGTTTTCCTTCGGTGTGTCATGGTTTACGAAGTAACATCCCAGCTTCGGTCATTTTGCCCTACATAATATTACCAAGAACAGTCGAAATATTTAAAGTAACACTAATATATATATCGAGAGCGAATGCGAAAATAAAGATATTATTTATAGAACTCTAGAACTGGACTCACATAAACAATCTGATTCATTCGAAGGAGTGGCTGGAGAAGTACAGTTAGCTTTGGATTTAAATTGTACACGCGGAACATTTCAATCACTTTAATTCTTCACATTTCTGGAGGCGTTTTTCATTGATAAAAGGTTCGATAGGTTGAACCCCGACAGAAAAAAACGCTCAAGTAACTTAAAAAAGTAAATAGAGACAATCTTACACAAATCGGCCTAGTCCCAAACTAAGCAAAGGTTGTACTATGGGTACTAGATGACGATAACACATAATACATAAATACATATGTACATGACATCCATGACCCAGGATCAAATATTCGAGTTCATCATACAAATATTTGCCCTGGATTCGAACCCAGGACCGACGGCTCATGTTACTTAGCCCCAATTTCATCATAATCTGTTCTTCTTCTTCTTCAATTCAAGACCTGTGTTCTTGTTGGTGTAGCAATCGGCAGCCGTTTCTTTCGTGAGCTTTGTCCTTCACTTCTTGGTAAGACATAAATAAATAAATAAATAAAGACATGACTTTAACATTTTCTTTTATTTGCTCAAAGTAATTTTGTCTTGGTCTTCCTCTACCTCATAATCTGTTAGTAATGGCTTATTTGCAACTGATTACACCGGTACCAAATGATCAAATGACAGACATAATCAGCCATTCATAACTGACGCAGGATGATGAAAATGGGAACTGCTGAATACTCTCTGTTCAATTAAATTTCAGATTTGCACCAATTTCTGTTTGACTATGGTTAACTGGTTGAGAATGCCATTTGGCATTAAGTCTGCCATTTGTTTTGTGCGATAAATTTAACAAGAGTAAGTAAGATCCCATAGAAAACTCCCATGATTACAGACATATTAAGAGGCCTTATTCCTTGTAAAAAATATTTTTTTCATATTATGATTATGACAAATATATTGATAATTTCAACCAACTTTTTGAAGTAAATGATACTTTCTCCGAGTTCTAGGTAGTAACATAGCTATTTCATGGTTTCATTGCGTGCAGTCGAAAATAAGTTGAAAAAAAAACCGTGTGAATTTTGTAAATTTCGAGTAGTTTTTGAAAGGAAAAATTATCAATGAAAAGTTCAAACTGTAGGATTCAAATATATACCAATAAATCCCAATAGCCCTGTTCTAGTAACATCAATAATGTGTTAAGAAACATGTTTTATCATAGAGAAACATTTCTAAAACAATCAGCATTTTGAAAGGAATAAGGCCTCTTAACCGAAAAGCAAATTTTTTTTTGGTAATAGCCTATTGGTGTGTCCCACTGCTGGGCAAAGGCCCCTCCCTTAGATATTCACAGGTCTATGTTTGATATCTCGTCCGACCAGTTGCTAAGGAATTCGTCCAAGTAAAGCAAATGATTAAGAATCACAAATTGATTCGGAACATGTTGAGCGCTATTCGACGCGAGTAAACGTTTTGCACGTATTTTAATAAACCAAGGATCCGTTTCAGGAAATTGAAACACATCAGTAACAGTGTTTGTTATCTAAAATATTTCAACGTAAAGCGAACGACTGGTAAGAAAACAGTTTTATTTTACGAGATCGAAAATAAACAGCGCGCAACAATCACATTCTTGGCAACGGCCGCGCATAAAGAAGGATTTCGTATGTGTACCGTTTGGACCCATATTGGGGTGCTTCGGACCCATTCCAGGATGTTTACAGGCTATCTGCCGCTAATATGGCCCCAGAGGTAGATATTTCAAGGATGGTGCGAGTGACAGCTGCTTACGTGACTACCAAAAAAAATTATATAGCACCTGGCGAACGAGCAGGTGTTATTTTTAGGGTTCCGTACCCAAACGGTAAGAACAGGTCCCTATTACACTAAGCTTCCGCGGTCGTCCGTCAGTCCGTTTGTCACCGGGCTGTATCTCATGAACCGTGACAGCTAGACGGTTGAAATTTTCACAGACGATGAGAGAAACTTTTTTTTGGACATTACATTGAACACTGCTGTTGCATACCTACTAACTGCTAAGGTTTTTCCCGCAGTGACTTACCTCATAGAATATAAATTTTCCTCAAAATTTATGAGTTTTATAAAAGTATGGGTGTTTTCAGAGTTAATTCGTATGGCCCAGCTTATTTTCATCTTACCACATAAATCTTTCCTTCTTGAAGCTATCTAAATACGTAACTGCTGGGTTGTTCATAATATTTACAATGCCTATAAATACAGTACCTACATTTGCAAAACTGGTCGGTACGCGGCAGTAATTTGAAATCATAAAAAACCGGTCAAGTGCGAGTCTGACTCGCGCACCGGGGGTTCCATACAAACTTTCACTTATCCCATCACACTTGGCCTGGTTGAGTTAAGTTTGCACCTGCAATGTATGCGCGCAAACAGGAACCCAAAAAATTGTAATGAGAAATAATTAAACCTCCAAACATCTTAACATCATGAGGTTACTCCCTATAGTATAAGTTTATATTTTTTCGAAAGAAAGAATTATTAAGGGGCTTTATTCCTTTTACTTTTTTTTCATAATAACAAATACATTGATAATTTCAACCAACTTTTTGAAGTGAAATACTTTTCCCTGAGTTCGAAAAAGTAATATAGCAATTTCGTGCTTTCATTGCGCACAGTCGAAAATGAGTTTAAAAAAACAGTTTTCTGTGTGAATTTTGTCAAATTCGAGTAGTTTTTGAAACAAAAATTATCAATGAAAAATTTAAGTTGTAGGTTTCAAATATATTCCAATAAATCGCAATGGCCCTGTTCGAAATAGTAACATTGATAATATGTTAAGAAACATATTTGATCATAGAGAAAAATGTCTAAAACAATGCATTTTTGAATGGATAAGGAGCAATTAAGAGCTAAATCAGACTAACATAACGACGTGGATGGCGCAGTTTGCCTACTGAGCCGGCGGTCCCTGGTTCGAATCCCGGCCGGGGCAAATATTTGTGTGATGAACTCGAATATTTGTTCTTGGGTCATGGATGTTATATATATATCGTCGTCTAGTACCCATAGTACAAGCTTTGCTAGTTTGGGACTAGGTTGATTTGTGTATGATTGTCCCATAATATTTATTTATTTATAATATTTTTTCGTCACCCTAGGACGTAAGTGAGATTTTTCGCCCGGGGGAGAGAAAATCTCACTTCCTGACCAAGGCAAGACGAAACACTTTAGACACACCACAGGCGGTAATTCGCAAAGCCCCAGATCGCATATTTATGACAAACACCTGTGATCTGGGACAATCACAAAATCGCTGCCCTAGTTGTAAATTATAGTACTAAAATATGCATAGATGAATAAGAGCAAGAATTCGTTTTAATTTCAAGCAATCATTTTAGACAGGAGTTGGAATGACTGTCGTTTTACTGCTTGATAATTTCGGTCTATATACGTGTCCTTGTCCTTTCCAGCGATTTATGCGCAATGATGCGCACACGCAAGCTGGGATACATGCTGGCGCAGGGCCAGGTCAGTGCGTACAAGTAGCAGAGGGGACAAATCGTTATGTATCATGATTAGTACATTATACATGCCGGTGAATTCGTGAATGTTCCAGATCGTAGGTGATTGTGACCCGATCCGAAGGTGAGGGCCATAAATATACGATCCGCGGCTTTACGAATCACTACCCGTGGTTTGTCTAAAGTTTTACATCTTGCCTTGGCCAGGAAACGAGTTTTTTTCCGCGTAGCGGGCATAACATCCCACTTATGGCCTAGGCTGACGTAATAGTACCATTACATACCTAGGGCGGTGAATTCGTGAATGTCCCAGATCGCAGGTGTTTGTGACCCAATCCGAAGGTGAGGGCTTTACGAAGCAACGCTGTGGTTTGTCTAAAGTTTTACCTCATGTCATGACCAGGAAGTGAGCTTTTCACCCCGGGTAGAAAATCTCACTTACGGTCTAGAGTGACGTACAATGACATAAGATGGGGTGTCAAAGGGGGTGTAACTGAAATTATAAACAAAAGTTTAGAAGCCCCGTGCGCAGCTGGTGGCTTCTTCATTCATTCCACATGCGGAGCGTTCGCGGTAGAAAATCTGGAACCGCACAGTTGTGTTGTCAAGAATTCCTGAAGGGATCCTGTCTCCCAGTCCTTTGCTTTAAATTTTCCCAATGTTCAATAGTTTTTCAAGTCTGTCACTGACTTCGTACATATCTAATCCGCAAAAGTAAAAAAACATGATTTAATTTCTTATATTTTGGCGTTGGTCTATGCCACTTGAGGAAGTCTAGTAAGCAGAACTGATTGGACTAGAATTTAATTTTATACGTCTTAATTTCATAACTTTTAAACAGGAAATGTTAACATGCGTTAAATGCTGCGATAACAGCTGATGGTTCAGCTGACAGTTCAGTTCATATTTATGTAATTTATAGTGTTAATTAATCAGTTTATTACGTGGTAAATAAGTGATGCAGGGGTCGTGAAATGCAAGCAAAATCGATTGAAATGACTTGTGACAACCAGTGACGCCACTAGCGCTTTAAGCTTCAATGCATTTTACGAACCCTGGATGACTCAGTGTGCACTGATTGCATGGATCTATCCGCAATATTTTTGCCGTTATGTTTATTAAATATTACATATTATTTCATTGAAAAGGCGGGATTATTTTATAATAATCAAAAGACAAAGGGATCTGGGATACGAAAGAGTCCACAATGTTGATGTATGAATTTATTCTCGAGTCCGTGTATCGACTTAATGCGGACCATCCAAGTAGCAGAGCTTATACAACCATTACACAGCTGAAATGAGTCGTTTAAGGGTTGTTATAAGCTCGTGTGAAGCCTGTGTGTTATGTGGGCAGATTGTTGAGAAATGTTCTTATGCGCTACTGCTTGATTTAGATTAAGTTCTGAGTAAAAAAAACTACAGAGAAAAATTAGAATTTATCACGACAGAAGAATCTTTGCTATGTTGATTACATGGTGATGAATGAACAAAAGTTTTTACAAAAGCAATCTTCTTAGTCGTACACTCTTGTCAGAGTGGTCGTGGTTATGGATTGTCCTCTTATACAAAAGCAATACATATGTGAAAAAAGTGCATTTAGCACTTGGAAGTTGTTCTCCAACGGCTCAGCTGCGGGCCTATGATGGTTGCTTTTATCACGCGCTTTTATCAAATAAGTGACAACGCATCCGTCACGTATTGACAAAATACGAGTGTAAGTGACGCAGCCATCATACCCCTCCTGCAGTAAGTAGTTGCAGCTATATGCTGGCTACCAGACTACCCTTAGTGTACAAATACAAGCTTAGTGTCGTCTTAGTTCACATACAAGTCTAGTTTACATTTGACGCGGTACCTAGGCGACGACGTGCCTGTATTTTCTTAAATTGTAGACAGCATTTATGACAGCTACGATTATAATCAGCACCTTGCCTGTAATTAGCATCTAGAAAAAATGTCTAGCGCTGGCAGTGTTGATGGTTCAATGTCCTAAAGCAGATTAATTAACGTTCTGTCACTCGGCAATATTTCAGTTGCGAAGCAGCGTTCATTCAATCATCTCTGCGGTATTAAGCGGGCAATGCCTCTTAAACCTCTTTAGAGGTCGGGATACTATTGTCCCTTGTTCCATCATCATGATCATACCAGTCGAAGACAATTTCTAGTCAAAGTTCTCTCCAAGCATCTCCATCACCAATCCAATGGATTCCTAAAATCTTCATTAATAATAAATAATATTTAGTTAATTGTCCTACTGAAATATAAAAGATTTCATCATCCGTTATCGACTTGACTTTTATCTCATTTCGTGTTACTTTTCATAAGTAGGTACTTGTAGTATGCGACCTTTAATTCAGTATTGGAAATTCCTGGCCGAAGGAATCAACGCTCCTCGCTTTACAAAGGGTCCTTGAGTCAAAAAGACAATTACTTAGCTCTATTTAACACCATCAGCATAATTATTATAAGCATCACCATTTACCTTAAGACCTGAGTAGTATGTAGTTCGTCACCAGGTCAGAACTTTGCCATAAATTCCGCAGAGTCAATGATTCATTTCAGCGTACACCGAAACGTCGTAGGCGCACGGACGACGTTTTTAGATATTTGAGGGACGGTACAGAAGCGGCTATTCCTGTACAACAAGCGACGGATATGTGTTTGTGGAACACGCTTGTTGCCACCGGGATCAACATTGCGCTTATATGGTAATTCCTTCTTTCCTATTCATGGCGTGTCTTAGATAAGCTGCACTCTCCCAATAAGATTTGTAATTCATAGCCAAACACAGACAGCGAAGTCAATTGTTACAATTACGATTTCAAACAGTTGAACATTTGCTTAGTTGGACCTTAGTATAATAATCATAATTATAAAGAGCTGCAAATCTTTCCTGCCAGACAAATTTTTCGAATGACGGTGGTAACTAATAAATACCAATATTGCCAAAGTCAATCCAAGGCTTTGAGACTTCAATTTAATTTTTATAATTGACGTCAATTAAAGTCAGCAGAAAATTTAATATAAGTAACCTGCAAAAGTAAAAATCACAAATTACAATACCAAAAGATATAAATATGAAAGTAGGTATTTTTACCAAATCCTCATCCTGTCATGTTCTGGCATTATTATAACGACCTTTTTTGGGTTAGCTGGGTAACCATGTAACAACATTATTTGCTGAAATAACCTAGATCCTGATTCTTAGTACAGTTCATTCTGTAAAATCTTGTATAATAGTTTCTGTTTCTGTAGAGATTGACAAACTGTCCGATCAAACTAAAGACGTAAAAGACTCATGTTTACGGCGAGAAAACTAAACGCGTTCGTTTCATTTAATCTCATTTAAATATAGAAGCAGTGTAACTTCTTACGACTGCATGACGAAGGATGTCGTAAAGACGCTAATAAACTATTATTATACATTATTTAATACGCACATACTATTCAATATAGAATCAAAGAGTTTCTTCAAGCTAGAAATGTCATTTACGATGGTAGAGAACATATCAACACATCGTCTACACAGACGTCCGTAAGTAGGTGGCGAAGATTCTAGCGACGTCGCCAAATCTGAGTGTACAGCAATGACCTACAACTATAAACTGCTAAAATTCATGCAAAATAATGATCATGCACTTGATTCAATTTAGACAACGATTTCATCACTCTTGCTCACAATACGCGCGTCATCTTTTGGTGAGCAATTTGGAATGCAATGATACTCGACAGGTCTTTTAATTCTTACGTAAAATTTGTCATTGATCCGATCTATTTTTTAGGGTTCCGTACCCAAAGGGTAAAAACGGGACCCTATTACTGAGACTTAGCTGTCCGTTCGTCCGTCCGTCAGTCCGCCCGTCCGTCCGTCCGTCCGTCCGTCCGTCTGTCACCAGGCTGTATCTCAACAACGGTGATAGCTAGACAGTTGAAATTTTCACAGATGATGTATTTCTATTGCCGCTATAACAACAAATACTAAAAATAAAATAAAATAAATATTTAAGGGGGGCTCCCATACAACAAACTTGTTATAGATTATATATATGTATAGGTACGGAACCCTTCATGCGCGAGTCGGGCTCGCACTTGCCCAATTTTTTTTTTTATTTTTTTTTTGTTGTAGGTACGTACACCCCACTTTTTGAATTTTGGATATATTAGGCATTTTCTACTCAGAATCTCGAACTATTTTGATCTAATTAGGAGAAAACCTGAAAAGAGGTGAGTACAACAAAAAATAAAAAGGCCTAGGGCATCACGAGGTTGTAAAAATGTGTCAGTGCCCTGCCACCACTTCATTTATTCTGAGCATCATACCTGACATTAGGAGAGGGAAGCATTCTGGCATCCATAAAAGCAATTCAAAATGCAGTCCTGAATCATTTTAATTGTCATATATACCACAATGTTATGGTTTTATTTCTGCCTTATGACGTTGAAACATGATGTTTTCTGAAGAAGTCCATGGACCGTATAGTTTTACTATCATTGTCCTCATTTAAGTTTATTATCTTGTATAAGTTTAATTGATGTCACTAAAGTTTCGGCGGTCACAGTGTCCAATACTACGAACAGATAAACCATGTCAAATGAATTGTTTGCTTTTGATGATCTCGATTATCGTGTGGCAGATAAATGATAAAGCTACGTTCTCTCGTTCTTTTCCGACACGTGTATAAGTTTGACAGTAACGAATGTTTTATCATTTATCCATCACGCAATAAACGCATCTATAGCGTAGGTCTGCTTAAGTATTCCCTTGCAAGACTTCCGTTCTACAATTTCAAATCTGTTGTCAACATAACTGTGGCAAAAATAATATCCACGCTACGAGTGACCTTCAAAGTCTTTGCAATACGGAGTGCTATACACGTAGGCAAATTGTAGTACTACCCCGATCACAATATCTAAGCTCCTAGCTTCGTGACGCCATCACGGCGCTGTCTTTTAGAGCCTTATCACACTTGCGATTTGCGAGCGTATTTTGTATGAAGGCGATCGCGCAGCGTGTTCGCCGCGTCGCTTATTTGTATAGAAAATACGCTCGCAAATCGCAAGTGTGATAAGGCCCTTAGGGTATTATATTCTTGCTAGGTGCACAGATAGAGTGACCGAAGTCCTGAGTTCTAAGGGATTTGCCATAGGTACTAATGAATCACCAGGAATGCCACGTCAAGAGTTGTAACTCGACTACCCAGGTCCGGGAGCAGCCATTGTGGAAGGCATCCCGACCCACTTTGAGGGTATAAATAGCCCCGCTGAAATAGTCGGCAGGGCACGAGACCGATTTAGAACGAACGGTTTTCGTTTGTCGTGTGGCGCTTGCGTGGTTTTCGAAGCTATTGTTGCAGGCCGTTGGGCTCTAGTTCGAATCCCAGCTATGATAGATAGGCGGTTGAACGAAAATTCTCTTTTTGGTTGATACATGCAGATGGTTTGATTTCGCAGAATCTTAGTTTCAAAAAAAACATTCTTCTCTGCAGCCGTAAATTTTTCAAAATTTTTGAGGTTATTATTACGTAGGAGACATTAGGTTAGGCTTGTTTTCAATCAATTTTAAATAGTTTCCGAGAAAAATACTTTCAATTAAATTATATTTCTATGAACTAAAACGTAATTGAGCATAATTATTATACACATACGAGCACCCGCTAGATGGATTTGAAGTTGTAAAGAATATCTTCTTACTCACAAAGGAAATACACATCTCACAAAGGAAAACTAGAGTAAGTACAGAAGGTAAACTACAAGCTTCGCCTTATAGAAGAACACGTAAGCGTATAGATAGAAAGAAGATTAGATACCACAAATAATAATTGTACAAACAACGAAATAACGAAAATAAAAAAAACAGTAATATTTAATTAAAAGTCGAACAAAACACATCACTTGGTTTACGAGAAAAGGAAGTTTAAGTTAAAAAGAAAGTGAGAAACCATTCAGACTATCAAAATGAACAAAACAAATGACGGTGTTCTTCTCCAGTTATTTTTATTCATTGCTGACAAAAAACGGGAAGAACATCGACCCTAAACCAGTGAAATGTCTAATTCCGTGCGATGAATCAGGAAGAGTTTTTGGCAAAGTGTTATCTGCATCGGGGCGGGACATCAATGACGGTCCAGTCTGCGAGACATCCAGTTGTCGTCAACAGGACAGTAACATGACGATTTAATACTGTTTTTACTAAATAGAAGCTTTTTACTGAAGGCTGAATATAACGCGCACCTCGAGGATTATATATTCAAAATCTTGAGCCTTTTGAATTAGGTCTCTTTCATTCTAAATGTGTAATTTAAAATTAAAGTTTCGAAGGTCAACATAATTCAAAAGGCGCGCTTTGAGTGGGATTTATACTTGTGTTGGCTCTGGGATACAATTCTATTGAAATACGCCGAGCTACATAAGTTTTAGTCTAATACTTTTATCAAGTCTTACTGTAAATAAATTATTAATCTCACCAGCATCATCATCATCCCGTATTTATTCACTGCTAGATCAGGGCCTCCTCGTGCATTTTCCACTCACTGCGAATCCGGGCCGCGCGTATCCACTCCCATCCCGCGACCTTGACTATCGTCGCTCCATCTATCAGGGGCTGCTGACGCTTCTCTTCCCATTCGTGGTTGCTACTCCAGTAGCTTTGGAGACCAGCGTCGATCTTCTCGCCTATACATACATGCCCTGACCATCTCCATTTTAGAGTAGCGGCTTTCTTAGCGATGTCGATTACTTGGGTTCTCTATCTGATCTCTGTGTTTGGAATGCGAAATATTAATCAGAAAGAAAGCAATAATCAACGGTGGATTAACACCGCATAGGGCATTTAGATTTCTAAGACATCCCCCACTTTGTCGCAGTCGGTTACCACTTCATTAGGTATAGGTTAGGGTGGTCCAAAAAATTTTTTTTTTTATTTCAGGTCGGCCACCCCCGTAATTTGTTACACCTTCCCCTTATATTACTTATGTTAAATTACAGATTCCTAACTTACTTGGAAGACAGTGCTCAATGGGATCAAAGTTTAAAAAAAATTTCTTATTTGTGAAATAAATATGGTTGTTTTTAATAAATATTATTGTTGGTAATAAACGGTTATATGTAATTATTTAGTGATAACTTGTTATTACCTAAAAAAACCTTTCAAGTGAACATATCACTTGTCCTTGACTCCTAACTTGCTTGCAAGACAGTACTCATGGTGATCAAACATTTAAAAAATGATCAAATTATAGTAATAAATATTTGTAGTAAATAATGATTATTTGTAATAAATATGATTGATTTGTAATAAAAGCCCGTGTACTAATTACTTATAGGTCTACAAAAATACCTTTTAAATGAATCTTTAAGACGCTTGAGCACTGCTTAGTAGTTGAGATAAATTCACAAAACTTTCAGTATTTACTTATCATTATATGTGTAACAATTTTGAGGGGTGGCGCTACCAGTAACTACAGTTTGAATTTTTCCCATACAACCGTGGACCACCCTAGTATAGGTTCATTCTTAATCATGAGTGTCTGCCTCGGCTTGCCATAGCCGACGTTGGTAAACGGCCTTAATGCATGGTGTTTGAAAATCTGAGTCGCACGGTAGATATCTAGTAAAATGTATGGCTTTTTTTAACCGACTTCAAAAAACGAGATTCCCAATTCCGCTGTAAGTTGTTTTTTTTTATGTATACGTTACGCGATCATTCCGCCCATCACGAATCTATTTTGATGATTATTTTGTTGTTTGGTGATTCTGATGATTATCAATATTATCATATTTCAGAGGTGGTCCCATATCAGGTATATCGAAATTGATTGCGCTTTTTAAAAAATCAACAAAAAACAAAATATATTACGAATTCGCTCATTGACGTCGATTATTTTTTGTAAAAAGTCATGATTTTTAAATATACATAATTAAAAAGGGACTCCCTACACTCGTTCTCTTTTACAAGAAATATTTGTTCCTTGTAACCATGGCATCCATGTGTACCGAGTAATTTTCCGTTTCGGTCAGTAACGCCTTTGAAAATATATGAGCAACATTACACAAAATCAACATTTTTTGAGACATACGCACGCATAACAATTAATATTTAAAGTATAACCGGGACATTGGGGACTGGATTAAATAAAAATAAAAACTTATAGGTATGATAATCCATTCCTAGCAAAAAGTTACAGATTGTTCTTTAAGTTCAAAAAATATATAATGTATGAAATATTTATTTCCACCTTGTAAGTGCTTACGGAAACCTAACCAGAGTGATATTTTGACTTGGCAGCTTGGCACTTCAAAAAATATATAATGTATGAAATATTTTTTTCCACCTTGTAAGTGCGTACGGAAACCTAACCAGAGTGATATTTTGACTTGGCAGAGGTGATACTTTGGGAAAAAAATAAGCTACAAAACAATTTATTACATTTTTTTTTGAACGAGGGTTATTCCGACCTATAAACAAACATTCTAGTTTTTAGGGTTCCGTACCCAAAGGGTAAAAACGGGACCCTATTACCTACTGAGACTTCGCTGTCCGTCCGTCCGTCCGTCCGTCTGTCACCAGGCTTTATCTCAAGAACGGTGATAGCTAGACAGTTGAAATTTTCACAGATCATGTATTTCTATTGCCGCTATAACAACAAATACTAAAAATAAAATAAAATAAATATTTAAGGGGGCTCCCATAAAACAAACTTGTTTTATGGTACGGAACCCTTCATGCGCGAGTCGGACTCGCACTTGCCCAATTTTTTTTTAAATCCATATATGGGGAATATATGGGATTCCTTGGATCTTTGTAAGGTTCCGTAGACGTAGGACAATGTATACGACAAAGGCATAGCCATTATAACGTTCACCTAGGGCGTAAATAAGAAGTTTAATCTGTCGGAAATATCACTTGATGAGTAGTTTTGTGATGTGCTCTATTTGACTTTGGCAACATCATCATCTTTATACAGCTTGAATAGCCGCAAATCTAGTGCCGGAGCATCACTCGAATGATTTTTAGGGTTCCGTACCCAAAGGGTAAAATATGGGACCCTATTACTAAGACTCCGCTGTCCGCCTATCTGTCTGTTTGACTGTCTGTCCGTCACCAGGCAGTATCTCATGAACCTTGATAGCTAGAGAGTAGAAATTTTCACAGATGATGTATTTCTATTGCCGCTATGCTTAACAACAATTATAATAAAAACAGAATTTAATCAATATTTCAGTGGGGCTCCATTTGTATGCGGCGCCATACATACCAGGTGCAAACTAAACTTAACCCGGCCTGTTAAGATGGGAAGTTTTTTTACGGAACGCTCTGGTTCGCGAATCCGACTACTACTTGGCCGGTTTTTTGTCAATGTCAATGCCCTGGAGCCCCTATTCGTCAGAATGTCTACCAGTGACATGCCAACGATTCCCACCTTGCCCACTTCAGGACAATTGAGCACCCTTTTCTATTGCAACTGAAGAAAAAGTTACTTTTTTCCAAAAAAAAGTGAACTTAATCTGCATGCAACTGAAATTAGCTCGCCAAACTGTTAAGACAGTTTGTTGCCGTGATCGCGCTCACTATACACATTATTTTTAGCTATATGCACGTCCTTACACTATATATATTTATTTTACCTTCATCACTATCACTACATAGTATAAAACAAAGTCGCTTCCTGCCGTCTGTCCCTATGTATGCTTAGATCTTTAAGACTACGCAACGGATTGTGATGCGTTTTTTTTAATAGATAGAGTGATTCTAGAGGAAGATTTATATGTCAGATCACACGACGCAACGGAGCCACGCCATTGTGTTGCCTAAATCTAACTACTTTAAGTCTTTGTTTATATTTATTTCTGTAGTTCACAGTGCCTTAGTTTTTAGGGTTCCGTACCCAATGGGTAAAAACGGGACCCTATTACTGAGACTTCATTGTCCGTCCGTCCGTCCGTCCGTCCGTCGGTCTGTCACCAGGCTGAACGGTGATAGCTAGACAGTTAAAATTTTCACAGATGATGTATTTCTATTGCCGCTATAACAACAAATACTAAAAATAAAATAAACTAAATATTTAAGGGGGGCTCCCATACAACAAACTTGTTAAAGATTATGGTACGGAACCCTTCATGCGCAAATCGGACTCGCACTTGACCTATTTTTACTGTAATGCTGTGTAACTTATTTGAATAATAAAAAATAAAAAAATAAATGTGTAATACAAGCATAATATATTATAGTAGAGTTAGGATCAGCATTGCATCCGTGCGAAGCCGGGCGGGTTGCTAGTATAATTATTATATTAACAGGTTAACCTTAAATTACAGTCATGGAAGCAAGAACACATTTCGAAGTGAGCGAAATCTGCCCTGCTTGCCCTGAGGTTTTGGTTTGATACGTCACACCACTAATGTCTACAATTTTATTCGTAACCAATGTGCTGCAGCTCAGGTTGAAATTCACTTTATAACCAGTTCTAAGCCCCAAACGTAGCGCAGTGACGTCAACACGAACGACCTGTCAAGTGAGTCAGCATCGCTGGCCATCGTCAGAAACCCAATCCACCTCACAACCACACTCTGCCAAATCTATTCTTAAAAACAAACGAAACACCCCAACCAAATCTTAACCTTACCTCCATACACAACGAGCCCAATTCGTCTTGTCGAATCTCGTCGAATACTGGCAAGGAAAATTGGATCTTGAAATTCGGATTTTAAGTTTTCTTTTTCTTGGCGGGAGCTCTGCATTCCACCAAATCGCGAAACGTCACTTTATAATAAGTCTTCCGAATAATCGAAGGGTATTTACGTCGGGAACGTTCTATTAATTTGCTAGAAACAAAAGACAGTACACAAGACATTGTTTATGTAGATATACATATATGTATAATGGGTGTTACTCGTATCGGTATGTTGATCGGTGGCGACCGTATTCACAGAACAAATATCTACGCGCAGCGCTAACAGGCTCTAATATGACCCCGAGACACGTATCAAATATTTGGAAAAAGGGTAGACTGATGTTGAGTTATACAACATACTATAGTGTTATGAATACAATTAGCTCAACATGTCATGAATAGGCATCGCACTTCTGACAACACGGTAAGACTTTGGAGAGCTATGGAGCCGGTATTAACATTAAAATACAATTGATACTCATATTCAAATTTAGTTATTTGCTTATATATCCACATTTATTGTAATCTTAGTAACAATTTTTCACTTTTATTACTTGTATAATTGTTCTGTTAATTGTCTTAACGTAGTGTTACATTATCTTTGTTAAATGTTAATGAGCTGTAGGTACACATTTCGGCATTGCATTCATAGATTCTTTCCGCCAACGGTCTACAGTGACATTGACAGCTCTGTCGCTTGTCAATGTCATTGTCTTGGCGTCTTGGCGTTGAAAGCGCTTACGCTGCGTTCAGACTAAGAGTGCAGTCATGTGTGTGCGGTTCACCGTGGCGTCACCGGAAGACCAGCGCTGGTTCCCGGGCCAGCATTTATGCTGAGGTGTGGCCTTTTCGTGGCATACGCAACAACGATTTTATTTTGTTTTATTTCTTATTAGTTGTCCACTTTGTGTATGTTAATGAATAAATTATTATTCTATTCTATTCTATTCGCAATTGTAATTTTATGGCCCTAAGAATTTAATAGATTAAGTTTTCCTTGACGAGGCGTGTCGCGGATTTATTTTATGTCATTGGATTCTGACGAAGCTTGTTGCGGCTATACATTGTGAATTGCATGCATTATTTTTAAATTGACGAAGCATGTGGTGGATTCTTTTTTATCTTTTATAAATGACTGTTTAATTAAAAATAATTTCGTAATAAAAGTACTAAAAAAACGCTAGCACAAGTTTCTTTTTTCTATACCAGTAGGCAAACGGGCACCCAGACCACCTGATGTTAAGTGGACTCTGAGGCCCATGGACTTCTATAACCGCGAGATTGCGTTGCCTACCCAGAGGACGAAGATGAAATGCCTCTATGCTAGTAATTTCACCAGCTATCTTATCTCTACACCGGAACACAACAATGCGAACATTGCTGTTTGGCGGTAGGTTATTGGCAAGATCGTAGTAACAACCCAGACGGACCCTGCACGAGGTCCTACTACCCCCGAAACTTCTTACTCGTATCGTCGCAGTATAGTCATTCGGGGCTATTCAAACTTCCGTTTCTTCCTTATTGCATACATATAGGTATTGAAGTATTTAGATGTCTCTAACGCTTAGTGTACCTACTTACCAATATAGATGTACAAAAAATTATACAACAAGTTGGTTTAGTTGTTATTTAATTAAATCAAACAAAAAAAGTCTTTGTATAAGACACGTAACGTAAAAGAAAACAAAACTATAACATATGCAATACATATGGAGCAGGCAGCGTAATCTCAAGTATCTCTACAAGTACATTTGAGTTTTAATCATAACTCAGTTGTTCAAAAGCCTTAGGTGAAAACAAAACACTCGAGCCTTTATAGAGGACTCGAGTCCTCTATAGAGAACTGAAGTCTCTATAGAAGACTCAAGTCCCCGATACGTTGAAAAGAACTCAAGTTTCGTTTATATGACTAGAGTCTAAAAAACCAAGTCGAGTCTTATACTTATATGAAGACTCAAATGACTTGAGTCTTTACCAACACTAGTCATAACTTAACTCATGACTTGTCATTTTGACGACGCGGTTGGCGCAGTTTTAGTGCACCTGCCTACTGAGCCGGCGGTCCTGGGTTCGAATCCCGGCAGAAGTAAATATTTGTGTGATGAACTCGAATATTTGTTCCCGGGTCCCGGGTCATGGTGTTATCTATACAATGTTGTTTATTTATATACTATACATATATCTTCGTCTAGTACCGATAGTAAGTACAAGCTTTTGACGACGCGTTTGGCTCGGTTTGTAGACACCTACCTACTGAGCCGGCGGTCCCCGGTTCGAATCCCGGCCAGGGCAAATATTTGTGTGATGAACTCGAATATTTGTGCTTGGGTCATGGTTGTTCTATGTATTTTAGTATATATTTATCTATCCTCCTGAAGACCAGCATTCATAATTTGTCAATTTAATTTTAGCCTTATGACAAATAGTTGACAGTTAACTATTCATTGTAGTTTATGTACTATGTGTAGGACGCTGGAAGTCAGGAGGCTATATTAGTACGTATATCGTCGTCTAGTAATCATAGCACAAGCCTTCTTGAGCTTAATTTGGGACTAGATCGATTTGTGTGAGAATGTGCGATATTTATTTATTTATTATCTTATCTTATTAGGAAGGGGTTCTTGCGGATACACTTCGACCCAATCGGATCTTTTGTGTAGTTACCCCTTGTTGCACCTACTCAAAGGATTGTTCCACCACCTCCATAATATATATCGGATGATGGAACCAGTTTGGTAGTGCCGGGAATTCCTTCGGTTCTGGGTAACCAATACCGAATTCCTTCATTCTAAGTGTGGCGAGGGCATGACATCCACACAGCATGTGCTATGTACAAGCTTTGCTTAGTTTAGGCCTAGGTCGATTTGTGTAAGATTGTCCCTTAACATTTATTTATTTATTTATTTATTCTAGATCTATGTTGCAATAATGTGTAAGTATAGAATAACTGTCGCTGCTATTTTTTTCCATACACACGTTCTCAAATTTTTGCTCTCTGGTTTAAAATAAAAAAAAATATTGTATGTATGATCAATATTAAATAGTCTTTATTAAATTAACACTAGGCACATTGCAGGGTTATAACACTGACTCTAAACTTGGTATAGCACAAGGAAACGGGACAGTTCCAAGGCAGTAGTGCACTCGACGGTGACCCAGAGTGAAGTGTGGTCGGCGTTGGCTGAGTGAACCGCCAAGACTCTGTCTAGCGCGCCAAAACAGGTTCAAGGGGGCGCTACTGTCGCCTTCCAATGACGCGCCGGCTTCGTTGAGCTTCCATACTCATGACCGTCTCCGACATATATTATTATTTGTTATTTCAGTCTTTGCTGACTTTATCAAATAATAATGTTTCAAGGCCCGTATTATTTTTAAAAGACCTATTCAACGACACCCCACAACCTAGTGATGGAAAAAAAATCACGCCCACTTTAGGAGTACGAGGTACCCGAAAAAAAGATTTTTTTTAGTTTTTATTTTACCGTCGGCGTGATACACATACACATGCCAAATTCAGCTTTCTTGTACTAATGATCACGGAGCTAAGCCGCGGACGGACAGACGGACATGGCGAAACTATAAGAGTTCCTAGTTGACTACGGAACCCTTTTAGTTTCGCCATGTCCGTATTTTGATTCCCTTGAGAGTGTCGAAATGTACGTTTTTTGCGACATAAACGGCCGTATCTTTTTTTCACGTTGACGTAGAAGTTTGATTGACAGCTTCAAGGGACCGTAGACCTGAGTAGGTATATGGTGTTTAATTCAACTCGATACCTCCACGCGCTCTCGAGATAAAAGGTCTTGACAGACAGACAGACAGACGGACGGACAACAAAGTGATCCTATAAGGGTTTCGTTTTTTTCCGATTTAGGTACGGAACCCTAAAAAGAAACATTGTGTGATTTTTTATTTATTTATTTGGTGGGAGATGTGGGAATGACGCAGTTATTCTAAAGTAGGAAATGCAATCTGGTAAATTACCGGTAATTCGAATAGAAAATTTAACCAGTTTGCATTTCCTATTCTAAAGGCACTTTGTGACATTGTCCTTACATTACTTGCATATTATCTGTTGTTAGTGTTATTACGTACCTACGGAATTATGCGTTCTTGGCGTGCACTTAATCATAAAGACGCAGGAGTTGACGTGAGCATCCGACGAGAAGACAAAATTATACGATTACTAAACTGTAGGTACTCGTATTCGTGTACGTCTCTTATCGTCTAGTCATGGCGAATGTTTCCAATAAGATTGGGAAAGTTCATAACGTTCCCGGGAATATTCCCTGATTGGGAATTTTCTTATGGGAATTCACTTTAAAACCGGTCAAGTAGGAATGCTTTTTACAACATTAACGGATTCTACAAAAAAAATGAAACAGTATAATAATATTAGCAATGTAGCTTTTCCAATTTGTATTTAATAATTCATATTTTTGTAATAATTTGTATTTTATAATTTAATAGTAATGGACACGAATTTTTATAATTTATTGACTTGTATAAAGTTGTCATTTTATTAATAAATGAGTATGAGTGAGTACGAGTATAAGTATGAGTATGGCATTGAGTATGAGTATTAATTAGTATGAGTATAAGAGATAAGGAAATCCGAACCATTGGGTCGATTTCAGATTTAATAGAAACTCGTACATAACCGGGAATTGAACCTGGTAAAAATTCTGTAAATAATCGCATGTCGTAGGTACTGTAACATTCTTTATAGCGGTTTAGACCGAGTTATGTATGAGATTTGTAAAAAAAAATGCAGTTTCTAATAAATCTAAAATCGACGCCATGATTCAGATTTCTCTAACTTTAATAGTTTGTGACTCCCTGCTAAATAGCGATCTCTTCCAGACAACCCTTAGGTAGCGGAGTAATTGAAAATTAATGTTTGAAATTAGTAGGTGACGCAAATGATAATAGGACTAAATAAACGACAATCATAAAAACAAAAGTCAGTCAAGTTTAAAATCAGTTTTCTATGGATTTTCTTTGCAATAATGACTATTTCAGAAAAAAATCTTAATGCTATGCAACAGCGAGGCACCACCTGTACAGCGCTATCTGTTGATGAAATTTTCTTCGTTCTCTCATCACGCCTAAACGACTGAAAAGTTTTTTTTTTTTTTTATAATGGCACAACATAGTGGCTCCACTTCGCCTGATGGTAAGCAAAAAGGGGAGCCCAAGTCGCAATGGCAACTGACGAGAAACCAGCGGTGCCAAGTCAGTTGACACTGCCATGTTGGCCCGAGAGATGCTTCTTCACGCTTCGTTTGAAGGTTATAAGTTATAAGAAGGAGGAAACACATGAGCCGGCATGGAGTTCCATACATTAATAGTTCGGCAGATGAAGGAATTGCCAAACTTAACTAACTTAACTTAACTTATTTTAACCAATTGTGGTACAGGGATAGCTGGACATCCAAAGATGGTTACAAGATACATTTCACCTGACTATGGGAAAGACAAAGTACTCGGACGATTTAGTTGCGGGCACCTTCTTACTATACATAAAGACACATGACAGGCCGATAAAAAAGACAATACAGTCGTCTTAAAAACTTGCACGCAAAGCTGCAATTTTGCTGTTTTCTTTCATTTTCTCACTAATTAAAAACCCAACAATGGTTTCGTAGGTGAGAACAATGACGATTTTTTACATTGTCTTTACAATGGACAACATTTCATTTTTTTGAAGTCACTATATTTTAATCCCTATTCGAAGAAATTGGTTTCCTTAGCACTATAAAATATTTTTTAGAATTTTCAGACCACCATTTTTTGAGAAAAATGGATATTAATAGCAAAAGATTATTCCCAGGCTGAAGAAAGTTAATTTCAAATCACTACGATTACGTGCGATATAAAAAAAATGTCTAGGTATGTGTGCGTGGAAGTAGACAAATGTCATTGATGTCATTGTCAGAATAAAATTATTTAATATTTTCACTGCTTTTTACCTTCTGTTCCAATTAAATTTTCAGAATAAAACGAATATATTATGAAATATACGCTAAAGAGGAGCGGCACACTGCCGGCAAGCCGATTATATACTTACATTATGACAAACAAAGTTTTATGCAATAGAATTTGGGGAAACCAAAATCCAGATATCTTCCCGATATTTTTCAGCCGTGTCCTACAATAAAGGGGAAATACAAAACTAAGAAGAAAGACCAGGGGCCTTCTGTCTACTTTGTGAGATGAAGAGTTAATAAATACTCATATTCTGTGCTTGCAACCGAACCGGAAGATACTTATAGTTTAAGAAGAGCAGTTTGATGCTTGTACCAATAATGAAGCAGAATGGATATCTGTGGTGTATCAAATGCAGTGATTACGAATTTGCCATCAGTGAAATGAAACGAGGACTTAGACCGAGATTAACATTTTGCAAAAGACATGTGTGTGACTTCGTAAAAAAAGTTATTTAATTAAACAAATACTAATTAGTAGCGTTATTTTTATTTAATACTTTGATTTCAAGATACGTGAAATTTGATACGTTATTTTATTTATAAGTGGAAGTATTATGATTTTGAACATACATCAAAATCCAGGGAGCATTTCGACAATACGACAGTTTTGGTTGGTAAGGTTTACGAAAAAATATTCTAAAATGATATATTATTAATTTAATCTTGTTTAAAAATAACAAGTATATACTAGTAAATGAGAATGTTTTTTTTGTAAACCTTACCAAAGTTATGAACAATAATCCTAATGGGAATGTTTACGATTTTTTCACATGAAAAGCCAGTTTATCCAGATGTTTTTTTATTATCTTTCAATTCTACTGGATCTTGTTGTATTTTTCGATATATGCTTATTGCAGTGTAAAAAAATGACTACTACTACGGAATAAAAACAATAAAGGTAATACACATTTCATTTCAATATCTGAAGCCACTTTTATTCACAGTTAGTCGTTTGAGTTGAACTGCATTGGTATTTAGACACACAAGATGCCTTCGATTTCTTTAGTGTTTTACTTGATGATCCTCCCAACACTAGGTAATTCATAGATTTGTATATTTTCTTCTAACTGAAAAAAATAACATAATATTACCCACTGAAACATTTGTATTAACTAATTGTATAATCAAAACATAGAGTACTTACATTACATTACATTTATAAATTATGATCTTCATAAACAGTGAACCTTTTAGGATATTGACTTTGTACAAAGAAGAAATATTATTTATCGAGGGACACCATGATGAATGCGTTTATAATTTCGTCCTGTGCCGAAACATTCTATGATAACACGGCCTTTCAATTATTATTAGAAAAAAAACAGCCAAATCAAAATAAAAATTGCTGAAAGCTGAGAATAAAAACAAACATCTAATATGTTACCATGACAACACGGACCTCTTAGTTTATGGACGTCGCATGACAAGTTTGTATATTGCACCTATTTTCAAGTAACAAAACTCGGGAAGTCACAGTTATCGACTTTATTCATTATTCGATATCGACAATTTTCGTTTCTGTTGGTCAAAGCTTGTATATAAATCTGTGGTCAAAGTAAGTAGGTAGAAATAGAGGTTACTGGGATTTTTTCCAGGAGTTTTGAAAATGGTAGAAAATATTCTCTAGATTAATAATTTCCATATAAATGTTTTTACTGTAAAATGAGTAAGGAAGGATATATTGACAAAAAAATTCAGACCCTTTTTATATCGTGGCGTGAGCAGCAGACCAGAGGTGGCCAAGTTGAAATTCGAAAAGAGCACATTAATATCACCAATTTTCGAAACTTTCTGAAATTTTTCCAAGTTAGCTCTATATTTCGAACCAAATGACTGGATCACTAGTTTTCACGCTTAGTATAACTTCAAAATCGATGCAAAATATACTCAGTTACACGAACACGCAACACAATAATTATTTCGAAAAGCTACGAAATATGTTGACACACATTAGGCAGAATTATCGCTAGTCACTTTCATTCTTTAAAAGCTAGTACATTATATTTATTATTATTATCTATCGATATATTTGCTTCCAAGCGATGTACCACACTATTTCAAAGTGTGACAGGAATAGCAAAATTCGTAATCAATGTAGTAAGAGCGAGATAGCGGGCCAGCTAAGGAAGGTCTATTTATTTCTATATTTGTTGAAAAATAACAGTTCAATACTTTTTTGCTAATATTTGACAACGCAGTGTCTCTGAAATAACGCGTCTTTTTCCAGGAGGCTTTGTGAAAAAGTTTGTTAGGAATCGTAATCCATAGGCTAGTTAATCCGTGCATGACAGTAATAACGCCTGTCACATTGAGTCCACAGATGCACTACATTTTTTACTTATAAATGCACAGGCGGTATCCATTCCCGCCTGGAAATTGCGTTACGCCTCTTTGGAATAAAGTACTTTTATTTTTACAAAAAAAGTGCCTTAAGCTAAAAAAAGAATTAAAAGAAAAAAAAGTGTCGAGTAATTTTGCAAATACTATTAGATAAATCAATAAAAGGTAGGGGTAAAAAAAATGAAATGTTGTCCATTGTATTATTTTCTCGAAATGACTGCATCTGAAACAATGTTACGTCTTCCTTCCTCGACACGCCCAAACGATTTGGCGAGTAAAAATAAAATGTTTTGTACGTGTTTTAAACCCATTCCACAGACTTCCAATTTACATTTCATTGTAGCAAAAAAAAAAAAATGTTAAGGGACAGTCACACAAATGGACCTAGTCCCAATACAAGCTAAGCAAAGTTTGTACTATAGGTAGGTACTAGACGACTTACATAATATTATATAAATACATATAAACATTCACCCCCACTTTAGGTGTACGAGAGGTACCCGAAAAAAGTTTTTTTTTGTTTTTATTTTACCGTTTTGTCGGTGTGATACATACACAATCTCATACCAAATTTCAGCTTTCTAGTACTAATGATCACGGAGCTAAGCCGCGGACGGTCGGACAGACGGACAGACGAACATGGCGAAACTATAAGGGTTCCTACGGAATCCTAAAAAAATTACACACATGCCAGATAGATTTAATGTGTAAAAGACAATACAAATTAAGCCCAACTGGCATGTTGTTTTTTATTATTTTTTGTCTATTTCTAAAAAGGGAACTTTTCGCTAAAATATAAATTAATTTAGAGTTGATTGATAGCTAACTGTATGGAACTGCTTACTTTACCTTTGCGAATTCGTAGTTGACCATATAATAAAAGTTGTCTAATATGACCCGCTCCGTTACCCCCTGGCACTCCCATTCACGACTTAAAATCGCACAGAATTAGGTAACTTTTTGTTTGGATAAAAACTAGAACACAATTTTCTAATACTTGCGAGGCCTTATACATTTTAAAATGTATTTTTTTTTTCATACTTTGACTGTTTTATTGATCATTTCCACCAACTTTTTGAAGTGAATAATACTTTTTTTGGCATGAGCCAATTTACCACTATCATAAATAAAAAAAATAAAAAAATAATAATACTTTTCCCTCAGTTCTAGATAGTAACATAGCTATTTCATGCTTTCATCTTTTCATCGAAATAAGTTGTGAAAATAAGTTGAAAATGCCAGTTTTCTGTCAATTTCAAGTTTGGAACAAAAATTATCAATGAAAAATTCAAACTTCAAATATATTCCAATAAATCGCAATATCCCTGTTCTAACTAGTTACATTAATAATTCAGAAACATTATCATACATAAAAATGTTTAAAACAATCAGTATTTTTGACCGAATAAGGAACCTTAACATATTTATTTTCTACAACTTTAAATAAAAAAACGGATTACATCGCGTACATTAATAATTATTTGAGTTGAGCCTCCCTGACGTTATCTGGTAGCTTTGCAGATACAGTACGATTAAAAGCAGTTAACACTTCGGCCAACCTCGGTAATTGTCGTGAATCCCTCATCTCTCACATAGAGTTATCAATTTACAGATATGACCGATTTACAAAATTCTTTTCGTATTTGATAGGGTATAACTTCCGAAATGGTTCCATGTAAATTTTATCAAAATCGGTCAAGCAGTTTATGAAATATCAACAAAAATCGGTTGAAATCGGTTTATAATTTATTTGGTGATTATTATTAATTATTAATCCGACGTAATATCGTAGGTACTACTTACATCAAACAGTAAAATATTGACTTATATATGTTTTTTATATATTGTATCCCTACAAGAATGTTAAAATTCATGTCGCTTCTGCATAATAAATTTCTTAGGTCTACCGGTTAGTAATGTCATCTTGGCAGGTGCTATACATTGCGTTTATGATACTTCAAATTGAATGCTACCTAAAAGAAATCGCGGTAATGTTTTTCGTGTCATTTCCGTCTCCGGATTTAGGCGATGATACCCGAGAAAAGCCGAAGTGTTAACTGATTTTAATCATACTGTACCACAAATTATGTAACAATGACAGAGATAAAATTGTGTTTTTCTCAGTCAACCTTTGCCAACGCTGTAAAGCTACATTTAAATGTCGGAGAAACCGAAGAAAATATTTTATTTCTAATGTTATTAGTACCAGTACCCATTAAATTTTTTATTTGGTTCACCTTATCGAAAGTCCAAGGTTACCCTAGTCACTCCAATTAGATGCATAACTATAGGATGTTTTTCACCCGACTATGGTAAAACCACATTTTTAATAGCAAGGATCCCTAAAACACTAATTGAAACTAGAAACATAATGTTGAACCCACCTTTCTTGATTTTTTGTCGTTGGCCTTGTCTCGGCGACCTCTGCGCGACTTTAGTTTCGTAACTTGAAGTATCTCCAAAATATGCTTAGGAATTTAGTCGCATATAACTTACCTACAGGCTAATTAATCCGGAGAAAATAGGGAGAAAACGAAAACGAAACGAGGGAGATAGGGAGATCTGGTCTTAGGAACCATGGAGTCGATTTTAGATTTAATAAAAACTACATTAATTTTAAGAGGCCTTATTCTATTTAAAATTTATTTTTTTCATATTATGACAAAATATATTCATAATTTCAACGAAGCGGTGGTAGCCTAGTGGTTAGGGCATGCGACTTTCAATCCGGAGGTCGCGGGTTCGAACCCGGCCCGTACCAATGAGTTTTTCGGAACTTATGTACGGAATGTCATTTGATATTTACCACTCGCTTTTCGGTGACGGAAAACATCGTGAGGAAACCACCTAAGCCCAATAAGGTCTAGTTTCCCCTCTGGGTTGGAAGGTCAGATGGCAGTCGCTTGCGTAAAAACTAGTGCCTACGCCACATCTTGGGATTTAGGTAGCCGACCCCGATTGAGAATTCATTCTCAAAAAATGGGACAAAGGCTAGGAGGATGATGAGGATGATGATATTCATAATTTCAACCAACTTTTTGAAGTGAATAATACTTTTCCCTGAGTTCTAGGTAGTAACATACGTTTTTCATACTTTCATTGCTACTAATTTTCCGCGTGAATTTTGTCAATTTCGAGTAAGTAGTCTTTGAAACAAAAATTATCAATGAAAAATTAAAACTGTAGGGTTCAAATATATACCAATAAATACCAATAGCTCTGTTCTAGGTAGTAACATCAAATTATATGTTAAGAACCATGTTTGATCATAGAGAAAAATGTCTAATACAATTAGCATTTTATAAGGAATAAGGCCTCTTAACAACTTAGGAATTTCGTCGCATATCGCAGGGTGATCAATCTAAATGGGTCAATAGGGAGAAAACGAAAACATAAGAGATAGAGAAATCTGTTCTTAGGGACATTGGCGTCGATTTTAGATTTAATAGAAACTATTTTTTAGGTCCATATGTCATACATTTGTACCAACTTCGTTTTATGTTAAATAATGTAAGTAGTATAACTTAGTTTCGCTTTATCGTCAGTTTATGTGGTGTATCTATATACTCATATACTTAATAAATATAATAGAGATCGCTCTTTAGCGATAAGACCGCCTGTTGTTTACCTCTATTGAATGTTACGTGTAATCTGAATTTGTTTGTATTTATTTCCTGTGGAGTTGTGCAATAAATAATAATAGTTTCGGGCGGAACAACTCGAGATAACTGTAAAGGAATTTCATACAAAATTGAAGGCCTAGGCCGGGAAGCATTTTTAACATGCTGTGTGTGTTATTGTAAACAGCTGAATACAATTTCTTTTTTGTGTTTTTTTTATTTATTTCATTTTATATGTTTGAGAGGAGCACTGCATAATGTACAATATGTATATGCCTTAGCCGTCTATACTTACTCACCTGGAAAGCGCTTCGTTCCTGGCGTCTGCAGGAATGTACTATTACGATGCCGATAAAGACGTATGAGAAAGCAATAAAAAAAAAGTCAAACGTGATAATAAATACAACACGTGCAATTACCGTCTCTACGAGTAGGTCCGATTTCAAGACAGTACAAACAATGTTTTTATAGGTACTTAAATTTTTAATTCACATCAGACATAGGTACGGTTGGCATTAAAAGTATCAAACATCTATTTTACCTTTGGCTTTGTATCCTACCTATATCCGAAAAAAATATTCTGATCTGTAACGTTTCGCCTTATCATTTGTCCGAAAGTAATTCTTTCCTGAAACCCGAAATATTTTCAGGATTTTATAAACATCCTTTCAAAGAACCCGTTTGGTTAGGTTAGGTTTGTTTTATAATTGTTCTTAAATATTAACAGTTTTGGAAAAAATGGCTTTCGAACAAATTTAAAATTAGCGAAACCTAACAGATGGGAGACAAAAATTATTTTTTCAGATAACCCACTAGCTTGTGTCGAATGCATACTAAAATCATCAGCTACTTTTGAAGCTGACTGTACATCTTACAACTAAAAACAATTCCAACGGGACACACCATAGTCACACTTACTATTTATTTATCGTACGGCATATTACAAAACACTGGATCAGTGAAAAAAAAAACAATCAAATTATATAGAAGAGAGAAAACCTATAATTAGAATTTTGCCCGTTTCAGGTAGACAGCTGCCGCGTTGGAGATGTTCTCGAAGTCACACACACAGTCACACTTACTATAAAATACTTTTGGGTCGTATTCAGCACTTCATTGTAGGTTAGGATAAATTGCTAGTATAAGCCCAACAGGGTGTTTTTCATCCCACGCCATATTGCGGATTTTAGTGGTACTAATTAATTTTACTGGCAAACACGTTTTTGGTAGGTAACTGACGTTGAGAGTTAGGGAATGTCACTGGCCAAAAATTCCGCATATTTCAAGTAATTTTTACATAATAAAGCCAAAACTAACCACAGAAAAGAAAGTCAAGTTCCAATAGGATTTAGTATTTATTTCGCAAGAAGAACGAACGATTTAGCAGCATGATTCCGGTAAACAATGTTTTGAATTTGGTTAATCCTAAATCCTTGAAAAATCACTAGTGACGTTTAATAATGCAAATATAATATGACGTATGCATATTGTTGCTATATGAAATCTGTTTGTAGCGCCACTACCCCTAGGCAGGACCGTCACTTGTTGGCTATACTATTTTATGGAGATACACAATTAATAATTATCACAATATGCTTTTAGTAGAAATTTTCCAAGATTGGTCATGAGATTCTTACTCCTGAAGAGAAAATCGCTCATTTTACAAAAAATATAACAAAAATAACGCAAACAGATAATAATAATATCTTCTTTTGTCATATGTCTTTTCTAATTTTGTACTGTACCCGTATTAGAATAGATACTTAGATATAGGCTGTATAGGCCTGTGGACTTCATCAAAATTCTTAAATAGAGGTTGGGTTATTAAACTTGCATTTGAGACATTAAATCGAACCAGTTTCTTACAGGTTTTCTGTGAGTATATATAATATATAAACTATTTTAATTTAGGTGTATAAATTACAACGAAAATTTATTTGAAGGGCCCCTTCACTATAACTTTATCTCACAATCATCAATTTATCACATATTCCTTTGAATTTAACAAAGGATTGGTCAGCTAAATACTTAGCTATACTTACTTTTAGCTAAGCTTATAATAATATATTTGGTCCACAAACAATTAGGGCTTACTCATCCGTAATTATAATTATCATCGCGGTGATTTAATCGATTTCAGAGCGACAATCGAGTCAGATTAAAAAGTAATTAAGCGGTGCACCGCTTAGTTACTTTTTGATTAGACTAGCCATTTGACCTACTAAGCCAACATCTGGAGACAAAGTTACGGTAGAACTAATAGTATCATTACTAAATCCGGCCATCACTGTACTTTCTTCATTATTGTTATATATTTGCAAGTATTTCAAAATTTTAGGAAACAAATCAGTACCTATGTAGTTACTCATCACCATGTTCAAATGATTCCAAAGCGGTTTCTCCATCACCACAAATTCTTTCACATTAGGTAGTTGATCCACTAACCACACCATATCCTCATAATCCACTATGCCGTCATTCTTCCCAGCTAGAAAATAGGTAGGCATTTTGACAGTAGACAGATTAAACTCTGGCGGTTCTCCACCATACAACTCCATATTTTTCTCTGGACCATAATCAAATTTGCAGTACCTATCAACCGTTAAACTTTGGCCGTACCGAGCAAGATTTTTAACGGAAGTCCCAGACGGAAAGTGAAGCATCGCCAGCTTCAGCCCTTCTTCCGTGATTGAGCCAGGATGAGGAGCGTCCAGCGTAGCCATAATAGAGTAGCAGAGCCCAGGCTTGTACAGGCACATTACTCTTATAGGATCTAACATTCCTTTCCACATCATTTCCCAAATGCCTAATGCCTCGTACGTGCTTTGGTAATCCATCATTAACTTTGAGATTGTCCTAAAAAGGGATGATTTTGCATGCGTATGCTTGGAAGCAGGAGCTAGTCCGATTAGAACCTTCACTTTATCACTATATTCAGGTCTTTCGGAACACATCACGAGGAAACTTCCACTGCCTTGTGATACACCTATGTAGTTCAGCTGAGGTTCTCCAGTGTTGTTGAGCACGTAATCGATGGTGGCTGGTACATCATATTTTCCTATTTCGTCAACGGAGAAGTCCCAGAAAGCCTTGTCAGTGTCAGGGTCGAGAGTAGTGTGTGCCCTGCCATAGTTAGTTCCTCGCGCATTGCCCAACCATATATCATAGCAGGCATCCGCTATCAAATACGGCAGTCCATTCTCCAAACCGGCGTCGAGAAAGCAATCCGCACTAGCCAACAAGCCATTGACAAGCAAGACTGGTGTTTTCATCTTCTCTTTTTCACATTGAGGGCTTTGCGTTATCCTGAACAGCGTAAGTAGATATCCATCTTCCGTCTGGACCGTATGTTCTTCGCTGATATAGCCATGTTTGGCCACTATCTCTGTAAAGTTGGAGTTATCACGACTGGTGGTGAGCCGGAATATTGTCCGGATGCTTGAGAATGTGGTAAACAGGCTGAAGCTGAGTATGAACACAAGCGACCAGCTCAATGCCATGGCGACTACACACTAAGCGATACGAGTAGATACATTTCCGATATGTATGTGAATGGGCGTTTACGCTGTTAGTTAGAAGGCTTAACGAACTCTGACGTACATATAAGATGCGTTAAAATTTGACAGGGCATATAAGGTAAAATACAGAAATAAACTTAAGACGTTTCCAATAAATTAATAATAAGTTACTTACTTAAGACGTTCCACATATATTAAAGGGATTCGGAGGGAATTATTGAACATTAAGATATTTTATTGTAGTTACTAACATCGTGAACTAAGTAGATCTTTACTACGTGGATGTCATACAAAATTTTATCCAAAAAACGAAAAATAAATTACATGAAACCTATGATAATTCAGCTCATTTAAATTAATAAGATTAATTAAATTTTACTTGTGTGTTAGAAGTGTTAGAACGAGAAATTATAAGTATATCTTATTTCTCAGTTCTAAACTTATTTACCATCGGCACTTTAAAGCTATATTGCTCGTCCATTAATAACCGCTGACGTCACTAAACGAGTTATCTTTGTATTCGACAAGTTTTACGCAAAAAAACTGCCGACGGTCCCACGTACATAGTACATAAAAACTGGTTTGTACACAAACCAAGACAAGCATAGAGTAGGTGGTAGTTGAAAAAAAAACCCATTGCAATGTGTGGTAGTTTATTTATATCAAATTTTGCAAAGTGAAAATAATCCTGCAACCATCTTTGGATGTCCACCTATCCCTGTATCAAAATTGTATATAGGCATGATGATTTTTTTTCTTAAGAAAATGTCTACATGGGACTAAGTACACTTAGACTGCTCAAAAGTCAGAAATGACCGTCAAAGTTCAACATTCCTACGGAGCGCTAAAATCGCTCCATGCAAAAGGGTATCTACATGAAACGTCATTTGTGGGTCTGGTACTTGTATGAAGACAATAAGCAATTTGCCATTTTCATCATGAAAAGGTGCGTTTAAGTTCACGGTTGTCATACAATATAGGTACTTACTCTCCCACACTCTCCTGTTAACACGTGTAGCTTGACTGTAATGTGTTAATTTTATGGAACAAATAAATAAATAAAAATAAATAAACAATTATTGTTTTGTAAAATGATGAGGATTCTGAGAACAATTTCAAAATTTATTTTGTAGTCACATATTTCAAAAATAATTTCATCCATATCACTAGAATATGTTGTACCTATAATTCAACATGAGTCTACACCCCTATTATTTAGAAGGTTTCTGGTAAATATAACCGCCCAAAATCGTAGTTTTAATTAGTGATCCAGAGGACATCATCATAGCAACGAGCAACAGAGAATTGATAGACCAATTTAACAGGTTGGTGCACTCAAAAGTCCAATTCGAACCATCATGGCGTTTGATACCTACTAATTGGCTTAATCGCGCATCTTTGACCATCGGAGTTATATCTATGTATCAGCCACAGACGTCCACACATAGGCCTCCCCCATAGCTCGCCATCCTGTGCAGACCGCATCGATCGACTCCCCGCGACCCTAACGAGGTCATCTGTCCACCTAGTCGGGGGCCGTCCCACGCTGCGCTTTGGTTGTCGCTACTCCAGGACTTTGCTGTCCCAACGGCCATCCGTTCATCGGGCTATATGGCCCGCCCATTGCCACTTGACGGTTGACCGTGTAATTCTGTGAGCCATATCGGTTAGGTACTTTGGTTCTTCTGCAAATATCCTCGTTTCTGATTCTATCACGCAGAGAAACTCCGAGCCCTTTCCATTGCACGTTGCGTGACTCTAAGCCACCTTATAAGTCCTTATATTATAAGTGAACGACCACGTCTCAGTTCCGTACTGTTCGAAGACTTTCGAACCGGACTTTAAAATTAGAGATGCAACGGATAGTGTTGTTTGGCCGGATACCGGATCAGTGTTGTCACATCTACTAACTTTTCAGTAGATCTACCTATTTTACCTCCGTTCTACCTATCTATCACCCTCAGCATCAAATATACCTATTTTTTTCATTATTTTAACAATTTTCAACGAGTAGAACGAAAAGGGAGTACCCTTACTATTGAATGTAGGCTGCTCTGTTGTCCACAGCGCCAAAGCCTATCTTGTAATTTCATCGCTTAAAACGGAACTTGACAGTTGACAATGGCAGCCGACAGTATATTTCGCGGTATTTTCTTTGCCAAATGACAGCTGATTGTGTATTTGGCGGTAATATTTTTGGCGAAACAAAAAAAATGCCGCGATTTTTAACACTTCAACACTGTTTACACATTGTTAATCATTAAAAACGTACTGACCCAGTGGTGGTAGATCTACCTATTTTGCATTTCGAATTCTACTAATTTCTGCATCCTCTTCTACCGTTTTGTCAAAATTGTATGTCACTACACTGTACCGGATACCGGATATTCGGCCATACCACCGGCCGAATATTCGGTATCCGGCCGCCGAATATTCGGCCGGCGGAACTATACCTACCTACATTTTGAGTTTTGCAGGTGCGCGTCGTGCAAGTTTCGACCGGTTTCGTAGTAAAATGTTCGCACGGACACATTTCTAGGTTCTAAACGACCCTCGTTTCACCGTGTCATTACAGAGTAACTTCGTTTAATAGTACACGTGCAGATAACAGTAGTAGTGCATTAGATTAAATTTTTTACCCCAAAATTAAGCAAGTTTACTATTAGACCGGGAGATAGTGACAGAATTTTCTTGGTCATTTGTAACAGTATGGCGGTTCTTCAGGGGTCTAAGTACGCAATGACAAAAAGAAAAATGATGGTCATAGCGCTGGTACCGGCGGCCCAATCGCGTGGGCGTTAGTCGAACTCGTCGGATAAATAACGAGTGTCAAACGATTTGTACCACAAAAAAATTAGTATTTTCCGATAGCCCATAAAAAACATGTAGGCGGTAGTGTCATGCCATACTTCTCCGGTGTGACTTACAGCCCGCCATACCGACGCGAATGCGTTAATTAAAAATAAAAAAATTCAACCATTTGTACCAGGCTAATTTTTGCACAGTTAATTATCGTCGTGCAGCCATTTACGAAAATCACCATGCCATACTTTTCCGATGGTTCTAAATGGCCGCCATACCACCGAAAATCAGCAAATTTTTTTTTTTCGCCAAACGATTTGTACCACCCTAAAAAATTTTTTCAACAGCTCCTGAATGATGATAAATAGAAGTGTGATAATGCCATACCTGTGGGAGGTGGCGAATGTGTATAATATATTTTTTTTAATTGTAAGATTTTATTCGTATTTTGAACGATTTGTAACAGTATGGCACTAATTTTTCCTGTAAGTTTGAGGTTCAACGAATATAAATACAAAATTTCAAAGATCTAGGTGGCGGCAATCTTGACTTATAATCAGATGTTTATATTGTATAATATTGAACGGCTACCACTACCGCTCGAACGATTTCTCGAGAGATCTCGGCTCATCGTTTTGTGAGACACAATGTCTGGCAACGCAGGTATACGGCAGCTACTTGTCAGACGACCCACAACTACATAGCAATAATTGGAGTTCTATGTATTAGAATAAGTCGACCGTTATAGTGTGCCCATGTTGCATGCAAGATGAAGAGGAAAAAGATGAAGAAGAGAAAGATGAAGGCGGCGAAGGTAAATATTTAAGAAATTAATTTTATGTTAACGATTTGCGATTGTGTAGGTATTGCGCTTGTGTGAAAAAATTAAATGATTTGTAGATACTGATGCAGTAAGCAGCGATGAGGACGACGAAAACGAGTTGGAGCATGCCGGGGATTTCGGCTTAGATGACCTCGAAAGTCTGTAAATCTTTCGGAATAAACTGCATTAATATTGATATTGCATATAAATTTTTTTCACATGTACGGTGTAATTTTCCCAAACCATACTTTATTTTCAAGTTTCGAAAATTTGAAATGCCATACTGTAACAATTTGGTCCAATTTTTTTATTAATTTATATCTTGCTCGAGTGTGACAATCTTCCGCCCCATGGTTACAGTGTGGGATAATTATTTTTAGGTAGAATTTCATCCAAACGAACCGAATACAATGATGCCATACTGTAACAAATGATTTTATGTCTTGCACCTTGAAAACCCGTTGTAAAATCAAGTTTTTCAAGTATGTTGCCCCTTTTTCCCTCTATTAGAAGTATGGCAAAAATAATAATGGTCCCATTGCATCATATAATTTCCAAAAATCCAAATGCCATACTGGTACAAATCGTCAAATTTCTTTTTTGATTTTTACGTCTTGGCTCAAGTCTCACAGTCGTCCGCCCCATGGTTACAATCCGGAATATTTTTTTGTAGGTAGAATTGTATCCAAACAAACAGAATATAATGATCCCATGCTGTAAAAAATATTTTACGTATTGTACAGTCGTATTTTTGAAACGTGTCGAATAAATAAGTTTTTCAAGTATGGCAGCACTTTTTCCCCCTACTAGAAGTATGGCAAATATAATAACGGTCACATTTTACCAAATACTTTCCAAAAATCCAAATGCAATACTGTTACAAATCGTTTGGCGAAAAAAAAAATTTGCTGATTTTCGGCGGTATGGCGGCCATTTAGAACCGTCGGAAAAGTATGGCATGGTGATTTTCGTAAATGTCTGCACGACGATAATTAACTGTGCAAAAATTAGCCTGGTACAAATGGTTGAATTTTTTTATTTTTAATCAACGCATTCGCGTCGGTATGGCGGGCTGTAAGTCACACCGGAGAAGTATGGCATGACATTATCGCCTACATGTTTTTTATGGGCTATCGGAAAATACTAAATTTTTTGTGGTACAAATCGTTTGACACTCGTTATTTATCCGACGAGTTCGACTAACGCCCACGCGATTGGGCCGCCGGTACCAGCGCTATGACCATCATTTTTCTTTTTGTCATTGCGTACTAAGACCCCTGAAGAACCGCCATACTGTTACAAATGACCAAGAAAATTCTGTCACTATCTTCCGGTCTATATCTGGTATCCGGCCGGATAGGACGTTGCTAATGTAATGTTGCTATCCGGTATCCGGCCGGATATTAAAATAAGGGCTGGATAGGCCGGATACGGGATAGTAACCGAATATTAGGTGCATCTCTCTTTAATATTATACATTAATATTAAGCGCCAAGAATTCACTGTGATTTATCGCAGTCCAGACTTTGACCTGACCTTTTGTGTCAATAAGCGAATGTGATGATAACAATTCCTATTTAGAATTTGAGAAACAATTCCTATTTAGAATTTAAGACATGGCTGGTTGGTAAATGTTACTATAGTGTTAATGATTATTTGGATGATGTTATTTGACCTATTAATGTCATCCTCCTAGCCTTTGTCCCATTTTTAGGGTTCCGTACCTCAAAAGGAAAAAACGGAACCCTTATAGGATCACTTTGTTGTCCGTCTGTCCGTCCGTCCGTCCGTCTGTCAAGACCCTTTTTCTCAGGAACGCGTACAGGTATGAAGCTGAAATTTATATCTATTACTCAGGTCTACTGTCCCTTGAAGCTGTGAAAAAATCAAACTTCTAAGCCAACGCAATCAAAAGATACAGCCGTTTATGCCGCAAATGTTCGACACTTGCAAGGGAATCAAAACCTACAGGGTGCTTCCCGTGAACTCAGAATCTTGAAATTTGGTACGAAGCAACGTCTTATAGCATAGATAAAGGAAAAATTACGAAAACCATAAATTTTTATTTAGTTACATCACATAATATATTTTTTTTTAATAATTTTAAACTTACTACCCATTTCCTCATAAACGCGTAGAGGTATTAAATTGATTTGGTTTGTACGGAACCCTCGGTGCGCGAGTCCGACTCGCACTTGGCCGGTTTTTTGAGAATGAATTCTCAATCGGGGTCGGCTAGTTTTTACGCAAGCGACTGCCATCTGACCTTCCAACCCAGAGGGGAAACTAGGCCTTATTTGGGCTTAGGTGGTTTCCTCACGATGTTTTCCTTCACCGAAAAGCGAGTGGTACATATCAAATGACATTCCGTACATAGGTAAGTTCCAAAAAACTCATTGGTACGGGCCGGGTTCAAACCCGCGACCTCCGGATTGAAAGTCGCATGCCCTAACCACTAGGCTACTATTATGTATTTAATTAAAATTATGATATTATTTTGCATTGCACATTCTTGTACTGACATTTAAATTAATTAATTTCGTTGTTTGTATATTATTATTCTAAAATGTATGTACGCCTGAAAAGGTAGGGTTTCGTGATACGATGTATTAAGCAATGATGACTGCAAATGTTCCCCGATTTCCCACATGCATTAAATAAATCATTTCATTTCAACAAAATTGCCATAAACGTACAATCAAGGCTTCATTTGGACAACGCGGTTGGCGCATTGTGCACATGCCTAATGAGCCGGCGGCCCTGGGCTGGGTTCGAATCCCGGGCCGAATATTTGTGTGATGAACTCGAATATTTGTTCCTGGATCATGGATGTTACCTAGATATGTATTTATATATTAGTAGCGACCCGCCCCGGCTTCGCACGGGTGCAATGTATGTATCTGTGTGTGCAATTTATCTATTAAAAAAACAGTATCAAAATCTGTTGCGTAGTTTTAAAGATCTAAGCATACATAGCGACAGACAAACAACCAGCAGGAAGCAACTTTGTTTTATACAGTGATTATAATTATGTATATCGTCGTCTATTTTTTTCGTCAATTTAGTGTATTTTTTTATGTATTTAAAATATAATTATATATGTATTATACATAATATTTTCTTCGGTTTCCGCGACTGTCCCACATTTAAATAAAACAATTGAAACGGATTATATCGCGTATATTAATTATTTGAGCCTCCCTGACGTTTCGGCACCTTTACAAATACCGTTGTCAAAGGTTGACCGAGAAAAACACAATTTTTCTCTGTCACAGTTACATTTGTGCAAACTACCCTACCCATTTCATAAATATTAATTAAAATAAAAGTGTTCAATGTTCATACATGCCAGATGGGCCTAAGTTTAAATTGTTTTATTTAAATAAATGTATACATGTTTAATTTTAGAAAAATCTTTATTTATGTATTTACTTCCCTATTTTATGGATACTTAAGCATCATTACATAAAATAATTGCAAATTACTTAAACAACTTCCTTGTTTACAAACTACGGAGCGTAGCCTTGAACCAAGAATGGTTCAAATAAGTTTAGCAGCCGTTTTAACATTACGTAATTAGGAAACCAGCAATATGATTTTAACACCTTTTTTTATCCATCAAACCATAGAAACTACAGTAGTTACACCTATCTAACAATATAACTTGTGTCAGCTTTTTTTTATTCACAAACTGACCAGCGATTGACCTCAGTATCACCTGATGGTGAGTTCGCGCCGGTTCAGTAATAGCCTACTCTTACCTTAAAATGACCCAAATAATAATTTTCTGGAAATATAAACATTGGGAGCGAGTTCCATTCCTTAGCGGTTCGCATTAGAAATGATGAAGCAAATCGCTCCGTGCGAATAAGTGTTTAACTGACATCATAAGGGTGAAATCGGTCTCCTCGCCTGGTTGTCCGATATTGAAACGGGGATGGCGGAATTCAGTCGTGCAATACTAAGCTTGATCTTCGAAATACGGTTCCGTTGGCACTCTTTTAGTACAGAACCCTCAACTCCTCTTGAAATATGCCCGGGTAAGTTGTCAGTCCGAAGATACATCATAATCATGGTGTTGTAATTGACCAAATTCTGTCATGAGATAAATATAGGGCGGCTAATCTGGTCCTGTCACGGGTAAACAGTCGTGACGTCATCACCGCCCGAATATAGCTCCTGAGTCAGCGCGCGCGCAGGGCTCAGCCCTTAAGACACAGGTGTTGTTTTCCAAATGACTTTAAAACAAGAAAAAAAATTCATCATGTCGTCGTAACTATTTTACCCAACTACGGCAAAGAAAAAACAAAGGGGTTTCGTCTTATGTGGTTACGTTCCAAACTCTGAATTAGAGCAATTATTTTACTAGCGAAACTATTATACCTAGTTCAGAGAAATATTTGTTTATAATGGAACCGATGCGTTATCCACAGGAATACTTTACTGACTTACTGGACTATTTTCTGCTGCGGAGTGTGGCGCTTGTTCAGCGATTCGAGTTTGGGTAAAAACCGAGTGGTTCTTATCTGCATTCGCGAATCGCATTTTGACAGCTCACGCATTGTACAAATATTATTTACTTATGAGCAAGAACGAGAGAGATATGTATATTTTGTTATTGTAATATTTATTTCTGGATGGATTTTGTCAAGAGGAAGACCAAAAATTCCAATATTTAAAATTCTTTATTGCATGTCACATTACAAATGTAGTTGGAATTAAAAATAAATAGGCCTACATGAGACGCCCTGCAAAGGGCACAGCAATGTCAGAGGGCTAGAAGTAGTTAATTTAATTACAATTATTTTATTCTATTCTTTAAATATCACACTAAATTCATAAATTATTACCTACTACGCATTAATTTCAATTCTGATTACTCATGTTATTTACTTATTACTAAGCATAATATATATGTATACATTCATACTCACATACTAACTCTCTCTCTCTATCTCTTCCCGACTATGTATCCCACATGGTGGTGGGGTCAGCCTTCCTTATCTTCCTCCTCCACTTCGCCCTACTCACATACTAACATGGTTAAAATATTCATTTAAATTATAAAAACAAGCCTTAACTAAATACAATTTCAATTGTTTTTGGAACAATCTAGGGTCCTCTAGATCTTTTATAGAGTTTGGAAGGTGATTATAAATTTTGGTAGTCATATAATGTTAAGCGTAATAAGTTTTAATTTTGAGAAGGGCATTTGAAGTTGATTTAAGTTTCGTTCATTTCTTTTGATTTGTTTTGTTGCTTTACGGGAATATAAATCAAAGTGTTTCCTTGCGAATTTGCACGATTCAAATATATACATAGAAGCAACAGTTAGAATTTGGTGTTTGATGTAATAGGGTTTGCATGACTCCATTTGGTCTATATTTACCAAGATTCTGACACACGGGCATATATGGAGCAAATAAAAGTAAAGATAAATGCTTCATCATAATGAAGAAGTAAAAGATTAAGCGAAGTGTAGATGAGCTGGAAATAACTCAACCGATATGGGATTTTGTCTTCGTTTTGAAGTTTATGCATTTCTTCCCGATAGTAGGGTCAACAGCAGAAGTTGCTGCGCACTCCAGGTGTTGAAAATGATGTGCACTCGGACTCTATTGTCAAGAAAAGAGTTGTGCAGATCATTGTTGGTCTGTTCTGTTATTCTGTTTAGCTACTTTTGCTACTGACCGAACAAGCAAACGTGTTGTGGTTAGGTAAACATGATCTCAAAATGTTAACCCGTATCTTCACACAAAAAAAAAGATTTATTAACAGTAGCCCAAATGTTAGCTGCTATAGTTACATATCGGTGGACTGACAAACTGAGTAACTAAAATATTTTGTGTAAAATTTGCATAATTTTGGTTACCACTATGGCTTAGTTTGTTAGTTTGGCTATTTCTCAAATATTTAAACTAGTTGAGCTATTTTTTTCAGTGTTTTAGGAATCGGCCGTCCAGACAAAAATCCCGAAACCAAATGTGCCGTGTTCCCAACCCGTTGCTTTATATACACGTCGTGATCTATTATTATACATATATACTTTTAGCTCTTTTGCATCTCCTACACTCCTACTGTCTCATCAATAGTGTTCAAACTTATTTGACCCAGTCGCATTGTCGCGCGTCACTTGGATTCAAAATGTCTAACCTCCATACTAAAATGGCGGCGGTTAAGTCGTTTTAGTATAGAATAAAGTCGTATGTCAGATTCAGGAAGCTATCTGAGCCAACTCGGGCATGCTGTGAATCAGTACCGATCTATTCTGGTTATGTGACTGTTTGAAAAAGGTCATAAGTTGTAAGGTAGCTGGGGTCGGATACGACGTATAGAGCGTTGCTGGGTATTCGGGCCGTGTTTTGGAGCTAAGGAATAGATTTGCCACGAGATCTGTCAGTGGGCGTTTGAACTGCCGATATTGTTTTAGATTTTCAACGGATTTCAACAGGCTGACTTTAATGTATCAATGTTAATGCTTATTTTTAGAGCACATCGCTAAAGTAAACAACTCTTCAGGAAGTGAGTAAATAGCATTTTGGTAATCAACGTTTCAGATCAGGTGAAATTTAGGTCAAATGCTTACTTAATTAACCTACATAAAAATTGAGACGTTATTTCAAGTGTTATTAGAAACCTAGAATTTATTCCAAATAAATCTAGTTCATGATCATTGATCATGACGATAACATAACACGTCTATTGATGAATATAAGCAAACAAGTTTAAAAACACTGCTTATCACTACATTTCTGGATGTAATCGCATTATTAAAAAAAAAGTAGTGGGCACAAATCACTACATAGTATAAAACAAAGTCGCTTTCTGCTGTCTGTCTGTCTGTCCTTATGTTTGCTTATGTATTTAAAACTACGCTACGGATTTAAATGCGCAATTTTTTAATAGATAGAGTAATTTAAGAGAAAGGTTTATGTATGTATGTATGTATGTATGTAAACACTTTATTTTATTGTACATAAAAACAAGAAAAATACATTACAAAAGAATAAGCATGTACAAAGCCGAACTTATCCCTTTAAGGGATCTCTTCCAGTTAACCTTTGAGCAAATGAGTGCTAAACACAAATGTAAATGGTAGACAAACCAAGCAACATGTACAATACAAAGGAGTAACTATACAATAATACACATGAAAATGCAAAAAACTAACAGAGAGAGGGAGAGAGATAGGCAACCGTCAATATAATACATATTATATAAAATCTATATAAATATATATACATAATATTCAACATAAATATAATTATAATTATAACAAAAACAGCAACCTAATCATTCGTTCGACAGCCACAATTCCTTTAACTTCCCCTTGAGCGATGCTACAGACTGCGTCTGCCTTAGGGCGGGAGACAATTTATTCCATAATTTCACGGCGCGCACAGCAAAAGACATATCGTAAACTTGAGATCTATGTGGTGGGATGGATAGTCAGATTTGCACTTGACCGCAGGCGATGGCCACTACCATCCGCCATGTAAGAGAACTTCTCTGCAAGGTAAGGAGGAGAAGAAGGAATGAAAAGGACATTACAAAAGACAAAGAACGTGCAAGTCTCTACGCTGACGGATCGGAAGCCATTTAAGTTGAGCGCGGTATTGAGACACATGATCGAACTTGCGGAAACCAAATATGTACCTAATACAGACGTTTTGTAGGTGCTCTAGCTTGTCAAGCAGCTCCTCCCGGATATCCAGGAAAGCAACGTCACCTGTTTATATGTGTAATACATGCATAAGTTTTTAGCGTTTGTAGTTTCATACACTGAGCAGCCCATACACACCTCGTGACAGGATCAAGTAAAAGGAAATCAGACATTACAGTTGGTCATCATCAGGGGTCGGACTTTCGTTCGCACGGTAGGACTAATGGAGAGCTATGGAGCCGATATTCTCATTAAAATACTATTCATACTCATACGCATACTCATATGTGTATTTCATTCGCAATTTTAATTTTATAGTCAAGGACAAATTCAGAAGAATATACAAAGACCTGATTTGTGTAGGCATTGTTTTTTTCCCCATCATAAAATACGTAAATATTTGAAACTTTATCCATGTTTTCTGGAGTAAATTGGGTTCTATATTGATCGAATATCCATTTATGACTAGAAAGTTCATGATATTGAAAATAAATTGAGTTAAATTAGGAGTTTGAAATATTGTAAAAAAAATATTTTATTCATAATTTTAGTAATTTAATGCTTGGGAATGTTAACCATAATAACCACAAAGGCAGTTTGGAATGAAATAGATGAATGAGTGTGAGTATGAATTGTATTTTAATGTTAATAACGACTCCATAGTTCTCCATTAGTACTACCGTGCGAAAGGAAGTCCGACCCCTGGTCATCATCCTCAGCCACGGGGAAACTACGAAAAGGTATTTTTTATACAAGTTTCAGATGTTAAAATTAAACAATTTAAACGCATAATGTGTCAGATTAGTCTTTCTGACGTTTCGGCAACTATTACAGTTACCGTTGTCAAAGGACGATAACAATCCGTTAAAATTGTTTTATTTAAATGTGTGACAGTGGAAACCGAAGAAAATATTAAGGTTTGAATGATTAAAACAGCATACGAAATCGAAAGGAATGTCCATTCTGTTTCGGACGGCGTTAACCCTGCCCTAGTCATTAACCCTAGCAATTATACTATATTATAAACCCAATATATAACCATTAACATGATTAGCCAAATGATTATTACGTCTTTTACAGATGAAACTACATATTAATTAGAAATATATCGTTTCAAATGCGACTTTGTACCGAGGGTGTTCGATACAATTTTGGGCTATTCGAATTTACGTTGATACCTTTGGGTTGTGCTGCACTCCGTCAACGCACTGTACGAAGTGATGACTCGTCATCGATCTCAAGCGCCAATGTTCGATGGTTTCATTTGAAGATGTATTCACATGGATGATAGGAAATAAAGAATTATGTATAAATAAAACAAGGGATATCCATGAAAATGTGAATTTTATTTCAACACTCATTGGATGTTAAGAGTACGAAGCATCCTCGGTCTCTTTCGCCAGGTTACGCATTTCAATTTTTCTGTGTATCAATGGTTAAATATAATAAAAATGTGGTATGTAACTGTGTACCCATATTAAAAATAATGAGACATTTTTATAACAGCGCCCTCTCACTTGCTCGTTCACTGCTGTAAAGTAGTGCGGGATAATGTGAATATAAACGTATTCACATAGACGTGGTTAAGGTGTAAAGCCTTTCAAATGACTACATGGTCCTGTTTAAAATCCTGAATATTCTACCAGTGCATGAAAAAGTTAAGTATCTAGTAGCAACTGAACAATTTAAAAATCCTGAATTTAAAACTCCCAGAACATACAGCCGCGAGCTGAGGGCCTCGACGCGACGGCAGTACGTGGAGCCCGAAGCCAATAACTACTACGGACGGCGGACACGCAGTTATTTGGTGCCTCGAATATTTAATAAGTTGATTAATATAGAGAATGAATGTAGCAGTCAAAATGTTTTTAAAGTTAAGCTAAAAAAGTTTCTACTAGATCAGTTAATAATAATAAATACCCCATAACTATATAGTTATTTTAAAATCTGTATATAGTTTGACCGTTGTAATATTACTAAGGTCAAACTATAGAGAGAAAACTCTAATTATTATATACTTAGTTAGGTACATTTGTAGACAAACGTAGTTATAAAAGTGAGCGCAGCATTCGCCAATAAACGTATGTCTGGCGAAAGTAAGATAAATGTACCAAATGTAAGCATTGCATGAGATAAATAAATTAAAAAATTAAAAAAAAAAATAATAATAAACAATGCAAAGATTGACACACAAAGCATCAGAAAAAAAACGAAAGGTTATCTGGCGTATTAAGACGGTGAAGAGGTCAACACGCTGAACCGGTAATTCAAAGGTACCGGGTTCGATGCCCGGTCTCATCCGCCAGGTTACGAATTTCAATTATTTCGTATTGTTCTTTGTATCAATGGCTTTATTGTTAAGGTTTCCATCGTGCACATAGCTTAAAGATAACAGCGTAGCCGCCAACATTGCAGCAGACTCTCAATCATGAGACGTCGGCTAAATAGGCTGTCACTAATTTGGGTTATCGACTCGGAGTGACTAATACTGTGGCCGCAGTAAGGTTCGGGGCATGTTGATAAACGCTGAAAAATTAAACCGGCCAAGTGCGAGTAGGTCTCACGCGCGAAGGGTTTAGTACCATCAATTAAATAATAATAATAATTGACACGGCGCGCTTCGTCAGGAGGTTCCTCTCTCTGCAGCTTTCTGCAGCACCGGTAGCCTCGGCCCTTTCCCGCTGCCGGCGGCGGCACTCTAGGTAAGTTTTTTTTTTAATGTTCTGATAATATACTTTGTTTTGTTTGTGTAAGTGGTCACAGTCAGTAATACGTACTTTATGAAAATTTGAAGTATCTCTATGACGATTTAACCGTTAGAAAAAAAACGTAGAAAACCCTAAAGAAACTTTTTTGTATGGGGATGGGGACATCCTGTTACTTTTTTTTTATTCAGTATTTGCTGTTATAGCGGGCATACTAATAAATTTATGAGAAAATTTCAAGTCTCTATCTCTACCAATTAGTCCTGTGACAGACGGACAGACAGAGAGAACTCTTAAGATTTACTTTTAAGTACCATCTCCTGTTATTGAAGCTCAGTTCATTGAAAAATCTACTTTATAAAAAAAAAAAAAACGGAACATTACCTGCACGTTTCTTGTCCTAAAAGTCCGCTCAGCAAATCAATCAATGTCTTTCAGTTAAACATTTCGTGAAAATGTTGAAATGTTTAACATTAAAAGCACAAAAATAGATTTTTTAACACGCACATTACAAAACTGACATTCTACATCAGTCGCATCGCCTATTGCGTTGATTTAGAAGTTTGATTTCAAAAAGGATCCAGTAAAATTAAAAATAATATCAACACGCTCCCCGCTCCGCTTAAGCGTGTATTATCAATGTGCATCAAACGTGCGTCAGCGACTTTGTCTACCTGCCAAGAATTGCAACTTTATACCGCGCGGTTCGATTTAGTGTCCATTCTGTCCATTCTCCAGTATTAAGTGAGAGTGGGCGGGAAATATCGCTCGTAGAACCGTCGTTGGGGCTAAATGAACGGAACTGCAAAAGGGTTTGACTATAGTGAAAATAAATTGTATCATTGATAACACACATAAAAAAATACACTACCACTAACTTTTGGAAATTTTACTATTTTTAATCGGACAACAAAAGAAGACGGGTTTTGACTTTTGACTACTGATTTTTATGACGTCACAAGCCAATATCTTCATAGAAACTTCATACTAACAGGATCGTTTTTGACATTTCATACCGTATTTAAGAGGCCTTATTCCTTATAAAATGCTGATTGTTTTAGACATTTTTCTCTATTTCCTAACATAGTATTCATGTTACTACCTATAACAGGGCTATTGGGATTTATTGGTATACTTATATTTGAAATCTACAATTTGAATTTTTCATATAACTTTTGTTTCAAAAACTACTCGAAATTGACAAAAATTCACACGGAAAATTAGTTTTTTTCAACTTATTTTCGACTGCACGCAATGTAAGCATGAAATAGCTATGTTACTACCTAGAACTCGGGGAAAAGTATTATTCACTTCAAAAAGTTGGTGCAAATTATCAATATATTTGTCATAATATGAAAAAAATTAAATTTAAAAGGAATAAGGCCTCTTAACGGGAATTACAAGACCGTTAACTTACCATGAAAAAAAAAGACCGTTAACAGTTAATCAACGGAGGTTAACGGTAGTTAATTAACTGTTTACGGATTAACAAGTTAATGCCCTGCTTGCCCTTTTTGCATTCTCGCATGCCGTTAATGCTTGTTTCATCATCGTTGTTGTCATCATCATCATCATTTTCCTACTAAAAAACCGGCCAAGAGCATGTCGGGCCACGCTCAGTGTCGGGTTCCGTAGTTGCCCATCCTTCACAATCAAACTTCACAAAACAGCGGGCATTAAGCCCGGGATTTCAAGCTAGAGAATATACCTAACTATGTATTAGCACACATTTTGCCAAACATCGGTGTGAACAAACGCAAGCATGCACCTTAGCCGCATGTTGATGTTATGGCCGGGCAACGACTTGCAGTTTCCTGTTGACGTCGCTACAATTTCCTACTATTCCTGTGCTCATAGTAAATCAGCATGGCGAACAAGACATTTGTTTTATTCATAAACTGACCAGCGATTGAACACCGTAACACCTGATGGTAAGTGACTACGGGTCTAAGATGTAGCTCGCTGGTTCATTGTCTTGAAGATTTTCAGGAAATGAGTCCCATTCCTTAGGTTCGCATTAGAAATGATGAGTGTAATAAGTGGTAAACTGACGAGGTAAGGATGCGGTCGCTCCCTTCGCCTGGATGGACATCTGGATGGTGAAACGGGATTAATTTGTGCAGACTAATCTGGTTCAAACAAAATAACGGTAAAGTTGGTGTTCCTGATTAATCTTCTCTTCGCATTAACTTGTTTGGAGAAGTGCATTATTTATTTATCTGGGAGCACGGCAGTGCCCCCGCCAAGACGAACAAAAAAGAAGGGGGCATTACCTACCTTTTCTCGAACCGTTTCGTCTCCTTTTCAAACCCTCATAGTTTCGTCCCAGTTAACACTAGAGCGCCCAAATTCACAGGTTAAGATGCAGTTAGAAAACATATAAAATGTACAAAATTTAATTGATCTAGCTTTTATACTTTAGGGTTTATTGGTACCTAAAATACGTCGATTTTGCCACTCACTTATATATACACTGACGTATCAAAACCTCTGGGGTACTTCCCGATGACCTAGAAAGCTGAAATTTGGTATGTAAGCTAGTATTAGTACACAAACAATAAAATAATTCTAAAACTTGGAACTTTTACCCCCCAACCCCTTAAACTAGGGGATGGAAGTTTGTATAAGACTTATGGTTGGGAATTAAGTTTATATATATTATCATGAAGACATAAACTTAATTTCTTGATACCATATGGGCCAGACGGTCCGTTGGACTTATTTACGGTACTCTATGAAACGGCCAAGCCATACTTTTGAAACCAAGGTGTAGGGTTAGTAAACTCCAGGCTTAGGGGCTTGAAGCCAATTGATGCTATACTTTTTAAACCAAGGTGGTGGGGTTAGTAAAGTCAGGGCTTAGGGGCTTGGCTTTTCCTGGGATCTGATAACTTTTGTACAGCGAAAGCGTTATGAGAATGCGAATCTTGGCCGCCAATTTTACATGAAATGTTTTTGGTGGGATTTATTTAATCTTTATTGCACAAAAGAAAGGACTTATCGTACAAAAGGCGGACTTAATGCCATAGGGCATTCTCTACCAGTCAACCATTGGGCTAAGCAGACAATTTGTGTTTATGTGTGATTATGTGTGTTACGTATTATTATGGTACGGTCACCATCACCATCAACAGTCGCTGCCAATTTTATTACTGGCTTATGTCAAATTTCCAAAATTGGCAGCTAATTTTGATGCGGACAATACACTATATTTTTCCCGGCGATATTATCCTACGGGAACTTTATTCATGATAAACAGTGGTTATGTGTATGTGATAAGTTAGGGTAAAATCAGTGGGATTCGTTCAATCTAGCACATCTGTTGTATGAAGACTCTCTTTCTAGGCGTATTTATTCTAAGACAAAAATATAAGTGGTATAGGCTACTGACTACAACTGGAAGGCGCAACGTGAGCAGGTCTTTTCAAGGTGGACCGATCGTCTCATGAAGGTCACGAGAAACTGCGCAAGTAGACTGGTTATCATAGACGTCATAAGGCATGTCTTAGTTTTTAGTGGCCAAAAATTGTTTTCCAAAGTATGACTTCCCAAACTGTGTCATTTCCCACTTTGGAAAACAATTTTTGGCCATACATTATTTAGTACTCCGTTGACACTGCCATGCTGGCCCGAGAGATGCTTCTTCGAGCTTCATTTGACACTTCATGTGTCCCATGTTGACGGAGGAAACAGCTGTGCCGGCAAAGAGTTCCACTTTTTAATAGTTAGGCTGATGAAGGACTGGTACGTGTGGGAATAATTTCCACGGTGAAGCGATGACATCGCAAACCGGCACGTGTGGTTTTATGACGGAAAGGGAAGGGTGGGATAAGTATAAATGGCTCTTAAGAGCACTCGCCATAGTAGGTATAGGCGATAAAAAACGTTTAACTGGAAAACTCTTGGATTTGGTAGGTATTAGAACAAAAACTGTTCAACAATTAGCAAATGTTCGCTGTAAACAAAATATTTGTAGGTATAGATGAATACAAATGGTAGCGTGCGAAGCACGTAGCTCGTAGTACTGATGGCCGATGGGGCCGTAAGATTCTTGAGTGGTGACTGAGTGCCGGATGACGCAACGTGAATAGCCCTTAATAAAGTGGACCGACGTTTTGATGAGGATCACTGGAAGCCTTATGATGAGGACGCACGACCCGTCGTTATGGAGGACCTTGAAGCCTTTGTTCGGCAGTAAATAAAACGCAACAATATGCTGATAGAGATTATAATTCGTTCATTTGTATATATACGCGTCATTTTTAGTATTCCATTCTTGGCATTTCTTCAAGTAGTCCAGATCCGAAGCCAGGTCCTTGGAGATAACCTTAATGTCAGCGGTTGCGGTGGAATGGGGGCTCTTGGTCCTCGCCTTGAAGTGGGGGTGGATCGTGTCCCAGAGTTTCCCAAACATCGACATGAGACCAATCACGGAGAGGCCTAGGAGGAATCCCTGGAACACAATAACTTTCTAAGTATGGACACTACATATTCCCAAATTCCCAAGATGACAAAACCCTATCGGGAGCAAAACCAAGGAAGGATTTCAGATTACACAGAATATCGTCGTGGTTAAAATTCATTTGGCATTTCTACGAACGTTTAAAATTCTGGGATTTTTTTGTCTTACCTAACCAAGTGTAATGGCTTCTGCACTAAAGTCATGTAAAATGTATGACTGAAAATCTATGACATTAAGAATTCTACGAAATGTTAGGTGGTATTAATGGGGAGGGAAACCTAATTAATTAAATATACAAAAAAATTTTTTTGTTGTTTAAGGCAATGAATTTAGAAACCGAACCTATTATTAGACACCTAGCGAAATAAATATTCGGCGAATCATATCCTTTGATCAAACTATTTAGTGTGAGAAAATGACACCCAAATTGGGTATAATAAAATGCATACTGTGCCAATGACGTGGACAGCACAAATACGTAGTTCGATATTAGCGTAGAATGTTCAAGAAATTGGCGCCGGCGCGTTACAAAACGTAAACAGTACACGCGCTATCGGCTATTTATGGGCATCAATAAATGCAATACTTGTATTAATATTGGCGGCCATAGTTAGATCGGTGGATGTCTTATCACTCATTTACATTGTTTGATAAGTGTATATGACATTGACGAAAGATTTAGCACTTCATTATTGCAACCGGATCCACAATTCTCGCAAGTAGATACCTAAATCAAATATGACTTATGCTTATGCTATGCCTTTTGACACCTAGAAACTTTAATTTCACCTAAAAATAATTTTGCAGAATTTTTATTCCTCTTCATGTGGTCATACATTTTTCATCCTTCTTGCAATCACCTATAGATAAGGTTAGGTTGCAAAGAATAAGTTTCTGTCAAAAATGACATTTTAGTGGCAAGCTTTTATAGCTTTCACTGAGACGATTCTAAAGAGCCCAAGCTCGGTAGGATTGCTTTTTCTATTATAGAGTTCTTATGGCCACCTTCCGGCTCCATCATCAGATGAGCCCCACGGTACCATATTATTGTATTGTCATCAAAGTTAAGTAAGTATGCAAAATTTCAGCTCAATCGGTTGACGATATCTGCTTCAAAATTGAGTTGCAAGATTCCACCCGAACAAACATACTTTAAACATACATACCATGCAAGTTAAATAAAAGCTTGTAAAAACGCTTGCTACGAAATGATTATAATATGGCAAAATGAAACATTTGAAGAAAAATAATTCTAGGAGCAATATTTCTAACTTGGGAATATCGTAACACCTCGTCGAATCGCTGCCCCGACGGATTTATGAGTGAGCTCTCTAATTCGTCTTAGCGATAAATATTTCCATAGCATTGATGAGCTAATATGATTTGGATGCCAGCCAGAGAAATGATGCATGGAGTGTGATAAGATGGTCTTGAAGGTGTTAGTCCGATACTGAAGGCTCGGGGTTGCGAAAATAGGTCGTACGTCAATAATTCTACAGTATAGGAAGAGAGGTCAAGAGCATGTGAATATGGATGTGTATAGCTCCAAACGCATGTAACGCAATTATGTTGGCATTTTTAAATTGGGTCTGCAAAATACTTGTTCCGACTTGGATTTAATAGAGAAATGTGTCAAGAATTTATGGAAAATTGGCCACAGAGATACCTTGTACAATGTAGTACTGTTGGAGGGCCTACAGTATAATTATTTGTACAAGGCATATATGAACTGAAAAAATAACCAAAATAAGTTATGTAAAATTAGCATCATTTTGGCTATACTAAGCTCAATTTGGCTATTTCTCAAGTAGTTAAACTATTTGAGCTATTTTTTTTTTCAGTATAAGGCTATTGATACCTAGTAGGTCGGCACTCTTAATGGTAGTGACCTTTTATGCTTATATCTCACAAACCTTATGACACTGTACTGATAATTGGTATTCGATTCGCAGGTTTTTCCGTCCTGAGGTTATTAAAATGTCACTCTAATGACATTAGTAGAGTTGCTAAGCCGCGAAATTGTGCGCATCGGGTTACAAGCATGAAATTTCTACCACAGATAGAGCGTCCCGTGGTGATTATTTTCAGATGTGGAGGGAAGTCAGATTCGTCCCCTGCGTGGCGGGAGAGCGGGGTGAATAAGACCAAGTACTACTCTTTTTATTTTTTTTAATTACTGATCAGATAAGGCTATTAGGGCTTGTGCGGCATCGTTTTCATGGAAAACAGATGTCAGCAATTCATTTATAATGTTATTTAGGAATAGTTTGATATAAAAAAATGGGTTTATTGGCGAAAAGGTAAAAATCACAACAAGTTTTTTTTATACAGAATGATAAATTAGTTATATATCCTGAATATTTACAATTTAAAAAAATATTACTAAATAGAAAATTTAATCTTGTTTTTAAAAATGTATACATATAAGGCACATCTTATACAAAAAGTACCTTGAAAAAAATATTGATGTTAAGTTTAGCCTGCGTGCTCTAGTACATTTTGCTAAGTCTCGAAATTGTGTACATCGGGATACAAACACAAAATTTCTACCACAGATAGAGCATTTTGCTGTTATTATTTTCAGATGTGAAGGGAAGTCAGATTCGTCCCCTGTGCGGCGGGAAAGCGGGATGAATAGAGCAAAGGAGTCCTCTTTTTCTTTTATTATTACTGATCAGTTAACGCTACTAGGGCTTGTGTGGTATCGTTCTCGTGTAAAACAGATATCAGCGATTCATTTTTTATGGTATTTATTCATAGTACCATATAAAAATATGCGTGTATTTTCGAAGTGGTAAAAATCACAACAAGTTTTTTTTATTCAGGGAGATAAATTTGTTATATTTCCTGAATATTTACCAGTATCAAAAATATTACAAAATAGCAAATTTAATCTAGTTTAAAAGATATATATAGTATGTTGGGCACTTTTCATACAAACAGTAACTTAAATAAATTGTTGATGTCGAGATTAGACCGCGTGCTCGTGATACAATAGCAAAAAAATATTTTGTTTAATTACGTTAATTTGTTTTTCTAGGACGTATATGGTAAATATTACATGTAAAAACATGTTAATAATCATAATTTAATGTATTTCATGAAGCGAAAAAAAAATGCGTTTGGAGATTTACGTTGGATACGCCGACGTAAACATATATTTTGAGCTACTATTTGTATGAGAAGTGCCCAACATGCATATATTTTTAGAAGTTAGCTTAAATAAGCTTTTTAAAATAATAATAATATTTCGAAAATGTTAACATCACTTAACTAATTTACGTCACTGAATAAAAAAACTTGTTGTGATTTTAACCTTTAGGCCATACTCCCATATTTTTATATAGAACTATACAAAAATAACGTAAAAAATGAATTGCTGATATCTGTTTTACACGGAAACGATACCAGACAGTCCTGGTAGACCTAACTGACCAGCAATAAAGAAAGAAAAGAGGTACACTTCGTCCCACTCACTCCGCTCTCCCACCTCACAGAGGACGAATCTGACTTCCCTCCACATCTGAAAATAATCACCGCGGAACACTCTATCCGTGGTCGAAATTTCATGCTTGTAACCCGATGCGCACAATTATGTATGAAAACAGCGGACTAACAACTCTACTACATTGTCAATGGGTGATAATATATCTTTATTTAACCTATCCGTGTTACTTACTTACGATGGTGTTAAATAAGAGTCTAAATAAGCGCAAACAAATCGATTAACTTGATTGCACTGGTTTAATCCTGGTTTGTGTTATATGTGCCTGAAGTTTAACTCATTTTTACCCGGCACAAAATACTTGTGCCAACTTGGATTCAATACGTAACGGTATAGGGACTATAGGGAAATGTGTCAAGAATTGATTAAACATTGGCCACAGATATGACTTTTTCAACGTAATGTAGGCCCTCCTACAGTACATTTGTACGAGGTGAGGTATATCTGCACTGAAAAAAAAAGAGTACCTAAAACTATTTGAGTGAATTTTTTTTAGTGTGTGCGTGTTTCCAGTTATCAAAAAGGATTTTTTTTTTTATCGAAATGGATCACTTACATGAGAATATTCTTAGCTATACTAAATTTAAAAAAATCTGTCAGATATTTGGAGACGTTTGGCATATATTTATACGGGCGTCAGGAGTTTTCATTAACTACCATTTGACCCATCAAACGCATTGAATTCGTGTGTGAATTGGAAAGTATGTGTGTGTGTGGTTAATACTTATTTTATTTTATTTTATTTTACTTTATACTTACAATACTTCCGCCAAGATCAGAAATAAACAGATTCCAGTCATAATTGTACCGTTCTTCGTATACTGACACCATCATGGTATTGAAGTGGATGTATAGCTGTAATCATTACATAAATAATGAAAATGAAGCAAAGAACGGCTTCCTCCAAAAAAACAGAATTTAGAAGATTAATGCTTTTTTTGGTTGAACAAAAAAAAACGTGTTAAAAAGTGTTGCAATAAGTATGTTCGTACCTTTTTGATTTTCTTTTCTATTACTTTAATAAAATACGTTGAAAATCCTAATAAATAGCTTCAAATAGCAATGCATTGCATTACAACTAACAGCAGCAGTAAAATGAAGAAAACACTCTTTGTAAAAACTGAGGTTGTTTTGAGAATGACGTTAGTTTTATTTTCATTTTTTCTTACATGTGTCTCCAACATTGAGTGACCATGTGTCAGGGCCCAGACCTTCGTGGCAGGATCCCACGTGTAGTCACTCCTCCGGAAGGTGACAAAGGAGTTGTAGAGGTAAGAGTTACAGGTGCGAGGGCAACTGCTGCAGTTATGATTCTCGTAAACGCTGTAAATGAGAATGATAAAGAGATTGACGAATATGACGAATTTGATAAAAATATTAAATAAATACTAAGGGACAATCTTACACAAATCGACTTAGTCCCAAACCAAGCAAAACTATGGGTACTAGACGACGATATACATAATATGTTTATACATATTATATAGATAACATCCATGACCCAGGAACAAATATTCGACTTTATCGCACAAATATCTGCCCTGGTCGGGATTGGAAGCATTACAAACTGCGCCAACTGCGTCGTCAAATACGAGGTATAGAGGACAACATCGCCTAAAGATTGAACCCATAAAAATGCTGACATTATTAGTGGTTGGCTTATTAAAGAAGGGACTAAGCAACATTTATGAAGAGACTATAATGTTGTAGACATTAGTCGGATAGATGCACGCGAGTGCCGATAGAAGCGGATGATTACTGATAGTTACAATACATCACAGGAGGCAGTAGCTTACTTCAAATATTCCACAATGAGGTCCCTCATGTCATTATAGTTATCACATCGCGGAAGGTCACTTATCATCCAAGGTCCAGAGCACCCAGTTACAGACCCGACCATATCGGACACGTATTTAGTGGTACACTGCAATAATGAATAATTCATTAATTATTAATTATTATTTTAACGCATGTCTTAGAGTGATGCTGATAGATGATGATGTGATAAAGTGCGAGTCTGACTCGCGTACCGAGGGTACAAATACTTATTTCATCTGAACTGGCCGGGTTAAGTAAAGTTTGCACCTGGTATGTATGACACCGGTTACAAATGAGGTGCAAAGTTAACGAAACCGATCACGTTTGTTGTATGGGAGCCCCTTTCTGTTTTTTGTATATTTTGTTATAACGGCAACAGAAATAAATCTTCTGAGAAAATTTCAACAGTCCAACTATCACGGTTCATGAGATACAGCCGGGTGACAGACGGATAGACAGACGGACGGACAGCGGAGTCTTAGTAATAGGGTCCCGTTTTTTACCCTTTGGGTACGGAACCCTAAAAAGGGACAGAACGCTTCAACACTCTCTTGTCAGCGAGTGCCGCGAACCAGGTCTCGTCGCACAACTTGCCCTCCACAACGCGTTTCCGCCACTCCGTCCGTTTCTCCGCAAGCTTTTCCCATTTTTGGTGGTCAAAAATATGAGCGATCAAAAAAAGAAAATTCACCATAAATACTCATAAATCATTCGATTTTGAAATACCTCATTAGTGCTGTAGTTCTCCCAATCCACGCATGGGTCTTGGTCTCTACTAATCTTCTTGTACTGGTCCACATTGAGCTTCACATCTATCGTCTCCCCTGTGTTCACGTACAGGTAGTCAACCAGTCCTCCATTGTTCACTTCTACTTCTGTACAACACACATTATCATGTAGATTTATCGTGTATTTTGTTAGAACTTCTGTATATTGTTTTTTTTTAAATACGACTTCAACTGTATCAGGGCTGTTTAGTCCTTATTACTCACTCACTCTCACTAGTCACTGAAGTCGGACTTTGTGTGGGAGTATAACCCACTAAAGGGGTTATCTCCGCGCCACAGGAGTAATTTTTGGGGGAAGGCGACACGGGCGCACTGTGCGCATGGACTGCGTCGTGAATAGACTGAAACGGGTTAGTCTGACTTAGTGGGTATTGGTGAAAACACCAAACCCAGGACGAAGTCAGGAAGGAAGTAGGTCTCCAAGCACAAGCTACAAGCAATGTCAAGGCATTGCTGGATTCGTGGTGGAGTTGGAGTGGTTAGAGTATCGCTACTCTTTTCCCTTTTCATAGGTACGATGAATGTCGACTTGCGGAAAATGTCCACAGAAACTAACTAAAACTAGATAAGGGTTTCTGGAACTAAGGCCTACCCGTTAAACTGTTTACATGAAGAACATCCCTGGTATATGAAAAATACCATGCAGTTATTTTTAGGAAAATTTATGCATAAAAGGCGAAAAGTCGAAAACACTAACATTTTTGCAACTGTCTGACTGTGATTGGTCACAACTTGAAAGTGAAAGTGGAAGGAGACGCAGTCCTTAAGAGGCCTTATTCCTTTTAAAATTTATTTTTTTCATATTATGACAAATATATTGATAATTTCAACCAACTTTTTGAAGTGAATAATACTTTTCCCCGAGTTCTAGGTAGTAACATAGTTATTTCACGCTTTCATTGCGTACAGTCGAAAATAAGTTAAAAAAACTAATTTTCCGCGTGAATTTTGTCAATTTCGAGTAGTTTTTGAAACAAAAATTATCAATGAAAAATTCAAACTGTAGGTTTCAAATATATACCAATAAATCCCAATAGCCCTGTTGTAGAAAGTAAAATCAATAGTATATTAAGAAACATGTTTGATCATAGAGAAAAATGTGTAAACAATCAGCATTTTAAAAGGAATAAGGCCTCTTAAATTTTGACTGCATTTGAATCTCATGAAAGAGTTTCGGTGCTTTTTCTTTGACAATTCATTGATTTATTTAAGGTTTATGGTACAAAACAAAAGTCAGTACAAATGCCGGACTTAATGCCAAATGGCATTCTCTACTAGTCAAGCATAGGGCCAAACAGAGATACAAGAAGTTGTTGCAAATTAGAAATCTAATTGTACAGAGATTCTGTTCTCATTGAGCTTTAGGAAATACGAGTACAATTAACTTACTTTGCAACGATATTTTTAATACCGATGAAACAATGGACATAATCATCATCATATCAGCCGATAGACGTCCACTGCTGGACAAAGGCCTCCCCAAAGTTCTCCACAACGATCGGTTTTGCGCCGCCCTCATACCCCTCATACCTTGTCGGGGGCCTTCCCACGCTGCGTCTTCCGGTCCGCGGTCGCCACTCAAGAACCTTTCTACCCCAACGGTCATCGGTTCTACGAGCAATGTTCCCCGCCCACTGCCACTTAAGTTTGGCGACTGTCTGAGCTATGTCTACAACCTTGGTTCTCTTGCGTATCTCATCATTTTGGATTCGATCCCGCAAGGAATCTCCAAGCATAGGTCGCTCTATTGCCCTTTGAGTAAGTTTGAGCCTTCTTATCCCATTGTGATGAGCGACCACGTTTCAGTGCCGTATGTCATCACTGGTAACCCCCTTTGGTTAAAAAATTTCGTCTTGAGGACCAATAAACGCCTACCAGTAAACGGTTCCCTGGCGTAATGAACGTAGACGTGGTATCCTGGTGGTGTGGTGCTGATGCTGTTAGCGATGTCCGAAGCGCTGTGCCGAAGGGTTAAGGAGTATCCCGCGTTGCGAGACGCCTTGTTGGCCACCACCTGATTGTAAAACTAGCTGGTAACGTGATCTATGGGATTTTCACAAATTACATTATAAAGAATACAAATTACTTTTTCAAAACTTTTAAGCTTATCAAATTTCATTTGATTTTAGGTATTGTCATCATAATTTCATTGCAGGTATACGAATAACTTTCCTTATGATGAATTCCCATCTCTGCCCATGCTTGCCCTATCACTAAGATCACTATGGATTTATTTACGATCGTCTGAAACTGAAACTTCGACCATATCTCATAGTACAGACTTAATTAATGAGGCAATATAAACGTTTACCCGTGGTGTGAGCGTGTGGCAACGACCCTGAACGAAACCGAGACGCGATCCCACTCCCACATCTGGAAGAGAAAACATGGATAAAATGAGATAGTACCTACCAATTTATGGAAAGGAATCATTTCCACAAATTTAAAAATAAAATAAAATTTTGAACAAAAAATAAACCGACTTCAATGAGCGAAATGGAACATGCAATAGCACATATGATTTTCTCATGAATTTCTTTTACGAACTTAACCAAATTTAAATAGGACCACACGGAAAGTACCAGCTTTCAAATAAAAAAAGAATCATCAAAATCGGTTCACCCAGTCGAAAGTTCTGAGGTAATAACAAACATAAAAAAAGAAAAAATACAGTCGAATTGAGAACCCTCCTTTTTTTGAAGTCGGTTAAAAACTATTGACATCTAATAGAATTTTCGCACAATCATCACTTATTTGAAACTTACTTCGAGTTCCCGTGAAAGAAAAAAAATAACTTTTACATAAAAATTGCAATTTTACTACTGCTAATGACAGAGTTATACCTATTCTTAGATTCTTAGGAACAAAGTAGTTGTTCTAAACCTAAACTTATACCCATCCTTTTAAGACTTACTGTCCGTCAACCCGTCGAAACCATACTGCACGAAGAATTCATCGCTGGTGTATGAGATCTCATCCCACAGGTGGTCCAAGCTGACGTGGCTGAAGTTGAAATGGCGCCAGACAGAAGTGTACCGCGGGTGGGAGTAGAGCCCGTAGTCCTGGCGACAGAAAGTTGAACACATCCCTTCATACAAATCGCCCCTTGCCTGCTATACGGCCACATCTCAAAAAAAAATTTTTTTTGGATTATTGCTGATTCGTATTCAGAATTGTCTAATTTACGACCTTATTTCGAGAGATATAAGAAAAAGTGTCCTTAAAAGCCTTTTTTCCACAAGTGGCCTTATGGATCTGACCAAAAATTGTCAGTTGACTCCCTGCAATACAGCCACTTTGGAGTTATGGCTGTATAACATTAATTTATAATCAATTTTTTGAGTTGCGTCCTAAAGGCATAAAGATTATTCGAGTGTTATTCCGATGAATCCCTTTAAATATAAGCGAATTAAAGGGCATTTGATTGTGTCATAGTAAATACTTATTATTTATTTAAATTTATTCGTATAGCATAATACTTTCTAATAGCTTTAGCCGTCTTTTTGTATAAGTTTATTTGTTTTTTTTTTATGTTTTCTTGTAATAATTTTTTTCCCATTATGGTAGTCATTTATATACAATTATAAGTTAAATTCAAGATCTTTTATTTTTTTTGATTTATCCAATGAATTGCGTCGTTAATGAGGACAAACAAGTCTGCAGGGTCGCCGTTATACTGTGAGTCTCTCCAACCACATCTGTAGAGGAAGTCTCGGGATCGCCCACTCCCAGTTCTGAGCCTGTTGATCTGGCACCATTGTTTGCGAGGCAGAGTGAAGCCAGGAGGTTTTGCCGTGGGCTTTATACTTGCATCTCTGAGTAAGTCGGGTGATTATGAGTTGCAAGTAGGTTAGAATTTGATTGCAGCAGGTCTCGAGCAGTATGGTACGGTGGGTGCCTCGACTTCAACCGATGAGGCGACTTTTTGTGCTTCGTGGACCAGTGCCTGATGTCTTCTTAGTTCGGCGCGAGCTATATGACTCAACACAGCCAAACCAGAGGATTACATTTTGATGGTTCCCGATATACATCGCATGGTTTGGTTTAGCTATACGTCTATCAGATGCACATGTGCGCTGTTGAGCCACACTGGCGCGCAATACTCTGCCGTGGAGTAAACTTGGCTAAAACTGGAGGTGCGTGGCACATCAGCTGTTGCTGATGGGAACTACTTGGGGGTTCCCGCTAGTCTGTGGTGTATGTTATTCCGCGTCTGTAGCCTTTTCCCTAACTAATATGTGGCGCATAGGTGAGACTGCGGTCTAGAGTTACACCCAAGTACTTTGGTGTAGGATTTAATTTCATCGCCGTCTCTCTGAAGCCGATTTTTGGCCCATAATTTGCTTCTTAGTTGCAGAGATGGAATGTCGCAACTTCTGTTTTCCTAGCAACGGACTGCAGTTGCCATTTTTTAAAGTATTTCCCAAGATATTCCAGATCACGAGTTGTAGGTTGAACAGAAGCAGGGCCAGGACCGATTCCTGTGGTAGTCTATTGTTCAGCTTCCTGACTTTGCTTGGAGTGCTTCAAGGTAGATGATAAATTCCCTTATTGCTGAGCATAGAGTTAATTAGTCTCACAATCTTTCTACAGGGCACCACGGTCGTGAGCTTATAGAAAAGTCATTGTCTTCATACGGTATCGAATGCAGCTGAGAGGTTGATAAGGACTGCCACGGTTTTCTCTTTCCTCTTAAACCCAGCCTTTATGTGTTTTGTGAGCTGCACTATCTGATCCACGCAGTTTCGACTACTAAGGAATCCAGCCTGTTCCACAGGAATTATTTTGTCGGCAATAAATAGAATCGATTCGATGTAGATATTAGCCTCTCCAAACGTTTGTAGACGTAACTAACTAAGTAGAGCAATTGGTTGGTAACTCTTTGGGTTGTCGCCTGGCTTACCTGGTTTCAGCATGGCTATTATTTTGGAAGGGTTGAACTTAGATGGAATTCTATTATTCAAGACTATGCCAAAATAGAACTGTGAGTAAATACCGACTCACATAAATTGCTACTCTGAATCGAACCAGTCTTGGTTCAGTATTCTTGAACCTAAAAGTAGAAATTAAGCTGGATGCACTGATTATCGCTTACAGTGATGTTCTTACTGTAACAAAAGTTGATTAATAATGGTATTTTAACTATTTTGGTGGGTATATTTATATTTTCATGTAACCATTTTCCCATAATTTTCTTGTGCGGTTTTGGACGCATCTCAAAATTTCAACAAAACGTGTCTGCAATACGGCCACAACTCTAAGTACCTGACTTAAAGGCCTTGTATCTTAAAAAATATACATGTTTTATACAATAAAAATGTATTCATTAGAAGCATTATATCATCTTGAGTAAAAAGAGCTAAATCAAAAATGAATTGACCCAAAACTCAGGGAGTAATCTCCGTTTTACTACTACGCACTACGCTGCCAAAACTTTAACAAGCGATTTCTCGAAAAAATGGTTTTTTGAGATGTGGCCGTATAGCAGGCAGGGGGCGAAATACAAAATTATTTATTATTTGAATGTTAGTGGTTATAAATGGTGGTAGGGTTAGTATTTGCTTACATCTCAATCAGCCAGAATTTGGCGTACAATACTTTGACTCTCAATATGCATGTCATTAAAACCAATGGAAAATAATCAAATTATAGCAAATATAGCAATGTCGGACTAAAAATACGTATTGAAAAGACTAACTAAGAAGAATAAGTAAATAGCCAATTACAATAATTAATAATTCTAACATGTCTAGGCGATACCAAAATAAAAAACATGTGAACCAATGATAATAATTATAATATAATGGAATTAATTCATAAGACGTCAATTGGCAGAGTAGAACATTCTTTGTAGACACCACTTGAATAATTTGGTTTTGAAACCTTGACAATCCAAGGATTTCAAGTAATTTGGCAAATGGTTAAATATTTTTAAACTAACGCAAGCTCCACGGTGTCAAAGACTGTCTTCCAATACACGGTGTGAACTGTCAAGTGTACACGTGAACTCTATGGAATGGAGATGCCTGATGGTCCACTTGGCTATGACTTTGAGAAGCCCAAAATGACTGGTGTGTGGAGGACCTTTTAATGGATTTAGGGGTGGTTAAATATAGAAAACACCGGCCAAGAGGATGTCGGGCCACGCTCAGTGTAGGGTTCCGTAGTTGCCCGCCCTTCACAATTACGAGAAAGATTTCAAGCTCTATAAAAAAGCTTGTAAACGCCAGAGTAACTTCCGCAAAAATTACTTATTACCTTCTGGAAGTTATCGATTATACGCGCCAGATTAAGCGGAATGTTTGAATGCAGTATGGCACTTAACTAATATGTGTAACGTTCGAAGTATAAGAACACCGCGCAGCACTATGTCATTTTAAAGAAAATTATGAAATTTTGCGATAACTCAAAAACGGCTCAACCGATTTTATTCAATATAGTTTTCATTGAAAGTACTTATAAGGTCTCATTTCCATGAATTTTTCCATAATTTTTTGACCCGTGGTTGAAAAGTTAGAGGGGGGACGCTATGTTTTTTTTATTTTCGAAGCGAATATTTACAAAACTACTGACTTGATAAAAAAATAATGTTTAGAGGCCCCTATTATTTTTAAAAGACCTACTCAACGACACCCCACACACCAGTGTTGGAACGAAAAAAAAATTCACCCCCACTTTAGGTGTTCGAGAGGTACCCGAAAAAAACACTTTTTTTATTTTTTTATTTTCCCTTTTGTCGGCGTGATACATACACATACTCGTGCCAAATTTCAACTTTCTAGTACTAATGATCACGGAGCTAAGCCGCGGACGGGCAGACGGACAGACGGACATGGCGAAACTATAAGGGTTCGTAGTTGACTTAGGAACCCTAAAAACCCAGAGAACACAAGCGGAAAGCAACTTCAGCCTTGGGGTTTCGTGACTAACGCTTTACTCCAGTTCTAGGTTCCAGGCTCTTCGAATTGATCTCTTTCCAAGGCGCAAGGCATTGGATTGAAAGGGTTATGGTTGGCACTGGTGGACAGATACAGAAGGGCATATTTATCACCAGAATTATATTGATGATATGATAATTGAAGACTCTTTAAAAGCCCAAGTTATAAGTATTGAAAGAACAACTTTATTATTTCTCACCTTCATCTTGAAGAACTTGTAAGGCGGCTCCCGACAGAAGGTGAGGCTAGGATACTTTAGCGTTTCGTTGAAATCGAAATGTGTGTGCGTCGTAATCGGGATATCGATCAGCTTTTTCACACACGCTGTTATCTGAGAATGAAAATACATTGGCATTAAATATTGCTGATGCTTTATGTAAAAAGAAATATTTTTAGAGTAGCGGCGTGGTAACATGTCATTACAACAACGTAGCCATCAATTCTTGTCTCTTCTTCAGATTTTTTTAGGCCACACATCCTTAGTAATTTACAAGTCATGTCAATCTCAAATATCTTAAAGACCTTCCTTTCTTGAAGAACTTAAAATGACTGCCACAGTTATGCCACAACACTTAGATACAAATGTTCTTGCGCCGCGCCGTTTGTAAATTGTAAGTTTAAAATAAGTAACAAGTTTGAAAGCCGTAGTAAGTTTGGAAATAAATTACAAAATTTAGCGATAAGACCGCCAATTGTTAACGTCTGACTGTTATTTCTGATAGGTAGATAAAATAATATACGTATACAATTACAGAAAAACTACAATACATAGATCGAATGTCTCTCATTTTGTATTTTTTCTCCATGCTCATTGTGGTGTGCAAATAAAGAGTATTTGTATTCGGCTCATAACTGGAGCAATAACTGGATATACCTTACGAAACAAGCAGTTATTCACTCCAGGCACGTTACTGACAGCCCTCTTTGCAGAACCTGCATGGAGGCAGAGGAGACAGCCGCCCACGTTATCTAGAATGTACTGGAGTGGCCAATTACCGGGCACAACACCTCGGGTCGCCGAGGACACTCCCAGAAGCCGTCGGCAACATCAAGGGACTGCTAGGTTTTCTGGTAGAGACACCTCACGCAATATAGGCGCATTGTAAGACGTCGAGTTGCGGAAACCCAGCCTAAACCTAATATAATATATGGCCTATAAATCTATATTCGTAAATTAGGAAGTGAGTACTTACCTGTTGGATCACCATACCGCTGCAGACCAGCACGACGAGAGTCCGGATCAAATTGGGTCCCTTTAGACATTTGTAGCATTTTTGTTTGAAAGACGTTGAAGGCACTTCCGACTAAAAATGATAACAGTCAAACGGGGTTACAGGAAAGTATTGATAGGTGTAAATTATGTTAGACTAATATTTAGTTTAGATAGATACCTATTAATAATTATTATTGATATTTATTTTTGGATACCGGGATAAAACACTTCAAAGTGAACTATTTACTGCTTGTGGTCTTCAGTTGCATTCATCATTCCCTTGCTCTTATACCATTTATTTTAGGTCAGCGCAGCATGTTTTCCTTCTCCATTCTACCCTGTTACTCGTCATCTTGTCGTTTACTTCCTTCTCATTCATATCATCTTTCACACAATCCATCCATCTCTTCTTTGGTCTTCCTCGTCTATCCGTCCACATTCATGCTTAATGCTTAATTCTGGTTACGTGACCGAACATTTAATTTGAAAAGCTAATATGGCGGCTTTTCTATAGCCTTTACAAATCCAGGAATATCCAATGCTCCAAATTTATTACTGTAAATTTTAATCTTACTAAAGAAACTTCTAGAATCCAAGCCATTTTGAAATAAAAAATAAACTAAACGTACCTCAGGAACCTCCGCATCAGTTTTCGCCATTTTCACTTTATTTTCCTTCCATATTGCAATGCGGGTAACATATCTGAAACACTAATTTTTGTTTCCCATATGTAACGTTCTGCTAATTTTAAGGTTCCGTTCCCAAAGGGTAAAAACGGGACCCTATTAGGTACCGTGGACAGGGGTTACTTTGATCCACGGGGCAACATTGATCATCGGTTTTTAAGCATGAATACGTCTAGTTTTAAAAGCATACCTAATGTATTTCTGCCGAGGTTGCCTACTCTAACCAAGAAATTTTACAAGCGCGTTCAAAAACAAGCTTCCTATAGTTAAAAACTAGTGACAAATGTCACCCCGCGGATCAAAGTAACCCCTAACTACGGTACTGAGACCTCGCTGTCCGTCCGTCCGTTCGTCCGTCTGTCACCAGGCTGTATCTCAAGAACGGTGATAGCTAGACAGTTGAAATTTTCAGAGATGATGTATTTCTATTGCCGCTATAACAACAAATACTAAAAGTAAAATAAAATAAATATTCACCGGGAGTCCGGAAATGTTACGGGTTCCAGGAAAAAATGCTTTCGGACAAATGAAAATTTGCCAAAACGTTACAGATGGGAAATAATGTTTCGGAGTTGAAAAGAAATGAAATAATTTATTCAGTAAGTAGGCCACACCCACTTTTACAAGTCAGATTATGAATCTACCAGCATTTCGCAAGAGGAGACCGCTGTTGAGAAGAAACCCGAAAGAATCTCAACAGTAAGTAATTTTTTCGTACTTAGATAATATTTAAAACAATTACATTCATCATCATCATCATCATCTCAGCCATAGGACGTCCACTCCTGAACATAAGCCTCCCCTTTGGACTTCCATATATACCGGTTGGAAGCGACCTGCATCCAGCGCCTTCCGGCGACCTTTATAAGGTCATCTGTCCATCTTGTAGGTGGACGTCCTACGCTGCGCTTGCTGGTCCGAGGTCTCCACTCGAGCACTTTTCGGCCCCATCGGCCATCTGCTCTGCGTGCTATGTGGCCTGCCCATTGCCACTTCAACTTGCTAATCCGGTGAGCTATATCGGTCACTTTAGTTCGTCTACGGATTTCCTCATTTCTGATTCGATCACGTAGAGACACCCCGAGCATAGCCCTCTCCATTGCTCGTTGAGCGACTTTGAGCTTCGAGATGAGGCCGATAGTGAAAGACCACGTTTCGGTGCCGTAAGTCATTAATGGTAACACACATTGGTTGAAGACTTTCGTTTTGAGACACTGAGGTATGTCGGACGAAAAGACATTGCGTAGTTTCCCGAACGCTGCCCAGCCGAGTTGGATTCGGCGGTTGACCTCTTTCTCGAAGTTGGACCTACCTTATTGGACCACTTGTCCTAGGTAGATGTATGAGTCAACAACTTCGAGTACCGAGTTTTCAACAGAGACTGGGATGGGCACAACCTTGGCATTTGACATGAGTTTCGTCTTGTCCATGTTCATTTTTAAGCCCACCCGTTGAGAAACTCGATTGAGGTCATCGAGCATCATGCTGAGTTCCTCCATCGACTTTGCCATGACTACGATGTCGTCGGCAAACCGAAGGTGAGTGATGTATTCGCCATTGATGTTGATGCCAAGTCCTTGCCATTCCAGGAGCTTGAAGGCGTCTTCCATAACGGCCGTAAACAGTTTCGGGGACACAACGTCCCCCTGTCTCACGCCTCTTCTCAATGGAATGGCCTTTGTGCTCTGCTCCTGAACTCGGACCGACATAGTGGCGTTACTATACAAACACTTCAACACTTCAATGTACCGATAGTCAATATGGCATCGCTGAAGTGACTCGAGCACCGCCCATGTTTCCACCGAATCGAAGGCTTTCTCATAGTCCACAAACGCTAAGCATAATGGCAAGTTATACTCTTCAGTCTTCTGTATAACTTGCCGCAGCGTATGTATGTGGTCTATGGTACTATAGCTTCTTCGGAAACCGGCTTGTTCGGGAGGCTGGAAGTCATCAAGTCTATGTTCGAGACGGTTCGTGATGACCCTTGAAAACAACTTATAAACATGGCTTAGAAGCGTGATGGGCCTGTAGTTCTTCAATAGGCTGTTATCACCTTTCTTGAAGAACAGTACCACCTCGCCTCTATTCCATGCTTCAGGCGTTTTGCCCTCGGACAAGACGGAATTAAAGAGCTTCTGGAGGACCTTAAGTACCGGTGTTCCACCCGCTCTCAGAAGCTCTGAGGTGATTCCGTCTTCGCCCGGCGCCTTGTTGTTCTTAAGCTGCTTCAGGGCCATCCTAATCTCGTACAGACTGATGTCCGGGATGTCTTCGGTATAATGTCGGGACAGCTTGGCTCTTGGATCGCCTACCAAGCTGTCAACGGGTTTTGCGACTGAAGTGTATAACTGACCATAGAACCTCTCGATCTCGCCTAGAACCTCTGCTTTGGTCGACGCTATGCTGCCATCTTCCCGTTTCAGCTTGGTCAGCTGGCTTTGTCCAATAGACTTGTCCTTTGCGAACACTTTGGAGCCTTTGTTCTGCTCAATGGTCTCTTTAACACGGTTCGTATTAAAGAGCCGCAGATCATGTCGCAAGGACTTCGATATACGTCTATTAAGCTGCCTATATGACCTCGCGTCATCGGGAGACTGCAACTGTAGCGAGCGTCGTTCAGCCATGAGGTTTAAGGTTCGATCAGACAATTTCTGAGGTCTATCTTTACGGCGGGGTCTGAAAAACTTCGACCCTACCGTGTGGACAGTTTCCACTAGCCCGTCGTTGATCTCGTCCACTGAGGCAAAGTTTTCCAGACAAGCGAAGCGGTTGGAGAGCTCGAGTTGAAAGCTCTCGGGGTTTTGAATATGGGCCCGAGTAGGTCGGAGCGTAGACTTCATCAGACTGGACCTTTCCAGTTTAACATTGATATTCAGTGTGCCTCTTACGATTCGATGATCACTGCCGGTCTTTACCCTATTGATCACAGACACATCACTGAAAATCCGTTTCTTGTCGGTCATGATGAAGTCAATCTCGTTTCTCGTGGAACCATCGGGACTTATCCAGGTCCATTTCCTGTGAGGCGGCTTCTGGAAGAAAGAGTTCATCATGAAGAGTTCCTCTTTCTCCAGAAAGTCGGCCAGCCTCTGTCCCCTAGGGTTCCGTTGCCCGTATCCAAATTGCCCCACTCTCAACTCATCACCGCTGTTCTTGCCCAACTTTGCATTGAAGTCCCCCATAACAACAGTGAAGTAGGTTTTGGAAGTATGTATGGCCCTACTTACGTCCTCATACATAGCCTCTACTTCCTCATCAGAATGTGACGAGGTCGGTGCGTATACCTGAATGACCTTCAACGAATATCTTTTGGATATTCTGAGTATTAGGTATACCACCCTGCTCGACACACTGTCGATGGTAGTAATGTTGTTAACGAGGGACTTGTGAACGAGAAACCCGACACCGCCTTGGGACTGTTGGGCGCCCTCCCGGTAGTAGAGCAGGTTACCAGACTTCAGGGTTACGGTGTCCTCCCCCTCTCTACGGACTTCGCATAATCCTACAATGTCCCAGTGTAACCTGCTCAGTTCCTCTTCCAACTCGCAAATCTTTTCGTCAGTCCTCATTGTGCGTATGTTGTGTGTTACCAGGGCCAGTCGTCGTGGGGATGGGTAGCCGGATTTCGTCCGGGGATTCTTAGCACCCCCTGCTCCGCCATTACCTTGGCCGCTACCCGCGCCAGGGATAGCGGAGCTGCCGGAGACTGGGGGCCTGGTATTTGTGTGACTGTTCATAGAGGGGGTTTGCCATACGCGCCACGCTTGGCAGGCGGGATGTCGCGCGCATTTTTTTTTTTTTTTTTTAAGGTCTCTGGAAGACGCTGCTGCCCATCTCCCGGTATATAATTATTCCCTTAGCAGGCTTCTAGTGCAACCACGGGACGATATGGTGGGGGACAATTCTAAGGCCGGACACCCCACGGCACAATTACATTACATTTAAATAAAACAATTTAAACGGATTATATCGAGTAGGTATATTAATTATTTGAGCCTCCCTGACGTTTCGGTACCTTTACAGATACCGTTGTCAACCTTTGGCAACGTGTGACAGTCGCGGAAACCGAAGAAAATATTACATTACATTTGTGTTATAATTACATGGGTGGGCTTCCGGTTCGTGACTCAAGATGGCCGCATGCGTTTAAGTTTCTTTGTTCATTATTTATTCATTTTTGTTGTTCAATGTGTAGTATTGATAGCGTATTGTGCAGTGATCTAACGTATGAGTGAATAGCTAATGAAGAATTCAACTTGAAGCGTTCATAGCCCTTCCTGGGTCAAGGCCCGATAGTCCGTGTGGTTTTTTGTAAATCGCTATCACTTTACAAAAAGCTCAACTCACCGTACAACGTTCTTACAACCTTGACACTGGCAGAATCGTCCCAATGGACAGTAGCCATTTATTTATAAAAATTGAATTGAATTGAATTACATGGGTACACGTTAATGTTGTGATAGGATACCTACAATACGTCCTAATGCCTGAATGTAGCCCCGTTAGTCTGGCGGCTTGGCGAATGCCATGCTTATAATATATATTAACAACGTTATAAATATAGATTAGGGACTTATTGAGTTTTTCATGATTAGGGGAAAGCCAAGGTTATAAGGACAATTTTGAATGCATATTTTTTATATGACACTTTATACTCTCGCGGTTTGTACACATAATTAAGAGGCCTTATTCCTTTTAAAATGCCGATTGTTTTGATTTTTTTCTCTGTGATCAAACATGTTTCTTAACATATTATTGTTATGTATGTTACTACCTAGAACAGGGCTATTGGGATTTATTGGAATATATTTGAAACATACAGTTTGAATTTTTCATTGATAATTTTTGTTTCAAAAACTTCTCAAATTCACGCAGAAAACTGGGTTTTTCAACTTATTTTCGACTGCACGCAATGAAAGCATGAAATAGCTATGTTACTACCTAGAACTCGGGGAAAAGTATTATTCACTTCAAAAAGTTGGTTGAAATTATCAATACATTTGTCATAATATGAAAAAAAATATAAAAGGAATAAGGCCTCTTAACACAAATTATAACGGGTCTATCGCGATATTTCTTATTTACCTTCATAATCTTACGTTTACATCTGAGACACAGACCACCCCCACTAGACGGAGCATGTAAGGCGACCCGTAGGCGACCCGCGCGCACCAACGATATGGTACGGCAGAACATTAAAGTATCAACACGGCGGCCACCGTTTAGTTGCATTCATGTTTATGAGGTCTCTCTACACCACTTAACACTACAATTTACCATGTTATTTATTTAATTTCTTTTTTCGTTGACGTACGCATGGATCATAAACAAGGACGCAACTAAACGGTGGCTGCCGTGTTCATACTTTAATGTTCTGCCGTACCATATCGTTGGTGAGCGCGGGTCGCCTTACATGCTCCGTCTAGTGGGGGTTGTCTGTGATCTGAGACCACGGCGTGTGCAATCCCGCCGAAACGTTCGTTGCGTCCTTCGCACTTCTCGTAAACTCATGCTCATTGTCCCTCCTCATCGCACCGGTTTTATGTCAAATTCTTTCACTGTTCAGACAATACGGCTTTGGAACGATCTCCCACTTTCATCAGGCAAGCACAAACAAAGCAAACCTTCAAGCACATGTTGCGCAAGCATCTCACCAGTAAGCTCCTAGACTGATGTCGGTTTTGATATTTTGCAATGGGTACAAGAATTAATGTTTATGTAAGTTTATGTATTGCATATTTGTGTATTTTTATTTATAGTGTTCATTATATTACTGATATATAATAAGTTTCTCCTTTGGTATAATGTTGATAGTTGACAGGCCCTGCAACATAACATGTTTCTGTTTAGCCCAATGGTTGACTGGTAGAGAATGCCTTATGGCATTAAGTCCGCCATTTGTACACTTTTTGTTTTGTGCAATAAAGTTTAAATAAATAAATAAACAACATTTGTTCAGCAACTTTAAATAAGTCAGATTATTTCAAACAAATTAAATAGTATTTTCAATGTACGTCGTCCAACATTGACATTCCCTGAGCATTTGACATAGCTGTCACTCTACTAATATCGGACATTTCGCAATACATTATTTCTTTGTCTAAACATTATTCTACAAAATATCATTTAATACACGTTATTTTTAGAAGTTGCTTAACAAATGTTGTTTAGTTAAAAGCGAAGAATCTATGTTTTAATTTATCGCTCCTATTACAGGAAACACACGTTATTTTATGTCATTTGAGTAAACATCTGACAAAAAATTCCGTGTTATTCTTAAGATTTCCGTTGAAAAACTGCGTACTTACAACTGCGTTCTTATAACTGCGTACAGTCGAGTTCATTTACATCTACACACAGAACAAAAAGAGACGAGAACAAAAATATCTGAACACGATTTTATGCTCCTGACAATAGGGTCGTGTTCAGATAATATTTTTGTTCTCATAAGTGTGTAGATGTAAATGAACTCGACTGTACAGGTAACGAAATAAATTATAATTTTTAACCAGCTTCAAAAAGAGGAACGAAATAAAGTCTGCGGTGTGCTTTGTTTATATCATATTTTTGTGTTTGTTAAAGTGATATCTTCTCATGTAGGTATATATTATACAATACAATACAATACAAGTACGCTTTATTGCACACCAAAAAACATTTACACAAGAAATTACAAATAAACAAATTAAAAACGGTAGACAACAGGCGGTCTTATCGCTAAAGAGCGATCTCTTCCAGACAACCTTTGGGTAGTGGAGTTTATCCTAAAAAACGTTTAATGAGTAGGTGAAGCAAAAGGCGAATGGGACACATCGTAAGGTACAGATATCTAAAACATAAATAGATATAAGAACTTGAATATACATATATACACAAACATTTTAATAAACATTTTAATATATTATGTTTATATTTAAAGATTTTTTTATATGTACCTGTGTGTATTTTTTTATATCTTTCAGTGGCGTTAAATCTGAACAAGAAAGACAAGAAGGAAGTGCAAAATCTGTATATTTTATTGTGAATACATTCAGTTGGGTGAAGGCGGATAGTAGGTACATTTCATACCAAAAAAATGTTGTTGTGTTTTTGTTGTGTAAAATATTTTACGGGTCAAAACCTCACTTCCTGGCCAAGGCAACACGTACAACTTTAGACAAACTAGGGGTGGTAATTCGTAAAGCCCTGGCTCGCATATTTATGGCACTCACCTTCGGTTCGGCCCACAAACACCTGCGATCTGGGACATTCACGATTTCACCGCCATTTCACGATTTATAACATAGTATTTATTTTATTGTATTGTTTTTTTGCCAGAGAGCACTTTGGGAAATTCAAGACGCACTTCAAAGGCCATGGCGGTCACTTGAAACATTTCTGGCTCAAGTGTATAGAGACGCAAGTGTTATATGAACTATATATACTTACAGCCTTTTAGCTCTGCGGCAAAGATAGCCATAATGAGATGCCATGACACACAACTGCCGTGAAGTTTAATAAACGCTACATTGAGTGCGCTGTAATTCCGTCATAATTCCTATGACACTAATCGGGGATATTTATGAGCATTATTGTAATAAACCCGGTATGCCTGAAATAAACACTTTTTCACAAAAAAATACCGAAAGAAAAAGTACCGTAAAGGATTATTTTAGTCCTAGGGGATAACATTGCCCACATTTAAATCCACTTCAACCAGCGATCACGCAAAAGAAATCTAAAGCTATTAAAGTATTTTCAGTCATCATCTTCCTATGCTGAGCTGATGATGGAAGGTATAACACGGTTAGAAGTTAGGGGATAATTCAAACGAGATGCATGCAAACAAGATCGCCTCGATCACCACGCCATACCTAAACATTTAATTTGAATCACTAAAAAGAAAAAAAAAAATGTTTACCTAATAAAACAATAACCGACTTCAAAAAAACTGAAATGTCAAAAATAACTATTTCATGTACAGATTGTATTTGAATCGCCTTTTGAAGTCAGTGCCAAACCTCACGTAAACTATAATAAGTATATAAATATCAAACAAAAATACCTACTCGTAAATACCAAATGGTAATCATTAAAGGCTTTAATAGGCGGCATCTTTTTTCATAGTAATAATTGAGTGGTTTCGCACCGACTTCAAAAGGTGATTCAAATGTACCTAATCTGTAGGTATGAACGGGTTTCAGTTTTTTTGAAGTCGGTTATTTATTTTTTATTTTTTTTATTCTACAATTTTATATCCTTTTCTGTATTCCGCTTAGAAAGAGGACGTAATCACTGTTTTTTTTTCCTAAGATTACCTACCAATTATTCTAACATTATATAATCAATCAATTTGTTAGCTATAAGAAGAAGTCATGTTTTAGTTTAAATTTTATATTATGTACCTAAAATTGATTCGGAGAAGTATAATTTACGAAAAAATTACTTACCTACTGTTGAGTTTCTTTCGGCTTTCTTTTCAACAGCGGCCTCCTCTTGTGAAATGCTGATAGATTCAGATTCAGACTTGTAAAAGTGCCCTTGTGGCCTACTTACAGAACAAACTATTTGATTTTGATTCGTCACGTCACGGTGTTGACACTCAAATGTCATATCTTTGAGAAATATTTTGTGTTCTTAAAATAACTGCTTTTTAACTCCTTAGATGGCGTCACTATCACTACATGCATGCTATCCGTCAGACACTACATAATAATTCTTCTGTACTGTAATATAACACTATAATCCCCACTAAAATTACAAGTGAGATAAATTAGATTATTATCTAAGTACCTATTGTGTCTTAGATTATGTCTAAGTTTTGTGTCTAAGTCAAGTTCCACTAAAACCAATAATATCACTGTAATGTGGCGCCACCTAGCGGCAATGTTTCGAAGCGCTGTCTTACAAGCTTACATACGGAACATTTCTGACTCTCTAATGTTCCGCGAGATGGCGTTAAAATCAAAACATAATTATAAATTTTGGTGTAATCACCCCTAGCAAGACAACACTAACCACTTAGTATTAAGACAATTATTATTATGGGGATCACTCGCTCTTCAGACATCTTAGTCTAACCACCATCTTTGTTTGCGACCACGGCACTACTCTGTGTAACTAGTCACCTATATTTAAAATAATTATATAGTCCTATCATATCGAAGCGTTTAATTCAGTAGTCGTTGAGACCTACCACCAACTTGGCTTTGGCGGCTACAACCATCTTTACTACTGATTCAGAAGATTTTGACTGGGACAGAACATAATGGAACAAAACTAAACTCTATCTGCTGCCAGGCCCACGATTCCTCCCATGGCAAATGGGACGGCCTCTCATCTGGGACGCTACTTGCGTAGACGCCCTGGCTCCGTCCCATTTGTCCAGTACGTCGCTGAGAGCTGGCGGGGCAGCGGTTTGCGCTGAGGCGGCAAAGCGCCGCAAATAGGGGGAAGTCCCCTAACGCCGGACGGCACCTAACGCCGGACACTCGAACTTTCTCGGCAACTAGCAACGCGAGCGAATCAAGGACCGAGTGCCGAGTTGCCGTTGCTGGCGTTCGCAGTGGAGACACTCGGACCTTGGAGTCCGGACACCCACAGACTTTACAGTAAATTAAAACAAAACTGTCGGAATGTTCTTCGGACCACAGAGCCGGCTCATTCCTCGGCCTAAGAGTAGGTACCCTGCCGCAGGGCCATGATCTGGGGTCATAGGATTTAGAAAGATACTTTTATTTAAATAGGTTAAGTTGATAATTGTTATTTTTTACTTGATTTTTGTTTAATAAATATGTGTTTTAATAGTTAAAAAAAGGGTAGGTATGTACAACTTTCTATATAAAATGGCCCATTTATTTAATTCCAAGGCACTTTCCCCTTTTATGTGGGATAGGTACTGTAGGTTTTTCTTATGAGGCAACAACTAATTCTCAGGCTTTTTTTAATGACAACACACATATAATAAGCTTACAGCATTTATTTACAGCTTCAAAATATTTACAACAAAATACATCCTAGATAAAATTTCCATCCAACGTGTCAAGATAGATGCAATCTAGACATTATTTCAGAAAGTTAAAAGTTGATAATTAGGTATCTACCCGTCTCTTTCTGTGCAGTAATGTGAGAGAGTGACGGGTAGCGCTATGTCGTGCGACAAGACTCGCAAAGCATAGTTGTAGGGCTGCCATCTCCAAATTCGCCAAAACCGGACCAAAATTTAAAAAACACAGCCAATTGGCGGATATCGCATATTTTCCCCGGACGTGTCCGGAAATCATATTATTAAAAAATGGATCGCTTTATTTTCCATTCACAATCACATAAAAAGGGTTTTTCCCGGACACTTTTTGAGAACCCCCCGGTGGGCCCCCGGACGGTCTCCATACTAGGACAAATCCGGGAAACCCGGACTGATGGCAGCCCTGTGCTAGACGGGCTGGGTTAGGTTACCCTGAGTCTGTTTGACGCCACGCCATTGGTACAACACAACAATACTTTATTGCACACCAATAAGTTTACAAAAGGAAACAAAACAAATACAATTTTTAAATAGCGGTAGACAACAGGCGGTCTTATCGCAAAAAGCTATCTCTGGTAGGTAGTCGTAGGTAGTAGAAGTGACCTACGGCCCGCGGCGAGCGGCCACTTGCCGCGGGAGTCGTGCTATTGAGCAGATATACACTTAACCCTTCGTATGCCGCGTCCAGAATACGCGTACCGCGTACCGGGTACGGATTCGGGACACGGCATACGAAGGGTTAAACAACAGTAGAACTTTGATTATTATCAAGTTTTAACTTCCTACTATACCATGTGGGTCCTGTAACAGGAGCAAAAAATTAAAACATAGATTTTACTCGTCAAACTGTACAACATCTGTTCAGAAACTTTTTTTAAAATACTGTTTTCATATCTTCATTATTTCAAACAAAGTATTTTCCATGCAAGCCGTCCAATATTGACATCTCCTTAGAGCCAGTCCACACGGCGCGTTGCGTCAGCGTTGCGTCGACGCAGCGCTGCCGTTGCGTTGAACAAATAACCAAGGTGTTCACACGTGTTGCCGTGTCACAACGCAACGCTGACGCAACGCGCCGTGTGGACTGGATCTTAGCATTGACATAGCTGCCACTTTACTAAATATCAAATGATTCGCAATACATTGCTTCTTTGAATAAACTTTATTTTACAGGTTTACATTATAAATGAGTTGTTTAATAAATGTTGTTCAGCGCGAGGGGTAGAATCTATGTTTTAATTTATTGCTCCTGTTACAGGGCCCACCTGGTATGTAATTAAGTTGCACCAAAATCGACGCGTTTTATGGGGGAGCGCATTGTTTCCAAGAAACTTATTTCGTCGACTGTATCATTTTGCCGAAAAATCGTTTCGCAGAATTTTTATTCCTCTATAGTCAATTAGTCATAATTTTAAATAAAACAATTTAAACGGATTATATCGCGTATATTAATTATTTGAGCCTCCCTGACGTTTCAGTACCTTTACAGATACCGTTGTCAAAGGTTGACTGAGAAAAACATAATTTTTCTCTGTCAAAGTTACATTTGTGCAAACTAAATAAATAAATAAAAATAAAAAAGCCATTTATTCTACTACATTAAATCATGACAATAAGTTCATTTTACATTTATTAATTATGCAGTAGTCGCCTCTTTGGCGTAGGCCTCCCCCAATTCCTTCCACAGCTCCCTGTCTCTACCTTTTACCATCCAGTGTGGCCCCAACCTTTCCGTAAATATGTCTGCCCACCTCTTCTTTTGGCGGCCTCGCTTCCTTGATCCGTCTCTCGGGGTCCATTCTGTGACTTGTTTTGTCCATCTGTTGTGACTCATTCTGCATATGTGACCTGCCCAATTCCATTTAAGGATCCTCACTCTTTCAATAATGTCGGTCACTTTAGTAATCTTCCTAATGTTCTGGTTACTGACTCTATCAGATATTTTAATTCCCAGCATGCTCCTTTCCATCTTACGCTGACATACTGCCAGTTTATTTTCTTCACGTTTCCTTAGAGACCAAACCTGACAGCCGTACGTTAAACATGGAAGGATCGCTACCTCGAAGAGCTTTTTCTTAATACTGATATGGACGGATTTGTTTTTCATGACCTCCTTAAGTCCCCAATATTTTTTCCACGCAATAGCGATCCTTCTATGAACCTCTTCTTCAGTATGGTTAGCAAAGGAGACAGACTGACCCAAATATACGTATTCGTCCACAACTTCAATCCTTTGGCCTTCCACTACTATATTATGCTGATCGGTGCTATTCGTGATAATTTTAGTTTTTGACGTATTAATGGCCAGGCCGACTTTTTTACTTTCTGCCGTCAACTCTTTTAGCATCTCCGTCAACTCCATCGGGTTTCCTGCGAAGACGACTATGTCATCCGCAAAACGTAAATGACTTAAGTAGCTACCGTCAATGTTTAATCCTTTCGTCGTCCAGTCCAGATTTCGGAAAACTGTCTCTAGCACTGCTGTGAATATTTTTGGCGACAACGGGTCGCCCTGGCGTACTCCTCTTCTTATTGAGAACACCGTGCCTTCTTTTTCTAATTTTATTTTAGCGCAACTGTTCGTGTAAATATTTTTAAGGACAGTAATGTAGTTCTCATTAACACCTTGTTGATAAAGCGTTTTCCAAATTTCATTATGATGTAAAGAATCAAATGCTTTTTGGAAATCAATGAAGCACATATATATGGTTTTTTTGTATTCTTTCGCTTTTTCTATAATTTGCGCAACAACCTGGATATGGTCCAATGTTGAATAGGTTTTCCGGAAACCGGCTTGTTCGCACGGTTGATTTTCGTCTAAAATTCTCGTTATTCTATTTAATATTAATTTTGCGAATATCTTATAAACATTAGACATTATGCTTATGGGTCTGTAGTTGTTCAATTCGTTTCGATCACCTTTTTTGTGGAGTAGAACAATGGTTGAGTTAAGCCACTGTTTTGGGGCAGTTCCCGCTGTAAGTATGTTATCGAACAGCGATTGAAAGACACTCGAAAGCGGTTCCAAGAGAGATTTGAGCAATTCATTTGTTATATTATCTTCTCCTGTCGCCTTATTGTTTTTTTGCGACTCTATTGCATGTCTTAATTCCGATCGTAATATGTTACTGTCACCGAGCGCATCTAATTCCGTGTGTAGAGTGGTATGAAGTTCTGATGAAGAAGGCCCGCTGAATGAGTAAAGATCTTGAAAAAATCCTGTAGCGACTTTTAATATTTCTGATCTTTGTGTAACTTCTTTTCCAGTTTTATTCTTTATATTAGGTGCCCACTCTGATTTATTTTTTAGCTCTTTGAAAGCTTTTTTAATTGCTCCCGTGTTTTGAATGTACGATTCGAATATAGATTGTCTGTATATTTTTTCATCCTTCCTTATATTCCTGTTTATTTACTCTGGTTTCCCTTCAAAACGAATAAATCTTTCGCCTTTTTGTGCAAACTACCCATTTTGCAAATATTAATTTAAAATAAAGGTGTTCATACATGCCAGATGGGCCTAATGTGTAAAGACAGTTACACATGTGCCAGAAGGGCATTTATTATTTATTTAAAATATCTACCAGCGGTTCACTAAAGGCTTACTGAGGAGGCTTAGTCATAATTTTGTTTTTTTTTTCATTTATTGATGAAAAGAACCTTTATACATAAGTACATACCGGTTCTATAAGAACATACCATTTTTCATAATTCTTGCAAATATCACCCTATTGATTAGGTTATTAGGTTAGGTTAGGTTTAGTTCAATAACAATCTCAGATAGTTCAAGGTTGCAAAGAAAAATGCTTTCTACGAAAAGATTTTTTGGCAAAATGAAATATTCAACGAAAAATAATTCTAGGAGCCAATAAGGCTCGTTTTCTGGGCATAACTTAATTCATAATACAATATCACGTTTCAAGGCACATACGTATGTAAGTAGGTACGTGATAAGAGGCCTTATTCCCTTTTAAAAAAATATTTTTTTCATATCATGACAAATATATTGATAATTTCAACCAACATTTTGAAGTGAATAATACTCAAGTTCTAGGTAGTAACATAGCTATTTTATTCTCTCATTGCGTGCTGTCGAAAGTAAGTTGAAAAAACTAATTTTCCGCGTGTATTTTGTCAATTTTCGAGTAGTTTGTGAAACAAAAATTATCAATGAAAAATTCAAACTCTAGGTTTCAAATATATACCAATAAATTCCAATAACCCTGTTCTAGGTAGTAACATCAATAATATGTTCAGAAACATGTTTGATCACAGAGAAAAATGTCTAAAACAATCGGCATTTTAAAAGGAATAAGGCCTCTTAAGACAAGTGGAACTAGGACATAGTGCCTATTATATAGCCATATGATAAAGTTTTATAGCAGCATTTTGAACCTAGCATCCAGGAGGCACCAACATACTTAACGCTAATTCGTTTTGTAAGTATGGGCGATAATACAGTCCAAACGAAAAGAGTAGAAATTAAAAAGTGGCAATACTGTAGTGTCCTGTCATCCCCGTTTTCTTATATTGATTATAAATAGGACACTACAGTATTGCCACTTTTTAATTTCTACTCTTTTTGGTCGGACTGTAAGTAGGTAAACAGCCTTAAGGTAGTATCTCATATATATGCTAAAATTGTATCGTAAATCAGTTTTATATGGAGAGGTGGATATCCAAAGATGGTTATAGGATACTTTCACCCGGCTACGGTAAAGAACAAACATTGGGCAAGTGCGAGACCGACTCGCGCATGAAGGGTTCCGTACCATAATCTATAACAAGTTTGTTGTATAGGAGCTCCCCTTAATTTTTTTTTTAGTATTTGTTGTTATAGCGGCAATAGAAATACATCATCTGAGAAAATTTCAACTGTCTAGCTATCACCGTTCTTGAGATACAGCCTGGTGACAGACGGACGGACGGACAGCGAAGTCTCAGTGATAGGGTCCCGTTTTTACCCTTTGGGTACGGAACCCTAAAAAAGAACACTTTCTAGTATAACTAATATGCATGAAACTATCCGTAAAGTTACTATGATTACATTAATAAATAAAGCGGTAACGTATTAAATACCCATTAACGGGGCGCTCACTTAAAGTACCGTAAGATGGAGCTATTTGGCACTTTATAACCTAAGGGACTATTTGGATTTTGCATATTAAAGGTTTTAAGTCGGTATAGTTATATTCTCATCGCATCAGTTGGAACAAATCTCGTATACCTGAAACCTTATTATGTTTCTGATATTCCAATATAAAAAAAAAAACCTTTTATAGCCTAATACCAAATAGGTACCACTTGGGTTCCAAATAGCCTCACCTTTCAGTAATAATGTACCACTACTATACGGACCTTAGCCCTGGGGGGTAGCATTGCCCACCCATTAGAACCAAATTTATTCATTATGTAAATTCTAAAAAAGTTATATCTTTTGACATATCCTCTTTTAAGTGATCGCTGGTGCTGTTTTTAAAAGTTTTCTTAGTAATTGTAATGGATTGAAATGGGTGGGCAATGCTACCCTCAGGGCTAAAGTAACCCGACCTTAGGTACTTCCTACAGGCCTAGGATGATCGCTTTTATGACGCTATAAACATCCCATTCGTTTTGGAACATCATCATTGGCCCGCTGCCTGAGGCGGTGACTTAATATTCAAGTTATATTAGTGACGTCAAAGTCCCCAGATTGCATCTACCCTCGCCTTCGGCTCGTGCAAATTACCGCCCTTCTTTATAAACATTGAATCATAAAGGCACATTATCTCTCAACTGCGATCGATAATTATGGAAGATGTGTTACCTATATTTTACGCTGTGATTAAAAAAGAAACAGTATTTACTCCGTAATATATACAAAAAAATCAGGTGGTATTTTTTGCATACATTTTTACAAAAACTATAATATATACCCACTACAATTCTTAGATTAGGAATGTGTATGCATCTAAAGCACAGATTTTATGCTTAGCATTACATAGAAATGACACAGTAATAATTGTGTCACTAAATTAAAATACAATAATAATATGTGTAAGTACATATTGATACAGGTTACATAATTATATTATAACAGTAGGTAATACTTTTAATGGAATGGATGTATAACTATTATATGGAACTGGATATTTACTAAAATACATTATAAACAAATTAAAATACAATAATAATATATGTACATATTGATACAGGTTACATAATTATATTATAACAGTAATACTTTTAATGGAATGGATGTATATTATATGGAACTGGATATTTACCAATACATTATAAACAAAGTTTTTTTGGAACTCGCTTGTATTATTTCTTAAATTAGGTACCCACTTATTTACAAGATCAAGTGTACACAAACTACAAAATCTCCCTGTTAGTCTCACATACAACTGATACAGAAACAGACTTCCCGAAAATTAAGGGTCTGTGAAACACATGGCACCAATTTGTACCTGAGAACCAACCTCACCCAAGACAATATGTTTTAGGTGAGTAAGGCCGTCACAGATATTAAGAGACTAATAATCCATGCAGACTTTCAACAGCGTTCACATACGCAAACTGGTTTTCCTAATACTCAGTTGAAGACACGAACCAACTTAACAATACTAACGATACAAGCGACATGGGAGCAAACACCGCTCCAGAATTAGGCTTAATTTTATTGGCAATCTTCGTCGTGACATTCTTCACGTTACCCAAAAACTTATCCAAGATATCCGACCTGGCTGTGACGTCACAGGCCGTATGGCTGATGGCTTCCAATACAGGAGCCGTGAATACCCTGAAGTTGATCTCTGAAGTGTCCAATTTGCCGTACATCCAGAAAGGAAGCCTGTTTGAGAGAATCCACAGGTTCTGATTATTGTCTACTTTAATATCAGTAGGGTAGACCATGGTTGTGTCGTTCATCGAGATTCTACCTTGGTTTTTCATTGTGTACTCCTTATTAGAAGTCCGCCAGCATGCCACAGCATTCAAGTTTACGAGAGAATAGAAAAGAACACCAGTTTTCGGATCAACAAATGATGCACTAGATTGAGCGTTCGGGCCTCTGCTGCCGAGCAATTTGAAGGAATTGAAGTTCTCCTCAGCTAAAGTCTTGTTCCTTAACAACTCAGTTGACACGGAGAATTCATTGAAACTTGCCATCGGGTGGAAATAAAGAGTGCTGTAGTTGTCAGAGTTAGGCGCTGATAGGCCCATGCCGAAAATGGCGTCATCCCAAGTGAAGTTCAGTCCTTTCACGCTAAAATCACAAGCCAAAGGATCCTGGTTGAAGTAGTGATGAGTGATCCTCCAAGATTCGTTCTTTTCCCAGGAATATACTACAATTCCCGCCTTACCTACATCTCCAGCGTACGCGAAGGTTTTCTCGCAGTCAAAATCTTCTACAGCAATATTAGCGAATCCTGAATCTTGTTTGACCTGGTCTGCTGGGAATGGATATTTCCTGAGGAGATTATCGGTCTTCAAATCGTAGACGATAATTGCAGGTGGGTATTTGGTTACGTTTGACTCGAGATGGCTGCCCATCTTGCCGCTGTCGAGGACCCAAAGCCGACCGCATTTGTCAGCTCTGACTCTGAAGGGGGAGATGATCTCTGGAGGTTTTCCATCGCTGCCGATAGAGTGCGCTGCCCAGCTGGGGTAGGGGATCAGGTTCGGCGACTTAGTACTGTTATCTGGAAATTGAGAAGTATGCTGTGAGCTTAATGGTTCAAGGCAAGATTATATAATATAATCATACAAAAGTTAAGTTTTACATAAGATTCATGTGAGGTGTTGCGTGTTGCCTAAACATAAATGCAACAATAGAGAAGCCACCTACGACTGAAATATCGATGCCTGAAAGTGTGTCAACTTCGATTTTACTTAATGACAACGAATACTTGGCTGGTTCGATGGTTACATAAGCTACTAATATTGATTATTTTTCTGCGATTGAATAGAATACATTAAGTACAGGGGTTCCTTGCATACGCACTAACTAATGCTGTGATTTGAAATTACAAACATCGTATCCGAATCACCATTTAATGGCGTCAATTATTTCCTTAATGTAGAAATTTTCTGCTGCTCACTTCCTCATGTGAGTGGAATACGTGAGTCATGTGAGAAAACCAAACCTAAAGATCTTCCACAGTAGGGGTCGTCCACATATTACGTCACGCAAAATGTCACGCTTTTTTGCTATACCTTTAACATGTACTGTCACGTTTGGTATGACCCCCCCCCTTACGGTGTTACGTAATATGTGGATGATCCCGTATCGCTAAAAGATCTTACTTTTGGACTTTTATGAAGAGGTAGTTAAGCTTTACAACTATAAATTATAGCTTATTCATCGTCTTAATGGAACATTCAAGAAAAATTACTCATACAGGAAACTCCTTCATGTATTTTTCGAATGAATAATCGTTGTTTGGGAAACAGTTTAAACTGAGTCACATTGAATCAAATTAAAGAAAGCCCAATGTCTTAAGACATAAGGTAGTAATTAGAGTAATGAGCCATTAGGCCCGTTGTATTGATGTACTAATTGCTTTAGGAAGTGTCAATGACATCAACAAATGAATGACGTTTTATGTTTCCGATGTTTTTAGATCCGGGACTAACGGTTTCAATTATTCATCCCATTGATGACATATCTATTTATGTATTTAGTTTACAAATAACAAACTTAATGCCAATTGTAATCTCAACAATTCACCCATAGGGCCAAATGAAGTGGTTGTATCAGAGTGAATCAACTTTTAAGTGCACCTTGTTGCTATGGTTACGCAAAATTTGACCCTCGGACAACCTAAGCATTTTTCTATGAAACAGTATGAAGAAATCACTTGGACAACGGGGACAGAGTAAACAACACAAAAAGTTGCTTCACCCATCAGCATTAAGGTGACATTTTAGGTGAGAATACTTAGTATTTCATTATGGTGGCGATGGTGACGGATCGTGGGAGGACCTTAGGTTATAGGTTATCGCGGGCTGGATTTCCGCAACTCGTCTAACAATACGCCTATTTTGCGTGAGAGGAAGAACCTTACGACACATACGCAAAGCGTGAGCTTCGAATGACGCGACTCAGGCCTACGACTACAGCCACACATACAACACTGACGGGCAGCTGTTCCACTTGTGATCGTGTGTTCGTGAACAAACTGGGGTCCACGTACACACCAGCACACACAGCGTACACGCCAGTAACAGTTGACAGGCTGTCACCGTTGACGGATACATCAAAGAGGACATCAACATTGTGATGGATCTAAAATCTTCGCGTGGTACAAATTATTGGACCTAAATAGTGCTTACGATTCTCGCTTTGACGCGGAATTAAAAAGCAACAGTTTAGTGATCAGTATAGCTCGGACTAATCATCGCAAAACAAGAATTAAGAAAAAATGTAATGGAAATACTCACATACTTTTGGCCAATTTTGGGATACGTTTATAAGTATAATTTGTATTCCAAATATAACCCGAATTTGGTAAATAATCGAACTATGGTAAATAATCATAACCTTCGTTTTCAGATAGTTCTGTCGATACATGCATATTGTTACAATAGGTAAGTTATAATAGGCAAGGATCAGGGGTTATTCCAACTTATATTTACACAGAAGTTTCACTATTCCGTAGATAATCGTTAAACAACGACTCAGTCGATCACAAGACTCGTTGTCACCACCACGCGACAATAGATATCAATAGTTTTACCGCCACCAAGAAGGTAGTTTAAACTTGCTACACATTTGACTCGCAAATTTAAGGCACGATATGCGTGCAAATATTATTCGCAAATAGTTGCGAGTCATCGGCCGAAGTCTTTCTAACTATTTAAACTATTCATAATAGGTACACAAATACAGCAAAGTTCATTTGCCTGTCTGTATAACACTAAATAGTAAACGTAAAATATGGTCAGAAATCCCCATACAGCGTTTTTTTTTATTTTCTTAGAAACATGGCGAATTATTCCAGAAATCGAACATTTCTACATGATTTCAGAATCTGGGCGTGCTTTATTATTATACCTATACCTAACTGTAAACCCTTTATCACTATTGTTAACCCTTTGTAAACCCTTTTAGGTCACAGTAGGTACCAATAACTACGGGTTTAAAAGCCCAATGGCTATGTACTTGGCACAATGTTTGCATGACCATGTAATTTTTAGTAAAGAAAAATTGGGCAAGTGCGAGTCCGACTCGCGCATGAAGGGTTCCGTACCATAAAACAAGTTTGTTGTATGGGAGCCCCCCTTAAATATTTATTTTATTTTATTTTTAGTATTTGTAGAGCAGACTACCGAACATATCATCCAGCGCTGCCCCCTTCACTCCTACCCCGGCCCTGCTGAGGACCTGGACGACTTGACGCCTGACGCAGCTGTCTGGCTTAAAGATCTTAGAGCCATACTTTGATTGCTTTACTTAGAATGCCGTACGATTAATAATAATTTAGTATTTGTTGTTATAGCGGCAATAGAAATACATCATCTGTGAAAATTTCAACTGTCTAGCTATCACCGTTCTTAAGATACAGCCTGGTGACAGACGGACGGACGGACGGACAGCGAAGTCTCAGTAATAGGGTCCCGTTTTTACCCTTTGGGTACGGAACCCTAAAAATGAATGAGCTGCAGCTTGTAGATCCTTGCAGCAAGGACTATCGAAATAAAATAAAATTTAATGATCTTCCAAAAATTGTAGGTACCAAGCCTACCACATAGGAACAAAGTAAAAATATTATGCAGTGGAGCCGAACTCACAATTTTGTGATAGCTACGGCATACGAAATATCGGCATTAATAATCTGACGTTTCTGGAGCACAAGTCAACCTAAAACAGTTTAAAAAGCCTTTTTTTATTCTTTAACCCGACCGGAAAGTAGGTAATATAAGCAAATCTACCATTGCACCAACTGAAATGTTCATAAGAACCAAGTGTTAGGTAATCTACAAACATGTTACTTTTCCTTGCCCAAAGAAAAATGGCTAGTCTAATATTTCTCTTATCTCTCTTCTCTCTTCTCAGCATATATGCGTCCACTGCTGGACATATGCCTCTTGCATGGATTTCCAAACTGATCTTTCTCTTATACTATCAACTAAATAAAGTAGGAAAAATAAATACAGTAAGTAGCGGAATAAATATCTATCGTTGGTGTATTTTGTATGAAATTTGACTAAGTGTTACAATTGTAAACGGTGTTAAGTATAACAAAGTATACTGACCTGAGATTTCTTTTTTGCACCATAAAAACATCTAGGTATTTTTCTATCCAAATTGTTTTTTTAAAACCGTTCTGTTCATATATATTTTTATTCGTCACACACTTACTATAAATATGTACTACGTTAGATACTTATTACGCTACTGGCAATACTCATTCAGATCCTAACCTTGGGTCCTATTCGACTATAAGTTAAAGTATTTATATATGACAGATTACTGTATTGTACCAATTATTTACGAATGAATTGGTACAACTAGCACTTGACTGTAAAATGTACAATTAATATTCCCTGTATAGTTTTACAACTTTATTCTACCCACACTTAAATTATAAAGGCGAAAATTTGTGTGTGTGTTTATGTGTATGTTTGTTACTCTTCACGCTCAAACGGCTGCACCAATTTTGATGAAATTTGGTTTGAAGGTAGCTGACACCCTGGATTAAACATAAACTACTTTTTATCCCCAAAAATGTAGTGTCCCCGTGGGATTAGCGGGCAACACACAAGGGCGCAGCTAGTCACTACATAGTATAAAACAAAGTCGCTGCTGTCTGTCCCTATGTATGCTTAGATCTTTAAAACTAAGCAACGGATTTTTAATAGATAGAGTGATTCAAGAGGAAGATGTATATCTATAATACATGCTTAAATATAGCATTGCACCCGTGCGAAGCCGAGGCGGGCTAGTAATAAATAAATCTCACCTGACAAGCTAACATAGTTCAGCGTAGCCGGCACCCCAGTCTTCCACCTCGGAACAGTCACAAACAGCCGATCCTCGTACACCTCCACCCCCATCGGTATATTGTTCTCCTGGATAAAGACCTTGCTGTCGATAGCTTGCTGGCGTGCTTCAGGGCTGGAGAACTGGTAGTCAAGTTGGCTCCATTCGAAGACGAGGCGGAGCTGGTCGCAGGTAGCCAGGCAGCCGAGGGAAAGAAGGAGAGTGGCGCGGAGGACCCGCATGGTTGGTTGCTGGAATAGAAACAGAGAAAATCTTTAGCATATGTAGGTTTAAGGAAGTTTATTTGTGAGCATGTATTTAGTTATATGTTGTATATTTTCATTAGGGTGTTGCTTATTTTCTAACCTCGTACTCTCACCCCCTCATTCTGATCTAGGACCCGAAAAAACGTCACTGATTTTTATTTAATTTTTTAATTCAGTTTTAGGGGTCGCTACCGGCAAGTAAAAAATCTGAAAAAGATATGAAAAAAAAAAGTTTTTTTTCTTTGTATCATAATACTTACAGAACGTATATAATTGTATTAAAAAAAATATAGGAAAAAATTATCTAGTTCAATATGAACTACCAAATTTTTTTTCTGATACACAGAATAATTCACTTGATATATATCTAGATTGATAAATTAGGTTATTCAAACAATATCACTGCTAAAAAATTAAAAAGAAAACTATGTGAACCGAGTTTTATTAACATTTATCTCGGATTTTTAATTGGCGGTAGCGACCCCTAAAACTGAATAAAAAAAAAACAGTGATGTGTTTTCGGGTCCTAGAACAGAATGAGGGGGTGAGAGTACGAGGTTAGAAAATAAGCAACACCCTAATTTTCATGCATGTTTGTGTATCAATACGAGGGCGAATCAAAAAGTTCTTAGAACAGCATGGTGGTAAAACCTTTTTAAATGTAGTTTATTTTTATTTTATTTTAGCTATCCTTACGACATAATATGACGACATTTTTTTTTGATTACGTATACCAATAACACATAATTAATTATTTTGTGAAGCAAATCGCTCAAAATCTGTCATAATGGACAAAAATGAGTTACGTGCCGTGATTAAGTATCTGTGTTTGAAAAAAATGTCCACTAAGGAAATTCATTTGGATATTCAGCAGACTATAGGTACTAATGCTGTACCATATTCCACGGTTGCTTGCTGGGTTGCCGAATTTAATAGAGGTAGGCCCAAGTGTGAAGATGACCTTCGCTCCAGCCGGCCTTCCACCTCTGTTACTGATGACAACGTGGCGAGAATCAAAAAATTGGTATTAGAAGATAGAAGAATTAGCATCAAACAGTTAGCAGAGATCCTACACATTTCTTTTGACAGCGTGCAATCAATATTGATGGACGTTTTGGGGTTTAAAAAAGTTTCGCTAAGATGGGTTCCGCGAATGTTAACTGAGGTAAACAAAGAACAGCGTGCGGAGGTTTCGAAGCGGAATCTCGAAATCATCGAACGTGACCCGGATGCGTTTTATCGCCGATTTGTAACCCTGGACGAAACATGGCTCCACCATTTTGATCCCGAAGCAAAAAAACAAAGCATGTCCTGGAAACGACCATCTTCTTCAGCTGATAAAAAATTTCGAGATTTTCCGACGGCGGGCAAAATTAGGGAATCTATATTCTAGGATGCGGAAGGAATCCTGTTTATTGACTACCTGCCGAAAGGAAAAACTATTACAGGTCCCTATTATAAAGAATTAATCCCGAAAGTGCGGCAAGTGATCATAGAAAATCGCCGGGGAAAATGGTCTACAGGCGCATTGTTTCACCACGACAACGGCCCAGCTCATCGCTCACAATTGGCAATCACTGCGATCCGCCACGCTGGCTTCAAGCTGTTCGACCACCCGCCATATTCTCCGGACTATGACTAGGAAATCATTTTCACATATTCCCGAAATTAAAAGCACATCCGCGGAATAAAATTCCGAGATGATAATGCCATAGTGGGTGCTGTAGAGGAGTTTTTCGAGTCCCAAGGAAAATCTTATTTTATGATGGAATAAAAAAAAAATTAAAACAGTACTTAAAGTGTATAGAATAACAAGGAGACAATGTAGAAAAATAAAAGATAGAAAAACAATTTTCTTTTGTTTTTCACCCTTATTCTAAGAACTTTTTGATTAACCCTCGTATAATATATTATACGCATTATAGTATAGGTTTCAGTAGATTTTAATATTTTTTTAGTAGTTCTCTTGATTACTCTTTGCATCGCTTACTCATTTCATTTATTAATCCGCTACCGAAAGGTTGCCTGGAAGAGATCGCTGTTTAGCGATAAGATCGCCTATTAATTACCTCTATCTATTGTAATGATAAGTGTTATCTGTATTTGTAGGTATTTCATTTTTTTTTGAGGTTAGCAATAAAGAGTATTCTACTTCTAATTCTATATAATTTCGGATTTCGTTACTAGTCAACTAAAAATCCTATTCTTTACGGATTTCATTCGTAAAATAAATTCTGCGTAATGATGATGATGATAAGTAAATAGAAGTTATAGAAGGGGAAATATGAAAGAGGAGGAGAACGATGAAGTCAAGGCACGACTATGGCCGTGTGGAAGATTTCCAACGGATTGTTCCAGAAATGCCCCTGACAGAGATATACACAAACGGTGCAATATACTTGCAACAATAGTGATAAATACTAGACTGTAAGTACCATGTACCTGTACCTATGACGCAAAGCAAGATAAAGTTGTTGGAGGTCTTTAAAAAGTGATACCGCCAAAGGACAAAATATAAATTTGTACTTTAATTTACACTTCACGAAATCCTTAGTGAAGAAATCATACTCATAACAAAATTGGTAACAATAAACTTCGTAAGGACCGTTATTTCGAATTACTTCGTACCTCCATACGACACAATAATGTTTACGAATGACATAACGAAAGCTTAAGGCCGGCCGAACATACATTCAATCAGCGCAGGGTGAGTGACCTTGCGCGACTTTAGAGGTCAACCGCGCGCGCGCACGTTGCGACTATCGCAACGGTTACGATAAGTTTGCACCATTTCTATGACAATGACAAGTCTTAAACTAGGTGCAAACTTAGCGTAAACAGGTCTACGTGTATTAAGGTTACATATATGAGGAATTTGAATGACACATATTGCCTTTAAATGTGTTCGTTGCCGAATGATAGACCTTTACTAATATTAAAATAACCTGAACTAGTATGTAGTAGTATACCTTTCACTGAATTATTTGGCTGTGATTGAAGTATAAAATTTCAAGTAAAGGCAAAGGGTTATATTTAATTCATAATGCGTTCTATTAACATATCTCCTGCGGTTATTGAATGGTTTCGTAGTTATCTGACCGGTCGTCGGCAGCGTATAAAGGTGGACGCTTTTCGTTCTTCATGGTGCAACACGATGGCTGGCGTTCCGCAGGGCGGCGTGTTGTCTCCCCTTTTATTTTCAATATTTATTAATTCTATTTCCCATAATTTATCTTCACAATATCACCTTTATGCCGATGATCTTCAAATATATTCACAAGGTTCACTAGACGACCTCTCTTCAGTAATTTCTTCAACAAATACAGACTTGAAACTTATTTTAGAATGGAGCAGCTGCTATGGTCTCCAAGTAAACCCGTCTAAAACTCAAGCTATTATTATTGGGAGTAGTCAATTAATTTCCAGAATTGATTTTACTAGTATTCAATCTATTATTTTCAACAATGTTATAATTCCTTACTCTTCCCAGGTTAAAAACTTGGGTGTCATTATTGATCGGACTCTTTCTTGGGTGCCCCAATTGAGCGAAGTGAGCAGGAAAATGTTTGCCGCTGTGGGTTCTCTCAGAAGGCTTCGCAATTTCCTTCCCATCGCAACTAAAATTGCGCTTGCTCAAACTTTACTTCTCCCGATTCTAGACTATGCTGACATTTCTTATCTGGATATTTCGGAGGAGCAACTTGATAAGCTTGAGCGTATTCAAAACCTCTGCATCAGATTCATATTTGGATTGCGCAAATATGATCATGTTTCAAGTTTCCGATCTCAACTTAAGTGGCTCCCTATTCGTCTTCGGCGGAATTCACATATTCTGTCTCTTCTTTTTGGCATTCTCTTCAACCCTGCAACTCCCCAGTACCTCAAAGAGCGCTTTAATTATTTTTCTTCTGCTAGATGCGCAAAAAACTTTCTTTTAACTGTCCCTTCGTCCCGTTCTAAATTTTATTCGAAGTCTTTCACTTTTCATTCCGTTGTGTTGTGGAACTCGCTGCCTGCGGAGCTGCGAAGTGCTAAATCTTTAGCTATATTTAAAACTAGAATTAAAGAACACTTCCTTTCTGTCCAATAAACTGTGTGAAACTGTTTTCATCAAGTTTTCTGCTGACTGTATGGTTGTGCATAGTATTTATTTTTGTTTATGTATGTATGTATATTTATATATATATTTATTTATTTATTAAAATGTTTGTGTATATATGTATAAGGTGAGTCGGGGCTATTGTAGCTATGGGGTTATTGTATCTTCTTACCATTATAATGGTCTGTGACCCTTAAAATGGTCTGTGTATATATAGGATTATGTATATATACCATTGGTCTGTGTATCCTATATATACACAGACCATTATAATGGTCACAGACCATTATAATGGTAATTAGATACAATAACCCCATAGCTACAATAGCCCCGACTCACCTTATTCAAGTTTTTATATCTATTTATGTTTTAGATATCTGTACCTTACGATGTGTCCCATTCGCCTTTTGCATCACCTACTCATTAAACGTTTTGTAGGATAAACTCCACTACCCAAAGGTTGTCTGGAAGAGATCGCTCTTTAGCGATAAGACCGCCTGTTGTCTACCGTTTTTAATTTGTTTATTTGTAATTTCTTGTGTAAATGTTTTTTGGTGTGCAATAAAGCGTACTTGTATTGTATTGTATTGTTTGCTATCGTATCAGTTAAAAACTCACTTCAAATTCCATTCCAATGGTACTATCAAGAGAATGGAACTCGATACAAAGCCTTGAGGAACTCTATAAATTCTAGGATAGGAGACCCAGCACTGAGCCTTGAGGAACTCTACAAGTTAGATCCTTTTGAAGATAAACATATTGTTTCTCCGCGAAAAAATAATTAGGCTCGACTTATAGCCAGTGGGAAAAACCCTTCCGAGTGTGGACGATGCTTAACCTCGTGGGAAGAGTATAACTTCAAACGATCCACGGTAATGAAGCCATGTAATAATACATAATTTCTCTTCCACTGTACTTGTATAATTTCCCTGTATGTACCAGTCAGTTGCGACAGATATGTCCGCCGGAAGTAACGAGGTCGGAGGTCCGGATAGCCTCGGCAAGTTCTCGTGAACTTTGGAATGTTTATACTCGTATTATAACCTTTCGATTTCTATAATTAGCTGCAAGATGATTGATAACTGGCTCACATTCGATATTATAGGGGGCCAGTGTTCCTTTATAAATTTTATCATAGAATAAACACATTTTAAATTCTATCACACTAATTCAATTCTAAAAACACATGCTTGTCAGATTGACAGGTCCGTTATCATTTTATCTATTGCATCACAACCGCGACCATCATAGGTCAGCAGGAGTTCTTACTGTTTGAATAGGTCACTGTTTTTCAAAGAAAATCAATTTGACCATTGCCTAGTTCTTGTTTATTCGTCTTTCACTGTACCTTATTTTTTTATTAGGCCTGAATTTCCAGAAATAAAGTACTTTGATTAATCTTTCTCAATAGAAGTTGACTTTATTGGTTCTATTATAGAACTAATAAGGCTGGATTCGACCAAACTTTTATGCCGAGGAGAACGCTAACTTTCAGATAGATGTCAAAAATCCAATATTAATTTGACTTGTTAAATCCAGCCTAGGTCAAAATATACTACAACAAAGTATGGGTAAGTAGTTCAGGCTGAACTCGCGCGTTAAAACTAAACTACTAATAATGGGTTTCGGGTGGGCAACGTATATGAATCGAGAGCAAATGATGCCTTTTTGATAAACACAGGCCTGCTGGTTAAGTGGTTATACCACTGACCTAATAAGGAGTCTTAGTATCTTTTCTAATTTGTTGATACGTGCAGGAATTCTCTAGTAGCAATTACCTACAAGTTTTTATATCGTCGTCTTTCCTTCTTTCAAATTGTCGTAATTACTCGAGAATTCCGTTTTAAACTTAGCTGATGTTTAAGACTAAGACTGCAAACGCATCTCACCAATCCATTCTGATGTAACACGGTCGATGACATAAACCTAGAAAGGTGAAATGCCGTAGACACTATATGAAACTCTTTTAACTTACTCCCTTTTACCACGGCTATAAAGCCTTGAGGAATTTAATGAACATTAAAATTCAACGCAATATACGACCATTGTTAGTGTATTCATGAGAAAACCGTCCGTAACATTGAATCAAAAGAATCATAAAGGCATGCAGCGTGAAGTAGAGTAACTGATTTGTTCCACGCGTTATCGCAATGCAACCTTTATGATAGGAAAGGAAACGTACAAGAAAAGTTACCTAACTAACCTAGGACACTTATTTATTTATGTTTTTATTATGCAAATAAAGTTACGCAGCATTACAGTAAAAACCAAGGCACTGTGAACTACAAAAATACATATAAACAAAGGCTTAAAACTAGTTAGATTTAAGGGACACATCTGCGACGCCTGAAAAACAAACTTAAAATGTCGGAGGATGATATCAATAATTTACTATTAACTATCCGATGCAGATATTAAACAAATTCAGCTACACCACATTCCATTACAATATAAGAACAATATTTTCTAAAAACTTGTAGAAATAATCTTGTTATTCACTTTGTACTTTTAATTCAAGTCTAAAAGTTACTAAAATAGCTATTTTTCATCGTTTAAAACTACAAAACAAAATTACGTCCAACTATTTTTCTTGATATGGCCAAGTAAGGCAAAGTTTAACAGCACAAAATTCTTGCAATTCACACCATTCTGGTTGAGCCAAAAGATAAACATCTCCCCCTAACAATTTAAAACGCCCTAATGTTTCATGTAAGGCTTCTCCCCATTTGATACAGTAGTTACTGGCTCACCAAATGTCACACAATCCACCTAGAGGGTAAAAACGTGCATTTGATCCTTCATTATTTTTCATCAGTTTGTACAAGCTTTCAGATTTTTCCCAACCCTAATAGTTTGAACTTTAAGAAGAAGAAGGCCGAAGAAAAAAATTATAGATTGCGTGAAAGATGATATGAATAAGAAGGAAGTACTTAAACGACGAGATGACGAGTAACAGGGAAGAATGGAGGAAGAAAACATGCTGCGCCGACCCCAAATAAATGGGATAAGGGCAAGACTATAATGATGAATAGTAAGTAAACTTAAACACATCACCCACACACACACATCACACACATAAAACTTTAACACATCACATATATTTTCTCGGGCTGGCATTCCGGCTACAGTAAGTACTTATGTGATGTATAGATTACTCGCAACGTTTCTGCACATAAAACAAAAAAAGTAAAACACAGCCTTATATGCCCGCATTTCCGTGCCATAAAATGACGTCACTGCATACCAACAAAAAGATATTTCATCGTACCCTTGGCCACCCTTGCAGACCAGTTATATCTGCATACGGTTGGAAGACAGCGGCATTAGCATAACAAATGTAAGCAAATTAGCAATGTTTCTTTGAGCCGTGACACGTTGGTTTTTAGTGAATTTAGTACGTCCTTGGCTTTAGAAATTGCTGAACATAGACTGCAAGTTTAGGTATAAAATAAACTAGTGTTTCTTAACCTGTGGTCCGCGAGCATATGTATGGGGGTCCGCAGCCTTATCTATAGACTATTTTAACAATCATAAATAAATGCCTCCAAAAGTCTCGTAATCATGCCGTGCTATTTATTGCTGCTTTTTTATTAAGGGGGTCCTTAAAAGTGTGCTTGATTTCCTAAGGGGTCCGTGGACAAAAAAGGTTAAGAAACGCTGACATGATAAACTATTAAACAAAAACATAACTTATAGTTGGCCGGCCGAGTTGGCTAGAGTTAGGTTAGTGTAGGTTTTAAGTTTTTAAATTGTTTTTCCACTTAATTCGAATGTTTTTTAATAAATGAAAACTTATAGTTTAAACGATATTTATCTGAGCGAACACAGCGGCAATTCAATCTCGCATGGTTTTTTTCCGCTGTTAGGGTAAGAAATGTATATTTTGATAGGTATATAAATAAAAAAGGCATTTTAGTGGAAAGCAGTGCAAGATTTCAATCCTAAAACACATAGCATTTTGAGTAGGTAGCCACACATTGCCAACTAATTGCATTGTATAAAGCCGTATCTTAGGGCAGCTGAAGCCTCAATACCTATCATTGGGTGGACCAATACGTAGCCTAGATATGCATAAAACACATAAAGGTGCATAAAGAGAACAGTGGTACAACGTCCATACTAAATCGGCTTTGCAATAGTGAGACTAGGTATATTATGATTTTCTGCGCTGTGACCAATTACTGCTCGCCTACGCTCTTTTAGACCGAGTAACTTTTCAAATGAATTTTTGAATTACAAATTGGGATATATTTGAAAATGTAATACTGTTTTTTTTTTTTTTTCAATATAATAATGTTGATATTATATTTTTTTTTGTATTACTATTCTTTAATCCTAATATGTTTCTTAATTTAAGTTGTTTTTCTTTTAGTTTGTATCTATAATATAATTTGTTATTAATTTCATGGTATAGTTAGCTGCTAAATGGATGTTTTTATACGCCATCTGGCAAAACATAGTGTTACTTTATATTTTTGTTCCGCCTATATTCACCTATGTTTTACAAAATAAAACACTTTGACTTTGACTTTAAGTATTAATATTTTGTTGTTTATCCCTTATTTGATAATATTGGAAAAAAACTGGTTAAAAAGAAATGTTGTCAGTTAAGGTATCCAAGACTAAATTCAGGTCCATATTATTAAGTTCGAAACATGTCGGGTCGTTCCTGACCATTTTTACGTGAGTGTAAACCGTTTTTACAATTATTAAAGACATCTTACGATAGTTTTAATGATAATAGATGACTAAATCCATTGTTGGCAATAAACTAAATAATTACTGCGGTGAAACAACCGAGGGCGGGACGCTATGATAATAAAAATGACTGTTTTATTTCTATCAGACATGCACATTATTATATGATACTTGTACTCCTAATTCGTGGTACTATACCGTGACAGAAATTTCCAGCAATCAATATTAATTCTAAGTTTCGCTTCGTTGCGAATATCTTCAACCAACTTCAAAAAAGAGGGTTTTTTTTTTGTTTATAGTTTGATTTTTTTAACGTTTGTTAACTCAGTACTCTGTCCTATAGAATCGCGATCCTATAGGAAATTTCCCAATTATTCATTAAAATCCTTGTGAACATTTCCAGAATTTTCCGGTAATATTTTCATTTTGGAAACTTCTGCAACTTGCCCATCCGTAGTAGGCTACTTGGCCAATTTTTTAAACATATGTTTAATTATCAATCTTACTAGCACAAAAAAAGTAAGTATTTCATTTTTTATTGAGCTAGAAACTCTAGAAAGCCATATTAACATTTGAAAATAGAAATTTCGTGAACAGACAAAAACGCCGTCAGCCATTTTTGTCTTTAGCTTATCTGTTAATCAGGCCCAGTAATATACTCCTATCTATGATGCCAGTGTTGTTTTCAGTTTAAGTTTTTTTACTGCATTGATGACGTCACTAACAAGTTTTAATATGGCGGACAGGATTTTAAGCATTTCAAAATACAGAATAAAAATCATAATTTCAATTTAATAAGCCCTCTTCTACTATTATGACCTCAAAATATATATATTTAAGTTCCCTATGTCACTACGAAATTAACATTATTGCCTACCTCTTTGTGGAAGTCGGTTGAAAATAGTTAAAGAACTAGCTAAGCAACTAGACGACATTGACATCATACGCACAATGCGTTCTGATTGTTATCAATAAGCGAGCTAGCCTTCCAAATTCCTATCTTCACAGAAACATCAAAACAAACTCAACTTCTCTTCAAGAGTATTCAAGTTACGAATGGAAGAAATAACGAATACGAGCGTGCAAAAGTAATAATTTAAAATTAAGCGTTAGGAATTAAGACAATTTGAGTCGAGGCCTACGCGACACGGTAGAGGTCATTTGTACTGAGCCAAATTAAAGGAATTCAGGCCTTCATTGGAGGTGATACGAGGCATACAAACGAACATCAAAAGAGTAATACATTCTACTCATTAGTAGTTAACTAGTTACTGACACCTTTGAAAGGTAAACTCGCTAGTGTTACGAGTGTCATGAGCAAATAGACTGCGGCGTCTGCGGCACATGTATAGAGAAACCCATGGTATAAGAAAACAAGGTATAACACTCCGACTAGCGAGACTTTCTACGTCACTGAGTAATTGCCGCTTTATGGTAACAAAATAATTATAAGGAAAAAAATGTTTTTAGTCGTAACAGAAAAAAAAAGAATTTATATATTATTGCATTGCAATACTCTCGATTTTATGAGACTCTTACAAGTAACAAGGAAATCGGTGAGTATTATGATTATGATACAACACTGGCAACACAGAAACGGATTGACAGAACCAACCAATCATAGGTGATGACCTCGAATGTCCTCCTGTCATTCCTTAGTACCGTACTTTGATTTCTTATGCGATGGAGAAACTATAGCAAACACATCACAGGCGGATCACATCATAGATGTGTATCTAGCCTAAATTGTAATTTGGGGAATCGACTTTTTGACCGACACAGTTGCCGACTAATTCGTTGTAAAATAACACCTTTAATTAATAGCTTCTCTATGTTTAAATTTATGGTGTAAGTTAAACCGTTCAATGTCCCAACTGTTAAACCTTATAATCTGAGAATAATTATGTATATTAAAAACCCAATTCCTTGGTAATTCCAGAGACATTTTTAGTTAACGCCGTAGACAGTCAAAAGTGTGGATCAAGTTGGTTTGTCCTATTGACATTGCGTTTAGGAAGAACTAACCTTTCACATATATAGCAAAAGCCAATGTCCGAATGAGGTATAACATTTCTCCAGTAGTAGCAAGATGGACCGATTTCTTCAATACTGACGGCATACGTGCATTTTTATGGATGTTTTTGCAGGAATTACAGGGGACAATTTTACACAAATCGACTAGTCCCAATCATAGTACGTTGGATTGGATTAGGTTACGCAAAAGCTATTAGATGTGTCCCCATTATTTGTACGCTATTACAAGTATCATTTTAGTTAATATACATTTTTACATTTAAAATTTTTACAAATAACTGCACACTGAAATGTATGTTCCTTTCTATGGCCTTCCTGATAACATTAATTGAGGTAAAATGCATTTTAAATTATACCGTACGACCTTATTTTACAGTCAAATTCAGCTCGTAATTCAAGACCGTTTACTACGTGGTGATTTGAATGATATAAAAGGATTAGGCATGGCCATTTAATTGTGATCGAAACAAATTATAATTATTTACAAAGCTTGTGCAACTGACTTAAATACTTGACGGTTTCATTGTATTTATTATAGACTATATACTTAGAAGGTGGGCAGAACCATTTTTGTTTGGCTTAATATGAACAAATAGATACTAGCCGTTTAAGAAGAAATGAATACAAATTAGTCCCGTAATATCAACACCACAATAGACTATACCTAACCTTCCTATTTGTGTCTACTAAGTGCCTTAAATCCGTATACATCTGCACTGAAATAACCTGACATCCGAACCATAACCACCAAAATTCAACAGATAACGATAGAAAACCACATCATCATCATCATCTCAGCCATAGGACGTCCACTGCTGAACATAGGCCTCCCCTTTGGACTTCCATATATACCGGTTGGAAGCGACCTGCATCCAGCGCCTTCCGGCGACCTTTATAAGGTCATCTGTCCATCTTGTAGGTGGACGTCCTACGCTGCGCTTGCTGGTCCGAGGTCTCCACTCGAGCACTTTACGGCCCCATCGGCCATCTGCTCTGCGTGCTATGTGGCCTGCCCATTGCCACTTCAACTTGCTAATCCGGTGAGCTATATCGGTCACTTTAGTTCGTCTACGGATTTCCTCATTTCTGATTCGATCACGTAGAGACACCCCGAGCATAGCCCTCTCCATTGCTCGTTGAGCGACTTTGAGCTTAGAGATGAGGCCGATAGTGAAAGACCACGTTTCGGTGCCGTAAGTCATCACTGGTAACACGCATTGGTTGAAGACTTTCGTCTTGAGGCCAGGAAAACCACATGGGGCTGTCAAACTATTTTACACAGAACAGTATTTCTGTTGCACATACGGCCAATATCAACACTTTGCTGTTGTTATTCAGCCGACGCCTGTTTAAACTCACAAGCAAAATTAGACCTAATGTTGTCAGTCTTCTTTAAAGTACCTATTTACGAATTAAAGGCTTACACTCACGTGAGATAGTCAGGAACGGCCTGACATGTTTGGGACTCGTATGGAGCTCTTCATTAGGGACAGCTAACCGTACAGCTTCGCGGTCAGCAAACCGCTTATTAAATAAGATCATGCCTTAAATAATTAGTTTTATGTGACTTGCAATCAATAGTCCTTCGATTAATCTGGCACTCCTTAAATATTCGCATTTCTAATTGCGAGTTGCGACTCCATACTACTCGCGAAGTTGGCATAAGGTTATTTAAACATCTCATTCCATTCTGCAAGGATTTGTAGAAGAATCCTTTAGTTTATCATTTTGCCATTGTACGTTACACAGAACCTAACACAAAAGGAATTCCTCAACACAGCCTGTTCGTCCTGTTCACAACAATCATTAGTAACAGACGTGATGATATTCCATTGTTCATCCGCAATTATTGTAAACGCAATACCACTGATTCTCTTTGGCAAAAACGGATATAATTGTTTTAGTGGTGACAAGCATTCATTAAATGTTTCACAAGATTTACATTGCAAGTTTGTATATTTTATTGAAATTATTGGAAGATAATTTTAAGCAATATTAGAAGGCACATTGATATAAAGTAATAATGAAAAATGAATAAATGTACAGTTTTCGCAACCTGAAGTTTTATGTAAGTTGTTTTCAACGTTTAACCATTTCGTATTCATTCGCTAGTATCCCATTAAACTGAAATTTGGATTTTTTTATTGAGGAAAAACAGACATAGACAAACAGTTACATATGATAAGAAATCTTAAGTTAGGTATAGCCTACATCATATATAAATTCGGTGATGATGCCAAATTATGAAGCTGGTCTCATAATGGGGACGAAAGAGTTTGAATTTGTTAGATCGCTCACGAGGAACAACAATACTTTTTTAAACTTTAAATTTTAGGCAACACAATTTTTTTTATAAACACAGCTTAAGATATTGACCTGAAAAAAGGGATGATACTTTTCTTATATACAAACTAAAAAAAAGAATCCAGGGACACTGACATTTAGTATATAACCCTCCTGCTGTAAGCCGGGTAAACATGAGATAAACTTTAGGCAGATATAGCATACAATCATGTTAAGGCCGTTCCCTGAGCCAGATTTGCAAAAATACCCCAAAAATTATCCTATTTTTCTACGAAACGTTGATATTAGTAAACGAGGGAAAAATATATATCATTCTTGATTATATTATCTTTAATAACACAGCATTCGATACACGATTCATAACACTTCGCTCGATACAATTAATTCCCAAAGTAACCTCCAATTCGAATTTTTACTCCAACTTTACTTGTTTTTTTTCTACGTGACACTATGAAACAAAAAAAGGAGAAAAATCAATCATAACTAAAATAGTAATTTTACAGCTTCCGAATTTCAATAATTGAAGCCAATATTTTTAAAATAAATAATCATCGACAAATTCTTACGAAAAAAGATATCGCCTTACGACCCGCAAGCTCTGTCTCCGTCACTCTTTTGAAATGTGACTGTGATGTGACAGGGACGGGTGGCCTGAGGAGGGGCTCGGGGTTCTGGCTCAGGGAACGGCCTTAATCGATTTGTTTGCGCACGACCAAATAATCATATCTAGTCACCTATTTAACACCGTAAGTAAATAACACGGGTAGGCACTAATAAAGATATTTTATCACCCAATGACGATGTCGTTAGAGTGACATTTCAATAACCTCATGACGGGAAAATCTACGCATCAAATACCAATTATCAGTACAATTTGTATAGAATTTTATAAGTCATAAGCATAAGAGGTACCATTAGGAGTGCCTATCCATTAGTCTTTCTGATCTTCCGGTTTGAGTGCACCGAATTCGGAATTTTCAAGTAAAGTAGAAAGTGCAACATTGTCCGCGTAAAACTTTTGTCTCTCCCGTAGTCGGGTAATAAGTACCCTATAACCATCTTTGGACATCGAGCTATCCCTGTACCAGATTTTTTTAATCCGTCTAGCCATTTCGGCGTTATGGAAGTGAAGCGCGCACGTCCTGAAATACATATTCCTACCCATAGAATACACTTTTTATAACAGTATAGATGAAGATGACTCACTCAGTAGTTCAGTACCCAAACAGACACATTATGTAAATACCTTCTGTGGCTAAATACAACGTTTCTAATGAAGTATCCTAGATCTCGCCACTATGTCTACTTTATGTGTTTTATTCGAAGTAGCCATTATCATTCTCCTTTTCATTGTGACAAATATCATATTTGGATAGACATCAAATTCAAGATGACGAATAAGATCGATAATGAGTGATAAGAATGTGTTTGTTTCCAAATTTTGGATACGTCAGGATGCACCTCGAATATAAAAAAATAGGACTTAATTTTAAATCAACTGTAAACTTCAACGTCCCATAAGATCTCTTATAAGACAAAGTTTCCCAAGAAGCCCAAATTTTGGCAACGCACCCAATATATACATAGCATTTCTCACCACCCACGGCTTCTCCAAAATGGCCGACCAAGGTGAACCAGGTTAGGTCGTTTTGTTCGTACCGGGTCAAAACGGATTTGACCGGAACTTGAAATGAATATGCTCTTGTATATTATTGCGGATTTTGCCCTCGCAAAATTAAGGTTATACGTAAGATAATATTTACTGACAAATGGAATTATTGTATCCCAAAATGGTTTATATTCAACTAGGTTCCCCTCTGAAACTGTGAACAATCCAGAATTACCCCGAAACAAATTTAACCTACAAGATAACGAGACAACGACTTTCAAAGATTTTTAGAGAAATGGACGACACGCTTGCAACGGTACGTTCATCTCAATGCTCGAATTTTGACCATATGTAACGTGTACAATTTCATTAGGTAAGAACAGTCAGCGTCGAAAATTGCTGTATTTTATGCAAATAGACATTCCGTAGTAAAACTTAAAGCTTTTCTTGATGCTGACGGCACATCATCTGCATTTAGACTATAAATAAATATTAAGGGACACTCTTACAAACTAAGTAAAGCTTGTACTATGGGTACTAGACGACGATATACATAATAACTATATGTATAAATACATACATCAGGAATATTCGAGTTCATCACTCAAACATTTGCCCTGGCCGGGAGTCGAACACAGGACCGCCGGCTCAGGACCGTCAAAACTCAAAATAATTCATATCATACGAAACATGTTCATTAAATTGACTTTAAAACTAATAACAAGACCACGCTGTGCTCCCAAAACAATATAATTACATGAAGTTAAGTCATAATGAAAAGCCTTCATAAACGGGTTTCGCGTTCCACAAGGAAGTATGCTGGGCCCGATAGTGTTATTGGTCAATGACTGGCCAATAACATTTAGAAGGTTGCTGTATTGCAATCATAGTAAACAAATAACAGGTTAATAACTCTCAGTGAATTGGTAAGCGCTATTTTATTGAATGGGTAAGTTATTACATGTGCGTGACTGTTTAGAGATAACCAATATAAATATCAAGCCAAGAACTTTTACTTAAACGTACTAGCGTGATACCTACAAAGCTAGCGGTCGTGGGTTGTGGGTTTGATTGAACCCTGAGAAGGGCAAAATCTGTGCGCTTGTCAAAGAGACTGGCAGTTGCGTGTCACTGCTGTGCTAGAGGTAAATGGTTATTTAGTCGACGTACTAACCGTAAGGGCCTTATTTGCGTTTTCTCTTATTTTCTTTTATTTTCTCTTATCCCACCCTCCCCTTTCCGTCATAGAACCACACGTGCCAGCTTGCGATGTCATCGCCTCACCGTGGAGAATATTCCCACCCGTACCAAGAAGTTTGGCAATTCCTTCATCTGCCGAACTATTAAAGTATGGAACTCCTTGCCGGCTCATGTGTTTCCTCCTTCTTATAACTTGGGACCCTTCAAACGAAGCGTGAAGAAGCATCTCTCGGGCCAGCATGGCAGTGTCAACTGACTTGGCACCGTTGGTTTCTCGTCAGTTGCCATTGCGACTTGGGCTCCCCTTTTTGCTTACCATCAGGCGAAGGGGAGCCACTATGTTGTGCCGTTATAAAAAAAAAAAAAGAATTTTGTATGAAGGCGATCATGCTGCGAGTTCGCAGCGACGCTTATTTGTATAGAAACCTCGCTCGCTAATCGCAAGTGTGATAAGGCCCTCAATACAGCATATGATATCATTTTCTAGGGTTATATATGATCATCCATACAGCTCATCGTTTCAACTGTAATGATGAAATTTTGCGAGCAGATTCGATTATTATACAAGTAGATTTTTGGTGATTCAGTTTTTACACTTTTCTAAAAAAAAACTCGAGGTCTACAGCACAGAGGCACTAGTATACTAAGCTTTTTGACTAAGAAAACAATAAAAGTAATTAATTAGGAACTATGATAGTGCTAATTTTCCTCAATTACCTTCCTCTTAATCATTGGCATAGTTTAAACTCGATTAAATACTCTATTAACAAATTCCATAGACGTTAAGGAAAATCCAATAAAAACACCTGGTTCGTTAGACATCACAAACGCAAACCTTCGCGTACAAAGTACCTATATGTATAAATCATTGGTACTTCAATCACGTTAGGCGAGTGTTTAATTGCCTTTTAAAAGAAGGCAAATGACGCGATGAGGCTATCGGGAGACTATTTTGTCTCTTCGAATAACTATTACTGTTAGTGCATACCTTTTGAAACAGACTTTAAAAAGGAACGGTTTGCAGTTAGTCAGGATGTTTTTTGATGTGTACCCGATTAGTAACGATTACTCAAAGACGCCTGAACCTCTCTCTCCCTCTTCCCGACTATGTATCCCACATGGTGGTGGGGTCAGCCTTCCTTATCTTCCTCCTCCACTTCGCCCTATCCCTGAAGTCGTCAGACTCCTGAACCGATTTGGAAAAATATTATTTTTTGTTTGAAAGGGTAACTAACAAACGTTCTAGAATTGATACCAGGTCAGAATCGAATGATGGAATCATGGAGAAACCAAAGGAACTCAAACTCATCAAATATTATAAGCATACCTATCGTTCTTTGGTTACAGATGAAGTGAACAATAGTTGTCCATCGTAAGTTTGTCGGTAGTATCATGATATGAAATGTACCTATAAAAATATTCAAATAGGTAGTGAACCTATATTAGACAATTGGTTATTAAATATGTCGTCCATTAATTTACAAGTAATGACATCGTTTAACGTAACAAAACAAACTGTCTGCACAACCTTCATGAGAAAACAAAGCTATAAATTGTAAATTAAATAAATTTTTCCTATGTTTATCCTTTAAACGTGACAATGAGAAGAAATACAGATGCTTCCTTTTCCTTGGGAAGTGTCATGGTCATGACAATGATGACTAAGTTTTTCGGTGCAGAATGTAAATTATTATTGCATGGAAATTTATAGAGACAAGAAACAACACAACCAATATTTAGGTACTACATCTCTAAAAGGTCTTGATGACTTCTAACTATTTAGAGTCCTGGGAAATTCATAAAAATAAATTATAATATCCCTACTAAGTAATCCATACTAATATTATAAATGCGAAAGTGTGTCTGTCTGTCTGTCTGTTACCTCTTCACGCTTAAACCGCTGAACCGACTTAGATGAAATTTGGTATGGAGATAGTTTGAGACGCGGGAAGGGACATAGGATACTTTTCATCCCGAATAAATTTAGTGTTCCCGTGGGATGAGCGGGTAACACCGCGGGGCACAGCTAGTATTATAAACGAAATTATATATGCTAGTATTATATGCGAGTGTGTCTGTCTGTCTGTTACCTCTTCACGCTTAAACCGCTGAATCGATTTTGATGAAATTTGGCATAGAGATAGTTTAAGATCCGAGGAAGGACATAGGATAGTTTTCATCCTGGAAATTATACCTAAAAAGATTGAAAAGTGAGTGAACATTTCTGTTGGGGTGCGGTGACCCTGTAGGAAATGTAATTATTAGACCAAAAGCACAATTGCTCTTGCATTTGCTTAGGCGCTTTTAATAATCCCTTTTATCAAGTTCCACGCGTACGTAGTCGCGGGCAAAAGCTAGTTTATAATAAAGCATCAATATTCAAAAAAGGAACCAGTCACAACCGATACGGTTATTTTAAATTTGAATGCGACTTTCTTTCGCGGCTTTATATCTGGCCAGTTTGAATCACAGGAATCCTGACAAACGATAGAAGGTTGAGCAAGGTTCAGGAATGAAAAACAAAAAACTCGAGCGGAATCGCAGAATTCCAAATTCGAACACGACATTTCCTTCCTCGAAGCGCACGCGCGGGTGCGGTGGCTGTGGAATGCCCTGACCTACAAAATTGAGTCGCTCTATGCTAGAACCTTTTACTTGGTGTACGAAGGTTTGATCGATTCTACATATGAGTTCCTCTGACCGTCATATTAGTCCTATTACTTTTAAGATAGACCTTAATTTTTATCCTTTATTCTAATAAACTCTGGTGTTGTATTATAGATAACTCTTACTTATTTCAGTTAATAATGTACCTCATATAAGATTCTATTACCTATACTAATTACTATTTTACACCAGATATACTTTCATTTCCTGGCATTTTTTTCTGCACTAACGAATTTATCACTTTTTCAGAATGGCAGTCACAGAAGCCAAATTAATTATAATGACTGATATTAGTAGGTACATATTAATGAATAATGATCGACAGATTTTTGAAAAAATTACATTACCTAGTGTTTACATTCTCGCAATATTAGGAGTGTGATGATTTTTGCTAAATGTAGGGTAGAATTATAGTTTTAATACATTGTGTGAAGGTTTTTGTAAATGCAGCTTAAATACTTCTTTTAAACATTATACATTATTTTGTGTTGGCCACACTATCGAGTGACAACACTGGAGAGAGGAAAAAAAAGTAAGGACTGTCAGATTGGTTTTTACGCGGTATTGAAAAGAAACATTGTAAACGATGAGAAATTAGAGAATTAAGCACTGTAAGAGATTATACTTATGAATACGAATAAATATTATTGTATCCTGTTTCTAACTGAGTTTCGTTTTATCAAAACTCAGAAGTGGTACGAGATCTGCAGCCCATAAGGTACGAAAACATTCTTATATGTACTTATTGAAAATTATTGTTGAAATTACCATTTACCTATTATATTTTTGCCATATCTGTTAATGAAGTGACTAATTTGTTAATCAGCGCAAGTATGCGAGGTTATTTTACTACAAATACAAAATTATTTATTGTTTGAATATGAGTGGTTATAAATAGTTTTAGGGTTAGTATTGGTCATATCATATCACAATCAACCAGAATTTGTACTACTTTGATTCTCAATATGCATGTTATTATAAACCAAGTTTTGCAATGTTAGATTAAAAATAGGTATGGAGATAATAAATCAATGTCATGGATAGGTACAAGAAAATAAAGCCTGCTACAGTAATTAATAATTCTTAAATGTCAAGGTGATAATGATAACATAAAAAAAAAACACATGTTAAACAATGATAGTAAAAATAATAAAATTGATTCAAATCCACAAGTCATCACGGTTACAAAGTGTTAATTAAACAGAGTACCTACCTACCTAGAACATTATTCATAGATGCCACTTAAATAATTTGGTTTTGAAACCTTGACAATCTGAGCTTGACAAACAAAGAGACTTTTGTTGATTAATTTATTGTTTATATAATTTGATACAATGTGTAAATGGGATTTATTTATGGATAATGGTTATCATTCCTCTGTGACTGGTAATAAAATAAAATTTCTGTACATGTAGTTAATTAATTGTTATTGTTTAAAGAAATTCTGATTAGAGAGAGTATCCTTGATTACACTATATCATCATAAATTGAGAGTTCAGACAGATTTAATGTGTTTAGATGGGGTGATTATAATTTTAATTTTTAATAGTTCATGAATCCACTGGATAGAACTGCACCAACAAGAGTGAAACTCTTAAATAATAATAATGAATTCATTACAAAGGTGAATAAGATCTGATGTTGCGTTATTGTAATGAAAAGTAAAATATATATATAAAAAAAAAAGGTTTGAAATGAGTGGCTATAATATGGGTCCTGACGGCGCTATGTATGTTCCGAATTCACCCAAGACTATGTAGGTTTAGCAGGAGCTACGTATGTTCGACAACCAGTCCCAGGCTATTTATGTCTGGATCGAGCTATGTATGCTCTATCACCAGTATAGGACTATTTATGTCCTACCGGAACTATGTACGTTCCGGTACTATGTCAGACCATGAGCGCCTATGGAACTAAGTATGTTCCATCAGCGGTATTGGACTACGTACGTCCATCGAAGCTATGTATGCTTCGAAGCCACAGCAGGCCTCATGTGTTTCGATGGAGCTAAGTATGTTTCATCACCAGTATAAGACTAAGTATGTCTTAACTCGATGGAGCTAAGTATGTTTCATCACCAGTATAAGACTATGTACGTCTTAACAGAGCTACGTATGCTCCAAGGCTGTGTTGGACTGCGGGGTTCCTGATATACCAATTAGTATGATACCTATGTGATTCTATTATTTTTGACAGTCACAATACGAATTCATATCATTGCGACATTAATCAAACTTGTATTCAAATTTTCACCGCACAATAAAATATCTTAACTTATTAGGTAATCCTGGATACTTTCCTTAAAAGTTTTGTGAATGTTATATTATATTGTTAATGAGTAATTCTTAAATGTATCAATGACTTCAGGAAACTGCCCAAATATACTTTATTTATTTATTAAAATTTTATTGCACATTAAAATTATACAAATGACAGACTTAATGCCTTAAGGTATTATTTACCAGTCAAATCGCTGGGTTTAACAGAAATGTGTAGACAGTGCAGGATTAGAGAGTAGGTACAAATAAAAAGATATTATACAGTTAGTTATACAGACACAATTCAGTCACTACTTAAATAACATGAATATATATTTTATAAACTTACATGAATACTTTATATAATATATCTACTTACATTACATATATGATATGTACCCAAAGTAAAATATTTCAAAAAGAAGTTAATGAGAGGTGTTGTCTGAAAGTTTCTTGCGCAACATGCGATTGAATGAGGATTTGTTCTAAGCTTGCCTGATATTGAGTGGGAGAGCGTTCCAGATAGAGCTTCCAAATCGGATGTTCGGATATTCATTTTATCCGAATATTTTGTCAAATTATGTATCCAAACAAATAAAAATAAAAAAGATATTCGAAATATCCGGTTCATAAAATTGAAAGAATATTGCAAGCCCTAGTTCCAGAGGCGTACAATGTATGTAGTATTACTTACATGAAACAAAACAAGATACTAATTCTTTTCTTTTCTGTTCTTTCCGAGCAACAAAACAACGAAGTACTTATACGCACGCAGTTGCTCTCCAAGAGAAGACGCATTCTTACTGTGCTGCGGCAGCGTGGGTTCTATGAGAGTTGCGGCGTGTTATGTGGACTTCGAGCGTAACCAGCGACGTCTGTAGAACTACAGAGCATCCGACCCGAGCAAATGACATTTCAACATGAGTAATTGGTGTAAGGCAACAGCCTGAAACGAAAACGGAATAACTGAAGCAGACAACTTCGCAGTGTCAGCGCCTGTTTATCCTACAGTCAGCTTTATTATGAACGAGGGGTTTGACATCCAAAGAACCCGATTCCCACCTACTAGCCACTAAGGGACCATGGAATACCATCCTCTGTTGCTACCGAAGAAAAAGTGAAAGAAGTTTGTCCCGGCTTGCGTTGAGTTTTGATTGGCGTCACGCGACTCGTATGTGAACACTCTATTGTGAATAAAAAACAATTAGCCAGAAGTTAAAAATAATAGATATCTACACAGGTGAACTTATCCTTGTAAGGGACTTCTTCCAGTGAGTTTTATTATTATAGTTTATAATTATCTACTGAAAAGGGAAAAATAATACAGATACAGATAATTTATTAATAAAAGCAAATGCATTTTACAAGTCACATTTCAATATTTCAAATATAATCGAATACTTAATTAATTACAATATCACAGTTATTATTAATTATTTTACAATGTTTATTTGAAGATTATTATTATTACATAAAATAATAAATAAATTTGTATTTGTGCTTTTACATTACATATTCAATTGAGAATTTTAAAAATACACTTTGTAATAGTAGCTGCCTATCTACTTTATGTGTTTTATATAGCGTCTGTTGTGTTTGTTCAAAGAAAATAATAATAATAATAATAATAATAAGCATTTATTTTCAGGCAAAAAACCCATAGTTACATACAATTTAAAATAAAATAAAATAAAATGTAAAAGACTAAGAGATAAAAATAAAACTTACAGACTAAAACATAGAAATAAAACAGTTACAATTTAAAATTAAATTACAACTGCCCATTCCCAGACCGGTGCAATTTGAGCCAATGCTTGTTGAACTCATCGGTGTAGTCATTACCAATGAGGCACAAAATTTCGTTTTTAGAGGCCCGGAGCCTCTCTCTGAAAGCGGCTGACCTCTCTCTTAAGATGGCGAAGAAGTCAGGGACTCTCGCGTCCGCGAACATGCCTTTCGCGCTGCAGAAGGGTGGTAGTTTCAGCAGGATACGAAAGGCATTGTTATATTGTACTCTTAGCGCGCTGAACGAGTGTTTCGTGTACTTTGTCCACAGCTGACACGTATAAAAACATTGACAGTAGGCTTTGAAAAGCGTTATTTTGACGTCACTCGAACAGCGCGCAAAGCGCCGAGCTAACATATTACATCGCACCGCAAGAGCCCTGCGCTCCCTCTCCATATCAGCGTCGTCTCGTAAGTACTCGCTCAGTATATGTCCCAGGTACTTGAAGCTCCTTACAACCCGAATTGGCGAACCGTTCATACAAACTGTAGGAATCACATCCGGACCCTTACCGTACCTAAAAACGAGCATTTCCGTCTTAAGCACGTTATATTTCAGGCCGTGGACGCTAGCGTATTGTTCGCAGATCTTAATAAGTTTAACAAGACCGTTAATCGAGGGGCTGAGGAGCACCATATCGTCTGCGTAGCTCAGATTGTTAACACATACGTTACCAATGTGGCAACCGACATTGGCACGCCTCAGCTCCTCGATTAGGTCGTTGACGTATAAGTTAAAAAGGTCCGGAGATGTTAATCCACCTTGACGCACACCGCAGTCTAACCTATAGTCGTTAGACTGCGAGTCGCCCCATTTTACGTAATTAGTTTGGTTTTCGTACCAGAACTTCAACAGGTTTGTGACCTCTGGAGATAAACTGGTCGCAGACAGTTTTCTCCACAGTATTTCGTAATTGACGAGATCAAAAGCACGACTGAGGTCTAGAAAGCACGCATATACTGAAGTTTCTCTATTCACATAATAGTTCACAGTATACTTTAGTCCTAGTATCGCCGAATCCGTCGAAAGTCCTGGACGAAAACCAAACTGCGCTTGATCAACTCTAAGATTTTTCGCCAGAGCGGGTTGCAACAGCCTCTCAAGTATTTTACCGATTATTGTACCTAAAGAGATAGGCCTGTAATTATTTATACTGGACAGGTCGCCGGTTCTATTTTTTGCAATTGGTACCACTACTGTCTTCATCATGTCAGAAGGAAGGTAGCTATATGCTAAACAGGTGTTAAAAAAGTCTGCTAAGACTCTGAATAGCTCGTCGCTGGCGTAGAACATGTGCTCGACGCTGAGACCATCGTGTCCCGGCGACTTTCCACGCTTCATCATTCTCACTACTTTAGCGACGTCACCAGGAGTGAATGTGACCGAGGAGTCGAGCGGGGTCACCGGAACCGAGGGCACCAGGGCGGGCACATGCTCCACGTCCATAGGCGAGACCTTAAAATGGGTAGCAAACATATCCGCTATAAGCCTAGGATCACTAACATTATTGACTGCGGCAGGCAACCCTTGTTTGCCTTTAAGCGATTTTGTTGTTTTCCAAAACTTTGTAAAATTATTCTTAGCCCTACTTAACGTTAAAATATTCATTCTTATTTCCTCTTCGTTTCTTTGGCACCACTTTAGCTTGTTTTTAAAAACTTTACGACTGTTTTTCATGTTGTCAAAAAACATGCCTGAAGGCGGATTTCCCACCTCCGTCCAACACCTGAAATGCAATTTAGCAATCTCATGCGACTCCCTGACATGATGATTCCAACCGGCAACCTGTCTTTTCCGTATTGCACCAGCCTGTGGGCGATGGCAGGTACTGGCGGCAGCAGACTGTAACGTATTGACAATATTTTTATACATATCATTTAAAAATAACTTGTGTTCCTTACAGTCCTTACGTATACTAATATCACAGACAGTACAATGACTCTCAGAATTAATATTCTTTAAGGCATTATAGCATATTTCACCATATTTAGTACACTGGTCATTATCTCTGTTATTCCATAGTACCTGACTTACACTACGAGGTTGATTATACTCAACCTTTTTTACTAATGCTGTCATACGAAGCTCAATATACAATGGAAAGTGGTCCGACCAACAGACTTCATTATCTACGCGAACGTTTCGAATAATATCGTTCGCCGCTACCGTTGCTACACAGTGGTCCAACCACCTGCGGGCGCCGCTCGCCTCACATAGATACGTGTATGTACTCGAACTCTCACCCAACAAGTTCATGTCCGCGCACACCCACCGTTCTTGTTTACAAAATCCCGCTAGCTCGCGTCCAAACCGTGAGTTCGGATGAGCATTGTAGTCACCTAGTATAAAAGCCGTCTCCACGTTGTTATCACTAATAATAGCACTGACACTACCGAGGCAATTAGTAAACTCCAAAAGGTCGTCACTATTATTAGAGTCATACGGCATGTATACGCTAAAAACTATAAACGCGTTATTATTCATATGAATTCGTACTGCTAAGACTCGATTGCTGGTACACTCAATCACGGATACATTCTCAAAAACTGACTTCCTCCATAAAATCGAAAGACCTCCAAAAGGTCTTCCGCGCAGTATACCCGCCGAAGCATCCACCGAGGTCTTTGCGCAGCAACTGAAGTCCTCGTCGATTTCATGCATGAAATTAAGTTCGTGGCCCATAAGCCAAGTCTCTTGAAGGGCCACAAGGTCTACCTTTTTGCACAAGTCACGGACGTGTTGGATCGATCTTTTTATAGATTTGCAGTTAAATGATGCAAGGGAAACTGTTTGATTAGGTAACACTTATAGTTATAATCGAAATTTAAGATTCGATTTCGAATCAATGTAGCACGAGTCTAAAGTGTTTAAAGGTACCGACTTTTCTGAGCTTTTTCTAAAATTTGTTTGCACTGTGAATTAAATGGGAGAGGTAATTTATTCAAAGTATTTACAAAGTCTAAAATATGGAAATTGATTATTAATCATTATAATTAGCAGTGTATAACTAATTAAGAACACGATATGAATCGTGATATCAATTAGAATAACTCAGGACTAGCTTAAACAGAAAGTACACTGTAGAGCAATATGTATCTTCTGCTTACTTGATTATTTTAGTCCCATGTTCAATGTATCTGAATGGTGCTCTCAGTGATATTTGAAATATGTTATTTTTTTGGCAAATGAGAAATTATTGTTGTTATTAGTTTTGTTTATTCTTGGAGTAATACCCACGGATCTGTTATCTGAATAGATAAGTCTCGATTTCCTATTTTACTAGGGAACCCAGCGTGTCGATTTTTAAACTGGCACTGCCAAATGTCAATAGCTTGGTAGTGTAAGTACTCCGTCCGCGCAATACTGATTAATAGCATCCTACTCTATTCGGTCGATAATCGACTCCTATAGACATAGGTACGGTACGTATGAAATGTTTGTAGTTTCATAAAAAAAAAAAAAAAAAAACAATTATATTACGCTGAAACATATTTTTTAGATGTTTTGATGTACAATTAATCAGTTATTTATATTTTGTGACTCGTGTAACCGCCCCTAAATATTTTTTTAGTATGTTCGGTTAGTCAGTTCTAGTACAGTCACCAGCATTAAAGTGTTTTCTTGGGAGCCAATTTTTATACTCCATCGCGTCTCTCCATTTTTACTTGATATTATTTAGAAACTTCAAATTATTATGATTAATGTCATTCTAAAGAAATCACTAAATTATCAGAGCAACTGTACAACACTAGTGGTTGTGCATTTGAAATAAATCTAGCATATAAGACTGTTGTTTTGTATCTAAGCAACGAGTACTTAAATGATGATCATAATTTTATTTTCATTGCATGTTTTAATAATAATTAATCAGGCTTTATTCAACGAAAATCAGCATCGTGCTATGTAACAGCTTTAGTAAATGTGCAAAATGTGAAATAATATATTTTGAATTGAATAACGATCAATTTAAGACAAAATATAAGAATATATGTACCATTGCAAGGAAATATTTCCCTTTTTCGCGGCAACTATTATTGGAGGTATTCATGCAGCTCAATACAGAATAATTCGGCTTTTCTTCGGAGCCTCGTTGACGTTACGATCAGATAATAAATCAGGTTTTTATTATAAGGTATAATTTTGATACATAAAACATGTGTACTTTTAGTCTACTTAGATAATATGTCTGTAGTAATCCCGTCATCGCCAATATTTAAATTACATAATATAATTGTATTGTCATCGAAGCTACGTAGGCATACCAAATTTCAGCCTAATCAGTCCCCGAAAAGAAGACTTGCAAAAGTCGTAAATTATACAAATGTGAAGCCGAATGAAAGTTTCTAAGAAAAGGCATCGGAGTCTATCAATTTCCATAGTTTGGCTAACAAATAAATAATATATATTTCTGTTTATTATAGAGAACCTATAGACCCATTTACAAAAATTAATACTAGAACTAAAACCATAATGGCTATTAGAAGAAGGTTTTGTGTTCGTAAGGTATATTTATCATTTCTAGACCAATGTATTAATTTTATAACAAGTTGCCTGTTTTAAAATGAACCTTCCCATTCTGTAAATCAATATTAAAATTATATATATATAATGTAAAAGGAATATCATATAGTACAGATCTATCTGACAGATAAATGTATGGCCTGAATCAGAAACCAAGTAATTTATTCCTTAATATTTGTTCCATTGGACCTGACTAGTTTAAGGGAAGAAAGCTTATAATTAAAAAAATGTATTATATTTTGCCTTATTAATTTTAATACAATATTATTATTTTATAGGTAGGTATACATGTTGTCGTCAAAAACTGCGTCTACTTACTTTATTCAAAATTTTTAAGATATGTGCGTACTGGGTTAAGTTCATATTATACTGCAATAGTTAAGTATCCTTTATGGAAATTACTGACTCTTGAGTTCCTTTCGGTGTTTCTTCTCAACAGTCCTCTTGTGAAAAGCAGATTGATTCTGTGTTGATAAAAAAAAATCCCTTATGGCACAGAATAATAAAGTTTATTATTTCATGAATGGTAAAAAGTTACACAAAGTCGATAATAGCAGTTATAAACTCTGTAATGTCCAGGAAAATTTAATTGGAAAAGGTAAATCGTTTGAAACTGTTGTTACTGGTCCCGAATAAATGTTCGTTTTAATTCTAATGCTGCGGTTTCCGTAGAACCAACCAGTTGTGACTGATGATAGCCTTATTTTATTTGAACAGCAGCAACAACTTCAAGTAAGCTAAGAGTTCGCTTAATTAATTAATTCCGAATGTGATGATGTAAATAGATTTAGATAACTTTTGCATTAGTTACACTATGGTTTTCTCAAGTGTAGCAAAGCAATGTAGTCACTGAGTTACCTCGTTGGTTCAGCAATGTGTTGATAATAATAATTGATAAGTTATACGAGTACAATGTATAATAAGTATAATGGAAATACGTACATAAATTGAAATGGTCAACCTGTAAACGAGAGGGATGTTTCCTGACAGATCAAATCAGCAATATTACTTTTCATGTAATTTATTGTCAATGGGTCAATCAATTTTTTCTGTTGCTTGTTGCCATGGTGATGTCCCCTGGGTTTCTCTTTAAAACTACGATTTTTGGCAGCAATATTCAACAAAAATACTGTAATTGCAACAGTTATAAAACCATTCTTATTAAGAATATCGCTTGAAAATTTTGAAAATAGAATATCTCTTAGAATGTCTCCTGGGTGACGGGACAGAATAACAACAAGAAAAAGTTGATCCACCCCAATACTGGAATATATAAGAAAATTACCAACCATTACGGTCAAATTGGTTTCTTTTATTTAGAGAATTTATTTATTTTGTAATATTCACATAATCTAAATAATAAATTACTACAGTGATTCTCAGAATACATTTTTGATAATATTTTTAATTATTGTTATCGAATAATTTATATTTGACATTAGGGAATTAGCATTATCTGGCATTTAATTAATATCTGGAATTTGTCTTGATTACTTAATAATTGTCTAGTTAATTTTGAAAATGTGCATGTAGATAAGTATACACCGGGAGGTGCACTCGAGCGGATGGCCGAATGTGATGATTTTTGCTAAATGTAGGGTAGAATTATAGTTTTAATACATTGTGTGAAGGTTTTTGTAAATGCAGCTTAAATACTTCTTTTAAACATTATACATTATTTTGTGTTGGCCACACTATCGAGTGACAACACTGGAGAGAGGAAAAAAAAGTAAGGACTGTCAGATTGGTTTTTACGCGGTATTGAAAAGAAACATTGTAAACGATGAGAAATTAGAGAATTAAGCACTGTAAGAGATTATACTTATGAATACGAATAAATATTATTGTATCCTGTTTCTAACTGAGTTTCGTTTTATCAAAGGAGGGACATGCAAATTCTGAATCCACTCTAATGTATTGTTCAAATATTTTGCTGCCCTACCAGTCTTCACTTGCCATTTTAGTTAGACTAAGTAGTGTGCAAATATTATGATGAACCTAGCAAATACAGGCAAATCTTTAGTATATCCATTTGCTAAAATAGTGTAATCCATAAAGTAGTAGCAAACCGGTTATTTTACTCTAAAAATAACCTGTACTACCATGAAAAGATAACCAATTTTGCATATCTTAAATCCATACACTTGAATAGTTTAACACATCGCGAACTATCCATTAATATCCATCAATATTGTCGGCATTGCCGTTTACAGCCCTTGCTGTATTTACTGCTTCTTGGATCAATTCATCACATATTACAAAACGATTAGTAGATATAGTACCTAAAAAAAACAAGATGTCCGAATGGTCATAAAGAGCTTATCTTGTAAACATGACCCAGCTCAATTTAGGACGAATGAAGGACAGTAACAAAAAAACGCACAAAAAGTATGTTATGCCTTTACCTACTTATACCTTTTTAATCTTCTTCTTAGTCGTTGCCCTTTTTACAAAGTGGTGATCAACTGCTAGTATTATTAGAGGCAGATATTGTTCGCTGTATGATATTCCGCAATTTCTCGGGATTCGCAGACATTCTGATGCACTCAAGCCAAGGTCTGTCCACAGCTGATTTGATGTGGTCGGTCCATCGCATGGGTGATCTTTACTATCCATAAATTAAAACCAACAAGAGGATAAACTTTGTCTTCACCTGATTCAGCATTGTTACTATTTCTCCTCTTTTCTCCATCTTATAATTGTTTCTCTCGTCTCCATGGCCAAGCTTCATACGTACGCATAGAATTTATGAGAGTTATACAGAAATGACTTCATCTTCCAAATATTACAGCCAACAAACCTTCACGGTTCTTTAGCTTTACAGCCGTATACTCGTATGCGCAAATATCGATTAAAAACATATGCACATTAAACATACATAAAACTGCGCTTTAGTGTAAAGATATTACGGATGAAATTGTATCAAATAAGTTTAATACATTTAAGAAAACACAATCAGCTAATATATCATCCGAGAACAATATGAACGTGAGTCATATTGTAACAATTTATTCACGTGTTGGTAATAATTTAAACCATAGTGATATGTTATTCAACAGAGGAATTTGAACACTGAAGAATGGCTGACCTCATAATTGTTCGAAATAATCATCATAAAGATGCATGCTTGGAATGAAACGAGTAAAAAGTTTATAACTCTATTTTCACTTCAGGAGTAGGTAATATCGGCGTTTCTATTTATCTATCTTTCAGCCACAGACGTCAATTGCTGAACATAGGCCTCCCCCATGAATCGTCACAATTTGCGATCCCGGGCAGACCGCATCCATCACTACCTGCACGAGCAGTGTGAACAGTGCGTGGTGATTTACAGAACTAATACATGGTCGTTCACAATGGGACTCAAAAGGCGGCTAAGCGTCATGTCGATGTTTGATTTAAATGTACCTAGGTATTCAGACTCTTTTTCTCTAAACAAAAGTTAGAACAAAGGGAGTTCTTCACCAGTCAACCATTGGGCCAACCAAACATCACGAAGTTGATGGTCCTGTAGGGGGGAGTAATTAATTGTATAGATACTGATATTAATTTATTCATAGATTGGCATTTGGTTCACAGAAAGTACTAACTTATTCACGGCATTAAATTAAATGAATATTTGTACAATACCACGTGGATGGTAATTAATGAAAGCTGTAAAATATAACAATGTGTTTCGGTTTGAAGAGCGCAATAGTTTTTACCGTAGGTAATCCTTTCAAATCTTGTTAATATTATGGAAACACAAGTGAAACTATATCGAAAAACCAAGTGGTCAAATAAAGGCAATTTTGAGGATGTCAATTCAAGAGCTTGCCAAAATGAAGATGCCAAAACTATTTACTTCACGCCTATACAAGCAGAGAATAGCTAAGTAACTTTGTAAATTTTAAAATCACACATTGTAGCCTGTATATGGAGGCAGTAAGGTAAAACTCAGGTGTAGGGTAGACTGGGGTCAATAGAAACACGTCATGATTGAAACAAGTCAAATTTCTCGAAAACTATAATACCTACGCGTCTGACGCAAGACTCAGAACACGCAGTCGGCCATGTTTGAATCTTTGGCCAGTAGCGCTCGAGCGACGGTGCAAGAGGGGGGTGTTCACGCGCCAAATCAGTTTTTCGCGGTAAAAAGTAAGGATTTGCGCTGTCTTATATTTTCTTATAACTTCGTGTACTCTTGTATATTGACTGATCAAATTGTTTTGATGTTATAGTTAGGAATAAACGAATGTTTTTAATGGCCGTTGATCAGCATTCGAGTCTTTTTTATATTTATTATTTGACCTTAAAGTTAAAAACGTAGTGTGGGGACGGTAGAAACAACTTGCTTGTGGACGATTGAAACGTTTCAAGCGTTTTAATTGTCCCCAAAAGGAACCGACTTTAAAATATGTATATCAGAAAAAGTTTAGTTTGACATATCGCCATGTTTTTGTTTAGTAATATAATTGAAATTGATTAGGTATTTATTGCGTAATTTTACATCCCGACGTTTGCAACACTATGTCACAGGGTAGGTACACGGAATGGTTATGATTGAAACATTGTTATAGTTGAAACAAACACTTGTATGAAACATGATTATGCTTGTGTTCTGAAATTCTGTATCTTTATATCTTATCATTGCATTAAAACTACTTTGGCTAAGCAAAATGAATAAGATAGCAGCAACAAAGAAAACTTAAAGTAAGTAGTTTTTTTTTAAACGCGGGTTTTTATTGAGATTTTTCACATGCTCATAAATTGAAAAATGTTTATGTAATGCTTGCGAACTTTTGAGGATCGCATTGTATGCCGTGGTAGTGATGAAAAAGATTAAAACAGATATAAGTACTTTTATTGTGCCGAAGATATTCGAGTGTTTCAATTGACCTAACATAGTGTTTCAATTGACACTCATGTGAGGTCAATTGAACCATTCTGTCCCATTCTCTTCATTACATGATTGTCAAAAAACTATGGATTATAGACCAACCAGGTGCGTTTTATTTAGGAACCAGATAACTAACCTTGAAATATTTTGAGTGTACATCTTTCTACTCATAAAAATATGACCGTTACAGGCTGTCAAAGGCAAAGTGTTTCACTTGACCCCAGTCTACCCTACCACTCTAAGGTATGTCGGTTACGTATCAGTTCCGTAATCCAGAGTAGTAAGACCAGTCACCGCATGACGTGCAAAGTGGAATCATATGATTGGTTATGCAATGTCACCCTAGGGAAAACTAGGTCTTCGTTAGGGATATTAATTAGTATTTATAGTGATGTAAGCCGGATTTATATGTGGTACGTACGGAGATGCCTATTGTTTTCGTTTTACTTTGATTTATGTTTATTTTTGTGTTTCTGTATGTACCCATTATATACCATGTATTTGTTTTGGTCTTATATACCGTAAGTTTTTGCATGTACTTATTGAAAAAATATTGAAATTGTCTACCGTTATTCACAGTTTGTACTTTTGTTTTTATTTAGCAAACATAATACATACATATAAGGTGAGTCGGGGCTATTGTAGCTATGGGGTTATTGTATCTTCTTACCATTATAATGGTCTGTGACCCTTAAAATGGTCTGTGTATATATAGGATTGTGTATATATACCATTGGTCTGTGTATCCTATATATACACAGACCATTATAATGGTCACAGACCATTATAATGGTAAGAAGATACAATAACCCCATAGCTACAATAGCCCCGACTCACCTTAAACTAAAATAAAATAATAAATAATGAGAATTCTGATTTGCACCAACTTCTAGTATCACTATGGTGTAATGCAGACAAAATGTTGTTGTTGTTATGTGGAAGTAGGTATGGGAAGTGAAATTTTAATCATTTCATTCGTTTTATAAATAAGTACTACCAAAAACATTGTAAAAGGTGGAGTAAATAAGTAAGTAAGGGGATAGATAGATTATCATTTATTAATATTGAATCAAGTTAAGAGGCCTTACTCCTTTTAAAGAAAAAATATTTTTTTTTATATTTTGACAAATATACTGACAATTTCAACAAACTTTTTGAAGTGAATAATACTTTTCCCCGAGTTCTAGTTAGTAACATAATATATAGTTATTTCATGCTTTCATTGCGTGCAGTCGAAAATAAAGGCCTCTTAAGAGTTCCGAGTCGATTGACTATTTTGCAATGTATAAGTTTCGTCACACAAAGGAATCAATTAAGTTTTGTTTTAATTAAAGCCCTTAATTTTTTGCAATCGACCCAAAAAAATCCTTATAATTATTTTGTTACCATAAAGCGGCAACTAAGTAATCAGTGACGTAGAGAGTCTCACTAGCCGGAGTGTCACTTTTTTTTCTTATGCCATGCGTAAGTCCTAATTTTCCTTAAACTAAAAGCCTTTAAAACCGGTTAGTGGTCAAGGTTTTATCCCACAGGTTCTCCGAATTGTTCCTAAAAGGTAATAGGGACTCGTTGGCCTACGGGCATGTTACGTTGATCCCTATGATTAATGTGCACAAATTGAGCAATTTCCAGGTATGAATGTGAGTCACGGTAAATTAAAAAAAAAATGCTTATAGTTAGTTATTTTAGACTCGCGGAAACTAATAAAATTCGACTCATTTTGAGGATCTAGTGTTAGGTTGGTTTAAAGCCAAAAAACGTTTGTGACAATGTAATGTATACGACAAACGTAAACAAGACCGTTTTTGTTGCGTTGGCAACTTACACTTGAGGTACTGAGCCTCATTGCGTAAGATTCAGACGCAAGAAAACGTATCGATCTCGTTTACGTTTCCCAGATAATATTTTACATTATATTATAGTTATCAAAAACGCATTTGACATGTTTTGCGTTGAAAGTAAACCTACACTGTAGCATCTGCCTTCCGTTCAACGGCGAAACACATCAGAAGTCTGTTTACCATTAGGACGAAAGACAGACAAGGAAAGGAATTTTAGCACGTGATTTTCATTTCCTTTAAGTGCTACTTGATTGCTATTCATCATTGATTGCCAAGAAGGACAATAAGTAACGTGTGGTCAAACCAATCCTTTCAATAGACGTGCTTTTCAATTGGCCGCATTTTATCATAACCCGATTTTCTTTCCCCCCTTGCGGCCAATTGTTTTTTAAGACGACTTGAACTGTATCAGGGCTGGTTAGCCCTCACTACCAGTAGTCGGACTTTGTGTGGGAGTATAACGGTTAGAACGGGCAGAAAATAATTTTTCATTATTCGGCGGTAATAAAAGCAACACAACTTCACTTTTTAGGACGTCTGTAAGACTTGACCATTCTCGTAAGCCTCTTTAACGTTATTTTAACTTTTTGAACGCCAATCGGTAACTGGTGTGGAGCAATTGACCACGCCCAAGTACCCCAAGTACCATACAGCCCTAACACAGCTGTAATAAGCTGAATAAGAACTGTATAAGCTCTTATTCAGCATGTAGGTATGTTACGTGGGACGGAAAAAAAATAAAGAAGTGCTCCGTAATCAACAGGGATGGAAAAATACTTGTAACGGTTAGAATTGCAAAGTATTTTATCAAATGTTTTGATTTGACGGCTGTAGCCGACGTTGGCGTCAGTGTAGCAATTTTTCTCCGTTGTCAGCCGACAGTGGCATTCAAAATGTTGAAAACGAGATATTCGGCCATATTACGTATTCATCATCATTCTCACAAGTTTTCTAGGTACATTTTGGGTTCTCATGTCAAATTGCTAAAATATGCAAATCCACACTCTTATGCCATTTGCTTTTTATAAATGTCTCGCTTGCTCTTACGCGATCCAGATAAGAACCTCTCAGTTTTCACCCAAACCTGAAACGCAATTTGAGAGCTCACGGTCTGTAAGTCTTTATGACATACCGTCGCTTTAGAGTTGATACCTATGACTGATTCACCAGGTAACGTCCAGATCATTTTTAGGGTTCCGTACCCAAAGGGTAAAAACGGAACCCTATTACTGAGACTTCGCTGTCCGTCCGTCCGTCCGTCCGTCTGTCATCAGGCTGTATCTCAAGAACGGTGATAGCTAGACAGTTGAAATTTTCACAGATGATGTATTTCTATTGCCGCTATAACAACAACTACTAAAAATAAATATTTAAGAGGGGCTCCCGTACAACAAACTTACAGATAAGGGTACGGAACCCTTAACCCCACTTGGCCGATATTTTTTAACTTATTATCAATGTTACTACTAAGAACGGGGCTATTACAGTTTATTGTTAATATATTTGAAACAATGTTCTATAATTTATGTTTTAAAAACTATTCGAAATTGACAAAATTCACGCGGAAAACTGGTTTTGTGAAGATCAAAGTAGTGTGCCTTCTGTACTTGTACTATTATCTATTCTATGACATCGGATAAAAGCTAGCCGATTTCTTTCGCAGCAGAAGACCTGCAAACCTCTATGAATAGGAAAACCTTGAGTAGAATTTCAAAGACTCGGTCGGGTCGGGCTCGGTGAGGTCGGGTTTTATCAAAATCTCCCCTAAAGCGACCCGCCCCGGCTTCGCACGGGTGCAATGTTAAGAAAGTATGCATGTATTATACATATACACCTTCCCCTTCAATCACTATCTATTTAAAAAAAAACATCAAAATCCGTTGCGTAGTTTTAAAGTTCTATGCATACCTACATATACATAGACAGTTGGGTTGGGTTGGGACAGACACCCACCAGTAGTGGTCGATAATTGACAAAATCTATAGACTTCCACAGAAGATACCTAGTATTAATAGGTGTAAGTTGTTGAATGATAATTATGATATTTACTTAGTGTCTGAATGATATCAAAGCTACCTCTTGACCTCACCCATTAATATTGATTAAAACAATATTTATATTAATCGTAATTATGCCAGTAGGAACAATAACAAGGCAGAACCACAATCTCTGCGTATAGAAGTAAATGTATAGATAGATAACTATCTAGTTTGTATTTAAAAAAGGCGGGAAAATAAATATCCACGTTAAGTACCCATTATTATAGAAGAAATGGGACAGATATGTGAATAGATTAGGTAATTCGATCGTTATAATATAATATAGGTTTATTATAGTGTCTACGCTCGTAATGGTTCATAATTATAGTTAAGTACGTGAAAGACTGTTTATGTAACTTGTTCTATAATAATAATTATGCATACTAGGTATCCAAAATAAATGCCGGTAACACCAATTTAAATGCTTTGATATTAAAAATCGTTATCAAACGCGCTTATAAGCTAGACTCACAATCTCAGCACAACCGGTACACGTATACCTTGAGAATTGAGAATAAGTTAATAAATTAAACATTTGCTAACTGCACGCGCCTAAAATAAAAGCAATTTCGATAAACCTTCAAAGATAACTCGAGGTCAGCTGAATAATAACAGTAAAAACAACGGGAGATCTATTACCTGCACACAGAAATAACTAAAAACTTTAAACTTCAACTTTCCTCAGTTTCCTCCGATTAAACAATTCCGCACTCCATTTTGAAAAAGTTTGGGCGAAAAGGGGTTGCCAGCGTAAAAAGTGCATACATTAAAATTAATTGACTAACCTTTATTATTTTCCCGGGATGTATCTCGTAATAGTAAAAGACACGCTTGTTAATGGTATGAGCACTTTGGGTACGTGCGGTTTGGCCGGTTGCTCGCGGTAGACTGAGGTAGCAATACCTGCATGTCTGCTTCGAGCCGGGCGGCAAGGCTTTTGTGGCTGTTTGGGATAATTTTTGCATGGCTGCGTTTTTAGCGCGGAAATAAATTTTCATGATTGATGGCATAATTAGCTGACATTGAAAAACAATTGACATACTTTCTCGTCCTTCTCATTATTATTATTAGGGTTCCGTACCCAAAGGGTAAAATCCGGACCCTATTACTAAGCCTCAGCTGTCCGCCTGTCCGTCCGACAGCAACTGTTTCAACTGTTGAAATTATCACAGATGATGTATTTCTGTTGCCGCCGTAACAACAAATACGAAAAACAGAATAAAATAAATATTGAAATGGCGCTCCCTTACAACAAACGTGATCGGTTGCGTTGACTTTGCACCTTATTTGTATCCGGCGCCATACAATGCAAACCTAAAGTGCAAGTAAAGACGGGATAAGTGTTTGTACGGGACCCTCGGTGCGCGAGTCCGACTCGCACTTGGCCAGTTTTATTAACGTATTTCGTTCATTACCTATCTGAAGATCAGTTATATTTTACAGGAAGCTTATCAACAACCGGAACATTTCAAGCAAATCCATAACGTTCTAGTAAAACAATGTTAATGGTAATCGAACGTTTTCAACTTGAACTCGCTGACTAATAAAGTTATTTTATGTTCTTCAAACTTGGACTAAAAAAAATCTAAAGCATGGTCACCCCAGCTCGCTAGCTCCTTACAAACTCACAGCTAAATACTCGTGACTTCATCTGACTCCCACCGGCCAATTCAACTAATTGGAGTTCGGCTACTTTGAAAATTAATTAAGGTGGAGCGCGCCTCTTCCTCACAGACAGTCCATACTCGGGCCCGGACTTAGAGGGCCAGGCAGGGCCCCTAGGGCTGGTGTTTGGGGGGGGCCCTTTCCGTATCTCGAAACGATTTTTAGAAAATTTTCCTGTTTCTGGGACTGGCCCCCCTAGACTTGCTGGGCCCCTAGGCCCTAGGCCACGTCATAGAGGGTTATTCCGAAGATCGAATATCCAATTTTGCATCATGTTGCCCCATTCAGTTTAATGTTGTTGTACTAGAGATTGAGAAAGAAGGCTAAACACGATTTTCGACTTTCATACTTCGGTAGAGCAGCTTTGGCTGAGACTAACAAACACTAACACACGACAATACTGAATTCATGTAATTAACTTCGCCTAAGCAGAAGAGGGGCGAGACACTTAGTTATAAATTTAATTGAACTGTTTGGTCATACTAAGTATGTCCAATTCTTTCACGGTTCAGGCAATACGCCTCTGGAACGCTCTCCCACTCAACATTAGACAAGCTCAGAGCAAATTCTCCTTCAAGCGCATGTTGCGCAAGCATCTTTCGGACAATCTCTCTTCCTAACCTTCTTCGAAATATTTTACTTTGGATACATGATATTATGTATGTAAGTATATCATATCCCAGGTAGCATTTAAACGTCATCATGACGTCCGTTTACGGTACTGCTAGACGTAAGAGACGTCATGTCTTGACGTCGGGGGGTCCCAGCAGATGACGTCAATTTGTCACAGCCTCAAGACGTCAGTTTACAGACGTTAGAGAGACGTCATATACTGAACGTTACTGGGCCGTACATGTTAAGGCAACCACTGACGTTGGAGTGACGTCATATTATGAATTCATAGGGACGTTACTGGGCCGTACATGTTAAGGCAACCACTGACGTTGGAGTGACGTCATATGATGAATTCATAGGGACGTTACTGGGCCGTACATATTAGGGCAGCCACTGACGTCGGAGTGACGTCATATGATGAATTCATAGGGACGTTACTGGGCCGTACATATTAGGGCAGCCACTGACGTCGGAGCGACGTCATACACAGGATTCATAGTGACGTTACTAGGATGTACACTACACGTCAGGGCCTACGGGGCTGCATTATGCTGCCGTGCTCACGATATCAACAGTAAGTGTGTTCTGCAGAAACAAGCGATTTTCAGTTTTATTTAGGCGGGTATTATATAATAAATTTTAATAAAATCGCCCAGAACACACTTAACTGCTGATATCGTAAGCACGGCAAATATGCTCCCCATAGGTAGGATGAATGAGTAGTCTGTTCAAAAAGAGAACCGTCGTGGAGAGAACTAACGTGCTGGCAAAACAAAAATGACACTAAACTCTAAAACTGCGCATTAAGCTCTACGACCGACGGTTCTAACTTATTGGCCAGGGGCCCTAGACAAGACACCTACTAGCGCGTACGTTACGCGTTCTATTCTATCCCGCTTTCCCTCCACCGCGCAAATCCTTACGCGTAAGACTAGGATATACAATTTAGCGCTTAGCATGTAGCGTTGAGATAGCAGGCATCTCATCCATGTACCCTGAACGACACTCCTAAAGGACTTTTATGGATGAAACTAAACAAAAACACTATGTAAGTACTATAATCTTTATTTAAGAAGCAGTGCCTTAGGTATGCGAGCGGCGAGACGGGGGGCAGAGCAGCCGCTGATTCGTCATTCCGCCTTCGTGTGCCCCCGTCTCGCCGCTCGCATAAATTTAACCACAGTAAAAAAAATGTTCAATATGTGCAAATCCTTTCATATTACACCCTAACCTAGTAGCTAGATTCGCGGATCGCGAGGGAGACCCGCAACTTTCATATCATGTCGCAGTCAGGTTGTATAATCCGCCGTATTACATTACGGCTAGTCGTTATCAAAAATAGGGCCGTTTTGAAATGCGGCGGTTCAACGATTAGCGGGATTGAATGCGGCTGAATGAAAATCCGCCGGAATGTATTCGGTGCCATACGTTCTTCAACACGGCTAGCCGTAATGTAATACAGCGAGTCATTAGCCGCCTCTTTGACAGTTTTAGTTCACAGAACCGAACCTGTCAACCCCGACTCCACGTGGTCTTGTCTGCCCTACCCCTAGAGTGTATATAAAAGCCCGGAGGCGCAGAGGAGGGCAGCCTCCGCCCGCTGTAATGTATTACGGCGGATTATAGGTACAATCCGATTGCGACATTTACATTTCGAAAAAAATAAACTAAGTATCACAATCATAATCGTGAAGCATTGGAATGCTTAATGTATAGCCGTCATTGTGGACAACCACACATTTGGTTAAAATGTCATTAGCAGGTATCAATTTAAAATGAGAATATTTTTTTACGACCATAACATCAACAGCTACTGAATTAAAAGGGTACTCAAAGAACGGCTGATAGTCTACAAATTCTTTTCCATAAATGAATAAACTATGATTTTTAAGGATGTTGTGTATCTTAAACACCTTCCTATCCTTAGTAAGACAATAACAATCAGCTTCACGAGATTCTGCTACATATAACGTATATTTTTTATATGTTACTTTTTTATAGCATTCATATACATTTTCCTCAGGTAGGGGTCCAGAATAAAACTGGTCAGAAACAGTTATTTTCGATGAGGAGCTGTATAATTTTGAAGATTCCATTTCTTTCAATCTTCTTACAATTTGTTGTAATGGCTTATTAGGCGATCGTACTAATTTCTTTACACTCTTTAAATGATCATCATGACAATGTTCTGCTATCTTTTGGTTATCCAGGGCATAAAGGAGATACAATTTTAAGAAGACTATTCAAAGCATTATGTGGTATTTGATATTGAGTGGCCCAATGTTTTAACTCTGTTTTAAAATCATCATCTTTTATAGACTTAACAGAATCTGAATCAGATAGTGAATGCTCATCATAACATCAAGACAAGCTTAAAAATGTGATTTTTAAAAACATCAAAAGTTGAAACGGAACGAAATTCTGACATTTTTATTGAGGTGTCAGATGTCATGTATTGTTTTCCCTCCTTTTTCGTTTGGCCGTTAGCCCGTTGCTTGGTCTATTGACTATTGGTTGTGTCGTACGTCCGTGCCTCCGTGGTGAGTGCTGTGCTGTGCTGTGCTAACATGTACTCGGTGATACAATTTAGTGAAAAAGACGGTGGAACCGTATCGGTAATAAACAATTATATGAAGTACATGGCATATCAACTAAGGAAGTGGACACACTTACAGCTGTAGTACTCTCTTGTAAATTTGAAATCACACTTAACTTTGCTTCCTTTGCTCTTCTTAATAATTGACGTTTGCCAACTATAGCCATTTTTGAGTATTTTATTTTCTCTGCCATATATGTTTATTTTTGTTTATCAGTCTTCTTCAATCTTTCAGGGGCATGCTTTAGCCAAATTTTAATGCAATCTTCTACTTCTTTAGCTGTAGACCCAGATGTTGTGGTGACAACTCCTTCTATAAAAATATAATACATTTCTTAATGTAATAAGTAAGCATAATCAAGGAACATGAAAACACGAGGACTGACAATCACCATACTAAAAGCTGTTCCCCGTTTTTTCAACGCCATCTATGTATAAGCATTTGTTATTTACAATTTTATTCTACTTTGCAAGCGTGACATAGTATTTAAATGTTTATTATTATGTTAGACGTTTGCATCAGGGGTTAAAATAGACAAAAACAAATTTTAAAAAGTAGTCTTACAACGGCCTTACAGTTACGTGACATTTTAAACTTACCCACACACTCTCGCAGGTGCAGTTGGCAGAAAGGCTTTTTGTTGGATCTCTTCCCATAGAAGTTATACTGTTCAGCTAGCCGGTCAGTGAAACAAAATTTCATTATCCGAGACACTTTGCCAGAAATATCTCTGCCTCCAAAAGTTCTCATGTATGAAACCTGTAACAAACAAAAGAATGTATTTTTGTAAAATAGCAAATAAATTGCTGATCAGACCAAATGAGTGATTAGATTAAAAATCACTTGTTACATAATGTTTCAAGTGTGTAGGTATTGTATGCGTGTTTATTGTATGTATTTTTATTGCTACTAAATAACTATAAATTGCACCACCTGCTTCAAGTTGTTCCTTCCTTCTTTCTCATTAAGTTGCCTGGAAGAGATCGCTCTGAAGCTAGAAGGCCGCTTATTGGTGCAAATTTTCACTATTTATCTTTTTTTTTTGTAATGCTTATTATGTGGTGTTCAATAAAGAGTAATTGTATTGTAACTTACCAAATTATCATAATTTTCTCTTTTCTCCAATAATGATTCAATTGTATTTAATTCATCGGCATTTTGAATTGGGAATTTAAATTCCGGTTTTAGAGTACCTTTCAATGTGCCTGTATGCTTTAAAAGGCTTATTATTTGATCATTTTGGGTTTTTATACATGACAATAATGACAGCACTTTTTCTTGGTAACCTAAAAAATAATAAACAGTACCTATTAGTAGGGTCAGCGTCAGATAATATCGTGGCAACGAAAGTGCAAAGTGGCCAAATATATCGGAACAAGACTTTATTGTCAAGGACTTAAAAGCACTTTAGTCGCGAGGATATATGCTGCTATACATATATGTTATGCCGACTGTACACACTCGCCGAGACAATACGAGATGGGTACCTACGCCATTTCAGTCATCCATACTAATATTATAAAAGCGAAAGGAACTCTGTGTATCAACTGTAATGAACTTTTGGTATACCTAGGAGTAGACGCGACCCTGAAAAAGATATGCTACTTTTATCTCGAAAAATTGCATACTTAGTTACCGCGGGGATAGCGATAACCGAAATTTAGTCAGACGAAGTCGCGGTCAACTCCTAGTTTTTAATAAGTTAGTGATTTGATTACTACATTATAACTAAAATATGGGGATAGTACTAACATTCCCAATAGTCGAAAGAAAAGTACCAAACAAAAACAAAAAAAAAAGTAATACATCATAGTATATTAACCTGTTAATCCTCGAACACACGATGGCGTTGCTGGCACGTCGCTGCTGCGATTCGGCGGTTGTTCATATCGGCACCAAGGACTACCGAGGCGTGCCGCAACCGGAGTTAGCCGCTCCTCGCCGTCTTCTGCCAAATCTGAAAACATAAAAAATATAAACAATGCAGAACTTTTCCAGTAATCAAATCAATACGTCATTTCTGAAACTCGTTTTAGCTGTTTACGCTGTAGCGGGGAACATAGGAATAAACACCAGACACATACATACATGACGGTTAAAATCAAACTGCCGCAGATGGGTAAAAATATATAAACATGGATAACTTACCTTGCAGTAGACTGCTTGTCAAGACAGGAAGCCCGTCAACTACATTCAACGACACGGTCTCTGTTGGCAAAACACATTAAGTTAATATGTATTATATTTTCACGTCCACAACATCTCTGCCAGTATTAATAACACAATGCACGCTTAGGCCTTGCTAGGCGACTTGCCCAGTCCAGAGTAAAAAAAATAAATCGCTAGCCCGAGACTATGTTTGACAGTTTCATACATTTTGACATGAATAATGTTATTAAAACTATCGTGAGACATCTTTACTAATTATAAAAACGGTATAAACTCACGTAAAAATTGTCAGGAACGACCCGACATGTTTCGAACTCATTTGGAGCTCTTCATCAGGGGTAGCTATCCGTGCTGCTACATGCGTGCTGCTGCATACGTGCGTGCAAGAGCCCTGCCCTCCCCGCGCCGCGCTATCTGCGCGTGCGCAGAGGGCGGCAAGAAGAGCGATTAAAAGTGCAGTGGGTCGCGAGTCGCGTAGCAGCAGATAGCTACCCCTGATGAAGAGCTCCAAATGAGTTCGAAACATGTCGGGCCGTTCCTGACAATTTTTACGTGAGTTTATACCATTTTGACATGGCTTAACCTCGGGCTAATCTCTAACACGTGAGTTAAGTCATTAACTCTGGTCCGCGAAAGTGGCCCTTAGGAGCGGAGTTAAGTGGAGCTTAAGTGGATATTATGTCAGTTTTGAAGCAACATCAGAAAAGGAACTCTAAATACCGCAATATACCACACTATATTTATAGCACTGCGCCATATGTTATATATAGCGAAGTGTGTGACGGGCTTAGTGGATATTATGTCAGTTTTGAAGCAACATCAGAAAAGGAACTCTAAATACCGCAATATACCACACTATATTTATAGCACTGCGCCATATGTTATATATAGCGAAGTGTGTGACGGGCTTAAGCCCGGCTTAGCAATTTTTTTTTACTCTGGACTGTGTAAGTCGACCTTAGTAATACATTATAATTACAGGGTTTCACAAAAATGACTATTCACACTTCAGCTGTTAACCAGGTATGTCAGTCAGCCTGAACAACCTATTTTTTATACCAAAGGTTACATTACCTGATCACCTTCTAAAATGTGATGCATTTTTAAGACGCCCTACCCAAACCTAATCTTTAACAGGTAAGATATTCTACTATGGGTATGGGTGGGTTATAGGTACTCTATTATGTATCAATTATAATTTACTTACTTTCTGGTATTGAAGGGGTTTCTTGGGTAATGTTTGGCTGAGCTTGTGGGGTATCTGCATAAAACATAATATATTATTTTAAGATTACTTTGTAATTTCATACTTACCTATACAATTACATGACAAAAAAACTACCTAAAATAGATTTATTCACTTTTGATTTTTAGGGGTCCACACCACAAAAGGAAAAAACTTCCATCTATCCCCCCATAGTTCTAACAAAAAGATAAGTTTGAGTACAAAACAAACTTCTATTTAACAGAGTAAGCAGTTAGGGTTAGGTACAGTTAGGTATATTGACCAAAATAAGTTTTTGTTCAAAATAAATTAATTTTTAATACAAGCTTTTTTGCTGACTGTACTTATACTATAAACAAGTACTCAAAACAAAGAAACAAATGATCCAAAACTCAACCTATGGTATCTACATCCCGGCTTCATCATCAGCGCACCGGGTTTACATAATTATGCAAAATTTCAGCACAATCTAAAATATAACACCAGGAAGTGGACCAAATTTAATTTGCAAGATTTGTTCCCACACTTACAAACAGGTCAAGTTAAATAAAAACTTGTAATAATTAGGTTCTTTCCATATCCATACTAATATTATAAATGCGAAAGTGTGTCTGTCTGTCTGTCTGTCTGTCTGTTACCTCTTCACGCTTAAACCGCTGAACCGATTTAGATGAAATTTGGTATATAGATAGTTTCAGTCCCGGGGAAGGACATAGGATACTTTTCAAACCGAATAAATTTAGTGTTCCAGTGGGATGAGCGGGTAACACCGCGGGGCACAGCTAGTTCTTTATATATAACATATTTGCATGGTAACCATGGGACAATCAATCTCGAATGAAATGGCTGAAAGTTGAATATGAGAATGCGGCAAATATGTTAATGAACTAAAAATAACTACAAATAATGGCTGTTATGAAGTAAATTCTGACACTTTGCACACCAATGAAGATGCTAAATTGAATATTGACAATATAAATCCTAGGAAGAAAATGCTATGCTTACTATTCTGACACATGCAAAAAGTACAGCATTTTTTCCCATTGTTCACATTTTCAATATTCAAAAACTTCAATGTTTATTTTTTATTTTACCACACTTACATCTATCTTCACAGGTGTCAGGTGCATCTTTACATCTATCTTTACAATGTGTCAGGATTTACTTCAAAACAGCCATTGACTATAAAACTCACCTCCATAACAGGCTTCTAGGCCAGCAGCTTGAAATGTTTGTAATTTGTTAAAGGTCTTTTTCTTTAATGGTGGTGGCCTTATGTGATTGTCATTATCTTCGTCGCTGGTAGAAATATATCTTTTAGCCCTTCTCCGTTTGAGACTTGGTTCTGTTTCTGCTTCAGTCTGTAAGTCTGATGTATCCTCCACCAGTTTTAGTTTTTTTTTTGCTTTCTCTATATCATCTTCACATGCAAATGAAATAAAAAAATACACACCACATGCAAAAATAATAAATGAACACAACATAATGCATCCTTCAGTCAAGGGATATAAACAGGGCTGGATTTAGAGGTGTGGAGGCCCTGGGGCAACAAAGGACCGGAGGCCCAATATTATATATTATAATATTATTTTCAGAATAATAGGAACAATTGATTGTGGGGGCCCCTCTCTTGTGAAGGCCCGGGGCAGTAGCCCCGCCTGCCCCCCCTTAAATCCGGCCCTGGATATAAATAAAACAAGGTTATTGTAGATAGTAAATATGTAGGACGGAGTTGCATTAGTCTGAAATTGTACAGTCAACCAATTTGACTAGTAGGCCACTTTGAACCTTTTCACAATTAATGTTGTAATGTGATGAGATGACATGCCAGCATGCCTGCTCAAAGTAGTTAATTAATAAAATTGTTATAAAATGTATAGCGAAAAGGTTCAAAATTGCCTACTAATCAAATTAATTGACTGTACCCGTGCCGTGACTACTTGTCAACACAGTCAATACAAAATCTTGTATCTTTATGTGTCATACATATGAATTATATTGTAATGTTTGCCTTCTCTCAGTAAATCTAAACGAGATTTTAAGTTTAATATTTGCATGCAACAACAAATCTTGCCCCAGGAGGTTAGCACACCATAGCAGCAGCTCACTCGTTCAAGCAGTTTCAATAATTACAGTTGCCGGCAAACTTCTAGAGCAGACCTTGAGTGCACAGTAGCGTGATTTGTTCGTAAATCGGCTACTGTGCAACTCAAGATCTACTAAGATTGCAGGCAACTGCAATGCAAGGCATCCATATATAGGTAGTAGTCTTGTGCAAGAGACCTTAGAGACCATATAGAATAGACCTTAGTTTCGTTAGGCACCCATAGCCAAATCCAAGTGGTTTGTAAAAAATATTAAACTGTACATACCAGTCTCACAAAAAACTCTTTGCACGCTGTATAATTTCCATTTTTCATCTGGTGTCTTAGCATCAGCCAAAACTCTTTCAAACGCTTTAGTTCCTTTAACGGGTGTCCAAAAGACTTCACAACGCCTTGGCGTAAACCACTGATTGTTTATTACCGATACGGTTCCACCGTCTTTTTCACTAAATTGTATCACCGAGTACATGTTAGCACAGCACAGCACAGCACTCACCACGGAGGCACGGACGTACGACACAACCAATAGTCAATAGACCAAGCAACGGGCTAACGGCCAAACGAAAAAGGAGGGAAAACAATACATGACATCTGACACCTCAAAAAAAATGTCAGAATTTCGTTCCGTTTCAACTTTTGATGTTTTTAAAAATCACATTTTTAAGCTTGTCTTGATGTTATGAATTTAAAACTTGTAATAAATTATTTTATAGTATCAACTGTAGAGTTACCCTATTAGACGGTTTTTTTTACTTTATAAATATTTTATAACACAAGATTGACAAATTGGTATCATGAAAAGAAACGCATTATTTTTTTTTTAAATCAGATACTTATATAACGACCACATATAACGACTATGAAACTGTTCAAATTTCAAATTTCTTTGCATATGTACCGGCTATACAAATTTACAAAAATGTATTAGTATTTGCCCTTAGTTTGGATTCACTATGATGGTGGTAGACTTCACTCATGGACATAGGTCGGTCAGATCCATTGCATTCCTTATCGTTCTTTAGCTCTTCGGGACCAGATACGTCATGCAACAGACGTCAACCGGAGGACATATTTAGGACCATTTATGACCTATACAGTACGTACAGTGCAGTGTACTAATAGTACGTAGCTATGACGTACAATAATGACGTATAATGTACTGACCCTAAATTGACTTAAGTATGACGTACAATAATGACGTATATTGTACTGACCCTAAATTGACTTAAGTATGACGTACAATAATGACGTATATTGTACTGACCCTAAATTGACTTAAGAATGTCGTCATTTTTTAGTCGCCGACGTCACCTTGCTACCTGGGATAAAGCAAGTTAATGGTAATTATCAGGTATACATTTTTATATATCTTATATTATTGATTTGTGTTTTAATTACTTTGTTTCTATAGAAATATAGAAAAATATAAATATATTTAAGCCTTTAATTTGTTTCTGTAACTTTGTTTTTCTAGCTAAAATGCTGCTAAACGAAGATATAAACCAGAAGTTTGTTTTTGAGTCGGAAATTGCGATGCGCGGAGGAGGAGCAATTGTGCATTTTGCATTTTAAACACTCACTAACCATCCTAGACAACATATGAAAAATTCAAAACTACCGGACCGTTTGTAAGGTCAAACCCCTTTATTCACTGGATTATACAAATATTTCTGTTTAACCCAGTGGTTGACTGGTAGAGAATGTCTAAAGGCATTAAGTCCGCAATTTGTACTTTTTTTTGTATTGTGCAATAAAATTTAAATAAATACATAACACTTATGTTGCAAAAAAACACGCAGATGTTATACATATTATATTTGTACCTATTCCGGTTCGAAAGATAACAAATGGACAGACAAACAGGCTGACAGATAGTGAAATGATAGTTTGGGTACGGAAACCTAAAAACAGAACTCTTAAAATTGCCCGTACAATAAGAGTTATCTTAGCTCGAAGGAAAATCCACTGATAGGTTTACTTAGCTTCACTCGGTGTAGCTCGCTGTTGATAGATTCCTTCCTTAGAAGCCGCTTCACTACGTAGCTTATTAGTTGTTACATTAATATTGTAGTAATACGGGACTTAACCTAATCGAGTTCAAAAATGTTTATTTGTCTCGAACGTGATGTAACATTCATGATCTCGATTGGGCAAAGGAAGGAAGGGTATGACCTATCGAGATCATGAACCTAACATCACGCTCGAAACGTTGAGGTATACAATAATGGTTGCTCATACGATGGCTTTTCCCTGAAAAACGAATAAGCTATTTGGATATGGCTGATGTCTACTTACCTTTGTTACCTACAAACAATACCATAATCTCTATTCTTCGTTAAACCGCAGTTATCCCGTAAAATTAAACGCAAAAAAGTGCAGACATGAAATGCATCTTATTGAAACAGTGGAATATAGATTTGAAATAAAAAAGATATTTAAAAGATCTGTAAAGTGGGCGTGAAAGAATAGAGAGATGGCAGAGAGCGATGTGATGTGAGCTGCAGCAAATTTTGAAACTACCTACATTCTTCATTTTGAAATTACCTTACTTACTACCCACAGGGACAAACCCGAACAAGATGGAAGGATGTAGTGCACAAGGATATTATCAAGCGACAAGTTTACAAAGATGACGACGAGGATCGCGTGAAGTGGAAAATGTAAACTAAGGACACAAACTACTTAGAGATACTACAGTGAGGAAGAAAGCTGACGCCGGCACCATGTGGGATAATGGCTAGGAAGACAGAGAGAGACCCAATTAAGTACTTCATTATTATAGGGCTTATTATTTTCGCGGCGACAGAAAAATTAAAGAGCAGCAAACTATTTGCGACTAAAATAATAACTTGTCAGCGATTAAATATTTTGGCAATCATTTATATTAAATGAGCTTTAAACTAAGGATATTTTAAAATTCAAATAATGGCAGCTACTTTAAGGTAGCAGAAATAATAAACAAGATTACTGAAATCATAGGCGAGGTACTATAAATAATGACTTGGCGACTAATATTAGCAGAAGGATAACAAACTTTATATTAGTGGCAACTACAGGTCTCCATCTAAAAAAGCATTTTGGGCTTTGATTTGCTGGCAGCTTAAATATTAAAATGGGTACTAGGGTAGACTGGGGTCAATAGAAACACGTCATGATTGAAACAAGTCAAATTTCTCGAAATCTATAATACCTACGCGTCTGACGCAAGACTCAGAACATGCCGTCGGCCATGTTTGAATCTTTAGCCAGTAACGGTCGAGCGACGGCGCAAGGGGGCGTGTCCAGGAGCCAAACCATATTTTCGCGGTAAAAAGTAAGTATTAGTGCTGTCGTACATTTTCTCATAACTTCGTTTACTCTTGTATTTTGACTGATCTAATTATTTTGCTATTGTGGTTAGGAATAAACGAATGTTTTAAATGACCGTTGATCAGCGCTCGAGTATTTTTATACATAATATTTGACCTTGAAGTTAAAAACGTGTTGTGGGGACGGTAGAAACAACTTGCTTGTGGACGATTGAAACGTTTCAATCGTCCTCGCGTTTTAATCGTCCCCATATGCAACCGACCTCAAAATAAAAGGAGGTTCTGTAATCGATGCATATGTTTGTTCTATTATTGTTCACTTCTCTTCATTTGTGTTTTTATGTAGTTTATGACCTAATTGTAATTGTTTTTTTTTTTTCTGAAAACTGCAAACGTGTCGTTGTTTTTTTTTGAGATTGTGAATGTTGACTATTAACCGACTTCAAAAAAGGAAGCTGTCGTATATTTGTAGATATGTATGTATGTCCTCAAATATCTTTAGCTGCGTTCTGCTGAACCGATTTCGATGCAGTTTCAGAAAAGTATTTGTTACATTCTGGTGAAATTTAATTTGATAATTTAATTAATAAATAAAGCAATTTAAATTGATTATTTATTGCGTCTATTATTTCATTATACATCCCGACGCTTGTAACATTTTGTCACAAGGCAGGTACACGGAATGGTTATGATTGAAACAGTGTTATGGTTGAAACAAACACTTTTGTATGAAACATGATTATGCTTGTTTTCTGCAATTCTAAATCGCTACATCTTATAATTGTATTAAAACAACTTTGGTTTAGCTAAATGTATAAAGTAGCAGCAACAAAGAAAACTAAAAGTAAGTAGTATTTTTTTTAAAACGCTTTTTTGTATTGAGATTTTCACATGCTCATAAATTGAGAAATGTTAATGTAAAGCTTGCGATTTTTTTAGGATCTCATTGTATTCCGTGGTAGTAATGAAAAAGATTAAAACAGATATAATTACTTTCATGGTGCCGAAGATATTCGAGTGTTTCAATTGACCTAACATAGTGTTTCAATTGACACTCATGTGAGGTCAATTGAACCATTCTGTCCCATTCTCTTCATTACATGATTGTCAAAAAACTATGGATTATAGACCAACCAGGTGCGTTTTATTTAGGAACCAGATAACTAACCTTGAAATATTTTGAGTGTACATCTTTCTACTCATAAAAATATAACCGTTACAGGCGGTTAAAGGCAAACTGTTTCTATTGACCCCAGTCTACCCTATATAAAAGTAATGGGGAGTTATTTTTTTAGTTTTCGAAACCATAATTTAATGAAAACGGCGATAAGCGTTTTGTTTTGCCCATACAAAACACGCTTATTTTAGTCCGAATCTAGCTAAAACACGCTATGCTAAAATAAGCATTGCATTATCATAAGACTTGCCTCAGAACCGAAGCTGTCAACCCCGATTCCACGTGGTCTTGTCTGCCCTACCCCTAGAGTGTATATAAAAAGCCGGAGGCGCGGAGGGAGAGCAGCCCTCGCCCGCCGTGACAAAGCTCGGGAGCCGTGCGGAGCGGAGCGGCTGAGGCTGGTCGCCGAAGGCGACCAACAAGCCGAAGCTGCGGAACGGAGTACGGGCGACCGTGCTTTGCCACGCAAGGGGGGAGGGCTGCACTTCCCGCAGCGCCGGAGCTAAGGCAGAGTGTGACACAATATCCAAAAAAAAATTGTCGGTTTTAGGAGTCAATATCTCGGTAATTATTAAGTTTAGAAAAAAGTTGTCCATACAAAACACGTTTATTTTAACGTATTCTATACGATAGAATCATAAAAAATAGGTGTCAATATGACATCACACCTGACGAAAAATTGACCAAAATCAGAGCCACTAAATAAAACTATAGACCAAAATTATTATTTATACATGCAATTTTCAACTTTGATTAAAGCTCTTAAATTGTCGCACAAAGTATTTTTTTTATGACCTTGATTTATTTTATATGTAATCTCCATTGAACAATTAGAGTAGGCCATTTTCAACTAATTAAGCGGAAACATGACAGCGGATAAAAAGTTGAAAATGGCCTACTCTTCCGCTTAATTAGTTAATTCAGTCGCCAAAACAATAACTCGATGCTAGTTTATATTGAAACAAAGCCGAAAATTGATTACTTAGCTGCTACTTTTTACTTTAATAGTCTCCGCAATTAGTCGCCAACTTATTATTTTTGCTATCCCCTTTAATTTTTTATAAATCCCTAAATCTGATTAATTTGTCGCCGCGTTAAATACATGCCTTATTATAGTGGTTTAGTGACACGAAGAGCATCTTGTTCCATATAAAAGAACGCCATTCTTCTTTGTTTTGCGCCACTTCTCACTTATTTGGGTTATTCAAAGGTGAAGTAGAAACGATGAAATGTTTTTACAAATATAATGTTCCTAGAATGTTTTTTTTCGTCATGCGTCGCGGCCAAAGTCCCTTAGGAAGGAACAACTATAATTGTGTTTTAATAAATACTATCGCTTAGAAGTCTTTCATAAATATATTTTTAATATATTCCCTATTAGAATTTTCTAGTCTCATTATCGATTACAAAATATTTATTTTTACTTTTTTCCACATTTAGTTTAGAAAGTTTTGCTGAGTTTTTATTACACTAGCAACACTTTTAGAACGTCAATGTCACTGACGAGTTTGACGTCAGTCGTCAAGTCAAGTAGACATGCAACCTTCCAACTAGTGTGTTGTTTACAGTTTACAGTGCAGAATATTTATTTTCTATGCCTTGACCTGCAATTAAAGCCGAAAGACACATCTATTTTAAGTATTTCATGACATTGCGCACAAGATAACCATTAGCTTTGGTCTCTAACTGACAGAACTATGTTGAAAAGTGTAATTGTTGTGCTATCGTGTCTTATCGCTGTTTCAACCAAAAACAGTTGTAATTTTAATGTGAAAGTCAAGCAAACACTTCGCAATGAAGGGTTCCACAGGTGCAGTCTGCTTTTAAGTTCTTGCTACATGTTTTTCCACTTCTAACACGACAATAGCCGATTTGTTTTTATTCCTACCTATAAACAAAAATTCAAGCTTGAAAATGTCGTCCATTCCCCGTTAAATCTATAACATCACTTTGATATATTGCCTGGTGACAACCAAAACTCACTAAAATTTCTGTCATTGTTCTTCAAAACCTCGTATCTAGTTAAAATTGATACTGAGATACGAGTTTTATTTCCAGGACCTCTAGTATAACTGTCATACGCGACTATATCTCGCGCAAGATTACCCGTCTCTTTCTGTGTAATAATGTGAGAGAGTGACGGGTAGCGCTCTCACATTATCTCACAAGAGTCGCGAAGCATAGTTGGTATTTGTTGCTTAGTGAGCTTTACTTGTCAACTGACGATATATACAGTCGAGTTCATTTACATCTACACACTTACGAGAACAAAAATATCTGAACCAGGAAACCCTATTGTCAGGAGCATAAAATCGTGTTCAGATATTTTTGTTCTCGTAAGTGTGTAGATGTAAATGAACTCGACTGTAGTTCCATACCCATTGATGTTTAATTTAAATACTGATTTAGTTTATTTATTTATTTATTTCAGGAATATAACTTATGAAATAATGTTCAATGAAGAAGAAGATGAAGACCTAACATCGTTCCGGGACTGCATCATTGGTGTGGATCAAATCCTGCCAGCCGGGGTGTATGCTAATCCTGATGAGCTAGGTGACTTGAAACGGGCCAAAAAGGTAAAGTTCTATAAAACATAATAGTGTTCTATAGAAACAAGGCCTTTGCCGAGGGGCAACTAGATTTGCAGCAAAAGAGCAAAAGACAAATATTACAAGCAAACTAAATAATAACAAAATCTGAATGTATAAGGCTAAAAATAAAAATAATAATAGAAACAATGATGATCCTGTATCATTGCCATAGGGTATGATCATTGCTGGGTTTCATGGCGGAGTTGGGTGGTTAAAGTAGCTACCCCTTTTCACGCAAAATAGGTGACTTGCGGAAAATGCCCAGGAAAACTGACTAACTGATATGAATCTTTTAACCAGTATCCTGTATTATATATTCGTTTTTAGGGTTCCGTACCCAAAGGGTAAAAACAGACCCTATTACTGAGACTTCGCTGTCCGTCCGTCCGTCTGTCACCAGGCTGTATCTCAAGAACGGTAATAGACAGTTGACATTTTCACAGATAATGTATTTCTATTGCCGGTATAACAACAAATACTAAAAATAAAATTAAATAAATATTTAAGGGGGCTCCCATATAACAAACTTGTTATAGATTATGGTACGGAACCCTTCATGCGCGAGTCGGACTCGCACTTACCCAATTTTTTTAATTATGAGTTTGTAGAGAACTCTCTTAGACATAGGAAGAAATTGTAAATAGTGGGAGAAATTTAGCATGCATCACAAAATCGTAAAAACGTCTGTCCGTTGTCCCTTTCTAGTGCACAATGGTTGTTAATTTTGACACTAACAATTTTACTTTTCAGCTACATGCAATACCGAAGAACCGCATCAATATCGAGCTGCCAGCCGAACAGTCAAGTCTGAGCTCTGTGTATATCCTGGGCAAGGTGACTGGAGATGTACTGGCTCTCTGGCTACCGGTGCATGCTCGGTACCACCAAGCAGGTCCAGGAGGCGGGTGCGTTGACAACTCTAAATTTGATACCATGGGAAATGGATGAAATTTTTCTATAATTTAGAATTTTTGTTAATTTAGAAATAACCTTCCTAGAAAAATTTACAGATATTTCTGTAACATAAAAAAAAGATGATGTTTTCTTTCGCCTTGTATGGATATTGTACGCAAACCTAGCCAAAGTAATAATTTTTCAACTTAGCAGGGGTGCTGCTTGTTGTTCATTCTGCAGTTTTTTTTCGGTAATCTATACATAGGTACATATAAACGGAAAAGTCCTGACTGGACACCGAAACTACTGAACCTAGGACCTTCAAATTGTTATAATAGATGAAATATAGAACGCGAGCTAGGAATAAGAAGGGATATTTCAAAATTCGTCCCCGAAGGGGGTCAAATTGGGGTTGAAACTAAAACAATCCAATAACGTATGTATGACGCGATTAGTGGACGCCGCACTATGGGGCAAATCAACGATCTACGCGGCCAAAACTAGATTTTACTAAATTGCAAATAACTGCCTAAAGTCCACTACTTGAGGTAGTGGACATCCCCCGAAACAATATCCATCCCCTCCCACCCCTCTACAGTACCTACCGCCCTGCCAGCGTCAGTCGGAATTTGATCATTGAACCTAGCGTACGTGTCTGTTCTCGGCGACTTTGTGAAAACTCTTGAGTTTCTAAGTGAATTATAAATATACTAAGTTACTCTTGTATAAAAAAGCGATGGATCCTTATTCTGCAGGTAATAATCTATTCTTTTGTAATAACAATATTTTTATTTTGACACATCGAATGAAAGTTTTGGTAATTTAAAAATTCCACGTTTTATGAGGAATATTTTCCACGTTTATTTGAATACAAAGAGGTTTTAGTTGTGTTATCGGGAAAGATCCGGTATTCTATTTTACTGATAATGGTATTTTATTGTTTCTAGTTATAGATAATATCAAAAATAGCCGCCGAATAGCGCCTATTTACAAAATTTTAGTACTTTTACTTTTGATCGATGAAAAAGTATGAAAATACGATCCAAATTTTACGCGTTTTAAAACAACTTTTTATTGATTTCAGGTTCATTGGGTACGTCAGGGGTGAGGGTAGTTACCCGTCAATATTTATTTGACCTGATGAAAAATGAAAATCTGCCTAATTTGGAAAAAAACTTTTTTTTTAAAAGACCAGCTATTGTCGGGCGAAGAATATACTGAAGAAATTTAAGAGCAGCTTCGCACATTTTAAATCAGAAATGAAACATAGATGGACCAAGGCTCATAAAACAGAAGATGTTTTCCTAAAAAATAACCACCTGTGGTTAGAAGGCACGTTTGAGATTCCTGTTGCTACGCAAATTCGCTCGGGTGGCCGTCCAAAAAAATCGTTTGCAGAGTGCAGTGAAAGAACCAAAAGGAGGAAAACAGAGGAACTCCGTTCCAGTGCAGAAGACGATATAATAATCCACGCAGCCCAAGTTAAGCTGAGGACATCTGGAAAGAGGGTTGCTTCCAATGTTCTTAAAGACATTATGAACAGCCCCACGCGTGCGAAAAAATATAGAAGAGCATACGCCACTTCCAAAGGCACAAAAACTGCGCGTTTAGCTCCAACAGAAGCATTGAAAATGTTTGTTGATGCGGATTTAACAAGAGGACAATATGAAATTATAAGAAACACCAACAAAATGCAGACACCAGCAGAGGCACGCAATAAAAATTTCAGAATATATCGGCAAGACTACTCAAGAAAATTTTCAAGAGTGGCCTGCAATCAAGACATTTTCAATCGGCTTCTTCTGAGCTCGGACCCCTTGCTCAGTTGTACGAGAACAATAAAAAAAGGAGGACACGTTCATATCTTCCAGAAACCATAAGCTTGCTGCAGTCACCACAACCGAATCCAAGGGCTCATTCATCAGAAAGTGAAGATGAACAAACTGAAGAAGATTAGGTTTAGATTCATACATATATATGTTATTAACCATTATTTCATTAAAATAAATAAATATTTGACACAAAATTATATGTTTTGTATTATTTAAATTATCTAGCACCATCCTAAGCAATGAATTAGTTTTGGCCGCGTAGATCGTTGATTTGCCCCATAGTGCGCCGCCATACCTATTTAGGTACTATAATTGAGGAACATTAAATAAACAGTAAAAATAGCTTAGAAATTGTAATTTATATTATCATCATGTTCCTCATTGAAGTTGGTTGTTACCCTACCGGGTTTGGGTTAATGAGATCTTAATGAGATATTTGTTAAATTATTTAGATACTCCTTAGGAAATGGCGATGGATAGTTCACACATTGCAGACAGCCACCTATCCAAACAAGGTCTGACATGGTAAACGTCTGTGAAAATAAAAATGGGTGGCTGTCATCCTCGCACCACCTACAACCGCACAGCCAACAAAGAGGTGGCGTCAACTGGTCTCGACTGGAAGAGACTCAGAACTAAGAACAGTAGAAAATCCTTCTATGAGCCCTGTCCCTGATGAGGGATTCATCATCATAATTTAGATATCTCAACCGTCTTACGCAGAATTTCCCCATACTTTTTCTTCTAAAGAGAACAGAACAAAACACTGCTATGGGATTTAAAAAATGTTTAAAAACCTTTTTGATCGGAAAAGCTTACTATAATATTGATGAATACTTTAGTGATAATATTGATTGATCTTATTGTGATAATATATGAATTAGTAATAATTTTATTGTATGTAACGACTAATGTATCACATAAGAATTTATGAAATATACGAACAGATTAATTATATAACAGTAGATAATAATAATAAAACAATTTAATATGGTATGGATCTAGCCTGGCTGATCCACACATTTTATTTTTACTTTGCATGCCACATGTGGGCAAATTGTGCCGTTCTGAAAACCGTTCTGAATGCTTGTATCATCTCTAAATGTAACATGTACCACAATTTCATCGAATAAAAATTAAAAAATTGGGCAAGTGCGAGCCCGACTCGCGCATGTAGGGTTCCGTACCTATACATATATATACTCTATAACAAGTTTGTTGTATGGGAGCCCCCCTTAAATATTTATTTTATTTTATTTGTTGTTATAGCGGCAATAGAAATACATCATCTGTGAAAATTTCAACTGTCTAGCTATCACCGTTGTTGAGATACAGCCTGGTGACAGACGGACGGACGGACAGCGAAGTCTCAGTAATAGGGTCCCGTTTTTACCCTTTGGGTACGGAACCCTAAAAAAAAAAAGATAGTGTAACAATGTTAGTATGGTCCTGGTACAGGATGGCTCGAAACGAGATCCCTCCCGCCCGCCTGCTAGCGCGCTGCCCCGACGCCCGCCTGAGCTGCGCGGGCGCCGACACGGCCGCCATGCCCGCGCTGTGCAATGGCAGCAATGACTGCTGGAGAACGTACAAGCATATCCCCTACGCTATGGTAAGATTAGATTAGATTAGATTTATTTATTTCATAATATAAAATGTCAGTATAAATTACGCTAAGACAATTTACATGCATTTATACTATGATCGTCATAAAGATGAAAATTTGATAATATAATAATAGTAAAAAACATAACAATTGATAACAACATAACAATATAACAAGTGAAATATATAATTACAATATAACCAAAATTTTAAAACACCCACCCACAACACACAAGGTCGTCATGACTCATCAGATCCTCATTCAATTAGTGATATAATAACCTAAATTAAAAATTAAAAATTGGGCAAGTGCGAGTCCGACTCGCGCATGAAGGGTTCCGTACCATATTATATAACAAGTTTTTTGTATGGGAGCCCCCCTTAAATATTAATTTTATTTTATTTTTAGTATTTGTTGTTATAGCGGCAATTGAAATACATCATCTGTGAAAATTTCAACTGTCTAGCTATCACCGTTTATGAGATACAGCCTGGTGACAGACGGACGAACGGACGGACATCGAAGCCTCAGTAATAGGGTCCCGTTTTTACCCTTTGGGTACGGAACCCTAAAAACACCCCGACACAACTGGTCATCATGACATCTTCATTCGATGAGTGATATAGAAATTGCTACTTAAACTGAACATAATTACAAAATTTGGAGTTCTTATCTTCAATATTAGCTGAGATCTGGTCACTTGTTTCAATTAAAGCTGAATATCTTGAAAACTACTGGTCCTATTTCCACCAAAAATAACGATCTTTGAAGTCCAGCTATCCCTGTAAGCCGTTTCGGCGTATTGAGAGGACAAAGGAAACTATGACCAACAGATGGCGCCAATCTGGCAAGGCGCAGCGCGCCCGTACAAAACAGACGAGCATACATAAGATTATTAAGATTCTTCCTGAAATTATGACCCCCTCTTCATAGAAAAAATATTTTCAATACAAATTTAGTATTTTATAATATGTACTAGGAAATGCTCGCAACCACCGTACGCGTTTTTTTTTACTATTGTCGAGTATAAAGTATCCTATAGCCATCTTTGAATGTCCAGCTATATCTGTACCAAAATTGTTTAAAATCCGTCCAGCCTTTTCAGCGTGATGAGAGGACAAAGGAAACTATGATCAACAGGTGATGCCAGACTCAGTCTTGGCCTCCGATAAGAGATTTCGCCACTTCTGACGATTTAGTGCTTCCTAGCCAGTTATAATCATGACCATCCATAGAAAAAAAAAAACAATACGAATTTAGAATTGTATATGTATGTTTTCTGACTTGCAGATGACGGCCACCCTGATCTGGGAGGTGCCGGTGGGCAACTCAGACCACTACTACCCGGTGGCGTGCGGCACCGCGCTGGTGCTGCTCGCGGGCAGCCTGTACCTGCTCAACTCCGTGCACCAGTACAAGCGCGCGGCCGTGAGTCGCGACTGATGATAGATAATGTGACGTCACAACTCGGAGCACTACTACCCGGTGGCGTGCGGCACCGCGCTGGTGCTGCTCGCGGGCAGCCTGTACCTGCTCAACTCCGTGCACCAGTACAAGCGCGCGGCCGTGAGTCGCGACTGATGATAGATAATGTGACGTCACAACTCGGAGCACTACTACCCGGTGGCGTGCGGCACCGCGCTGGTGCTGCTCGCGGGCAGCCTGTACCTGCTCAACTCCGTGCACCAGTACAAGCGCGCGGCCGTGAGTCGCGACTGATGATAGATAATGTGACGTCACAACTCGGAGCACTACTACCCGGTGGCGTGCGGCACCGCGCTGGTGCTGCTCGCGGGCAGCCTGTACCTGCTCAACTCCGTGCACCAGTACAAGCGCGCGGCCGTGAGTCGCGACTGATGATAGATAATGTGACGTCACAACTCGGAGCACTACTACCCGGTGGCGTGCGGCACCGCGCTGGTGCTGCTCGCGGGCAGCCTGTACCTGCTCAACTCCGTGCACCAGTACAAGCGCGCGGCCGTGAGTCGCGACTGATGATAGATAATGTGACGTCACAACTCGGAGCACTACTACCCGGTGGCGTGCGGCACCGCGCTGGTGCTGCTCGCGGGCAGCCTGTACCTGCTCAACTCCGTGCACCAGTACAAGCGCGCGGCCGTGAGTCGCGACTGATGATAGATAATGTGACGTCACAACTCGGAGCACTACTACCCGGTGGCGTGCGGCACCGCGCTGGTGCTGCTCGCGGGCAGCCTGTACCTGCTCAACTCCGTGCACCAGTACAAGCGCGCGGCCGTGAGTCGCGACTGATGATAGATAATGTGACGTCACAACTCGGAGCACTACTACCCGGTGGCGTGCGGCACCGCGCTGGTGCTGCTCGCGGGCAGCCTGTACCTGCTCAACTCCGTGCACCAGTACAAGCGCGCGGCCGTGAGTCGCGACTGATGATAGATAATGTGACGTCACAACTCGGAGCACTACTACCCGGTGGCGTGCGGCACCGCGCTGGTGCTGCTCGCGGGCAGCCTGTACCTGCTCAACTCCGTGCACCAGTACAAGCGCGCGGCCGTGAGTCGCGACTGATGATAGATAATGTGACGTCACAACTCGGAGCACTACTACCCGGTGGCGTGCGGCACCGCGCTGGTGCTGCTCGCGGGCAGCCTGTACCTGCTCAACTCCGTGCACCAGTACAAGCGCGCGGCCGTGAGTCGCGACTGATGATAGATAATGTGACGTCACAACTCGGAGCACTACTACCCGGTGGCGTGCGGCACCGCGCTGGTGCTGCTCGCGGGCAGCCTGTACCTTACCGCTCAACGGTTGTCTATTGTTTGACCGAAATTTATATGCAATAATATTGATTTGCTCGAATTTCACTTACCCGAATTTCATTTGCCCGAATGTTTCGTTTCCTAGAAAAGTCATTTGACATACTCTTGTATTCCCGAATATTATATGCCATAATGATACGTATGCCATAAGTATTGTTTTCCATAGTATTAAGTGCCATAATATTGTTTCATAGAATATTTAAACGCCATACTAAATATTGTTTCTGTGCGAATCCAACCTGGCTATGCATTGACATTGTCTAAAATTGTGTTTTTTTTTCTAGTCATTTCTAGCATTTTGATGTAATAATCGTCTATTAACGATGTACACATGCAAGCAAGCATTTTGACTATATATTGTGGCCACGTATGTACTTAGATACTATGTACTACATGGTCACAATACAAACCTAACCTAAAGTTTTCGGTTCTGGTCGAATGTCGTACGTCCTTTTATCGTAGTTCTTCTAAAACTGTAAATTAGGCTAGGATTTGGTATTTTGAAGTAAACATTATGACGCTCCGCTCGCTTCGCTATACGGGTCACAACACAAACCTAACCTAACCTATAGTTTTCGGTTTTAGATCCATGTACTATTTGGTAGCAGTTCTTCTAAAACTAGGTTAGATTGTAAATTAGGAAACTGTAAATTAGATTAGGATTTGTATTTTGAAGCAAACATTCTGACGCTCCGCTCGCTTCGCTCGCTCCGCTATACGGGTCGCAAAACAAACCTAACCTAACCTATAGTTTTCGGTTTTAGATCCATGTACTTTTTGGTAGCAGTTCTTCTAAAACTAGGTTAGATTGTAAATTAGGAAACTGTAAATTAGATTAGGATTTGTATTTTGAAGCAAACATTCTGACGCTCCGCTCGCTCCGCTATACGGGTCACAACACAAACCTAACCTAACCTATAGTTTTCGGTTTTAGATCCATGCACTATTTGGTAGCAGTTCTTCTAAAACTAGATTAGATTCGGTTTGCATTTTGACGCTCCGCTATGCGGGGTCATAAAAAAAACCTAACCTAACCTACAGATGTCGGTTTTCGACCTATGTTCCATTTGGATAGCATATGAAATTATAGCATGTGACAATTATGGATTACAATCTTTATGGAAAATGTGATTATTGGAATTAATATTATGGGAAACAAAGATTCGGGCATAGGATTAATATGGCAAACAATGATTATGGGAAACATAATTATAAGAAACAAGATTCGGACAATTGAATATTATGGCAGACGAAATTCGGGCATATGAAATTCGGGCAAGCGAAGGTATACCCTGCTCAACTCCGTGCACCAGTACAAGCGCGCGGCCGTGAGTCGCGACTGATGATAACTAACTAACGGTTTACCCTTGTTTGGCCTAATAATTTTTTGCCTAATTTTGATTTGCCTAATTTCATTTTGTCTAAAATTACTTTGCATATTTATTCAGTTTGCCTAATATTCGTTTAGTCTAAAGTCATTTCGCTTAATGAATATTTTGCATAATCTTGTTTCGCCGAATTTTCATATTGCCTATTTTTTGTATATATAATTTCATTTTATCTATTATTCAACTAATATAATTACATTTCCTAAAAACGCTATTTTGCCTACTACAATTTTTGTATAATTTCAGTTTGCCTAATTTGCACAGTATATTATTTTACGTTTTTTTTTATTACATATTATTTATTTATTTATTAATCAAAGTATACACCTTAAATATATTCAATTCCCTGCAAAACTACCTACTTTACAATATCCACCGTAAAATATATACTCGTATAATAATGTTAACTTTGCACCTCATTTGTATGGAGCGCTATACATACCAGGTGCAAACTTAACTTAACCAATTAAGGTGAAATACGTATTGTTAGGAATCGTAAGCCAAGTCGGACCTGCGCGGCTCGCTCGCTTCGCTCGCTCGTTAGGGTCGTAGTTCAACCTAACACTCCGGTTCACTAATATATTTACATGCCCGCATAGTCATTTCGAAGAAATTTATATCTCATAATATTTATAGTTCGATTCTGTTATGGTCGCAGTTCTAACCTAACCTAACCCATTAAGTTCGGTTCTAATCTAACCTACTTTACTGGCAGCAGTTCGGTTCTGTTGTGGTCACAGTTCTAACCTAACCTAACCCATTAAGTTCGGTTTTACTTAACCTACTTTACTGGCAGCAGTTTGGTTCTGTTGTGGTCGCAGTTCTAACCTAACCTAACCCATTAAGTTCGGTTCTAACCTAACCTACTTTACTGGCAGCAGTTCGGTTCTGTTGTGGTCGCAGTTCTAACCTAACCTAACCCATTAAGTTCGGTTCTAATCTAACCTACTTTACTGGCAGCAGTTCGGTTCTGTTGTGGTCACAGTTCTAACCTAACCTAACCCATTAATTTCGGTTTTAACCTAACCTACTTTACTGGCAGCAGTTTGGTTCTGTTGTGGTCGCAGTTCTAACCTAACCTAACCCATTAAGTTCGGTTCTAACCTAACCTACTTTACTGGCAGCAGTTCGGTTCTGTTGTGGTCGCAGTTCTAACCTAACCTAACCCAGTAAGTTCGGTTCTAACCTAACCTACTTTACTGGCAGCAGTTCGGTTCTGTTGTGGTCGCAGTTCTAACCTAACCTAACCTGGTCGTTAGTTAGAATAACATTCGGCAAAATAATCATTAGTTAAAATAACATTCGGCAATATAATCATTAGTTAAAATAACATTCGGCAATAAAATCATTAGTTAAAATAACTTTCGGCAATATAAGAATTAGTTAAACTAATATTAAACGAAACAAACTTTATTGGAAGTGATGATTAGACTAAACGAGTTTCGACAAAGTGATCATTTATTGAAACAATAATTATGAAAACTGAAATTAGGCAAACCGTTGGTTATACTAAAAGTTGTTAGGCAAACTGAAATTAGGCAAATAATTTTTAGACAAAACAAGGGAATACCCTAACTAACTGCGCTGGCTAAGCGACCCAAAATGAGTCTTGGCCTCCGACACAAGAGCTCGCCACTTTACCCGATCCTGCGCAATCTCTCGCCAGTTTGTGGCTCCGAGCGACTGATGATAGATAAATATAAATAATAAATATCAGACATCACACAAATCTATCTAGTCACAAATAAGGCTCAAATACGCTTGTGTTATTGGGTACTAGACGACGATACATACTTATATAGATAAATATATACTTAAATACATAGATCAACCATGACCCAAGCACAAATAGATAATGTGACGTCACAAAACTAAAAGGTAGCGAAAGAAAAGTCGAACTAGCAAAACATACTAAAAATTTGAGAACTTTTGAGTGTCATCAGTGCGCGCACGCAATGGCTGAATATATATCTATCATTTTTTTATGTTTTCAACCCCCATATCTCCAGTGCGACCTGTAGGTGAGAACAGCCGGATATCTGGATGTACGAAAGCTCGACCGGATACTTCGCGCTCGCTCGGTCATATATCAGATGATAGACACCCTGAATTGCGAGGTGACAGTGGGCAACACTGACCACGACAACTTTTCAGTTCAAATCGATTTTCGTTTATATCGATTACTCGATCCCTCCGCTTATTCTGAACTAGTTTACATTTTTGAATATTATGATTTTTAAATGTTTACAAATGAAGCGAAAATTGAAAAATTTAATGATTCGGACAGGATTCGAACCTGCGTTTCCAACGGCTTTCCGGGCCAACACGGGCGTCCTCCCAATTGGACCACCGAATCAGATGTCAGAGCCATTGAATTTTTCAACCAGTTGCTTCAAAATTATGATTTTTACATCAATTCAAGTCAGAATAGTTGTGAAGAAGGTTGTTGCATTTATTTATTTTCTATGAATTAATTGTAATCTAGTCAAATGCAGTAATTATTTTTTATCTTCAACCAAAAACATATTCACATTTAGTTTATAAATGATATTAATTCCAATGGCAAGAATTCCCCTTAAATATAACCTATTTATAACATTCCGATATAGTTTGGGCTCTGTAGCATAAAAGAGTGCGAACCAAAGTATTACAAATTAAGTAATAAGATTAATAAATATTGCAATAAATAACTATACTGCAAGTTATTCATATTTTATTTTCCTTTACCTTAAAATACCTTTGTTCTAAAGTTCTATAAAACTCCATTAAGAGGCCTTATTCCTTTAATTCTTTTTTTTTTTCATATTATGACAAATATATTGATAACTTCAATTCAACCAACTTTTTGAAGTGAATAACACTTTTCACCGAGTTCTAGATAGTAACGTAGCTATTTCATGGTTTTATTGCGTGCAGTAAAAATAAGTAGAAAAATCAAATTTTCCGCGTGAATTTTGTCAATTTCGAGTAATTTTTGAAACAAAAAATATCAATGAAAAATTCATAATGTAGGTTTCTCGTATATACCAATAAATCCCAATAGCCCTGTTCTAGGTAGAAACATCAATAATATATTAAGAAGCATGTTTGATCATAGAGAAAAAATTATAAAACAATCAGCATTTTAAAAGGAATAAGGCCTCTTAACAAGTTCTATCTATCTAAGCATGGGCAACTAGGTGTAGTGATGTGTCGTTCTCGATTTGTATGAGAAGGAAAGTTCTCGAGAACATATCCCATACAAAGATCAAAGCTTAAAGAAAAATTGTGGTGTACCCACATTAAAATAAATGAGACATTACATGTTTCATAAATTTATCAAACTAACAGCGCCCTCTCTCGCTTGCTCGTTCACCGCTGTAAAGTTGTGCGGTAAGATGTGAATATTAACGTATTCACATAGAGGTCGCTAAGGTGTAAAAACCTTTCAAATAAAACAATGCAAAGATCGACACACAAAGCATAAGGAAAAATTCGTCAGGTCTTCCTAGAGCTTGGGTAGCGAAATGGTTAACGCGCTGGACCGGCAATCCAGAGGTTCCGGGTTCGATTCCCGGTCTCTTCCACCAGGTAGTTCCTTTTTAAATTTTTCTTTAAGCTTTTGATCTTTGTATTAAATTAAAGGCTTAAAAAAAATGTGGTGTACCCACATTAAAATAAATGAGACATTACATTTTTCATAAATTTATTTCCCATACAAACTGGGTGGGTGTCTTAACTACCTCCGCTCTCTTTTTAGGGTTCCGTGCCCAAAATGTAAAAACAAGACCCTATTACCAAGACTCCACTGTTCGTCCGTCCGTCCGTCTATCTGTCACCAGGCTGTATCTCATGAACCGTGATAGCTAGACAGTTGAGCGGGTGATGTTTTATTTCTGTTGCCGCTATAACACATACCTAGAATCAAGTAACCAATAGATTCGACATGCGCGTCCACCCGAAAGGGCTTCAGGTCTTGGTCTTAGGTTTTTTTTAGTGCCAAACTTTAGGCAATCATCAAAAGTCACATTTCCCTCTATAGACGAAATACTCCCAGGCGAACTCTAACAGCAGTAACTCACATTGAATGTTACAAAAATAAAGATAAAACCTTTTTACTGTAAGATTCCATTTCATGTGAGTTACAGCTTAGCCTTACACGGCAGAATTTATTTTATATATTTTTGGACCGATATGAAATATCAAAGTAGGTAATGGAATAGATATAATATGTGATTTCAGTGCTAGGCTAGGTAAAAGTTCACACAGATCGAAATGTAAATCAGAGACTCACTAGACGGCGCTATAGTACCTTTGATACATTATTAGTAACTATTTAAAAGCACTTATAATAGATAGTTTCATTTTACTTTCATACTTTTTCAATCCTATAAGATAATAATATAATTATTATGTCTGTTTGATATGCGCGCCATCTATCTCATTAAACCTGTATCACGTGCCCCACAACGCTCGAAGCGGACTAGCTTCGAAACGTTTCCGCAACACACTCCAGAGATGGCAGCACCACTTCTATTGATCGGAGACTCCACAAGTCCCAAGGCATGAATGAAAACGAGAAATGTGCTACTACTGAATTCTTCAACAGTTATCTTTAGAGCTGAGTGTCTTCAAGAAATGTCTATCTTCTCGGCTTTGCCTGAGGGAGAAAAATATGTATTGTGGTTACCTATCCTTCAGAGTTAAACTTACACAATTTTCAGACATTATTATCGCAAATTTTTTAATCAATTGATAACATTATCAAGTCAGCCAGACAGACACTGATGTGTATTTTCTAATTATCTGCAGTACAATTTTTGCTAGGCATTTGTTTTATTTGCTGTGCAATAATTAATTTGATGTAAAAAGTATTTAATTGATGAAAATAAATTGATAGGCGATTATTTGTTTGCTGTGCCATTAATAATATCCCCTATAGTTTTACCTGAGCCGATGTCTGTCTGTTTTGGCCTTTGGGCGTATTAAAATCTTGCAAGTTTAATTTGAGTTATTTCCTTGGAATTTTGCACTTATATTTAAATCCGATTACAGTACAATTACAATATAATAACGTAGTGGTGATCTGATGGTAATGATGAAGCCGGAAGGTAGTGTAAACAACGCAACCCCATCGAGTATATAGTTTTGACGACCAATGTTGTTTGTTAAAAAAACTACAGTTAGCAATAAAAACTTGTCACAAAAATAAAGCCTGACCAGAAATATATGAGGATGCGCCATATTGCGGAATTTCACTGGAACTAATTTCTTACACTGGCAATGATTTTATGATGGTTTGTCAACAATGTCAATGTAATTCGTGGTGGTTTCTTTAAAAGACTATTATTTGAAATTATCCAAAGAAAATGCCGGAAAAACAGTCAGGAAAAGAGTGCATTCCATTCAATGATATTACGAGTTTAACATATTGGAACTGACATGTATTTAAAACTAATGTCATTATAGTGGGTTGCGAATGTTGCGATTGGTTGCAAAATTGTTGCCATATAAATCTTATAAATAGTGCCCTCTTGACAATCCTCATATATTTCTGGTCAGACTTTAGCTATATTTATTTTTGTCTCATTTTTCTCGCATCTTTTGATCGTAGTTGTAACTTCGTGAGTTTGACAGCTGTCAGCTTATAATACAATATTACCCTAGCCCCCGGCTCCACACTACTCGCGAACTTGACCGAGGTTGGGCGGATATGATGCACTTCGCTGCAGAAACTCATACTTCGGCCTACTTCGCATTGGTCCACTTCGCGATAGTGTGGAGCCGGGGTTATAACCTTGAAAGTGAAAATTATACTCACGGCTTTCATCCGCAAAGAAAACGAATAATTATAATAATAAGAGAAAGTTTTCCTCGACCGATGTCACTATGTTCGCGACATCCGTAAATTATTACGTGGCATGACGTAGATTTTCACGTCATGCCACAGCGTTACACGTCGCCACGTTCTAATCAAAACGTGGCTAACGGGATTTGTGTTTTGGCATTTAGTTCTATATTTGTCCCCTAAACAAATAAGCTGTGGGCGATGTGTCCCCAGTTCATGTCCCGTCAAAACATTGCCACGTTATTATGACAAAATGTAAACAAACTTGACTCATTCTAAGGGCAGGGTCATTTCAACAGCGATTTCTACCCAGCTACCCAATAAATTATAACTAACCTATCACTTTTGACGTCAATTTCTGAAGCCACTACAATTAAGCATGCAAAAATCAATGGAATCCAACCTTTATATCTATGTGACTCAAAGTAAGTTTTATTGTGAATTATGCAATTTGCACAGCTAAATTGTAATTATAAAACAGCCTATGCGCCTTTGCGAAGCTTAATACTTATGGCTTTTTTAGATACACGGGAACGTATGGCCCACACCCTCTAAAGGGGAGTTCACCAACCGAACGCATAAAGTGGTGCGGTTTTAATCTACAGGGGTTTTAATAAAAGCGTTACTTTGGTCCCTTGGGACTTGTAAAAATAAGGATTTCGATTTGTTTCGGGGAATTCTTTACGGTATTTTGTGCAAGTGATTAGTGTAGGGTTTGCGGCGTTTTTAGGGCAGATTTTGTTATTGATACGTAATGGTAGGCATTACTACCTACACGAGCGTAAATAATAATAAAATAGACATTTCATTAGGTACTAAGGCCCAAAGCAACATTTAAATTAGTTACCTACTGCAAACCATTAGTCCTAATAGTATCAAGTTTTATCATTTTATACTCGTTCAGACCCATGTCCATTCAGGTGTTTTATAATATTGTTCGGATACGTTAGTACCTATAGATTACTGCGATATTTGAAAACGTAAGTAACGTAAAGTAACTACTACTACTGGTAGCACTGTGGACACCTTGATACCTATGCTATGACTAAATACACAACTTGAACTGCAGTTTAAATTTCGATACATAGGTAGGACCTTGGAACTTACGAGGCGAAGTACTTAGACGTTTGATATTAAATGCTTTGTTATTAGAACTGGTGCTCCTTTAAACTTAAGGTAGGTATACAGTAGCGGAAAACAATGTATCATATTGGTGTATTTTGTACGAAAGTTGCCTAACTTTTACAATTGCAAACGGTGATATAACGAAGTACTGACCTGAGATTTCTTTTTTAACCAATAAAACATCAATTTTTCTATACAAATTGTTATTTAAAAAACGTTGTCGACGTTCTGCGTCTTATTTAAAAAAAAAAACGTTTTTACACTAATTTGCCGTTCAGTTTATATTTGCAACTACGCTAGTAAAATACATATTTATTCGTTACATACTTTGCTACAACTTGTAGTCTACAAGTTACTTTTTAAGTACTTACGCTACTGGCGATATTTATTCGGATCTTAAGGCCCCCATACAATATGGGAAGGCAAAACTGATCAGGCCGATGTGATTGAATCGCTTCAGTCCATCTGGCCGCCGTAAAGCGTGGTGACCTTAAGGCCGTTTCATTCATACACGGTACGGATTTAAGTCCGATCAGATGGAACTGAAGGTAAACCTGGTCATGTATGGAGGCCTTTTTTATCCTCGGATCCAATTCGACTTAAAGTTAAAATATTTCAATATGATAGATTTTTTGCCGCTACTGTAGGTACTAGGTAGGTAACATGACGTTTTTCGGATACTGGTTCAGGCCACGAATTTTTGTCTGTCAGATAGTTCTGTATTTGCGGCTCCACACTACACGCGAAGCTAACCGGAGTTGGGCGAACACGTCAGTGTGGAGGCAGTGCGCTGCGGAAACCAATACTTCAGCAAACTTCGGCTAACTTCGCTAGTAGTGTGGAGCCGTTATATAATATGCCTTGCTTGTACTAGTTCTATGTACAGTCGCCATCAGACATATCGCAGCATATAAGGCGTTCCGTCAATAAGAGTTGCGTTCACATATTTATGAACGCCTTATATGCTGCGATATATCTGATCTGATGGCGACTGTACTATGAAGAACTTTCTCGAGCACCTGCGCTGTTCAGATAGCAAAGTCTTGATTCCACTCCACCCTCCCGATAATATTATCGAGTAGGAACTTCATCTGTACCTATCTATCTTGAGTTAAGAGGCCTTATTCCTTTTAAAATTATTTTTTCATATTATGACAAATACATTGATAATTTCAACCAACATTTTGAAGTGAATAATACTTTCCCCCAAGTTCTAGGTAGTAACATAGCTATTTCATTCTCTCATTGCGTGCTGTCGAAAATATGTTGAAAAAACTAATTTTCCGCGTGAATTTTGTCAATTTCGAGTAGTTTTTGAAACAAAAATTATCAAAGAAAAATTCAAACTCTAGGTTTCAAATATATACCAATAAATTCCAATAACCCTGTTCTAGGTAGTAACATCAATAATATGTTAAGAAACATGTTTGATCACAGAGAAAAATGTCTAAAACAATCGGCATTTTAAAAGGAATAAGGCCTCTTAACTTACTTATTTTCCTTGGAGATTGGTAACCGTAAACTAAGTATTGAGTTTTCGTATATATATTTTACCTACTGTTTGTATAATAATTTATGTAATACACTTTGTGTAACTGAATGGAGAAAAAATTGTAGGACATAACGTGAAATTGGGCTTACCATGGTCAGAATAAGCAACTTTACCAAATCGCCAAATTTAATTGAAAACTCGAAAAAAAAGAAATCGACAGCAAAATAAAAATTGGACCTTGTGAAGAACGCGTTTATTCATGCCGGAAAGAGTCGAATTTATCGCTTATCTATAGCACAATAAACGCCACCATCATAAGACTCATAAGCCGAGATGCAGGGAATAATTTTTACCATCGTATTTTGTAGGATAAGTTCGTATTTAACAAAATTTTTAGCTAAATATTATTTATTTATTCAATAATAACATGCAAATGAAAATGGGTCCACGAAAATACGATGTCAAAATATTCTTGGATATAGATGTCTGAAAATAACCTCACTTATCTAATGAGGCAGTAATTAAGGTACCTAATATAGAGTTAGGTACTTCGTTTGAACGTCATTGGATTAAGTGGGCAATTTATTTGTTGTACACCCCACGACCTTTTAGATTTTATTTTAGGTATTTTCTTCAAAAAATCACGACGTCTTTCAATATAATTAGAAGCAAAAAAGTGTCCCAAAACAAAAAGTTCATATTTTTTAGTTTTTCCATTCCGTTACCGGTTAAATTCTGTAGGTTGTATGACAATGGTTTACGGATGGAATAGTAAAAATATTAGGACACTTTTTTTCTCAAAATAAGATCGAAAGAGCTTGTGATTCTGAGTAGAAAATACCTAAAATATCCAAAATCTAAAGAAAAGTGGGGTGTACAGTCGAGTTCATTTACATCTACACACTTACGAGAACAAAAATATCTGAACACGACTTTATGTTCCTGACAATATGGTCGTGTTCAGATAGTTTTGTTCTCGTAAGTGTGTAGATGTAAATGAACTCAACTGTATAACAAAAAAAAATGGCCCGGGTACTTTTTTTGTGATGTCATATAATCTGAACTTGCTAAGTTGCTATGTCGCTTGCAAAGCAATGTGATCTATGTATTTACGTTTAGCTTGAAATTTCTCGTATCTGTTACACATGTCGTAACCGCGATTGTAGGTAAAATTTACTCTGAACCGAATATTTTTCATAGTTTGGAAAAATGCTAAATATATTTAATCTGGAAATATTATAACGGTTTCTGAAAGAAACAGGTTATCGACATAATATTTCAAATTATAGGTACAGCTAGTTCTGTAAAACTTCCTTACTTTTTCCACGTCAGAATCTCTCAAGATGCCATGATATTTTGTACAAAATTAAACTTTACGAGTAAAAATTATAGGTCGGGTTTACATCACTCTAAATAAGGCTCGTACGAGTATATGAAAGTTACAATTTACTTAACTTTTACGGAGGTTCTTAGTTATCTCAGTAATCTTTTTAAAGATTCACTGATTTCGTAAAATCGAGCGAAATCGATCGAAAAGATGTGACAACCCGTGACGGCCCTAGCACTTCTACGGTGCAGTTTGTTGATATGAACATATACAAGAATGGTTTATTATCCTTTATGAAGTAAATATTATTTTAAACTGACATTGACAAAAGCCACGAATAGTTATTGAAATATGTAAGTAGGTATATCAGGCGCTTAAATACACTTATTGGCATCCAGACCTTAAACATTTTGGGATGGTATTCAAGTAAGGTAAGGTTTACTCGAAGCTTTGATTGAAATGTTTACGGATACGTTTCGCTAGTTCCGAGGGTCGAGTGGCATTGATCCCGCCAAGGTGAGCCCGGCCGAACCCGGCGCGACGTGACGTAAGTCTTGAAGTGTGACCTAAGTCATAATTGTAGGGTTAGGTTCGGGTGTGTCATGCGGAAGCAGGAAGCGCTAAAAAGGTGCGTTAAGTGCCGGGAGCCTGCGACCCCGCGGTCGGCAGGCGGGCACTCCGCCGGGCGTCGAATATGGATTTAAGATTAACGAGGCCACGTAAGCGCGGCAACGTCGCGGGGTGTTTACATGCGGGTGCAGCGCGGGCGGATCGATCGTGGGCGGGGCGCGGGGCGGGGCGCGGCGGCCCGGGCTCAGTCCGCGTCGGGGCCGCGTCCGCGCGGTCGTCGTCACCGCGGTGCGACGCGCCGGAGTGACTCCGCGGCCTCGGGCGCCCGGCGGCGGCGGCGAGCCTCGCGCCGCCCGCCCCCGCGCCGATGCCGCCCGCCCGCGCTCGCGCTCCGCTCCCTGTGTGCGTCCCGCCGTGCCCGCACCCGCCCGCGCGCGCAGCCTCGCCTCCCGCGCGCCGCGCCCGCGCCTCCGGCCCGTGTTCCTCTGGGCGCGCCAGCTCGACGGCCGAGTGCAGGCCGTGCACTGTGAGGACTACGACCCCCGCAACCGCATCCGCATCGCGCGCACCCCTGGAGGCTGGCGCGTGATCCCGCGCACCGAGATCTACAACGCGATCCGCGTGCCGCCGGCGCCGTCGCGCGTGCGCAAGCGCAAGCGCCGCGATAGTGTCTGGGCCGCTCCCGACCTGGAGTCCCACATACCCAGCCACACCATCGCCGTGCCGCGGCCCGAGGCGGCGCCGCCGCCCGAGCCGCCGCACGCCGAGCCCACGCCGCTCGACAACCTGCTCGCCGTCGCCGAGCTCGAGTTCAACCAGCAGCGCGGCAAGGACCTGGCCCTGGAGGCCGGCGCCGCGCAGTACGACTTCCTGCCGGACGAGGCCGTCGCGAGGGACGTCATGTCCTTCGAACTCGGCGAGCCCCCGAAGGCGACGGAGGATATGTTCTACGAACGCAAGTCCCACGGCGAGGAGGACTTCCAGAACAATCTAGTAGTCCATAAAGATCTGTTCGAGACGATCAGCGAGGCGCATTACCTGCCGGAGCTGAGCGGGCCTCACGACGAGGCCCTCCTAGAGTCGCTCGTGGAGAAGGGCTGCGAGGACAATCAGATCTTGGGTCAGGCGCTCGACAAGCTAGCGCACCTGGTAACGGGTGGTGCCGAGTACGCCGAGGAAGAAGAAGATATATTGCTAAGCGGCGCGCCGGTCGCCGACATCATCGACCGGCTCGAGCAGTCGCTAGAGTCCCCCGGTCGGAGCAGCATCACGGCCGCGCAGGGGCTCCTCCATCTCCATCACATTGGAGATCAGCTCCACGACATGCAAGCCGACCACGAACAGACGGTTGAGCAGGAGTACATGACGGACGAGGTATTCGTGCCTCGAGTGCCTACTGAATGCACGTTAACGTTAAATGAAGAGGCGGAGTTACAGGACGGAGTTAACAAAATTAGTCATATGGAGTACGAACAGGAAGCTGAAAAGAGGCTAGAAGATAATATCGAAGCCACTGAACCTATGTATACCGAGCCGGTACTCGAAGAGCCTGAGGAATACAAAGAGAGCACGGAAGTGGAACAGCCAAATCCTACGTTACCTGAAAACGCCGAAATGCCAATGCCAAATGAAATTACCACGGACCCCGTAGCGCCAAAAACGGATGAACCCGCAGAGGAGAATGAAGAAGATGAAACTACGTGTATGCCAAAAGAAGAAGTTTTACCGGAAGTTAAACCGGAAGAACAGTGTGAGGAATTTGTGAAAGAGCCGGAGGACCCGTCTGTATGTGAATTAGTGGCTACTGATTTAAGTTTAAAAGCAGTGCAAAAGAAGGTAACTAGTGCGGAGACTGAGACGAAAGCTGTTGAGGACACTGTGACTATGGACAGGAGCGAAGAGTTGCCAAGGGATTTAACTTGTCATAGGAGGTTACCTACACCACATGCTTCACCGAGGAGGATAGATATCCCCCGGGCACCATCACGTGAGTCTGACGCCATGCAGTCTCCACAGCCTAGCGGAATCCCCGCCGTGCCATCCTCTCCCGAAATATTCACTATGCCACAAAAGAGTAAGCAAACGCTCTTCTTAGAAACATTGCTGTCCTCACCATCTCCAAAGATGTACACGTCCGAGGTTACCATTACGAAACAGCAATGCGAGCCTCTAAACTTAGGTAAACACAGAAAGTCTGCGAGTCCAACGGTTTCCAGTTGCTCAGATGAAATGAGGAAATTAAATAAGGAATTTGGGGAGCCGCAGGAAAAGAGAATAAAGAATGAGAATGATTTAGCTAAGATTAGTAAAGTATTTAAATCTAACGAGGATCCCAAAAAACCGGAAAAACTGACGCATAAGTTTAGTGAAGATATGAGCCCGCTGAAGCAATTGCAGGCATTAAAGACAAATATGGACTTCAACATTCCAGATCCATTATTAGTTCCTAAAGATAAGCTGAATCTCATACTGTCGGCGCCCGGGAGAGAGATCCCCGCTTTGTTGATTCAGAGGCCGGAACTCAGACTGCCCGAAGCCTTCGCTTATCCTTCAATCCTACAGGACCCCGACATACTAGTCATATCTCTATCACAACTCGAAAATATCTTAGAAAATGATGCCAAAAAAGTAGCGATTCCAAAACCGATTAAAGAACATTCGATGCTAGAGTCTAAAACTAGTATTGAACCTAAACCGAGTACCACTCCATTACCAGACCAAACAGCTCCGCCAAAACCCGTGCAGTTGGATGCTCTAGGGGCGGATATTGATGCGGCCACCACCGCAGCGTTCAACCAAATGTTCTGGCTCCCTTATCTATCTCAGCTCGAAGTGATGGCGGCTTGCTCTCAAAACAGCGAGTTCTTAAAAGCGATGAATGCGTCGGGCTACACTGGGCAAAATTATGCAGAGCTATCGCAAATGCTTAACGCGTCACGCTTCATGGGGCAGGGCGGATTCCCGATGATGCCCCAAATGGACTACGATAACAGAATGCAATTCGCAATGTGGCAGGAAGCGATGAATCAGGCGAACGCGGCGGCTTCGCGATCGAAACCTGATACTCAACAAAAAGACGTCCCATCAAAATCCACCGATGTTCAAAATCCGTATGTTCATTCTACGAAGAACCATCCGAGCAAATCTCAATCGCATTCCGCTGCGCGAACCAGTCCGATCGCGCACAACTACAACAGCAGCAGCCAGCGATCCATGGCCCATTCCAATCCATTCCTGCAAAGCATGTACCCGGGAATGAATCCAAACATCCGACCCAACATGCCCCTGCCTGGTCTGCAGATACCGTACTTTAACCCTAACATGATGGGAAGCCAGCGATCGCCTCGCACGCCACAGCAGAAGAGTCCGACGTCGCCGTACTACCAGAATAACAATTACTTGCAAAGCGTGAAGCAGTCGGAGTTTACGCATCAGCGAAGCAATAGCACGGACTCCCTGGAGTCTCCTCGGCCCCGGATTAGTGTTAGAAATATCCATAATCTTATGGATCCAAATAAGAGCCAGAATCAGCCGACGATGGCGGCCGGGATCGGCTCGTCCCGACGAGCCTCGGTCCCTTCCTCGTCGCTGGGACGACGTCGCGAGGAGCCCGAGGTGGGCAGCACGACGCCACTCGGCGAGCCGCTGCCGCACCTCCTCCCGCACCCAAACGACCCATCAGCCTACCACTTGTGGCATCCACTCTTTGGCAAGTAAGTACATAGCGGGGTCAACATCCGTAAACGATATGACTTTTAAATCGAGCACGTGACTGCAATCGCGTGCGCGCGAGCGTTCCTCTAGAGAAATGTGCATTAGCATTGCTTTTTGCGTTCATCAATTTCTGCGTTTCGTATCGTTAATTGAGCTGTTAAGAAGCTGAGAAAAGGCGACGCGACGTTTTGACGCTAAGCTGAAAGCTAGACTCATTAGTGCTAACAGTCTACACAGTATAAGTTTGTTGCCACCATAGCTCATGGCCTCATGGCGTAGAAAGTTTTCCTCTCGGAACGTACCTACACAGAGATGTATCTTAACTGCTTACATGAACTATTCATAGATTCATTCAGCGTGTTTATTGAGCGCAAACTCGGGCTATCCGATGATCTCGTTTTTGTCATTTTGGTAACTACCAGAGATATGTATCATTTTGCAAGATAATTTTGCAGATTACATTATTATTTCCATTCAAATATATTTAACATAAATACACATTTAACCTTAACTGACACATGAATACCTACCTAACTAAATTTAAATAGGCATAGCAACAATTTCAGCCAGTTTTCCGCAATTCTACAACGTTGTTGCGCCCATTATTGCGCGTAAAAGCTTGACAAGTCTACTCTGCCAGGAAGCTTAGCCACATTTCGTATCTTGGGAAAGTCCATTAAAGGTTAAAAGGGTATTTTTCGTAATTGTTTTTTGGGAAACCATGATAATTATTATCAAACTATGTAAGAAATCAGTTTCCAAAAGTGTGTGGTCGCCGTCACTGTGCGGCAATAGGGTATGCATTGGTATAAATGAAGCCCTACAGGGTGTTTTTCAACCCAAGTCATATTGCGGATTTTCAGGGGTACTAATTTATTTTACTGGCAACAACTTAGTAAATGTCACTGATGTAAACAAAGAGGAAACAGGACTAAATATTCCGCAAATTGCAAGTATTTTTTGCATAATAAAACCAAAACTTTCCAGGGTCAAGTTTTTTTCAATAGGATCCAGTATTTATTTCGAAAGACGAACGAAGGATTGAGCAGCATTCCGGTAAACACTGTTTTAAATTTGGTCGATGACAATGTCCTTGACAAATCGCTACTAACGTTTAATAATGCAAATATATGACGTATGCACATTATTGCCATATGAAAGCTGTTTGTAGCGCTAGTTGTTAGGCTATAGACTTGTTCTTACTCCAAGTCTACAGAGCTCAAGTACTTACATTTCTCTGTATACACACGTATAGACAGACAGACGGTCGGAACCTGATTGTAACCGGCTTTGGCGAGAAGTTTGCTAGGTCATAGCTAACGTTTTGATCGCTCGCGGTATGTACACGTGCAGTATACGAGTAGCTAGCGAAAAACATGCATTGCATTGCATCAACTAGTGTGCCTGATAAGGATTTCCTATAAGCTCTTTCTAATATGTAGGTCTCTGCAATAACTTTATATTTAACTAGCTGCGCCGCGCCGTGTTAGGTGCTCATCCCACGGGAACACTAGATTTTTCGGGATAAAAAGTAGCCTATGTATTAATCCAGAGTGTCAGCTATCTTCAGACCAATATGTATCAAAAATGGTCCAGCCGTTTGAGCGTGAAGAAGTAACAAACACACTCACAAAGTTTTTACTTTATAATAATTTAGTGTGATTAATAAAAAGCGTACCAAACTCTTGTACATTGCATCGAGTTAAACTAAAGAGAAAGAGTAGAATGTTCATCAAAGTAAACCTTTGACATGCGGTCTTTATTTTTAAGAGCATATTATGGATGCGATTTTGCTAAAGTTCTTACTCTCCCTGTCTCCTTATGAGCTAGAGACGCACGTAATGGCATTGCAGACTAAGTACAGGGTTTACATAAGGGATGAATGGATGATGTGGGCAAAACACTAAGTTTGTATTACCAATTTGAAATCACCCTGTATAAATTCATTATTGGTCCCCAAAATTCCTCAGGCATAAATCCTAAAAAATATGATCAGCTTTATAGCAAGTGCATCCATTCCCTTCGAGGCCATGAACAAAGCCGAAAACAAATTCGAAAAGCTGAAGTAATGAAATAAACAGTTTTTGGACGCGATCAAGTCCCGTTTTATACTACATAAAAAAAATCTACATAGTTTGACTTTGGTAAAAAAGAAGCAAAGTCTATTAGTTACTCGTATCGTATTCGTTATATCATTGTATTGAGCAAACTATGTTAAAAGGGCATTAACGATCGCCTCTATTCTTAAAGTGTCTCCATATTGAATTATGCAGAATGTGCATCTGGTCTGGTCACCAGTCTAAATCGGTCCGACTAGGTCAGACCCGTTTAGATCGGCATTTTTAGGCAATAGATAAACTCCCGATTTAGTCCAGACGGCCTCAATTAATGACGTAAAACGAGTGGAAAGGAAATAGTCCCAAAACGGGGACGGAATTAAAGACAGGCCGCCATATTTCTGGAAATCTCAACGGTATATTACGTCTATAATCGGATTGGATTAATAAAATACGTCATCCATATTTGTACTTTATCTTTATCGCCCTCAACTGAAAGCCTCTGTGTTAGTTAAGAGAACATATCACTAAGTACTCCTTTTCCAATGCTATCAGTTTATGTTAAGTTTGCACCTGGTAACTTTGGCGTTGGATACAAATGAGGTCCAAACTTAACGTAACCGGGTTATACAAATCGAGGTTTCGTTCTTGTCTGTTTCCTCCTCTAAAACTTAACATATCTTTACGAATATTTAGCAAATTATTGGAAAATTAATGTTCTGTGTTGAACCGTTTCGCATTTTGCGCTAATTTTTATAAAAATTGTGCACTAGGCGTCTGTTTTAGGCCATGATTCCACCGCAAGCGTACGCCTAGTACACAAATTGTGTAATAAAGTTTAGTTATACTCCGGATTTTAATTAGGCGAACTAACTTGACAGCTCAAAGTGTTGTCAGGAATAGAAAAAAAAAATAGAGATTGGTTTATGTCGATACAAATATGTCGATATAACCTTGACAATACATCCATAGACACTTAATTATGTTGTAATACGGTTTATAAACAAAAAGGCGGACAGCGTTCTTAGCGATGTCCTAAAATAAAGTTCGTTCGATGTAAGTATGTTAATAGCAACCGTTTTTTTATTATCTCTCTCTCTCTGGAGTCGGTCCCTCATGTCTGAGGATCGTGGTCAGCTTCAGGGTTGCATCTGGCGCTGATGATCTGCCTCCACCGGTTTCTGTCCAGCGCGTCTCTTACAACCGAGTAGAATTTAGAGGATGATGAGTCTTTTATTTGATCGGTCCATCTTGTTGGCGAACGACCGCGCGATCTTTTGCCTTCGGTGTTCCCAACCACGATCAGTTTTTTCGAGATTTTCGTCGTCTCTGCGCATTGTGTGGCCGAAATAGGAAAGAATGCGTTGTTGGCACATGGTGGACAAGCGAGTTTTTATTTGGAGCTGGTTCAGGATCGATGCATTGGTGCGTTTCGCAGTCCATGGTATTCTTAACATACGTCTCCAGCACCACATCTCGAATGCATCAATCCTTTGCCTTTCTCGGGCCAGAATTGTCCACGTTTCCACTCCGTACAGGAAGATAGGGAATACCAGAGCACGTATCAAACGGATCTTGGTTTTGATACCAATTCCTCTTTTCTTCCAGACGTTGTTCAAACGGGTCATAGCATCCTTTGCCATCCCGATTCGCCTTTTTATCTCGGTGACACAGCTGCCGTCATTGCAGATTTGGGAGCCTAGGTAGACATAGCGATCGACGATGCTAATGCCCGGAATGTTGCAGGTGACACTAGTCAGCTTTCCAGCTCGATCCACTATCATAACTTTGGTTTTAGCTCTGTTCACCGTGAGACCAATGTTACCACTTTCTACCTCAAGTCTTCGGAACAGCTCGGTCATGTCTACCATGGATGTTGTCAGAAGAATGGTGTCGTCGGCATATCGGAAATTTGATAATCTTTTTCCACCTATAGGGAAACTTTTCTCCCAATTTTCAAGGGTCTTCCGTATAATACCTATATTCTCCATATATGTTGAAAAGTGCAGGGGACAAAATGCAACCTTGTCGCACTCCTTTTTTAGTTTGGAACATATTGGAGCATTCAGTGCCTATCTTGATGAACGAACGGTTCCCAGTGTACAGACTCTGGATTAAAGCAACGAGGTGTTCCGGAACTCCCATTTCAAGTAGCACGTTCCACAGTTTGTCCCATTGTACGCAGTCGAAGGCTTTAGTGTAGTCTATGAAGCATAGGACCACGTTTATTATCGATTCGTGTAATAAAATTATTAGTTAGATTTTAAACACAATAATTCAAAATTTATGAAATACGTAATGTCTACTTTTTTAATGCTGTTTAACTAAACCTCTGGTAGGAACTGGTTTTTTTAATTATCGATATTAACAACACTAGCGAAACTGTGGCAACATTCGTGTGCAATGAACTGTCAAGTTAGTTCGCCTAATTAAAATCCGGAGTGTAGTTTTTAGTAGCCCACTAACACCCTATTCGAAGCCACGCCATGTTGCGGATTTTCAGTGGTACCTTAGTAGGTACCACTGAAAATCCGCAACATGGCGTGTCGGTTTCAGTAAAATAAATTAGTATTTATTTTACTGAAACCGACAAATTTTTGGTAACTGACGTTGAAAGTATCATTGATGTAAACAAAGTGGGAACCGGACTAAATTCCGCAATTTCAACTTTTTGTTTCATAATAAAGCCTATAGTACTAACCATCCACAGAAGTCAAGTTTTTTTTTTATGGGATTCAGTATTTATTTCGCAAGAAAAACGAAGGATTGAGCAGCATTCCGGTAAACAATGTCTTGAATTTGGTTGATGACGAATCCTTGACAAATCGCTACTGACGATTAATAATACAAGTATATGACGTATGCACATTATTGCCATATGAAAACTGTTTGTAGACCGACACTTGTTAGACTATAGATACATAATAGAGCAACACTGAAAAATCGCGTCATAGGTTACCATGGCAAACTGTTGCATATTTTGCACGTTCAGTCGGTACGTGTGTTTTCATTCATAATACCTATTTTAAGTTGAATGAAAGGATGTTATTGAATATTGAATCGTTGCCGAAAGATTCTTATCGAAAATAAAGGCACTAACTTGCAACGTAACGAAAGGCAACTCAAAAACAAATATGAATATTGATATAGTCTATCCAGAATTCTGAGATCAAATTATGTGAAACTGGCACAAGTGAAATATTACCTTAAGTTTACATATATACGGTTGTTTGTACTTTGTGCCAAAGTGACTTCAATTGATCTTAGAGATCGGGCAGACTTATACGTAGATAATTTTTTTGCCTAGCCAATAAGTTGTGTCTGCCTGCTGGATAAAGCCCTCCTCTCTCTTTGCGTCACTCGTTTCTACAGGCTGCATACTCCCTCCATTTGATACTGAATGCATCCAAGGCATCCCGCCATTTTCTTTTCAGTCTACCTCTGCTACGGTAGGTTTAGTGTTTGAACATATTATACTTACCTATATAAATACAAAAACATTACGCGGCCCGCATACATTACAGGTGGGGTCGAACCCACAACCTCTGCTTATCTGGAACATATCATTGCGTTAAATTAAGCATAATTCCGCCAAAGCGCACTCTGTACCTCTTTTATTTATTTAAACTTTATTGCACAAAACAAAAAACAGTATAAATGGCGAACTTAACCCTTAAATGTATGATGATGTATATTTACACGTTACTGAGATGACACAAGTCAAAATCTGAATTGTCAATTAAGACTTTGCCAAGATTGTCCCGAAATCTCAAACTGACGTGGATTTCATTGTTATTTTTTTTTTTCAGGAATACAATTACTGTAATTGTATGTATTTAAGGGTTAATGCCTAATGGTATTGTCTACCAGTCAACCATAGGGCTAAATAGAGATGCTTCAAGTGAGTGCAGAGCAGTACCTTTGGTAGACCTTTAGATAAATTTTCCATTTAAAGACGATATGCTCGTATAAGTATAAGTAAAAGCTCTTTCATTCCGCTTCTATATTTATTCAATAACGTTAATATTTACACATCATTAGTGTCTTGTGCTTGTGTGCGTGCTCCACTCGTAGGTAACATTAACGAAGCCAAACGCAGATTACGGGAATGTAGGTTATGTTCAGAACGTTCTAGATTTGTGTCATTAAGCCTGCCTATAACGACTGTGTACTTTAGCATGTGTGGTGTTTGTACCTACTTACATTTATTAAGAACTAGCGACCCACCCCGGCTTCGCACGGGTGCAATGCTGATAAATTATGCATTTATTATTTCCTCTTGAATCATTCTATCTATTAAAAATCCGTTGCGTAATTTTAAAGATCTAAGCATGCTTAGAGACAGACAGACAGGAATCAACTTTGTTTTATACTATGTAGTGATATCAAAATTTTGAATAAGGGCAAGAAAAAACTATTGAACTTGCAGTGTAGCTTTATTTTGTGGTAATTGTAAAATATTTTATCTGGACAACAGTCCTCTAGCGTATCCATCTGTTAACTTTATTTCAAGCTCTACCTCCAGAGGAGAGGAAGAGAAATTGGGGGTGAATTTTCCGCTTACTGATATAGACCGAAATCTACGCGGCCACGGGCACAGCTAGCTAAGAATATTCGATTGTATTTGACAGAGACCAAGAGGTAACTTATAAGTACCCGCAAATGTCGTCCTTATAACGTAACCTTCCTTTTTTCTTTATCTTAATAGAGTAAAAAGTATGCTATAAGCAGCTTTGGTTATCTTACTACCTTGGTAAATATATACTTAAATACATAGAACAACCATGACCCAAGCACAAATATTCGAGTTCATCACACAAATATTTGCCCTGGCCGGGATTCGAACCCGGGACCGCCGCACATTATCAAAGTTATACTAGAAGGTACCTTAGTTCTAATAACGTAACCTTCCCGTTTTCTTTATCGTAACCGGGTAAAAAGTATGCTAAAAGCAGCTTCACCATCCTAATTAGGTTAGTTTTGTTTTATAACAATCTCAAATATTTATTTATTTATTTATTTATTTATTTATTTATTTATTTATTTATTTATTTATTTATTTATTGTAATGGGAAACAAACAGCATACAATCACACTTAGAGTTAACGAAAATAGATAACACAGAAGCAAAAACAGTTTCTACTAATGTTTCATACATTTTTGCTCTGAGAGTACAGAAAACATGCATTAAACATATTTAAGTTTAATGACTGGTTATGTGCCTGTCTAATTATTAAATTTTTAAAATTTTGTTTCTATGATATGATATATATATTTTACGGTTGTAAAGAAAAGTGCTTTCTACAAAATGATTCTTCGGCGAATTAAAACAATTTGACGAAAAATAATTCTAGGCCCATTAATTACAACAACAATTATAACAATTAACACTTAGGTAATAATAAACACCTAACAAGTTTATTTGAATCATTTTAAAATACGTTGGTAATAACAGCGCACGTGTTAAAATAAACATTTATTAATACTCACATTCAAAGCCCATCGGCGTAATAAAAGCGATTAATTACTAAAGAACATCAAAATGCATATATACGAAGCGCACAACCCGTGAAATGCCATGGCGGGCGGACCACCGGCGTCCCAACATGCCCGTTCGTTACTAATAAATAAAAAGGCCTATATACATATTATAGTCTGGCTAACGAAATATTGATCAAAGTTTTGGCGGGAAATTTAAAAAATCTGCGGCTGGTTACACTTTGCGTAGTAAGAATTATAGTAGTGATACTAGAAAATATTTTTGATTTTCTATGCACACGTAAGGTACCTAAGGTGTAAGGAAAGTTAAATTATTGTTGACGTGCACTTATAGCTCACATAATTTCTACCACTATGTACAGCACAGTCAACAACAAATACATGTTTACACTTTGTAAACAAGGCGAAAAATTAAATGTAGAGTAAATAAGACCTATCTCGATATAACCATACAGTCTGACCAAAAAGAGTTAGAAATTAAAAAGTGCCAATACTGTACTGTAGTCCCTTTCTAATCAATTTAAGGAAACGGAGACGACACTACAGTATTGCCATTTTTTTATTTTTTATCTTTTTGTTCAGACTATATATTGATACATCACCAAAAAAATACATAGCACTATGCCAATTTCAAACGGAATGTTAGTAATGAAGTATCAACATTATTTATAGAGGACTCATCTACTAAATTGTTTAAATCATAGACAATTGGTGATGCCACAAGGTGTACTGAATATTACTGGAGGTTCGCTCTAGAATTTTAATGTTGATGATGATGATGATCATCATCATATAACGAGTCAGTTATTTTTTTTTATGATCTAGGTAATATTAAGTGATAATAAGGCCTGAGATGGAGCATGCTTGCTTAGAAAATGCCTATTTAGTCTCGGCTTGAAGAGATTTTTGTTTTTTGTTAAAACTCGTGACTTCAACGAAAAGAAATCCTAGCCTAGAAATAAATGCATGAATTGAGGAAATGAGGAGAGTTCTCTCGATTCTGGATTCTGATAAGAAAACGGACTCTAATAAGAAAGAGATCATTCAGGGGATTCAAATACTTACTCCAAATAAATATCTGTCGTCCTCGTTTGTAACCTAATTTCGTAACTAGCTACCAACAAGGAATTTGTTTTCTTCTTTTATAATCACCTTACCAACGACTTTCTTTATTATTATATCTCTTTCTACGTAACACGGTTACGAATAAAGAATAAAAAATCTTAATTTTTAACCCGGTTACGAAAGAAGAATTTTAAATTTTAGTTTACCTAATTGTAAAAAAACTTTTTAACCCTTATTTTTTTAAAGATGGACCCATATAGGGCTTTAATTAAAACAAAACTTAATTGATTTCATTGTGTAACAATAGTTACCCATACCTTTTGTATGAGTTACTCTCGTAACACAAAAGAAGCGATCGTGATTTTGTTTTTATTAAGCCTTTAACTATGTACATGTTTGTATAGAATCTTTTTTTATCGATTCATATTTTTTTATGTGGTAATACCACATTTTTATTTAAAATATTTAGAACAGCGCCATCTCTCTCGCAGTCTTAACACTTGCTGTAAAGCAATGGGGATTGGGGATCGTGCGTGTAAAAACGCACCTCCTAGGGTATGGCTAATGCGCATAAGCATTTCAAAAACATATATGACGCAGAGGGCGCTCCAGTAGCGTAAAGAATTAAGGGATGAAAGATTTGGTGTGATTGATGTTAGCGATCGGATAGCTCAGTTGGGAGAGCAATGCGCCAGAAACGCAGAGGTCGCGGCTTCAAATCCCGCTTCGATTGTAGTAGATCGCATTCAATTTTTCTTTTATAATTTACCTTTGTGTCATTATTTATAAAAATATGTACATGTTTTTTGAAAATTACTCGGGTGAAAATGATCCTAATTTTTTATAGTCATCTAGATAACATAAAAAGTTATTCCATTTGAAATAGCTTACTACGGAGCAATAGTTTTCATGTCATGTCGGAGCGGCAGAACTATTTAACGAGGCAATAACTAGATCAAAGTTCCGAGCAAATGAAGCTACAAAGTAACGCAATTTAGCAATTTCAGGCGGTTTCCGTTTGAAGGTAAAAAATATAGGACACGGCATGTGCAAGTCTACAGTTTTTACTACTCTATGATAGTTGGGTGAAGTTGAGGTAATAGTTATGAGATAAGAGTAGGTAATCGTAATCGTTTATTCCGCGGATTCACCTGTATGGCTAAGTGTAAATTCTGGAAAACTATTTATTTATAAATTTCAAAAAATCTAATACATCTCACTCTCTTTTATATATAAGTAAATGTATCTAAAAAATAAGGAAAAAAATTGACCGACGGAGCGAACCGTCTCCGCTTCGGCTTGGCTAATTCGGGGTTGAAATTGTACAAAAAATACTTGTTTCAGCCCACAGACAACCCCCACTAGACGGAGCATGTAAGGCGACCCGCGCGCACCAACGATATGGTACGGCAGAACATTAAAGTATCAACACGGCGGCCACCGTTTAGTTTCGTCCTTGTTTATGATCCATGCGTACGTCAACGAAAAAAGAAATTAAATAAATAACATGGTAAATTGTAGTGTTAAGTGGTGTAGAGAGACCTCATAAACATGGACGTAACTAAACGGTGGCCGCCGCCGTGTTGATTCTTTAATGTTCTGCCGTACCATATCGTTGGTGCGCGCGGGTCGTCTTACATGCTCCGTCTAGTGGGGGTTGTCCGCGTTTATTTTTTTTCAAAAAATTGTAGTGATCGAGTTCTACAACTCACAGAGCCACTTAATAAATATCACTATTTGACAAAAATACCGACTTCCACGAAAAATTATTTGCTTCCACGTTCTACTTCTGGGTGAGAATCATTTCAACCGCCACCAGTCCGCTGTCAAAAATATTGAAAGTACGAGCTACACCAGACAGCAGACTTTCATGCAATGATATACTGTAACCGTACTTCTTATCATAATTGATCGAATCTAAACCATTGTATGGTCCCTTGCTTTGATATTTATGACAGCGGACTGACGGTGTGGCGGTTAAAACGCCTGTAATTACCCTTCTGTTTTGGGAGCAACATCGTGAGCGAGGAAGCTGCCAGCCCTTTGGTCAGCAGTGGTGTTAACGAGCCGTTTAGAAAGTTCCTTAAAAATAACTCTTGCGCTTGGACCCCAAGGGCCCAAAGTCTCGACACCAAATGTGGTACACAGCTGAGACCAGGTATTTGAATCTTTTTGCTTTTTATCAAAAGTACCTGACAATATTAGAATGTAATTTGACATAGGTAAGCCAGTAGCGTAACTTTCAGCTACTATTAATCCTGAACGTATAGGAAGAAATACTAGTTACAAGCGAACTGCGAGCAATAGATAGGAAGCCAGTTTCGCTAACATTACGGCGCTCAAAAGGTGACGGCCCGTGTATTACGCACTATGCTGCACTTGTTGCTGCATAACGTTTAGCAAGTTTTATGAATCTGAATAGCAGTTTTCTCGTGTCGTAGTCGTGAGCAGTAAAAGTTACAGCAAACTGAATTAGTGTCAACATACGATATGAGTCGACGCCGCGAGGATTAAGTAATATTAAAAGCTTCTAGACCGCACTCGCAGTTTTTTCCTTTTTTGCCAACTTTTAACCCAGAGCAGGCATTAAGATGATTTTATAAAGTTTGACTTACTTTTGCAATCCCGAGAGACGAGTTCGCTTTAATTTAAACATGGAATCTCGGCGTAGAAAATTTAATTTTACGAAATATATGCTATAGGTGAACTCTTTTTTTATCTTTTAATAGAGTTCAGACTTTCGGTTCATAGAAGTTGTAAAAAATATTAAGGCCGTTCCCTGAGCCAGAACCCCGAGCCCCTCCTCAGGCCACCCGTCCCTGTCACATCACAGTCACATTTCAAAAGAGTGACGGAGACAGAGCTTGCGGGTCGTAAGGCGATATCTTTTTTCGTAAGAATTTGTCGATGATTATTTATTTTAAAAATATTGGCTTCAATTATTGAAATTCGGAAGCTGTAAAATTACTATTTTAGTTATGATTGATTTTTCTCCTTTTTTTGTTTCATAGTGTCACGTAGAAAAAAAACAAGTAAAGTTGGAGTAAAAATTCGAATTGGAGGTTACTTTGGGAATTAATTGTATCGAGCGAAGTGTTATGAATCGTGTATCGAATGCTGTGTTATTAAAGATAATATAATCAAGAATGATATATATTTTTCCCTCGTTTACTAATATCAACGTTTCGTAGAAAAATAGGATAATTTTTGGGGTATTTTTGCAAATCTGGCTCAGGGAACGGCCTTAAGTTTGGGAAAGTTACAGTGTGAGAGATGTCATTGGTATAGTAAACACATTGAAGTGACATCTTCCTCTCGTTGTAAAAGATATATTAAACTACATCTCTAGGCTGTCCGGGATTGATTTAACTTACTTTTTACCATACAATTTGGGATTTGAGTTCTATGGACTCTACATCATTGATAGACTATCCCCTAACCAAGTTAGGCTTTGTAGAGTTAGAACGTGTAGAGTCAGAAACTTGGCTCTACATGAGATCTGATAACTTTTTGACAGTGCGATTCATATGGTCACGTCTTGGCATTATTTTACATGTTTTTTTTTGTGGATGAATATAATAATAATATAATAATCCGACAACCTCACACAAATCGATCTAGTCCCAAATTAAGCTCATGAAGGCTTGTGTTATGTGTACTAGACGACGATATACATACTTAAATACATAGAAAAACCATGACCCAAGCACAAATATTCGAGTTCATTACTCAAATATTTGCCCTGGCCGGGATTCAAACCCGGGACCACCGGTTCAGTAGGCAAGTGCCCTACAATCTGCGCCAACCGCGTCAATATTACAATCTTAGTAGGATTACGTTGATGACTTATATATTCCACCATAGAATCGTTCCCACCTGCAATAATATATGTCTCCTCATAATAACACGCATATACCTCTTATGTACAATTTCCTTTGTCCTGTCATGTCTTCACGCAAAAGCCGCAATTTCGCTATTAAGATTATTAAAACGGAACTAGGCCGTTCGGAAGGTATATGTGTCGCTAAAATTTACTACATAATGACGGACTCATAAAGAAAACATGGCGAATGACTTGGGAACTGACCGAACTGTCTTTCCATGTCCTAGATGTTTTGTAGATAATTACTAGGTCGAGAAATCGATGCATGGTTGGGGACATAATTGCGAGTGTCGCTGAATTTAATATTGTTTGGTGTTTGAGTTGGTGTCATTATGGTTTCACTTATTCATGTCACGTTAGTTTGTTACTTTGTTGGTCAAAAGATAAGAATAGCGCACCATCGTTATTGGTAAATTTGTGCTATTTATACACAATATTCCAATTAAGAAAAAAATTACACGGTATGTTTTTTTTATAATTGCACTACTTACATCAAAAGTTGTTTATTCGATGTTGATGAAAAACGTACTTATTGCTGTATAAAAAAATCTATTTCGTTGTTTTTATGCGTTTATTTATATGAAATATCATCTACGCAACAAAGATTTCAGTGACCGATCATTGTGGAGTGAACGTCTATAGACTGATCATGATGATGAATTCCATTTCTTACTTATAAATAGATGAACTTAGCTCAGAGAGTTGCCAGACTTAAGGTGGCTTTGGGGCATATGTAGTGGCTCGTAGACCCAATTAATAATAAATAGATACAGGACAACCTCACACAAATCGATCTAGTCCCACAGTAAACTCTGTAGGCTTGTGTTTTGGGCACCAACGACGATAAACATACTTATATAGATAAATACATACTTCAATACATAGAAAATGGTTGATCCATATCAGAAACAATATTCTGGAAAAGGACTAATTAATGAGAAGGCCTCCAGCCTAGTGTACCAATGATATAGTCATGGTCGCGTCGCGTCAACACAATCGGAACCGGAATTTAAAAAATGATTTTTACGCAACTACGGTAAAAGTTAAAGAGGAGGACGTTCCAGTTCATCTATAATGTTAATGGTATACAATACAATACAATACAATACAACAATACTTTATTGCACATCATCATCAGCCTGTTTCAGTCCACTGCTGGACATAGGCCTCTCCCATGGCACGCCACTGAGCTCGATTTTCAGCTCTCGTCCTCCAGTTACAACCCGCTGTCCTACGAATGTCGTCGCTCCACCTTGTTACAGGGCGCCCTACACTACGTTTACCGATTCGTGGCCTCCACTCCAGAACTCGTTTGCCCCAGTGGTCATCGGCTCTACGGCAGATATGACCAGCCCACTGCCACTTCAGCTTGCTTATCCGCTGTGCTATGTCGGTAACTTTGGTTCTCTGTCGAATTACTTCGTTTCGGATCTGATCCCTAAGAGACACAACAAGCATAGCTCTTTCCATGGCTCGCTGAGCGACTTTGAATTGGTGGACTAGTCGTATGGTGAGTGGCCACGTCTCGGCTCCGTAGGTCATAACAGGTAAGACGCACTGATTAAAAACTTTAGTTTTTAGACTTTGAGGTATGGGCGACGTGAAGACTCGACGCAGTTTTCCGAACGCTGCCCAGCCCAGTTGTATTCGCCTCTTAGCCTCCTTGTCGAAGTTGCCTCTACCTAGTTGGAGTATTTGCCCTAGGTATACGTATTCGGAAACAACTTCGATGGAGACTCCATTTACGGCGACCGGTCCCGGATCGATATGTTCATTGAACATAACTTTGGTTTTATCCAAATTCATCCGAAGACCGATACGCTGAGACGAATTTGCCAGGCTGTCTAGCATGTGTTTCAGGTCCTGCAACGTCTCGGCCATGATCACGATATTCACGATGTCGTCTGCGAATCGTAGATGAGAGATGTGTTGACCATTTATATTACACCAATAAATTTTAAACAAAACCAAAAAACTTTATTGCACACCAATAAATTTTACAAAAAGAAACAAGACAAATACTTAGTACACGTATACTTAGTAGGTATAGTTTTTTTGATAAATCATGGCCTGATTCCACTTAAGAACGTCCTTAGTAGGCGGTAATAAAGGAACAAAAGAGAGAGAAGATTTGAAAAGCTAAACCTTATGGCTCTTAGAGCCTTATCACACTTGCGATTTGCGAGCGTATTTTGTATGAAGGCGATCGCGCAGCGTCTACGCCGCGTCGCTTATTTGTATAGAAAATACGCTCGCAAATCGCAAGTGTGATAAGGCCCTTATTGTGTAGCCTCAACAGGAATCGGGCCTTGGTATATGCAATGAACTATATTAGAATGATGTAAATAAACCGCTTCCACCCGTCAGTGCCACCCGCCACTCAAAGGGTTGATTGTAGCTTACACTGTCGTACGAAGTGACATAATCACTGTAAGGCCGGAGGTTCCTTTCTGACGGAATATGGAATGACGGCTACATAATACGAGATACAATACGTAAATGACTTGAAACGTAAGGATTTTTGTTATCATATAGTGAATATGGAATTGGGACAAATGAGTGCGAATGACAGAATTGTTTAAGTAAGGTTGTTAAGTAAAAAACTCTCAAACATGCAATAAAAGGTCTTCATAACGTTCGTTATAACATTAAATAATACCTAAATCCATTTAACTTACTTTTGAACGTTTGGAAATGCCGCTGAGACCACGTTGTTGTATGACAGCCAAATTACGTTTGTAAATGAGGGGAGAGTCGAGTAATGTCGGACTTGCAGGCGAATCTAATTGTCGTCGGTTGCATGACAGTTTTTATCCTAAGAAATCACTGTACAGTCCGACCAAAAAGAGAAGAAATGAAAAAGTGGCAATACTGTAGTGTCGTCCCTTTCTAATCAATCTAAGAAACCGGGAACGACACTACAGTATTGCATTATCTATTCTACTCTTTTTGGTCGGACTGTACCTGAGCGTCCCTGTGAGACCTAAGTACCAACGAGCAATTGTGCTTAACATGATAAGGATAACATTGATTTATGCAACTGATACATAATGAGAGGTCTTAAAACACAAGTGCGATTTTATAAAACAAGCCAGAGGCGAGTTTCATAATAGGATCACAGGAGTTTTTTAAGACCTAATTATAGTAATTATGCATACACTACTTTATCTACACATATTCATTGCCATATCATAGATCTTTCATGTATGACACTCGCAGAGCGGCACAGCGAACGGGGTTGTCATAACGTCATCATAAATATCGTAAATTATGAAATATAACATCACAGATTGTTTGCCTCCACGCCCCACCGCCGTCGCTGCATAGTAACCTAGGCCTTTACTTATTATAGTAATTTAACAATATGGGTTTGATTAAAAATAATAACATATTTTGGGCAGATATCATTAGAAATGTAAAATTTTGGTCCCCGAAAAGTCACTACAATAAAACTGTTGTATCAGATAGAGCTGAAAAGGTTCCGCCTATGGGCTGGGATATCGATTTTCAATGGTTCTCATTTATTTTAGAAAAGCCTTACATTCTCCACTGACTACATTTTTCATTTCATTTTGTGGAGGCGATAGATTCTCTAACTAATCTTTATGCATTGTTTGTAAAACCGATTTAAATAAATTGCTTTCATAAAAATGCAGAGCTCTATTTTCATTATGTCAGAGAAGATAAAATCCAACTAGACGTCTTTTGTCCATTAATTTCTGTTAGAGTATGACGTCAGCGCAGAACTAACGCTCTGATTGGCTGATGTCATCCATTATCGTCCCGGATCGGTCGATATCGCGCTGAAACGACTCGTGATTGGCTGTTCCGTTTTATGACCGTTACGTGATTGGATTTTTTCTTTTATTTTATTAAGTTTGAGTAATTAGAATTAGTGGGACGAAGGATAAGGGTGGTTAGAAAACGGGTTTATTTAATAGGGTTGGTGCAATTTTTGGAAGATACAAACTGCAGCTCTTTTATTTTTCTTTACTTACCATGGTTGTGCCAAAATATTTTTTCATATTGACAATTTGACAGTTCACCATATTCTTCGCCGAAGGGATTTTCGCCTTCGAAACCCAATAAAAAACTATGTCGATGGTCGGCCAAAACTATCCACAGTGATGAAAAACAAGTTGTTTCAGTACGATTAAGTATTTATTTCCGATGAAGAACGAAGGATTGAGCAGCATTCAGGTGAACAATGTTTTGAATGTTTTCGACCTTTCTCATTATTGCCATATTAAAGCTGTTTTCATAGCGCCGCTATACCAGGGCTAAAATTCAACTTGTTAGGCTATAACTGACTTATTTCATACCTATTATGTTATATAATACACTTATCTGTCGTGCGAAATTGTAGGTAATCAATACGAAAAAAGGGCAGGTGTATAGTTAAAAGAAAAAATAACTGCGTCTTTCAGAAAGATAAGCCCGTTTTTATTCATTTTTTAGCTCGAGCCAATAAAAAATATATGTTACGTATTTTATTCCGCCATAAAACGAACGCTCTTCGAGGTTTTAATTGAATCTAGTCCGGATATCGGAAAATACTATTTTATTTTCAGACAGTCAAGCCAATTGGACGGTAACCTTTTATATAATTGCGAATATCATGTATAAATTTATTTCAATCTGATTATTCTTTTGATTTAAAAGCTTGAACGGGATTTTCTTATTTTTAAATATTGACATTGGATACATACAAGCTCTTATCTTTTGGCCACTGGAGAAATTACTTTAAAATTTTTGTATGTATGACCCAAGAGAACCAAAGTTAGCGACATAGCTCACCGTATTAGCAATTTGAAGTGGCAGTGGGCTGGCCATATTAGCCGAACAACCGATAATAACCGGTGGGGTAAACGTGTTCTTGAGTGGAGACCGCGGATCGGCAAGCGTAGTGTGGGACGCCCTCAGACTAGGTGGAGCGATGATCTGTGCAGGGTGGCTGGCAAAAGCTGGATGAGAGTAGCCGAGGATCGCTTACAGGATGGCGTGCAGTTGGAGAGGCCTATGTCCAATTATATGATCTGTGGTCCAGCAGATGATGATGATGATAATGATGATGACCCAAGATGGCAAGATGATTATTATGATAATACTGACTGATGTTTTGTCTTTTATTTATCAATCGAATACTGAGATGATTTTTTAAATAGTATATCATTGTAGGTACTAAAGAAAAGTTAACTTCTGTGTAGACCATTCATCCTACAACGTATTCGTCACTAACCCTAGCCCCCGACGAAAAAAGAGTTGTTATAAGTTTAACATGTGTATCTGTGTATCTGTGTGTCTGTCTGTAGCATCATATTAGCTCCCAGACGGGTGGACCAATTTGAATGCGGTTTTTTAATCGAAAAACTTTTCCGCCGAGATGATTCTTAGCTATGTTTGGAGGAAATAGGATTAGTTTTAGTAGCATTTTCTATATCACTCATTGAATGAGGGTCTTATGACGACCAGCTACATGTGTCGGGGTTGTTCTAAAGGTTATTTTACATCTTGGCCAAACCGGTAAGTGACAAAAACCTTTACGGGGCTTTAGCAGTAATTTCCTTTTGTGCAACTGGGCGGTATGCGCACGTAGGTAATGACATCTATGCAAAACGTGTCATGTTATCGTATCTGCTTTTCCGGCACTTACAATTTAGCACAGCTATCTACGTACTAAGTAAGTACGTACATATCACCTATCTGTCGGTTTATCTCGCTTGTTATAGAAATTGCTTCCTGCTGCCGTCACGAACGAAACTTTCGAAAAATAATACTGCGCCATATGCTATTCCATCTCTGGTTCAAACATCGTCATACTGAGCCATATACCATACCTAAGTTGTTAATTATCTTTGAATCTAACCTAACCTAACCTTTTTTTAACCTAACCTAAGCTAACCCTTTGATAAACGCTCTTGACTTCGCTTTTAGAGTTCCAATATGTATGAACCATAGTCATAGCATATCAATTATTATTTTAGCCATATCAATTTGTCTCTATCAATCTGATATAGTTTTCTTTATAACTTTAAAAGTAGGTACTTATCTTGATTCCATATAATTTTACGTTCCCTTATTCTTAAAGGCGTGAAGACATATTTTTTTAGGATATCAATCGATTTTATTTTTTATTGGGATCAAATGTCTGGGACTAACTACACTTAGACTGCTCTAAAAGTCAAAAATGATGATCAAAGTTCAACATTCCTACAAAGCGTTAAAACGCTCCATACAAATGGCCACCTACATTTTGACGTCATTCTTGATTTCTCTATCTCTTATATTTCTCGTTTTCTCCCTACTGTCCTATTTAGATTGATTACCCTGTATAACATCGTCTTATTTTCGTTCTATTATTCAAATAAGTATTACATAATAAATAACGATTTCTTCTGTCCCCGTACTGACCAGGTTAACGAGCGATACCCTGCTCAAGCCAAAAATGCCACACATTATAAAACGTGACTTTGTTCTAATTAACTAATACAATCCAACTGGTACAAATTACGTGTACCCACCGAAGCGCAGAGGTCGCAGGTTCAGGCGCGAGCGTTCACCTCGGGGATTTGGGTTATGTTTTGTTACCTTGTCTTGTTGAGCCTTAGCAACAGAATATTATCTTGTCTTGTACCATTGATACAAAGACCAAAGCACAGAGGAAAATTGAAACCTGGCGCAAAATTTAACCTGGCACACAATGTATGAAAAAATGGTGGTGTCTCCGCATTAATTTTTTTTATATATTACATGTTTCATAAATTTATAGAATATTATTTGTTCCGCTGGTTGTGCGAGATGCTGTCTAAATAAATACTTCAAGCAATAGCTCACGAAGGCTGCTAATGACGTTACATAGCGTTACTATCATAGGTCAGTCTTCATCTGCGTAGACTTTTTAATCGCCGTAAGGGACGATATGTCGCCTAAACAAAATTGAATGGCAAAGTTATATAGTTTACACTCACGTGAAATTAACAAAAACAGCCCGTCGTATTTCGAACGCGTAAGGAGTTCTTCATTAGGGACTTGTGGACAAGACGCCGCTCGGCTGTTCTTGATGAATAACTCCATACTTGTTCGAAACATGTCAGGCCGTTCCTGAAAACATCATAATTTTTTTTTTCTTTTATAGTAAATTCCATTCCCCTTCCCTTTTCATCTCTTTAACAGAACAGGTTAACACATCCCCGGGACTAAAACTATCTCCATAGCCTCCATACCTCCATACTACCATAATTTTGCCTCGTAAGTCATAAATTTTCCGGAAATCCTGAAAATGTCAACATATAGATTAGGTAGGAATTGATCCAAAATATTTTATGGTTTCAGAAACCAATGCTTTCATTGAAATGTAACTTCTATTAAATAAAAATTTGATGAAACATTTGTTTATAAAACAAGGGAAAACCATCTAAATACTATTATTTGTGATTCTCAATGAAAAGCGTCTGACAATATTAACGTTAATTAGTGAAGTATTGTATTGACAGGTAATAAAGGTATCTTTGTTTAACTTTTTTGGATTATATATTCTGTTCAAACAGATATTATCGATGGAGCGGAGATTGCTAGATAATGACATTAGGTACAATACGGTAACCTGCCAGGCGACCGATAATAAAATTAAATTGGCATATAAGGTGAGCAGGTTAAGTGCTGCTCATCTTATCTACTCGTATAAGGGAAGGAATTTTGTTGTTATATGTTACGGACTTAATAGTAGGTATTTGCCCTCAATTTCTCCTGCGTTAGTTGGTATTAAATATTTTATTACAAAAGTTTTATGTTTTAATCCATAACCTTGTGCCAAGTTTTATCTAAATTCATAAAGCGGTTTACAAGTTCCTTAATAACAGACATCCAAAATCCAAATACTTATTGAATATTTTCACAAACTCTTGTAATTTTTAAGATCAGAAGAATTGATGTTTATATGTCTTGTAGTTGGTTTGTTTATTTCCAACTGTTATAAAATAAGTAGTAATTTTATAATACAACCTATTCGGAATTGAAAAGATCGTAAAAACAGTGATATGTAGTAGGAATATACACTTATACACTATAACCACTGACGAGGAACAAACATACCAAAAATATTTAAATCATATCTTATGAACCTTTTGAAATAGGGACAAATTGATAATAAATAAAAACAAACATCCCGACAAATTCAGAAACATCTTTTTTGAAATTTGTCCAATGGAATAATTAAAAAAATAGGTTCAGGAGCACTGAAAAAAATTACCAGCTAACGAACTTTGGCTGGGGGTAACCAGGGAGTCTGCAACCGATAATAAGATTAACCTGCCACCTAATTAACGTGTCACCTGTTGTCACCTGTTTGCAAAAAAGTAAATTTAACCATGTTTTGATTTATAATTCCAAATAACATGTCCATTGAAATTATTTGGCTTTTTTTAGCAGTTTCAGTTTTTTTATACTATTTACAGTCTGGGATCAAAAGGTCTGATTCGATGACGCAACACCAGCAATTTTCATTCCTAATTTAAACTAAGCAAAGTTCATCGACCTGTGGACGTTGCAACCATGAATATGCAATAGTTGACACTAGGAGCACTATGCTTACTGACAAAATGTTTCAACAGCATAAGAAATTGAGGGTAGTTACGATCTTCTTACCACTGGGCTCCCGATCTGTTTATTCCCGAAATGTCGTAACTACATAAGACATTGTGGGTAGTTAGGTCCTTTGTATGGAGAGTATACTATCGTGTTAATTCTATTCAGAGCAAATTTGACTTCTATTTGTATTCAGCTAAGTTTGCATTTAGATAAGGGCATAGAGTTGAGCGTTTGCATAAATGTTTATTTGTTTTTGTTGTCATTCACTCATGTTTATTTACATGTTCAGTAAAAATTTATTGTTTCGTAATTACACGCGTATTTCAGATTTCGACCAAACATTTGAGAATAAACTGCGGAATAAATACGCCTAGAAACCTGGTTAGCACTTGAAAGTGCAGCCAGTTTTGGTTACCCACGGCTAAGTTTCGTCCGCTGGAGCATTTGTCACAGCGTCAATATCACGAGCAAAAACATCTCTGTAGACATGCACACATATAACCGAATCAGCTTCATATTTCACAAATTTGTTGTAAGACTCGCTCGAGGCTTTATTTATTCTATGTTTATTAGTGGCAGTTGTATTGTGGGCACTAGACGACGATATACGTACCTACTTATGTTATGTATATAAATATATATGTATAAATAATTAAATACATCAACTCTTCAACAAATATTCGAGTTGCAGCACTACCGGAGATGCCACGACTTTGCGCGACAGCGGTAGTACGTGTGTCTCGCTCGCTCGTATGGCCGCCGCGCTCGGATCTCTCGCTCAACCGCTCGCCGCGCCGCTGGTCGCGCAAAGTCGTGGCATCCCCGTACCACTGCACCAATCGCATCCGGAGATAATCCCATTAGCGAGTTATAATCTTATACAAAGTCCGTTTCACTGGTAGTGAGGGCTAACAAGCCATGATACAGTTCGTGTCTTTAAAAAAAACTGGGCTAGTGCGAGTCCGACTTGCGTATGAAGGGTTCCGTACCATAATCTATAACAAGTTTGTTGTATGGGAGCCCCCCTTAAATATTTATTTTATTTTATTTTTAGTATTTTGTTGTTATAGCGGCAATAGAAATACTTCATCTGTGAAAATTTCAACTCTCTAGCTAGGTATCACCGTTCTTGAGATACAGCCTGGTGACAGACGGACGGACGGACGGACAGCGAAGCCTCAGTAATAGGGTCCCGTTTTTACCCTTTGGGTACGGAACCCTAAAAATCGTTAAGGAGGTGTCTGTGATAACTTTACAAGGATGTTAACCCGTTCCGAGGTCACTCGTCCAGAAGCAGTTCAGTGCACGATCCGCGAAGGGTTAACACTCTTGCTGAAAGGTTTAATCAGTGCAATGCACTGGCAATGCACTTTAGTTGCATACAAAAGTATTTTATTTTACAAGCAAAGGGATGGTGAGGATTTTGTTCATAACGGTTGTTCAGTACATTTAAGTGTCTTTATGAGATTGCATTGGGGTTGAAGAGGTAAATATATTGGAGTTGAGACCACGAACTGGAAAACGCGTATTGTATGCGAGCGGCTAAGGCTTTTTAGGATCAATCTCAAAAAAATATTTCTCTTCAAAATTCTATAAGTGTGCTTACCTACATGCATATACCAGGTGTTTCCTGTAATAGGAGCGATAAATTAAAACATTATACCGGGGTATACTAAAATAAATAATAACAAACACGTTAACTTCCTCTTTTTTTAAGTCCTTTAAAATACTTTTTTTTCTGAATTGGTTAACACACTTATAAATACATATACAGGTATCGTGACAACCCACCATATAAATGGCCATCAAATTGGCTTACAATACATTCATTCATTAAACTCCGTCAATGGGCCTCGAACAAAGCGACGTGCGAAAAACCCCTACTTTCCGCACCGCGCCTCATTTATACAAAGTATAGTTTACCTAGGGTTGCCAACCGCCCCACGAGGCGGAACGTCTCACTTCTAGGACTTAAGGGCCGAAACAGATGGTTTGCATGCCAGGTACAATTTGTACAAGAACTGCACGCTGACGCCGGTTTCACAGTTACCTTAGTTCACACTCGTACCAATTACAATTATTTAGCCAATGAAATTTCAACCACTAACGTCCTAATTGCAACTACTTTTTCCGAAAAAATAGTAGAATTGTGCTCTAACGTATCATAAAGAGCAATATATATATATATATATACATGTTGCAGTTGCATTGGTAGACCGTCTACCTCGGCCCTTAGCTGAGGATGAAACCCACGAAAAACATGTGCAGGACGCCGTTTGTCCTGTTTTACGGAACGACTAAATTAGTAAACGCAACTTAAGGTCAAGGAGTATGCTCTTCTAACGAGGAACTGTGTTCCGGACCTGGACATGGTTTGCAATCCTGATAAATTTTAGTACGGAACGTCCCGAAAATCGGTCCGCAAACAAACCATGGTACCGATCAGTCGGCCTCTGAAATCGGTTCGTCTGGAAGCCGCTTAAGCTGGATGCGTCGTAGCTCTTTTTAGGGCAAGTTCCGAAGTTCGAAATACGAAACAACTAGTTCGTAATTTGTTACTGTTCCGACATAAAAAATTGTTCCGCGAAACTTTGCGCGAGATTGACAACCCTAAGTTTACCGGCCGCTTTGTATGTAGATATAGCGCCATTGTTGTGTAGAAAGTAGTCCATCCAGCCAGATACTGATTGGTTTAGATACATTTTATCATAAATCTCGCTTCATATTCAATTGTAGAGCCCGAGGGTATAGAATGCTTGGCAGCATAATGCGGTATTTGCACTTTAAATTATGCAGAAGAGTCATTACCATCGCTAAATTTAACACTGGCCTAATTTGACCTAACCGTTACTAAAATTATCAGAATTAAGCAAATGTTTATTTGTTATTATGTTTCCGCGACTACTGTAGTTAGTCTACTATTTACTAAACTAATTGTGTTATTAATGATATCTTTCTTTTTCCCAGGTAAGTGACCCTCAATTCAACTACATAACAAACGGTGAGTCTTTTATTCTGTAATCGTAAATCCATACGACGTTTAACGAGCCAACAAAAACATCGCAAACTTTTTTAGGAATATTAGTATTTTTCTTTAACAAAAGAAGCCTCATTAAAAGCAGTAAGTCCGTTCTAGAACTATCATTTGTTCATCATCATCAGTAAGTAATTGAGACGTCGGCTCCCCCTCTCCCCATCACCAATACCTGACATCTAACCAGATCATTGATCGACGGTCACCACACTAGAATCTTCCTGTCCAACAGCGACGAGCAATGTAGGAGACCCGTTCTGAACTACGAGTATGTTACGTACGGGCAAACACTCATAAACAGGTCTCTTTATGCTCAAGGGTTGAAAAGGGGTATTTCACGATGCTGCACACTTCAAAGCAAATCTGACTGCATTGGCGCTTTTCGATAGTCCTCCATCCAATTATTCTGCAGCGCAATGTCCTTTGACTCCTTCTCTTTGATTCGTGGGCTCGATTCAGTACCAGGTACAGTCAGCGTGAAATTACGTGTTGGAATGTAAATCCAATGCGACTTTAGTGAAGATGATCTCATCAAGCGCATCGCGCTAGCCTACACACGGGCGCAGACCAATTAGCTTGTCACAGAATTGACATACACACACACAAACAACTGTCTGGCGTCAGTTGAATTCATCATTTTGGTTGGACTGTCCGTTTACAGTCTGGACCACATGGTCTGGACCGTCTCTCAGACTGACGGCTACACGATCATTCTCTTGTCATTCTTACCAGATTGATGGACTGAACTGTACCAGACTGAGCGTATAACTGCTGTGATAGGCTGGCCACACAGTCTGAATTCAGATCCGGATTCAGAACGGAGTGACGTCAGCAAGCGAGACAGAGACACTTTCTGACATCACTCCGTTCTGAATCCGGATCTGAATTCAGACTGTGTGTGGCCGGCCATAGACCAATTCTCTGGGTTTTTTTTATTCAACTTTTATATTAGTGGGTTATTTTCTTATTAACTACTGATGCAGTAAGATGCGTTTTATACTCTCGCGGTTTGTACACATAATTAACACAAATTATAACGGGTCTAACGCGATATTTCTTATTTACCTTCATAATCTAACGTTTCGGCGGGGTTGCACACGCCGTGGTCTCAGATGTACTGGTGAAACAGTGAGTTGTTACTGGAGCTGTCGGCCAAATGTAGCACTACCCGACGAAATTGTCTAATAAAATGGATGGGTAGGGAGATAAATGTTCGACTACCACCCATTTATTTACAAATTATTGTCGTGTATTTCAGTAAGATGCGTTTTTTAACTTGGTAGCCTGAGTATGTCTAGGGCATCGAAGGTCGCAAACGCTACTATTAAATAAATACTAGCTTCGCCGCACGGTATTACCCACTCATCTATGTTAATCCAGAGTGTCAGCTACCTTCATACCAAAATTTATCAAAATTGGTCCAGCCATTTGAGCCTGAAGACGTAAAAAAAAAACACAAACACACTCACAAACTTTCGCCTTTATAATATTAGTGTGATACCTAATAAATTAATGAATCGATGGCCGTTGGGGCAGAAAGGTTCTTGAGTGGCGACCGCGGACCGGAAGACGCGTTGGAAGGCCTCCAACAAGGTGGACCGACGACCTGGTTAAGATCGCGGGTAGAAATTGGATGATGGCGGCGCAAGATCGATCGTTGTGGAGAACTTTGGGGGAGGCCTTTGTCCAGCAGTGGACGTCTATCGGCTGATATGATGATGATGAATAAATTAAAGTGCCCCACATAATGCATAAACTATTCGAGAATTAAATATCTTAATCATTTCCATCGTCGTCGCCTATAAAGCCCGCAAAAATCGAATCCCCCAAAATAGGCAGTCAAATTGGCTTTTAAATCCGCGTGCCTTTTAATTGCCCCGACTTAGGGAAATTGGTTTGAGCTGACTCCGGATTGCTCCCTTCAAGCACTCTCCCAATACGTATATAGGATAAAATGCGTTTCTGAACGTCCGTAATCCATACTAATATTATAAATGCGAAAGTGTGTCTGTCTGTCTGTCTGTCTGTTACCTCTTCACGCTTAAACCGCTGAATCGATTTGGATGAAATTTGGCATGGAGATAGTTTAAGATCAGAGGAAGGACATAGCATAGTTTTCATTCTGGAAATTATCTCTAAAAAGATTGAAAAGTGAGTAAGTAATTCATGATGACATTAATGACCCTGTAGGAATTATACCAAAAGCACAATTGCTCTTACATTTGGTGATTAGGTGGATATGGATATCTATCGTGTTGTACGAGGTTGCTTCCATACTTCCAAGTTCCACGCGGACGTAGTCGCGGGCAAAAGCTAGTTGCAGATAAACCTCTACATACATAGCCACACTACGTGCGTACAGTCGCCATCAGATGTATCGCAGCATATAAGGCGTTCATAAATATCTGAACACGACTCTTATTGACTGGGCGTTACAGTACATGTTCAACGCCCAGTCAATGTATGAACGCCTTTTATGCTGCGATATATCTGATGGCGACTGTACTATGGTATAAGAAAATAAGGCATGCCACTCCGGAATGACTGTCGAGACTTTTGACGTCATCACGCTACGATTGGTTGGTCGGTTCTGTCATTCCGTTTCTGTGTTGCCAGTGGTGTATCATAATACTCCCCGATTCGCTAGTTACCTGTATGAATGTAATCAAATCGTGAGTGTTTTAAATCAATTATTACGACAAAATAAAATTTAGTCAATGAGCATAACAATAGTAATGCTTAAGGCTTAAATAGGCAGTTGCCGTTAAGTAGAGAATGTCAACACTAGTTGCTTAATCCATTTTTAAACTATATATTTAGCACTTCGAAGAATGTGTTAACATCTTCTCCGTGGAAAAATTATAAGATTATTAATATTTTACCCTAGAAAATTAAAAATTTAAAAAACCCCCGACATGACAACCTGTAAAAAGAAAGAAATAAAATCTACGAAATGTGCCTTTACAATGAACAGTAGAAAAAGAATCCAAGCGTCGTTGCGTTCGGGGGACCGATAAGTACCTAACCTAAGTGAAATGAACTATATTTTTCAACGCAAAATTGTAAGTATGCATTTTATTTGGGGCTTCCCACTTTACGATTTTAAGTAAGTACATTGCATTTCATTTACTTAGCGGTCCCCCGACGCAACGATGCTTGGATTCTTTTTCTACTGTTCATTGTAAAGGCACATTTCGTAGATTTTATTTCTTTCTTTTTACAGGTTGTCATGTCGGGGGTTTTTTAAATTTTTAATTTTATTTTTATTTCATATTTTTTAAACAAACAGAAGTTTTTTCCCGGAATTTTCTACATTTAACACTTTTTTGGTTTTACACCGTTTATGGTCCATAGTTTCCAGTCTTTCCTCGAGCTTGATCCTTGACTATGTGTAAGACAACAGGATCCCAAGCCAGTGGTAACGAAAGCCGTCTTCTCTAAAATTGAAATTAGCCTTTAGCAACATTCTGGGAAAAAATCGTTAACAAAGTTATTAGCCAAGACAATCAAAATACATACTTTAAATGCACTGGATGAGTTGAAAGAACCTGCTACTTATGGCCTAAAACAGAACCAGGTTTCCATTCTTCAGGATCCAAATAGTACGGGTGGCTTACTTAGATCCATAAAAATTGCAGTTGGTGCTAGGTAACTTGACTTAGTTTTGAAAGACCTAATCATCGATAATCCACACCATGGGATAAACCGTTAAAAAATATTACATCCCCACTTTTTTACGTGTAGGTAAGGTACACAAAAATATAGTTTTTAAAAATTTATTCTACCACTATGTCTCTGCTTAGCCGTAGATAGACGGACGGACATGGTGAAACTATAAGGGTTCCTTGTTGACTACAGAATCCTAAAAAGCTGTTATTCACTTAGGCGAGTACTTTTGCTAAAGCTTACGTGTCCTTTAGTCGCGTTAAAATCTTGCAAGGTGTTGCTATTTGTGACCTCGATCAAAGGAACCTGTTCAATAGTCCTAATGACAATTCAGCTCTAGCAGAATTGCAAAACTAAGAACAGTGACCCAATATTGTGACGGAAATTAAAAAAGTTTTACTGGGACTCGGTTTAATATCGACTGTACTTTCTTACACAAACGTTAATTGCTCATCAAGAACAATCAGACGAGCTCAAACACCATGGGTTTATTCTGTGCTGTTAAGGAGTTCCTACGGCCATCTTCAGCTGCATGGTACCAAATTATTGTACTGTCAAAATTTTATTAAATTGTTGATTACGCTAATAAAACTTAACATTTAACCAACATTTGAAATTCTTGGCTTAGATCCTTTCACAACTAGATGGCAGGGCCGTATTTACCCCTAGGCCCACAAGGCCCGGGCCTAGGGGCCCAGCTAGTCGTAGGGACCCAGTCCCAGACGCAGGACTTGTACCATAATAATGTTCTCCTTATAGGGGAGGGGGCCCTAAATGCCAAGTGCCTAGGGGCCCTGGCCCGCTTAGTCCAGCCCTGCTAGATGATTATCATGAGATCTTCACTTAGTGAGTGATAAGGAAAATGCTAATAAAACAAAATTTATCCAGCGTTTGGAATTATTCGCCTCAATATTGGCTGAGATCCATTAACAACTATACCTGGTCATCATGAGACCTTAATTTAGTAAGTGATATAGAAAATGCTAATAATACTTAACACTTTGCACGCCGATCACGAGAATCACTCGGTACGCATTTTTTCTCTAATTTGCCGGCCATTTTAATAACTGCCATGTCTAGCTCGCCGATGACGAATACCACTCGTGACACTTTTTTTCTTAGAGTCGCGGATACCAAATAGTACTCGTGATCAGATTTCATACTGTCTGTATTAAAATATCGAACACAGTTCGTGATCCGCTTAATAGCAACGTGTAGAAGAACGTTTAAGCTACCCGCACACATACAATTTATTAACGTGAGGGTTGGGGGAAAGGCATGACGATGCGTCGCCCGCGCTGCCTCGTCAGTGCGCTGCGCGGGCTACCTAACAAATCCATGTTAGAGTTTTTATTTTTTCATAAAACGAGTTCTTTTCAGCGACAGTTTTAAAATAAAATAAATATCATAAACACATTGTTTTATTTTTATCATTATAAAATACTAAAACACCTCTTAAATAAAAAAGAAATTATTCCTGTATCTACGTTAATTATTATTTTATAAATCTTACAATATCACCGAAAATCGCCGGCGAACCATAGGTGGCACCTTAAAAAATGCGCGGCGTTCTTGGGAAAAAGAACATCACGAGTGGTGCCCGTGATCAGCTGTTGGAGCGCGGTACCGATTATAACTTACGGCGTGCAAAGTGTTAACATTTAAACAAAATTTGAAATCCTTGGCTTCAATATTGGCTGAGATCCATTAACAACTAGCTGATCATCATGAGACCTTAATTTAGTAAGTGATATAGAAAATGCTAATAATACTTAACATTTAACCAAAATTTGGAATCCTTGGCTTCAATATTGGCTGAGATCCATTAACAACTACTTGGTCATCATGAGATCCTCATTTGGTGAGTGATATAGAAAATGCTAATAATACTTAACATTTAACCAAAATTTGAAATCCTTGGCTTCAATATTGGCTGAGATCCATTAACAACTACCTGGTCATCATGAGATCCTCATTTAGTGAGTGATATAGAAAATGCTAATAATACTTAACATTTAACCAAAATTTGGAATCCTTGGCTTCAATATTGGCTGAGATCTTGTCACTTGTTCCAATTAAAGCTGAATATCTTGGAAACTACTGGTCCTACTTCCACCAAACATAGCTAAGAACTATCTCGACGGAAAAGTCTTTCGATTAAAAAAAACCGCACTTAAATTGGTCCATCCGCTTGGGCGCTACGATGCCACAGACAGACACACAGATACACAGATACACAGATACACAGATACACAGATACACAGATACACAGATACACAGATACACATGTTAAACTTATAACACCCCTCTTTTTTTCGTCGGGGGTTAAAAACTAAGTGAAGTTGGACGAAAACTGTAAAATCGTAAGCAAGCGTTGAGTGTTTTTTTATACTTTAACAATGGAAATCTATTCTGATTTTCAGTTAAAAAAAAGATGACTGTTTACATTACAATTTGTCCGCATCAAATATTTCAATTATTGTTTGGTATTAAAGGTCCAGATTTATCAAAAAGTGCTTTTAATTCTCCATACATTTTTACTATGGTGGCGGCCGCGCGCCGATCTAAATACGCATTCCCCGCGCTCTATGGTTCAGTCGCTAACGCTCGGCGGAGTCTTAAGCTCATAATTATGATTTTTTTGTAGGACTGGCGGCCAACATAATTTTCTTTATTATTATTTTGTCACCATAAAGCGGCAACTACTCAGTGACGTAGAAAGGCTCACTTGCCGGAGTGCCATACCTTATTTTCTTATACCATGGTGGGTACTTTGGCTACTTCTTACGTGGCTCAAGAGAAAAAGCATGGGAAAATAATACATTAAATATTACCTAGGGCGGTGAATCCGCGAATGTCACAGATATGCGATTTGGGGCTTTAAGAATTACCGCCCGTGGTTTGTCTAAAGTTTTACGTAGGGTTATTAACTTTAAGTCAAGGACTGCTAGATGATTCCGATCCAATCATTCGCCGTATCGATGGCAAAAGGCCAGATGGCCTAACATTGGTTCCATGGCAGAAGGGACGGTGTCTCTTATGAGACGCTACGTGTGTTAGCACGTTTGCACCGTCACACTTGAGCCACACTACTAGATCTGCCGGGGCCGCCGCAGAATGTGCGGCAAAACTCAAACACACCAAGTACTCTGCCCTGGAACCAATGTATGATTTTGTGCCAGTGGCAGTGGAGACTGCGGGACCGTCGGGTACTGAGGCCAGGGACTTTATAAGGGAGGTGGGTGGCAGGCTCAGAGACAGAGGGTGTGATCCTCGCTCTGGGTCGTATCTGGTTCAACAGATTTCGTTGGCCATACAACGTGGGAACGCTGCCAGTGTGATGGGAACGTTTGGGCCAGGTGCCTTATTAGCGATTCACAACTTCGACGAAGCCTGTTGCGGATGTCACGTTATTGGTGTGTTGTTTGACGAAGCATGTCGCTGATGAGATTTTGTATTCTCTCTGACGATGTCTGCGTCGCGGATTTGACTTTTACACTTTGTCATGCATTATTTACTGTTGAATAAATTATTTGTTATTTTCTGACTTTAAAGAAATAAAATTCTTATTAAATTAGAAATATATTCGGGTATGACAGTAGTTTTCTAGCAAAAATTACCTTCAGATTAGGTACTGTAGTCAGATTAAGTAGTTACTAGACTTACTAGTAGCTCTGTGAGCCTCGCGTTTGTTTAATAACTGAAATATATATTTTATACGTCGATTCAGTTCTTTGTTTTTTTTTCAAAGTGGTGCGAAAATGTGGGGATATCCCCACCATTAAAAAAAACAAAAGAACTGAATCGACAAAAAAACAATCACCTATAATCATCTCAAGATAAAGCCATAAACAATAAAAACAGTGGCGAAACGTCAGCCAAGGATGATATATGACATGCGGTATCTAAAATCAGTGTCTCGCATCGCTGCCTCCGCCCGGTCTCCTCCGGGAACAGTCCCTGGCATATGCCTATTTGCGTAATGGATATGAATTTTAACCAGATTCGGAAACACTGATTAAAGAAACAGTAGTTCAAAAACCGGCCAAGTGCGAGTCGGACTCGCGCTCGAAGGGTTCAGTACCAATATCGAGCAAAAACACCTTCTTTGTATGGGGCCTCCATTTAATTTTTACTTTTTTTTTATTACTTTTTGTTATAGCGGTAACAAAAATATACATTCTATTAAGATTCATGAGAAAATGCCCGTCGAACAAAATAGCATGGAATAACCCATATTTTTGTATGGGAGCCCCCTTAATTATTATTATTATATATCATGAATAGCTAGTTCCTATAGCGGCAATAAAAATACATCAATCTGTGAAAATTTCAACTGTCTAGCTATAACGGTTCATGAGATACAGCCTGGTGACAGACAGACGGACGGACAGCGCAGGCTTAGTAATAGGGTCCCGTTTTTATCCTTTGGATACGGAACCCTAATTATATTTCCCTTTTGTATCCTCTTATTCCGTTGAATTCGAATGATGATGAATTTTATTTAAGTAAAAGTGCTAGAACAAGTAACCAAATAGAAATTTTGAGATGAAAGTCAATATTTGATCTAACAGATGAGTGTGGAAAATTTAAAGATGTTGAATGACTGTTTGCCCATAACCTGTTGGCTGTGATATGATGATGCATTCTGTTTTCCTACATTTTCGAGTGTTTGTCGATATTTTGAGCTGATTTGAAGTGTGTGAATGATTTTTATGGAAGAGTCTAATAATGTAAGATATGGTGAGAGTGGCGACACAGAATAGATAGTACCTAGTTGGTGGCGAGTTAATAATGTACTCAAACACAATCTTGTCAGTTTCCATCATAATTATTTAAAGTGAAGGGCGATAGGATACAGAAAATTATAGAATCTTTAAATCGATTCTAGTTTTTATGTGGAACTTGTATTTCATTTTTATTTTAAAGAACATATGATGCAGAAGAGCAGATGGCCGATGGGGCCGAAAAGTGCTCGAGTGGAGACCTCGGACCAGCAAGCGCAGCGTAGGACGTCCACCTACAAGATGGACAGATGACCTTATAAAGGTCGCCGGAAGGCGCTGGATGCAGGTCGCTTCCAACCGGTATATATGGAAGTCCAAAGGGGAGGCCTATGTTCAGCAGTGGACGTCCTATGGCTGAGATGATGATGATGATGATGATGACGCAGAAGGATCTCTAGCGTAGAATCATGGAATCAAGGATATGGTGTGATTGACGTAACGATCTAATAGCTCAGTTGGGAGAGCACTGCGCCGGAAACGTAGGGTCGCAACTTCGAGTCCTGCTTACATTGTATTAGATTACATTCTTCTTTCATGGTTAACCTTTGTGTCAATATTTAAAAAATAGGTTGTATAAAAACATGATTTATTCAGAATCTTTCATAATTTACCTTTGTGTCAATATAAAAAAAAAGTTTTGATAAAAAACATTATTTATTCAGAAAATTAGTCCTCCAGTATACTCGTATGTATACTTTGGCTTTTTGTTGCCTCAAAAGCAAAATAAAGTAGTGCTCAAACACGCACAAATAGGCAAGACGGTGGGATTCACATTCTATAGACGATACGATGCCACGTATAGCCAATAGGGTGTTTTACAAACCACGCCATATATCGCGGGTTTTTAGTGGTACTAATTTATTTTACTGGCAACGATAAAATTTTGGTAACTGACGTTGAAAGTTGAAGTGGCAATGGGCAGGCCACATAGCACGCAGAGCAGATGGCCGATGGGGCCGAAAAGTGCTCGAGTGGAGACCTCGGACCAGCAAGCGCAGCGTAGGACGTCCACATACAAGATGGACAGATGACCTTTACGCCGGAAGGCGCTGGATGCAGGTCGCTTCCAACCGGTATATATGGAAGTCCAAAGGGGAGGTCTATGTTCAGCAGTGGACGTCCTATGGCTGAGATGATGATGATGATGATGACGTTGAAAGTCGGTGAATGTCACTGATGTAAACAAAGAGGGAACAGATATTCCGCAAATTTTAAGTATTTTTTGCATATTAAAGCCAAAACTATTTACAGTGATGAGTCATGTTTTTTTTCAATAGGATTCAGTATTGATTTCGCACGAAAGATTGAGGAGCATTCCGGTAAGCAATGTTTTGAATTTGGTTAATGACAAATCCTTGACAAATCGCTAATGATGTTTAATAATGCAAATGTATGACGTATGCACATTATTGACACATGAAAGCCGATGAACAACACTTGTTAGTCTATACCTACTGAAGGGGCTACTTCGATGCCCGAAATTCGACCGCCGTATAGTGCCGTCCCGCTCACCCAAATATACTTTGACAGGAGATCGAGAGGGACGGCACTATACGATTGTCGAATTACGAACATCGGAGTACTTCTGCTACATTACAGAAAAATCTTAAAACTACCCAGACCAATAACAATGAAGTGAATTCCTCATATCCATACTAATATTATAAATGCGAAAGTGTGTATGTCTGTCTGTCTGTCTGTCTGTTACCTCTTCACGCTTAAACCGCTGAACCAACTTAGATGAAATTTGGTATGGAGATAGTTTGAGACCCGGGAAAGGACATAGGATACTTTTCATCCCGATCCCGAATAAATTTAGTGTTCCCGTGGGATGAGCGGGTAACACCGCGGGGCACAGCTAGTATTTCTATAAGTACAATAACTTTGTTACATAAATCCTTCTAAGAATCTTCGACAATTACATAGCTTTGTTAGAAAAGTACATAAATCCCGCGCTCCAGGAAGACAGCGTTGCAGGTTTCATTGTTCGGGAGAGCTCTGAAAGGTTTCCATTGGAGGCGGACAGTAAAGTATCGGATATCCGGCAATAAGAGGCTGATACAAGTAATGGTGGAAATATGGAATAAATATGTATATGTGACTCGCAAGGAGCTTTATTTATTGATTTATAAGAAACTTTACATTTTCTCTTAGTTCTAATACACTGTCACACGAAACCAGTGTCTGGGTTTCGACTGTGGGACTCTTTAGGGAATCTCTATTTTAGGTATATAAGTATGTTTCTTATTTTAGGTTTTTTTAACATTCTATTGATTTTTTTCTTGTTTGGCTATCGTCGTATTTCCTCCGGTATTTATACGGTTATATCCTTTATACGGCTTTAATCTATAATAAAATAACAAAACCCTTAGTTACCTTACCGTCATGATTTGAAGCGACTTCTGTCCTAGTAACTTTAATATTTACAACAATACGAACATTAAAGTGAGATTTAATCATTAGACAACAGTCGGACAGAGTATTTGCTAAAAGTTGAGAGACACGATAATTAATAAAATAAGTTATTTAGGGTAATATGGACTTGGGGTGTAGGACCGAACAATTCAAGCGTGTGTAGAAAATAAAGCTGAGGCAAAAACCCTATAGTTCTTGAAAGATTTGGTATAGTTTACTGAGAATCTAGACGAGAGGTGCACGAACAAACTGGTGCACGAACACAGTGGTGCACGAATACAGTGGTGCACGAACACAGTGGTGCACGAACACAGTGGTGCACGAACACACTGGTGTTTGCCGGCACCAGCTGACAAACTATGACACGCGACTTTTTGTCGCGCGACAAATACTACCAGTCACTTTCCTTTCAATACCGTGCGAGCAAGACAGGTGACGCTATGTCGTGCGACAAGCGAAGTTGTGGCTAGATATGCTAGCCCTGCTGGTACCTATCACATGTGTCATCATATCAGAGATAAACGTAAGGTAGTTCAAGTATCAGATGTTATTTTGAATACCACATCTATATTAGACAGCTATGGAGAAATCCTTCTGCAATCGTAGGAGAGCTACTTTTCTCAAATGTTTAGCAATCTGCACGGTACAAAACAAATATATTTACATAGGTTTCATCCTATCGTGTTAGTGTTAGTTATTTAGTACCCGTACTTCAAAGAATCATAATTATAGACTGAAGAAAAAGTAAGCAAATTCTACCTCGGCTTGTCCTGATTATTTATTTGACGCCTTATGTCACCTATTTACAGTTGACGAGCCGTTAAAAGGCCTTATACCTTTTAAAATTTATTTTTTTCATATTATGACAAATATATTGGTAATTTCAACCAACTTTTTGAAGTGAATAATACTTTTCCCCGAGTGCTAGGTAGTAACATAGCTATTTCATGCTTTCATTGCGTGCAGTCGAAAATAAGTTGAAAAAACTAATTTTTCGCGTGAATTTTGCCAATTTCGAGTAGTATTTGAGACAAAAATTATCAATTAAAAATACAAACTGTAGGTTTCAAATATATACCAATTAATCATAATAGCCCTGCTCTAGGTAGTAACATCAATAATATGTTAAGAAACGTGTTTGATCATAGAGAAAAATTACTAAAACAAACGGCATTTTAAAAGGAATAAGGCCTCTTAAAACGGCTTTCAGGTGTAAACCTGTCTCGCTCACATTTATGCAGCCAAGGAACCTCTCTGAATACACCCGACCCGAACCCAGAGGCTTTGAGGTAACTCAAGTACTAAAATTCCGCCACTTTAGCTTTGACTGAACAGAGGCAATGACAGTTGTAGGCAAGATAATCTTGAATTAGGTCCTAAGGATTATGAGTACCTAGGATCAAACGGACATCGTAACATTTAGACTTAACCACGGTCTTAAGCTAAGCCTCGTTAACTGGGTGCCTCAAAATCCATTTTCCCATGTGACATAAATTTAATTAATCCATTCATTTCAAGAAAAGTATCATTCAGTTTAAAAAGTCGATTGAAATTATAAATTTTTTTAAATCAAATTTAAAAGGATTAAGGCCTAATAAGTGCAACTACTTTTTCCGAAAAGTTAGTACGATAGTATACTCTAAGTATCATATTCGAGATAATTTTCCTTAGCAGGCTTAGGTTAACCTTTTTTACTTCGTACTAATTAACAAACAATGGAATATATTATAAAGGATTGCAATAAAACCTTGTAACAAGCCATTCGGTCAGTAGGTACAAACCATTCACCCATTAGGTCAGTAAGATTTGCATAAAACTATGCGAATGCCACTGTAAGTATCGTTCACATGATTAAAGGTAATTTTGTGCCGGACGTAGCTGCGGTAGGGTATGGAATGTAATTCTAAAGCGACAGTGATTATTCGCAATTTCTATGTAAAACACACTTTTTATTTAAGACTAGCTGTGCCCGCGACTATGCTCGCGTGGAATGTCTCTCTTGAGAAACAAACAGTGTTGACTTTTAGCCGTTTATAAATCGCAAGGCTTACTCATGTCACAACATATTAATTTCAGCGCTATCTGTTAGTTTATCAGGGTATCTCGATAGTCTTAGCACATGTTTGAAAAAAGATTGCACCTCGTTCCTAAGTAGCGCCATAACATAAGATTCAAGTGCATACTTAACTTTTATTGGTAAAGTTATTATAGCCGGGGATTTTCTTAACAGATTAATGAAGTTTTCATCAAAATCCGTTCTGCCGTTTTTACCGTGATGCGCGGTCAAATAAACTGGCAAAAGTTCTACAAACTTTTGGAACGTGTTCTGTTATCGATTACGCCACGACTAAGTATACGCCAACTGCAAAGAAAAACAATTTTAATATTCATTATTAATTTTCTCTTGATCCTATTTTCAAATTTCAAAGGCCCCGTACTATTAAACTGTTTCTTTCTGTTAAGCCCGATGTTTTTTTTTCGTTTTTCATTAAGTTGGCCATTTGATATTTATTTTTGCAATAAAGTATGAATAAATAAATTATTTGTAAGTATTAAAAATATGGTCATAAAAGGCTACGGCTCACGGTTGAACCACCAAAATATGTGTGTGCTTGTTCAGATACACTAACTACCTACTCATACATGGCAATACACCACTGGAAACGCATGTAAGACGTCCAATATACCGTACTTATACCTATCTTACGCTATTTTTAGGGTTTCGTACCCAAAGGGTAAAAAACGGGACCCTATTACTAAGACTCCGTTGTCTGTCTGTCTATCTGTCTGTCCGTCCGTCTGTCACAGTTGAAATTTTCACAGAAGATGTATTTCTGTTGCCTTTATAACAACAAATACTAAAAACAGAATAAAATAAATATTTAAGTGGGGCTCCCATACAACAAACGTGATCGGTTGCGTTAACCTTACACCTGATTTGTATGCGGCGCCATACATACCAGGTGCAAACTTAACTTAACCCGGCCAGTTAAGATGAGAAGTGTTTATACGAAACCCTCGGTGCGTTAGTCTGACTCCCACTTTGCCGGTTTTTTTTCAGAATAATGTATATTAAGCTTTCACATAACGTACATATTTTCTAATGTTATATTCGTACTTCATTTTGCAGCAACTAACTGACTGATTCGCATTGAATTGAAGTGATTGACTAATTCTATATGAAGATAGCATGGATTTACTGTTACCACCCTTTTACTTTTCTCTTTCCCAAGTTTGGTTTAAGATACTAAGCTTTTTCCAAAGTTGCGATGCCACGATATCTACTCCCACATGTGGCATTAACCCCAGGGCTCAATCTTTCTTTCTCTAGGGCAAATCTTTTCCATACAACAAACACTGTTACATAATTTGTCGGATTTGCCTTGAATCCCGCCATTTTCCCAAGCACAGATTACATCAGCGGGTCAACGCCCTCGCCATCCCGGGGGACCGTTCGCTGCTTTACGAGCGGGCCATTGCTCCGTCCTTAAACTCATTTGTTTGTAGTCTTAAGCTAAATACCTAGATTGTAGCATCTGACTAATATTAGGATAACCTTAAAATGTTGCCTTAAACTGCCACTTTTAGGGTTCCGTACCCAAAGGGTAAAAACGGGACCCTATTACTGAGACTTCGCTGTCCGTCCGTCCGTCTGTCATCAGGCTGTATCTCAAGAACGGTGATAGCTAGACAGTTGAAATTTTCACAGATGATGTATTTCCATTGCCGCTATGACAGCAAGTACTAAAAATAAAATAAAATAAATATTTAAGGGGGGCTCCGAAACAACAAACTTAAGGATAATGGTACGGAACCTTTCGTGCGCGTGTCCCACTTGCACTTGGCCGGTAATTATTCGGGAATAGTATCACCATTTCATATTTCATCATCAGTTAAAAGATGTCCAAACTATCTTCATAAATCATCATAAAAGCGGCCAAGTGCGAGTCTGACTCGCGCATCGAGGGTTCCGTGCAAACACTTATCTCACCCAACCTAACCTAACCTAACTGTGACACACAACTCTGTCTCGCGCAAGATATACTAGCTATCTCGCTGTGAGAGAGTGGCAGGTGATACTATAATGCACGACAAGAGTCGCGAAGCATATTTGTGCTAGACAGGCTGGTATGTATGAGCATTTCTCAAAAAGTTTGTAAACAAGAAAATTAAAGTCCAATATAATTTTCCTGTTTTGTTACCAATTATTTTAGTAATTTTATATCAATGTTATGGTTAATTGGTTATGTTCGGTAATTAAGGTTCTGTTATGCTTACCTATACTTTTTTAATTAAGTATACATAATCTGATATCAATGTATTGGAAATCACAATAAAAAATGGTAACAAAATAGGAAAATTATATTTCACTTTAATTTTCTGTCTTAATTGTGTACAAACTTGTTGAGAAATGCTCGTATGCCAACGCAACTGATCACGTTTGTTGTATGGGAGCCCCACTTAAATATATTTTATTCTGTTTTAGTATTTGTTGTTATAGCGGCAACAGAAATACATCATCTGTGAAAGTTTCAATTGTCGAGCTATCACGGCTCATGAGATACAGCCTGGTGACAGACCGGCAAACAGACAGACATTGGTGTCTTAGTAATAGGGTTCCTTTTTTACCCTTTGCGTACGGAACCCTAAAAGTTTACAAATTGTATGCTTTAAGCGGGTTTCGAACCCACGTCTCGACGGCTTTTCGGGCCAGACGGGACGGGTGACCTTCCAATTGTTCTAGCTGAAGCATCGAATTTTTCAACCAGTTGCTTCATCATCTGACCATCTAGAACGTTCTACGTTTCTTTATCTTCTAGTATTTCGCCGACTAAAAATAAGGCTCGATTAATTCAAACTGACTCATAATCATAAGCCTTATTAGGAGATCACGAGTAACTATGTGACATAGTGATCTAGAAAATGGACGTTAACCCTAGGATACTTTAGTATGTCGAGGGTCAAACCCGATATGTCGAATACATGAGTTTTTAATCATTATAAAACGGTTTACACTCACGTAAAAATTGCCAGGAACGGCGAGGAGAGCGAAAACCAGTGCAATGGGCTACGTCCCTGATGAAGAGCTCCATATGAGTTCGAAACATGTCGGGCAATTGTTTGCGGGAGTTTTAAACCGTTTTTATAATTATTACAGATGTCTAAGATACATATAATAATAATAAATGGGTTTTTGAAATTAATACAACATATATTATGTATATTGTTTTTAATAATATATGACTTGAAAAAATGTTTTTTTTTATTGAAATTAATTTTGAATACTATAACTGTATAACAACCATTCATTGAAGCATTCGGTGAAGTATTTTTCTATAAAAACGAATCCCATCATGGTAGAGAATACTCATTAAGTATCGATTTGTACAATAAAGTAAAGACTAAGTAAATAAATAAGTACTTAAGGCGTCCTTTAAGGCATTCAGTTGCATAAGTATTCCCAGTATTTCCCTCGCTAAACCTAACTACGGCACCTCTTTAGCATTTAGTGTTGAGGCAGCAGAATCTCAAGAAATAAACAGATTTTATTTAGTAAACAAAACACAGATTAATTAATTCAAGAAAAGTAATATATAGCGGTAAAAACGGAATTCGGTAAATTGTTTTTCTATCAAAGAAGAGTACCGTAAAACGGGGTTACTTTAGGAAAATTTGGGGCTACTTTGATAGATTTAAAATGGTTATAATTATAAAAAACGCAAATATTCATGGTGCGATTGAGAAAATGAAATAAAATGTTAGGTCATTGTTGAATGTGTATTGCATTGCCACAGATAGTAAAAAAAAAAAAGGATATGGCGTAAAACACTTTTCCAAAGTAACCTTAGCCTTTTAAAGTAACCCCGTTTTCAGTAGAGAATACTCCTTCGTTAATATTGTTTTGTACAATATCTAAGTAAATAAATGTACGAATAATTAGGTTGCTGTTTTTGTTATAATTATAAATATTTATATTGCATATCATGTATTCCCTCTGTTGGTTTTTTAATTTTCATGTGAATTATTGTAAAGTTATCCTCCTTATAGTATTTGTACATGTTGCTTGGTTTGTCTATCATTTACATTTGTGTTTAGTTAGCACTCATTTACTCAAAGTTTAACTGGAAGAGATCCCTTAAAGGGATAAGTTCGCCTTTGTACATGCTTATTCTTTTGTAATGTGTATTTCTTGTTTTATGTACAATAAAGTGTTTGTGTTTGTTATCCTTTTTAAAGTCTTTTTCAATACTAAATTTAATCTGTTTTAGCCTATTATTTTAGTTAGTTAAGTTCTTAGTTTATAGTTAGTATTTTAATTGCTGTAGGTTTATGTGTTGCATTATTTATTAATTTGTTTTTATTTTACTGATTGCTTTAAAATATTATGTTTTCATTATAAAGTGATTACAAAGATACATAAATGAGTACTTAAGGCGTCCTTTAAGGCATTAAGTTGCATAAGTATTCCCAGTATTTCCCTCGCTAAACCTACTACGGCACCGAGTAATTTTGAATGAGCCCCGCATCCTCGGTCGATCGCCCCGCGAGCTGGCAACGTCGCGCAACAGCTGATCGAGACAAATGGGACACGGCGTTTTAGGGTTAACTTTTTGAGGGTTGAATATTTGATTAGTAAACACTGGCACACTTTACCTTGTTTTCGTTTTGATTGTCACTTAAGAGGCCTTATTCCTTTTAAATTTTTTTTTATCATATTATGATAAATATATTGATAATTTCAACCAACTTTATGAGGTGAATAATACTTTTCCCCGAGTTCTAAGTAGTAACATAGCTATTTCATGCATTCATTGCGTGCAGTAGAAAATAAGTTGAAAAAACTAATTTTCCGCGTGAATTTTGTCAATTTCGAGTAGTTATTGAAACCAAAATTATCAATGAAAAATTCAAACTGTAGGTTTCAAATATATACCAATGAATCCCAATAGCCCTGTTCTAGGTAGTAACATCAATAATATGTTAAGAAACATGTTTGATCATAGAGAAAAATTTCTAAAACAATCAGCATTTTAAAAGGAATAAGGCCTCTTAAATAGGTACACTTACAGAGGACTATTTTGAAAATTGCATGCTGCGGCACAGATTAAACTCATACAAAAACGTTCTCGCCGAGAACAACACACGGTTTTTGACTTTATATAAAAATCAGCCAAGTGTCTGACTCGCGCACTGAGAGTTTCGTATAAACACTTCCCATCTTAACTGGCTGGGTTAAGTGCGCCGCTTACAATTGAGGTACTAGGTTTAACGCAACCGATTACATTTGTTGTATGGGTATATTAAATATTTATTTTATTCTTCTGTTTTATAGTATTTGTTGTTATAGCGCCAACAGAAATACATCATTTGTGAAAATTTCAACTGTCTGACTATCACGGTTCATGAGATACAGCCTGCTGACAGACGGACAGCAGAGTCTTAGTAATAGGGGTTTTTACCCTTTGGGTACGGAACCCTAAAAACTATGAGACACTTTCAGCTGTAGATGGAGTGGCAGTTTTGTGAGGATAAAAGTCGCCGTCCACAAACGTGGTGCCGTATCACGAATCATAATCACGTCCCTCGACGTGCTATCCATGAAAGTGTTAATAAATATCGGCATTAGCACCTTTTGAATTGACTTCGATCAATTTCAGCACCTATTCGATCGTGTCGCATGATTGATCATGCACTTAAACTGACGTGTTACTAATTTATTTAGATTTTAACGCTAACTAGAAGCATACCTATATTTTTATTTCGAATATAACCAAACTCTGTGAATGGGTAAGAAAATTTCTAACAGTCTTTGGCTAAGCACCTACATAATTAAATCATTACAACCTAAAGGCGAGTTTAAATAATAAAGCTCTTCGTAAAAGTGTTTTGTCTAGTAGAAAATAAGAAAGAAAATCTTCTAAATTAATATTTCAAGCTAATTCGCTTTCATTTAGTTTAAAAGACTGCAGAATCTCAAGAAGTAAACAGCTTTTATTTAGTAAACAAAACATTATCTTTTAAACAACAGATTAATTAGTCGAGGAAAGTAATAAATACCGGAACAAAAACTTGAGACTTTTGTTAAAACAAAACATTGTTATAAATAGAAATGGAATATAAATCACAAAAAAGCAAGGAATATCAGTAAGTATCAATAACGAATAACAACAAACGCTATTGTTAAAAAAAATACAGTTCAATTTCAGAATTCAAAAAGAACGTATTCGAAATATCGCTTGAATTTCGAACATAAACAAAAGACGTTCACCGAGTGTGGCCGTGGGTGTGGGGTCCGTATGCAAATTCCATAAGTTGGGCAATTCAAGTTCCGATTCAATTTGGTCGGGGTGGGAATAGGGCTTGGTGTTTTGATTCACCACCCAATCATGCTGTGATGTGGTGCCAGTCGTTTGTTTATGCATACATAATACAAACTTATATTACGCGTAGCAGAGAATCAACTTTAAGCAATGCCTACACTGGTAGGTACGTGATCAAATTGGTCAAACTTGGTCTTGACCAATTTGATCAGCATATAAATTCGTACGTAGTACGTAGATATTAGTTGTCCTGGAAAGGTTAAAAATGACCTGGCTCACTTTATGTGTGGAAAATTTCAGCGACATACTTATTTTTATTTATGTTTTTGTCAAACATAGGCTGGTTACAGGGTGTTACAGGGTACAATAGTTATAATATGTAGTTATAATATTGTAAAAGTGATAAATGTTCTCTTTAGAAATGACAATGACAGACACAATAGGCGTTATTTATTCTAATTTCACTTATTTAAAATGTATGTACCCGTAATAACACTACATTTATAAATATATAAGTACTTAAGTCCAATCGATAACTATTCCTTCAAGCAGTAATATTATTAAAACTATCGTGACATCTTTACACGTCATCATCTCAGCCATAGGACGTCCACTGCTGAACATAGGCCTCCCCTTTGGACTTCCATATATACCGGTTGGAAGCGACCTGCATCCAGCGCCTTCCGGCGACCTTTATAAGGTCATCTGTCCATCTTGTAGGTGGACGTCCTAATACGCTGCGCTTGCTGGTCCGAGGTCTCCACTCTCACACTCTTTACACGTAATCATTACAAAAACGAAACGGTTTAAACTCATGTAGAAATTGTCATGTGATGGTTTATTATGTTTCGAACTCATATGGAGCTCTTCATCAGGGGCAGCTATCCGTGCTGCTACGCGACTCTGGCCATTCCTGACAATTTTTACGTGAGTTTAAACCGTTTTTGTAATGATTCTTTGAAGCCTTCAAGGAAAATGCTTTTCGCTGCCTATTTTTGAACGTAGAAAGTGAATTCCAGCAACCGTAGCGTCAACGATTCACTTTATTCTCATTGCACAGAGTACTACGAGTATTCAGCAAGTAATGACTCCATTACGCTACAAAAAGTGCTATGTTAGTGGGAAAAAGTGTAAGTTACGTCCTTTTTTCCGTGGGGGTAGAGTAATGGCTATTTAGCGCCGTCTCATCCATCTCCCCTTGGTGCGAGCGAGACGGAAGCAAGCTTTAGCGCGACAGAGATGGAGTACTTTTAAGATGTCTCAATGTATACTATGTATAGTATGCCTAAGGCGCGTAGTGCACGTTTCCTTGTGATAAGAGAAATGGGATGTTGAATAGTATAGTTTGGGATATAGGTATACTTTGTTTGCTTGTATACTTTGCGATGTTTCGTTCTAACCAAACGGTTATCCATAAATTGACTCTTTAGAGAACTTGTCTATTTGTAAATGCAACAAGCAACATATTGACGTAAACTTCAATCAAAAAATAAAAAAACAACACATTTTAAACAGTCTTCAAGTAAAGGTTCATTAGCTTTATCGCGAATGAGCGATTTCTTTCAGCTCCCTACTTTTTACAAGCTTTATTTAACTTGCATTGTATGTAAGTATGTTTGTTCGGGTGGAATCTTGCAACTCAATTTTGAAGCAGATATCGTCAACCGATTGAGTTGAAATTTTGCATACTTACATAACTTTGATGACAATACAATAATATGATACCATGGGGCTGATCTGATGATGGAGCCGGAAGGTGGCCATAGGAACTCTATAATATAAAAAGCAATCCTACCGAGTTTGGGCTCTTTAGAATCGTCTCAGTGAGCATTTGATGCATATCTAAAGAAAAGTGCAGTCGGCTATAAAAGCTTGCCACTAAAATGTCATTTTTGACAGAAACTTATTTTACTGGCTTATTTATTACTTATTACAGCAATAGAAATTAGCAATATTACAGTAAGCCATATTATAATATATATCTACTAATGAGGTTTCACTCTAGTACGGCAGATTTACGAGGGCATTTAATGTGTTACAAGTACAAATTAGGAGTTTTAATTTTGTTTCTACCTTTCCATTTCCACAAATTTCATGATTATTGTAAGTCTTATCGCAATTTAGCGATTTCTTCCAGTACCCTCAGGAGAAGTTATTACAGCAATATCACTAACACTACATAGTATAAAACAAGTCGCTTTCTCTGTCCCTATGTCCCTTTGTATGCTTAAATCTTTAAAACTACGCAACGGATTTTGATGCGGTTTTTTTAATAGATAGAGTGATTCAAGAGGAAGGTTTATATGTATAATACATATGCATAATTTATCAGCATTGCACCCGTGCGAAGCCGGGGCGGGTCGCTAGTATAGCAATATAAAGAAAAGCCTGCAATGATAGATATCGACAAATGTGGGTTTTCACTCCGACAGAGGATTTGTGAGCGACCATCAGTTTGTTATATAACACGTAATATTTCCCGCGTCCACTCAGGTTGAAAAATATTGAATTTATTCGAGAATATTCGAAGACAAAGCGTAGACATTGTTTCATATGGCAGCAGGTGTTCAATGAAATTATATAATGACTAGCTGCGCCCGCGGTGTTACTCGCTCATCCCACGGGAACACTACATTTTTCGGGTTAAAAAGTAGCCTATGTGTTAATCCAGGCTGTCAGCTACCTACATACCAAAATTAATCTAAATTGGTCAAGCCGTTTGAACGTGGAGAAGTAACAAACCTACACACTCACAAACATTCGCCTTTTTAACCCGTGGTTAAAAAATTAAAGGGGGGGACGCTATTTTTTTTATTTTCGTAGCGAATATTTTCAAAACTGCTGTCTTTATCAAAACATAATGTTTGGAGGCCCCTATTATTTTTAAAAGACCAATTCAACGACACCCCACACACTAGTGTTGGAACGAAAAAAAAATTCACCCAAACTTTAGGTGTTCGAGAGATACCCGAAAAAAAAATTTTTTTTTAGTTTTTATTTTCCCGTTTTGTCGGCGTGATACATACACATACTCATACCAAATTTCAGCTTTCTAGTACTAATGATCACGGAGCTAAGCCGCGGACGGACAGACGGACAGACGGACATGGTGAAACTATAAGGGTTCCTAGTTGACTACGGAATCCTAAAAAAGACCGTAAGCGACAAGAATGCCATTTTTTCAAAATGGTCCTTTGTCCGTGAACGTATTGAAATGTACGAAATATTGGCAGTGTCCGTAACGTTCAATATAAAACCATAATATAATTTACATAAATTACAATAATATGCAGTAGGTATGTAAATTACCGGACGATGGGTAAATATTATTTTCCGAAAACGAAGCACTTTGTTTAATCAGTTACGCGGCACAATTATAAAATGAATACACGTAGCGTCAGGTATGCCATAATTATTCATCCCGTTATTTATTCAATACATACATAGTACATACATAGTATGTATTGAATACATACATAGTATGTATTGAATACATACATAGTATGTATTGAATAAATGCCCAAGGCCAGAAAGCAGGTGCATTACTTCCATGTGATATGCAACGTATTGTCTTACGTAACGTATTATCTGTTATACCCTGGATTAACAAAAAGACACTGAATGCTTTTTTGGCGACATTATAACATCGTTAGCACTGTTGTCTGATGCGTGTCACATATTATCGTTTTTACTCTTCAATTCTACTTTCTATTTTGTACTTTTTAGTTTTGACCCTTTACCTACCTGCCCGTTTACGTTCTATATTGAACTTGTTACTTTCTAATTACTACTATTTACTATATCATTTTACTTTTTACCTTCTATACTTTTAACTTTTTACTCAACTTTACTGTCGTAGATAAAGTATTGTATGCAACGTTGTATAAGCAGGTCAAAAATGCTCGATTGCTCGTGGTATCTTCTCCTACGACGCTTCTTTTGACCCCTCTTATACAACTATTGCATAAAATACAAAAAATAATTGGTAATGAAATAGGAAAATTATATTGAACTTTAATTGAAGTCTTAATTTTGTACAAACTTTTTGAAAAATGCTCATGTCCGGTTGTTCGGATTTCCGGCAGTTCTCGCCTACGGGCCACATTTCTCAACCGATTCTGATGAAAATTTATAAGTATGTTCGATAAGCATATTTTTGTAGATTCAGTTTTCCATATGTTTCAAAATGGCGGAAAATAAGGGGGTTTATAGGCTCTAGGCAGGGGGCTCCGCTCACAGAACCACTACTTTAGTGCTGATCAACATTTCCATTCACAGTTTGAATATCATTCATTCAATGTCATCATAAATTCCGTAGATACCTGAGAAGACACTTAAATGATATGTTGAATACATGAACGATTCTGATTTGACTATATAGTGAAAATAAAATGAATCATTGAAACCACTTAACTCTCTCTTGTCGCTCCCTCATGACTGAGGATCGAGGTCATCACTGGATGGCTAACACTTGGTGTGAATGATTTGTCTCCACCGAGTCCTGTCCATTGCTTCCCTTACAACCGAGCAAAACTTAGAGGAACACGTGTCCTTTCCTTGGTCGGTTCATCTAGTTGAGGATCGTCCACGAGCTCGTTTACCATCGGTGTTCCCAACTACGATCAAATTTTCCAGACAGTCATCTCCTCTTCTCACTATGTGGCTGAAATACAATAGAATTCGTTGGTGGCATATTGTAGACAAGCAGGTTTTAATATTGAGCTGAGAGAGAATCGATTCATTGGTGCGCTTGGCAGTCCAGGGTATCCTCATCATGCGCCTCCAGCACCACATCTCCAAAGCATCGATCGTCTGCTTCTCTCGAGCTCGTATCGTCCACGTTTCAACTCCATATAGAAAAATGGGGAATATTAGAGCTCGTATCAATCGGATCTTAATTTTAATGGATATTCCCCTCCACCACCACCCACTTAACACACACTAAAAAATACAGGGATCCAAATAAACTACCACTAACTTTTGGAGAATAGGTACTATTTTAACTGGACTAAAACTAAAAAGTGTTTTGACTACAGATTTTTATGACGCTACAAGCCAGTATCTTTATAGAAACTACATACGTACCAACAAATCGTTTTTAAAATTTCATAAAGAGTAGCTGATTTGAGCTGTCATTAAATAGGTGCCGTTGTATTTATTAATTAACACAATAGACAAGTCTCATCATACCAAATACAGGTTGCATTGTTCTAATAAAACTGCTAATTTAAGTAACATTTTTTGGAACAGTCCCAATAGACATGTCGCTACAACCTTTCACTGGAGTATAACATGACATCGACAGCCTACGTCATTCCGTCTGGATGGTTCCAGAGCTCGCCCGGGAGGGACGCGGGGTAGGAAGTGCACCGGTCGATAACGCACTGCAACATCCCTACAAGGTCACTGCCTCGTTCCCAGCCTTTTGAATTTTGAATTTCGAATTGGAATTGTTTTGACCGTTGGTATGATGTAATGAGAGTCGGTGGAATGCGGCTGCGAACGTTCAATATTTGTTAAAGCGTTGCGAAATCTAAATTGTAATTGACTAGTTGATATATCAAACTGATAAAGCTACCTTTGCAGATGAAACGGAGCTTTATATAAGCTGGCACCATTATAAAATGACCCTGGGCCTCGAACGGTGTAAAACAAATTAGTGTTAAAAGTAGACTATGTCGAGTATTTGTTGAAAAGTATATCATAGTAATAAGGCAATCTGGAAGTTTTCTATCGGCGGTCCTTTCTCCTCAGTACGCCTTATAGTGAACCGCTGGTAAATAGTTTAAAAATAAAATAATTAATGCCCTTCTGACACACGTGTAACTGTCTTTACACATAGGGCCCATAGCATGTATTTTAAATTCATATTTATAAAATGGGTAGTTTGCACAAATGTAACTTTTACAGAGAAAAAAACAGTCATCCTTTGACAACGGTATCTGTAAAGGTACCGAAACGTCAGGGAGGCTCAAATAATTAATATATTATGCGATATACTCGTAATCCGTTTAAATTGTTTTATTTAAATGTGTGACCGTCGCGGAAACTGAAGAAAATATGAATTATTTGTCTTATTTAATAATTATTAGTATTATTTATCTGTGTTTGTCTGTATTTATTTCCCGTTGAGATGCGCAATAAAGAATATTCTATCCTTTTCTATTATTTTTCAACAACGGTCAGTGTCTCTTGTCAAGTTTGCGGTCGGATATGATTCTATCATATTTTAGGGCTATTCATTCCATCAATGTACTCTTTACACTCATTTCATTAATTTGTAGTATGTACTTACGAGTAGGTACAGAAAGTGTACCTGTAGGTACCTACTCACTTACTGCGAGATTGCCTGTCCGCCGCGAATCACTAAAAGCGAACATTGTGCGATTGTGGCAACTGGCAACCTTCTTGCCGCTTTCTATTGCTGAGCTTCGTTTTTCTTTAACTCTGAATGTTCTTTGATGAACAAAGTTAGCTTGTAAAGAAAATAACTTTTAGCAAGGAATGCTTAGGTTTCTTGGGTTTCTTTCATTTTTGTAGTTCAATGGCAAAGGAGTCTAGGTTTTGTTATTGCTTGCATTCAATATGCTAACAGCGGAATAACTAAAATACAAAGAATAATACGACGAAAGATAATTGCTTTTTTTTACTCACACAAATAGAGTTATGAACCGATAATCGATATAGACCATGATGGATATGAACCGCGTAGTGGCATCAGAGTTGGGAATTAAGTATTCGAATAATTTTTCATCTAAATAAAATGACGAAATAATCATTCGTTAGAATATTATGCGTGATCCTTCATTCGCGATTACTAAGTACAATGCAATACAAAACAATAAGTAATTGAGAAACGATATTAAAATTATTCGCACGCACCGATTTCGTCCGAATAAAAGCGGAAGGCGGAGCTGGTGCGTGATTCTCGCGCTTTCTGTACAGTACAGTGCGAGCGTGACGGGTAATATGCCTATGCGACGACTTTGCACGACAGCGGCACCCGTGCGTGGTACGTGTGTCTTGCTCACTCGTGTGGCCACCGCGCGGAACTCTCGCTCAACCGCTCGCCGCACCGCTGGCCGCGCAATGTCGGCATCTCCGAGAGAGTGATAGTGCGCTAGGAGGCTGACGTCGCGTATCGCCGCACTCAGTGACCTGAATTGGTTGTGTTGTGTACTATACTAACTAAGACGTTTTTGCGAAAAATTAGTGTCCTCTAAGGCTCCTTATCTGTTCAAAAATGCTGATTGATTTGGACATTGTTCTCTATGATCAGACATGTTACTACTTAGAACGATTTATTGGTATATAAGTGAAAAAATTCATACTGTAGGAATTTTTCATTAATAATTATTGTTTCTAAAAACTAGGTACTCGAAATTGACAAAATTCACGCAGAAAACTGGTATTTTCAACTTATTTTTGACTACACGCAATGAAAGCATGAAATAACTATGTTACTATCTAGAACTCACAGATGAGTATATATTATTCACTTAAAGTTCTTTGAGTTTATCAAAATATTTGTCGTATGTGTTATGAAAAAAAAAATAAAGGAATAAGGCCTCTTGAAATTGCACAAAAATGGCATGACCTTGTTATGTTAACTAAATACTCGTGTAGGCAAACATACCGAAGGCTAATTGAGGGAACGGGCAATATTAGCATTTTTCGCGCTAAGTACCAATTAGCGAGACGTTTATGCAAGGACACCACTCGCCTTAGCCAAACCACAGAATAGATAATAGTACAAGTACAGAAGGCACACTGCTTTGATCTTTACAAAAGCCGCTTTTTTTAGCCAAAAAAATATGATTTATGGCCCTTCTAAAGTCGTCGTCCCCAGCGCAAGCCAAACGGACCGTTAAAGCTGCGTGCCAACGGTGAAAATGAATTGTCTCGCTTGCCGCGTCGCCGAGAGCGAGGGCTGTCAACGACTAAAAATAAAAATGTATTTCCCATTTATTTCTTGCATTCAATATAGAGAGCAATATATTTATATTCTTCATAAATTATATTTATTATTTCATTATTTAACTATAAAATAATCAATCTCAGAATTTGGACGAATTGAATCCACCACCAGGCCGCAAAACATTTTAGCTTTATTTTTAAACATTTTAATACGTATAATATAATAAAATAATGCAACGAATGCGTTACCTTAACATGCAATTAAATTCTTGAGCTTAATTTTGTTTTTGCTTAGTTGTCCGATATTTATTTATTTATTCATATTCACTACATACCTAGTATAAAACAAAGTCGTTTCTTGCTGTCTGTCTGCCCCTATGTACCTATGCTTAAATTTTTTAAAATACGCACGGACGCACCGTGCGAAGCCGGGGCGGGTCGCTTGTAACAAATAAAACATGTACAAAGGCGAACTTATAGGGATCTCTTCCAATACATTTATTGCACCTTATTATTTATATACTTTATATACTTACCTATCAAACTATCACTCAATCGTTTATTCATTACTGGTAATTTTACAAACGTGATATCAAATATTATTATAAAAACCTCTGTGATTGTTGATTTAGTAGTAGACATACTTATTTTACTAGAATTTAAATTGACAAATAGCAGCAAATAATCAATTCAAAATTACATAAGTACTTAACAATTAAAATTGTTCTGAGTATTACCAGTATTAAATATGGAAGTAGAAACACCTGCAATATGTTTTTTATTATTATTCAGTAACTAATTATTATATATTATGTTCATTTTCTTACCTTTCGGCATCCTTCGGACATGTTGGGAGAGCGAAAAACGCGTGATTCCAATTTCGATCATTGTTCCTACAACCCGCTGCGATACAATATCTTTTCGCTGTCTTTTTACTCATTTAAACACTATTATAATATAACACTGGTATCAACAGATGAATGCGGAACGTTCACTTGCGACGTAAATCGTGAGCGAGATGCGCGCGAAAATCGTGTAGGTACGTGCGTTCCGAGACAGAGCGTGTCAGCCACTGAATAGTCCGCATGCATGCGGCCACCGGCATGTACTTGTAGCGGGAAACGTTAATCGTGGAGTGCGCCCCTCCTGGCCAAACACTATTGCAGCACGAAAACGCTCGTTTTAATCCTAGGCCGTCAAACTAAGAGCAGTTGTTGGAATTTCAAATTCATTGATCGAGTCTGTATTAGGCCTGGCATTTATTATGATCAAAGCTCCTTAATTAGAAGATAAAAAAAATATCGAGCGGGATAAGCGTCTCGGAATTGAAAGTGTAAAAGGGTCATATATTTCATAAAGCCATTAGTAGGTACATATATGTACTCGTATGTTTGCTCAAGAAACCAGCATTTCAAAATTTAAACCAAATTGGCTTTTTCTACAACATTGTACGACTTAGATGTTTCGCTTTCGACGATTATAATTATAATAATAAATATAATTAACAAGAATATAATTATATTTTGATATAATTATATATTTATTGAAACACGTTTACATGACATTACAGTTTCTTAGCTAATGCGCCATGAAACTTACATTATTAGATTTATTAGTACAATATTACCTATCATGTGCAATAGTATCAGCAACCGAATGAAAAACATAATAAAAAACCGGTCAAGCACGAGTCGGACTTGCGCACCGAGGGTTCCGTACAAACACTTTCCATCCTTAAGTGGTTAAGTTATGGTTGCACCTGGTATGTATAGCGCTCCATACAAATGAGGTGCAAAGTTAACGCAACCAATTCCGTTTGTTGTATGGGAGCCCCCCTTAAATATTTATTTTATTTTATTTTTAGTATTTGTTGATAAAGCGGCTAAATTTCAACAGTCTAGCTATCACCGTTCTTGAGATACAGCCTGGTGACAGACGGACGGACGGACGGACAGCGAAGTCTCAGTAATAGGGTCCCGTTTTTACCCTTTGGGTACGGAACCCTAAAAAGTATGTATTGTCAGTTGTAGGTACTATTTCCTGTACTAATAATATCTTTTTTTTTTCAGGTAAGTATCCCTCAAACCAAGTCCTTCAGTACGTTGGTGAGTCTGAACGATCCCTTTAGTCCCATCTCGTAGCCAGATTTGGTAGCTAGCTACGAAATGGGAGAAATAATCCCGATTTGAAGCTGGCTACGAAATGGGAAGGGAATATTAAAGTCCCATTTTGTAGCCAGTTTTTAAAGCTGGCTACCAAATGGGAGAAATAATCCCAATTAGAAGCTGGCTACGAAACGGGAATATTAAACTCCCATTTCGTAGCCAGGTTTTGAAGCTGGCTTCCAAATGGGAAAAATAATCCCAAGTGGAAGCTGGCTACGATACGGGAATATTAAAGTCCCATTTCGTTACCAGTTTTTAAAGCTGGCTACCAAATGGGAAAAATAATCCCAATTGGAAGCTGGCTACGAAAAGGGAATATTAGAATCCCAATGTTCAGTCAAAATAGTAGTTTATTTTTTTACAAGAAGCAGAAATATGTATATCTTTAAGCGGAATGTGTTTTTTTTTATCTATTTAATTAAAAGTCGAGTTTAGTTGGTTCTTACCTATTATACTTATCTTTTATTTATCATTTAAGTGTAACAATAAAAGCTTGTGTGGGAAATCCATAATTCAATCCTCGCCAAGACTAAATACAGCTAATTTTATTTTATCAAAAAAAAACACACACACTACAAACAAAACAAAACACAAAGGTTAAGAATAATATTAAAATATATTCAATACTAGACTTTGCCCGCGGCTTCATACGCGTGTTTTTTTTAACCTAATTAAATGTGCCTAACTCTCATATGGGGAAATAGGTATATAGAACTCTGAAATGTGTCGCAGTAAACCCTCAGAATACATTTCAGTAATTGGTTGCCTACAAGATGGGAAAACATATTTCCCTTTTCGTAGCTTCTACCAAACCTAACTACGAGATTGGACTAAACGCCCATTTGGTAGCTAGCTACAAGATGGGAAAACACATTTCCCATTTCGTTGCTAGCTACCAAACCTGGCTACGAGATGGGAAAATCATTCCCATTTGGTAGCTAGCTACGAAATGGGAATGATTTTCCCATCTTGTACCTAGCTACCAAATCTGGCTACGAGATGGGAAAATCATTCCCATTTGGTAGCTAGCTATGAAATGGGAAATGTGTTTTCCCATCTTGTAGCTAGCTACCAAATCTGGCTACGAAATGGGACTAAAGGGAACGATCCGTACGCCATCGCCAGAAGATTTAAGACATTCGTTCAATTTATCTGAAACTGACGGTCAATTCGAATGTCATCTTACGGTTTTTTCAAAGGACATCGGACAACATATGGAGGAATACTGGCTAAATGCAATTTTTTTCAAAAGATGACCCTTGTTAGGGTTCCGTAGTCAACTAGGAACCCTTATAGTTTCGCCATGTCCGTCTGTCCGTCTGTCCGTCCGTCCGCGGCTTAGCTCCGTGATCATTAGTACCTACTAGAAAGCTGAAATTTGGTGTGAGTATGTATATGGATCACGCCGACAAAACGGTAAAATAAAAACTAAAAAAAAACTTGTTTTCGGGTAGGTACCTCTGGAACACCTAAAGTGGGGGTGATCTTTTTCGTTTCAACACTAGTGTGTGGCGTTTCGTTGAATAGGTCTTTTAAAAATAATAGGGGTCTCCAAACATTATTTTTTGATTAAATCAGCAGTTTTGTAAATATTCGCTCCGAAAATAAAAACAATAGCGTCCCCCAACCCCTCTAACTTTTCAACCATGGGTCAAAAAATTATGAAAAAATTCATGAAAATGAGGCCTTATAAGTACTTTCAATGAAAACTACGAGTATATTGAATAAAATCGGTCGAGCCGTTTTTGGGTTACCAAAATTTTATAATTTTCTTTAAAATGACGTAAGTGCCGCGCGGTATCCTTATACTTCGAACGTTACACAAATTAGTTAAGTGCGATACTGCATTAAAACATTCCGCTAAATCTGGCGGGTGTAATCGATACCTTTCAGAAGGTAATAAGTAATTACAGTTACTTTGGCGTTTACGACCTTTTTTATAGAGCTTAAAATCTTTCTCGTAATTTAAACCTCGGGCTTAAAACCGCTGTTTTAAGCCCGTCTATCTATTGTGAAGGATGGGCAAGGGCATCTACGGAACCCTACACTGAGCGTGGCCCGACATGCTCTTGGCCGGTTTTGTGCTATATTTTTATATTTTTACTATACGCCATAAGGTGATTTCCAAGGATCGTAAAATGCGAGCAAAATCGATTGAAATGACGTATGACCGTGACGACTAGCACTTCAATGAATTTTGCTCGTATTTCACGAACCCTGGTTATTTCACAACGTCAAATGTCTGTACTGTTTTTTTTTTTTTATGACGGAGATTGGAGAGTGATTTTCAAAATACATGTACCTACGTAGTTAAGGGCTTTAATTAAAACAAAACTTAATTGATTCCATTGTGTTACGATAATTCATAATCATCATCTCAGCCATAGGACGTCCACTGCTGAACATAGGCCTCCCCTTTGGACTTCCATATATACCGGTTGGAAGCGACCTGCATCCAGCGCCTTCCGGCGACCTTTATAAGGTCATCTGTCCATCTTGTAGGTGGACGTCCTACGCTGCGCTTGCTGGTCCGAGGTCTCCACTCGAGCACTTTTCAGCCCCATCGGCCATCTGCTCTGCGTGCTATGTGGCCTGCCCATTGCCACTTCAACTTGCTTATCCGGTGAGCTATATCGGTCACTTTAGTTCGTCTACGGATTTCCTCATTTCTGATTCGATCACGTAGAGACACCCCGAGCATAGCCCTCTCCATTGCACGTTGAGCGACTTTGAGCTTTGAGATGAGGCCGATAGTGAAAGACCACGTTTCGGTGCCGTAAGTCATCACTGGTAACACACATTGGTTGAAGACTTTCGTCTTGAGGCACTGAGGTATGTCGGACGAAAAGACATTGCGTAGTTTCCCGAACGCTGCCCAGCCGAGTTGGATTCGGCGGTTGACCTCTTTCTCGAAGTTGGACCTACCTAATTGGACCACTTGTCCTAGGTAGATGTATGAGTCAACAACTTCGAGTACCGAGTTTTCAACAGAGACTGGGATGGGCACAACCTTGGCATTTGACATGAGTTTCGTCTTGTCCATGTTCATTTTTAAGCCCACCCGTTGAGAAACTCGATTGAGGTCATCGAGCATCACGCTGAGTTCCTCCATCCACTTTGCCATGACTACGATGTCGTCGGCAAACCGAAGGTGAGTGATGTATTCGCCATTGATGTTGATGCCAAGTCCTTGCCATTCCAGGAGCTTGAAGGCGTCTTCCATAACGGCCGTAAACAGTTTCGGGGATATAACGTCCCCCTGTCTTACGCCTCTTCTCAATGGAATGGCCTTTGTGCTCTGCTCCTGAACTCGGACCGACATGGTGGCGTTACTATACAAACACTTCAACACTTCAATGTACCGATAGTCAACATGGCATCGCTGAAGTGACTCGAGCACCGCCCATGTTTCCACCGAATCGAAGGCTTTCTCATAGTCCACAAACGCTAAGCATAATGGCAAGTTATACTCTTCAGTCTTCTGTATAACTTGCCGCAGCGTATGTATGTGGTCTATGGTACTATAGCTTCTTCGGAAACCGGCTTGTTCGGGAGGCTGGAAGTCATCAAGTCTATGTTCGAGACGGTTCGTGATGACCCTTGAAAACAACTTATAAACATGGCTTAGAAGCGTGATGGGCCTGTAGTTCTTCAATAGGGTTTTATCACCTTTCTTGAAGAACAGTACCACCTCGCCTCTATTCCATGCTTCAGGCGTTTTGCCCTCGGACAAGACGGAATTAAAGAGCTTCTGGAGGACTTTAAGTACCGGTGTTCCACCCGCTCTCAGAAGCTCTGAGGTGATTCCGTCTTCGCCCGGCGCCTTGTTGTTCTTAAGCTGCTTCAGGGCCATCCTAATCTCGTACAGACTGATGTCCGGGATGTCTTCGGTATAATGTCGGGACAGCTTGGCTCTTGGATCGCCTACCAAGCTGTCAACGGGCTACGTTACGATAATTACCCATATATTTTGTATGAGTAACTTTCGTCACACAAAAGAAGCGATCGTAATTTTGTTTTAGCCTTTAACTATGACTATGTACATGTATTTTGAAAATGACTCAGGTCAGGAGGGTTGAAAACGGGAAAAACACATAATTCAGCCATTTTGAAACCGCGTCGTGAGGTACCTACAGTTTATTATACTCGTACTAGTATATGCAGGTATACTTACATAGGCACCTATATGCGTATTATTAAATTGTTAGCTTTCATGTGGGAATTATGATTTACAACTTCCGGATCGGAGTGACTCATGTACAGTCGACTTTGTGATACATCGCTTGATCAAGTTAAAAGGATTCTGTTTCACTTTAAACGAAATTTATTTTGAATATTGTCATAGTGACATTAAGTTTATTTTAACACTTTACCTGTGTACCCTGAAAATTAAACATTTACGTGTTACATTTCCAGACACCGCAATATTTGTTTTAATGGCCAAAATAATTCATTTATCGTTTTAAAACCCACATAGTTCCGCCATTTTGAAAAAAATCTGAACCTGTTCGCACTATTTCTCGAGAATCGGATGAAAAATGCGACCTGAAGGCGAAACAGCCGGACATCTCAACATCCGGAATTCGGATATACGAAAGAAGTTATGGCGAAACTGAAACTGAGACGTTTCGCGCGAAAATCGAGATATTTTCTAAAATGCAGTTTATTTTATGTAGTACGTTGATTATTACCAATACCACTGACAAAATTCTGAGTGGTCAACTCTAGTCTGCAATAATAGAATTAAAAGTACATTACATACCTAAGACGGCGAATTTGTGAATGTCCCTGATCGCGGGTGTTTGCAGCCCGAACTGAAGGTGAGGGCCATTAATATGCGTTCTGGGGCTTTACGAATTACTGCACGTGGTTTGTGTAACGGAGATGCCATGACTGCTCGACCAGCGGCACGGCAAGCGTGTCGAGCAAAGTCGTGGCATCCTCCGTAAGGTTTCACCGGTTTTACGTCTTGCCTTGGCCAGGAAGTGAGATCTTCTCCCCGTGTACCTATTTACGGCCTAGGGAGACGTAATAGTACATTACGTAACAAGGGTGGTAAGCGAGGAATTACAAACGAGTGTCTATTAGAAGCCCGAAGCCGAACTTAATGACAATAGTTTGGAATTCCTTTACCACCAGAGTCACGTACGACGTTTTTCATCACACTTTGGAGAAAATAAACAAAAGTAATAAATAGTTTTCAATACCAAAATTAATTATCGCCCTAGGGCCTAATATACGACTTACCGCCCGGTTTTCTAGCATGTAAACCCTTAGAGTGACAAAAAATACTTACCGCCCTAGGGCGTAATTAACGACTTACCGACCGGTTTTCTAGCATGTAAACCCTTGATTTACGAGCAAGTGTGATGAAAATCATAATGACGTCCTTATTGATATGTGAAATTTTGCAATGCAATCCGACTGTACTCTGTGTTTTCAGCACGGTATCCCGGTTGCGGCGAAGGTTATTAAATTGATTCAATATACTTGCTCTCAAAAACATGAATCAGCGTACCTACCAGAAAATTAATACACTAATCGCGGCTCCACACTACTCGCGACGTTGAGCGAACTTGGGAATATGATAGTGTGGTCAGGCACTTCGCTGCGGAAACCCATACTTCGACCAAATTCGCCTCGGCCAACTATTTTTTCAACTTCATCATCATCATCATCATCATCATTTCAGCCATAGGACGTCCACTGCTGGACACAGGCCTCCTCAATAGATTTCCACATGGGCCGGATAGCAGCGACCCGCATCCAGCGAGTCCCCGCAACTCTAACCAGGTCGTCCGACCACCTTGCGGGTGGTCGTCCTACACTGCGCTTGCCGGTACGTGGTCTCCACTCGAGAACCTTTCTGCCCCAACGGCCATCGGTCCTTCGAGCTACGTGCCCCGCCCATTGCCACTTCATCTTGCTTACCCGGTTTGCTATGTCGATGACCTTGGTTCGTCTACGAATCTCCTCGTTTCTGATTCGATCTCGTAGACAAATCCCGAGCATAGCTCTTTCCATAGCTCGCTGAGTGACTCTGAGCTTCCTTAAAAGGCCCATAGTTAGAGACCACGTCTCGGCTCCGTAGGTCATCACCGGTAATACGCACTTTCAACTTACAATTTTATATAATTATCGAGGCTAAAACGCTAAGATGCTGAGGTGGATGTCTGGTGTTTCAAGGATTGACAAAATCCTAAATGAATATATTCGTGGCAGCCTCGGAGTACGGGACATCGCCGATAAGCTCCAGGAGAGTCGGCTTCGTTGGTTTGGGCATGTCAAAAGAAGACCTGTAGAGTACGTCGGCAATAGAGCACTCAGTCTTGCCTTGCCGGGTTCTCGGCGAAGAGGTAGACCCAAGTTACGGTGGCTCGATGTCGTTCGTAAAGACCTAAACGACTGCGGTTTGGAAGAACACGATGTCCAGGATAGAGCGAAGTGGAAGAGAAAAAGTAGGAAAGCGGACCCTGTCGCAAGACGGGACCAACGCTAGGAGGATGATGATGATGATGATCGAGGCTAAAACCCACTATGACTTATTTTGTAACATAAGCAAATAAAATCTAGGTTTCCTTGACTATGAAAATAACACGATCTTTAAGAGGCCTTATTCCTTTTAAAATGCTGCTTGTTTTAGATATTTTTCTTAATGATCGGACATGTTTCTTGACTTATTATTAATGTTAGTATCTAGAACAGGGCCATTGAGATTTTTGTTGGTATATATTTGAAACCTACAGTTTGAATTTTCCATTTATAATTTTTGTTTAAAAAACTACTCGAAATTGTCTAGATTCAAGCGGAAAATTCGTTTTTTCTACTTATTTTCGACTGCACGCAATGAAAGCATGAAATAGCTATGTACTATCTAGAACTCGGGGAAAAGTATTATTCACTTCAAAAATTTGGTTTAATTATCAATATATTTGTCATAATATGTTTTTTTTTAAAAGAACAAGGCCTCTTAACAAAATATTGTGCGTGCCATTAATATTTATTGACTTCCAAATTACCTATTTTTATAAAATACTAGCTGCACCGCGCGGTGTTACCCGCTCATCTCACGGGAACACTACATTTTTCGGGATAAACAGTAGTCTATGTGTTAATCCAGGGTGTCAGCTACCTTCATACCAAAATTTATCAAAATTGGACTAGCTGTTTGAGCGTGAAGAAATAATAAACACACTCACAAACTTTCGCCTTTATAACAGTGTGATTTTTTGGATATTACTACATATTCTTACAATTTTCTCAGCAGAATGTCTACACAGTCAAAAGCTTCAATCGCAATCATCGAAGCGCAAATTATATATTTTTTTAGCTACCAGTATCACGTATCCCATTAAACGGCATGACGGCCAACTACTGGTCGTTACGCCGGCAATTGGCAGAGTAATTGAGCCAATGAATAATTTCATTTGGCCAATTACAATAGGTTAAGTTACATTCAAGAAGGATTGCATGTTAGGTATTGAATGTTTCCGGCATTTTACTGTCTTTCCATACTAACATTATAAATGCGAAAGTGTGTCTGTTTCTCTATCAGTCTATCTTTCTAACTGTCTGTTTGTTTGTTAGGGCCTTATCACACTTGCGATTTGCGAGCGTATTTTCTATACAAATAAGCGACGCGGCGAACACGCTGCGCGATCGCCTTCATACAAAATACGCTCGCAAATCGCAAGTGTGATAAGGCTCTTACTCGCGTATGAGACACGTTTAACCGCTGAGCTTGTATTGAAAATGTTTGTATTACGAAAATCATCCCTTGAGGGGGTGAGAAGAGTGTTGGCATTTAGTATGGAAGTGTGATAATCTGTGGGATTTTGTATATGCTAAGATTGATAAGAAAAGATAAAATATTTATGTGTAGATAGAATGTTTCAATTAACTAATTTTATATAACCTAATCAATAGGATAATAAGTTCAAGAATTATAAAAAAGTTTTGACTATAGGGGAAATATAGCCGACGCAAATGTAGGTTTTTTTGTCCCGTCAAAATTTCATTTAATGGTAGGACGGTACAGTATATACTTTGAACGTAAATATTGCCGAACGTTTCCCAGAACATCCAATAAAACACTTTACCTCAAAACGCTTTTCAGGTGAAACTAATATTTTATTACACGAACTAGGTTTCAGCTGTGACCTAGTTTCCCGGGAAAATATAAAAATGTCTATACATTTTACTTGCTTCCCTAATGGATGCTGGCATGTTGGGCGTCGAGAAATGTGTTTTATTGCTCTAGGGATAAATATCAAGTTAGAGTGCTTGTTTAGGTTGGAAAAGCGTACGTTTTAACACGTAATAACAACGACAGGATTGAAGGTTCCGTTCCCACTTTTATATATATGTATGAGCCGGATTTAATAGCCTCTAACATGATTTAGCCACACAAGTTTGCAGTATTTCTGAATTGGATAGAATAAGACCTTACAAAACTATAGTTACAGTGGTCTTAGGCACTTATAAGTTTTTGGGAATGCCTTTCGGCTTTAACGACGCTTATTTTATCTTTTAATGTTGTTACTTTCATGGAATTCATCGAGTTGTAAAACTGTATCTACATCAACGTGATATAAGATTTACATAACAAATGAACAGTGAAATCACTAAAACAAGTCACGAAAGTATTTGTTTATTACCGTCTAGTACGAAAAATTTTACTACCCAACCTAATAGTCCTCCATAAAAGACTGTTTTATTAGTGATAAGACTACCTATTGTGATGGTATGGCATACTTTTCACCCAACTGTGGTTAAGCAAAACTGATCGTTGCTAGATAATACCTATACGATATGTACATAGGTTTTATATAGATTGCGGACCAGTGCTAGTTATACAATAAGCGTACAATTTATTTCTCTCATGTTCCTGCATATTGTTGTGGCTAAGACATGATTAGAAGTCCTTATCTTAATAGTTTATAATTCGTTGAGAACAAAACAATGAGTCTGTAATCGTGTTTTTCCTATATAGCTAACGTTTTTCTTCATTAAAATGCTAACTTCCTCTCGCGATTCTATTATTGCATATATTATGTAATTACTTTATCAGGGTTCTATAATCCAAATAGCATTACTCCAATCGTTTATATAATGTGAAAATTTTTTACTCTATATTATCATCATTTAACCACGAACTCATCGCTGAAAGGAATGTGAAAGTGGATTTAAAAAAAAATGTTGTGTAAAATAATGTGCATAAAGTCACTATGAAGCCCCTTAAACCCAACAATTCATATGCACTCTCAATTTGAAGACCATTCCTAATTGAAAATCTAACAGGAACAAGTACGATACTCAGTGGTAGCCGTATTGTGTCTTATTAATTATTTTATTGAATTAGATGCCCCGATTTCACCACAAGAAAGCCTTAAGCCAGTGGCATTTACTTAATAAAGACAACGAATTTGCTTTTAAATCAGAAGATGATGGTCCATGCTTTTCAGACTACGGTGGCAACTTACAATTTGTATACGAGGAGGGATCAAAAATCTAAAGTGACAGAAAAAGGCTTTTTATTCTGTTTGAGGTATCTTCAAATACAAAACGAAATGCAAAATTCTGCTTATACTTTTTTCTACAAACCATGCAAATACTCGGAGAAACAGCTTCTGGTGTCTAATGGGTAACCGCAACTAATGAACGGTTTCAGATAAACCGTCAGTGCTGACTGCTGGCAACCCACAAAAAGCCTATAACGACGTCCGGCGGCTTTTTGCTCAGTCTGTGGTGAGGGCGACGACCCGATTGTCTTTGTTTTATTGTTATGATGGCCAATAAAGATGCTGTCTAGCTGAGATTCTCAATTGTTACCGCGAAACCAAATGATCCTAATAATACTTTATGAGCATATTAGCTGTACTGTCACTGTCACGTTGTTACTTGACGGGTAGAAATGAAGCGGACAGTTGTTTCAAATGAATACTGCAATGAGCAATGTACGTATAACAGAACGTTGTTCTAATAAAAAGGCTCGCTGTTGCTCAAGGGTCAAAGGAGCGAGCTAAGCTCGAAGTGTGCCTATGAAATAAAATCCAACATGTCCGCAGCATTTCAATTCAACGAGTCATTGACGTTCTGTCCATTTCGTACCTCACAACGTCACAACTGAGCAAAACTTGCAGGATCACGATTCCTTTCAAGTTTAGTTTATCGGTCCATTGGGTCACAGCTACGGTGAACAACAATAGGTTATTAATTTGTACGTAAGGTAGATAATTATTTTACAATTAACAATAGCATCGGCCTGTAACATCGAAATGATGCACTTAAATTATATTAGATATAGACTACTCGTACTTCATGATGACTGTACCCAGTGGCAAACTTTATTGACTTCTGACACTAACAATAATAAACAAAGGAATAACTAAACAAATTACCCAACCACATCCATAAGCAACCGAACTACCTCCACATTAAAGTTCTTTTTCTCCTAGCCACAGTTCTAAAATCCCCTTAAGATGTATCTGTTTTCGGTGCAAAAAGACTTAAGTTACATATCTTTGTAAATAAGATATTACTTTTTGTAGGCAGGGCAGCGTAAGGGCGGACGCACAATAGAGGAACAATAGATACAATGTCTGTGTCTGTCGCCTAATGGGAGACAAAGGGATGTCTGTGCCTTATGGGATAAGCAGTAAAATGCCGTCGATATGTAACGTATGGGTTATTGAAGGGACATTTCTGGTTAGAATTGAGTTAAAGGATCTTTACAAAAACATAACATGTACAAAAACTACAAGTATGTCGTCATCGTCCAACAAGTGCAAAATATGGCTCAATGGCTCCATTATTTACGGTCCTAAACTATAAGATGTTGGCTAGAAATCTAATTTACGATCCAGAATCAAACATGTGTCGTTTTTCTCTCTCTTATCTTTTCATTTGACTCCATCTTCCGTGTTACACTTGTGATTGAACTAAACTTGATGGAAGATGGGTCCCTTAATTCGTATATCTAGTAAGAGATGGGCTATATGAGCTCGTTTGCTAACCGTGTTTTCTACTACATTTAACTTCTCCAGACTTTCGTCTCCCCTACTCATCATTCGGTCATTAGTTTATCAATTAGTGCTTGATTTCTTTTCTTAAGTCTTTCCTTATCCTCGGTCATCATCTTGTCGTTTAATTTCTTCTTTTGCATCCATACATACATATTTTCTACTGCGTCGTCTTCTTCTTCTACGTAGTATTTATCTGAAATACCAAATTGATATTGATCAATTTGGTATTTCAGCATTGGCTGCCACTGCCACATTGTTGATATACTGGTTGATTAAGATGGGTTTGACATACATTAACTCCTGCAAATACGATGTTACAGCAAACTCAACGGAAAAAACACGACATAAATGTTCCAGTATGTCGGTAGCAACACAGTACTGGTTATCTACAAAATGTAGCCACAAACCTGTTTTGCGCTGTTTTTATCAATTAAAAGTGGGTCCCGGCGAATACTTGTCAAGGATGCACTCTCTGGAATGCATCTCCGACAAACCTTATCCGCGAACCAGACAGAAAAAATTAAACCTTATGACAACTTACTCTAAGTTTCATCCGGACGGCCGATGAAATCGTGGCGATAAAACAAGTTTACGGCAGAATTGTGCCAATGAAATTGGAGCTTAATCACGATGTTTTAAGAGTGTTTGAGGCCGCGATTTGTTGTAAATTGTGATGCGCTTCGCAGCGCGTGTCCATGGGGTGACGTTATTAACGGCAGTATCACTAAAAGGCCGTAAGTCGCCGTCAATTGGAGAAAGTTACGTCGATTTGAAATTAGAATTTTAATTGGTTTCAGATAATATGACGGGTTTTTGTCAACTTGGGGTGAGATAATTGAGTGTTTTTTTTGTGTGGGGAAAAAATACATGTGTTTTGTGTGGAAAATATAGTAAATACGCTTCAAATTTGAACCTAATTAGGTAATTACGTTGTTTCATCAGTTGGTAAAATTATTTATAGATAACTAACCTTTCCTATCGATAATTAATGTAACTTTGTAACTTTGACAGAGAAAAATTGTGTTTTTCTCAGTCGATCTTTGACAACGGTAACTGGAAAGATGCCAAAACGTCAGAAGCTCAAATAATTTATATACGCGATATAATCCTTTTAAATTGTTTTATTTCAATGAGTGACAGTCGCGGAAACCGAAGAAAATATTATTTTAGTTTTGGAAAATCTATACATCTCCTTTTCATGTACCAATTTATTTAAAGTATGATTGTATTGTTTTAAGTATGATTTACGAACAAATTACTTACTGTTGAGTTCATTCGGCTTTCTTCTCAACCGCGTTCCTCTTAGGAAATGCCGGTAGATTTACGATATGACTTATAAAAGTTCCCTTGTGGCCTACTTACTGCATAAATGATTTCAATTTCAATCTTTTATGGCCCAAAATTAGGCTTAGCATTTTTCATTGAGTAAGTAGATTACGATCATTTTTAACCCCTGACAATAAAAAAGGGCGTGTCTGTCCAGTCTGTCTGTGGCATCGTAGCTCCCAAACGGTTGGACCAATTTGAGTGCGTTTTTTTTAAATCGAAAGACTTGTCCGTCAAAATGGTGCTTAGCTATGTTTGGTGGCAATAGGAGCAGTTAGTTTCCAAGAGATTCAGCTTTAATTGGAACCAGAGACGCCAATATTGAAGCTAAGAATTCCAAATTGTGTAGTTATGTTCAGTTTTAGTAGCATATTCTATATCACTCATTGAATTAGGGTTTCAAGATGACCAGCAACTAATGTCGGGGGTGTTTTAATTTTTTTTATATGACTACAAACCATAGAAAGTGTGGCGTAGTCTGTCTTAGAATTAATTATTCATTTTGTACTTTTAGCACATTTTATCAGATTAAAGCACGTTACCCGTAATTCTGTTTTTCTCAATTCATACAATAATCCCGTAATCCCTTGTGTTAATACTCAAATATGTTTTTCTATCAGTGAAAGAGCTATTGTTCTAAAAATACGTTATAAAAGCCCACCTCATATTCTGCTGTCATGGCAGCTTTTTCCATTAGTTATTGGACTTATTGTTCTGAATATATCAGTAGCTGGCCAGTTAGTAAGTTAGAATAGGAGTAGTGTCCACTTTGGTGACTTTTAGGGTTCCGTACGCAAAAGGTAAAAACGGGACACTATTACTAAGACTCCACCGTCCGTCCGTCTGTCTGTCCGTCTGTCTGTCCGTCTGTCACCAGGCTGTACCTCATGGACAGTGATAGCTAGACAGTTGAAATTTTCACCGATAACCGGTGGGGTAAACGTGTTCTTGAGTGGAGACCGCGGATCAATTCAATTCAATTCAATTCAAACATTTATTTATAAAATAATATTTTACATGTCAATTTGTTACTATAAATATTTATAATTCTTAAACTATTTAAGGTTAGGTATAATTATAATTTAATATAGTTTTTACATTAGAACACTACATTATTGTTGGGTAAGTGACCAGGGTTACGTTATCCAGGCGTTTGAAAAAACTCGTCAACTGAGTAAAACGCGTCACATATCAGTTTGTTCTTTAGTTTATATAAAAATGCTCTGTCACTAGGTGCGTTTTTTATGTCAGTGGGTATTGCGTTGTATACTTTTGGACCAATTGAAAGTAGAAACTTTTTAGATTTGGATAACCTTATCGGTGGTGGTCGCAGGAAGTTACGGCTCCTTGTGTTGCGGTCGTGAGCATCTCCGAACGTTGGGAACTGTTCTGGGTTTTTTCTTACGTATTTAGCCACTTCAAGAATGTATAAACTAGGTAAGGTTAGTACTTTGTGCTCCTTGAACAAGTCTCTAGCAGGGCTGTCCCACGGCGCGCCGGCCATTATACGAATTGCTCGCTTCTGCAGTCTAAATGGCCTTTCTCGCTCTGCAGCGTCGCCCCAGAGGTCTACACCATAGGCAAGTAGTGAGTGGATATAGCCGTAATACGCCTTCTTTATGTTATTTACGTGTAGACTAGGGCGCAGCCTGCTGAGCGCAAAACATGCAGACGATAATCTGTCACATAAGCTGTCGATGTGAGGACCCCAGGTGAGACCTGCGTCAATAGTCAGGCCTAAATACTTCACCTGATCTACTTGCGGAACGATTTGTCCGTTGCAAACGACATGCAGATCATGTTCTTTCCTGCCGCGTAGCCCAAATTCAATGATGTTCGTTTTGTCGACGTTTAGTGCCATGCCGTTCGCTGAGAACCACGATGCTATTTGACTCATTACTTTGGCGAGTTTTACCTTGAGCTGGTCGTGAGTATCTGCAGCGACGATGACGCACCCATCATCCGCGAATAAGACAAATTCCGCTAGGTCCGAAGCAGTTGTGAAGTCGTTCATTAGTATTAGGAAGAGGTTGTTTCCTATGCTGGATCCTTGGGGCACCGATCGGTCGCCCAGGTTTAGGAGCTCTGACCTGGTGCCGTGTACGGACGTTAACTGCTGTCTGCTCACAAGGAAGGATGTGATTATGTCAAGAAAACTACCAGTGACTCCGTAATGGTTAAGTTTCGCCAAGAGTAGGGGATGGCTCACCAGCTCGAAGGCACGTGACAAATCACAGAATATTGCTGCTACGCGCCTGCGCCCCTCCAGGTGTCTCATCACCCTTCCCAAGACATCCCGCACTGCATCAATCGTCGAGCGCCCAGGTTGGTATGCATATTGCTGCGTATTAAGCAGGTTATTTCTGTTAAAATGTGACATTAGTTGATCGCTTAGTAATCGCTCGAATATCTTTGAAAATATTGGTATTAGTGAGATTGGTCTGAAATGTTTTAAAATATCCATCTCGCCTTTACCTTTGTATATTGGTTGAACTTTGACCTTTTTAAGACTGGGCAAGCGTAGTGTGGGACGCCCTCAGACTAGGTGGAGCGATGATCTGTGCAGAGTGGCTGGCAAAAGCTGGATGAGAGTAGCCGAGGATCGCTTACAATGGCGTGCAGTTGGAGAGGCCTATGTCCAGCAGTGGACAAGAATAGGCTGATGATGATGATGTATTTCTGTTCCCGCTATAACAACAGAGTATAAAATATTTAAGTGGGGCTCCGCGTAGTGACAAAGTTGCCGCGCCGCTGTACGGGTGGCAATCCCTGATGAAGAGCTCCATACGAGTTCGAAACATGTCTGGCCGTTCCTGACAATTGCACATGAGTGTAAACCGCTTCATACAATAATTATAAAACCACTCTTATTTCGTGGGGGTTAAAAATACCATGAAATTGATGAATCAATGTCAGTCCGAGAATCATAACAGCACCATAGTATACAGTAAATATCATCTATACTCCATTATTAGTATAACCTAAATAAAACATGTACCAGTCAATATCAGCACTTAACACGTCCACACATCGTCCAATTATCATCATACAGCCCGTGTACAAAAGGGCACATGTACCATTGAATTTCGTGTGTATATAACGTTTTAGAACCAAAGTCATGCAACCCGTGTCCAAAACAGCACATGATCCGTTGGCGTTACTGTTGTATATGACGTTATAGAATTGAAGCGTGGACTAAAGGCTACTCATCTAAATCAATACGCCCACACGGAAATGTTTCCTTTTTCCGTTTCTTTGTTCCATTTAGAGATCCGCATTTTCATTGGACCTCTTGGGATCTCATTTTCATTTCTTTGCACAAAAGAAATCTTGACAACATATAGACAACGCAACTTCAGAATTAAATACTAAAGAAGACTCTGTTTTGATGTTCTCAAAGACTTTTGATAGTTTTGATAAATATACTTAACTAACTGCGCCGCGCGGTGTTACCCGCTCATCCCACGGGAACACTGCATTTTTCGGGATAAAAAGCCTATGTGTTAATCCAGGGTGTCAGCTACCTTCATACCAAAATTAATCAAAATTGGTCCAACTGTTTGAGCGTGAAGTAGTAACAAACATACACATAAACACACTTGTTACGGACAGCTTTGCAGAGTATTTAGTTTTAAGTTGAATAAATAAATAAATATTTTAATAGCTTAGATATAAGATCGTTGCCCGTATAAGCGGCTGAAATTAATTAAATTTCCCTGTATAATCATTTATTCATGTAGAGCTCCCGTCATGTTTTAGTAAAAAGACCACGTCAAAACAAAGGTGACTCATCGGAAACTTTCCCTTCTTGGTCGAAAACAGATGAGTCATCTTTGTTTACGTTCGATGTAAAAATTGAGGAAAAATTATAGATTAATTTGAAACTTTGTAAGAATGTAGATTCCAGTAAATAGAGTAATTTGTAGAACATTGTCCCGGCCGTAACCGTCCGAGAGCACGAGAAATCAGAGACTGAGCGAGTCTCACGGCGCGCAGCGCGTTAAGAGCGACCGCGCGAGTGTATATCTCGGACGGTGCGAGCGAGACGGCCTCTTGCCGGGGACAAAGAATAGTTAGGTATTCTCACGCCTCACAGTCGGACGGGAGCTCCCAAAGCGTAGACACGCAGATATGCTGTAAAGTCAAACAGCGTCAATCCGTAGATTAAGTTAGTTTTAAGCTAGGTTATGTATAACTTAAGTAAATTGATGTAGAAATACAGGGCGGGCGTCCCCCTGGCCTCAAGGCAGAATTGTATAAAAGGACGGCCATTTTTCTATGTAGACACAGTGCAACTTTAGTCTACGTAGAGTACCACTCCGTAGGCCGCGCGTTGATCATCGATCCGCCACTTGCTCACTTGTTCACATCACTTCTCCACTTTACTTCCGAGTATTAACCATCTTTGCATACAGTAGCGTAGTACCATCGGTCCGCGAATTTAGTTTATCAGTGTTAGCGTAGTACCATCGGTCCGCGATCAGTGTTAAATTCATTCTAGACAGAGACTATATTAGTTAAGAGTAAATTTAAGTGTTTTCCGATCCTTGTTGTGTTTTGTTAATTTTGTGTAAATATATACCGTTGATTTTTAGTTTGCGTTTTCGTATTCGTCCGTTCGTTACCTATTTCTATTTTACAGTCCATTCGCTCCTTACTCATCGCTGAGTTTCGGAGTGTCCATGTAGACGATTGCCGACGGACGCGGTTGTCCTCTACAACACTCACAAACTTTCGCCTTTATAATATTAGTGTGATGTGTCAAGTGAGCGAAGCGTCTATGTTTAAACTTTGTAAAATTTTCTTTCTATGTCCGGATGTTCAGATGTCCAGATTTCCGTCTGTTCTCGCCTACAGGCCACATTTCTCAACCGATTCTCATGAAATTTTGTCAGCAGGTTCGATCATAGATTTTTCTTATCGATTAAGTTTTTCGTTTTTTTCTTCAATATGGCTGACTTTCAGCCATTTCTAAATAAATTCGCGAGCTACTAGTTAATTATATGTAAAATGTCCCACTATGAACTCACAGAAGTTTTTTTTGAAATGCGGAATAGGAAATTTAATTAAGTCAAGTTTAACATACGTGCGAAATGGATTCGTCATAGTCACGCTTGTGTAACGGCGTCACACCGCATTCCTTTAATTAAGTATAAGGTTTTCTTCTAAATTAAAATGCTTTTGGGATAAAACTAGTGGCCCATTGTGTCCCACTGTTTTTTTAGACTTTACAATACAATACAAATACTCTTTATTGCCCACCTCATACATCAATGAGTAGACAACACAACATGAGATACATTAAAATAACAGGCAGAGGTAAACAACAAGCGGTCTTATCGCTAAATAGCGATCTCTTCCAGACAACCTTTAGGTAGAAAATTAGTTAATATTAATGTTTGAATTTTGTAAATAGGTGGTGTAGAATAATAATAGGACTAAATAAACGACACCCATAAAACACAAATGTGATAAACATATACTTACATAAATACTTAGACATAATAAACCTTAAAAGCTTTAGATCAAAGCGAAGTGAATTCGACGTCGTATGTCGACGTATATTTTTTTATTAAAGCAGTAGCGTCTACTAGCGTTAACTAAATGTTTAAAATAGAAACGAAAAATCGTTTTTTTTTTTTAATATTTTAAGCAGGATTTGAACCCACGTCCCAACGGCTTTCGGGGCCAGACGGGTGAATGTACCCGATTCAATTCGCTTCTGTATAAACATTTTATTCCTGCTATATGTTTTTTTTATGTATTGCTAGCGACCCGCTCCGCTTCACACGGGTGCAATGCTGATAAATTATGCATGTATTATACATATAAACCTTCCTCTTGAATCACTTTATCTACTAAAAAAACCCCCATCAAAATCCGTTGCGTAGTTTTAAAGATTTAAGCATACATAGGGACAGACATACAGACAGCAGGAGGCGACTTTGTTTTATACTATGTAGCTTGATGTACCCCAATTACTCGAAGACTACTGAACCAATTTTTTTTTTTTGTTTGAAAAGGTATACTTTCTAATTAGTCCCACAGTCATGATCATGAGGTTAGGATCTGATGATAGGATCCTGGAGAAATACAGGAAACTCTTAAAAAATTATGGACACACCGTGAATTAGTTTTTGTTTTTTATTAACTCAAACAGTTCGCTTTATTTACATCGGATATTTTTACTACCGAGTACCTGAGTATTTCTCAAAAATAAATTGTACACAATTAAGACGGCATAGTAGAGTTGCTAAGCGAAAATAAGAAATTGTGCGCATCGGGTTACAAGCATGAAATTTTTACCACACATAGAGCGTTCCACGGTGATTATTTTCAGATGTGGAGGGAAGTAAGATTCGTCCCTTGTGTGGTGGGAGAGCGGGGTGAAGAGGACCAAGTACTGCTCTTTTTCTTTTTTTTATTACTGAGCAGTAAAGGCTATTGGGGCTTGTGCAACATCGTTTTCGTGTAAAATAGATATCAGCTATTATTTTTTTATGTTATTAAAGAATACATTTAAATATAACAATTTAAACGGATTATATCGCGTATATTAATTATTTGAGCCTCCCTGACGTTTCAGTACCTTTACAGATACCGTTGTCAAAGGTTGACTGAGAAAAACACAATTTTTCTCTGTCAAAGTTACATTTGTGCAAACTACCCATTTTGTAAATATTAATTTAAAATAAAGGTGTTTATACATGCCAGATGGGCCTAATGTGTAAAGACAGTTACACATGTGCCAGAATGGCATTTATTATTTTATTTAAAATATCTACCAGCGGTTCACTAAAGGCTTACTGAGGAGAAAGAACCGCCAAAGAAAACTCCCAGATTGCCTTATTTATTACTATGAAATATTTTAAACAAAAACTCTACATATACTACTTTTAACACTAATTTGTTTTACACCGTTCGAGGCCCAGGGTTTCCAGTCTTGTGTCTTGCTTGATCCTTGATAAGATGTACAACAGGATCCCAAGCCGGTGGTAATGACAAACCATCTTCTCTATTGAAATTGGGATATTTTTTGATTTCAATAGCCTCGCGCAACATTCTGGGAAAACGTCGTTTCTCTCTCGCAAGGATTGAAGTGTTGTCAAACTTAATTGAATGGTTTGGTTTGTCCATGACATGCTCGCAGACCGCAGACCTGTTGCAACGACGGTGCTTGACATCAGCTACATGCTCCTTAACCCGTGTAGCTATACTACGTTTCGTTTGGCCAATGTATGACAGACCACACTCGCAGTCCAGCTTGTAAACACCAGCACTCTGCAGAGGGATGCTGCACTTCACGGGCCTCAGGTATTGAGACATCTTCTTCATCGGCTTGAAATATGTTTTAATGGAAGCCCGTCTCAAGATGTTTCCAATCCTATCCGTGAGACCGTGACCCCTTTCACATATGGCAGGACCGCAGGTTTACGCTCGACTGTAGGAGTCTTCACACGGGGTTTCTGGTTGAGGCGCGGTATCTTGAGCCCATTGGCCCAAAGCGCACGCTTGACATGCTGTAGTTCATCAGTCAAATGTTGGTCGTCACAGATTCCCTTGGCTCTCTGAAACAAAGATTTACCCACTGTAGCAAGTTGACTAGGATGGTGATGTGATTTGCCATTTAAATACATATCAGTGTGAGTAGGTTTCCTATAAACAGTATGACCTATTGTATTATCAGACCTTCTCAACACACTGACATCTAAGAAGGCTAGTGAATTGTCATTTTCTAACTCCATTGTAAACTTTATTTTCTCATGAATGGAGTTTAAATGGCCTAGGAAAACTGAAACACTAGATTTAGGTAAAATAGTAAAGGTATCATCTACGTATCTTTTAAAGATCCTCGGCTTGACAGGTGACGATGAAAGTGCTTTCTCCTCGAAGTCCTCCATGAAGATATCGGCGACAACAGGAGATACTGGAGACCCCATAGCCACACCATCCACTTGCACGTAGAATTCACCGTTCCATAGCATATAGCCAGATGTAAGGCAGTGTTCTAATAATTCAGCATATTCCATTGGCATATTCTGTTCACGTAGCCTCCTCCTCACAATATTGATGCAATCCTGTACTGGTAGGCATGTAAAGAGGGACTGGACATCAAAACTAACCATAATTTCATCATCAGTTAGTATCAGATCTTTAATTTCATTGATGAAATGGTATGAATCCCGTGTGTATGCCTGCGTCTTCCCCCGCAACGAAGAAAAAACCCCAGCTAGGTACACTGAGCCAAGCGATAGGTGGGAGCATCAATTTGACTCACTATAGGGCGTAGAGGTAGAGGCGCATCTTGTTTGTGTATTTTTGGCAAACCATACAACTTTGGTGGCAACGGGCAGGAGGGAACTAAACTTTTGACATCTAGATTAAGGCTCTCGGAGTGCTTGCTTATTAGCTCAGTAGTAGATTTTAACACTTTCGCAGTCGGATCACGTTTCACAGGCTTATATGTTGATACATCCGACAATAAAGCTGTTATTTTTTTATTGTAGTCATTGGTGTTCATGACAACCGTTGCATTTCCTTTGTCAGCTCGAAGAATGGTTAGGTCTGGGTCCTCACGCAAGGTCTTGAGCGCGTGAAATTCAGTATTTGCTAAGTTTACTTTCGGTGGCTTTGCCTTTCGCAAAACAGACGAAACGTCTTGGCGAATTGCCTCCAAATCTTCCTTTCGCATTTGATTTTTCACCAGACAATCTTCTACGCCGACTATAATATCTTCGAACGGGATAGTACGCGGAGCAATAACATAATTCAAGCCTTTTTCCAAAACTGCTATCTGAGCGGCGGAAAGTTATTTGTCGTTTAAATTGTTTTATTTAAATGTGTGACAGTCGCGGAAACCGAAGAAAATATTATATTAAAGAAAAGTTTCATATTAAAATTTGGGTTTATTGCCGAAAAGGTAAAAATCACAACAAGTTTTTTTTATTTAGAACGATAAATTAGTTATCTATCCTGAATATTTACAATTTAAAAAAATATTACTGAACATCAAATTTAATCTTGTTTTTAAAAAAGTATACATATTGGGCACATCTCATACAAAAAATACCTTAAAAAAAATGTTGATGTTAAGCTTAGCCTGCGTGTTGTGTACATCGGGATACAACCACGAAATTTCTACGACAGATAGAGTATTTTGCGGTGATTATTTTCAGATATGGAAGGAAGTCAGATTCGTCCCCTGTGCGGCGGGAAAGCGGGGTAAATAGGACAAAGGAGTCCTCTTTTTCTTTTTATATTACTGATCAGATAACGCTACTAGGACTTGTGTCGTTTTCGTGTAAAACAGATATCAGCAATTAATTTTTCATGTTATTTATTCATAGTACCATATAAAAATATGGTTGTATTTCCGAAATTGTAAAAATCACAACAAGTTTTTTTTATTCAGGGAGATAAATCAGTTATATTTCCTGAATATTTACAACTAGCAAAAATATTGCAAAATAGCAAATTTAATCTAGTTTCTAAAAACATATACATATTGGGCACTCTTCATACAAACAGTAACTTAAATAAATTGTTGATGTTGAGATTAGCCCGTGTGCTCATGATACATTAGCAAAAAAATATTTTATTTTAATTGCATTAGTTTGTTTTTCTAGGACGTATATAGTAAATATTATATGTAAAAGCATGTTAATAATCATTATTTAATGTATTTAATGAAGCGAAATAGGATGCGTTCGGAGATTTACGTTGGTTACGCCGACGTAAACATATATTTTAAGCTACTGTGACCAACATGCATATATTTTTAGAAACTAGATTAAATGAGCTTTTTAAAATAATAATAATAATTTGAAAATGTTCAACTAATTGAACTAATTTACCTGACTGAATAAAAAAACTTGTTGTGATTTTCACCTTTTCGGCCATACACCCATATTTTTATATAGAACTATACAAAAATAACATAAAAAAATAATATCTGATATTTGTTTTACACGGGAACGATAGCAAACACGTCCTGGTAGACTTAACTGACCAGCAATAAAGAAAGAAAAGAGGGATACTTGGCCCTATTCACTCCACTCTCCCGCCTCACAGGGGACGAATCTAACTTCCTTCCACATCTGAAAATAATCACCGTGGAACACTCTATCTGTGGTAGAAATTTCATGCTTATAACCCGATGCGCACAATTATGTTAGAAAACAGCGGACTAACAACTCTACTAGCATTAATTTTCAATTATATTTTCCGTGGAAAAATTATACGATTATTAATATTTTACCCTAGAGAACTAAGTAAAGTTGGACGAAAATTGTAAAATCGTAAAAGGCGTTTATGAGTTTTTTTTTTTACTTTAACAATGGAAATCTATTTTGATTATCAGTTAAAAAAAAAGATGAATGTTTACATTACAATTTGTCCGCATCAAATATTTCAATTATTGTTTGGTATTAAAGGTCCAGATTTATCAAAAAGTTGTTTTAATTCTTAATACATTTTTACTATGGCGGCCGCGCGCCGATCTAAATACGCATTCCCCGCGCTCGCGCTCTATGGTTCCGTCGCTAACGCTCGGCGCAGTCTTAAATGTGTGTAAATGGGTCATTGTCAGATTTTGGTTCACGTCTTTTCGGTGGACACGAACAGTCTGACAAAAAAGAGTAGAAATTAAAAAGTGGCAATACTGTAGTGTCGTCCCTTTTAATCAATCTAAGAAAACGGGGACGACACTACAGTATTTCCACTTTTTGATTTCTACTCTTTTTTGTTAGACTGTACAATGTTAAGGACTTTAGGCCTAGTTATCCGGTCAAAATTATATTAGCATAAACGACGTTTCCCTTTCTATGGGCTTGCGTGTTAAAAACATAACTTCTATGCACATATGCTGTTAACTAATGGTCACCGAAGAGACAACTGTTGTTTTTTGAACTGACATTGACCCAAATACTATTTAGGCGTTTCTTTTTGACCAAAATTCCGCCGTAAACGGACGCGTATTAGACAGATTCTATAACAATTTGCGCAAAAATCAAAATGGTTCAACCCAGAATATTTCCTTCTATTTCAGTTCTTATACCTATACCTTATAATGTTATAAAGATAAGGTTAAGTTCTGGAGGAGGAAACAGGTTTAAAGTTTGAACCTCATTTGTTTGCGACGCCAATATTTAGTTACCCGGTGCAAACTTAACTTAACCCTTAAATGCATCATGATGCATATCTACACGTTACTGAAATTACACAAGTCAAAATCTGAATATTGTCAATAAAGACTGTCAAGATTGTCCCGAAATCTCAAACTGACGTGAATTACATTGCTAATTGGGTGAATTGCAGAAAATATGTACCTTTGGAATTTCGTAACTAAACTGAGAGTAACGACACTGATAATGGCTGTAACGAAACTGATAACATAAAGCGTCGGACTCATGAAATAAAACTAGTGATGTTTTATGGTTTCGTTCGCAGAATTATTTAATAGAATAATTTCAATTAGCAATATTGATTAATGATTTTTGGTTTACATAATCACAGTGTGAATAATAATAACAAATATGATCTAAATAATTAATTAATGTCTACAGTAGCCAGTCTTAATTCTTTCTTAAGTATTATTTCTGGATCCGGACTCTGCTGCCTATTAGATTTATTTTCTTTTTGGTATAATAACGTGCGGAAATCGTCTCGAATTATCGCTAGTTATTTCTTTTTGTTCCTTATTTTGACTTTTTACTCCACGTTTTCTTGATTTCTTTACTCTGTCTAAATGTTTCACTCTTAACACTTCATATTTTGTAGGATTTTGCTTTAAACGTTATCTTTATTTCCTTTGCCTTTCAGCATTTGTCTATTGTAAAAAAGTGTTTTTATTTTTGTACTGAAATACTTGGTAAAAAATATTTTTACATAGTAAATTTATTTCTAAAAATAATATGCTGAAAATGCTAAAATAAATCAATTAAGGAATTGAAACAGAGACAAAAAATATTACAGTCCATATTCAGATAGGTTTTTCGACCTATAAAAAAGGTTTTATAGTATGAACTAAACCTTACATTTTATCAGTTTCGTTACATAACGAAACATAACGAAACTGAGACAAGATATATGAGAAATCGCAACCTAAAACAATATTTTTCTTCAAACGTGTAATGCATTCATCTGGAACTATGTAAATTTGTAAGATTCAGAGTAAAACCAATCGGCAATGAATAAACTTGGAGTACGAAAATAAAGATTTCATATGAGAAAAGCGCCGTTACTCAACCTGAGATTTTTTAGCTCATTTACTCAAGACTATCGATCGACGAACCACTTTGTTGAAAATAAAGTGGCTGTCGCCGTGTTTATCATTTTGGAACATGTCAAAGTGCTGCCGGTATAAGAAAAAATAATTCTACTAAGAACTGAGACATTTCTTTGGGATTAAATGCTCCGTAACTAAGCCTGAGTAACGAAACTCCAGTAAGTTGGGACAAGTTTATCATTATAAAAATTTCACAACTATTTATAATAAACGTAAATATATTTATACAGAATTTAAAGATGATCTAATAAGGACTGGATAATTTACATTTAAATTTTAAAATAAATAATATCAATCGTAACAAATTTCCGAGATAAAAATACACTCAGTATTGGGACATTAGAATAATATATGAAGTAACTGCGTACCTCTTAGGAAAAAAATACTTAAAAAATAAAATAAAAAAGGAATTGAAATAAAAATATCTTATCTGAATTGAAATAATTCTTATTATCAAAGTAACATAGTTACATTGTGTTTTATTCTCATGATATATGTTTAAATTCATTTTGTTTTCATGGGACACTCATAAGCATAAAGGGTGCATATTTTCTGCAATTCACCCAATTATGTATGTAAAGAAAGATAGGCAGCGGTACCAATATTCTATAGTAATATGTGCAGCACGGAGCTCAGGAACAAGTTCCAAACTAAAAATTACAACACGACGACGAAAACTGCTTGCTCATCGAATCACTGTTAGTTCATAAAGCCGCCGATTCACTGGCGTAACCCCGCTAGCATCGAGTATTTTTTTACAACGACTCGGCATTTGATCTCCACGTTTGCTTTACTTTTTCTTCTTTAATTTACGCAAAGAACTCGCTTAGAATTGTACTTTATTGATTATTTGTGTAAAATTAAGGAGGCACCGGAAGGCAATTTGAACACTGTTACAATACAATCTTTATTGCACACCTCATAATACATACAGGAGAAATACAAATGTTTACAATGAAGCGAAAAAAATAAAAATTTAACGGTTCAGGCAGCGCAACCTGCGTCTCCAACGGCTTTCCGGGCCAACACGGGCGTCCTACCTATTGGACCATCGAACCTGATGCGAAAGCCATTGAATTTTACATACAGGATAAATACAACGCAAGAAATTTGATTCAGTGGTAAACAACACTGTTATAGTGCTAATTTTCACCTGTATATATATAAAGTCAATTCAGGCGTAACCATCAAATCATCAGTTCACTTTATAATGGGCGGTATAAGCGTTTCTGCAGTTTGCTTTGAAACTTGGGTTTTTTTCACCCACTATCGCATCCACCCGCTATCGCGAAGTTGGCTGAAGTATGAGTTTCTGCAGCAAAGTGCCTCCACAACTCGCCCAACCTCGGACAACTTTGCGAGTAGTATGTATGTATGTATGTAAACACTATTGTCTACAATAACTGGTTATAAATACATTCATAACGCTCGCGCTTTCAACTCGCCTGCCAATTGGAGTGAATGATTTGCTTCCATTGAGTCTCGTCCATTTAAATAATAATAATAAATATCAGACAACCTCACACAGATCGATCTAGTCCCAAATTAAGCTCAAGAAGGCTTGTGTTATGGGTACTAGACGACAATATACATACTTATATAGATAAATATATACTTAAATATATAGAACAACCATGACCCAAGTACAAATATTCGAGTTCATCACACAAATATTTGCCCTGGCCGGGATTCGAACCCGGCACCGTCGGCACAGTATATGTAAACACTTTTGAAAAAAAAAAATGAAATATATATTTATTTAAACGATAAGCAATTACAATGACTAACAAATATGTACTTAACCTAACTTAACTATTCTAGTATTATTGTATACAAAAACTATAAATACTACATTCATAACGCTCGCGCTTTCAACTCGCCTGCCAATTGGAGTGAAATGATTTGCTTCCATCGAGTCCTGTCCATTGCTTCCCTTTCAATCGAGCAAAACTTGGAGGACGACGTATCCTTTACTTGATCCTTTGCTTGATGACCTGATCGGGGATCGTCCACGAGCTCGTTTATCATCTGTGTTCCCAACTTTTCCAGAGTTTCATCTCCTCTTCGCACTATGTGGCCGAAATACGAAAGAATTCGTTAGTGGCATACAATACGAAATGCTTTATCGCACACCAAAAAAAGTTTACAAATTTAACACCTAAACAATAATTTTAATAACGGTAGACAACAGGCGGTCTTATCGCTAAAGAGCGATCTCTTCCAGGCAACCTTTGGGTAGTGGAGTTGATCAGTATAAACTACATACAATACAATACAAAATGCTTTATTGCACACCAAAAAAGTTTACAAATTCAGTACAGAACAATAATTTTAATAACGGTAGACAACAGGCGGTCTTATCGCTAAAGAGCGATCTCTTCCAGACAACCTTTAGGTAGTGGAGTTGATTAGTATAAATCACACAATGAGTAGGTGATGCAGAAGGGGAAGGGAGAACAAAATAATTATCAACGGATAAGCAAGTAAACGTATCAATAGATATACACATACATAAATAGATATATATAAACCTACTTAAACATACATAAATATAAATAAAACAAGACAGATAAGGAACACATAAACAGTCAGAGGCAAACGAACGAAAACAGTTTCACAAATCACACCATCAATTTTATCAATCGAGAGATAAGAAGTATTCTTTTAATTTATTTTTAAAGATCGCTGGCGTTTTAGCATTCCGCAATTCTACTGGAAGCGAATTCCATAGCAAAACGGCTTTAAAAGTAAAGGAATTCGAGTAAAATTTTGAGTGTGAGGAGGGGACAGCTAAAAGCAGCTACATAATGAGTAGGTGATGCAGAAGGGATGGGCGCAGGCATGTCGAGCTGCGAGAGAATCGATTTATTAATGCGCTCGGCGGTCTCCTCCTGCCCTCCTCCCCTCCTCCCCTCCTCCCCTCCTCCCCTCCTCCCCTCCTCCCCTCCTACTCCTAGTATGTAACCAGCGTAACAGCCTCCCGTGACTCGCAAGTTGTAACTTCATATTTATGAACTTGTTCGCCTCGGAAAAGTTTACAACTGAATAAAACTGACTTGCCAGAACTGAGGCCAAGTTTTTTTTATATTTTCCGTCTTGAAAGTTGAACGCTGCAACTTTGTTCAATCCAAATTCGATATTACGAAAACCATTGAGAGATTTAGGACAAAAGCAAATTTCGTCTGTTGACAACCAGAACTCACTAAGAAACAAATACCTACTTAAAACAAATCTCGTATCTCATTCTCAATCTACAAACTAGATACAAGGTTTTGAATTGTCGTGACAGAAATTATGGTGTTGGTTATCAACAGGCGACTTATTTATCTTACACAGTAAATAAGACGCGCAAATGACAAGAACTAGACAATAATTATTGTTTAATCGAAAAAGAGAGGACTATATTATGCCGGTAGAACCCTACAGAGTAGTAACCTACGTTGAGATATCCTGCTTTGTTATAACGAAATAAGAAAAGACGTAGCTACATTGTACATATTATCTTTGTAGTGGACTGTACTTCACAAAAGCTTTATAAACCCAAAATAAGCTATAAAGAAAAAGTGCCACGCTTTATTAAAAAGCTTTGATATATTTCCCTTTGTCTGAAAAAGGAAATTTATTAATAACGTACGCTTAGAAACACGGAAGTGTGCCGAGCCAAGATCAGGAAATATCATGTTTATATTAAAATAAAAAATACACCTTCACTAAAAGGTTCTTTTATATTATTGTGTATTTTCTCCATTGCCTTTGTGTCTAATGACCTGTTTAAATTTTGATCAGTAATAAGTGCGAGTTCATACATTTGCTGCTAAAGCCAAGGATTTGTATGCACTCACTATCAAAATCATTAATCAAAATGTAAACAAGTCCAGGACTCAGCGGGCCTAAATGGACGCGTGTGTGGCGCAATACATAAATGGCAAGGCATCAGTCGCTCACATTGGCCTGCCCGCGATGATCACCAACTCACTAAAATGTCTGTCACTGCTCTTCAAAAGCTCGTATCTAGTAAGTAGATTGGCACTGAGATACGAGCTTTGTTTTAAGTAGGTATTTGTTACTTAGTGAGTTTTGGTTGACAACAGACGATATAGTTACGTATTGGAAAAATATGGATATTTCATTTATAGTGCGATAAACGCGACCATTATATAAGCCGATATCTCACGCCATCTCTCTGGCGGTTGTTACACTTGCTCTAAAGACTAGGGGAAAGCACTACGCTGGAAACGTTGGGTTGCAGGTTTGAGTCCTACTTACATTGTACTGGATCACGATAGCATTTTTCTTTTATATTTAACCTTTGTGCCAACATTTTGAATGCCATATAGACAAAACAATAATTAAGTACGTCCACCGAACCGGCTCATTCGTCGATCAAAGAATTAGCATGGCTGTTCAGCGGGGGAATGCAGCCGGCATCACATGGGTTTGATGACGCGTTTGTTCGGTTTGTAGACACCTGCTTACTGAGTCGGTGGTCCCGAGTTCGAATCCCGGCCGGGGCAAATATTTGTGCAAATATTTGTTCTTGGGTCATGGATTTTATCTATATATGTATTTATATATTATGTATATCGTCGTCTAGTACCCATAGTACAAGCATTGCTTAGTTTGGGACTAGGTCGATTTGTGTATGATTGTCCCCTAATATTTATTTATTTATTTATTTATCATGGGCACCCTGCCGCAGGGCCGTGATCAGGTGGACATCGGTTTTGGTTAAGTTAGATATTGTTGTTTTATATCTACTTGTTTATCGTTCATTAAAATTAATATTATCCTATTAAGTACTTCTTGTCTCAGAACTTGGCTGATTATTTACGTTCATGCCAACGATTGTTTAGGCTTCGCTATTGATTGGATTCTCTTACAGACTTGGCTGTTGTTTAGTTAGGTAAATGGCTTCCCTACCGATATTATGAAAAGGCAAAAGTAAATGTCTTGTCGTTGAATATATTATTGTAAAATTCTTAAATTGTATTGAAAATCAGTGTTCTATGAAAAGCTAATATTTCAGGAAAACATGACTATTCAACCAAAGCTAAATTTTGCGAATGTTTAGTTATATCCGCTTTAGTGCGAAGTAAGCTAGAGACGGCTTCTGTCATCTGGAATCCCCACGAAGTAACTTATGTCTTACTTCTGGAGAGAGTACAGAAAGTGTTCCTGCGGTTCTTGTACAAAAAAATGTATGGGTACTACCAATACTTATACCCAACCAAATATTTACTGGGAGCCTTGGGTTTTAACTCTCTAGAGGTCAGACGTAATTTGGCTCTTCTTACGATTACCAGCAAAATTTTGCGCGGTGAGTCTGATTCCACAGAATTAGTAGGGCAGTTAGTGCGACTATACGTCCCGTCGTTGACCAAATTTAGTTTCAGACCTCGTGACCGCCCCTTGCTGGCGGTGCCGACGTCGCGCACGGTGTCTCGAAGAGAATCTCCGCTAGTCCGCGCTTTACGCCTCTTGAACAATCTCCTCGCATCAGCCCCGGAGTGTGACGTATTTGTGAGCAGATGGGCATTATTGTGTGATGAATGTTTGAAGTTCTGTGAGAGGATGGATGTCCCTCTGTCTTCAGTTTGAATTTGTAATGTATAATTGATTTCGTTAATGTATGTTTTTCAAATGTTTGTATATCATTGTTATATTATTATTATTTATAATTTCACAGTGCCTTGGTTATCTGTTGTGCTGTGTAATTAAGTTTAATAAATAAATAAATAAATAAATATGTGTACTAGCGACCCGCTCCGGCTTTGCACAGGTTCAATGCTATATTATGCATGTATTATACATATAAACCTTCCTCTTGAATCACTCTATCTATTAAAAAGAATCGCAACCAAATCCGTTGCGTAGTTTTAAAGATCTAAGAATGCATAGGGACAGACAAACGGCAGGAAGCGACTGTGTTTTATACTATTAGTGACATATTATATGTAGTGATGTATAGTATGCAGGTACATATATGTTTGTACGTAATAAGCTCATCACAAATCTTACGTCTAAAAAGTTGTTTTCTTGTTATAAAAATATTTCCATAGTATTTTTATGAAAAACATCATGCTTGAACTTTTCTAAGAACTTTTCGAAAAAATAACTCATTCATTTCCTTTTCTTTACCTATACTTAAGTATTCTTAAGCCTATTAGAGACTCGTCTGCGTGGTATAGAAAATAAATATATTTTTCCAGCAAATTTAACCAAAGGGGCGTATATTAATATACACTTGCTGGCAAATACGCCCTTCTGGGTCTTGGATAGGATTATTCGTGTCTCGCCGGGGGGAAATATAAAAATAATGTTCTTTTTTTTAGGAAAGAGCAAAAGGTTTAAATGTTTATTGTACTTTATGCATTGATTTAGACTTTGTTGGACTTAATGCCATTAGGCATTCGCTGCCAGTCAACCATAAGGTTAAACAGAGACATGATTGTTGCAGGTAGGTCAACAACAAAACGGGTGATTCTATCCTGAGTTTGTCTATGCTACTGAAGGTTTTGGTTTTACTTATTTTTAATTTTAGTATTTTATGTATTTAATGATATTAGTTTCTAAAACAAAGATGTTAAACAAAAAGCGTATTAAACATATTCACATGTATTCCGTCCGTTGCAATGTGCATAGCAATGCATTGTGCTTATCCTTCACTAACTGTATTTTTTTTGATGAAAATACGCCCATGCTCTCTACTCTCGTACAATGAAACGCTACACCAACTTAATGTGTGATCATATTAGAGTTTGGCCATCGAAACGTGATACTGAAAATGACCGCGAAATTTTAAAATTCTAGCTCTAGTATAGCTGTACAAACTAGGACTAAACAGTTTTGATACTTTTGATATTAATCTTTTCATCGCCAATGACTGATATATCTGCACCATTGCATTGGTATCAGTCATTGCTCATTGGCGATGAAATATGTGCTAGAATTTTTAAAGGCGGTAATTTTCAGTATCACGTTTTGATGGCCAGACTCTATTAACTAGAAGAGAATGCCATTTGTCATTAAGTTTGCCATTTATACATATTTTGCAGACGCAATAAACTAATAGTGTGATTGGAACTAAGTAACTGGATACTTTCAGCGCATTGGGCCAATTAATAAATTACGGTATCCGTGTAGGTAGGTATAGCCCAGGCCATATATCAAACTGCTGATTCGTGTATGTATGTCTGTCTGTACTTGACATGCGCGTTAGCGGAATTTACATAATAATGCGGGGAGCGTGAGCTCGGGGGCTATTCTCGAACGGTAGACATACAGGTCGGTGACAAATATCACGTCACGTGGCGTGGAGATAATCCCCTTAGCGGGTTAAACTCCCACACAACGTCTGACTCACTAGTAGTGAGGGCTAACCAGCCCTGATACAGTTCAAGTCATGTTTTAAAAAAAGTGACAAATATTATATACTTATTGCTGCGCCGCCGCGCGGTACGTGTTACCCGCTCATCCCACGGGAACACTAGCTACATTTTTCGGCTTAAAAAGTAGTCTCCAGAAATTATCAATGTGATTTTAAAAATTAGTCAGGCGAACAGGTAGAGTCAATTTAATGGTTTTGTATGAGAATACACTTTATTAATAATGACTTTTTTCTTTCAGGTAAGTACCGTGTCCGGATCGGAGCTAATATTGGTATGGAATTGGTAAGACACGTCTTCTTTGTAATATTCGTCAACCTCGTCTCATTCTCTCGCCCCGGCCTGGCAAGAGATGTCGGTTATTATTAGTTATTATTAAATACGAGTATCACCAGGTTTATCTACGGTGACCAGAATCGGCCCCCTGGTTCAACGCAACGAGCCAAGGTTAGGTATTAGGTAGCGCTAACTGCGTAAGTCTAACTTTTAACGTGGTAGCGAATAAAATTCAAAGCGTGCATAATATCAACGAAATATCACCGAGTTTATCTACGGTGACTAGAATCGTCCCCCTGTATCTTACCATGAGTTAATGAGACCGTACTCGCTGGCGACAGCGTAAACGATTTGTATGGAGAATAGTAATAATAATAATAATAATATTTTATTTAAGAAAATAATAATAATAATATACTACAGCGCCCCCTAGCGGTTACTTTGTAGAACTACGATTCTCCATAGAAATCGTTTACGCTGTCGCTAGCGACTACTGTCACTGTAAACTGTAGTCACTGTAATGGTACTGGTTCAACGCAACGAGCCAAGGTTAGATAGTGCCAACTGCGTAAATCTATATGCAAACCACGCTAACTATTCTAAGAAAATGAACTGTCAAACCATTCAAAGTGAGTCAGTTTGTATGATTACAGTTAGGGCTGCCATCTCTATATTCGCCGAACCCGGAAAAAGACCAAAAAACCCGGACATTCGGCGTAAATCGCATTTTTCCCCCGGACGTGTTCGAAAATAATATTTTTCACGACACTGCTCGAAAATGTGGTTATAGATTACCTGAATCCAGTACACAAAACTGCTTATATATGTTCATTTGTAAACTGTATATCTATGTTAGCTCCCAACACGACAACAATGTTGGACCTTACGGTAACAGTTCGTATCTACACTTGAATTTCATAGTAAGATACGACTTTTTAGAGAATATTTCAGACTAATTTTCTCGGCCGGCTTAAACGACAATTTAACCAATCAAAGCTTAATCGTCTGCTGCATGTCAAATTAAATTGACCAATGAGAATGCGTCATTTATGAGGTGTATTTTTTTCTTAAACTTATAAATACCCACAAACGAGTTTATTTTCTTAAGTAAGATAATACTCCTCAGGTTTACTTTTTAATAAGTTTTTGTTAAAAAGGTTTTACTCTGAAAATCATGAACATTTTTATTTTAAAATTAGTTATGGGGCGTAAAACTATTTCCTAATATGTAGATATTACTAATTACTAATTTCTCAACAAATAAACAGGTTTCAACAAATAAATACTTTTAATTACCTATATAAATATTGAGTTCATATTTTTTTTTATTCGGGTGAAAAGCTATGACTCCATTGCGATGAGATGCGAAGCGAGCATGCGCTACGAGCAGCCGGCCATATAAAAAAAAAAAAAACAAAATGTATTGTTTAGTAAATATTAAAATTGGTTTTGTAATGTGATAATGTGATTAATTTAATAATGGCCACATTGACTCACGAAATATTATATACAGTTATTAGGAACGTATGTTAATATTGCGTACCGTCAATGACCCTTCAGTGTATAATGTATCGTAGGGTTGTTTACCTGAGTGAAATCTAGACTAAATATTTAAATGTCTAAATTAAGTTGAAAGTGAGGTAAGTTTGAATATTTTCGTTATTTCTTCATAACTGGGTAGAAAATCGTCTTTATGTCGTTTGAATTTGGGGGCACGATCAGCTTTATGTTTATAATAAATAAAATAAATAAAAATAAAAAAGCCATTTATTCTACTACTTTACACATAAACACAATATAAACAAAAATAAAATAAAATATAGTTACGCCGCTAAGTAATAGTCGCCTCCTGGGCGTAGGCCTCCCCCGTTTCTTTCCATAGCTCTCTATCTCTAGCTTTCCTCATCCAGTGTGGTCCCAGTCTTTCCATGAAGATGTCGGACCATCTTTTAAATGGACGACCTCTCGGTCTTCTACTGTCACGCGGGATCCATTCTATGATTGTTTTGGACCATCTTTCGTTGTCCATTCTACATACATGACCCGCCCAGTTCCACTTCAGTAACCTTATTCTGTAGACGATATCAGTCAATTTGGTCCTTTCCCTAATAGCTTGGTTGCTGATTCTGTCTGAAAGTTTTATTCCTAACATACTCCTCTCCATTTTGCGTTGACAGACTGCTAGCTTGACTTCATCACATTTTCTTAACGACCAACTTTGACAGCCATATGTTAAACAAGGTAGAATGGTTGACTCGTAGAGTTTGCGCTTTATGTTTATATTAATAGCTTTGTTTTTCATAATTTCTTTGAGTCCCCAGTACTTCCTCCATGCTATAGCGATCCTGCGTTGTATTTCATTTCCGGTGTGGTTTTCAAACGTGACAACTTGGCCTAGATAAATATATTCTTTTACTATTTGCACATCTTGGCCTTTAACTGTTATGGGGTTGCTTATTTTTCGGTTAGTAATTATATTTGTTTTTGTAAAATTTATTGATAAGCCCACTTTTTCGCTCTCTTCTGCCAAGTTGTTTAGCATAAACATTAGATCGGTCGGATTTTCTGCGAAAATTACTACGTCATCCGCAAACCGGAGATGGCTCAGATATTCTCCGTTGAGTCTCAGTCCTTTATTTTCCCAATCGAGGTTTCTGAAAATGGTTTCTAGTACTGCTGTAAATATTTTAGGCGATAATGGGTCGCCTTGTCGGACTCCTTTTCTTATTGGAAACTTCACGCCTTCTCGTTCCAGTCTAACCTTTGCGTAAGCATTTTTATATATATCCTGCAATACTTTTATATATGTATCGTCTACACCTTGTTGTTGTAGCGTTTCCCAAATTGAGTGGTGGTTCAGAGAGTCGAAAGCCTTCTTATAATCAACGAAACACAAATAGAGTCCCTTATTAAACTCTTTGCATCTTTCTATAGCTTGTGATACGACTTGTATGTGATCTAAAGTTGAATAATTTTTGCGGAAACCTGCTTGTGTGCTCGGTTGATTTTCATCTAAGCCGTTCGTGAGTCTATTGAGAATTACTTTCGAAAAGAGTTTGTAAACATTAGACATCAGGCTAATTGGACGATAATTGTTCAAGTCACTACGATCGCCTTTTTTGTGTAACAGTATTATAGTTGAGTTTGACCATTGCTCCGGAACCAATCCGGTTCTCAATATGTTGTCGAATAGTATTTGAAAGACGGCCTGCAGTGGTTCTGAAAGTGACATAAGGAGCTCGTTGGTTATATTATCATCGCCCGGTGTTTTATTTTTCCCTAGAGTCTCTATAGCATGGCGAATTTCTGCTCTCAATACTCCAAGACATGTGTTTGACTCTATTTCCGTACTATTCGAACATTGTATCTCTATTGATGGTGATAGGTGGTCCGCGTATAGGTCCCTGAAAAATGTTGTAGCCTCCTCCATTATTTCAGGCCTCTTCGTGACTGTTTTCCCGGTTTTATTTTTTAAGTTAGGCGCCCATTCCGATTTCGTGCGTAGCTCCTTGTACGCTTTTTTTATAGCTCCAGTTTTTTGTATGTGTGTTTCAAAAACATTCTGCCTGTGTAATCTGTCGTCCTTCCGAAGGTTACGGCTTATTTGCTTGCTTATTTGGGTGATTTTTGAACGTACTTGCTTCGTTCTTTTTAAACTATATAGTTCTTTCCGTTCTGCCAACAAGTCGCGGGTGGTTTCACTTATAACTTTTCTCCTCGTTTTTTCTTGTTTCGGTAAATCACGCATTATATTTTTTATCTCTGATTCAAAGTCATTGTACTGACACTGTATGTTAGATGATTTGCTAATGGCCTGCTTCAGTTTACTTTCCCAGTGCTTTCCAGTTTCTCCTGAGATGTATGGTAGTTCTCTAACATAGTTACTGTTTGGTTTAATAAATTTTCTACTTTTCTTTGAACTCAGATTTAAAGCACATCTTAACATGCGATGGTCGGTTTCGAAGTTGAGATTATTTATGATGTCGAAGCTAGTAACAAGTTTCGGTTGACTAGTCAATATGTAGTCGATCTCATTGTGATATTGATTATTTGGTGAACGCCATGTCCATTTCCTATGAGGTTTTCTGTAAAACATACTATTAACGATTTTTAAGTTATTTTCTTGTGCGTACTCTACCAACCGTTGACCTCGAGCGTTTCTTCTGCCTGAAGAATGTTTGCCAAAGATTCTTTCCTCGCCATGTTGTATTCTACCAACCTTCGCATTAAAATCTCCCATCAAAATTAAATTACTCGTACATACTGAGTCGATCGCTTGATCCATTGCCTGATAAAATGAGTTTAGTTCATCGTCATTACAGCTCTCCGTCGGTGCATATACTTGTATGATAGCCCAGGTGTATTTTTTATTAAACTGTATTTCGAGGAGTGCAACTCTATCTGAGAAACTTTTAAAGCTCACTATGTCGCTTTTTAGAGATTTATCGATTAAAAATCCCACGCCATTTCTTCCTTTAACGCTTGACGAGTGATATAAAATGAAGTCATCGAATTCTTCAATTACTTCGGTCTTTCTTCTTACTTCGCTCAGCCCAATTATGTTCCATTTAATTCCTTTTATAGCATTTCTCAATTCTGTGATTCGCTGATCGTGACGTAGAGTTCTGACGTTTAAGTTAGCAACATATAGGAAGTTACGTTTTCTTTCCAAAAATTCGGAAGTATTTATTGGAGTGTGATTTGGGGGGTTTCGGTCTATTTCCTCCACGGGGACCAGCCGGCTTGGAGGAGGTGGTGGAGGGACGTTCCTTATTCGTTTTTTTGCGTCGCGTTTGATTTGTCGCTGGTTGACTCTGAGATAACTTTCGATGATGTAGTACACAAATAAGAAGTTATGTCATTAGTCTTATTTTTCTTTTGAACTTGCACTATGTTTTGGGTATTTTGGTGTTCTGGCGATTCTGACAGGAAACGTTTTTGATTACGGGTATCTTTCATTAAGTGACTCTCGTGCGGTGTACCCTTTAGGATTACAATTTTGTCGTATCTTAATACTGCATTCCTTCCAGCTTGACGTTCTTTTTCCACTTCTTCTTGAAGTTCTTTACGTTTTAATAATACCTCTTGCGGAAAATCTTCTTTGAATGATATTTAACTTCTTATTTGAAAAATGTTTATAATAGCTTATTATAAAAAAACGGTATAAACTCACGTAAAAATTGTCAGGAACGGCCCGACATGTTTCGAACTCATTTGGAGCTCTTCATCAGGGGTAGCTATCCGTGCTGCTACGTATCGGGCCGATCCTGACAATTTTTACGTGAGTTTATACCGTTTTTTTATAATATAATTAGTGAACATGTCTCACGATAGTTTTAATAACATGATCGTTTATAATAGCCCTGATTTTTACAACAATGAGGATGCAACAAGGCGCCGAGTTTAATGACCAATATGAAAAACTCGTATTATAAAATATTTCCTCGTGTCGTGAAAAGCACTATGTTAAGTCTCGGCTGAAAGTGCAATAGATTAACTCGTACTATCGAAGGCCTCCCCTGCGGGTCGGCCTTCGAAATTTACTCGTTAATCTATTGCTTACTTTACAGCCTCTACAACAATGTACTAATTAAAAAAACAATCGCTTTATTTTCACTCACATAAAAAGTGTCCGGGTTTTCCAGGACACTTTTTGTAAGCCCTCCCGGACGGCCCCAGGACGGCCTCCAAACTAGGACAAATCCGGGGAAACCCGGACGAATGGCAGCCCTAGAAAGAGTAAGCGTGGTTTGACTTTAGCTTTTATCGTGATAGCAAATTCAAATCGTGCAAAATATCAACGAAATATTTATCACCGAGTTTATCTACGGTGACTAGAATCGCCCCCCTGGTTCAACGCAACGAGCCAAGGTTAGGTACCGCCAACTGCGTAAGTCTAGCTTTTAACCATGATAGCAAAATGCAGTAATGGCCTTTTTAGACGCGCTCGTTAAATATAAATTATGGAGGTGCGTAGTTTTTTGGAGTTTAGACTTGGAGCTAGAATATTAGTGTTAATGTGAATTTATAAATCATCACTTTTATTATCTCAAAATATTTTACTTAAATTGTGATATGTACCTACTTACAGTTTGTGAAACGTTATTTGGGAAATGATAATTTTGTGAAGCGTTTTTTGTGTGAAATGATAGTAAAACGCCACATCCGATGTGAACAAAAGAGTTGCTCTACAATTAACTATAGATATACAAATCCATAACAATACAATCACGCAAATGTCATATATCACTCTGATTACAGATTTCAAACCCTATAAAACATATATCATAATTACAGTAACGTTATTGCTTTTATTTAAACAGCGCCAGGCCCATAAAATATCAATTCGAAGAGAAATGACAATAAAATTCAATTTATGTTAATAGTGTGGGGCGTACATATAAATCCCGATATGGAGCGATACGGCGTGAAATGTACATGTGATAATTTTATTTCAAGTATCAATTGTAATATTTGATATCGTCCACTTTATCCGCTTGAATTGGTTTAAATATGATTTTACTCATGGGCCGGTGCAGATAATGATAACAACGCCATCTATTTTGAGTTAAGAGAACCAAGTTGGAATGACACGGGTTTAATGCCGAAATATAGCTGAATTGAAGGGTTTTTAGGCATTTTTAGGGTTCCGTAGTCAACTAGGAACCTTTATAGTTTCGCCATGTCCGTCTGTCCGTCTGTCCGTCCGTCCGCGGCTTAGCTCCGTGATCATTTGTACTAGAAAGCTGAAATTTGGTATAAGTATGTGTATGTATCACGCCGACAAAACGGTAAAATAAAAACTAAAAAAAATATGTTTATGTCGTCACAACAGACAGTTTTTAGGGTTCCGTACCCAAAGGGTAAAAACGGAACCCTATTACTGAGACTTCGCTGTCCGTCCGTCCGTCTGTCACCAGGCTGTATCTCAAGAACGGTGATAGCTAGACAGTTGAAATTTTCACAGATGATTTATTTCTATTGCCGCTATAACAACAAATACTAAAAATAAAATAAAATAAATATTTAAGGGGGGCTCCCATACAACAAACTTGTTATAGATTATGGTACGGAACCCTTCATGCGCGAGTCGGACTCGCACTTGCCCAATTTTTGACATTTCTTAAAGAGTTGCTGATTTGAGCTGTCATCAAATCCCATATCACACCATCACCATACCTACTAGAATACACGTGGCGAAGAGGATGTTCCTTGTGACTTCACAATGCATAAATTAAAATAATGTTGACACGTTCATATTTATTCAAGAATTCAAGGGTATAATCGTGTTTATCGAACAGCAATTACAAAGTATAACTCACGTTGTGTTTGCACCTATTTTAAATTCTGATTAGGAATATTTTACACTAGCTTTTGCCCGCGACTACGTACGCGTGGAACTTGATAAAAGGGATTATTCAAAGCGCCTAAGCAAATGTAAGAGCAATTGTGCTTTTGGTCTAATAATTACATTTCCTACAGGGTCACCGCACCCCAACAGAAATGTTCGCTCACTTTTCAATCTTTTTAGGTATAATTTCCAGGATGAAAACTATCCTATGTCCTTCCTCGGATCTTGAACTATCTCTATGCCAAATTTCATCAAAATCGATTCAGCGGTTTAAGCGTGAAGAGGTAACAGACAGACAGACACACTTTCGCATTTATAATATTAGTATGGATGGATTGCGAAAAGACAAGAGCCACGTCTAAACCAGAAAAGCGTTAAAATGAGATACCACTGCTAATTTTCGGTCTGTTACCTCCTCCTAAACTTAACCAATCTTTACGAAGTTTTAGGATTTCAATGGTAAGGAAATGTTCTGTGTCGAACCATTTCGGTTTCTGCGCTTATTGTTATTAAATTTGACGCGAGACAAATTCTATATTAATTTGCAAAAGATGGAATGATTGTGTGAAAGATGATATGAATAAGAAGGATATATTAGGATATATTATAGCGGCAACAGAAATACATCATCTGTGAATATTTCAACTGTCTAGCTATCACGGTTCATGAGACAGCTTCGTGACAGACGGACGGACAGCGGATACTTAATAATAGGGTCCCGTTTTTACCCTTTGGGTACGGAACCCTAAAATGGAATGGAGGTTCATCGTATAATCGACCGCACGCCATTGCCACCGCAGCGACTGCGGTCAGGACGGGAATAAAAGCGGTCGCCGCGGCTGCCGATGGACTGTTCCAAATGTTGCCATGTTCATTCCGGGAATTAAATGGAAATGTTTAAGTCCATTTTACGTAGGTTCTTTTGTATCAAATCGTATCGTATACCCTAGCTGTACACTACTCGCGTAGTTGAACGAGGTTGGGCGAATAATGATAGCGTGGGAGTATTTCGCTGCAGAAACTCATACTTCGGCCTTCTTCGCGATAGTGTGGAGCCGGGGTTTAGCGTTGGCATACAGCGGGAAAATGCTGCCAGCGTCTTCGGGACCATGCCGAAGGGGCCCTTTTTATTTTTACATAGTTTTAGCGTTTCTTTATTTAGTTTATTATCGTAGTTTAACTTTTTAGAGTATTATGTGCATGTGCAAGATGCTAAAGTAAACATTTCCAAAGATAATTTTGAGAAAATCAATATGAGAAAATAAATCAAGTTTTCTGTAAATTCTCACGTGAAAAGTTCCACAGTTGAGCTGATTTCTTGTCACATAAGCTGAGAAATAAAGCAAATGACGCTCACATGAAACAGAGAACGCAAGAATAGATAAAACTTTAAACTACTTATAATATTAATAGAAAAGAGTTATATGTAAACGAAAGTATGCAGAAATGTAAAACTTAACGTTTATGTAACTTATTCTAATACGTTTACGTTTTGTGGTCCTTAATTTATTCAGAATGCCAAAGAAATAGATACCTGTTACGTCAATTCACGTCATAAATGAATTATTGCTCTGAAATTGCAAATTACTGTCCCACAGACCTATATTTCAAAGCAGACCTCAAATGTCACGTTACAAGCAATAGCGAAACGCGAACGCATTCCAAATTCAAATTGAGAACATAATTCATATTCCGAACACACAAAATTTATTTCCGTAAACAAACACCACAAACTTATTTTGCCGGTGAGTGGTGGCGCTAGTATCGATAGTTACATAGTTATTGCTATGCGGACGAGTTAGTTAAAATTTTGGCCACTAGGTCGGGTAAGTTTGACGTGAGCGAGTGGAGACGCGCTGTCTCCGGGGCGAGGTCGATGACCTCGTCCGTCGCGGAATTTTATGGAGTTTTAATATAAGTATTATGAGGAAAGGCGAAATGCTATACGGCTTCTTCTGAAAATGAGAATGTGTGTGTGAAATGTATTTATCGTGGAAGAAAACCGCCTTTTTAATGTTACTTTTTTATTTATTGTCGGAAACACTTGAATAAAAAGTCAGTCATCATTCTAAGGCTACAATGTGATTTTCGACTACAAACGATTTTCACACACACATTCTCATTTTCAGAAGAAGCCGTATGTCTGTTTCATTTCATCGAAAGCATTTTCTCTGAAACCGTAAGTGAGCTAGGTCAGCACAGCACTGTTTTTACAGTTACAGGAATTAGTAAGTTATAAAAAATTTGAATTTCGGGGGAAAATAATTTAGACAAGAGAGACAGCATTACACAGAAAGAGATAGATAAATATCTCGCGAGGGAAAGAGTCAAGTAGAGACCACGCTAACTCTTCTAAGCAAATGAACTGTCAACCATACAAAGTGACTCACTTTGTATGGTTGACACTGTTGACAGTGTCAAACCGTGTCATGTCTGACTCTATCACAGTTGTAATCTCACAGCCCAGGATACAGTAAGCTGGCGCAAGATAGTCCACGAAAAAGTATTTCAGAGAGGCCACAGCATTGAGGGTATCGACTAAAAGAGGTTGGATATTAAAATGAGACTTCCGCTTGGGCTTGTGCACAAATCATGTGAGGTTCAATAGGGGGAAAAAAATCACGATATATCACGTTGGGGGAGGGAGGGGTATAAGGAGACCTCACGTGTGCTTTTCTACGTTGAACGAACCAAGAAAATAACGATATTATTTCTAGGTTTCGTAAATAGCAAGCCTATTTTACGAAGTTTTGGCGAAAAAAAAATACACGCGAGGTAGAGAGTAGGGGGGTTACCGAAGAACCTCACCAAATATCACCAGGGGGGTAGGGGGGTCAAAAAGTAGCCGAAAAAACCTCACGTGATTTGTGCACAAGCCCTAATTTGTAATTACAATAGCTTCGTAAAACCCCCTGGTCCGAGGGCACCAATTTATATTCAGAGTATGACGTCACAGAAAGTGTCGCGTGTCAAACGGGGTTACCGCGTCACAGGACGTGGCAGGGCTTTAATATGGGCGAGAATAACAGTGTCAGAGTGACGGTATTACCATTCGGCCGCTAAATTGGAAAATTATAAATAAATCTTAAAATGTTTTGAAGGAGTGAATTTCCTATAATGAGGTGAGAAACATCGTAGCGTAGAAAAGAAATGAGAAGATAAACGGAGAAGGAAATTTAGTCAAGAGATGTAGAACCCACTTAATACGACCACGTTTAACAGGCTTTATTCCTTTTAAAATGCTGATTGTTTTAGACATTTTTCTCTACGATCAAACAAGTTTCTTAACATATTATTGATACTACCTAGAACAGGGCTATTGGGATTTATTGGTATATATTTGAAACCTACAGTTTGAATTTTTCATTGATAACTTTTGTTTCAAAAACTACTCGAAATTGACAAATTTCGCGCGGAAAATTAGTTTTTTCAACTTATTTCCGACTGCACGCAATGAATGTATGAAATAGCTATGTTACTATCTAGAACTCGGGAAAAAGTATTATTTACTTCAAAAAATTTGTTAAAATTATCAATATATTTGTCATAATATGAAAAAAAAAAATTAAAAGGAATAAGGCCTCTTAATAGGATATATCACTGCTCTTTTTACCAGGCTATCAGTTTACGCTAAGATTGCACTTAGTAACTATGGCGTCGCATACAAATGAAGTTCAAACATAACGTAACCGGGTTATAGGTATAAAACGAGGTTTCGATCTCGTCTATTTCCTCCACCAAAACTCCACCAATCTTTACGAAATGTAATGAAGCGAAAACTTGAAAAATTTAATGGTTCAGACAGGGTTCAAACCTGCGTTTCCAACGGCTTTCCGGGCCAACACGGGCGTCCTACCAACTGGACCACCGAACCAGATGTCAGAGCCATTCAATCTTTCAACCTGTTGCTTCAACATGCCTTAGGGTGGCATCGTAGCGCCATCTACCGTAAAGATTTAGACTTTATCGTCGGCACCATCGTCTCAATTTTTTTTTGCTTCATTGTACACATTTGGTTTATGTTAGCAGACGTTACTGCTTTAATAAAAATAATCTTTACGATTTTTTTTAACATAATTAGAAAAAAAACTGTGTCGGACCATTACACAATTCAATGTGTCTGTACGTCTGTTTTTGGCAAATTCCCTACGTAAACGGATGCTTAACACACAAATTATATAATAATTTGCTCATTTATGTAAGGTATTTTGATTCTACATAATTCGATCACGGCATAATTGTCGCCGACTGTACTCCGTTAAACGAGGCCGGCCTTTTAGACAGGGTCCGTTTGATGCTGGCTAATCCGCTAACCCTATCACGAACATCAGGGTCCACGTTAGTGACAGGGTTAAAGTAGTTAAGGATTATTGCATTACGAGGTTGCTCGAAATTCGGACGAGACACGGTCAAAATAGACACAGTGTGGTAACTGTTCTTAAGAGAGAACTAGACAGACATGGCCGATGCCGGCTAAGTCGTTAACCCTATGACGGACATCACAGTCCACTTTAGCGAAAGGGTTAACGTAGTTTATGGTTCATTGCGTTACGAGCTTGCTCGAGTTTCGGACGAGATATAGTTAAAATAGATAGTTACAGTAAATTAACTATTCTAAAAAGTAAACTATTCTTAATAATATGCACGAAACTTTTACATAATTAATGAGAAATCTCCTTGGACCAAAACCTTTCGACATTAAATGTGTCGTGAAGACGAAAGTTGCAACGACGTGTAACGTTGTGTTGTTGCGGCCTGGGCTGGTCTATGTCGTGCCACGTATACTTTCACGGCACGACATCGTGACGTGGAACGTCGTGACTTCATTTCACGGTAAAACATCGTGAAGTTTAAGTAGATCAATTTATATTTCAGTGTAACAAGATTTTAACTTCACATCGAAGCAATGTGGCGTGTTGTCGTGACGTTCCACGTCGCATCGTCGTACCTACCGTAAACTTGACGCAACTTTACACATCGACAGCATTTCAAGTTACAATCACTACAACGTTCAATAGACATGTGTTTTGTTTCTTTGTCCTGTCAGATACAGCGAGTGATATTGTTTGAAATTAATAGTGAATTGTTTACTTCAGACTAGTAATAATGCTACAGATGTTATCATACTGTTCTAAATAGCTTCACTGTGACCAGGCGCTAGACTACACAGCGCAGCCACGCACTTAGTCACTTTAATGGCGGCAAAAAATGTCTGCAACGACAATTAGTCTGTAACCAACGTAAAAAGTCGTATGTCACGCGGGCACGTACGACGCTTACGTCATTATGGGCCGGACTTGGAAGAAACTGTCAGTGATTAGTTCTTAAAAGATCGTATGTTACTAGATGACATGAGGCACTTATGACCTTACTACCTGGAATTCACAGCGATATGAAACGTCCTATGTTACTAGGGAAAGCCTGCCTCTTATGGTTCTGTACGTAGGGAAGAAAAACAACCTTGGAGTTATATATAGTTTGGCTTTTATCTTGTAGTCAAGCGACATAGTACGTAATATTAAATTTTTTCGACATGTTTATTTCTTTTTATATTCTTGTATAGCGGCAGCAATATGGCATTTTTGTTTTCCCATTTATTTGAAGAGTATGAGTGTTTTTTTTTATTTTTAGGACGACAACATATACGTAACGTTATACGGTGCTTACATAACAGTGGTGTCCATTTACCGGATTCCCACCGGCTTGCGTATTTTAGCGCGGTTAGACTCATCGTGCTCATTATCTTTTGCTTTTGAAGAAACGGTAAGCTAATGTATGCTCCGGCTTGCCTAGAGATTTGTTTGACGACCCACTGCAACCGACTTCCAAAAAAGGAGGTTCTATGTTTCACTGTATGTTTTTTTATGTATGTTCACCGATATCTCCGCCAATTGTGGACCGATTCTCGAAATTCTTTTTTATTTTTACCAGCTTTTATTTAGGTTGCATTGTATGTTTAAAGTATGTTTGTTCGGGTGAAATCTTGCAACTCAATTTTGAAGCAGATATCGTCAACCTATTGAGCTGAAATTTTGCATACTTACTCAACTTTGATGACAATACAATAATATGGTACCATGGGGCTGATCTGATGATGGAGCCGGAAGGTGGCCATAGGAACTCTATAATAGAAAAAGCAATCCTACCGAGCTCGGGCTCTTTAGAATCGTCTCAGTGAGCATTTGATGGATATCCAAAGAAAAGTACAGTCGGCTATAAAAGCTTTCCACTAAAATGTCATTTTTGACAGAAACTTATTATGGTTAGGTTTGCGGCCGGCATGTGGCGTGTCCGAAATGGTTGAGTTCGGTGTTGCCAGAGCCGTAAAGACGTAATAACGAGCAGTTTGATAAACATCTCTTATCGGTATGTTTCTCAGCAGGAGGTATGTAAACCGACGCGATATGCGATATTAAAATTATGTTCAAAAAGTTATGGGCGTCAAAAATGTACTTTACAAAGAAAATAAATCGGATAATACAGTTAAAACCCTAGTTAATGGTTGATTTCAGCATGATCTGTTAATTATTAACGGTTGCTTAATCAATATCGTAATCAGGGCTAGGAATATGTTGACCAATTGTCGTCACCGGTCAATAAAATAACCTAGGCCTATACCTAGTTTAGTACAATGGTGCAAAAGAATTGCCCAATAATGTCGAATTCATGTACGAGATTAATTCAAACAAAATACACTAACGTACATAGTTAAATGGGCATGGTCTACGAGTAACAGTATTAGCTCGGCGATCATAACTGTACCATGTAGTTAGACTCACGCTAAACACACGCTAATGGCGCCTTTAAAGAGCTTGTTTTAGTAAAACCTCTTTGTTCGTCGGTCATTAATATACATTTGCGAAATAGACCACCTAAGCATTTAAATACAGTTATAGTCTATTTCACATAGGGACGTCTTCTTCTTAATCGTTTCATTATTTTACAAAGCGGTCGTGATCAACTGCTAGTACTATTAGAGGCAGATATTGTTCGCTGTATGATATTAAGCCATTTCTCGCGATTCACAGACATTCTGGTGCACTCATAGGGACGTAGTTACGGGCAAAATGTTCTAATCCACACGTCACTCGAAATCGAATTCTAACTCTATGACATATGGGTCGTAAGTTATATTAAATTTGCATTTGTCCGAAAGCTATTTTTGCCTGAAAACGGTCGTAATATTTTCAGGGTTTTATTTATAAACATCGTTTTAAAGAACCCATTAGGTTCCGTTAGGTTGGTTTTATAATTATTCTGAAATATTAAAAGTTTCGGAATAAAATGGCTTTCGGACAAATGGAATTTGGCAAAACATTACAGTGGGAAACAAAAATTCGGACATACGATACTCGTAAGTTCTTATTAGATTGTAAGTGACCTTTGGGTTGGATCGTTTGTCTATATCTAGGTACGTCCTTTAGCTTTGTGCGAGTGACATGTGTCATCTAATTTTTTAACGAGTTGAGGTTATAAAATGTACTGAGATGACAGTCTAAGGCCTGGGTCTCCTATTACACGCTATACGCAGCGTACAGCGTCTTTCCATACTAAGCATTGTGTTATTAGTATGGAAAAATGCTGCACGCTGCGTACAGCGTCTAATAGGAGACCAAGGCCTTACAGATGTCACATGCACAAAGCTGTATGAAATAAACTGTGAACGCTTTTGTACACATTTCCTTTTTTTGCCGAACGATTTTGGTATATTTTCACAAGAGTTGTAACGTGGTGAAGGTCGCGGGATTTCGATTAATACAGACGGTGCAGGGTTATTCGGATGTTCGAAATTCGGACTTCGTACCGTGCTGTCCCGCTCATTTAAATATTGTCTCGAAATCGAGAGAAAATTTTAGATTCGTATTGAAAATCTGTTTTCTTTGAAGAGGGGTCAATGGGGTCATTAATTCAGGAAGAAAACTTAATAGCGCGATTCAGGATTGTCTTTGTTTTGTATCGGCGCGTTTCGCTATACCAGTCTGGTGCTATCAGTTGGTCTTACATTCTAAGAGCAGTCTCAGTGTAGTTATTCCCATATAGACATTTTATCAAAATAACAAATAGAATCGATTGACATCCTCAATAAATTGTCTACACGCCTAACTATGGGCTGCACAATTTTGTGTAGCACGTAATCGTTTTGGTGTGTAACTGTGAGCTTGTGTGTGTAATTTAATAAATAACAATAAACAATTGCACTATGGGCTGCACAATTTTGTGTAGCATGTAATCGTTTCGGTGTGTAACTGTGAGCTTGAGTGTGTAATCTAATAAACAACAATAAACAATTGCCACTATGGGCTGCACAATTTTATGTGCGTTTTGGTGTGTAACTGTGAGCTTGAGTGTGTAATTTAATAAACAACAATAAACAATTGCACTATAGGCTGCACAATTTTGTGTGCGTTTTGGTGTGTAACTGTGAGCTTGTGTGTGTAATTTAATAAACAACAATATGCAATGTGCTGCCCATAGTACCTTATGACCCGCAGGAACGTAACTGTCGAGTGCCGGACACTTCCTGAAATATCGAGCACGCATACCATTACCCCAAAACAGTGCGATTTGAATACAAAAGATCGTTTCCGATGCAAAAATCGAAACATTCCGACAAGAATCGAGGTCGGTTCACTTGATTCGACCTCCGACTCAAATTAATGGTAATTCTACTTTATGTACTAACTCATAAACTCACTCAACATTGCATAAGACCCATCGTCTCCCAAACTGAGCTGCGAGCTTATGATGGTTGCTTTTATCAGTGGAGGTGATCTGTGTCAGGTGATAAATATTTATTTATTTATTTATTTATTTATTTATTTATTTTACATAAGAAGAAAATCGTAACATTACAGGATTACACCCAAGTCATTACAAAATTCTTAAACATTAAATTATATTAATCCACAGATACATTAAATAAGATTAAATTATTACACACACAATTACTAAATTAAATACATACATCACAAACTAATTGGCAAGACTCTCGCATAATTTCAAACACTCTCTTTCAACGACCGTCCATCCATCCGCAAACAAATCGCAGGAGAGTTGCACAGCGCTAAGCCCGTTAAGGGCATGTAGAGCGCGGCAGACGGGAGAGTTGCGGCGCGCCACCGTGTGCGCGGGGGGCACCGCGAACAGGCGCTGCCGATCTGCGCGAAACCGCGTCCGTCCGTCAGGGACGAATAGTCGACAGGCTTCGCCGACCAGCACTGGGCAATCGAGACGACCTCGCAAAATACGGAGGATAGTGATCAACTGATCAAAGAGTCTCCGCGTAGCCAGAGAATGGTAGCCAAGGGTGCCCTGCAGATAGGCAGTAGGGTAAAGGAACGGATAATAGCCGCCAATTTTTTTAAATAGGAAGCGCAAGAAACGTTTCTGCACTTTCTCAAGCATTAAGGCATAGGTTGATTCATGAGGATTCCATACGCAGGAACTAGCCTCTAACTTGGATCTTACGAGAGCAGAGTAAAGCAACCTTATGGCTCCTACATGGGTGAAGTTTTCACAGTTACGAGTAACGAAGCCTAGCCGCTTGAAACCTTCTGCTGCCAACCCACGCACGTGATCGTGGTGTGAGTCCAGGATCAAACACTACCCCAAGGTATTTGATGGATTGAGTGCGAGAAAGTGGTTGCTTGTCAAGAGTATATTGGGCAATTGTAACCTGTTTAGAGCGCGTGAAGCTCATAACATGGCACTTTGAAGCATTAAGGTAAAGACGGTTCTCGACACTCCATTGGTGAATTGCATCTAAATTACGTTGCATGACTTGGCAATCTGATGGGGTTCTAATATCAACAATTATCTTAAGGTCATCAGCATACAACAAGGCTCTACCAGCTTCCAGGCAGCCGGCAAGATCGTTAATCATAACTGTGAAGAGGAAAGGTCCTAGCAGAGATCCCTGACTTACGCCTGAGTTTGTGAGGTAAGAACCAGAGTCAAAACACCCCAGGCGAACAAACTGCCTACGATTTTCCAGATAATTGGCAAACAACCGCAAGAGTGAGGGGGAAAACCCTATAGAGGAGAGCTTCCGTAATAAAACATCATTATCAACTTGATCGAACGCTTTCCTAAAAATCGAGATATACTACGTCAACTTGGCATCTTTCATCTAGTTTTTTCGCGACATGGTCTACAAGTGAGAGAAGATTAGTGTTTACGGAGCGGCCTCTCCTAAACCCGTGTTGAGCGTCATCTAGGTAAGGATCGACTTGTTTATAAAGCTTCGCGTGCAGAACACTTTCGAATACTTTAGCGAAAGAGCTCAAGACGGCAATTGGCCGATAGTTCTCAGCCTGGGATTTATCACCTGATTTCAAAATCGGCGTCACTCTCGAGAGTTTCCAGCGACTGGGATAAGTTCCGGATTCTAGTGCAAGATTAAATATATGCGCCAAGGGAGGCGACAGCTCAGTTTTAAAGGCTTTAATTATGTAAGGCGGTACATTATCAGGGCCAACAGAGCTGCTCGGCTTTAATTTATTAATCCCGAGTTCGGCCTCCTGACTAGTAAAACCAGTGATATTTATTAAACGGTTATACGCCGCCGCAGTACCTGCCACATCCGCACTTAGCTGTGGTTTATGCGAAAGGAATACGCTACTAAAGTAGTCCGCGAAAGCACCCGCAGCTGCGTGCCCACTGAACTCTTGACCGCGATATGAGATACTCTGTTCGAAACCCCCTTTTGTCCGTAAGTTCGAGATATGATTCCAGAACAACTTAGGGTTACTTTTAATGGATCCCTGGATGCTGTATATATAGCTGTTGTACGCTTCGGACACCCTGCGTTTAATATCCGCCCTGAGGTCACTGTAGGACTTGTATACGTCTGGATGGGAGGTAACCTTCCACTCTTTATGTAATGCACCCTTGAGTTTCAGATCTCTAATAATATCAGCTGAGAACCATGTTGGATATCTTCTAGATTGACTGTTTTTCCGAATCTTTTTTGGAACACACGAGTCAAAACATGCATATAGCGAAGAATACAGACGTTCAACAGCTTTATCTACGCATCTTTCAGCAAGCACGGGTCTCCAGTCCACATTAGAGATGAACTCATAAAGTAACGAAAAGTCTGCCTTACCAAAATTCCAATCAGTGGCTGAATCGATGTTACTGGGCTCGAGTGCCTCAACTCTTCCGGGCCGATTCAGTGTGATGGAAATGTCTAAGGGCGGGTGGTATACGTCTGCGCGTTCAACCAGGCCTTCACACGCCGTACATACTCTCACTGCGCCCTCACATTCAGACACTAATACAACGTCAAGTTTGCTACCCTTGTCATTTACAATGTTATTATAGTCTGATAGTTTACAATATGTCAGGAAATAATTTAAATAAATGTTTACACTTAGACTAGCGCTTTTCAAGTTCAGATCGCCCAATATTACACACTCCGTTTGGTCTCTAGCAGCCGCAGAATTATCTTCGACTTTACAAAACCACGTCATATAGTCTGAGTCAGTTGAAGTTGGTTTTAAATACACTAGTTACACACACACAATACACACAACCGTTGTGAGTAACTGTAGCCCAGAGGTCTTTTCCTTGCGCCGTTTCCAGATCCGTCCGCCGACAGAGGGTAATACCGGGTCTTGCAGCCAACAGGACTCCACCGCCTCTTGATCCCCTGTCTCGTCTGAGCACACTCCATCCATGCGGAAGAACTTCAGCGTCGCCAATCGATGAGTCAAGATTGGTTTCGGTAACAGCGATGAGGTCAACTTGCAGAAGCGTCGCATTCTGACGCCAATGCTGTAGTTTTGTCCTTAACCCACGAACGTTTTGGTAGATTATGTGTAGTGGAGACACGCCACTTTTATTCTTTAGCCGGGATCGCAGTTTCATCACCCTTCCTGTTACTTCTCCGACCGGGGGCGGGGTGACGGCGAGCTCGAAGTGCGCGCCCGGCGGGTCGTTGAAACCACTCACTAACTTGAGTCCCAAGAGGCCATGTTTCGGGCGACATAAAAAGTTCAAAGCAACTCTCTGGTACTGTGAGCATAAAAGAGGCATAGCTGTCATGTCGCAACCTCAGTTTAACAACTGTGAAATTCGTCGCTTTACTTATTTCTTTCATGTGGCTTATGATTAACTCAACAGTTGTTTCAGGCTTGAAATAGCAGGCATGTATCTTCTTAGTCGGCTCAATTGACTGTAGTTTATGATTCTGTCCAGTACCTCTAACCATATGACGAGAAGGCAGCGAAATTCGGCTATCCATCCTTTGAGAAGAAAATACTGGCAAGGTGTCGGTTACGTCATTACGTGTGAGTGTAGCTTGAGAGGATGAAGGAAACGAAAGAGTTGTGTTCGTCTCGGGCTCCGTGATAGCACCTGCCTTCTACTGCCTGCGTGAACTTATCGAGGCGCACATCCTGCCTTTTGAACTGCAGTTGTATGTCGTTCCGTAGAGTTCGAAGTTCCGCAAGAATAGCCTCATTAGTACACAAAGTTTTAGCTCCCTGCGTTGAACGCGAATCGCCAGCATTGCCCAGGTGGGACTTAGGCAAGTTCCTGCGTAACGTCACTTTATCCGTAGACTGTGTTTTATCCTCCAACTCTCTAAAATCCTTTGCAGTTGATTCTGAAGCGAGTTCAGTAGCAATTCGGATTGGAGTATTTGAATTGTCCTGCTTGGGGGTGTTACATTTACATTTTGGGCACTTCCAAGCGTTTTTTTGAGCCACTGTCATCGAATTGTATGACTTTATTGCATTAGCGCATTCCACATCGTAGACTAGGGCACATGCAGAGCAGGTTAAAAAGTCATTCGTTTTTATTAATTGGTTACATCCTGCACACGGCTTCATTTTGTAGCCCTCTGTTGATGAGTAGCACAGTACGACGGCAGATTACAATTGGTAAGGACGTTAATAGTTCAGCTATTCGCCCACAGGTGGCGCTTTGTTCAATACTGTTTAAGAATGCTTGTTTTTACATTTATATGAGTTAAATAACGCTGGTTTTTAGTAAAGTCTATTACTGATAGGCAGATGGTGGAAGATAACAATATGAGATGGTACAGCACTGCTAATTTAATTTAAAATTTAAAAAGGGTCCAAAGTCCAAATCGTGTTTAAATCTTTAACGGTAACGTTATATGTATTAAAATGTCTAATTCACAATTTTGAAAAACAGCCGTGCTATCAAAGTTCACTTCACTGATTTATTACACTAATTTTCACTAAGAAGGTAAAAAGTTTTCACTGAGTTGTTTGTAATCCACCAAAATCACTCTCACAAATTGTCGGTTCTCCGGTGCCTTGACAGTTAGGTTTTCCACTGAGATAACAATATCACACACGAATTAGGCATAATTACTCGTTTTGATGCCAAATTTAGTTCGCAAAAGGTGATACTTGAATTTTAGGAATTATTAAAACACAGAGCTTAGGTATGCTTCCGTGACGGCCAGCGCCATCATCAATATGTGACAAGCATCCGGCACGTTTTGACAAAATGCGAGTGTGAGATACTTTGTTACTTATTTTTGTTACTTAATCATGTTCTAAGACATTTTTTTTTAAATATCAGACAACACAGTAAGCTCGTACATAAAAAAAAAACATTAATGACTCAAGAACAAATATTCGAGTTCGTTACACAATTATTTGCTCATGCCGGGATTCGAACCCAGGACCGTCGGCTCAGTAGGCAGCTGCTCAACTGCGCCAACGCTTCGTCAAATTGAATGGTTTTTTATTTTCAAAATTTTGACGAACTCATTATATCTATCAATTTTATGGCAGCCAATAAGTACATATAGTTTATGGTATGAGACAATTAACTGATATGGAATTTGATTATTCTGGAATAAACATTACAGCGAGTATATTTGATATAACCACAATTTGAAGCCAGACGGAGATTTTAGTGCTATACTCAGATATTTATAGTAACAATTATTAATTCAGCGTTAACTGCTATAGCGTAATAAATTATTGAATTTTTTTTAAGCAGCAGTGTTTGGCGTATTTATTACTAGTGACAGTTGTCACATCACGATGTTAATTGTCACCAAACAACAACAAACAAATACATTGCGTGCTGAATTATTTAATATGCAAAAAAAAGTTCGATTTTTTAAATAATTTACGGTTCAATATATTAATAAATGCCTATACTAATACCCCGTAAAGTTTGCGGTAATATCAAATATACACGCTGTATATTTTTTTGATTTCATTCAGCAGGTACAGACCGTATGAGACAATTAGTATTGCAATATTGCACACAATTAATTAATTCACCGTGGCGAAGGGAACGGCCAATCATTGCAGTTTTAATTTCATTAAGTGTTCACGAGGGAATGGGGATTGCGTAATAAAGCTAATTGTTGTGCAATCGTTATATTTGATTTGAGCCGCTTTCGTATCCCCCTTATAGCCATAGGCCTCCCTCTAGGCTAAAATCAATCAGTCAGTAGTATAAAATTCCAAAATTGCATTGAAAACCAATTCTCTATGGGAATAGATCATGATAGCGAAAAATATCATAACAGCGCGATGCATGATGTCTTTTATTTCATATGTGTATTGATTACAGCGCCCTTCATCATATAATAATACGTTCTAATACACGGATAGCTAAACATTAAACAAAATGGGATTTATTTATTAATTTATTTTATTTAAACTTTATTGCACAAAACAAAAGTCAGTACAAATGGCGACTTAATGCCTAATGGCATTCTCTACCAGTCAACCATAGGGCCCACACAGAGATGCTTCAAGTGGGTGCAGAGTAGAAAATTAATCGTTCGGAGAGTATTCAAGATACAAGTGAATACATGTATATTATATAACTTAACTACCATAAATACAATGATACATATATTTACATACTATAAGATGTATATTATATACAGTGAAACCTGGATAACTGGGACTTGAAGGGACCAGCAAATTTGTCTCACTTACGGAGGTATTCCACTTACCCAGTGTCTCAGATAAACATCAGGTCTAGATTAATGTCTGATGTCCCATTTACATACTATAGGGTTCCATTAATAGAGGTAAAAAACAGGATATTTCAGATACAGAGGTACGATTATTAAATAAAATAGGTAGGTGATGTATTTTATACTAATTACACATGAATTATAATCGTTGGCAGTAATAAAAAGGTACCTCATAAACAAAATCATTAACACTTTTTTATAAACAGTACAAAATACAACAGAATGCGTCAATTAAATAAACCTGACATTTTATATTGTCCTTTTTTAGGGTTCACCTATTAAGAAATTATTTTTTAATTAATATAAGTTTAATCTTAGGTATTATGTTGGTTACAATTTTGTTGACATTTAAAAATTGGTGTGCAAAACAATAGTGCTTTTACTCTCCCGCGTTTTGAAATAAAATGAAGTCCCTGTTAGAGAGGTAATGGATTGACGTTATCTCAGTTATAGAGGTCAAAATCTTTAAATTCAAAGATAACCAATTATTAAAAGTATAACTTAAAATGTAGTCTTAATAATAGAGGTAAAATACGCCCGCTGTCTCACTTATGGAGGTAATTATGAAGACAAAGTCGAAAAAACTAATCCCAGTTATAGAGGTCTGGTTTGTCCCACTAACAGAGGTAATTCAGTGGTAAAGTGTCCGGACAGCAGCACGAGTTCCAGCTATGGAGGTTTCTCACTTATCCAGGTCCCACTTATCCAAGTTTCACTGTATAATATAATAATAAATACGATGAAGTGTCTACTGTATAGGATGAGACATTATTCGAGCTCTTGTTCGAGCAGGTGCTTACGTAGCATCCGTTTGAAAGCTACCTTGCTTGGGGCTTGTCTAATAGAGAGAGGGATTATTTATTTCTTACCCAATTCAAACAAAGTAAAGTTCACGGTGTGATGGGACTAAGTCAGACCACACTATCTCTTCCAAACAATGGTTTGACAGTTCATTTTTTTTTTATATCGGACAACCTCACACAAATCGATCTAGTCCCAAATTAAGCTCAAGAAGGCTTGTGTTATGGGTACTAGACGACGATATACGTAATAATAATAAGCCATTTTATTTCCTTAATAAATTTCAATTACAGTTATTATTATGATTAAGAATTACATTATTGGATATAAATAATTACATTATAAAATTTAATTTAAAAGAATGCAAATAAATTTATTTTTTTATCCATTATTATTAAGGACCTCTCAACGAGTAAAGACGACGATGATATACGTACATACATAAATATATACTTAAATATCTATAGAACAACCATGACCCAAGCACAAATATTCGAGTTCATCACACAAATATTTGCCCTGGCCGGGATTCGAACCCGGGACCGCCGGCTCAGTAGGCAGGTGTCTACAAACCGAGCCAACGCGTCGTCAATTTGCTAGGAAGAGTTGGCGTGGTCTGACTCTAACCCTACTGTTCGATCCTCACGATGATGACGATGTCGCCTTTGTAATTCTCCGACCCATAACCTACATTTTATCGATACTTAATGTAAAACAACCATTTGGGGCCCATGGGGCACAACAGCAATTTTTGGTTACTGATCCGTGGACGATTAAGCTATTATTCTTAACGCCTTAAGCCGTTTGACATTTTCCTTAACCTATTTTTGTAACATTAAAAAAGAATGCACGTTCCGAATTTCATCCTATCTTCAATCGATGGGTTGATGAAACTACGTTATCAGACTCCACAATCCGTCGACCTTTAGGTATCCTTATGTCACGATTTTTTTACGTTAATCAGTTAATCTCATGACATTTTTTACACAGTAAATCTCTCACTTTTAGACGGTTAGTTTTTATTGAAGTGAAACTTCTAATGCGTCTTCCAACAAGGTTGCGTTAAACGTTTAACGCTACCATGGAGGGGGTAGGAAAGCACTGTTGCGTTAAACGTTCAACGCTCCTGGGGAGGGGGAATAGAAAGAGACAGAGCGAGAGTGAAGTAGTTTGTCTTAAAGAAACAATATGAGTTCACTAAAAATCAATTTCTACCCCTTCCTATTTTCATTTCCACATTACGAAGTTTCACTTCTTCCGCGCGGAGGGACTCCACGCACTATTTTTTAGGGTTCCGTACCCAAAGGGTAAAAACGGGACCCTATTACTGAGACTTCGCTGTCCGTCCGTCCGTCCGTCCGTCCGTCCGTCCGTCCGTCCGTCCGTCCGTCCGTCCGTCTGTCACCAGGCTGTATCTCAACAACGGTGATAGCTAGACAGTTGAAATTTTCACAGATGATGTATTTCTATTGCCGCTATAACAACAAATACTAAAAATAAAATAAAATAAATATTTAAGGGGGGCTCCCATACAACAAACTTGTTAAAGATTATATACATATATGTATAGGTACGGAACCCTTCATGCGCGAGTCGGGCTCGCACTTGCCTAATTTTTTTTACTCAGTAAGTCAGTGGCACTTTATGCCGGTACATGTGTTTCCTCCTTCTTACTTGGGACCAAAGCGTGAAGAAGCATCTCTTGGGCCAGCATGGCAGTTTCAACTGACATGGCACCGTTGGTTTCTTATCAGTTGCCATTGCGACTTGGGCTTTCGTTTTTGCTTACCATCAGGCGAAGAGGAGCCATTATGTTGTGCCAATATAAGAAAAAATCATATGTTCTGCTACATTCAACCTAACTAGGTGCGCCGCGTGGTGTTCCCCACTCATCCCACGGAAATACTTCATTTTTCGGGATAAAAAGTACCCTATGTGTTAACCCGAAGTATCAGCTACCTTCATACCAAAATTTATCAAAATTGGTCTAGCCGTTTGAGCGTGAAGAAGTAACAAACATAGACATAAACACACTCACTTACTTTCGCCTTTATAGTATTAGTGGGTTGAATGAATGAATTAATGCAACTAGCTGTCTAAAACATACATCCTACAGTCACAGGAAACTCGCTCTCAAGCCAAACGGACGCAAACAGTAGCTATCGATCCCAGGATGTGGACATACGAACAGACATATAGATGTACGTTGTATGTGTTATCTTTTGGATCTGATGACGGGCTTATTGCCTCAGGCTGCGGCTTTGCGTTCGATGTAATTACTAGGGTCTCTAGGGCTGGTAGAGGTTTGGATACTAAAAGGGGGATTACAGATCGATCTATTAATCCTTCAGCGAAATGAAATCATTTAGACGACTTAATTTATAATTGGTCATAGATACGAATATACAGTTGAAGCAGATGGCCCTCTCCATTATACATTTTATAAGAAATACGTGATTACTTTACGAAAATGATGACATGTGTTCATCCAGAAATCCGTTAAAGAATCAGAATCGAAACCAGATGGACCATAGTGATAATCAAATTAGAAAAAATGTCAGGTCAACGGCAAATATTTTTGTAAGCCTGAGCGCAATGACCCCACACGAAAATGTGTTTAATTTATACATATTATTTAAATAAGTGATAATCACGGGGCTGGCAAGAATATTAGCCATTTAAATCTGTAGTTTTGGTCTAAATATACGGTCCATTAAAAACAGCAGATACGCTAAGTATAGAGGCATCCATGATTCTGTTCTCACAACGCCATAGGCGCAGGAAAGCACTACTCAATACTGCAAAATCAGTCGACATAAACCAACAAGATATATACGCTACATCCTTTTCCGTCCTGCACACACACATACACAGAATACACATACACATATCCATAATACACACAGTCTCGCTCCCTTATCGATCTCGGAGATATACGATATACCTACACGGTTAACGATATCGGAATTGAGACGTATCCTGTGACACGTAGGTCGTATTTCGTCTGACGTCGCGTGACCTAGTGGAGGTCGGATTAATTCCAACAGGGACGTACTTAGACGAATGTTTCTGTCAATTAGGATTTGTATTGGCTTGTTAATTTTATTGGACAAATCGACGGGTGAAACAATGGGAATAAAATTGTTTTCGAGTTGTGTGTTTTTGTGTAGGTTTCTGTGTAACCTGCTCTTATCGACTATAGAATGTCGAGTTTAATTAACCACCGAACCTTATTGTTACAGTAGAAAACCTATTTTGTTAGTTTAATTAACACATTCGAGTCGCCAGTATCGAATAATTGTTTCCCAAACGATTTTGTGTGTGAATAAAACTAATTATTCTTATTTTTGGTTTCAGGTATGTATCCTTCATGACAAGATAGTTAGATGTAGTATTGGTAAGTCTTACCTATATAAGATTAGAGATAATTCAACCTGTGTACATAAATACGAACAAAGATTTTGACTGATTTTATATAATCTGAAAAGATATTATTCATTTATTCATAGGTCCGCAGAATTAGAACCAGAACTGATTTTCTAAAATCTAACACGAACCTAATATAGTAGGTGTAATATGTATTCTTATAAATTTTCTATATAGTGGTTTCTGTATACATAAGCAAAATTAGTTTGATATAAGAAGATCTTGTGAGCTCGAATACTGCGGCCTTCCCTAGTGAAAAAGAGTAAGTCGAATATTAGCCAGAAAAAAATGGTCATAAGTCATACGTGTATTGTGCTTACTTAAGCTTTTTTACTCATAGGTTAAATCGGACACCCCCTTTCACTAGGGATATAGTCCAGTTATCACACGTCTACTATCATTTCCTCCATTTCTAACAGTATTTTCCACTGACCGCCTCTTCACGTTACCCTCATATCATATTTCACACAACAGTACATCCATCATGTCTCCCTTACACCTGGCTAAACCAAAATGACGTATGAGTATTATAGTAACCAACGTTCGGTTCTCTGCCTTCGCCGAAATATTTTTCGTCGTATGCAGAAGTGTCATTTCGTGGAAAGCTTTTTTCTCTGAAACTGTAAACTAGGTATTTGGGATTGTTATAAAATAAACCTAACCTAACCTAATGTAATCAATAGGATGATGCAAGAATTATGAAAAACTACAGAGGAATAAAAATTCTACAATCACCAAATTATTTTAATAAAAAATTATACCTAGCACAGCGTTACAACTAATCCAAATTCGATTACACACTTAAAACAAAACCTCTCGAGCAATAAATCGAAGCATCGCAAACAGAAATCCATATTATCGGCTACCTAATAATGAAGCATTGCATATTATAATCCCTTTGACAGTGCCCCTTTGAAAACAATATGTATACCATAATCCATTGATTTCCAGTAATAAGCCCCAAACAGACGTAGACATGGATTGAAATTAAATTTCAATTCCTGGCAATGAAGGGGGACGTCAGCCTCGGGCAACGCCTTTATTAAAAGATGGGCTCTGTCAGTGCATCCATGTTTTTTGTTTTTATTCTGTATATACATAAGTACACTACACTGTGTCTCAGGATAAAATGCAGAAACGAAATAGGTGAAATCAGAGGTGATTATTTGTGACTAGATTCGGGATAATAAGTAACTAGCATATGTGTTCATTCAGGGTGTCAGCTACCTCCGTTCCGTATCGAATTTTATAAAAATTGGTCCAGTCGTTTGAGCATGCAGAAGTAAACAACTGTACTGAACACACTCACAAACTTTCGTCTTTATAATATTACTGTGATTACAATTTATTTAAAATCTACAGAATGTAAGGAAGATATTATATATGTATGTTCAGGTCCACTGTATTCAATAGACTTTTCAAAATATAATATACCTATATATACTTATATTTTTGGTCAATAAAATTCCATCTAGTTTTATTCTGTTAATTTGTGTACTTCATCCTAGGACACACTGTAGCCCAGTTTTTTTAGTGTTACAACACAATTGGTTGGCGTCCAGACACAATGGGACGTAGTTACGGGGAACGAACCAATTCATACAATATTGAACCATTTAGCTTTGGAAATTTCGGTTCCAATAACTGTAAAATATACGAGTGGAGCACGACAAAAATAGGTACCTACAGAAATGCCTTTTTTGCGGAACAGAAATTACGCACGCTAAGGATACTTAGCAATTGTTTCACAATAACCGTAAAATATGCGAGCATGGCCTTGTGCCAAAAATACACGCGAATTTTGTTTTTTGCGCTCTAGATATATCGCGGAAAAGCTATAGTACAGATAATGTTACTCAGCGAGGGTATGCTGCCTGTGTCATGGCACCCTTAGATTACACAAAGTATAGGCAGTTTCGAAAAATGCTTTATTCGTGCGTATGCTTTATTCTCTTTCTAGAGAGTGCGAAATAAAGAAAGTTTCAAGTTGAAAAAATGCGTTCTGACGAAATATTACTTACAGATGTAGACTCACGGGTAGGGTTGCCAATTTTATTGCACAAATTTTGGAAACTTTCCGGTAATTTAAGTAGCCCTTTAATTTGGGTTCGGCTCAGTAGTGCTTATAATCTAGACTACCCTGAATACGGGACAATCTCCCCTTAGACTTGCGTTCCTCTTTTTGTTTACCATCAGGCGAAGTTAAGCAACTACGTTGTGCCAATGTAAAAAAAGACAATCGGCGACCCGTGCGGACCGTTTGCGGGACGTATATATACTCTATGGTTCCAGAAACGGGTTCCGCGTATAGCAGGACGGTTGGTAACCCTACGACCCTCATCATCAACACGATCAACCATTCATAATCGTTAGATTCGGCATACAATATGTCTTTGCTACATCACTACAAACATCAACCGCCAAAAGTCATATGTGTGTTTAAAAAAAATATAACTATAGTTTTCCGATACAGATATAACATTTTATATTAGTACGTGAAACATAACCCTTTAAGTCATGTCGGCTACTGAACTCGGCTCGGCTAATGTAACCAAATTCAGAACGCAAATGCATTTTACACCGGAAGGGTATCCAGTTAGCTTAATGACTTTTAATGCTTCACTGGACCACAGTCCCTATATTACCCTCGTTCGACATAGCCCATAAATGCCATGATTTTCGCACTTTCCTATTCTAAAGTCCCATTTATTACGCTAATTTATAGAAAGCAACTATGTTAAATGTTATTAAAACTATCGTGTGACATCTTTAATAATTATAAAAACGGTTTAAACTCTTTCTTCAGAGGCAGCTATCCGTGCTGCTACGCGCTGCCCCTGATGGAGAGCTTCATATGAGTTCGAAACATGTTGAGCCGTTCCTGACAATTTTTACGTATAATGACAGTTATGCTAGAGGTGCTGGGCGCTTAAGCGATCGATATTTTAACCTTTCTGATTTCACTCAAACTTGAAGGTTATTACAATACAATACGAATCCACTTTATTGCACACCTCAAATAAACAGGGATACAAAACATGAGAGATATACAATAAATAGCTTCCAGACAACCTTTAAGTAGCGAGTAGATCAACAAAAGTTAGAATTGAGTAGGTGATGCAAAACAACTTTAAGCCACATAAATTAACTACAAAAAATAAACAATAAACATACATAAATAACAATAATCAGATATGCCTACATACAATACTTAGAGATAATAAATACATATAGCAGAGTAGATAGATAGCAAACCAGAGTCAGTCGCATAGTACGAGTAAGAGGAGCGATTTTCAATGCAGTGTAATTTAAGGCAGTGATAAATAATGACATTTAAGGTGAGATTTAAATATAGCAAGAGATTGTGCACGCCTTAGATCAGAAGGTAAATAATTCCACAGAAGAGTAGCCTGAAAAGTGAATGAATTATCGTAAAACTTGGAAGAAGAAGAGGGGATATTGAGAAGATAATTTTGAGCAAACCTAGCAGAACGCAAGTAACTGTTATTCTAAGATTTCAGGATTGTATTTGGCACATTGAAAGTGTTCGCGAATCCGTCCCTGTGCGCAGGCTGTTCAGGGCATTGTCATTAAGTTGCCTTACTTCGACAAAAGCGTGTATAAACCTGCCTCCTAGTGCACGTTCTGTTCAGAATAAATTCTTATGGTATCAGCTTTTCTGGACAAATTCTATGGACACAACTTTTCTTCCTATTATTGTATGAAAATCTATAGAAAATTGCACTAGTTTATCGGAGACAACAGCTCATGTAACACAGGCGGTGTTTTGGGACCTCACCTAATCGGATAAATATAATGACCAGCACCTCTAACACAACTGTGATATGCGACTCTTTCTCGTGCGAGATATTTATCTCTCTTTCCGCGCGACAAGAGTCGCGAAGCATATAGTTGTGCTGGACGGGCAGGGATTGTAAAATGCGAGAAAAAACGATAGAATCCTAGCACTTATAGATAGAGGTTCAAGAGGAAGGTTTATGTATAATACATGCATAATTTATCATCAGCATTGCACCCGTGGCAATGGGCAGGCCACATAGCGCGCAGAGCAGATGGCCGATGGGGCCGAAAAGTGCTCGAGTGGAGACCTCGGACCAGCAAGCGCAGCGTAGGACGTCCACCTACAAGATGGACAGATGACCTTATAAAGGTCGCCGGAAGGCGCTGGATGCAGGTCGCTTCCAACCGGTATATATGGAAGTCCAAAGGGGAGGCCTATGTTCAGCAGTGGACGTCCTATGGCTGAGATGATGATGATGATGATGATTGCACCCGTGCGAAACCGGGGCGGGTCACTAGTATAGTATATAAACTATTTATTAAATGATTGACTCAAATTCTGAGTAAACAATGCAGCCTCCTGCCGTGAGGAGGGTACATTTAATATCGCTTGTCTGTCTGTCACACGCGTGACGTCACCGCGTGCTATCACACTGTACAAAGTACAAACAATGCAATAAATAAACGACTGTGACATACAGTCGAGTAGGAGATACTGTAGTGTTCAGTTTATTAAATAAATTCTTATCAACCATTTTGAAATAAAAAAAGAGAGCAGAGGTTGAGAAACAAAATTTACCCACACAGCAGGTCTCATTTTATCTGTGAAAACTAGTGTAGGTAAATATTGGTACCTATATATAATAAGGCCGGCAAAATATTAGGGAAAAGGTTAAAGTAATTTTAATTATCATAATTTTTCACGTAATTTATCGCTTAGTTTACTTTTGACGAAGCGTTACCGCGGAAATATAGAAAATGTTTGGAAATATTGTGTACCTATTATAATTTTGTGTTAATGTTATTACTATTGTACCAATGAATGTAATAGCTATGTATAATATTATGTATACCTATTCAATGACGATGTGAAAGTGGTTCCCAGTGAATCCCATTTGATTAAACAATTCTTATCTTATCTTATTATATTTGGCCAAACTCGGACAACTTCGCGAGTAGTGTATGTCCGGAGGTATCTCCTCTAAGAAATAAATATACATTACCAACGCGTGTTCTTGTCACTGTCAGCTGACACGTGTCTACTCTCCCACTATCATATTGCGTTGGCAACGGCAACGCAGCTACGAAAGGGTTAAATAGTTATTCTGAAATCTGCCATGCTACGTTAAAAGGGCGTATCTTACTATGACATCCGTATAAAGATACGGCCTTTTACCGTAACACGGCAGAAATGTTATTAGAGAGCACACAGTAGAATACGGTCGTTAGTGCCGTAACGACGGGTGTAATGTTCATCAGTCTCACGTGTGTGACGTCATCGTAAAGCTGGGACACATGGGAGTAATCCCATATCAGACAGTGATATCATACTTTTTTAAGGGGGTGATAATTGGAGTTTATTGGCCAGTTCATAAGAGTCGTTTACAAGAAAACATGTAGGTACATAGTTAAAGTCTTAATAAAAACAAACAACCGAATATGGCGACTAGATAGATGCGCCATTCTCGAGAACGTTCCCGGATTTGTATGAAAAGAAAACGTTCTCGAGAACGGCACATCTCTAGACACAATCCATACGGAATTCTTCAATATTGCAGCTCTCCGTGGCGCCACCTATGGTCCCACCGGAAGATCAGCGCTAGCTCTCGAGCTAGCATCTTGCTGAGGTGGGACCTTTTCGTGGCACAGCCATAAAAATAGTTACCTACTTATTGTTTTATTTTATTTTTCTTATTTCTGTCACACCTTTAATGTAATTATGTTTTGTGCCATGTCATGAATAAATGTATTTCTTTCTTTCTTTCTTTTCTTTCTTTGATGGTAACTGAACAAGACAGAAAACGCTCAAATAATCACCAAATGTAACAAAAAAAAACAATATATTTAAGTAACACTTTTTTCAAGGCCATATTTTGTTTTTGCTATTCGAGCGAGTGAATAACAAATTGTAATTTTCCGAGCCGATTATTTTGCCGTTTAGGAGACACGGCTCGATATCAATTGTCTCACACTCGTCATTTACACTTTAACGCAAACATGATTTTCACGTCCATCAAAATAACCCATATTTATTTTAATTTTATGAAAGAAAATATTAAAACCGGTATTTCGTATACGGTCTCATTAGAAACATCGATAGTAGCCGCTGTCTTTCGTATTTAGGTGTATAATATGTAGAAGTATGGAAAAGTAACCTTGGATCATAATTAAGTATGCCTATAATAAATATAGTAGTTGGCTGTCTGTTATCCGGTACACGTGTAAGCCAAGACAGGCCTGGCACACACGGTGTACAAACAATAAGAAGAAATACTTTTGGTACTTTTACTATTTTACGTATGTTCAGAAACTTCTGATTGTGGCTCCACACCACTCGCGAAGTTGGTCGAGGTTGGGCGAATATGATAGTGTGGAAGGACGCTGCGGAAACCCATACTTCGGCCAACTTTGCCTCGCTCAACTTTGGTCAACTTCGCCAGTAGTATGGAACTAGGGTGAATGTAAAGATACGGGACCATTTTGAGATCTGCGTGACACAGCGCTATTTTTCGGCGATAGTCGTACCGTCTATAGCCAAAATGTCATCTTACGATTCCTAAGACGCATGTGATGCCACTAACGGCCAGAGACGAAATCGTGTATAAATATGTCCCGTCCATAGACGTAGTGTCCGTTGTGACTAGGTCCTTCAATATGTGCGTGAGAGCGGTAACTTACGAGCGTGATGTGGCACTAGCGAGTTGTGTCTAAGCCAGAAACGTGCTTCCTAGAAAGAAATAGACGGTTGATGCCAGGGTGCCATTTTTGTTGAACTTAAAATCATTTCCCACAGACCTGGTGCCGTCACGAGGGTCACGTTTTACGTCGCTCGACGTAGTGTCTGTTACCGTGTTGACTTGCTTTCGATCGGAGGCGACTACCTAATGTTACCATACACTCGGTTACCGACGATTGAGGATCGAGAAAGAGCCACGGTGGGCCGCGAGTCGCCTAGCAGCACGGATAGCTGCCCCTGATGAAGAGCTCCATATGAGTTCGAACATTTCGGACCATTCCTGACAATTTTCACACAATTAGGTACTTGAGGTCCCGGCCGGTGGGGTAGGTATAAAGTGGATCGCAATGCGAAAACTGCACATGTGTACGTTGAAAGAATTCTGAGATCCAGTAGGCAGTTCCAGAGGGTCCTTCGTAAGGTCAATTTTACGATACTGGCTCTAAATGTTTATTGAAGTGAGTCGAAATATGAAAACCGCACATGTATAATAACTCTAGTAGGCAAGTGGCCCATCATCAGATCCTGACTTGATGACAATGGGAAAACCGTAGGATACTCTTTCAAATAAAAAATAATAATTTTGAATATGGGTTACATTTTACTTAGCAAATCGGTGAACACTGAGCCTCTTCCCGTTTGGAGTTGGTCAAAAATAATAAATAATCAAACAAATATTTATGTAATAAAATATAAACGCCGACCCTAGCCGAAAAAAGGTAGAGCGATGGGCGGGCCAGGTCACAAATTGTGACCCAAAAATTGTAGGTATATTTCATAACACGCGGCACACCCCTTTGCCTGGAACAAATCAAAAATAGACATATTTTTCCAAAACACTTGCGAACGTCGCTCTTTAAAAATAAAAGCGTATTTTTTACAATTTCATATTCAAAATGGTTTTGTAAAAATAAACTTTATTTTTAAAACGTAGAACATAGTTTGTTCTAACTCGCCCGAAAATAATCAAAACCAACGCGGCCCCGGAGACTGGAGTTTTAAACTTTTCTAATAGAAAGTATTCAAATTGTTATTTTATTAGCGTTTTCATAAAAACATCCATAGAACTTTACCATAACAGTAGCTAACAGGGTTTCAAAAAGTATTTACGTATACCTATATTATTATACCTACCTACTCGTTTAGGTCTATCTATTGTCCGTAGGATTTGATTACGTCCAAGATAATTATGAAAGACATACTTACATGTTTTTGCTAGTGATGCACCGTTCTCGAGAATTTCCGGAAACATTCCTCATTTTATATGGGATTTTTTTCCGAGAACGTTCTCTTTCCATACAAATCTGGAAACGTTCTCTAAAACGGTACATCTGTAGTATTTACATCTATCTGCATTTATAAAATGGATACATGAAAGAATTTCTTTAATTGATGACACATAATTGATGATGATTTTTTCTCGGCAGCGTGCAGCGTGACATCAACGGTTTATTTTTAAATTTTTTCATAGAGTTTTTTAGGGTAGGGTAAACCTTTAAAAAGTCTACACAATTTTTCATCCCTTATCACAATCATTATTAATCACATTGCGTAAATCTATCACTCTCTCGTAACTTATTATAGATTTGTAATAAAGTTTGACCCTAGAGGCCCTAGCTGAGTTTGATAGCTTGTAATGTCGTTAAAATACGTATCTAAGGAACTTGATTGCTGTTGCAAATAATGTTGCATCATGTCTTTTATCTTTAACATAATATAAATGACAAAATATTACACAAATACTTGTTATGTACTACAGAGCACATGAAACGGAGATGGGCTTACCCCTGTTTTATAGAGAAATGTTTAATCGAATTTTCATTTCATCGAAAGCATTTTTTTTTCTGCCACCATAAAATATTTCGTAATGTTATAGCACAAACCTAACCTAATTTTATTTATTTATTTTAGAGCGTATATATTTGATATAACCGCAAATTGAAGACGTAGATTTTAGTGCTATAATCCGATATCTATAACAATTATTAATTTAGCGTTAACTGCCATATGTAGGGTAATTAATTTTTGAAAATTTTCTGAGCAGAAATGTATGGCGTACACTTGTTAAAAGTTATTAGTAGTGACAGTTGTGACATATACAAGTGTCAACAAACAACAAGAAACAAATATATTGCGTGCTGAATTATTTTATATGGGAAAAAAGTTAGAATTAACGGATCAATATATTAATAAGTGCCTATACTAAGACCCCGTAACGTTTGCGGTTATATCAAATATACACGCTGTATACGTTGACATTTTCAAGACATCTGAAAAATGTATGACTTCCGATGAAGAATTTGTCTATGGAATGAAGATTCTATGAAATGAAGCATTCGGTGAAGTGTTTTTCTATAAAAGAAGAGGATACCCACGGAGATGCCGTGACTTAGCGCGACCAGCGGCGGCGTGGCGAGCGGTTGAGCGAGAGATCCGAGCGCGGCGGCATAACGAGTGAGCGAGACACACGTACCTACACCGCTGCCGCTGTCTGCTTGTATGGCTGCTTGTGCTGCCACAGAAGCGGAGCGGAGATATACAAAATGGATCACATTTGTCAGTTTTTAATGCACTTTCGGACTTCACAATTCGAAATGACGCAGCATGATTAGTTCTAGTCTAGTCATATGCCGTTTCCGAGAATTTCCGGATATTTTACAATATAGAGCACTATAAGATAATAATTTCATCCGCCTGCGAATGAGTTACGTTACGTTTAACTATTTTTTCTCCTTACTTACTAATTTCTGAAGACTTCAATATTGACTTGACTTGTAGATACTGCATAACGGTTGGACAAGTGAAAGTTGAAAAGCTCACTGTGAACTTTTTCAATTTTAAATAGACTTACGAGCCCTTTGTTTATGTATTAACTCTTCATTAAATAAATAGGTCGTAAAAAATGATATACCGATCCCAATTAGCGAATAAATACCCACTAAAACATGATTTTTCGCGCAAAAACCGAAAGAAAACAAAGCAACACGATGTGCACCAAGCCTACGCATGGGGTGGATTCTGGGTCAGGGGTGTAGGATGGGACCACCCCAGCCCCTCCCCTCGCCCCCACCACCCCATGCGTACGAACTCCTTTTCGCTCGTTTTTTCAACTCTTTTCGTACAGATTTATTTTGCCTTTGGACGAATTCGTTTTGTTTTGAAGTTTTGAGAGAAAAGAAGTTTTGTTTTTAGTTTTGCTCTCGTGTTTTTGTTTGGATGAGATTTTCGGCGGGTATTTTTAGTGGGGTTTTAAAATCAACGTTTTGTTTACATTTTCTGTCTGTCCGAGTCTTTACAAACATTTTATCCTGCAGAGAAATAAATAATTTTTGCTCCGTTCTACCCGTTACCATAAGATAAAGATAAAGATAGTCTAGAGTGGACAGTGACGTCAGTGACATTGTCGACTTAAGGCTGCTTATCCGTTCAAAAATGCTTATTGTTTTACACAATTTTCTTAATTATCAAACATGTTTCATAGCATATTATCAATGTTACTACTTAGAACATGACTATTGCGATTTATTGGTATATATTTGAAATCTACAGTTTTTCATTGATAATTTTGTTTCAAAAACTAATCTAAATAGACAAAATTCACGCAGCGAACTGTATTTTTCAATTTATTTTTGACTGCACACAATTAATGCATGAAATAGCTATATGGTATACTTTCTAAATAGAACCCAGGGAAAACTATTATTCACTTTAAAAACTTAGTTGAAATTATCAATATATTTGCCACAATGTGAAAGAAAATAAGTTTTAAATGAATACGGCCTCTTAATTTTCCAAAAGAAATCAACGATTCCTTAGAGACAAACAGGAGCGGCTAAATAAATTCTCTCTCTAACTTCATTTTGTGAGTAGCACTCACGGGCATTTTTACAATCAGAGTCCAGCAATGTTTCCCTAGAGAGGTTCACCGAAGAAACCTCACCGGCCGTTTTTAGGATTCCCTGCCGAAAGGGTAAAAACGGGATCCTATCACTAAGACTCCATTGTCCGTCCGTCGTCTGTCACCAGGCTGTATCTCATGATTATAGTGTTAGCTAGATGAACATTCTAAATGGTGATCATCCTCATTGACCTTTTACATGTATAACTGATGAGTTAAGCAGCGTCTAATAAAGTGCGGCATTTACGAAGATGGCTGGATAGCCCGATACGAGAGCGACAGCCGCGGCCGCATAATCGACAAATATGTTGCGCCTATCGATGAAGGGGGTAGAGCGGCACGCTGGTGTCTCAGGTTGCGCTTCTGGGAAAGAGAAGCAAACCATGCATCATCATGTGCAACCACACCATCGCACAGTCTTCCTCCATAGGTCATGGTCTTCAGACATATTTTCCCAGTGTTGGGTGTAACTTCTGAAAGAATGGTATTATATGTACCTATAGATCTTGGTAGAATAATCCGCCTAAAGACACGAAAGTATCGAGTAAAAAAATAAGCTAAAAATACACGAAGCGTTGTCTCGGAATGGTCTATCACACGATTCCTATCATAAACTGGTAAATGGCGTGGGACAAAAGATAGAATACTGCTAAGAAATGTCGTTTACCAAGTGAAGAGATCCCTTATATTAGGGATAAGTTCGCCTTTATACATGTTTATTATTTTTTGAAGTTTTGAATTGTTTTTGTGTACAATAAAGTGTTTACATACATACATACATGATAGATATATCGCTTCCGTCAAACAACGCATATCACTTGAAACTGTCATTTACCATGCGCCTGCGAACGTTATGGTTGTGGAGTGAGGATAAGTCAGGCCCACGCTAGCCTCTCAGGCAGGGTTATTACAGTCCAACTTAATAGTTATATAAGTTACGTTGCGAATTTCGTTGGTAGTTACATATAAATATGGTAAATATGGACACGAATTACGCGTACCTAATAATTAAAGTAGATATTTATTTCATTTCACTAATAATACCAGATACTTAATATTTAATTATGAAATGAAAAATGTATGTCTAATACTTAATTATTATTCATATTTTGGGTTTCAAACATATACAATTAAGTACATTTACGTAAAGTATGTGTTGCTGTGTGGACCCGGCATAGAATAGGTTTACCCCATCTCTCCCCTTGGGTGTCGTAAGAGGCGACTAAGGTGCACATGGTGGCGGTGGGCAGCAGCGCCGTCAACTGCAACATACTACCAACCTACTGCGATCGCCAACCCGCATGCCCAGCGTGGCGATTACGGCAAAAACCCCCCTTATAATATGATAAGCACAAATAGAAAACGGCCCCCAGTCTCCGGTAGCTCTGCTGCTGCTGGCTACGGTAGCGGTCAGGCCAGCGGTGGAGCGGGGGGTGCGAAGAATCTCCGGAGGCGTATAGGCTACCAGAACCAACAACTGGCCCTGGCAACTTATAACGCACGCACTTTGAGGACTAACGAGAAGATCGACGAGTTGGAAAAAACAATAGAAAAGGTTCGCTGGGGCATTATAGGATTATCGGAGGTCCGAAGAGAGGGGGAGGATACGATAGTCTTAAAGTCAGGGAACCTTTTCTATTACCGGGAGGGTGATCAACTGTCCCAAGGTGGTGTCGGGTTTATCGTCCACAAGTCCCTCATCAACAACGTGGTTTGTATAGAGAGTGTGTCGTCGAGGGTGGCGTATCTTATACTCAGAATTACCAAACGGTATTCGCTGAAGGTGATACAGGTTTACGCACCAACTTCGGCACACCCCGATACGGAAGTGGAGACAATGTATGAAGACATCTCCAAAGCCATGCACAGGACTTCCAAAACTCACTATACGGTGTTGATGGGGGACTTCAACGCAAAGCTGGGTAAACGAAACGGTAATGAGCAGAGAGTAGGGAATTTTGGTATTGGAATACGTAACCCCAGGGGGCAGCAGCTGGTTGACTTTATGGAGAGGGAGGGACTCTACGCGATGAACTCCTTCTTCAAAAAGAAACCCCACAGAAAGTGGACCTGGATCAGTCCCGATGGTTGCGTAAAAAACGAGATAGACTTCATAATTTCGACCAAAAAGCAGATATTCAATGATGTCTCCGTGATCAACAGGGTGAAAACCGGTAGTGATCATAGGATGGTAAGAGGCACATTGAATCTGAATACTGCAGTGGAACGCATGAAATTGATGAGGTCAACGCTCCGTCCAGGCCCTGCCGATATTCAAAACCCCGAAAATTTTCAACTGCAGCTCGAAAACCGTTTTGAATGCCTAGCAGATTGCGTTACTGTGGACGACATCAATAACGGGCTGGTGGAAACTGTCCGTACCGTTGGAGCTAAGTTTTATAAGCCCCGACGCACAAGTAGGACCAAAAAGATCTCCGATGACACTCTCAAACTCATGGACAGACGACGTGAATTAATATTGCAGTCTTCAGCTGATATGTTGGTATACAGGCAGCTAAATAGACAGATCTCCAAATCTCTGAGGCGTGACACGAGGCATTTTAACACAACATGTGTGAAAAATGCCATTGAGCAGAACAAAGGCTCCAAAGTGTTCGCAAAAGATATGTCTATTGGGCAAAGCCAGTTAACTAAGCTGAAGACTGATAGTGGCAATATTGTTTCGTCCATAACTGAGATTTTGAGAGAGATCGAAAGGTTCTATGGACAGTTATACACCTCAGCACAAAAGCCCGTTAACAGTCTCGATGCTGACCCTAGATCGAAACTGACCCGACACTATACCGAAGACATTCCGGACGTTAGCCTTTATGAAATCACGATGGCTCTGAAACAGCTTAAAAACAACAAGGCACCAGGTGATGACGGAATTACGACTGAACTTCTGAGAGCGGGTGGAAAACCAGTACTCAAAGTCCTCCAGAAGTTGTTCGGTTCCGTCATACATGAAGGCACAACGCCTGAAGCATGGAAAAGGAGTGTGGTGACATTGTTCTTCAAGAAAGGTGACAAAACCTTATTGAAGAACTACAGGCCCATCTCACTGCTAAGCCATGTTTATAAGCTGTTCTCCAGAGTCATAACAAATCGCCTCGCGCACAGGTTTGACGATTTCCAACCTCCCGAACAAGCCGGATTCCGAAAAGGTTTTAGCACCATAGACCACATTCATACGCTGCGGCAGGTTATACAGAAGACAGAGGAGTATAACCGGCCCCTATGCTTAGCGTTTGTGGACTATGAAAAAGCCTTTGATTCGATCGAGACTTGGGCTGTGCTTCAGTCTCTCCAGCGGTGCCGTATCGACTATCGATACATCGAAGTGCTGAAGTGTTTGTACAGAAACGCCACCATGTCAGTCCGAATCCAAGACCAGAGCTCAGAGCCTATCCAACTGCAGCGAGGAGTAAGACAGGGAGACGTAATTTCTCCAAAACTGTTTACTGCTGCACTGGAAGATGCCTTCAAGCTACTGGATTGGAACGGACTTGGCATCAACATCAACGGCGAGCACCTCACTCACCTTCGATTTGCAGATGATATCGTGGTCATGGCGGAGTCGTTGGAGAGATTAAGCGCTATGCTCGGAGACCTCGACAGAGTCTCCCAACAGGTAGGTCTGAAAATGAACATGGACAAAACTAAAATCATGTCGAATGACCATGTTGCGCCTTACCCGATAGTGGTTGGGAACTCTGCCCTCGAAGTTGTCGACGAGTATGTGTACCTGGGACAAATTGTCCAGCTAGGTAAGTCCAACTTCGAGAAGGAGGTTAATCGACGAATTCAACTCGGCTGGGCAGCGTTCGGGAAGCTACGTCATATCTTCTCGTCGAAAATTCCCCAGTGCCTGAAGACGAAAGTCTTCGAACAGTGCGTGTTGCCAGTGATGACTTACGGAACTGAGACATGGTCGTTCACAATGGGACTCATGAGGCGGCTAAGAGTCACGCAACGTGCAATGGAAAGGGCAATGCTCGGAGTTTCTTTGCGCGATAGAATCAGAAATGAGGATATCCGCAGAAGAACCAAGGTAACCGACATAGTGCACAAGATTGCCCGGTTGAAGTGGCAATGGGCAGGCCATGTAGCCCGGAGAACGGACGGCCGTTGGGGCAGCAAAGTCCTAGAGTGGCGACCACGTATAGGAAAGCGCAGCGTGGGTCGGCCCCCGACTAGATGGACGGATGACCTCGTGCGGGTAGCGGGGAATCATTGGACGCGGTCTGCACAGGATCGCACTTTGTGGCGAGTCATGGGGGAGGCCTATGTTCAGCAGTGGACGTCTGTGGCTGATAGATAGATAGATAGACGTAAATTATTATAAACACCGAGTAAAATGTAAGTATGTTTGTTACTTCTTCACGTTCAAACGGCTGGACCATTTTAATAAAATTTGGTATGGAGGTAGCGGACACCCTAGATAAGCACATAGACTACTTAGGGTGTTGCTTATATGGCGAAAAAAGGAAAAAAACTGAAATCTTAAAGTCTCACCCCCCCATTTTGTTCTACGACCCCTATTAACGAATGCTAGTTTTTTTGCTTTTTTTTTTAAACCAATTTTAGGGGTCGCTACCAGCTGTCAAAGTTTTGGAAAAACAATACAAACATGTTCAAATAAACTAATATAATTTACATACATTCTTATTAAATTAATTAAAATTATGATAATTAAGTAAAAGAAAATTGAAATTTCAATTTTTATGACACTAAAGTAGATTTTTTCACATTAGGGTGCAGTGCACTCTAAACTCGACCGATTGCTTATCTTAACGCGGCCTGCCGGGGGGCGAGGGGTATGTATCGATCAAGGGGGATTCCCAAGCAATCGACAAACGTTATAGAAGTAAAATAAATATAAAATAGTGACTGCCAATCTTGTCATATTGACACCTAAATTATGTTTTTTCCAAAACTTTATCAAGCGGTAGTGACCTCTAAAATTGATTTAAGAAAAAAAAAAAAAAAACTAGCATTCGTTAATCAGGGTACTAGAACATAATGGCGGGGTGAGACAATGACTTTTTGAAAGTTAATTTTTAAGCAACACCCTAATACTACTCTTTATCCCGTAAATATGTAGTGTACCCGTCGGATGAGCGGGTAATACCGCGAGGCGCAATTAGTTTAATATTGTCAGTCAAATCCATTTCCATTAACCGCAACTGAAGCTTCGAACTGACAGCGCTAAGTGATCGATTGGCTCAAGTGTTATATAAGTACATAATAAAATGACATAACTGCCATGTGTTCACCGTCAAATTAGGTCATTTTGTATTAGTAGTGTTGCCCGCATTACTATCAGGAACACTACATTACTCCGAAGTTTCCTTTCTCCGAAAGCATTGTTATTCCGAATATTGTTCGACAAATCATCTATAGCAACGTTTGATTAGCGAAGGTTCGTTTACGGATTTATGAAAATTCGGAATGATGAATGCGTTCGGGCAAATAAAACTTCGGAATTTTGGGTTTTGTTAAAAAAGTACGGGTCGCAGAGCTAACATATCTTGCCACGTACTTGTCACCTCCGCCTAAGCATCACCTGTCTTGCTGGAACCATGTTGTAAGGAGAGTGACAGGTAGCATTTGTAGCGCAACGAAGAGTCGCGTGTACCTTAGAGTTAATATTAATAATCCACCAAAATGACCTTTATCAATGAATTGTCGCTTCCGGTATTTCCGGACAGATACGACCTTCAAACCTTCTAGAAAAGAGCGCACTCCCACCTGTGCGGCCGGCAACACACTTGTGACTCCTCTGGTGTTGCAGGTGTCTATGGGCGACGGTGATCGCTTTCCATCAGGCGATACGTTTGCTCGTTTGCCCCCTATGACAAAAAAAACTCTTCTCTTTTATGACAGACGATAATGAGGTTTATGACAGACGATAGTGAGGTACAAAACCACACAATAGTACTGTTTTCATTAATGAGATCGTACACATCGCGAACCGAAGGAATATACCCACTGTGATGTTTAGATACAGAAAACGAACTAGCTATAGCTGGTCTACCTAGCTATACTCAACTAGCGGCTTTTCTATTCGGCCCAAGTTATTTAGTCTAGGCTGACCGCAAGCTATAGCAGCGACTTTGTAGCTCAAGGGGAAAAAGGTTGAGTATTTTACATAGAAAACTCAAGTGAGTCTGAGATAATATATATTACAATCCAGTGTTCGTTTGGCCGTCGCCGCGACTGATCGGAACTCTGCAGCTCTAGCATAACTGTCATACGCGACTGTTTAAAATTACCCGTTTCTTTCTGTTCAGTAATGTGAGAGAGTGACGGGTAGCGCTATGTCGCGAAGCATAAGTAGTTGGTGCTAGATGGTTTGATGATGCATATACAGATTTAAAACCATGTGAATTACCCCGTTTCATAATGTATTCTTCTCAAAAATGCAATCAAATGTCGCCATATCGTGCGTTAAAGGCTTCGATGTATCACGAACTGTAAAGGGATATCATACAAAATTGAAAGCCCAGGCCGGGAAGTAATTTTTTTTTAAACATGGTGTCTGTGTCCATTAATAGGCTAAACAATTGAATTATATATTTTTTTAATGGCATATTTTTTTATTTCATTGCATTATGTTTGAGAAATGCACTATACATAACTTAGCCGCGAAAAGGGCTTGACGGATTCGTATCACTATGCTACTCACCCCGCAAGCTCTTCGTACCCGCGTCTGCAGTAATGTACTATTAAAGTTGAGGATGGCTAGACTAGTCTAACGACAATACAATACAACAATACTTTATTGCACACCAATAAAAGCTTACAAAAGGAAACAATACAAATACAATTTATATAAATAACGGTAGACAACGACCTTCTGACTCCACAGATATTTCAATTTTACTTCATGGTAGGAGCCTGTGTAGATGTCGCGTCTTGAGCATCGTCAACATAGTAATTACAGAACCAGGATGCCCATCACTACAATGTAACGGTGCAGAGCAGTTTTATGCCTTTACGGCTCATAAAATGGACATAAATAGTACGTAGTGAATTTTCTCATCTCATTTCTAGCTATAAACTCTGTTTACGCTGAATCCAAGTTAAAAAGACATGTTTTAGATCGTAATCATTTGAGCGACAAAACAATATTACGCTGAAATATAAATAAACTAAATTAGCTTTTACTCATGTGACGTTTTTAACGCAACAAAAAGTATGTACAGAACTCTCTAAATTACACTATAGTACTAGTATTATATGATCTGTGCTATAGTCTTTTGTTTCCCTTCTTCTGGTCCTGCCGATCATAGCAGATGATCATGATACAAATACTAATACTGGCACAGATACCTACTTGCTGAAACTCTCTAAAAAACAAATAATATTTCCGGAAATTTCTGGTAACCTTCATAAGAATTTAAAAAACAATTGAATTACCAAGTGGAAAGTTTTTCCTTTTATACAACATAACCGTGCACGAGCGAAAGAACGAACCATCATTGCAACAATAGCGGCCCTCTAAAAGTACCTACATATTCGTAGATTATTACACCGGTAGGTACAGTCACCACCAAAAATTGGTAGCTGACATATTTTAAATGCAATTTGACAGCTAGTAGTAAAATGGTTACTAGCTAACTTTTTTACTTTTGATGCTAATAACCGTACATAGGTACTAGCGGTGCTGATGTGAATGCATCCATGTCTTCATAGGTAGAATGGAGAATTTTTGAGACTATTCCTAACCAAAGGTAATAAGCCCAATATCCAGACTAGAGTGTGATCGAACGCAATAGAATTTTCCTTTGTGAATTTTTGTACCAATTGCACAATTTGCCGAAACGTATGCATGGTCGGAAGAGAAAAGAGGCATTTACTCTGCCGTATTAACCACGTAGAAAAATAGTAACTTTCTTCTGATGCTAACTAAAATGTTAAATAGTGGATTTGTGAGCTATTTGCCTGACCCGACCGGCGACCTTACGAATTGGTTTCGAAATTAATATTATTAAAACTATCGTGAGACATGTTTAATTAATAATTATAAAAACGATTTAAACTCGCGTAAAAACTGTCAGGAATGTTGTCAAGAACTGCCCGACATGTTTCGAACTCGTATGGAGCTCTTCATCAGGGGCAGCTATCCGTGCTGCTACGACTCGGCGACTGCACCTGGTTTTCGCTCTCCTCGCCGCCCTCAGCGCCCGCGCAGATATCGCGGCGGGAGGAGGGAAGGGCTCTTGCAATGTCACTACTGGACTGTCTGTCACTACATTTTCACTACTACCCACTGAAAATACGTACTCTAGACTTATTGAATCTAGGACATTGTCGGAACGCGCGATGTTTTTTAACGCCGGAATCACAGGCTCCCATGCTGAAGGTAGAATTCAACCACCGTCTCGGTTGAAATTCGGGCGCCGTCTAATTTCAATCTTAAGAACATACAGCAGTTAAATCTCATATTTTAGAACTAATTCACTCCTGCGCCAGCGTCAGACATCAATAAGAGCATACCGCAGTAAGATCCCATACCTATTTTTAAACTTTCATCAGCAGCGCGAAACTTTTAAAATACGAGGGCTGGCTTCCCCCTTTTGTGGTTGATGTGGAGTTTTTGCATAACTTTTTGCGGAATCAGGGAACTTTCAGACTCGGTGTCCGCCTGTCCGGTTTTGGCAGTATTTCAATTTTTTATGAAAGTTGAGCTTGCGATATAGCAATGTATTAATTAGGGAAGAAAACCTCTTTATGTATTGATATTTCTAACATTAATAAAATAAGCATTAAGTTGCAGTTATAAGAAAGTATTTTTCATAATTTAATAGTGTATTCCGTAAGGGCAGCCTCAGGGCTTTTTTCCAGTTAAATCGGGTTAAAATTAATAGTTGAGAAATTTCAATCGCACTTCCACTAATATTATTACCAATATATCCAAAATATCTTGACCTTTACCACCAACTTACTCCAACCACAATCATCTTACCTACTTTAGACGTAACTCCATACCCTGACCTTTATTAACATACACTTTCCAACGTAACACATGTCTAATTACATTGGTTATTACAACTATTACAACCTGACCTCGCCGTAAACAGAGTTTCACATAAACCAAGTGTCAAACTACATTGGATGGAAGGTCTTGTATAATTTGAGCTGTATTTGCCTGCAGTCACATACGCGCCAGGGGTTAAGGAGCATTGGTCCGTGCAGCTGTGCGTTACGACCCAAGGGTCGACCGCAATTGGTACAATTGGCATGAGACCGCTCGCAAATTATATGTGGGATACGGGTCAAACTAAATCCAGGGGATTATTGATTATAGCATGCAGTCACACACTGGGGGTTTCTCAATCCGGACACAGAATAAAATACAGAACTCTCTTTTGATTTTCGTAAACCTCGTCTTAAGACAGTGTAGTGTATGCGAGTATGTGAGTAGCTCAAATAGCATACATACCTACGCTGTCTCGTGTGTCCCGTATTGGCGGCAAAGGCCGGGGAAAAAGTACTGTCACTATCTATGTACGAATGACGGAGGCAAAACTACGTGTGAAAAAGGCGTACTCTTTTCATGTATATCGTCGTCTAGTACCCATAGTACAAGCTTTGCTTAGCTTGGGACTAGGTCGATTTGTGTATCATCATCATCATCATCATCTCAGCCATAGGACGTCCACTGCTGAACATAGGCCTCCCCTTTGGACTTCCATATATACCGGTTGGAAGCGACCTGCATCCAGCGCCTTCCGGCGACCTTTATAAGGTCATCTGTCCATCTTGTAGGTGGACGTCCTACGCTGCGCTTGCTGGTCCGAGGTCTCCACTCGAGCACTTTACGGCCCCATCGGCCATCTGCTCTGCGTGCTATGTGGCCTGCCCATTGCCACTTCAACTTGCTAATCCGGTGAGCTTTATCGGTCACTTTAGTTCGTCTACGGATTTCCTCATTTCTGATTGGATCACGTAGAGACACCCCGAGCATAGCCCTCTCCATTGCTCGTTGAGCGACTTTGAGCTTTGAGATGAGGCCGATAGTGAAAGACCACGTTTCGGTGCCGTAAGTCATCACTGGTAACACACATTGGTTGAAGACTTTCGTCTTGAGGCACTGAGGTATGTCGGATGAAAAGACATTGCGTAGTTTCCCGAACGCTGCCCAGCCGAGTTGGATTCGGCGGTTGACCTCTTTCTCGAAGTGTTTGAAGATTTGTGTATGATTGTCCCATAATATTTATTTATTTATTTATTATTATTTTTATTTTATAATAGAGATTAAAGTAAATACGTGACATTGTCGAGCCACTGTTGGTGTAGAAACACGGACTAAACATACACTATAGACAGTATTTTATTGGTTGTGTCTGTAACGATGGGTTTAGTAGATTAGACCAAACAAACAAAGAGCTGGAACTAGAATAGAGCGTCCATTACACAAAGAGAGAGAATTTGCTAGAATGGGGATAGAATGAGCTTACTGCTACCGCAAAAAAAAATATCAATGAAAAATTAAAACTTTAGGTTTCATTCAAATAGGTATATATATCAATAAATCCCAATAGCCCTGTTCTAGGTAGTAACATCAATAATACGTTAAAGAACATATTTGATCATAGAGAAAAATGTCTGAAAACAATCAGAATTTAAAAATGAATAAGGCCTCTTCATTTCAAAGTAGCAGTTTGTGGCCGCTGTTCAAAATGCACACAATATACTCGTTGAGTCCCATTGTTTATTAGAACAAAGCGATAAAAGGATTCCTACTATACATACATATGTACTTAACTGTGTGGATAGACATACATACTTAACGTCATGGAATGATGAATCCCATTTGAACTACTGTTGTAATTTAAACTAAGTATCCTGTATTGTAAGTAGCGACTCCCCTGGCATCAATGCAACCACGAAGCTAATATGAATAGATCAAATAATATCAGACCTATTCTCATAGCTGTAAGAACCACTAAGTGCCCTTTACTACATTGGTTAATAACCCAGTCAAAATAAAGTTGTTTACGACTCACGATTTTGCCGTTAAACAATTATTATCCATTGAAAGTACTTTGGCAAAATGGTTTTTCCCTTCATATTGCTACTAAATGTGATCTTCATGCTCTAGAGTGCAAAGTTGATTTTGTAATAGGGCTAGTAGCTAAGTATAGTTGAAATGCCAATATTGCATGAGGAGGTTATCTGTTAATGTTATTTGGTTAGGTTTAAAGTTTGATCAGTCAAACGAGGTTGTATTAAAGCTTAAGCAATTTTCGCACGCTTATAGCTTGTTCAATAGTTATATCAATCACTAGGAAGTGCACGCAAATTTGTTCGCGTAGTCGGGTAAAATTCGGGTTGCCAGATAATTTTTGTATATCCTCCCGACTCCCGACAATGTAAAAAATCTCCCGATAAACAATTTTATAAAACCATATTTTAAAAAGGAAATACCACCGTAATTTTTTTCCTTGAGTAGGTACCTACTATATAAATTAGGTTATTAAATTTTTGTAGATTATAGATAAAATTATAATAATAAGAAAACGATTTTCTTTTGTTAGTATTTATTTATTTAGAAATTTCTATTGGCAGCGAACGACGGCGTTTTTAATATATTTACTTTAATGTGTTGAAATTTTTGTTTCTCCCGACCAAAGTCACATAATCCCGAAAAAAATGTTGTTTCTCCCGATAGTCCCGATAGTAGGGTAATTCTACCTGGCAACCCTAGGTAAAATAGCCTATAACTATAAGCATCTTTGGATGTACTGTTATCCCTGTACTAAAAGTCCAGTCGTTTCGGTGTGACGAGCGGATAAAGACATAGTTTACCAATAGATGTCGCTGTATGGCTGGGACCTCGCGCTTGTACAAATCCAGTATAGTTGCCGAGAAACTTCTTCACCCAAAATGGCGGATCTGCGCATGCATATTTGTACGTAAATCGGCTACTGCGCAGTCAAGGTTAGGCTCAAGAAGTTTCTCGGCAACTGTATCGCGCTGTTTGATGATCTGTATTTCTGTATCTGTATACCCAGGCAGCACACAGGTTGTACAAGAGGTTATGCAGCCATTATAACTCTAATTAAAGCTGTATAAAAGCATCATGATCATAGAATCAGAAATGAGGATATCCGCAGAAGAACGAAGGTAACCGACATAGTGCACAGGATTGCCCGGTTGAAGTGGCAATGGGCAGGCCATGTAGCCCGGAGAACGGATGGCCGTTGGGGCAGCAAAGTCCTAGAGTGGCGACCACGTATAGGAAAGCGCAGCGTGGGTCGGCCCCCGACTAGATGGACGGATGACCTCGTGAGGGTAGCGGGGAATCATTGGATGCGGTCTGCACAGGATCGCACTTTGTGGCGAGTCATGGGGGAGGCCTATGTTCAGCAGTGGACGTCTGTGGCTGATAGATAGATAGATAGAAAAGCTGTGTAAAGAAAAAAATAGACATTACATGTTACATAAATTTATAAAATAATAGCGCCCTCTCTCGCTTGCTCGTTCACTGCTGTAAAGTGGTGCGGTAAGATGTGGATATTAACGTATTCACATAGAGGTCGCTAAGGTGTAAAAGGAACCTTTCAAATAAACAAGAAACAAAGATCGACACACAAAGCATAAGGAAAAATTGGTTGGTTGGTTGTAGTTAGGGTAGCGAAGTGGTTAACGCGCTGGACCGGCAATCCAGAGGTACCGGGTTCGATTCCCGGTCTCTTCCACCATTTTTAAATTTTTCTTTATGCTTTGATCTTTGTATCAAGGCTGTATATGTGGTTTGGTTATGCATTCTGTGTGCTATTTCTCTCTCTCTGTGGTCGCTCCCTCATGACTGAGGGTCGTGTGGTTCTGGCTCTACACCTAGTTTTTATGATCTGCCTCCACCGGTGCCTGTTCATAGCGTCTGATGACCGAGCAAAATTTGGTTGAGGAAGGGCCCTTCACTTGATCGGTCCATATGGTTTTAAGAAACAGATACTTAATCTAATTGAAACTAACTGATATTTAAACAGATTTTGGATACGGCATATTAAGAGGCCTTATTCCTTTTAAAATTTATTTTTTTCATATTATGACAAATATATTGATAATTTCCACCAACTTTTTGAAGTGAATAATACTTTTCCCCGAGTTCTAGGTAGAAACAGTACATTGCGTGCAGTCCAAAATAAGTTGAAAAAACTAATTTTCCGTGTGAATTTTGTCAATCTCGAGTAGTTTTTGAAACAAAAGTTATCAATGAAAAATTCAAATTGTAGGTTTCAAATATATACCAATAAATCCCAATAGCCCTGTTCTAGGTAGTAACATCTATACTATGTTAAGAAACATGTTTGATCATAGAGAAAAATTGATAAAACAATCAGCATTTCATAAGGAATAAGGCCTCTTAAGGAAATGAATGTTGAACAAAAGTTTCAGAGAACGTCGATTTATTTAAAATATGAAACGTTTCGAAATTCGCTCCGGCAACCATTAATTTTCTAATGTTAAAAGTCATATAAATCATTCGTTCTGGGTGTCAACTTGAAAACAAAATTTAATTAAAACTTTAGCCGTTTAAAAATTAAACCGTCATGGTGTATTATAAAACAAAAGAGCTCAGAAATGTATAAATTTACTGAAAATTTCGATAGAGGTCGCTAAGGATTAACTAAAATGCTGTATCACGTTAACCCATGGTATAAGAGTACTAAGTTTATCTGCCGAGTTCGAACACTCCTTAAGGCCCGTCCCTACCCGACCGTTCCCGCTCATCTACCATTCATAATATAGTCGTAAAGCGATTTAAAAGGTTCCATCTCTATCCACTCCAAACTGATCTCTAATTCACAACTCATAAAGTTTAAAATAACGAGATAACAACGCATGGCCTTTAACCCTTCAAGTGGCAGAAACCGGGAGCCGGACCCCACGTCAAGTGGCAGGCATCCGGGAGCCGGACCTGACAAAACAAGCCGTTGAGTGGCAAGGTTTCTGATTGCATGACAGGAGAAGTGGCACAGCCATCTTGGCAAAATATGCCGTTAAGTGGCGGGCCTCCCACGGGTGGTCATCGCGAATTTCCGCATGTTACAAAAAATATCTTTTCTCAAAAAAAAATTACAGATGTTGTATATAAACTATATATCGTTGGATTCATCATAAAATGCCATATTTATTGTATAGAAATTAATGCCATTCCATTTATAGAAATTTTGCTAGTCTTGATCAATCGTCGAATGACTAAATTTTAACCACTTTATGTATAAAAATAACTATAATTAGGGAAAAAAACAGTGATCCGTAGAAAAAACTAATTTAATGGCAAATCTATATATTTATTTACACCTATAACCCTTTTTATTACACCTCACTATACAATATTTTCTAACCACAAGGTTTTTAAAATGCTCACGGCTTGGAGGTCGACGAGTAATGGTCAGTGTGGTCGACAAGATGACGCAATTTCTAACGAACTTTGCTTTGCGCGGCAATTCGACCGTTAGTGAATGCCGTCCTTGTTTAGTGACGAATGCATCTTGAAAGTGTGAGCAAGCAAGATATAGTTTTAACGGTTTTATTTCGGGTGCGAAATAAGACATCGCACAGGGTCCGGGAGCCGGATCCTGCCACCCAACGGCTTGTTTTGTCCGATCCGGCTCCCGGATCTCTGCCACTTGACGTTGGGTCCGGCTCCCGGTTCCTGCCACTTAACGGTAAATTTTGTAAAATAGACGCGCCACTTCTCCTGCCATGCAACTGGTGGCGCTGCCACCTGAAGGGTTAAGTCTTAATCATGGTATAATAATATACTCCGCCAGGTATTCCATTCCGAGACTCGCGAACCACGTGACTGACACAAGCCTACGTCATCATGCTGTTCACAGATTCTCAAACTTTAAAATGTGGGAGAATTTTAACCAACGGTGATAAATATTTAAATGGCATTAATTTTAAGTTATTCATGTAGAAACATAGGTAGTACAATAAAACAAAATTTTATTTATCTATACAAGAGAAACTTTTGAAAAACGAATCCACATCAAATCAATAAACGGTGTTCGACACTTTAAGCAACAGCTTTTAGTCTTATGTAACTATGTCCTCGCCTCGTTCTGACTAAGCAAAGCAAAGTACTACAGCGAATTTCTAATAAGCATTTCTATTTGAGGGTATTGTTTTTGACGTGCTTGTGTACAATATTCCGCCGCGGTTGGCTCACTTTGTAAGCACTTGCCTACTGAGCCGGCGGTCCTGGGTTGAAATCCCGGCCAGGGCAAATATGTGTGTGATTAACTCGAATATTTGTACTTGAGTCATGGATGTTATCTATATATGTATTTATATATTATGTCTATCGACGTCTAGTTCCCATAGTACAAGCTTTGCTTAGTTTGGTACTAGGTCGATTTGTGTAAGATTGTCCCTTAATATTTATCTATTATTATTATTATATCAGCTAGGCTTTTAAAGATAAATTTTACGATTTTCGTCCTACTTTACTTAGTTTTATCTCATCAAACCCTACAAAAATAATGACGATCCTTAGCACTAACGCAGCTTTGTTACACACAACGCACCAGCATGTTTATCTTTGCATAGTGTCCGGCCATGGTATTTCTCAAACTCATTTTCCACTGTTTGAGCGACTTTTATGAGCTCTTCACATGGATAAATCAATTTGCCCCTCGATATAAAGTTAATCCACTCACAGGAACCACTTCCAGGTTCTAAGTCAGGTTCCGAGTTAGGTTCCCAAGATGTGGGTACTTTCCCATAAATCTTGAAGCGACATAGCCGGCAATGTATTTTAGTCAACAAGCAAACGTAGAACTTAAGATTTTATAATTAATAGTAATTATTGTCGATAAGTATGTATACATACCATTTTTATATGTTTTCAGCCCACAATAGCGGAGCCATTCATTGGCTACGGATTCTTTTTTACGAAACGTATAAAATCTTATTATGCCCATTTCACTCCTACTCTTACAGTTCCGAATAGAACAGCCAACCATTTTCGTAACAAACATTAATTACCAAGTTTACGATGTGAACAGTTTGGAAAACGCTGCGATTGCTGAAAGTAAGCGAGAAGGAAATAACAATTAACACGCGTTAGACAAGGATGTCGTTCAGGGACAAAATGACGGATTGTCAAATGTGACAGCACTATTCTGTGATGCCAGTAGTGTCATTAGAATTACCCGAACGTCTGAAGTTTATTTCGTGCATCGAAAGATATTGCTAACGAATAATTAAAAATGACGTGTTGTTGTAAAATTTAAGATGAAATACATATAAATGAAAATTATAGAATAATAAATATTTTTTTTAACTAATTAACCATAGTTATAATGTACCCATATAACATTTTATGTTGAAATAAAGTGGCAATGTTATTGTGACGTAGGCTTGTGTCACTCTGGGAATGGAAGACCTTGTTTTATTAGACCATGGTCTTAATGATATAATATAGTTATGGTTACAGGGCTTCGAACCGTGCTAGGTACCACTTTATTATTACCGCTGGTAAATGTAGTGTTTGTGGATCTGTATAAAACCTATTATGTGGGTAGTTATGACGTTGTCTCGAGAGTACGGGTGGGAAGACAGTCACGGGAGAGCCACCGGCTGTGACGGACGTCTGACCTGCTGGTGCCATACCGAGCCAATGAGTGCGGTTCTCCTATGGGTGGTCATGGGATCACTACATAATGGCGACGAGGACAAAACATCGTGAGTAAAATAATAAGAAAAAGAGAAAGGGATATCGGGTAAATTACGATAGTGACATAATAACTAATCAGTTCAATAGTTACCGGTGTTTCTTATTGAAAGAAAAATAGTCAATCTATTAATAATTGAGTAGATTAGTCTGATGTTTTAAGACAGTGAAAGTCGCAAATGAGATACTTGTTTTGGCATTATATGCAACAACAATATCAACATGCAAACAGATAATCGAATGAAAATAATGAGTACAATATTTTAGGCATTCGTAAAAAATCTGTTAACTTTAGCTATTTGACAATATAAAGAAAAAGAACGCTATACAATTAGAGAATCGTTGGACAACGCCATCTAGCGACGGAATGTAATAACATGACGACTAAACACATACAATTGAGGCAACATTATGTTTTGTAGCGCGGGTAGTTACGATTGATAATACATACTTGTGATTACGGTATACCATCATAAAGTAGTATTGTTAGTTGCTTCATTTTACGTGTTACTAAGAATGCGAGGAAAATATTTTTGTTAACTTAGCAATAACAGTGTTATAATATACGAAATGAATTGGGGAAAAATAGTGACGGGAATCAGCGTAGTCTTGTTAGCAAAGGTTTTCTCAAAGTTACAAATACAAATACTCTTTATGTACACCTCAATCATAATTTTGGAAGTGACACAGCATGAGATATATTGGATCAACAACATGCGGGTTAGTAGTTCTTCGGAATTTATTTACGGTTTGTGTCTTCTGATATACACGTATATTATTTACTTAAATGTCGACTTTTGTCTAAAAATATGTGTTTAACAAGTTAAGACGTGTATCGTGCAATGGACTAAAAATAATAAGTAATTGCAACAGATCTAATATATAAAATATGTCAACCCAGCTTCATTCATTCACATTTCTATTTATGCTATGTTCATTTTCTTCCTACAATATACCATCCTTGAGAGATTGCGACTGTGTAATAGTTAGAGGTAGTAGGTATTCCTATTTACTTTATTTCGCACGCTGCAATATTACAAATAACACAAATTTAATGTGATACATAAATCAGGGGCCCAATTCGAGAATGCCGTTTGAGATATCGCCAAACGTCAAATCTCCATTAGATAACAGTTATATCGCCATTAAATGCGATGAGCTTAAAAGTGACATATCTCATCTCAATTTTGGAAATACGAAGGCGATAATGATTGTCAAAAATGTTATTCATGTATATAAATTTCTGTTTTGAACGAAACGTAACGGACTAATTTCACGTACTACGCGGTCAATTTAAAGTATGCGCCTGTTATTTTATGCCGTCACATACAAAGGAAGCGAAAATTTTGCGCGTCCGAATTGACGAAGTTGCGATGTTCTAGGGATATCGCCACTTGTCAAGTAGGCACACGTCAAAAGTGACGGATGGCGATGAAAAGGAGAGATCTCCATTATATCTCTAAAATTGGTCGAATACCCCCCCAGGTACCTATACGGAAGATCATGAGATAGGGTTATATCCTGAGAGTGATTAATAAATAATTATTGGTGTCGATAGTTTCCATTTAATTTCTCGGAATGACAAAATAATGGAACACCATTATCAATGGCCACTGTTTCCTCTACGAATGATTGTTGCAACGCTGTATAATATTTAGTTGTTCCGGTTGATACAGTTCGCTTATGGCTATATAAGCCAATGTACAGCTGCCACAAATGTCGCGTATATTATTGTAGTAAAAACTGTGGCAATGTTTTCTTAATATTTTTGTGTAAGTTATCCAGCCACTTTTTAGCGTAATTCTTAATAAGCGTTATAATAATATTACACTCATTAAAATAATCTACAGTTTCCGTGTAAGATTATACATCAGTACGAGTATTACATCAGTAGTTTACTTCGCTTTCCTATGGGGACATGGACATTACAATGTCGTAGATTATACATACGTGCGTGCGCGTACGTTAATCCTTTTATTATAGAGCGCAATGCGCGGGCGATACTTAGCAATACTTATTACATTTCTACTTTTCTTATGTCTACTTCAATAATAAGCACATCCAGTACTTATAGAAAAAAAAAGACACAATTCTATGATGTCAACTTGTTAAATGACGATTACATAACAAGAAATACATAATTTTATCAGATCTTAAGTATAGGTAATCTCAAATGCAGTTAGATAAAAGATTGAGATTGATAGTGGATCTACGAGCATTCTTTCGAGTAGGAAAAAGGAAAGGGGAAAACCAGGACAAAAAAAGAAGGAAAATATATGAAGCAAATAAAATAAGCTAATGCTTTATTATTTAATTATAAAGAAACAAAAATTGGAATGTAGATTAAGTTGAAAGTTACTGCACAGACAAGACCCTAGCTCTTAAATATATGATGATGATGATGTAAATGAGCATAATCTGTGTGGTCTTTTAACTTCCTACATTTATGTTTCAGTTCGACCTATTGGTTGACTGGTGGAGAGTGCTTTGAGGCATTGAGTCTAACATTTTTGGTTCTTTTTGTTTTGTGGCGAGGGTTTGTGAGTGTGTTTGTGTGTGTTAGTTGCTTCCTCGCGCTCAGAGGAGGAAATGGGTTGTGACTTTTCTTCTCCGTGGTGGCCGGTAACCGTGTGTGGATGTCCGGCTGCATGTGTGCTGAAGGTGGTTAAAATCGGACTGGTCGTGGGGGCGCGATTAGCGCGCAAAGACATATGGGTACACAATTATCTAAAACGTAGATGTTCCAATTCAGTGATCTCTGAGTGGCCTATTTCACTTGTTTCTGTGAAGAGTATCTTCGGTGTACAGACGTTTTAATTTTGGAATTTTATAATGACATATTTAGAAGTAAAAGGGCTGACTGCATTTCATGGGTAGCTACTACCTGTTGCAGTACCTACTTATACGAATTTAAGTATAAAGTATAAATTTGGATGTGACAAATAAATCACTAAACATGGGGCGTTTTGGTCTCATAGTTTAAGTCATTTTATATCTCTGCCTCCCTTCTTTTATCATTAATTGATATTTCCTAAATTAAACTGAATAAACGATAGGCAACTATCTTTGACTAATGCCATAGTCTGACGGACTGTAGCATTCTGTAACGAAGTTCTTATTTCATGCACGCAGCAACGCTTGCAAGTATGACTGCTAAAATTGAAAATAAAACAGTCATTCACAGTTCATTGTACGATTTTATTTGATTATTTCATCTCTAACTTCAGCTTGTCATAGATTAACGTCTTACCTATGCGGATACCAAGAAGTTACATTTCAGACATATGTCCTTTTACTAAAGTCCCCTCGACCAGCATTAGATACGATATCTGTAACGGTTGTATGGGCCTACATGAAAATTGTAAACCATGCGTGAATGTGTAACGGTTGTATGGGCCTACATGAAATTGTAAACCATGCGTGAATGTGTTACGGCTGTATGGGCGTACATGAAATTGTAAACCATGCGTGAATGTGTAACGGCTGTATGGGCCTACATGAAATTGTAATCCATGCGTGAATATGTTACGGCTGTATGGGCGTACATGAAATTGTAAACCATGCGTGTTACGGCTGTATGGGCCTACATAAAATTGTAAACCATGCGTGTAACGGCTGTATGGGCCTACATGAAATTCTAAACCATGCGTGAATGTGTAACGGCTGTATGGGCCTACATGAAAATTGTAAACCATGCGTGAATGTGTAACGGCTGTATGGGCCTACATGAAATTGTAAACCATTCGTGTTAAGTTAATGTTTATTAAGTAGAAACACGGGAAATAAGTCAAACCGTTTTAATGGTAGTTTTTAATATGAGAAATCAACTTGATTTACAAATAAAGTATAATAAACTTTACTTGCGTGCGGACGCGCCAAGCATAACTGTCAAAGAAATAGAGATATGAGAAGAGTAAGTGCAGGAGCTGCATTGATCTCAAAGTTGCAGCAAATATAACTAATTATACTCGTGCACTGGTACACTGGCAGGCGTCACTAGTTACGGAGGTGGGCACGAAGCAAACCGACTAGTCAGAGCATTATGTGCCATAAAACAGTTATATTTAAGCAAAAGACAAATAACTGAACAGGCTTTTGGGCAGGCTTTTAGAAGATTTTTCTAGTTTCACCTGTTTCGGTGGGTGCCGTGGGTGCAATCAATAGTAGCAAGTTAGATTTCACCTGTTAAACTGAGTTAGATACCTAATGCAAGCTTCTGTAATCGGAAGACAGCACCTACAATATTATTGTGATGTGAAGTTGGTCTGATGATGAAGCCGGAGAATGGTAGTGGGAATTCCGTAATATAAATATTCGACTCCATCATGTTTGGGCTTGTTTGCTTGGTCATGTCATGACGACGAGCTATTGAAGGTTGTCCAGTAATTTATTTTGGTAAAAAGTTATTACCTTGATTATAGTTTATTGTTCTAAACGATTCGTTCTACTTTGCCCTCTTTCTGGTGTAATATATAATATTAATCCTGTAAGGGCAATGTGTGCCGTAACGTCAATGTGGGAACAGGCTAAAAATATACCAAATCGTATTGAATTAGTATCACGTAGTTGGATTCTATGTCAGATAAATAATATCATACTGAATTCTGAGCTTTACAGACGAACTTTTTGATTAAACCGTTTGGACAACAACCCTTGAATTACACGTCTGATAAAAATAACTGTGATCTAATAATATTCAGTTGTGCGATCCTGGGTATCTCGATCATTCGATAATACAGATGTAGAATTAGTCACTGAATGGTAATTTGTAAAACAAAGAGCTAGCTGGGAATTACATTGTTGCTGTCAAAATGTCGATTAAATCAAAGGAAAAAAAACCTGGTCGTAAAAAAAAGTTTAGGTACCTTCGATACGACTGAGACTCAATTTTGAAAGAGAAAGGAAGAGAGGAAATAGATAAAGATGTGCAGCAATTTGAAGCGTAACAAATTGACCTTATACCTGTACGAAATGATTATCTCTTCATAATATAGTCAGTCAAAGTAAACTAAAAAAATACAATAAAAAGACTTGCAAGTGACGATAAATTAATTGAATCTCTCTGGAAAGAGAGTCTTAAACTACACTCATTTATTCGATTAGAAAAACATATAAAAATAAGGAAGGGATGTAGTGTTTGTGGATCTGTATAAAACCTATTATGTGGGTAGTTATGACGTTGTCTCGAGAGTACGGGTGGGAAGACAGTCACGGGAGAGCCACCGGCTGTGACGGACGTCTGACCTGCTGGTGCCATACCGAGCCAATGAGTGCGGTTCTCCTATGGGTGGTCATGGGATCACTACAACCTCCTTTTGAGAAATCACCACCAAATTAGTACCCGTTAAGGTTACCGGTAACCTCAACCACCGGTATACATAAGTTTGTCTTGTCTAGAATCTAGAACTTATAAATAAATAGCAGGCTTGTACCAATTATGTGCAAGTGGCTTTTACAAAATGCCGCGACGCGGGTTCCACGCTTATCGAAACATTTGTGTCAACATTGTGAGCGAAACAATGTTTTGTATGTGGAACAAAGACTTGGATCAACGGAGACGGATAAGAAAAATGCTTGGACATTTTTGTATGGCGTGTTTTAATCAGATTGAAACAAAGGAACATACTGAAACTCATTATTGTTGTGTTTATTTTGTTACTCACTATAACCTCAAGCTTGAATTTATTGTAATACCAAATAGGTACGCGTGTACCTACCTACATTTTTAGCAATTATCACACGGCAGTATATTTTTATTTTTCTTCGTTGACGTCAATCTTAACAGATTAATGGAGTCACGACCGCTCTACGTGCATTCATGACGTGGATACATCACACGTCAATTCGGTAACCTTTGAAACACCATCAATGGATCACTATTGTCACAGCTGATTTCATGATACTATATTACTTAACATCTCAATAAGTTCATGAGTGTGAGCACCTTCGCTGCCTCCCACGTGGATCGTACCACACGCACGGCTAGAGCCGCAGCCGAATATCTGGCGTACTTGAAGCGGCAGAAATATGTCACACTAGGTTCGTCATACATTTTTGTTTCCTTTGCGGTGGAGACGGCGGGTTACTGGGGGACAGATGCAAAAAGTTTTGTGCGTGACGTAGGCCATAGACTCAGGCAAAAGGGGGAAGACCCCCGCTCCGAGTGATTTTTGGTACAAAGGGTATCTATTGCGATCCAGCGTGGAAATGCTGCGAGCGTTATGGGCACCTTTGGACCAGAAACGACAGGGAGCGGTGTTTTTGAACCTTGTTATTATTATAATTTAGTTTTAATTGAGTTGTTAATTGTTAAGTCATGAATTTATTGTACATAGTATTAAGTTCCTAAGTAGAAAGTCTACACTTGCGTATGTAAATATAGATATTAGACCTACGTAAGAGAGATACTTAGAACGTATAAGAAGATATGTAGATATTTTCTTCTGTCCAAGTGTCGCCAGCGACCTTTTTCGTCATAATGTAGTTACACCGCAAGTTAGCGTACAAGGCGAGGAAAAACATATTCATCGTTAGTATATTTTTCAAACTACAGAAAAATCTGCAACTTTCTTCAAGGAATAAGGATATCAACCTGTTTGAAAACTTTCATCCCATCCCCATTAATTGTTAAGGTTGATATTTTTTGTTTCAAAAACTACTCAAAATTTATAAAGTTCACGCAAAAAACTGTTTTATTTCAACTTATCTATTCTCGACTGCACGCAATGAAATCATGAAATAGCTATGTTACTATCTAGAACTCAGGGAAAAATATTATTCACTTTAAAAATTTGGTTGATATTATCAATATCTTTGTCACAATATGAAAAAAAAAACCATTCTTAAATGTCCCTATCAGCAAAATCAACTCTGTGGACTAAGGTCAGATTACACCACGAGCGGTCATAGTCATAACGCTGCCCTCAAACAGTTCCCCGGTATCTTAAACAGAAGATTAAAAAAATAGTCGAATTTATTTTAGAGTGCTCGAATCACGCCACGTTAATTGCGATCCCAAATCAACAAATAAGAGCGATGAGCTCCGTGCCTAATGAGCGCGTGCTACTCAAATCTACCGTTGCTAACTGCGCGGCTGTACCGGCCGCTCAAACACGCTTACCTAACTACGGGCTATTGGACCCTGTATTATAAAGTTCAGTTCAGTTTTATTATTTACTAGCGACCCGCCCCGGCTTCGCACGCAATGCTATATTATGCGTGTATTTATTATACATATAAAGCTTCCTCTTGAATCACTCTATCTATAAAAAAAAACGCATCAAAATCCGTTGCGTAGTTTTAAAGATCTAAGCATACATAGGGACAGACAGACAGCAGGAAACTTTGTTTTATACTATGTAGTGAAGAGTTTCACTCTTGTCGGTGCAGTTCTCTCCAGTCCGTTTTTTTAACGGCAGTTATTTGAAAATTCACTGAGAATTTTTCACATTTAGTAATATCATAGTATATTCATAAATAAAATAAAAAAATAGTGCAATAAAATCATATTAGTATTCATAAATAAATAAAATTATTTAGACGCGAAAAATTTAAAAATGTTACGCTTTGAGAGGGATTAAATAAAAAAAAATTGTTTGGGTATATCAATTTCTCAACATAATTTGACGATGGTGCCGAACATAAAGACATACTCTTTACGGTAGATGGCGCTACGATGCCGCCCTGAGGCATGTAGAAACGAAGCAAATGTGGCTTTGATAGCATGATTGGTAATGCACCCGTCTGGCCTGGAAAGCCATGGGACGTGGGTTCAAATCCCGCTCAAAACAGAGCATTTAAAAAAAAATCATTTTTTTTTTATTTAACATTTAGTTTATGCTAGCAGACTTTACTGCTTTAATAAAAACTGATAAGTATCCATACTTTTTGAAGCGAGTAGAAAATATAGGTATTAAGGCTCCTTAATAAAAAAAAATAAATAAAAAAAAAACCTTATCCGTTCAAAAATGCTGATTGTTTCAGATTTTTTTCTCTTTGATCAAAAATTTTTCGTCACATAATATCAATGTTACTACTTAGAACGGGGCAATTATTGAGATTTACCTATTGGTATAGATTTGAAACCTACAGTTCGAATTTTTCATTGATAATTTTTGTTTCAAAAACTACTCGATATTGACAGAATCCCCGCAGAAAACTGTTTTTTTCAACTTTTTTTTGACTGCACCCAATAAAAATATGGAATAGTTATGTTACTTTCTAGAACTCAATATAATTCACTATAAAAAGTTGGCTGACATTATCAATATATTTGAAAAAATATAAAAAAAAAACAAAAGGAATAAGGCCTCTTTAAGGGCCTTATCACACTTGCGATTTGCGAGCGTATTTTCTATACAAATAAGCGACGCGGCGAACACGCTGCGCGATTGCCTTCATACAAAATACGCTCGCAAATCGCAAGTGTGATAAGGCTCTAAGACAATTTGCAAATATGCGCTTCGCTTCGGCAACTCATAAGCTATGTAGTTTCTATATTGACCTTTAGTAAACAATGCAGTTAATTTCCATATTACTGTTGCACTATCATTGCGTGCATAATGGAAATGTTGGCAAGCATTTAATGAATGCGAGAGAGCTACGCATTACTCATTATATCAATTATTTTCTTGTTGTACTTTTTGTTTTAACGCATCGTGTACAATCGAGCGCTAAATATTTAGGTATATGAAGCAAAGTATAATAGTATATAAATTATTTTTGCTTCCTAAAACTATCTATTAGATACTATACATATACTCGAATATATACGTAATATACACATAAGTATTTACTTGTACCCTAGATGCTCTCTGTACTACTATTATATTTCTGATTTGCACCAATTTCAAGCATTTCTGTTTGATCCTATAGTAGTAGTATTGTACCATATGTACTGGCTTTTATTTTGTGGAATAAAGTATGAATAAATAAATAAAATAATTTAAAATCTCGTTGCCATACATTGGTAGATCATTTTCTTAAGTTAATTTTTAAACCGCCAGAAAAAATCGCGAAGCCGTCGAAGAAAACATTGGGATTTTCTTTATTTTCCGCCGTAGGCCCGACTAAAAAAATAGATGAATGAATGAATGAAAATGTATTCGTAAACATACACGAACTGGACAACACATTAGAAATAAAATAAAATAAAATCCTAGGTGTGTATGCCACGAAAAGGTCACACCTCAGCATAAATTCTGGCTCGGGAACCAGCGCTGGTCTTCCGGTGTAACCTATAGGTGACGCCAATGCTTTAGTTTTACAGTTATATGCGTATAACTGTAGGTATAATAAATAATTCAACGCTATAGCCGTTACGCGATCTTTCAATTACTTAATGGTTACCCACTGGTAACGTTATTGCGTTTTACGATTTATTATTTCTGTTATCGAAACTCGTGCTGATAAAAAATAATTGTATTGCCTACTCGGAATAAATCAATAAATATGTAACCTTCAAATTACATTGAAAAACTTCAGTAGTTAAGTCGAACAGGTAGGTATTATAAAGTACCTTACCGTAATAACGATCGGTGATTATACAGTTATATTCGCGTCTTTTGCTCTTTCCTGTGGTTATTACTGTTATTAGGTAATACATAATTATGGAAAGTTAAGGATTTCAGGGCCTGACTTTATAGAGACGGTATATCTTAATATATAAATGATATTTTAACATAATTTACCCTAAGCCGTAAATGGAATTTACTGCCCGCTACGCGGGAAGAAAATGTAGTAAGCAAACCACGGACGGTAATTGGTAAAGCCCCAGATCGCATATAAATGGCCCTCACCTTCTGTTCGGGGCCTTCGGGGCCCAAGCACCTTACCTTTCGCGACGTTCACTAATTGACCGCTCTACCGAATAATTATAAAAACGGATAATGTTTTAAGAGGCCTTATTCCTTTTAAAATGCTGATTGTTTTAGACATTTTTCTCTTTGCTCAAACATGTTTCTTAACATAATGTTGATGTTACTACCTAGAACAGGGCTTTTGGGATTTATTGGTATATATTTGAAACCTACAGTTTGAATTTTTCATTGATTTTGTTTCAAAAATTACTCCAAATTGACAAAATTCACGCCGAAAATTAGGTTTTTCAACTTATTTTCGACTGCGCAAAATGAAAGCATGAAATAGCTATTTTACTACCCAGACCTCAGGGAAAGTATTATTCAGCTGAAAAAGTTGGTTGAAATTATCAATATATTTGTCATAATTATGAAAAAAAAAAATTTTTTTTTTCATAGGAATAAGGCCTCTTAAACACGTAAAAATTGTCAGGAACGACTCGACATGGTTCGAACTCATATGGAGCTCTTCTTCGGGGACAGTTATTTGTGTGACTCACGGCCCAGTATAAGTTATTAAAGATGTTTTTTATAAATATTGAAGATGTCTCACGATAGTTTTAATAATAATATTATTCCACCAGATGGCACGCGTAATCTTTCCTTCTTTGGATGTCCAGATATCCCTGTATCAAAATTAATTGGTTAAAATCTGTCCAGAGGACAATGGAAATTATGACCAGCAGATGGTGCCAGACTGGCGGGGCGCCGCGCGCTCATACGAAACAAAAGACTATCCTGCATCACGCTATTAAGATTTTTCCTGAAATCACGACCCCTCGCCATAGAAAACTAATTTTCAATACAAATTTAGAATTGTATAATAGATGTGTGGATCAACTTTTTCTTGCTGTTATTCTGTCCCGTGACCCAGGGGACGATAGTGATTAAACTTCTAAGAAGTGTTGATACTTTACTGGTATTGTCAGGAGATACGTACAGGAGATACGTACATAAATTACAAAGCTTTTGCTAAATATAACCACGGAAAATCGTAGTTTTAAAAAGTGACCCAGGCCAGGGGACATCAGCATGGCAACGAGTGGCAGAAAATAGTTGATTGACCCAGATGCCTACTATTAGATATTAACTTGTGGCTACAGACGAGATTTTTTGCGGCGCATTATTTCGCCATGGAAATACGGGTTCGACAGTGACCATACAGGGTTCGCTGTAAGGGAATAGCGTTGTGCGCGCGAGTGTATCGGCGCAGACATTCCGCCGTGCGCGTGCGCAACTGGGTCAAGTTCGCGCGCCAGCGCCGCTCCTGGCATATGTATCCAGGGAGTGAGTCATTTTCAAAAAACATGTACTTACATTGTTAAAGGCTTCGTAAAAGCAAAATTACGATCGCTTTTGTGTTACGAAAGTTACTCATACAAAATATATGGGTAACTATCGTTACATAAAGGAATCAATTAAGTTTTGTTTCAAGTAAAGCCCTTAACGATGTAAATGTACTTTGAAAATGACTCACATCTCAATGTTATTTTCTTAATATTGTTTTTTTTTTTATATGATGTCAGTTTATAGGGATTCTCATTAGGAATATAGCCTGAAAAAAGTAATTTTAATAAAGTTTAATTACTAGTAGGTATTTAAACATTACAATTACAAATAACTTCACGCATGATAAAAACAAGACTAAGCAAAAGTCGCCGCATTTTTGGAATCGGCTGTCATCTTCACTGGTGTCTACTTCTTTTATAGAAAATCATTTCACCGAATGCTTCAATTCATAGAATTTTCATTTCATAGACAAATTTTTCCTCGGAAGTCATACATTATTCAGAAATCTTGAAAATGTCAACGTATAGACTAAATTAGATTAGGTTAGGTTTGTGTTATAAACATTACAAAATATTTTATGGTTTCCGAAAAAAACGCTTTCGATTAAATGAAATTTGTACGAAATGAAAATTCGATGAAACGTTTCTCTATAAAACAAGTGTAAACCGATGGGTTTACTCCACATATTTCCATATTTAACTGAATCTGATTCTTAGGCTGCCTGTAGACTTATGCAGAGTGGAGCAGAGCTGGCCAGGGCCACATTCCTCAGAATTAAATGCACTGATCAAACCCGCTTCACACAACTCCGCGTCGCGTCAGTGGAAACGCACCTGAGTATAGTTATAGTTGCCGGCAAACTTTAAGAACAAAAATGGCTGATCTGCGCATGTACATTTGAACGTAAATCGGCTACTGCGCAGTCAAGGTTATGCTCTAACAGTTTGCCGGCAGCTGGTATAAGAAAATAAGATATATGACACTCGAGAATGACAGTCGAGACTTTTGACGTCATCACGCTATGATTGGTTGGTCGGTTCTGTCAATCTGTTCCGGTGTTGCCAGTAGCGATCATAATACTCCCCGATTCCCTTATTACATGTATGAATCTCATAAAATCGTGAGTGTTTTAATTATTACGACAAAATAAAATTCAGTCAATGAACATGACAAACGCATAATTATTATTATTTTGTTCGACTGCATTTTTTTCCTTATAATTATTTTGTTACCATAAAGCGGCAACTAATCAGTAATGTAGAAAGTCTCACTAGCCGGTGTGTCATACCTTTTTCACCTCACCAGCTCAAACATGGCGATTTTGCTGTCAGATAACAGTGAACAAAATGCGATTTTGTTTCGAGCGTGAGTAGAAAGTAGCTTTTTAATTTTTTCAATATCTGACCACGAATTGTCATTATTCAGCCAAAGGTTAATTATAAAATTCTAATCATTTGAATCTCGATGCACTCTGTTTCTTTCATATGTATATAAAAGAGAGGGATAGAAACTTATCAATTTGAAATTCGATTTTCGAATCCGACCTCGATTGAGAACAGTTCGGATACGCGTTATACCAAAAAAATTATTAAAAATACCCGAAAAAGTTTTAATTGCAACTCATTTTTTTTCTTTATTATATTTTTATTTAACGACCGAATATTAACACTATTGTGCCTTTTATATAAAACAATAGATCATTGCTCAAACAAAATAAGACTTTTCAACTTATTGTAAATATAATTATAATTTATAATTTCACCATTTATCATAGATGCATATTCGAAACGTACCTCAAAAAATATCGAGTTCATATTGTAATTTGTTATTTTCTTTTGCATTTATTTTGTTTGGTGTTTTAGGAGTAAAAATATTAATCAATTTATGAACAAAATCTCGTAATATAATATGTATTTATAAATAAACACGTCATGTATCTGCCAATAAATCTAAATCTTCCAATTTGATAAAATAATGACAATAACCGTGTTGTATTGGTTGATTATAATTTCAATTAAATTATATTGTTAATCCTTTTTAAGCAGCACTTATCTATTTTCTGATTAATAATATTATTGAAATCAGCAACAAAGACTATAAACATACGTTGGAAGAAAAAGCACAAAATGTCGAATATGTTCTCGCTGATGAGGTGAAAAGTTGTGTGTGCTACACGAGAGCAAAGTTTTTTGCATCTCGTGCTGTTGAGTCCCTCGCTACACTCAGGATTCTAACATAGAATCACTCGCTACGCTCGTGATTCAAACGTAGAATCCTTCGCTTGCTCGGGACTCAAAATCAGCACTCGTAACAAAAAACAACTTTGCTCTCTTGTTGCACAAATAACTATTCTGACACCATGTGTAGTATATAGACATTTATAGATAATAAATGTACCCTCGATCCGCCAGCTATCGGTCATTACATTGACAGACGTCACCGGTGGCGGACGCACTGCAGGTTTACTGAAAGCCCGATTAATGTGTTTATTGAAGTATCCCAATAGGAAGCCCTAGTGAACACTACAATGGCGACGAGTATAAAGCAACGGAATAAAAGCGTGAGTTAAATTTGACTTAAAAATCATTGACGTAATTACCGACGTCGTTGACAGTATTTTCTTGGAAAATAAAAAGGGACGACAAGGGCATTGGAAAAGTAGATGCGGTTTCTTTGGGGTGATAAGACTATTAACACAAGTTTTCGGTTGCTAAATGTAGGATAATTTTATTTTGGGTAGTGTATATTAGTCACGGAATTCGTGCTGAGGCCTACCCACGACATGAGGCTGAGGCCTACCCACAAAGCACCACCTTGTGGAAAGTTAAATAAATAGGAACACAGGCGAAGTGTATTATTTTGAATATTAATTTGTAGTTGTGCACTCGAGGAATATAAATATTTAGCAGTTTAGCGTAATTCTCGAATTGGTCGTGTTACTAATCTTCGACTGCGCAGTGGCGCAGTGGATGACGAATCACAATATAATAATTATGAACAGATTGGGAAAACGATTGGACTGCTAGGCGTCTATTTAATTTATACGACGGTTAATTTGTGCGTGCGTACTTAATTGAATACGCTACTTAATACTATCCTATGGAGTGGGCTTGATTGTTCTGAATTCCAAATTATATTGACGGGTTAAATATTATAGTGTGATAAGCTTACTTGTCTTACGTTGAAAATGTTTTTTGGAATAATTATCCAGAGTATCTTGTATAGCTGATAAACCGTATGAACATCCAGCTCAAGGGTCATGTATTAGTACACATGACACACATAGGTGCATATGTCACATGTAATCAATTTGGTATAACAAAATCAGTAATTACATACCAGCAGATATTTTTATAGAATTACAGACCAGCGTCTTGTAAGGTATAGAACAACGAAATATGAAGAAGCAAGAGAGCCTTACGTCTGTGGGAATTTCGTTGTAATTATAAGCTATTTGCGAGTGTTGACTGTTGAGCGGTCATTATCATTATATACCAAGACGGATTAAAAGCGATATGGAAGACTTTTATTTGGAAAATCATTTTGAGTTAAATTATAAATGTATTTGTTCAGTAACACCATAATCCAGTATACAAACAGTTTAGTATCTCTTAAGTATTTAATACTTGTGCTAAGAGGCAGCACTCTTCTACATGGTAAAGTTATTTGTATTATTGAGGAGTTTATTACTTTTAATTAAAATGTTGCTGACTTAGTATACAGTGGAAGTCAATATGATAGGCTATGACTGGATTGTTATAGAAAATAGGTGTATCTATAAGGAAGGTCAATATGATAGACCAAGTTGAATTTAAAAGTGATATGGAAGACTTAAGTTGAAGGCCAATATGATAGGCAAAGGCCGTATGAGAGGTCAATTTGATAGACCATGCTGGATTGCCAATATGATAGGCTAAGGCCGTATGAGAGGTCAATTTGATAGACCATGCTGGATTGCCAATATGATAGGTAAAGGCCGTATGAGAGGTCAATTTGATAGACCATGCTGGATTGCCAATATGATAGGCTAAGGCCGTATGAAAGGTCAATTTGATAGACCATGCTGGATTGCCAATATGATAGGCTAAGGCCGTTTGAGAGGTCAATTTGATAGACCATGCTGGATTGCCAATATGATAGGCTAAGACTGTATGAGAGGTCAATTTGATAGACCACGCTGAATTGCCAATATGATAGGCTAAGAGGATTGTTAAAGCAAGCGAAATGCATTTTGAAACGTCTATTTAATAGACCACGGGAACCAAAGTATTCGTAAGAAAGATATCGTAAGGCTTAAAGGCGAAGCAAATATAATTGCATGGAAGGTAAATTTGATAGACCATAGAAATATTATAAGCGGTATGTAAAGTGCCGCGTTCGTGCTGGAAGCTCAATTTGAAATACCATATTATTAAATTTGATTACTATATGTATTAAAGCTTCCTTTTAATTGGGAAATATTAAAAGTAGTTACTTTAAATTCGAATTTGTAATGAACCTGAATCTAAGGTCTCAAAGCGTTCATAAACTGGGGAGTATGTGCTTTTGAGACTTCTATTAAAATTTGAATATCGGTGGCTTCGACGCGTCGATTAAATTGAAAAATGATGTGCTTTAAATCTTTCATTCAATTGAAAACGGCTGTTTTTTTAAGACTCATTAAATTGGAATATCTGAGGTTTCAGAGGGTCCGTAACATGGGAATATGACTTGGTTTTGACTCCCATTCAATTGGGATACTAGAGATCTGAAAGCCTTCAGTGAATTGGAATTAATTGACAACCTTTATTGAATTGAAAATAGTTTGGTACTTCAAATGAATGCCTGGATAAAACTGTAATTGTTCGAAAACATTTTTAAATTGACAAAAGTTTGGCATTTAAAATGAATGCCTATATTAGGTTGGGATTGTTTAACAACCTACATTATATTGACAAAAGTTAGTATTTTGAATAAGAGCTTACATTAAGTTCGAATTGTTTGAAAACATTAATTAAATTGACATTAGTCCGGTATTTCAAACGAGTGCCTAACCTATTAGGTTGGAATTGTTTAACAACCTCCATTATAATGACAATAGTTTAGTATTTAGAATAAGAGCTTCCATTGAGTTCGAATCGTTGGAAACATTAATTAAATTGACAATAGTCCGGTATTTCAAACGAATGCCTCCATTAAATGGAAATTGTTTATCAACCTTCAATTGAGAATGGTCTGGTATTACAGATGGAAGCCGGAATTAAATTGGAATTAGTATATCACTGTAATTTAAAACCTCGATCCAATTAGAAATGTTGCGGTTTCAAGATCTCAATTCAATTGGATCTTATAGTTGCAATTTAGTTTAGGAATTCAAATAAGTGCCTTCATTAAATAGGAATCGTTTGAAAACATTAATTAAATTGTCAATAGTCCTGTATTTCAAATGAATGCCTCCATTAAACTGGAATTGGTTATCAACCTTACATTGAGAATGGTCTGGTATTCTAAATGAATGCCGCAATAAAATTGGATTTTGTTTATCTGTGATTTGAAATCTAGATCCTATACGAAAAGACGCGATTTCAACATCTCAATTCAATTGGACTTTAGTTGCAATTTCGAAAATTTGGATTCTTATATTCTTTTGAATGGTATATCGGAATTTTAGATGACAAATTATAATGATGGCCTTAGTGAGAATATTGAACGAGAGTACATGATGACGTATTAAGCAAGTTAGCTACTTTCAGTTTCAGTTTCATTTTAAATAATTGAAGATAAATAATAATGAAGATAATAATTGATGGTAAAAGGGGGAAAAGAGCAAGCACTAGTTCTTAAGCGCTTGACAAGATGGTTGTTGTGAAATAATTATCCAGATAAGGCTACATGTCGCAATTCTTAAAAATTCTGGTATCAAGTGTATAGACCTTTGTTTTAATAATTCATTTATTTTTCAAATAAGTTACACGATATTACAGTAATTAACCCTACATGCTTTGGAACTACAAAACTACATGCAGATCAAACTTAAAACTAGTTAGATTTAATTTAATAAGCGCCTTAATGGCTTAAGCGACATAACAGCGTGGCTCCGTTGCGTTGTTTGACCCGCAGCTCTGGCATAACTGTCACATGCGACTATTTCTCACGCGAGATATTTGCCTGTCTCTTGCTGTGCAGTAATGTGAAGGAGTGACGGCTAACGCTAAGTCGCGAGGCATAGTTGTGCTGGACAGGCTGGCAGGATTAGGCAGGTAGTAGCAGCCTGTAGCTGCTGGGACACGCGTAGCTCTAACGAGCTGAATTGCACGTAGTGACAGGTCTGATGTGGTACACCTTCATGTCCTCTCGTTGGACACGGTGTCTGTGCCACTTAGTGTTGTGGGGCACCATGCGCGTCTTGCTCTTCCTTTCCACCAGTGTGACTCCCTCCCTATCCACATTGGTGTGGGAGAACTTTTCCTTATCGCGAACGCGTACGGGGACCGGTTAGCCGCGACCGCGACAGACTGATCGGCGACTACAGCATATTGCACGCTGCCGCGACTTCGAAACGGTATCCTTTGTGTATCCTCGATGTATCCTCTAAAGCGTTGTGTCAAACAAGGTTCAGGGCAAGTTTATATTGCAGAACTAGTTCTAATGGGTTGTGTGAAACGAATTAAATTTTAAATTTGCTTTGATTTCAGAATATTGTTTTCAAGTATCAGGAATGTTGTTTCAAGTCACTAATGTCGAGAACTATCACTGGCTTAGAAGTGGATATACTTACGGCATTTTACGATAAGGAAAGTAAGCTCGGAAAAAATCTTCATTAAAATCTTTGAACTAATTTATATATTTTGCTGACAGGCTTGATAGAATTATATTAAAAATGCAATCTGTGAGTTTTATTGCGGCGCTTCTTTATCACGCAAGCCTTGTTTAGAAGCGCCGGTAGATATTATAAACTTTCAAATATAAATAAATAGCTTTCTAGCTACCGCATGAGTAAATACTTAATAAATATCTTAGAAACATTTAGTAGGTATGAGATGGTAAAAAAATATAAATTTACTGAATAGTTAATAAAAGTAATAACAAATTGGAAATAAATAATAAAATAGAAACGAACTGAAATAAAGATAAAAAATTAAAGCAAAAAAAAAAAAAGTTGTCAACGGGATATGGAGGGCGGCATAGAAGTTTCCATGGGATAAAGGAAAAAGTGGGTATGATTAAAATAAATAAGTAGAAGACCAAATTGTTCATGTTGACTACTAATTGTATTAACTTGAAGAAAACTAAGTACAAAGAGGATTATAAAATCATAATACAAAACAGCTCGGGTTCTTAACGAGACGTCGTAATCGACATAGTGTAAAGAGCGTTGTGTTGTTGGTCTTCGAGATCTTTGAGCGAGCATTTCGTGTGTTGGTGTTTGTCATAGCTGTCTGGTGTAGGGCGCCTGGAAGTGGACGTGAAGTGGACCCTAAACAGAATTAGTTGACACTTGGGCGGGACAGTGAGTAAGTCTACTAAAGGCTTGTAATACTTGTAACTACCTAATTCCAAGCAATTTCTAATTGGTAAAAAGGGAGAGATGTAGTATATAGACATTTATAGATAATAAATGTACCCTCGATCCGCCAGCTATCGGTCATTACATTGACAGACGTCACCGGTGGCGGACGCACTGCAGGTTTACTGAAAGCCCGATTAATGTGTTTATTGAAGTATCCCAATAGGAAGCCCTAGTGAACACTACACCATGGGTTGACATAATTATTAAGTAATCAAGTTATCGTATTCCCTGTCTAACTCCAGTTTTCTCTTCTTTCCAGCCAAAAAGGCTACAACAGCCCGTGGAATTGGACAACAGTGACAGCGACGGGCGACTGACCGCGCGCCCCGCGCGGGCCGCCCGCGCAGCCGCAGTGAGCGGGGGGGACGGGGCTGGACAGCGTCAACTTTGAGGTTATGCTCGACTTTTGAGGTTATGTCGGATATTGAGGTTATGTTCAACTTTGAGGTTATATCGGATATTGAGGTTATGTTCAACTTTGAAATTATATCGGATAAACTTTGTGGTTATGTTTATGTTATACTCAAGAAACTTATATAAAGCACTGGAGATTCCGTATTAGAATACGTGCAAAAAGACCATTGTGTTTCGCATGCATGTGAGTGAATCGGTTTTAAGCAAGAGGCCTACTTTACTTAATATCTTAGAAAACTTCTTATATTATCTATTAAGTATTAACGCCTCGAATTAGGTACATCAGTGTAATTAAAGATTGATCGTTCTACACCGCCTGTTCGTTATGGAATCTTCTGTGTATGTATATCTTCTTGGTACACGTTTGCTAAACCTCGGCTTAATAATCGACTATACGGAAGCTTAAAATAAGTGTATGCAGAAAACGTGACACAAACGACGTGAAGTAGAGCAAATCTACAGTGTTAATATTCCGTTTGAGATACTAAGCTTTTTGGGCAATACATTACCTAGAGGAAGTGTGATGCATTTTCATGCCACCTTAACGTAGGAATAACCAAGAACATCCTGCAGCGAGGTTAAGCAAGCGCCGATTATGTTGAATAACTTAGTTTGAGGTTATGCTATAGTCCGTGGGCTCTTAAATTGGTTTTTGGTTTTGGATGAAATCAGAGAGGTACGAAAGTATAGGTAAAGGGTGCTCACCGCGAGCAATCATGAAAATTTCATTTGTTTTTTGTTACATTACAAAGCGATTGCTCGCGTTGAGGTAGCACCCTAACAGCAAGCCAGACAGGTATAATCCGAATGTCATTTCATCAGCTCACGGTCTGTATGTTGGCCATGTTCAGTTTAAGGTTATGTTGGTCAAAAGTTGAAGTTACGCTGCCAAAATGATGGTAGTTTCTTTATTATTCCATATTGAAAGAAGACTATTCAGTTGCGTGTTGATATTATCTTTAAACCTGTTATTTACACAGATGTTTTATTTTTTTTGTACAATGTCATTAAGTTTCGTTTTTAAAACGCAATTGTCGCACGCATTGCCATTAATTCAGTAATAATTATATTCTTAGTATATTTTTAAATGTTACGCGTCCGTTTTCGACCAGTCTTGTTGTTCGACGAATTTAAACGAATGCTGGTTGTGATTTGTAAAGATAATTGTTGCAGTTTGGTCGAAAACTGGACGCTTTATTTCATGTTTTTGTTTTGAGAGCAGTCGATGAAAATAATGCGCTAACACCATGGCCAAGGGAAATTGAGAAATGTGTGTTCAAATTGATACGCGATATGAAGAAGTTATATTGTAATTCGAATCGTATATTCTCGAGTTGGAATCGAATCTACGTACCTACACTCGTATACGCAGACGTATCAACGTGAGCAGGAGCCTTACCACAATCTTTATAAAAACTATCCAAAAGCAGTGCAGTTCAGTTTAGGCACCTAAATTGAATCGCTGAATTTCGTACCATAACACATTTAAAGCAGCGCTGATTCTCGATCGCATAAAGTGAATGAAAGACCGATATTTGTCTCTGGTCTGCAATTGAGACGCTACGGCGCGAAAGGGATGCCGCTATGTGAGTTTCGTATATGTTTATCTCTTTCTGGCTTCTATCCGTTCGGTAACTAAAATATTACAAATTAATTTCGCAGCACACTTTGTTTAAAACTAATTGGTCATTTTGAAAAGAAAAGACATATATTTCATAGCGGACTTATGTTCTTTTTTTAATTTAATGACAATATTTGCCATACCAAATGCTTTATTGAATGAAATAAAGTTTAAAATGTCTGTATTTCAAAAGAATTGTAATTAAGACTCGGAACGTGTGCCGCCTTCCGCCTGTGATAATGTCATGTCAATCATTGACATGTAAATTTGTTAAATTTCAAATGAATTTTACGTGGTATGCCAATCTTCGAATTCAGTTTAATCCTCCGCGGATTTAGTGTATTCGTTCAGGGGAAAGAAATTGTGACCAGGAAATGCGGTGAAGTGATTTTATCACCCATATAATATCAAGTGTGTCAATGACAATGTTAAAAGCTCCGTTTTTATCGCCAGCTGTCTCCCGCCGAGATAGAGACCTTTGAAATCGGGCTTATATTTTTGACCCCATGATATCAATATTATCCAGCTGCAGTCCCGGCACTACGTGTACTTCAGCTCATTTGTGGTGTGCGTGCCGCGGCCGCTGCAGGACACCATCGCAAGTGCAGACTTCTGGCGGAAGGGTGTTGTGTTTCGGCAGTTCCGCGGTAATTTGCCGAATTATACACCAGATCAGACGACTAAAAGGACCCACGCGGTTGTGTCGCCTAAATTAACTAGTTTTAAGTCTTGTTTATATGTATTTTTGTAGTTCAGTGCCTTATTGGTTTTATTACTGTAATGCTGTGTAACTTTTTTGAATAATAAATAAATTATCAACTGCTTAAAGATATGTTCAATTATAGTTGCCTATTTTAGGTTCAGTGCAAATGTTTGTAACTCCAGTTCTTTGTTTTACAAAATAGTTTACTTGTTTTTATAATTCAATCTATTAAAAATCATATTGTGGTTTAAGAACTTAAATAGTAACCAAATAAAGAAGCATGATGTAAAGCACCCTCGAGCGGCTAATTTAGTTACTACAGTCTGCAATGCTACGGAAAAAAACGTATCTTACTATGAAATCCATACAAAGCTACGAGCTCTTTACCGTAGTATTGCAGTAGTCATATGGAACCGAAAAACACGAAGTTCTATCTACTTATTACCAGTAATGCACTCTTATCTATGCGCATTGTGCATCTTTTTTTTCCCCGTTGCATTATCCAAGAGATCGTATTATAATAACTCAAAAGAAATTAACTCGTCAGTATTCTGAAAAACCTGTGAAACACTTCGCTACCCTAAATTTTTCGGCGATGGGGTGCGTAGTAACACGATCAGATGAAAACGCGAGCGCAGCGAGAGCGAAATTGTTCGGCGCGGGGGTACGTAGTAACAAAATTGACCGATATAGTGTAAAAAGATCCGATCTGGCAACGCTGATATATGTATGGCCTATTGCCACCGCCCCTCTTGCCGGCCCGCGACCTCACTCGGCGCCCGCGCCCTATATTTGAAGCATGTTCATGTTCTTACTTACAGACGCGCCCCGAAGATATTGACAAACTTACAAGCATGTTTTCGACCAAAACTATTTGTTCTTGTTATTTTTCATGTTCATTTTAAATTTTGGATTGACAAAAAAAGGTGAAAGGTAATAGTTGGTTGAAAGGCGCCAATACCAAAACAAAATGCAAACGGCCAGGGGCGCCTACGCCGCCCCTGTCGGTTTGGCGCCCCGGGCTATAGCCCGGATCGCCCTAGGGTAAATATGTCCCTGAATAAAACGGTAGGAAGTTACACAGACACGTTTCCAGACCTGTGCGAGACAAGTCGCGAACAAAAGCTAGGAACTAATAAATATTCTACACAAAACTATCCAGAACGATACATTCAATGAGGAACTTTTTATGAGTCGCAAAATTTGACACTCGTGCGATTCAGTTTCGTCTCAAGTGACACATCGTGGTACGAAAAGTACTTGAAATGAGAGAATGAAATAGTTGAGACGCTCTTACTGAACTGTCATCTGAACTGAGTCGTAAATACAATGTCATGGTATGAAATAGCGATACAGTTCAGTTTAGGGCCTAAAGTGAGTCGCGTTAAGAGATCGTGGTAAGGCTCCAGACGTTTATCTTCATACAAGATCGCATTCGAAGCCACGTCGACTGCTCGAGTTGCATTTCTGTCGATTAAACCTGGACCAGCCCCAATCTGTACGAATTGATCCGTCCGATGTTGTTAGACCCCCCAGCGCTGCGGCAGTCTGTCTGTACAGCCGTATCTCGTGAACTTAACTGTGCTCCGTACACATAAGTTTATTTATATGGAAAAGGCAATCGGTACCTGCGTAATAAAAATAACGCGATATAAACGCTTTAGGTGCCTTTTTCTTCATGTGAATGTTTTAAAATCGCCGCATATTTAAATAGATATAACGCTTTTTATGTTACAACAATATTATTAAGCTAACATGTATAAGATGTTGAAATATATACTAACTGTCCTATTGAATGTCTAATTTATATCGACACCGCACTCACTCTTAAAGTGCGTTTTAGGTAACTTACTGACATCTAAGTTAGTACATAATCAACGTCTTTTATTATATTAAATTTATAAGAACACTGTCCGTGAACTGTGCAATTAGACATATGTAATTATGATATAATTATGGCAAATAAGACATAATCGCAGTTAAGTTCACATGGCGCGCGCTCTACTGGAAAGGAATTGTATTACCTGTTATATTAAACCCACCTTGATGAGTATCTACATTCGTATTTTACAAGTACAGCCTTCACATCGACGGATATCGGTCAAGATCTTGTGTTAAGTGTAATGTCAATCTATTTATCAACAATGACAATTTCGAGTAAATAGACTAATAAACATAACAAATAAGAAATGATAAAATTACTGTGTGTGTTACGTGCGAAATTCCGTATTATCAACGGGTTCATATATTTTTATACAAATTTAATGAGTCATTTTCAAAATACATGTACATAGTTAAGGGCTTTCATTAAAACAAAACTTAATTGATTCCTTTGTGTAACGATAGTTATCCATATATTTTGTATGAGTAAGTTTCGTAACAAAAAGAAGCGATCGTAATTTTGTTTTTATTAATGTTTTTTGAAAATGACTAACATCAGGTCGATAATTATTCTAAACATTTAGAGTCAATAGGTAACTCTATTTCTGTGGATACCAATATGGACTGAAAACACAAAGTCTCTATTACTGACTTGTGCAGATTCTTTGTGAGCTATTTGCATGTGTATAAGATATATCTGCTGTTTTAGAAATTGAAATAAAATTGAAATATTTTTCGTGGACAAATTCGGACAATGCCTCGTAACTTGCACGGATCGCTGGAACGTTTATCGCCGATGTGAAGTTATGCCGTGTACTACTAAATAGGTAAACGTTGTATAATAGTGGGAGTTAGCGACTTGGTGCGGTATTCTTGTATAAATATAATAAAAATATAGATATTTTTATATTTATTGAAACTCGCATAACTCAACGACTCTTTAGGACCGCTTCCTCTATCTGCAATCATTTCTGACGCAATAATACCGTGCCAAAAGGTACCTTTATCTCCTTTCATAGATTACGTGGTAAATAAAAATGTAGATGCTCAAAACTACCATATCCCTAAATGTAAGGTGCATACCGGGTATAATGAGGTGTTGGTACTCCAGAAACTCTAAAATTTATAAAATAAATTTTAAAATTTAGAGTGTCTAGTTTACTGTATTTAGAGCATAATTTATTATTAGTTGTGATATTTATGACAAGTAACGCGGCGGAGGCTGCGATAGTTCCAAATGAGTGCAATCTGGTACGGACTGTATGTATAATGTAGTTAGAGAAGAGGATATGATGCATTTATTTATACGCGAGGACGGCAGGTTGCATTCGAAAGTGTTCTATTTACTCTAAATTTTAGAGTGACTAGTTTCTTCATTAAACTGTTAACTAAATGGAGAATTGAACAAGATCAGGACTTGAGTTTCACTGACTGCTATCCTACGTTTAAAATAGCATTAAGTATTTATATTAATTCAATTCAGACTAAGGAATACGCTTACATTTTTGGCACTTTTTGTAAAATAGTTATTGTTCATTAGCGAGCTAATATTAAGTGTTTCTGTATTATGCATGTGAATAAGCAGTATTTTCCGATGCAACCTGCTTTACTCTTAATTTAAGTGACTTCAGTTAACTTGAGACAACTTGCGGCGTACTTAAGAGTTCGCTGAAACGTAGGTTAAAAAGTTAATAAGTTTCTTCCAATATCTCGTGCAATAACCAAGTTGATAAGTTATCAGGAGAGTTGCAATAACTGAACTGAACTTGAACATTGAAGGCGACAAGCCCTCAGATAAGAAAACTTTTCGCTAAGTTACTTATTAAGAAATAATATTATTTTCCTCATATTTGCTAACGAAACTTCTGTGATACAGTTGTTTGAAACAAATTATTTGTTCAATTTAGTTTATATTTGGAATTACAATTGTTATTCCTCTTATCATATTTTTTCTGCACAGCCAGTAATGACTAATAACATTAAAAAGTATATAGTATTTCAAATATTTAATACCACAATGTACTTATCTATTCAATTTTGTTTTATAGTCAATGAATCCTAAATTGCTATAATATAAAGGAACCACACACCAATTCGAAATACCATAGATTCCACGTGAGAACTATTCTATTCTATACATTCATTTATTCTTTATTCAATAATTACATGCAAATTAACAGTAAAAATATATCCTCCAGTTCATAAGATACTGAGAACAAACAAATTATGTTTATACAGGGGGCTAGCATATCGCTGGCCGCTGGCCCAATATCACAAGGTTCTATGTTACATGTTCAGGGTAGTTAAAATTAGACTTAATGTCATTATGACAATATTCAAATTTGAACTCGTCAAAACTCAAACATAGAACCCTGTACAGTCTGACCAAAAAGAGTAGAAATAAAAAAATGGCAATACTGTAGTGTCGTCCCTTTCTAATCAATTTAAGAAAACGGGGATAACACTACAGTATTACCATTTTTAATTTCTACTCTTTTTGGTTAGACTGTAATATTGAACCGGCGATATCTAGCCGCGACTTCACTTGTCGTGCGACTCAGTATCACCTTTCTTGCTCGCACGGCATTGACAAGAAAGTGACAGGTAGTACCTGTCGCGCATCAGACTCACGTGTCATTGAGGCTCCACACTTCTCGCGAAGTTGACCAAAGTTGGCCGAAGTATGGGTTTCCTCAGCGAAGTTGCCTCCCACACTATCATATGTGTGTATATCGATGATAATATATATATTATGTATCGTGTGTATTTCCAAAAAAATATAATTTAGGTATCTTCAAGGTAAGAGTGAATAGGCTATTACTGAACCGGCGAGCTACATCCTCGACCCCGTAGTCACTTTCCATCAGGTGATACTCAGGTCAATCGCCGGTCAGTATGTGAATAAAAAAAAAATAAAAAAATATTCGCCCAACCTCGGCCAATTTCGCGAGTGAGTAGTGTAATTCACAGTTATGCTTGTCGTGCAGAAATAATATTGTATTTTATCTGTATTGTCATTATGTAGGCAGGATTTAAAAGTGCGCCACAAGTTGTCAACCGGTCCTAATGCGTAATCAGATCTCTTTCACTCTCTAAGTGTTTCATGTAGCCGGTGTTAGTGTTGCATTCGGACCGGGTCCAACAATAATTCAGTCGGATCAAACAATACCCAAATGCGTATAAGATAATAAACTTTCCTCATTTCCCATACAAAATTATATTATACGTAGATAAAGATAAATAATTATTTATTACACATTTAATAACAAAAAAATTACATTTATAAAGCAACAAATTGAAGTACAGAGGTCTCCGCACTGGGCTATGCCTGTATCGTGGGGAGCCAATATTACAATTCAATTTCATGTAGGTAACAAATTAAATACTTTACAATGTGAGATCAAACAATGAATGACTCATGATTGCCAGGAAATAACTTAGAACGAGGAAAAGTACCTACACGTACCGTACAACTACCCAATCACCCAACTATCTTCCATAATTAAACTAATTTATTCCTATAAATATTGACACAATGGTTAATTAATTAATGTATTCCTATCGAAACCTATCATTGTTTTGATTTAATACTTTTTATTTAAATTTGTTTAATTCAGTGGTTCGTCGTAAATTTTATCCGTAACAATTGTCGTACATACGAGTAATTTTCGTGTTCATTTGAACCATTCGTTGTGTGGATTGGACTATACTGTTCGTTGGGTAGTTTTACGGTTAGCTCTAAATCATTATAAAACAAACATTGATAAATAGGTTTAGCTGAACATAAAGTCAGTCGGGATAAAAATCGCTCAACCGCTCGCCCCGCCACTGGCCGTGCAAAGTCGTGGCATCTCCGTAACTGAAGCTAGACAAAGCCACAAAAACAGTTTTCAAAGTTACGAACTTGGGTATTATTTGATTCTATCATTTATTGTAGATGAAACGATGCGCGCTTCACACATTCTAGTGGTTCAAATTCTTATCTCAAAAATAAATATGAAAAATCGTTGCCAGTAATAATATGTGGGTTACATTGAATAGAAGGTACTACAATTTTTAAAACGAAATGAATCACAATTTCTTCTTCAGCCTTTCAAATAAATAATGCAAAGACCGACACACAAAGCATAAGCAAAAATTTCAATGGGTTGTTTGGGAGTTAGGGTGGCGGAAAGGTTAACGCGCTGGACCGGCAATCCGGTTCGATACCCGGTCTCTTCCACTAGGTAAACTCATTTGAAATTTTCTTTAAGCTTCGATCTTTGTAAGGTATCAATGGTTACACTGGTTAAATAAGGCCACTAGAATGTTGAGCACAATTCGTTTCAAACCCTTAAAGAAAAGCTATTTATTTCGTTATTTTTTAAGTTTTCGATGATTTTAATTGTTCTCGTTACTTTCCTTGGGATCTTTATCGAGTAGTCTTAGTAAGTACAATTTCGCAGTTACGCGGGTCCGGCGGTCCGGTTCGCGCCGGTTATTACTTTTCTAGTGTACAATACCATTTTTTCTAAACAGCTCTTGATGTGCGCTTGATGTTATCTAAGTTGGTAGTGGCAGATGGGCCCATAACCAAAACCATTGTAATGCCCAATTTAATCATGCTTTCAGCTATTAATGGTGGACACACTTGTCAAATATAAGTACAACATTGATATTGGTTAAATTGGGTAAAAATTTACAAAGCGTGACTATTATGGTAATTTGTCAAAACTCGTGATTTATCCACGCTCTAATTGTTACAAAAATTGATATTGTTAACAAATTCATAAAAAGAAAATAGAGTGCATTTCCACTGGTTAGACACGAACTGGGAATCGCATGCGCGGATCAGTCGCAGTGGAAAGTCGCTCCTCTCCGCTCCACTTTGGAAATGTATTGTAAGGATATTACAATTTCAAAAACATGTTTACAATGAAGCGAAAAATAGAAACATTTAATGGTTCAGGCAGGGTTCAAACCTGCGTCTCCAACGGCTTTCCGGGCCAACACGGGCGTCCTACCTATTAGACCACCGAACCTAATGCGAGAGCCATTGAATTTGCCGCTACGATGCCACCTTAAGGCATGCAGAAGCAACTGGTTGAAAAATTCAATGGCTCCCCAATCAGGTTCGGTGGTCCAATAGGTAGGACGCCCGTGTTGGCCCGGAAAGCGGTTGGAGTGCAGTTCGAACCCTGCCTGAACCAATACATTTTTAAATTTTTCGCGTCATTGTAAACATTTGGTTTACGTTAGCAGACGATACTGCTTTAATAAAAATAATTAATTTCACAACATGTTACATAAGTCATCGTTTTGTAAATTCTAAGTGTAGGGCCCAAATAATAGAAGTCATCAGTCCAAGCCACATTAATCATCACACCTCTTGGATACCGCCCGCCGGACCCTTCATTGTTAATATAATAATTCGAAGTAATCACTATTCCAAGTTTCCTGATGTAATTTATTGACTCGGATAAAAAAATACGCTTCTAAAGTGTACTATGACATATGTAAATATAGGACAAACTAATATTATAATAGTGAATGTTGTAATTTGTATATAAGTAACGAAAATTAAATTTTAAATACATAGATAACATTGTGCGTATTTATTTACTTTTATTCCTAAATGGTAATCCCCCAAATCCCTAGCAGTAAGAAATATCGACACTTATCAAACTCAGAATTTAAGTAAGTATTTTCAAAATTTAATACTTTAGAAAATTGAAAATATAATTGAAAGGGCAAGGGGAGAATCTGGCTTAGTGGCGCAATGCCAACATTGGCACACTTGTCCCTACTATCTGAAAGAGTTAGGAATGTGGCTCAGTTGGGATTGTGGATGAGATGAGAATGTACACGAAATAGAAATGTGGACAAAGTGAAAATGAAAGAAATGCAGCTAGAATCGATAGTTAAATAAATAAATATCGATACTTAACTCAAACTGAGCTGTGGCCCGCCGAGCTTTTAACCCGTTACCGCATACGAAGCCATATATGACAGTTATTAATGTCGACCTTATTGACACAGGTTAATATATTTTTTTTATATACAGGGTGGCCCATTTAGATCGGTCTGTATGGGAAAGTCTGAAACTATAAGACATACGAAGATCTGTTCTTAGGAACTATGTCATCGATTTTAATAAGGAAAAACTGCATTCATACATTTAAAAAAACTGTACTCAGCTCGGGAATCGAACCTGGACGTTTTTAAAAATAACACTAACATTATTTTTACTTAGATATCAATGTAGATACAAATGTCTTATATAAATGAATAAAATGCATTGTTTTCATGTTTTTTGATTTATTTTAAAATTAAAACATGGTGGTCATTTCAAAAATTAAAGTACCTACTAAAATAGTTTGAAAAGAATATGAAAACAATGCATTTTATTCATTTTAGACATCATGTTTCATAGTCAAATTTACTGCTTAAGTCCTACACAATTGATATCTAAGTAGAAAAATGTTAGTGTTATTTTTCAAAACGTCCGGGTTCGATTCCCGGGCAGGCAGCTACCACAACCGCGTCGTGAATGCAGTGAAATAAAACGCTTCACTATTTTTACTATTTATTGTACATGAACCTTTTTGTAACACCATACAATATAAGCATTTCCTTTAACAGCATGCACTTACACTGGGCGTCCACGAAATACGCATATTGTACAGTCAGCTGTAGAAAAAAGAGAGGGTCTTATCTGGATCGCGTAAGAACGAGTGAGACAATTATAAAATGTGAATCGCATTCCGACAGCTCACGCTCTGTATTTAAACGCCCAGCGTATCTTATGACGTACATAAATATAAATATAAATAAATAAATAAACATAAATATAAATATCTGACAAACTCACAAAAATCGATCTAGTCCCAAATTAAGCTCAAGAAGGCTTGTGTTATGAGTACTAGACGATAATGTACATACTTATATAGAAAAACATATTTAAATTTAATAGAACAACCGGGTCATGGTTCATCATACACATATTTGCCCTGGGATTCGAACCCAGGACCGCCGACTCAGTAATACATATCAGTTCTAATATAATATTGCGTATTTCGAAGACGATAATAACCAAGCCAATACCCTACGTTAAATCTAATTAACACTAATTTCATTATATTTAATGATACTTTTTTAAAGTACATAATAATTTATATATTTTAATCGAATAAACGAAAGCATTTCTAAGTTGTATGGGAATGGTATGTTAACATTGGTAGTTTACGCCACTCTATATTATTTTTTCTCGAAAAATGTACAGTCAGTGTCATTTATGTTAAAATAACAGATAACAGGCATATATACAATTTTACGCTAAACTATAATTTAGCTTAACCGATTGAAAGATCTAGGTACCAATTTTGTATTTAGGTAGCGAAATGCAATTCTTGTGTCTTGTACACAGTAATATAAATATCAGATGGCATTCCATTATTATTTATACAAAATATTAAATCTTGAGATTTAAAATGGGAAAGATTTTAGCCGTATTTCACGTAATATAAACTGTATACAAATATTGATGAAAATAATACAGATGGCTTTTTAACTTGACACCGACTGTATTAAATCTATATACCTACAGGAAAATAATACATACAAACAAATATACAGATATATTGAGTCTAAGGAGTCTGTTCAGTACAGACCAATGTATGATACATTTCAAAATCGTACGATGTTTTCATACAAACAAATAAATTAAAACATTGTTATAAAACCATGGAATATAAACTTAAAATCACTCAACCAATTTTAAAACATGATGACGTTGAAATAAAATGTATTTATTTAAAATATATTATTTTTTTAACGGAATCAATAAATTACAAGACAAGTCCAAGAGTCGACACGTTAATCTTTTTTTTTCGTTTGTATGAAAACTTACACAATATCTTAACAAGTGCGTAAAAGTTCCAAATCACATACACCACGTACAGATAGATTGGACAAATCACTGCAATAATACTTTAATTTTTGGTCGTATGCATACAATGCAGCACCTCACGATGCAATAAAGTCCTAAATCGCATAATATATGTATACATGTATCATATTATGTGTCTTTGTGTGAAACCACCATCAAAATCATAATAAATATACAATTTCATTAAAAACATTTATTTCATTTTGAGATTCGATGTGGCCTACAATTATTTTATAGTTAAATAACTCGTACAAAATCCTTAGAGAACTAACTGATCTCTATAATTAGAAGGCAGTTAGTCAGCTTTTAATCCACTTTTATTTGCCTTCCTAATATAATGGGTTTTAATAGCTACAGTGAAACTATTATAGAGATAAGTGTGGGTCTATATGTTCTGCCATTTTGTTCTTATGTGTATACATATCTCGCAAAATATTGATTCTATAAGTATGTAGGTCTCATTCGACTCAGCGCGAGAAATAACATACAAAATGACACGTCACTCACCAGGTTTGTAGTGCCAAGATAAATTTCGATAGCATATTGATTTTTTTCTTGCACATGAAATTTAAACGACATAGAGTTGTGCATTAAAATAAAACAAAGTTTGATTGATGTACCCATTTTGCCGCCAAAAAATGCTGTTCTTCCTGTACTATAGTGGTACGCCCTTTTCATAATTTGGGCAGAACAATACTATCCCTAACTCTAAGGATCATATACGCGAATCATAAATTATATAATTCAGTATAGCGCATGCGCATACAAAATAAAAAGAATGATCTACTTAAAAATAATGAAATAAAAAAATAAAACCTTAGAATCTCATTACAGTTAGAAAACTTAGACCATGGATTAGGATGGACAAGAGCCCAGCGGAATATAGCTGTCTTTTTTACACGCGAGTGATAGAGAGAGATGGTGTAACATTTGTGTCTTTAAGAGCATCATTTTGTGAGAAAATTTGATGTTTCCAGTACATTAAGTCATTAGATTGTCGGAATGTTTATGTATATGCGCCATACGATTAAATAAATAAATTAAGTATATACAGGCAAGTAGCAGAGATTTATATTGATATTTTAATAAAACTCCATCCAGATGGGCAAAATATAATCGATTAACGATTAAGATTAACCAATTTAATCGCGATTAACGATTAAAAATTACGATTAATTAATCTTAATTGTTAATTTAAACTTGATTAATATCCAGGGATATTAGGTTTTCTTTTTATAAATAAGTATAGCCCTTACCCTGGGGGCTAATTTAATTGCGATTAATCTTGTAACGATTAATAAATTGTCAAAAAAATAATCGGTAAATGCCCATCTGACTCCATCAATATGGTAAACGGGCCATTTACCATATTGAAATAGAGCGGCAATCGCGCGCGGCGCCTCGTAGCGTGCTTCATATATCGCTATCATTTTGTTTATACCGCTTAACGCTGTTATATGACTTTTACTACTTTTGTTACCTGCTTTATTTATTTATTTATTGATACAAAATCCACAGCACAAATTACAATATTTTTTAAACAGATACATATTTGTTTATCATTGGCCAATTACGGATTTACATTATACAGACTTATCACTATTATGCTTTCTAAAATTTTCCAACAAAACGATGCTCTCAATAGGATACATGTTTGAGCGATCACTAACTCCTTTAGTCGTAAAGGCAGTTGCTGCAGCGCTGGCCAAGTTAACTTTAAGTATAAACAGTATGTAACGTGCCGTTTGCAGCTTCGAGTCCGATCTGTGTAGGAAAATATCTGAAAATCGGAAATATTAATGTAAGTATTATCTCTAGTTCAAAAATATGATACAACCACAGTGTTTTAAAATGCACAACGTCTTGAACTCTTGATGAACCTGGACTTTTACAGAGCAACTAATGATATTCGCATTCAAAATACGGTTCTGAAAATTGCTTAGGCTTATTATATCCGGATCAAAGTAGCTTCTTTTCGAAGGATAATAAATCGTCAATAATCCAAATCTATTTTACGCGGGAGTTTCTGCTCGGGGAGAAAATCTTGCTTCCTGGTCAAGGCAAGACATAAAACTTTAGACAAACCACGAGCGGTAATTCGTAAAGCCCCATATCGCATACTCAAATACCTGCGATCTGGGACATTCACGAATTTTTCTTGCCTTCCCTTAGCCAGAAGTGAGATTTTAAGGCAGAAAATCCCACTTACGGTCAAGGGTGATGTAAAATATAAAACGTACTCACAATCGGTAGCCTAGCATCGCGTCTCGTAGAGGCCAGAGCGGCCGATGTAACGCACCCATTTGATCACGTCGTGGTCAGAGTAGTTCAGTTTGGGCTCGAACACCTTTAGGTACCGCACCTGCAACATAATACATATCGGTTATATTATAGTAAGTAATATTTCTGGAGTCCGAATCGTTGGAAATTTGTTGGACGCTTGAATGGCCGTGCAATGCGCCGTAACAAAAAATAAATTCATTTTGAGATGGCGCACCCATCTCAAAATGAATTTGAGATGGGTGCGTACGGTGCATTAAATTGTTAATCCGGTGACAGTTAATTAACTGCCGTTAACCTATAATAATTCACTGTTAACGGATTAACTTTTATGGGTAAATTAACGGTCTTGTCAACTTCCGTTATTTTAGTCTGTTACTTTGGTTGTCTGTTGACAATGTTGACAGTGATAGTAATGGAGTTAGTGATGATGGTGAGTATGATGATAGTGATGGTGATGATGGTGGTAGTGGATAATGTGTTGTCGTCTTGTCCCCACAAAACAAGCTTACTACAGCTTACTGAGACCCCAGGTAGCAAACAGGCTGTAGAAGCTTCATCATCATCATTATATCAGCCGATAGAGGTCCACTGCTGGACAAAGGCCTCCCCCAAAGTTCTCCACAACGATCGATCTTGCGCCGCCCTCATCCAATTTCTACCCGCGATCTTAACCAGCGCGTCGGTCCACCTTGTTGTAGGCCTTCCAACGCTGCGTCTTCCGGTCCGCGGTCGCCACTCAAGAACCTTTCTGCCGCAACGGCCATCGATTCTACGAGCCCACTGCCACTTTAGTTTGGCGACTGTCTGAGCTATATCTACAACCTTGGTTCTCTTGCGTAGATACGCAACGACGATGATGATGAGATCATCATTTCGGATTCGATCCTGCAAGGAAAGTCCGAGCATAGCTCGCTCCATTGCGCTTTGAGTAACTTTGAGCTTTCTTATGAGGCCACTTCTTCTTGGTGTCCGTCTCCAGCAGCTGATCTTACTGTGTGACTAGAGCGAGCAGTGTGAGGGTTTGGGACATGGAGGGACACGCACCTTGAAGCCGGAGGGCGCGAACGGCACCTCGAAGCCCATGGAGATGGGCGGGCGCGTCCACTTCTTCTAGGTGTCCGTCTCCAGCAGCTGATCTTACTGTGTGACTAGAGCGAGCAGTGTGAGGGTTTGGGACATAGAGGGACACGCACCTTGAAGCCGGAGGGCGCGAACGGCACCTCGAAGCCCATGGAGATGGGCGGGCGCGTCAACTTCTTCTTAGTGTCCGTCTCCAGCAGCTGATCTTACTGTGTGACTAGAGCGAGCAGTGTGAGGGTGAGGGAGATAGAGGAACACGCACCTTGAAGCCGGAGGGCGCGAACGGCACCTCGAAGCCCATGGAGATGGGCGGGCGCGTCCACTTCTTCTTGGTGTCCGTCTCCAGCAGCTGATCTTACTGTGTGACTAGAGCGAGCAGAGTGAGGGTTTGGGACATGGAGGGACACGCAGCTTGAAGCCGGAGGGCGCGAACGGCACCTCGAAGCCCATGGAGATGGGCGGGCGCGTCCACTTCTTCTTGGTGTCCGTCTCCAGCAGCTGATCTTACTGTGTGACTAGAGCGAGCAGTGTGAGGGTGAGGGAGATAGAGGAACACGCACCTTGAAGCCGGAGGGCGCGAACGGCACCTCGAAGCCCATGGAGATGGGCGGGCGCGTCCACTTCTTCTTGGTGTCCGTCTCCAGCAGCTGATCTTACTGTGTGACTAGAGCGAGCAGTGTGAGGGTGAGGGAGATAGAGGAACACGCACCTTGAAGCCGGAGGGCGCGAACGGCACCTCGAAGCCCATGGAGATGGGCGGGCGCGTCCACTTCTTCTTGGTGTCCGTCTCCAGCAGCTGATCTTACTGTGTGACTAGAGCGAGCAGTGTGAGGGTGAGGGAGATAGAGGAACACGCACCTTGAAGCCGGAGGGCGCGAACGGCACCTCGAAGCCCATGGAGATGGGCGGGCGCGTCCACTTCTTCTTGGTGTCCGTCTCCAGCAGCTCGATCTCCGCCGACAGCTGGGTCTCCTTCATGCCCGCCATGCGCTTGATCTTCCACACTATCGCGTTCTCCGATGCCTGAACATTAAATATTATAAATCTAAATTAATAATTTAAAACACCCTGACACGCGCTGGTCATCATGTGATCCGCATTTAATGAGTGATATAGAAAATTCTTGGAATTTTTAAGTACACTATTGGCTGAGATCCCGTCACTTGTCGTCCTGTCAACAATTAAAGCTGAATATCTATTAAATTACTGGTCCTATTTCCACCAAACATAGCTAAGAACCATCTCGACGGACGGACGACGACGGATGCATCTTTATAGCAATACCTGTCAACGCGTCCTTTGTCTTTTCTAAGGCTACATAATAATAATGTGTACCTTGTACTTGGCCTTCCCCTTGAGACAGATGAGCTGCACGCCGCTGGTGTTGAGCGGGGTGGGGATCTTGACCTCGATCTTCTGCCCGAGCAGCGAGGGCTTGAAGTTGCTCTGCAGCATCAGCTCCACCTAGTAATGTACCTTGTACTTGGCCTTCCCCTTGAGACAGATGAGCTGCACGCCGCTGGTGTTGAGCGGGGTGGGGATCTTGACCTCGATCTTCTGCCCGAGCAGCGAGGGCTTGAAGTTGCTCTGCAGCATCAGCTCCACCTAGTAATGTACCTTGTACTTGGCCTTCCCCTTGAGACAGATGAGCTGCACGCCGCTGGTGTTGAGCGGGGTGGGGATCTTGACCTCGATCTTCTGCCCGAGCAGCGAGGGCTTGAAGTTGCTCTGCAGCATCAGCTCCACCTAGTAATGTACCTTGTACTTGGCCTTCCCCTTGAGACAGATGAGCTGCACGCCGCTGGTGTTGAGCGGGGTGGGGATCTTGGCCTCGATCTTCTGCCCGAGCAGCGAGGGCTTGAAGTTGCTCTGCAGCATCAGCTCCACCTAGTAATGTACCTTGTACTTGGCCTTCCCCTTGAGACAGATGAGCTGCACGCCGCTGGTGTTGAGCGGGGTGGGGATCTTGACCTCGATCTTCTGCCCGAGCAGCGAGGGCTTGAAGTTGCTCTGCAGCATCAGCTCCACCTAGTAATGTACCTTGTACTTGGCCTTCCCCTTGAGACAGATGAGCTGCACGCCGCTGGTGTTGAGCGGGGTGGGGATCTTGGCCTCGATCTTCTGCCCGAGCAGCGAGGGCTTGAAGTTGCTCTAGCACCACCTTCACCTAGAGTGTACCTTGTACTTGGCCTTCCCCTTGAGACAGATGAGCTGCACGCCGCTGGTGTTGAGCGGGGTGGGGATCTTGACCTCGATCTTCTGCCCGAGCAGCGAGGGCTTGAAGTTGCTCTAGCACCAGCTGCACCTAGTAGTGTACCTTGTACTTGGCCTTCCCCTTGAGACAGATGAGCTGCACGCCGCTGGTGTTGAGCGGGGTGGGGATCTTGGCCTCGATCTTCTGCCCGAGCAGCGAGGGCTTGAAGTTGCTCTGCAGCACCAGCTCCACCTAGTAGTGTACCTTGTACTTGGCCTTCCCCTTGAGACAGATGAGCTGCACGCCGCTGGTGTTGAGCGGGGTGGGGATCTTGGCCTCGATCTTCTGCCCGAGCAGCGAGGGCTTGAAGTTGCTCTGCAGCACCAGCTCCACCTAGTAGTGTACCTTGTACTTGGCCTTCCCCTTGAGACAGATGAGCTGCACGCCGCTGGTGTTGAGCGGGGTGGGGATCTTGACCTCGATCTTCTGCCCGAGCAGCGAGGGCTTGAAGTTGCTCTAGCACCAGCTCCACCTAGTAATGTACCTTGTACTTGGCCTTCCCCTTGAGACAGATGAGCTGCACGCCGCTGGTGTTGAGCGGGGTGGGGATCTTGACCTCGATCTTCTGCCCGAGCAGCGAGGGCTTGAAGTTGCTCTGCAGCATCAGCTCCACCTAGTAATGTACCTTGTACTTGGCCTTCCCCTTGAGACAGATGAGCTGCACGCCGCTGGTGTTGAGCGGGGTGGGGATCTTGACCTCGATCTTCTGCCCGAGCAGCGAGGGCTTGAAGTTGCTCTGCAGCATCAGCTCCACCTAGTAATGTACCTTGTACTTGGCCTTCCCCTTGAGACAGATGAGCTGCACGCCGCTGGTGTTCAGCGGGGTGGGGATCTTGACCTCGATCTTCTGCCCGAGCAGCGAGGGCTTGAAGTTGCTCTTCAGCACCACCTTCACCTCCATCTTGGTGCGGCCGACCTCTCGGACCAGCGGGATCACGCGGAACGGCAGCGAGATGTCTTTCGTTGTGCGGTATCTGGAATAACATCATTTTTGTAGGTATTTTTTCCATTCGTCTTGACTCTTCAGTCATGTACCCCTCCCTAGTGCCCTTCCAAATCGGTATTCTTTCATTAGACTTAGACCAAAGAAAAGCTGCGTCTTGAAACATCTCCCTTTCGTACTTTATTTAATAATTAACCATTACAGGTCTGTAATAAACATGATTACAGAGGATTTTAATGATTAGGTAAAAAAGATACACTGATAAAACTTCCATCCATGAAGCAAAGGGCAAATAGAATCTATACTCTCTCACTTCCATCATTAGTATCAAATTCCATGTCAAAATATAAATAATTCAGTATATCAAGTAATCAGTCGCGCCGCGGCAACTGACCGGAGCTCCTGATGATGAATCGGGTACCGATTCCACAGGGGATTTAATAATGAAACACTGACCTCATCAGCTCGAACTCGCCGTCCGGCGGTATGAACGAGATGCTGTGCTCGGTCTCGAACTTGCTGAGCTTGACGCACTGGTGGAACTGGCAGTCGTCGATGACGACGACCGGCTTGCCGGAGCGCGCCGGGTCGCTGTCCGTGTTGCCGGAGATATATATATTATATACACTGACCGCATCAGCTCGAACTCGCCGTCCGGCGGTATGAACGAGATGCTGTGCTCGGTCTCGAACTTGCTGAGCTTGACGCACTGGTGGAACTGGCAGTCGTCGATGACGACGACCGGCTTGCCGGAGCGCGCCGGGTCGCTGTCCGTGTTGCCGGAGATATATATATTATATACACTGACCGCATCAGCTCGAACTCGCCGTCCGGCGGTATGAACGAGATGCTGTGCTCGGTCTCGAACTTGCTGAGCTTGACGCACTGGTGGAACTGGCAGTCGTCGATGACGACGACCGGCTTGCCGGAGCGCGCCGGGTCGCTGTCCGTGTTGCCGGAGATATATATATTATATACTGACCGCATCAGCTCGAACTCGCCGTCCGGCGGTATGAAGGAGATGCTGTGCTCGGTCTCGAACTTGCTGAGCTTGACGCACTGGTGGAACTGGCAGTCGTCGATGACGACGACCGGCTTGCCGGAGCGCGCCGGGTCGCTGTCCGTGTTGCCGGAGATATATATATTATATACACTGACCGCATCAGCTCGAACTCGCCGTCCGGCGGTATGAAGGAGATGCTGTGCTCGGTCTCGAACTTGCTGAGCTTGACGCACTGGTGGAACTGGCAGTCGTCGATGACGACGACCGGCTTGCCGGAGCGCGCCGGGTCGCTGTCCGTGTTGCCGGAGATATATATATTATATACACTGACCGCATCAGCTCGAACTCGCCGTCCGGCGGTATGAAGGAGATGCTGTGCTCGGTCTCGAACTTGCTGAGCTTGACGCACTGGTGGAACTGGCAGTCGTCGATGACGACGACCGGCTTGCCGGAGCGCGCCGGGTCGCTGTCCGTGTTGCCGGAGATATATATATTATATACACTGACCGCATCAGCTCGAACTCGCCGTCCGGCGGTATGAACGAGATGCTGTGCTCGGTCTCGAACTTGCTGAGCTTGACGCACTGGTGGAACTGGCAGTCGTCGATGACGACGACCGGCTTGCCGGAGCGCGCCGGGTCGCTGTCCGTGTTGCCGGAGATATATATATTATATACACTGACCGCATCAGCTCGAACTCGCCGTCCGGCGGTATGAAGGAGATGCTGTGCTCGGTCTCGAACTTGCTGAGCTTGACGCACTGGTGGAACTGGCAGTCGTCGATGACGACGACCGGCTTGCCGGAGCGCGCCGGGTCGCTGTCCGTGTTGCCGGAGATATATATATTATATACACTGACCGCATCAGCTCGAACTCGCCGTCCGGCGGTATGAAGGAGATGCTGTGCTCGGTCTCGAACTTGCTGAGCTTGACGCACTGGTGGAACTGGCAGTCGTCGATGACGACGACCGGCTTGCCGGAGCGCGCCGGGTCGCTGTCCGTGTTGCCGGAGATGCCGCCTGAGAAATCAGCACGGGGGGGAAATACGATAATATTAATGGTGTAGACATTTCGGACTGCAGAGGTAAGACACCGAATTTAGATGCAGAATATCTATACTGTTAAAGCCTGACCAGAAATATATGAGGATGCGCCATATTGCGGAATTTCGCTGGAACTAATTTCTTACAGTGGCAATGATTTTATGATGGTTAGTCAACAATGTCAATGTCATTCGTGGCGATTTCTTTAAAAGACAAATATTTAAAAATATCCGAATAAAATGCCGAAAACCATTCACAGTCGTGAACGTAAGATTATAAATAGTGTACATGTGTTTACTACACGAAAAACAGTCAGGAAATAAAATAAAAGGTTAAAAAACTTTAACCCGACTACGGAGAAACGAACTAAAAACTTAAAAACAAGGTAGAAATATCGGGTATCATCGCCTTATTCCACAAGACAAGTCATTTGACATGTTAAATGTTCTTGTATATATTTTTCTACTGAAATCTTCTGTTAGTTAACAACAATAACATTATAATTTAATTCAAATGCCGTAGTCGTGCGTTGTGGCATTAACTACCTACGATACAATCTTCCTTTTACATATCTCCAAACAGTAAAAGAGCGAACATGCATATATCATATACGAATTAAACCGCTTACATAATATACATAAATAGGTAGCCGTAGCAGCAGAATTTATTTTATTTAGTTTTCTTTGTTTTTTAAGAACATGGTATTTTGTGAAAATCCTACCTATAGTGTCTAGTTATCGAGAATAAAACGGACGCACAGCATTATAACACGGCTACACATCGCTATCATATTGATAAAAGAAAAGTTTTACAAGACTTATTTTAGGGACTCAATCAGATGATGATGGCGATCTACCTAAAACTACGGAAATTTCGTTGTATAGTTGCAGTTTTTTAAATAGTCGACAACGCACGACTACGGCATTTGAATTAAATTATAATGTTATTGTTGTTAACTAACAGAAGATTTCAGTAGAAAAATATATACAAGAACATTTAACATGTCAAATGACTTGTCTTGTGGAATAAGGCGATGATACCCGATATTTCTACCTTGTTTTTAAGTTTTTAGTTCGTTTCTCCGTAGTCGGGTTAAAGTTTTTTAACCTTTTATTTTATTTCAATATTTTCAGTTTTTACGTATGATGGAGTAAAGAATATGTAAGCTTAAAAAAATATTCTGTATCGCTACATCCTCCTTTGAAGTCTGTTAAAAATGTAGCCTATGTCACACAATATACTCAGTCATAAAAATCTGTCGAGTAGTTTAAGCGCTATCGTGGAACATACTTAAATACACAACTTAATACTCTTCCCTTTGACTTTACGAGTACCACAGTCGGGCAAAACTAAGAATAATTTATACTCAAACGTTGAATACCAACGTCGAATTTCAGCTATCGAGACCAACCAGTACCTCTATCGTATTGTGGACCAGTAGACGAATGAAACCTTATGATAGAAAACAAACGATAAAAAAAATCAATTTCATACACCTCTAATATTTTTACGCTAAAAGAGATTATTCGTTAGTATTTTTTTTTTCAATGCAACAATATCTAAATATTAAATATAGGTACCTAATCACATCTTAACGACAATTATTTACATTTGCTGACACAACATTTTCAGCAACTTAAAAAGCAAAACAGAAAAAAACTGTTTGGAAATCCATATATATCACTACCGTCTTTTACGTCACCATCTCCTAGGTTAACTCAAAAGTTTCCCCGAGCTCCCCCGTCTTTTAAGTCATCATCTCCTCCGTTACCACAAAAGTTTCATAAGATCTGCTGCCCTGTATCCGTTTAAGGATGCCGTATTCTATTTATTGCGGGGGGCTCCGCCCCCATCTCCCCCCTAACCCCATCTCCTAGTTTAACTCAAAAGTTTCCCCGAGCCCCCTGGTTTTCATGTCTCCATCTCCTCCGTAAATTCAAGTTTCATAAAATTAGCTTCCTGGTTGCCGTTTCTGAATGTTGTATTTTTTTATGGCGGGGAGTTGCGCCCCCAAACCCATTTTTTATGTCACTATCTCCTCCGTTAACTCTAAAATTTCAAAGATTGCTTTCTTGTTGCTGTTTTAGAGCGTTGTGTTTTTTTATGGCTGGGGGCTCCGTCCCCAGGCCCCCATGTTTTATGTCACCATCACCTCCGTAGACTCAAAAGTTTCATAAAATGTGCTTTCTTGCGCCGTTTCAGAATATTGTATTTTTTAATGGCGGGGGGCTCCGCCCCCCGTGCCCCCTACGTTTTAGGTCACCATCGCCTCCGTAAACTCAAGTTTCATAAGATTTGCTTTCTTGTTGCCGTTTTAGAATGTTGTATTTTTTTATGGCGGGGAGTTGCGCCCCCAAACCCCCCCCTCCCATTTTTTATGTCACCATCTCCTCCGTTAACTCTAAAATTTCAAAGATTGCTTTCTTGTTGCTGTTTTAGAGCGTTGTGTTTTTTTATGGCTGGGGGCTCCGTCCCCAGGCCCCCATGTTTTATGTCACCATCACCTCCGTAGACTCAAAAGTTTCATAAAATGTGCTTTCTTGCGCCGTTTCAGAATATTGTATTTTTTTATGGCGGGGGGCTCCACCCCCCGTGCCCCCTACGTTTTAGGTCACCATCGCCTCCGTAAACTCAAGTTTCATAAGATTTGCTTTCTTGTTGCCGTTTTAGAATGTTGTATTTTTTTATGGCGGGGGGCTCCGCCCCCCGAGCCCCCTGCGTTTTAAGTCACCATCGCCTCCTTAAACTCAAATCATATAAGATATTGGAATACGAATATAAATAAAGAATTACGTTGCTAAGGCTTTGCCTTATTCGGGTGAAAGTAATGACTGAAATCGGTTTAATTGTAAGCAATATACTCATCTACACCATCATTTTTTGAAGTCGGTTAAAAATATGGCCTACGCAATGTAAACCGTTATAACAAATCGATGGACACGTTATTGATCAAAATCGGTTAAGTAGTGTAAGCGCTATGCTAGAGCATACTTTAATGCAAACATATAGTTCCAATCACCTTTCGTGGTCTTCTCCGTCTTCTGCATCAGTTCCACTTGGTCAAATTATGCTTTCTGACAACAGATACCTGAATCACTTTAGAAAATAATAAAGAAATTGTACTTGTAACTATTATATATTTGCAGAGTTCCGTCGATTTCTGATGGACTCCATCATCAGATCTTTACCATATTTCTAAGAGATAATAACTGAAGTGTTAACTTTCCAATAAAAAAAGAATTTTTGAAATCTGTTGATTTTTTTAATTTTTTTCTGTAGAATTTTTACTCTCGCTCGTCCTCCTTTTTTGAAGTCTGTTAAAAATGTAGCCTATGTCACCCGGACTGTAATAACAAATTGATAGACACCTCAATCACTAAAATCGGTTGAGTAGTTTTCGCGCTATGGTGGAACACACTTACATATAAATATACATACATACATACATAGACTGCTAAACTTATAACCCTTCCTTTTGGCTTTGCCGTAGTCGGGTAAAAAGTGCATTCCATTAAATGATATTACGAGGTTAACATAGTGGAACTGACAGATATTTAAAACTAATGTCATTATAGTGGGTCGCGATTGGTTGCAAAATTGTTGCCATATAAATCTTATAAATAGCGCCCTCTTGACAATCCTCATATATTTCTGGTCAGGCTTTAGAAAATTCTACATTGGTATTGAAAATCAGATTTCAGGAAAAATCTTAATAGCGTGATGCAGTATCGTCATTTGTTTTGTATGGGCGCGCGGCGCTGTGCCATTCTGGCGCCATCTGTTTTCATAATTTCCTTTGTCCTCGCATCACGCCGAAACGGCTGGATAAATTTTAACCAATTTTGGTACAGGGATGGCTAGACATCTAAAGATGGTTATAGGATACTTTTTACCAGACTACGGTACCTACATAAAAATTACGCGTACAAAATACGAGCACCTTCTAATAGGTATAAGTGATATGAAAAAATGTTAAATGAAGCAAATGTCCCATAGGTTTTCGCACACTTAACCACTTGGCACTGAACCAGTGCCGGCATCAATAGAACCGACTCCCACCGACTTGCAAATCAGACAGTTTGGGCACTATGTTCCATTGCCAATAAAGAAAAAGTAAGCAAATCTGCCCCGGCTTGCCTGAATTATTGTCTGATGCCACGCCACTGCTGGTTATGCCACATGGTCGTAACATCGTTCTCCATCTATATTTGACTGGTAGAGAACGCCTTATTGTATTAGGTCCGCCAAAAGTTATTTTTGTTATTAGTTAATGGGATATATTTAAATGCACATCTGTATAATTTTTCAGTACACTAGGTAACTCCACTAATTAACTAAATGCATACCAGAAAAACGAATGCTGTGCAAAAAAAACAATTGATTAACTGAACCTGTCCTACAAAAACAACTTAAACATCATACAAAACGAGATGCCCTTTTTAACCGAATTCACACCAAAAATATGGTTCGTACAGTCGCCATCAGATATATGGTAGCGGTGGAGGTCCTCAAATATTTCGGAGCAGCATTAAATTTCAAAATATTCGTTACGCTAGATGGGGGCTATAATATCGGACCATATAGTTTGTCTTAAATTTAAGAGCAGCGACTTTTCAATAAATTCGTAACATACATTCAGGCAAAGATATCGGAACGGACAGATCGACAAAGGTATCGAAGCAGACAGGATGATCATAAATATCGGAACATTTATGGAAACTATACCTTAAGTCTGTGACATATAGTTTAAATTTCAATTTGTTACTATATTGACCTTTAAGTTGTCAAAAAATATTTTGACAACTTTATTGTGGATGATATAGTAAGTAATAAAGTGAGTTTTTAGATACACGAGAAGTTTTCAAGCAGCATCATACTCGAAAACTGCATAAATTCAACCTGCCAGACTTTGATAGGTATTCATATGACTAATTTTATGAACAGGCAGACCTTCTGGACTGGGTATTCTTTTTATAGTAAATATTTTATTTTTAACCGACTTCAAAAAAGGAGGGGGGGTTTCAATTCGGTTATATATTTTTTTTATTAATGTTTGTTACCTCAGAACTCCGGCATTTATAAGTCGATTTGGAAAATTATTTTTAGGTTCATGAATAGACATCTCAAGGTTGGTCCCATAAAATTTTGGTGAAGATCTGATTAACAGATCCATGAGGAATCGAAGGAATTCTTTTTTTTTATTTAATTATTTATTATTTATTTTATTTATTTGCATATGGTAGTCATCATCTTCCAATGCTGAGCTGATGATGGAAGGTACAACTCCTTAACGGTGAGGAGTTAGGAGATAATTCAAACGAGATGCATGCCTTCAAGACGCCATAAGTACCTACCTACCTATTTTATATGAATCACTAAAAAGAAAAAAAAATAACAAAAAAATAACCGACTTCATTAAAACTAAAAAGCCAAAAATAACCCGTTCAAGTAGGTACAGATTACATTTGACTCATCCTTTGAAGTCGGTGTCAAACCTCACGTTAACAAATACATAAATATAATAATTGAGTGGTTTGGGACCGACGTCAAAGGGTGAGTCAAATGTAATCTGTACCTACTTGAACGGGTTATTTTTGGCTTTTTAGTTTTAATGAAGTGGGTTCTTTTTTTGATACATTTTTTATATTTTTTAAAATAAGCTTTAAGCCATTGTACATATATAATTGTCCTTTCTTTTAAATTTATCTATAGTTTTTCCTATTGTAATATATATTTTATGTGTTCATTTCAAAATAAACTATTGTCACATTTTATAAACTAGCTGTTCCCGCGGCTCCGCACGTGTGTAATCGGTCTGTCAGTTTTGCTTTATCACAGTTTCTTGATACCCTGGAGACAGGACTTACCGTGTAGCACATGTTTAAAAAAATTTTGCACCTCATTCCTAAGTAGCGCCATAAGATTCAGGTGCAAACTTAACTGACTCGAGTGTAGTGGCTGGCGAATTCCCTTTTATTGGTAAATTGTTTATAGCCTATGGATAATATGGATTTTTACGACAGATTAATGAAGTTTTCATCAGAATCTCGCAATCAAGGATACCTTTCTTTGCAAGAAATATTTTATGTATGACTGGTATGACGATAAAAATATTTAATAATTTACCCGTAGAAATAAGAAACTCTGACATGCCTCAATTTAGATACAAATTACACAAATTTTGTGTGGACAAGTGTTACTATAGTATAAATGATTATTCATTGGAATAATGAAACTATAAAAATGATTTTATAAATTAGTTATCTGTTTGTCTGTTTATCTGTCTGACGTACAAAAATCCTAAAAACGGTTGGAACGTGTTCTGTTATCTATTCTAAGTAGGTATCCCCCACCAACTTTTTTTCGAATATCTTCCATGTACAGACTTTCGACCCTCTTCAACTTTATCTATCTATACATATAAACGGACAAGTCCTGACTGACTGACTAACTCACTCATCAACGTAGAGCCGAAACTACTGAACCTAGGAACTTCAAATTTCTAGAATAGATCAAGTATACGAGGAAAGCAAGCACTAATTTCAGGATTTTTGAAAACTCATTATTTAAAGGGGTTAAATAGGGGGTGAAAGTTTGTATGAGGAACTTGGAATTCATTGAGTAATAGTAGTAATATTTCGTGTACAGTTCTTTCTATACAAAGTAAGAAAACAAGTTTCAGCATTTTTGGAAATTCATCCCCGAAAGGGGTTAAATGCACAGTGAAACATTGTAAGAAAAACGTGGTCTGTTTGAGTATAGATCATCTAAATCTGAAAACATGTATTTCAGCGTTTTTGAAAATTCAACCCCTAATGGGGTAAAGAGCGAGGTGAAAGTTTCTATGAAGAGCTTGGGATTCTTTGAGTAGGAGTGGTAATATTTCGTGGACAGGTTTTTATTTGCAAAGTAAGAAAACATGCTTCAGCATTTTTGGAAATTCATCTCCGAAAGGGGTTAAATGGACAGTGGAACCTTCTTCAGAAACTTTTTGAGTAAGGGGCGTTCTTTTGCGTGTAGACCTTTCATTAAAAACTGTGAATATTGATTTCAGCGTTTTTGAAAGTTCAACCCCTAATGGGGTAAAGTGGGAGGTGAAAATTTGTATGAAGAGCTTGGGATTCTTTGAGTAGGAGTGGTAATATTTCGTGTATAGGTTCTTCTATGCAAAGTAAGAAGATAAGTTTCAGCATTTTTGGAAATTCATCCCCGAAAGGGGTAAAGAGGGAGGTTAGTTTCAATGAAGACCTTGAGGTTCTTGGAGTTACATTACGTGTATAGATTCTTCTATACAAAGTATAGAATTATACTATATATATATATATAGAATATATTATATATAAGTATAGAATTATACTTATAGTATATATTACATTCATAGTTTTAGTTCAACTGAAAAGGGATATATTTAAATGCACATCTGTATAATTTTTCAGTACACTGGGTAACTCCACTAATTAACTGAATGCATACCAGAAAAACTAATGCTGTGTAAAAAAAACAATTGATTATCTGCATATCCTACAAAAAAAACTTAAACATCATACAAAACGAGATGACCTTTTTAACCGAATTCACACCAAAAATATGGTTCGTACATCGGATATATTTGGTGAAACTTTCAAATATTTTGATCGAAAAAGGGGAATATACAGATATCAATTTAAATACATGCCAACTGAAAATACCTAAGTACCTTATAAAATTTGATTCCCTTGAGATTATCGACGTTTGTAGTGGCATAGGTAAAAAGCCGGATCTTTTTTACGTTATAACTTAGAAGTTTGGTATTTACATGGTTTTAATTTCCATTTTATTCAATAGACGGACAGACAACTAAGTGATCCTTTGAGGGTTGCGTTTTTCCTTTTGAGGTACGGAACCCTAAGAATGCAATTTTTTTATACGAAGTTTTGTGACTAAATCCTATGTTTTGCATAAAGTTTTTAACCTCTTCAGGAGATAACTTTCCAAAAATGAATGCAATTTATACACGAATGTATTCCTCACATGAACTTTCTTCTTCCCCTTTACTCAGACAATACTCGTACATTTAAAAAAAATCTGAAAGTAGTATTTTGACACACGGAATATGACCAGACTTACGAAAACAATCTCATCTTTTCTCATCCAAACTTTCGCCTCCCATTTTGGAGATGAATTTCCAAAAAAACTTAAGGTTATTTACTGAATTTTTAGTGAATATTCTACAAAAAAACCCGCATACTATACGCGTACCCGTATACGCAAACCCTCTTATTCATAACATGAAAATGTTGTCACCTTAAATTTCACATGCTTGGGGGATGAATATTAAAAAATTAATCTTGCTTTTTAACTTCATTTATGGTGAAAAGTTGTTTGTAATGCCCTAAATATTATCACTCTTACTCAAAACATTCCAAGCTCTTTATACAAACTGTCACCTCCATTAGGGGTTGAATTTTCAAAAACGCTGAAATCAATATTCTCTTTTTTTGATGAAAAGTCTACCCGAAAAATAGTGCACCTCTTACTCAAAAAAGGCCCGATTCTCATACAAAGTTCCATTTCCATTTAACCCCTTCCAAAAATGATGAAACTTGTTTTCTTACTTTGTATAGAAGAATCTATACACGTAATGTAACTCAAAGAACCTCAAAGGTCTTCATTGAAACTAACCTCCCTCTTTACCCCATGAGGGGTTGAATTTTCAAAAACGCTGAAATACATGTTCTTAGTTTTTGATGATCAGTGTACACACAAGATATTGCACCTCTTCGTCAAAAAGGCTCGATTTTCAAATAAAGTTTCACTGTCCACTTAACCCCTTTCGGGGATGAATTTCCAAAAATGCTGAAACTCATCTTCTTACTTTGCATAGAAGAACCTATACACGAAATATTACCACTCCTACTCAAAGAATCCCAAGCTCTTCATACAAATTTTCACCTCCCACGTTACCCCATTAGGGGTTGAACTTTCAAAGACGCTGAAATACATGTTTTCAGTTTTTGATGATCAGTCTACACGCAAAAGAATGCACCCCTTACTCAAACAGACCACGTTTTTCTTACAAAGTTTCACTATGCATTTAACCCCTTTAGGGGATGAATTTCCAAAAATGCTGAAACTTGTTTTCCTACTTTGTATAGAAAGAGCTGTACACGAAATATTACTACTCTTACTCAATGAATTCCAATTTCCTCATAAAAACTTTCACCCCCTATTTAACCCCTTTAAATAATGAGTTTTCAAAAATCCTGAAATTAGTTTTCTTGTTTTTAGATCGAGAATCTATACACAAAATTTTATTACTCTAACCCAAAAATTACGTAAGTTCCATACAAACTTTCAACCCCGATTTGACACCCTTAAAGGATGAGTTTTGAAAAATCCCTTCTTAGTGCTTGCTTTCCTCGTATACTTGATCTATTCTAGAAATTTGAAGTTCCTAGGTTCAGTAGTTTCGGCTCTACGTTGCAACGCGTTGATGAGTGAGTCAGTCAGTCAGGACTTGTCCGTTTATATTGTATAGATGACATTTATTCGGCAACAATCGGAAATACGAATGCTCCCGAAATTACTCAATAGTGACACATTTCTGAAATACTACTAGCATGACTGCCTACTGAGGTAATCAGGACGCGTCAACATGTCAAACATATTTTTTTTCTTTTTCTATGAAGTGAATTATGAAAGTGACGAGCGATCATTTCTTTATGCAACCTACATTTTCGTCGACAACATGCTAGCCATTCTGTAAACAGATCGGGCGAAAAGCGTTCCTGTGAACGCGTTTTTGTTGATATTAAAATGAAAATATTGTTTCATAGAATAGTTTTCGACTATATTTGTGATATATTATTGAAATTTCCGTTTAAGAGTCCGCAGCAAGCTCGATTCTTCATACAAACGTAGTTACGTCCTTATTTTAATATAACATGTCACATTATCATGAAATTCTCTAAATATAATGAGATAAGATATATCTAGGGCTAAAACTAGTTTATGACTCTTGAAATGTTAATAGAAAGAAAATAGAGCGAGTACAAGTTTTGCATTTTTAGACCCCAGAAAGTTGTTCAGTTTGGCGGCATACTACGACCAAAATATAGTTTAGATTGAAGTCAAAACCTATTTCCGGTGTCGATTAAACTATGCAGTTTGATAAGAAAAAGGATTTATCAAAATTGATCTCGTAGTTTTAAAATGAGAGCGTAACTACGAAAACCTTAAAATAAATTACAAAAAATTGTTGCGAAACTGCAGCGAATTACTCTAGCGCGGGGAACGGTCCGGGGGGGCGGCGGTAAGCACCGCCCTTATCATAGCTACTCCTAGCCAGCCTCGCGCAACTCTCAAGGTAAAAAACGATCGACAACGGCTGTATGAAACGGAGGTGAATTTTTTACCTAAGTTTGAAAGAACGTTGAAACCTACAAAGCATTAGATAATTGGCGACAATCGAATTTAGGCGGGTTGTACTTCAGCCGCCATTTTTGTCCGCCATGCCATGTTAGATGACGTTTCTATTTTGTTGTGTAGTCTGTCACTTCTGTCAAGGTTCTGCGATCTTTTCAAATAATTCAAATTTCACAAATAATCTAATAATTTGCATTCTTTGGGTGTAGTGGTCGTCTAGAAGGTACACAAGACAATCACAATTGCAAAAATGAGTGGATTGAAAAGGAAAAAGTGCGAAATATGCAGAATGAAAACGTGTCGAATGGACGGTCAAAAAAGACTATTCATGGCAAGATTTCCACCGTTCGAAGATCGGTAAGTAAAAAATATACTTAATTACTGCGTGTTATAACCATGTTAATCGTAAGTTTCATTGAAAACTTGGTATTTCGGGTAAAATAATACATACCCTTATACGTATGTAAACAATAGTGCTTTATGTAAGTTTTATCGATAATTTTCATTTGAAGTGAAAAATACCTGGGTAAACACGGAATATCTTTCTTCAAGCAAAAGCCTATTGGTATGTGTACTTATACAAAAGTGTGCACTTGAATACAGCTGTTAAAGCCGTCTCAGATGAGAGGATAAGACATTATTATCACTACTTTTTATGCCAGTTTGAGTTAGATTATGGTCACAGAAATATTTTACGAAAAATCTTCAATGGACTATGAATGGTACGGTTTCATCTGGACAAACAGATTCATTTTTACTCTGTAATTTTCTGTTTACCCTGTATTATTTGTGTTGCAGAACTTCCAACCTGGAGCACAGACTGGAGTGATGAAACGGCTTTTTTCGTCTATGTTTATCAGCAAGCCAAGCAAAGTTTGAACGAAATAAAATTATTTGCACACTTGTTTTTTTTTATGAAGTCAGTAACCTAAAGTAAACCAAATGTTTACATTGAAGCGAAATATTGAATGATTTAAATTACCGGAAAGCCGTTGGAGACGCGGGTGCGAATGCGAACCCCGCTTGAACCATTTTTTTTAAATACCGATATCGATATCGATAATTCGATAATTTGTGTAACATGTGACATCCCTATTTTGTTCTTGATGTTGGCATTATGTCATGAGTTTGCTTTTTGTATGGCACTCCCGTCTCTTAAAACGTAGTGATTACATACTCTTTGCTCCTAGCGCGCTCTCGCTTTACTGCTAGCGCCCTGTCTTCCTCTAGGTGAAACAACAACATTTTAAAGCGTAAGCGCGCGATCTCAACGCGGAGTTGAGCGGACCTTGCTGCGGACTCTTAAAGCTCTTTAATTTAGTATATAACTAAATGCAATTCGATGCAATTAATTTTTTGATCCTTGACTTATTCCAGGATCACGGAGCCTGGGTTGGATTTTGGTTTCTATTAACTTGCCTATAATCCGCGGAAAACCGAGACGAAACTAACGATAGGTATTCCACATCTTCGAATAACTTAAGTAGTTTCTGAGTTATAAGGGCTTGAAGTTGTTGACGCATATGTATACCTAGGACAGGCAGTCCAACTAGTTAGGTCCAATTTCGAGACGGAGGTCAATCGTCGGATCCAACTCCGCAACATCTTTTCGTCCAAAATAACCAGTGTGTGTTGCCAGTGATGACTGATGGCATATGAATCCGAGACGTGGTGCTCCACTATAGGCCTTATGACTAAGCTCAGAGTCGCTCAACGGGCTTGGAGAGGGCTATGCTCGTGATTTCTCCACGGGACCGAATCACAAATGAGGTGATACGTAGAAGAACTATGATAATGGGAGATACGTAGAAGAAATATGGTGGTATGGATAAGCTTCTTGAAGTGGCAATGTGCAGGCCATATAGCACGTAGAACAGATGGCCGTTGAGGCGGAAAGGGTCTCCAGCCACCAAATAGATGGACGGACGATTTTATTAAGGCTGCTGGTTGGTGGTGGATGCAGGTGGCTTCCAACTGGACTGATTGGAAATCTATGAGCGAGGACTATGTCCAGCAGTGGACATCCTGTGGCTGAAATGATGATGAGTCGGTTAAAAAAACATCTTATGTAAATGCATCAGGTTTGAAGTTTAAACCTTGCACTTCAATAGTGAAGCAACTGTCAATGACGCTGCTGAGTATCCGACGTCATCACAAGAAATTAAGCTACTTATTCTAAGTTCGCCAATTTTGACATTGAGTGGAAACAACGTTTTTATAGTTTAGTTAAGAATATCTGTCCAATTTGCGAAAGAGACAGAAATATATTTGTACTCTTTTCAAATAATATCACAACAAACCCTTCTGCTATAAATTCAAATTATAGATAAACATATAATCAATCATGATGTGTGTTTGACAGCTTGAAGTTAATAAAGTAACTTTAAATTTAAACTATGTGACACAGACTTAAGGTATATTTTCCATAAATGTTCCGATATTTATGATCATCCTGTCTGCTTCGATACCTTTGTCGATCTGTCCGTTCCGATATCTTTGCCTGAATGTATGTTACGAATTTATTGAAAAGTCGCTGCTCTTAAATTTAAGACAAACTATATGGTCCGATATTATAGCCCCCATCTAGCGTAACGAATATTTTGAAATTTAATGCTGCTCCGAAATATTTGAGGACCTCCACCGCTACCATATATCTGATGGCGACTGTACATCAGATATATTTGAAAGTTTCACCAAAAATACTGACTTGCACACTAATTATCCTCGCACTGCACACTAAGATCCGACTCGGCCGGGTTAGGTTAGGATAGTTTTTTTTTTTTATATCCAGTAAAACAGTTTTGCAAATACCTTTAAATATTGTCTGGCTAATGAAATATTACTCAAAGGATAAGCGGGAAATTTAAAAAATCTGCAGCTGGTCACACTATGTGTAGTGGGAATTATAGTTTTGATACTAGACAATATTTTTGATTTTCTATGCACACGTAAGGTACCTAAGGAAATAAGTTAAATATGTTGACGTGCACTCATAGTCAGCTCATATAATTTCTACCACTATGTACAGTCCAGTCAACGACAAACACATGTTTACACTTTTTAACCATATACAAGGCGAAAAATTAAATGTAGTGAAAATTCTATAAGACCTAACTCTATAATACCATATATTAATCCATCACCAAAAAAATTACATAAGTAGTACTATGCCAAATTTCAACTCTATCGGAATGTTAGCTACTTAGTACATAAAGTATCAAAATTATTTATAGAGGACCCTCCTACTAAATTGTTTAAATCATAGACAATTGGTGATACCACAAGGAAATATCTGTCAATATTATTTGGCTAGCCAGACTCTAGTATATTCAATTCGCATTATTTAGTGGGCATAATTAGTGTGCAAGTCAGTATTTTTGGTGAAACTTTCAAATATTTTGATCGAAAAAAGGGAATATACAGATATCGATGTGCTCCCGCCAAGTCGAGCAAACGCGCTCGCCGGCACGCCATGCATCCTTTTCTCGAAGCCATTCAGAACATTGTCAAACCCCCTGTATTTCGTTGTGGACAAAGCTAGAAGACTGAATTTTCAGTGACCAAGAGGACATCATATAACCTACTAGCATTATATAACATATTCTAAATTACAGTAAATTTGAACCAGAAGTTAAAGAAAAACTTCTGGTTAGTGTAATTTACTTTATTGGCAGTCAAAGTTCCTTAATTTTGTATAGTACGGCTCTTCCTAGGTGAATTTTTCGCTCGAGCCCTAAACTTTCAAACAATGGCCATTGTCTAATTATCGCAAAGCCGCTAGATACCGAGTTAGCACGTGCCACTCCAACATTCATATTGAAAAACAAACGGTATCGTCATAGTATTAAGGTTCAAATTTAATGTCACTGATATTGTGTTTTGGTAGTGTAGGACAATTAGAGCACCCGCAAGCAATTTGGCACTCATATTATTTTGATTTGAACCTTAATATTATGACGATACCGTTTGTTTTTCAATATGAATATTGGAGTGGCACGTGCTAACTCGTTAGCTAGCGGCTTTGCACTCATTTACCATTCTGCCGTGCTAAGGTAATAGGCGAACTTTTGCTATGGGGCTCCATAGCTCCATCTTGTATCATGCAATAAGATGAAATAACTATAGGAGCATTTCTAGAAAAGTTTGTACACAATTAAGACAGAAAATTAAAGACAATATAATTTTCCTATTTTGTTACCAAATATTTTAGTAATTATATATCAATGTTACGTTACGGCTATGTTCGATAATTAAGGTTCTTATATGCTTATACTTTTTTAATTATATATAATCTGATACCAATGTATTGGAAATCAATGAATTGAGAAATGCTCATAGCAACATTAGCAACTCACCAGTCCCCTTGCCCTTGGCCTCCATGTCGATATTGTCGTTGATGCCGAACTTGCACTCGGGCATGCCGGACGGGTACAGTCAGCAAAGAAAACGGTATACCACTTTTGGACTCTATTACATGTAAAATAGAGTCGAAAAGTGGTAGACCACATTCTTGGTTGACTGTACGACTTCATCACCGTGTTAGTGCACTAAATATCAGTGGTCAATAGAACCCGACTTCGATCGGCTCGCCCAATCAGGCAGTTTGGACACTATTTTCCATTGCCACTGAAGAAAAAGTAAGCGACATCTGCCCTGGGTTGCCCTGAATTATTGTTTCACGCCACTGCTTGATATGTAACGTGGTCGCTACATCGTTCTCCATCTATAGTTGAATGGTAGAAAACGCCTTATGACATCAAGTCCGCCATTTGTACAATTTACTATATATAGCTACACTAGCGCCCGGCGGTGTTGCCGGCTCATCTCACGGGAACACTACATTTCTTGGGATAAAAAGTAGCCTATATGCTAATTCAGGATATCAGCTACATCCGTACCAAATTTTATTAAAATTGGTACGGAGCGTGAAGCACACTCACAAACTTTCAGAGTTCGAAATTATCAAGATAATAACGAGCCGTGATGTGATAATTATCGGATAATTATCCGATAATTATCGGGTAATTATCACCAGTATTAAAAGATCATTTGTTAAATTGTTTCATAAGAAATATCGATGGTTTATTGTTTCAAAACAAAAAAATATATATTTAATTTTAACACAATCCAAATCAACATTAATGTCATTAATTAAAGGTAGATTCAGTGAAAATCGGTGTTCGTCAGATTTGAAAATAAATTACGTGACCAAAGAAGCCAAAGGAATATCTTCATCCGATGATGATTCTATTTCCATTGTTGCTGCTATAGCTGCTATTCTTCTAAAAGCCAACTAAGATCTTGCTTCTTGGTTTTGTCTTCTTGGTTGTAATATTTAAACAAGAATACCAGCTTTGCAGCCTTTTCATTGCCCAGTCTGTTTCTTAGCTTTTAAGACGTTTTTTTTTCGAAACGTTCGGATAGACGCAACAAGTGCGGAAATACACGTTTGGATACTTAGAATATAGTTCTATTTCACGGGCGCAATTTTTTGTTATTATCAATTGATAATTATCCACCTGTTATTATCACGATAATTATCGTGATAATTATCGCGATATTTATCGTTGATAATTATCCTTTCGAACCCCGCAAACTTTTGGCTTTATAATAATAGCGTGATTACTAATAAGCAACTCACCAGTCCCCTTCCCCTTGGCCTCCATGACGATCTTGTCGTTGATGCCGAACTTGCACTCCGGCATGCCGGACAGGTACGACTTCATCACCACCTTGCCCGCCACGTGCGCAGACAACACTTGCCCTGGAACAACAACATGAGCATTTCTAGAAAAGTTTGTACACAATTAAGACAGAAAATTAAAGACAATATAATTTTCCTATTTTGTTACCAAATATTTTAGTAATTTTTCTCAAACATCCAAGGAAATGTCGTGCTTATGATCGTGTTAACAGAACGCGAAATACGTCTTTGTATAGCAATTTTTGAAGATTCGTTCTAATTTCAAATTAGAGGTCAATAAAGGAATTTCATACAACATTATTGGCCGTGGCCAACAAAGAGATTGTCTTTTGTTTCAGTGGGGTTTATTTCTTTTATTGATAATCTATGGCATACTGCCAATAAAAAAAAAACGTAGTTTGTGTATGTATATTTACGTTTTATTTCTAATATTTAACTAGATTATTAAATTAGATTAAAACAGATATTCAATAAAATAAACAAGGAATCACGTTTATTGTTAAAAAATATAACAATATCTAATTAATAAGCTGTTGTCATTTTTTAATAAATAGAATCATCTTAACATTTGGTGGCAAAAACATTAACACGAACAGCTTAAAAAATAAATTTGTTCTTTTTTAATAAATTTGAAATACATTTGTTTTTATATGAATATATAAGTTGAACATTTGTATTATTTCCTTGGATTTATTTGAGAAAAGCACTATACAAGCCTCGGCGCGAACAGGGATTGTCGGCCTCGTATCTCTAGATGGCCTCGTTATCACTCGGCCATCTATTACTACTCGGCCAGCAATTCCCTATTTCGCGGCCTCTGCAGTAATGTACTATTATATCAATGTTACGGCTATGTTCGATAATTAAGGTTCTTATATGCTTATACTTTTTTAATTATATATAATCTGATACCAATGTATTGGAAATCACAAAGAAAATTGGTAACAAAACAGGAAAATTATATTGACTTTAATTTTCTGTCTTAATTGTGTACAAACTTTTTGAGAAATGCTCACATTGCCATCAATAACACTAACCCGAATACGGAACCAATACAATACAATACAACACAAAGGTTGTCTGGAAGAGATCGCTCTTTAGCGATAAGACCGCCTGTTGTTTGCCTCTATTGTATGTTACGTGCAATCTGAATTTGTTTGTATTTATTTCCTGTTGAGGTGTGCAATAAAGAATATTCTATTCTATTCTATTCTATTCTATTCTACAATAGGTACAAGTACTCTTTATTGCACACCTCATACAACATACAGGAGAAATACAATGCAAGAAATTACAATTAGAGGTAAACTACAGGCGGTCTTATCGCTAAAGAGCGATCTCTTCCAGACAACCTTTAGGTAGTGGAGAACTTGAAAAATTATTTTGTTATTAGGCGGTGCAAAAATCGAAAACAAATAATCAATAAATACAGATTTGGTGTGACTGACGTAGCGGTCGAATAGCTCAGTTGGGAGAGCAATGCGCCGGAAACGCAGAGGTCGCGGGTTCAAACCCCGCTTCGATTGTAGTAGATCGCATTCAATTTTTCTTTCTTAATTTACCTTTGTGTCATTATTTATAAAAATAAAAATGTGGTATTACCACATAAAAATATGAATCGATAAAAAGATTCTATACAAATATTTAGAACAGCGCCATCTCTCTCGCAGTCTTCACACTTGCTGTAAAGCAATGGGGATTGGGGATCGTGCGTGTAAAATGCACATCCTAGGGTATGGCTAATGCGCAATAAGCATTTCAAAAAAACATATATGACACAGAGGGCGCTCCAGTAGCGTAAAGGATTAAGGGATGAAAGATTTGGTGTGACTGACGTAGCGGTCGAATAGCTCAGTTGGGAGAGCAATGCGCCGGAAACGCAGAGGTCGCGGGTTCAAACCCCGCTTCGATTGTAGTAGATCGCATTCAATTTTTCTTTCTTAATTTACCTTTGTGTCATTATTTATACATACATTCAGCCAAAAAAGTAGGAAAAGTTGAATAAAATACGAACCATGACAATCTCTGTAACTGTACTCAACTGAAACAAGACTATGGCTCCCGTTTCCTACTGGTTGCTCTGGTTTAGCCTCACGAGAGCCTCCAATCTCAGATATGAGATTGAGATTGGTATGGTATGCCATACCAGATACCTAATTGTTTTTTTTTTAACAGATGCCCTATATAATCTTGGCAAGATTTGATAAAAAGTGTATTTTTACCGACGTCAAAAACGGAGATTCTCAATTCGTCGGGATTTTTGTATTTTTATGTATGTTGCTCAATAACTCGAAAAACAACTATAAAAATGTAAAAAAAAAGTTTTCGTTGTCATGCGGCCAGGATCTAATATGTATGTAATGTATGTATGTATGTATGTAAACTCTTTATTGTACATTAAAATATAATTATAAGGACAATTCTAATGATGGCCTTTGGAAGTAAGCGTGACATACCTTGAGGTGACATGAGCAGGTTGACGTACTCCAACACGTCGAGGAACAGCTCGTTGCGGCGGTACTTGATGCCTTCGCGCCGCCACCCGATCTGCCCAGTCACCTGTCAGGATAAATGGCGCGATTAAGAGGCCTTATTCCTTTTAAAATGGTGATCGTTTTAGACATTTTTCTATATGATCAAACATGTTTCTTTACAATTTATTGGTGTTACTACCTAGAACAGGGCTATTGGGATTTATTGGTATATATTTGAAACCTATAGTTTGAATTTTTCATTGATAATTTTTGTTTCGAAAACTACTCGAAATTGACAAAATTCACGCTGAAAATTAGTTTTTTCAACTTATTTTCGACTGCACGCAATAAAAGCATGAAAAAGCTATGTTACTTCCTAGAACTCGGGGAAAATTATTATTCACTTCTAAAAGTTGGTTGAAATTATCAATATATTAGTCATTATATGAAAAAAATAATTTTCAAAAGGAATAAGGCCTCTTAATTCATAATCCGTTAGTACATTACTGCAGACGCCAGGAAAGAAGGGCTTGCCGGGTGAGTAGGAAGCCGGCGAGCCATTTTCACGGCTAAGGCATGTATAGTGCTTTTCTCAAACAATACAATGAAATTGAAAAATACACCACTCGAAAAAATATTATTCATCTGTTCATGAACACGAACGAACACAATATTTAAAAAAAAAAATTACTTCCTGGCCTAGGCCTTCAATTTTGTATGAAATTCCTTTACAGTAATCTCGAGTTGTTCCGCCTGAAACGTGATACTTTGAAGCTTGTTATAACGCACGTTGCGACGTCATTTTATTGCAAGTTTGAAAAAACTTGTTGTAAAATAAAATGTTAAATCAATAAGATCAAGTCCATAACATGAACCCAGTCACGGCACAGCAGTTTACTTAGTGGTGGGTGTATAATATAGGTACAATTTAGATTATTCAAATAAATGAAATAAAGGTTATAATAATATCGCATAAATATCAATCCACATTATTACATAGGTAATATGATATTACCAATATCATATCACTAGATTTACTAAAGCTAATAAGACAACGCTGAAACAAGTTTTTAGATCTCAATACAGAGTAAATCACACCGGTGTTCCACAGGGTAGCATTTTGGGCCCATTGCTTTTTATTGTCTACATTAATGATTTACCAAATGCGACAGATAATAAAGTTATAATGTTTGCAGATGATACGACTATAATGGTGAAATGCAATGATAAGTTGACTTTTAATCGGGACATAAGTAATTCTTTGAATGACGTTATAAACTGGATGGACATGAATGATTTAAAAATTAATATAAATAAAACCAAGCTTATGCAAATCAGTTCTTACAATTCAAATATGATTCCAGTTACAATTAATTACAATGGCGAAAATATAGCTGAAGTAGAGTCTGTAAAGTTTCTTGGTTTCGTCTTAGATAAGCACTTGCATTGGAAAACCCACATTGAGCACATCTGTGGTAAGCTTAATAGATTTGTATTTGCTCTCCGTAGACTCAGAGACACTGTGTCTGTGGAAGCAGCGCTGATGTCTTACCATGGATACGTATCTTCAGTACTTCGCTACGGCCTAATAATGTGGGGTAACTCTGTTGATGTCGAAAGAGTCTTTAAAATTCAAAAAAAGTGTATCCGTATCCTATGTAACGCAAAGTTCGATGATTCCTGTGTTCCCTTATTTAAAAAAATGCACATACTCCCTTTACCATGTTTATACGTAAGAGACATATGCATGTTTGTTAAGTCTCATCAATCTTTATTTAAAACACGAGGTGATGTAATGAAAAGACCGACACGGCAGAATATAATGAATTTACTGTACAAACCACGTGTAAATAAGATGATGTATGGGAAGAATGTGTATAACATGTGTATTGCAATATATAATAGATTACCTGCTGACATAAAATTGCTTAATGGAACTAGTTTTAAGAATAATTTGACTGCATGGCTCTTAGAAAAATGCTTTTATAAGGTTAAGGATTACTTGGATAACACATGTGACTGACATTGATTATTTGGTTATTATTATTATATAGTTTGTTATTTTCCTGTTTTAATTATCATGACTGTGTTTTTTTTTTTCTGACATTTTCTAATCTTTATTATGCATTTTCTGACATTTTCTAAATTAGTTAATAATAATTTGAAATAATTTCGTCGCCCCTCTCAACTATTTGCATGCCTATTTCATGGTTGAACGCACTGAACTTTTATGTATAATATGTATATCACATTTTACTGTGTTCGAAGCAAATAAAAATCTTTGAATCTTTGAATCTTTGAATATTATATGTCAACATTATTATTGTAGGTTGATCATAGATTATAATTTTATATTATCAATGTATTTAACATAAAAAAAACTACTGAACAATGAGTTGAAAAACACTCTGTTAGACTGTACATCAATATTTCTGTAAGCCTGATAAAAATAGATGGCACCTTTTTTTCGTATAAAAATTTTTAGGAGTTTAAATTTTTAAACTGACCTGAGAGGTGATCTGAGCCTGTTCCTCTTTGGAGGCGGACTTGATACCTTGCTGGGTGATGAAAGTCTTCAGGACGCCGGTATCAGAGTTTTGAGGGTACCCAAAGTCCAGGATCTCTGTGAAAATACAGTAAATATTAGTTGGTAATTTTTTTACCACAGATAAATTCACTGAATGCTTACAGCAGTGAAATGTGGGAAGCAGTTTTCATCAAAGAAGAAGGGTGGTAAGAAAGGTGAACTGTGTCAAGGGAATATTTAAATTTCCGACACACACTGAGATTCATTATTTTTTATTTTATACTTAACTGTTAGGTGACTTTTAATTTAAATTTTTATTGGAACCGAACTTTAATATTCTATCATGGTTCTGGAACAAATGAAAATATTTCTGGATTCTAGACTTGTTACAACTGACCATAGTTATGCAGAAAGCGAACCAAAGATTTTTTTCATAATTCAAAATACGACCAAACTCATTCATTGATTAAGACTTAAGTCACTTAGTCAAAAAATCTATGCTGGTCGCATTCTGCATAACTATCGTCAATTGATACTGTGCTAATAAAGCTAAGCTATTAATAACTGTAAAAATGTCTTGTATTGTCTGTGCCGTCCATAACACAAATGTTATTTGTTTTAGGTTTGAGTCCTGACATATCCTTCAACAAAAATCAAAATTATATAACAACCAATCTCCTTACGTGTGATAAGTCTACACGTCGTCATTGGCGAAATACCTCTTGCTAACATCAGCAAGAAGTGAAAGCCAAGAAGGAAAAAAAAAAAAAAAAAAAAAGCTAAGCCATACCATCGAGCAGCTCATAGATGAGAACAAAGTTGTTCTTGATGTTCTCCTCAGAGATCTTGCCGAAGTAAGACTGCATCACCTCAATGATCTTCAGAAGGAACTCGAACACCATCGCGGCATTCACATTCTGCTTCGTCACCGCTGCTAGCCAGATGTTGGCTCGCTGTTCAAATGAAAGGATACGGATTGAAACCACATCTTATAATCTACAGTAGAAAGTGCAGTCTAGGAAATTGAAAGAAGTGGATTTTTTGCTTTTGTCACAATGACGACAATGGTCAAAAAGGTACACATTTCAGTTCATTTCTAATGGATGAAAAGACAGTTCCATAGGCAAAGTTGTGGCTTTGAGTTATGCATAGAATCCATAAAAGACAATTAGGTTAAGGGTACTAGAGGACATTATACATACTTATATAGATAAATATATACGTAAATACAAAGAACAACCACAAATATTTGAGTTCATCACACGTATATATGCCCTGGCCGGTATTCGAACCCGGGACCGCTAGCTCAGTAGGCAGGTGTACTGCAAACTGCGCCAAACGCATCGTCAGATTAGATAAAGAGAGAAGATATTATATAAATTAATAAATATCACGCAACCTCAAAAAAATCGATCAAGTCCCACAGTAAGCTTTAGTAGGTTTGTGTTATGGGCACTAGACGATGATAAACATACTTATATAAATAAATACATACTTAAATACAAATAAGATCTATACACAAATATTTGCCTTTGCCGGTTTCAAACCCAGGACTGTCGGCTCAGTAGACAGCTGTATTATCACTGCACCAACCACATTGTCAAATATTATATTTTTATATACATTAATATTGCTTAATAACATTGAAATTAGTAAAACATTCTAATAAGATTCAGTGTCAGCAGAATGAAAAGTTAATTGGAATAATATAGGACTAGTTCTAATCAGATCCCATTTTATGAAAACAAAAAACACTTCTGTACTCAGCAAAATGTTAGTCATTCAACATGGTATTGCATGTAAGTCCAATCTATATTTGGAGGAATATGTTTCAAAAAATTGAAAAAATTTTTGCATTACTATAGTGAAATAAAAATGCACACAACTTTATCCAAAATAGGACCTACATTTTACAGAGCTATAGGAGCATGTGTTTCTATGATGCTTTACTACTGCAGAAGTTTATTAAGTTATATTGAATGTTTCATGCCTCATAATTAAACAATATAACCAACAGGTTAACTAGGCATAATATCTGTTTTAAACCTAGTTTTAGAACAGCCGAGTTGAATCTTAAATTCAGATTTAAACCCATAAACATTCCCTACATTACTTTTAACATATTTTTAACAATACAGTAGTCAATAAATAAATATTAAGGGACAGTCTTACACAAATTGACCAAGTCCCAAACTAAGCAAAGCTTGTACTATGGGTACATTATAAATACATATATAGATAACATCCATGACCTAGGATCAAATATTCGAGTTCATCACACAAATATTTGTCCTTGCCAGGATTTGTATGCAGAACCATCGGCTCAGTCAGTCTAGACTTATTAACTCTTAATTGAATAATCTTTGGCAACTCCTTACTCTGTCACTCTGTCACTCTGCCAGTCTAAGAGACATTACGAAAATGTCTTACCTTGATATGGAAGAACGAAGTCCTCGCGATGTTGGTGACGGGCGACCGGACCTGCTGCCGCGCGTGGATCACGTTCACCCTGAACGCGTCCACGGCGTTGCGCCCGATGTCATCGCGGTACACCCGCGAGATCAGCACCTCCCCCTTGTGGTTGTACACGAACAACCCCCCTATCATCTTGACTGGTGCCTACAATATGATAGAATCGCTAAAGATGGGCGGATACCCTCATTTTTACATTTTATTCGGTGTTTGATAAGAACACTTGTGAGAATGACTAATTTGCTAAAGAAAATAGTGACTAGAATAAGTTTAGATTAATAATTGAAAGCAAAAGACAGGATATGACCAATAAAACCGATAGGACACCATAGGCGAAATTGCTGATGATGTTCAGTGATTTCACGTACCTGCTATCCTTTTGATGCAAACATGAGGTTTTGGTATTATGATTATTGATTAACTATCAATTATAAGTAACTAATTATTGCATTTTTAACGTATTTCGCTAATTCTACTAAGACGATGCCCGCCCCCAAAAATGAAACGTCAATACCATCAACAGATAATAAAATATAGTCTACCTCTACTAGTCCAATGAGTCCAATCCTACTAGACTAATCAAGTATGTTTTGTGACTGTATACCAGTAATACTATATAAACTAGAATAATATTTTATTGACATTTTAATATCCCGGTGACTGGAAATTAGACATATTCATGAAAATTAAAAATTTATTTCTACTAAACTATTTGGATTTATTAAAAATGTGTAGCCAATTTTTTATTTTGTTGTAATAAAATCGATAATCGATTAGAAATTTTGACTCAATTTTAAGCACATCACTAGAATCACAGACAAAAATTTTGAAAGGACGATATTCTATGTTGCTTGTGGTGCGGGAATTGGGTCGATTATGTCATGGCGGGTTAGATGTTTTCGGCACTTGATTCAATAAGATTTGTTTTGAATTACGCCGTCAATGATCCCGTTCCGTACTCTCTTGTTTAGCACTACTTCTGATTATCTAGTATTGAACTCTTAGTAAACAATTCAAATGCTGAAACAATTGCAAATGGGCCTTCGCGCGTTTATGCTTCTCGCTTCGAAAGTATGGAGTTGTGTTTGTTATATGTTTAAGAAGCAATACAGAGCGGTAATTATGAGTTTGTGTGATTGTTATGTTGTGTTTTATTGTATTTGCGCAGGCGTCTGTACGTTCACGTGGTTTGGTTTCAGTTGGCTCAATACCAATCTGTCAAGTATGAGGTGTACCCACTGTCCCCAGTATCTAGACATAGGCTGAGTAAGTACTATCCGTTTTTGTATACTTTATCTCTAGTGTTAATGCAAATCAGACTACATTTCCATTTATCCTTATCTATCTTATGTTTTATCAGAATTTGGGTGATATATCAGGGTTAATACCTCTTCTTATCTACATTTGAAAAAAATAAATTGTCTGTTGATCATAAATCCTGAAATATCAATTATTTATACATACTGACACATTCACTAATTTCCTAGTAATGAGTAGTATTTTTCAATATTATTATAAACATAGTGTTGTAGAATCGTCTTATCAAATATTAAAAGTATAAACATGTAAATATCTATTCTTGAGAAACCGTCTAACTATCACAGATACCTGTAATCTTATCTATATTAATATCCTTTGTAAAAAACATACATTTATTTTAAGTTATAGTTAAAACATATTTTAACCACCAACACCAGATATATGTTGATCAAAATAGTTTGGCAGAGAACAAAAAATAGTTTTACATTTGTCTCTTAAAATGTCCATTGAAGAAATAAATAAATAAACATTGGTTTAGATAAGCCTTCCTTCCTTTAGTTAGTGTGTTTGAATGCAGTATGATAAAATCCCGTACCAATGATTCCTATCATATACATATAAAATCCTCTAATCAACAGTGTTCTTTTTATTGTTTTACCAAAATCATGTTACCATGATTTTCGCAATTTTAAAGTGAGATTGATTACTATACATGTCAATGTTAGTGGCATAATAAGCTGGTTAAATACAAAAAAGTGCAAAGATTAAAACATCAAGTAATGACAAAATTCAAAGACACCCTTACCAGATGCTGTAGCGCAATTGATCAGAGTATAGCCCCAGCATGGCATAAGATATCAGTTCAAATCTGGTCACAGTCTAAGACTGTTTCTATCTCTATTTCGTCGGGGATAGTGCAATACCACGTAAATAACAGCTGTCGATAAAGTTCTCATTTCAATAAAATACTTAGCATTTGTTTGAATATTGATTCGTATCTACACTTGTTACTTACGCGGTATTGCACTATCCGTGACGATTTGCATCCTCTTCTTTTATAGACAAAAACTTCACAGAATGCTTTATTTCATCGAATATTCATTTCATAGACATTCCCGGTAGTCATAAATTTTTCTGCAACTTGAAAATATCAACCTATAGATAGATAGGTTAGGTTAGGTTTATGTTATCATATTCCAAAATATTTTATGGGTTAAGAAAAAAATGGTTTCGATATGAAAATTTGATGAAACATTATATTTTGTAATATAAGGTGAGTCGGGGCTATTGTAGCTATGGGGTTATTGTATCTTCTTACCATTATAATGGTCTGTGACCCTTAAAATGGTCTGTGTATATATAGGATACACAGACCAATGGTATATATACACAATCCTATATATACACAGACCATTTTAAGGGTCACAGACCATTATAATGGTAAGAAGATACAATAACCCCATAGCTACAATAGCCCCGACTCACCTTACACGAAATATTTTGTATTCTTGCTTGCTATATTATCATGACATTTGTGGCTATTTGGTAGAAGTTACTTCCCTTAGCAACATGATTTAGGGAGGTGCAATCGGAGCACTTTTAGAAATGTTCTATAAGTATACCCATCACAGTAATTTGACTCATTCCATCCATGTTACATAGCATTGGTTGTATTTGAAATCCAAGGAAGATGTAAAGGCAGTTCTATATAATGCTGCCGAGCCGGCTAATTCTACAGGCTTTTTATTGGTAAATATATGTGCAGGGAAGCTGAGTATGAGGACATTTAGTGTTAATAAATATTTTTCCTCGCATATGATGAATGAGGACAAACATTTTTATCATTGTTTTTGTTATAAAGGATAATTATATGATGAAATATTATGAAACTCATGCACCAGCTGCACTGAAACATCATATAAACATATGAGACATACACTAGTGGTACGAACTTGTAAAATAGAATAGAGGACAAATTTCACAAATGGTTTTTCTCAGTCAACCTTTGACAATGGTAACTGGAAAGTTGACGAAACGTCAGGGAGGTTCAAATAATTAATATGTGCAATATAATCCGTTTTTTTTTATTTTATTTAAATGTGTCACGGAAACAGAAGGAAATATTATATTTCTAACTTTCCATCACATTTGTTTAATGAAATGCAGTGCAAAATTTCAATGTCATTATACCAACACTGGAGATTTCTGTCAAGCACAGTCACCAACCCATTGTTGAACACCTGCACTGCGGTCTTACGATAGTTTTAATAATATAACCTCCTGGAGATGCTTAAGGGGCTCCCTACAGAAATCAGCCAATTTGATGATTTTTACATCGTATCTAGTTTGTGGATTATAGAGTTATAATGTCCTATTTAATATATATTGTAGTATGGTCTATGCTTAACACTTTGTAGTGACCCGAATTTTGATTTAATTGATTTGAATAATGACTGTGTATTTTATAAAAAAATATTCGGTGAAGGACCAAAAATACACTAATCTCGTTTCTACTTTTATCCCCGGTGTATATGTAGAAAATATCTTACATTTTATTGTTCTAAACCATATTCCACAAAATTTGTTGTGAAGCTTTTTCTATTTTTCTCAATACTATTCGAGAAAAACGCAAAAAACCGTTTCCACAACTTTTTCCCCGAAAAAATCGTAAACTTTGACGGCCTGTATCTCAAAGTCAGTGACATGTGAAAGGTACTTGATACGGTATTTTGTTGTGGAAAAACTATGTTATTATGATTAGCTATTTATAATATGGGAAAATCTATCGCAACAGATCGAAGGTCATTGAGAGCGGGGAGCCCCTTAAGGATACTTTTACCCAACTGCAGAAAAGCAAGAAAGAGACTTATCATTTTATCCTCCTCTGAGGAGGATAAAATCATAAGACTTTCTATCTTGTAATAAATATGTTCACCCTTTCTATAACATAACATGTGAACTTCCAAATTATTTGTTCCTTCTATCTAACCAGCAATTTCTGTGATCTTACTAATTTAAATTTATTTAGTTTAATTTTAAATCACTGATCCATGCAGTTATGCTCCGCTGAATGTGAGTCATGGTTTCGCCTTTAGATGTTTTTACGTATAAAAAATACCTAGTAACCAATACTACCGTCTCAATGTCCTGGTTTAAACAAAGATTTTGATTATTACTAGCTACGCCGCGCGGTGTTACCCGCTCATCCCACGGGAACACTACATTTTTTTGGGATAAAAAGTAGCCTATGTTTTAATCCAGGGTGTCAGCTACCTTCATATCATTTTGTATTCGGTATGTATGTATGTTAGCTTTAAGGTATATATCTATGGGCCACAGTTGCTCGAAATAATTATTTCGGGATATAAAGTAGCATATGTGTTAATCCAGGGTGTCTGCGACATTCATTACCAAAATTTATCAAAATTAGTCCAGCCGTTTGAATTATTTATTATATTAGTGTGATTACTTCTATATATGTACTGTTAAAAACTTGTAAAATTGTATTAAAAATCAGTTTTTATGGAGAGGGATACAGGATTTCTATGGACGCGTGGCGCAAGCCGTACAGCGCCATTTTGTTGGTAATAATCACGCCGAAACGGCTAGACGGATTTTAACCAATTTTGCCACAGGTAGCGTTGCCAGGCGTCCGGATAAAGCCGGACATGGTTAGGCTTTTTGATTGCGTGTCCGGCCAAAATAAATATTGAGACACAAAATCCTCAATACAATAGGTAAAAAGGCTGGACACCCTACATGGTGTCCGGCCTTTATACCCAAATGTCCGGCCAAGCTGGTCTGTCCGGTTATTAGGTTTGGTAACCCTAGGCACAGGGATATCTGGACATCCATAGATGGTTATAGAATACTTTACATGCCACTTCGATTAAGAAAAAAATTATACGCGGACGATGTTGCGGGCACCTTCTGTCCAAATCCTAAGAGCTCCTGAAAAATAAGACAAATTAACGCCACCTTACCAAATAATAAGTGAAACCTTGTCACTGTTAAATGGATGCTTTATTTGTACTGTAATCCTATTGCCGGTTGTACTCACTCGCCAGGCAGGGCGAGACCAGCATGCCGTCACTTTGGAACTCTATGAGTAAATAAAGGACGGCATGCTTGTCTCGCCCTGTCTCGGCGAGTGTGTACCCTTACCATATAATTTATTTATTAATTCTTTATTGCACAAAAGAAATAACCTATCGTACAAAAGGCGGACTTAATGTCATAGGGCATTCTCTACCAGTCAACCAGTCATATAATGTAGGATTTGTAAATGTATAGGTAGTAAAATTATGATTATGGGGTATGGTGCTTAATGTGCCTTTACTAAAATTAATTGATAAATTATATAACCAATTTGACGACCCGGTTTGCGCAGTTTGTAGTTCACCTGCCTACTGAGCCGGCGGTCCCGGGTTCGAATCCCAGCCAGGGCAAATATTTGTGTGATGAACTCGAATATACGACCTTCAAACCTTAAAAAAAAGAGCTCCCTCCCACCGGAACGGCCGGGCACTTGTGACTCCTCTGGTGTTGGGCGACGATAATCGCTTTCCATCAGGCGATCCGTTGCTAGTTTGCGCACTATGACATTTAAAAAAATCGGCCATAACACAAGCCTTCTTGAGCTCATTTGTGACTAGATCGATTTATGTGAGGTTGTCTGATATTTATTTATGAAAAAAAAAATTATTTAATTATTCCCTCAATTTTCCAGGTCTAGTAAAAAGAAAGATGTTGGTCCTGGACTTGGACGAGACGCTGATCCACTCGCACCATGACGCGATGCTGCGGCCGACGGTGAAGCCCGGCACGCCGCCGGACTTCGTGCTCAAGGTCACCATAGACAAGCACCCGGTGCGGTTCTTCGTGCACAAGCGCCCGCATGTCGACTACTTTTTGGATATAGTAAGTCTACTGGAGTCTATTCCACTGTGATTTCTTTTGAAGTTGGAAAATTGGTCGAGTTTCGTGCTCAAGGTCACCTAAACAACCACCCCTTGAGGTTCTTCGTGTACAAGAGGCCCATGTCGACAACTTTTTGGATATAGTAAGTCTACTAAAGTCTATTCCACGTCGGATTTCCACTCGCACCATGATGCGATGCTGCGGCCGACGGTGAAGCCCGGCACGCCGCCGGACTTCGTGCTCAAGGTCACAAACACCCAGTGCGGTGTTGCCCTTTTTAGGGTTCCGTACCCAAAGGGTAAAAACGGGACCTTATTACTGAGACTTCGCTATCCGTCCGTCCGTCTGTCACCAGGCTGTATCTCAAGAACGGTGATAGCTAGACAGTTGAAATTTTCACAGATGATGTATTTCTATTGCCGCTATAACAACAAATACTAAAAATAAAATAAAATCAATATTTAAGGGGCGCTCCCATACAACAAACTTGTTATAGATTATGGTACGGAACCTTTCATGCGCAAGTCGGACTCGCACTTGCCCAATTTTTTCAGAACGTCTCCAATCTGATCAAGAAATGTTCGTCTAGGCCTACCCCTTAGTACTTTTGAAAACTCATTGCTCATATTTACTAAATTATATTTTATGCGCACGTGGTATTTCATTCGTGTTGAACGACTTGAACGGAACATTCTTTTATTTCGTTAATAAAATAAGCACATTAAATGAATGAACTAACACCGAGGTGTTGTATTAAACGGTTAACACATGCTCGACACATGTGGCGTGTTGCGGTGCCTAACGTATATACAACTTGATATCAGTAATGTATACATTTCTGCACTTACGCCGCAAACTTCTCGTAGTAGGCCAACTGTAAAAGCAAATTTTGAGCGCCGCGAGTGAAAAACGATTTCACACAGCCATAAGCTTGCAATCAAATTTGTATGTTTTATGATTCAACCCTAGGCACCGCTCATAGACCCAAAATTTAACATCATGAAATTTACATACCACCTATGTTGGACAAACAAATAATTTGAATTTGAATCTCGAAACGTTTTTCGCTTGTACGGTCGGCATTAAAAGTAACTACATAACAACTTTACTACTAACTTATGTCAAATAGTACATACTAAAATTTACAGCTACTTTCGATGCTGGAGGACTCCTTTAATATTACTTTTTATTAGTCAATTGTAATTTCACAGACAAAATCACAATAACGCACTTTTTAATCTAATAAAAGAGCTATAGAACTTTTATATTCATAAGACATCTCTCTACTCAACTCTAATAATTTCAAAAAGAGAACATCAGCATATTTGATTTTAAAAAAAGCACGCTTCTGTTCACTGATTGGTTGAAATTACTTCATAAATTCAACCAATCACGAGACACCCGCGATGACCATCGTCATCATATAAGCAAAATATCAAGCATACATATTTTTGTACTTAATAAAAACATTTGTTTGTGGACTGGTCGTCGAGCCAAGTTAATATTTAAATCATAACTTCTTTCAGGGCATTGACAAAGTGCTTTATAATTATGATTCACGTCTCTCTTTTTAGGTTATTTTGTGCCTTCGATCGATGTTGTTCAACTATCATAGATGTGTGTCAATCGCCTGACGAATCAGAAATAAAATTATTTTTTATACTCGCAGACTTTAATCTGTCAATTATAATTTCACAGACAAAATCACAATAACGCACTTTTTAATCCTGTAACAAAATTCTATACTCTATGGTACCCGCTACAGAACTTTAATATTCATAAGACATCTCTCTACACAACTCTAATAATTTCAAAAAGAGAACATAAGCTTATTTGATGCTCACTGATTGGTTGAAATTACTTGTCAAAAAAAATCACCAATCACGAGGCACCCGCCATGGCCATCGCGATCATGTTTTTAGGGTTCCGTACCTCAAAAGGAAAAAACGGAACCCTTATAGGATCACTTTGTTGTCCGTCTGTCCGTCCGTCCGTCTGTCAAGACCCTTTTTCTCAGGAACGCGTGGAGGTATGAAGCTGAAATTTATATCAATTACTCAGGTCTACTGTCCCTTGAAGCTGTAAAAAAATCAAACTTCTAAGCCAACGCAATCAAAAGATACAGCCGTTTATGCCGCAAATTTTCGACACTTGCAAGGGAATCAAAACCTACAGGGTGCTTCCCGTGAACTCAGAATCTTGAAATTTGGTACGAAGCAACGTCTTATAGCATAGATAAAGGAATAATTACGAAAACCATAATTTTTTTTTTTAATACCTAACTTTGCACCTAATTTATATGGGGCGCTATACATACCAGGTGCAAACTTAACTTAACCACTTAGGGATGGAAAGTGTTTGTACGGAACCCTCGGTGCGCGAGTCCGACTCGCACTTGGCCGGTTTTTTTTTAATAGGTCAGTTTTAGTTGAACGAAAAAGGTTACATCAAAAATAAAAAATCATATTGGAGAATGACGATTAAAGTAAAAAATGTTTTTCTGAGTTTTGCTCGTATAAAAGTATTGTATGCAATAGTTACACAATTAGGTCTTAAAGTCTCGTACCTTACATAGGCCACTCGGCAAGCCTCGTGACCTAAACGCGATACTCGACTTTAAGAACCTCCATTGTGCAACGATTGCATAAAATACTATTAGGGATACCTCATCGCCGGGGAGTAGCAGAATCTTGATACATCCAGGTGTCCGCTGAAAGGTGTTAAATTGGTGGCGCTAGTGTTGCAAGAGGGCTAGCCTAGTTTTCTGCTCCTGACAAATCAAATCAGCTACTTTTTATGAAACGGAAACAAAACAGAAAAACTAGTACAGAGAATTACCCTAAAAAACGCCCCTAAATCTAACTAAAACAGAATTTGTAATCCGTCATACCTGTTTATCTATAGCCCTACAGGATGTTTTTCAACCCACGCCACAATACTAATTTATTTTACTGGCAACGACAAATTTTTGGTAACTGATGACGTTGAAAGTCGGTGAATGTCGGTGAAATTCGGTGGACCGACACTTGCTCGGCTATAACTATGATAGACTTCTGCTTTAAAAAACACTGAATCTAGAAAAGCTTCTAGATAGATCAAGAGATGGCACTAGGGTGTTAAGCAGAGGTCTAAGCGCTGTACGAAATTAATGAGACAGACTCCTCCTAAACTGCTAGTCTTTGAATTTTGGTGAATCGTGACTTTGAGACATTGACAGTTATTTTGAACTTTCTACGAATGAATGTACCTATTAATTGTTTTCGTTTTGTTCAGGTGTCGCAATGGTACGAGCTTGTGGTGTTCACGGCTTCCATGGAGATATACGGCGCGGCCGTCGCCGACAAACTTGACAACGGGCGCGGGATCCTACGCCGGCGGTTTTATAGGTAACTCCTCAGTTTTATGGTTGCCTGGTAGCCTGGTACAAGTTAGAATGGTACAAGCCCGTGGTGTTCACGGCTACCATTGAGATGTAAGGCGCAGCTGTCGTCGATAAACTTGACGATGGACACGAGGCACTGTGTTATCGGTTTTACAGGTAACACCTTTAGTCTTATGGTGGCCTGGTAGCCTGATACGAGCTGCAACGGTATGAGCTCTTGGTGTTCACGGCTTCCATGGAGATTAGGCGCAGCTATCGTCGATAAACTTGACAGCGGACACAGGGCACTGCGTTGAAGGTTTTATAGGTAACTCCTCAGTTTTATGGTAGCCTGGTACAAGTTAGAATGGTACGAGCTTGTGGTGTTATATATCGGCAGTCGCCGAGAAACATGACAACGGGCGCGGGATCCTAGGCCGAGTCTTACTGGTAGGTAAACTCCTCTGTTCCATGGTTTCCTAGTCCATGAAGAGAGTAACTACTGAGAGAATATACCGAACAGTAGCCCACGCGTACGATTTTCCAGGAGTTTAATTTTGCAATGACCTGACCTGAAACAGACTAACAAGGACAACGGTGACAATTGGGCACGGAAGTTTTTTTTTATAAGCTGGAATAAATCATTCATAGAAAAAAGTTACAGGGTTTTAAAGTAAAGCTCCAGATCGCATATTCATGGCCCCAACCGGTCACAAACATCTGCGACTAAACTACGATTTCTAATTGAAGACCAAAAAAACTACCACAAGGTTGCCACTACAACAAAATATTTTTACAATAGTAAATTCCTTTTTGTTTTGTAAACAGGCTAACATAACTTATTTATTGGTAACTTTAACTCTATGTTTTAACAAAATAACTAGATATATTTATTATTGCATAATTACGAGAGGAGATAATAAAAACTTAAACATCGGAGATTTTTGGTACAAAATCTGGTATTGTACTTGTAACACTTCAGCATTTGGTGCAAGCCAAAAAACAAACTCAAATGTCATTTAAATGTTGTCAAGTTTGACAGTGACGTATCTGTCGTAGTTTTTTTGGTCTTGAATTAGAAATCGTAGTATAGTGAAAATTAATTGTATCCTTGAAACCACTAAACACCATAATAGTCAAACCACGTTAACTCTTCCAAGCAAATGTACTGTCAAACCATACAAAGTGACTCAGCGTGGTCTGACTATATTCAAAAATACATGGAACAAAATAAACTATTTTTAATTGAACAAAAACTAAAAAGAAAACGTGTTTTGACTAGTGATTTTTATGATGTCACAAGCCAGTATCTTCATACTAAAAATCGTACATACCATTAAGAGTAGCTGATTTGAACTATCATCAAATACCGCCCGCACTAGGTATACGAGGGGCGTCTGAAAAGTTCTAAGCCTAAGATAGAAAAAAACAATTTACACAAATGAACTCGTGTTTATTTTTCAATATAGTCTCCTCCTAAATCAATGCATTTTTTACATTTTTTATACAGTGCTTTTAGGCCATTAAAAAAATAATCTTCATTTTGCCCTTCAAAATGCTCCTGTACAGCCGCCTTCATCTCTTCGTCACTTCTAAATCGCTTTCCCCTCAACTCTTTCTTCAAATTATTGAATAGAAAATAATCGCTTGGGGCTAGATCTGGGCTGTAGGGTGGGTGGTCAATTTCGTCAAAACCAACTTCCTTCAGAGCACGCCTCGCAACATTAGCGGTGTGAACGGGTGCGTTGTCTTGCAAAAACAAAATGCCTTTCCTTACGAGTATGTAAGGTAAATGGGTGAAGACCAAAAAGTTTACCACCTTTGTATCAGTCTCTGTTGTGCGACGACAGATAACCTTCCAATAACGTACCTTAAGGTTCCTTATCGTATCGTAATTTTTTGTCGCACAACGGAACTTATTCCAATCGCTTTTATTTCCTCGCTAACTACGCCTTAATTTCATCCAACTTTTTAATTCGATATAGTTTTTAAAATCTCGACGTGACATTTTGGTCACATTCTGAAGGTAAACTTACATTAGTAAGGCAAATAAATAAATGAAAAAAGAACTGTCAATGTCACAAATACTTTACTTTCGGGAAAAATATACTATGAATACCTTTGTAAAACTCAATGTTCAAATGAAAATTGACGGCAGTAAAACAAATAACGGAATGGTATATAAACTTTATATTCAGCCATCAGCAACACATTGGCATTACCTTTGACCGCGTCGCTTCCGTAATTTATGACTTCCGTGTCAATACAACATGGAAGACAATTTCACAAAACCGCCCTACAAACTTTGCTGCGTGTACTGGTCGAATACGAAAGGACTTAAATGGCTGAAGTTGTCAGAATAATATGTCTTTACGATATTGGGACGGTGAAATAGTGCGTGATCTATGTATTTCGTGACCTTGAAGTTCCCTTGGAAGTTTGTTCCGGTATATAAATTTTTTTGGGGTTTATTGGAGTTTAAGTTTGTGTAGTAAATATTGTCAAAAATGTGTCATCGCTACATAGTATAAAACAAACTCGCTTCCGTCTGTCTGTCCATATGTATGCTTAGATCCTTAGAACTACCTACGCAACGGATTTTGATGCGGTTTTTTTAAAATAGATATAATTATTCAAGAGGAAGGTTTATATGCATAATTTATCAGTGTTTCACCTGTGCGAAGCCGGGGCGGGTCGCTAGTATACATTATAATGTATTAGGTATAAATTTATGAAACATGTAATGTCTTATTTTTTAATGTGGGTACACCACAAGTTTTATTTAAACCATTGATACAAAGATCAAAGCTTAAAGAAATATTGAAAAAGGAGCTACCTGGTGAAAGAGACCGGGAATCGAACCCGGTACCTTTGGATTACCGGTCCAGCGCGTTAACCACTTCGCTACCCTAGCTCCAGGTAGACCTGACGAATTTTTCCTTATGCTTCGTGTGTCGATCTTTGTATTAAATTGTGGGGACGGGGCATGAAAACGCACTAGATTTCTTAAACGTCGTTTATTTACAATATATACACCTATATTACAAATCTTCGCCTCCTCCACTAAAGCATCCTATCGTCTGACACTCTCTGTCATACGTCAAATCAAACACATTCCTTATTTCGTACTATTCGAACTAGCATTAATCATCTATCAGCCAGCTACCAGTATCAATCACACAGTATTATAATGTACTAGAGACCCGTTGCGGCGTCGAACCGCCGCTAGAATATGGACATCCGGTAGTGTTACAGAAAATAACTACTTTATCGATAAGAAGTTTTTGGGGAACGAAGAATAAATTAATACTGTAAAAAAACACATTAAAATTATGTTTTAAAAACTTTAAAATATGCCAGGCTAGAGGCAGGCCTGATAGCCAACTGCCAGCTTCATCGTGAAAATTTTTTCAACTCTTTTGTAAAAATAACTTGTGCATTAATGACATGTGATCTGCTGATCTGTTTCACAAATAAAATGCATATTATTCGATTTATGGAAAAATATATTCATGACAATATATATCTTATCAATATAATGTTTATTTCATAAAAAACACAAGATATTAATAAAAACAATAAACAATAAACTAATATATAACTAAGACTAAGTATATGCTAAAAACCTAAACTATTTACAAATAAAAAATATATATAAGGTGAGTCGGGGCTATTGTAGCTATGGGGTTATTGTATCTTCTTACCATTATAATGGTCTGTGACCCTTAAAATGGTCTGTGTATATATAGGATTGTGTATATATACCATTGGTCTGTGTATCCTATATATACACAGACCATTATAATGGTCACAGACCATTATAATGGTAAGAAGATACAATAACCCCATAGCTACAATAGCCCCGACTCACCTTAATATAATTATATCTCAATATATCTTAAAAATATAATTGACATATTTTCATAGGACCGAACATAAGATTGGTAGAATTTTAATTTGTTGTTCTTTCTTCAGGACACAAATTTATCGATTTGATCGATTTCTATCAATTTCCAGAAATAGCACATGAATCGAAACGACAGATTTGAGGAAACAGGAAATCATGGAGTGCGTAACTGTTTATGTATTCATTTATAATCGTAAATATTTCACAATATTGATAATAAAAATGTTACAAAAACTCAATTGTATGAAATAGAGAGTAAAAAACGTTTATAGATACACGAAAAACCACTATTATCAATGCTTGTTTTTTTTTATGAAATTCAATAGATCGTGCAAGTTTTCTTAATATGTGTGCTGCCATGTCATCATCATCAATCATTTATTCAATAACAATTACACATTGTGTTTGAAATTCTTACGCTAGTTATACTTAATCAAACCCTACTTACTAATCTAAATAAATTACTGACCAACAATACTCCACCATAAAAAAAAGAATGTGTCAAATATGTGTAATAAGAAAAAACAATATATAAAACAGCTAAACATGTTTGAAAAAAGAATATAAGATATATTTTTTTCAATAAATATAGAGCTGAAGGCCTAATACCCGAATTCCAAATTCAAACTTTCGTGTCTTTCCTCTCATTGAAATTGTGTGTGACAGAAGAGTGAGGGAGATGCTAACTATACTCTCAAGCCTATAATATAAACCAAATTTTAGGGTTCCTTACCATATTCGGTAAAAACGGAAACCTTATAAAATCAATTTGTTTTGTTGACAGCAGAATTTGACAATTTTTATTTTGCATGAGAATAAGAATGATCAGCCAGACGTCATTAATTCAAATATGATTTATTCTTGAGCGCGTCGATTTTTTGAAATTTGCATCATATGTAGGTTATTTCTCCATCAAGTTTCGCATGTTAGCGTAACATGTTAATTATTTCACATTGCCAACTCGTCCCCAATGTCAGCTCGTCTATATTCCCATCTAGGTCACAATGCCAACTTGTCCATACACCCAACACGTCCACATTGCCAACTCGTTCATACACCCAACTCATCTGCATTGCAAACTCGTCTATATTACCAATTCGTCTCCATTGGCAACTCGTCCATATTCCCAATTCGTCCACAATGCCACCTCGTTCATATTACCAACTCGTCCACAATTCCAACGCGTCCATATTGCTTACTCGTCCACAATGCCAACTCGTCCACAAATACAACTCGTCCACATTCTCAACTCGTACACAATGCCAAATCGTTCACATTGCCCACTCGTCCATACACCCAACTCATCTACATTGCCAACTCGTTCATATTACCAACTCGTATTTATTGCCAACTCATCCATATTCCCAACTCGTCCACAATGCCAACTCATCCATATTGCTAACTCGTCCACATTTCCAACTCGCCCATACACCCAACTCGTCTACAATACCAACTCGTCCTTATTATTAACTCATCTTTATTGCCAATCTCGTCCATATTATCAACTCGTCCGTATTAGCAACTCGTCTTCATTGCCAACTTGTTTATATTCCCAACTCATCCACAATGCCAACGCGTCCATATTACTTGCTCGTCCACAATGCCTACTCGTCCACAAATACAACTCGTCTTCATTGCCAACTTGTTTATATTCCCAACTCATCCACAATGCCAACGCGTCCATATTACTTGCTCGTCCACAATGCCTACTCGTCCACAAATACAACTCGTCCACATTTCCAACTCGTCCATATTCCCACCTCGTCCACAATTCCAAGTCGTCCACATTGCCAACTCATCCACATTTCTAACTCGTCCATATTCCCAACTCGACGATACACCCAACTCGTCTACAATACAAACTCGTCCTTATTATCAGCTCGTCTTTATTGCCAACTCGTCCATATTCCCAACTTGTTTATTTTGCCAACTCATCCACATTTCCAACTCGTCCATCCCCGCCCCTCGCCTTATCTGTCCTCGACACGGAAGCGCTTCCTTTCGTGGCAGTTTTAGTTACTCTGCCACGAAATGCTGGAACAATATCCCACCTCCAATCCAAAATGCTTCTTCTATATTTATTTTCAAGAAACGTTTAAAATTATATTTGTTAGACCAGCAGCTTGGTCCAGCACGGTAGGCTTTTCGTGTTCCAGGTCGGATTATATTCTGTCACAGTCTGATTTTGTAAAGTTTAAACGTGTTAGTTTTAGTTTTAGTCACGGTTTTGTGAGATTAACATGCCTACTTATAGTACTTTATATAAATGTATTACAATCAGTTTGTTCACTCTATTTTTGGTTCAATGGGAATATGAATGTATAACGTGCAGTCCTGTTTCGCTCAACTTGAGGATCCACATAATACCAGCCGTCAAGTCACCCCCGTGGTTTGGCAATGTGCTGAGTGGACTCCTTTTTCGCACAATGCTTGTAATTTTTATGTTATAATATGTACTTAATACTAATTGCGGCGAAATAAATTTTCTTTCTTTCTTCTTCTTTCTTTCTTCTTTCCATATTCTTAACTTGTCCACGTTGACAACTCGTCCGTATTACCAAGTCGTCTTCATTGCCCACTCGTCCGTGTTCCCAACTTGTTCATTTTGCCAACTCATCCACATTCCCAAATCGTCCATATTCACAACTCGTCCATAATACCAACTTGTCCATATTACCAACTCGTCTTCATTGCCAACTCGTCCATAATACGAACTCGTCCACATTGCCCCCTTGTCCATGTTCTCAACTTGTCAATTTTACCAACTCATTCACATTGCCAACTCATCCACATTTCCAACTCGTCCATATTCCCAACTCGACGATACACCCAACTCGTCTACAATACCAACTTGTCCTTATTATCAGCTCGTCTTTATTGCCAAATGTTCCATATCACCAACTCGTCCGTATTACCAAGTCGTCTTCATTGCCATCTTATCCGTATTACCAACTCGTCTTCACTGCCAACTCGTCCATAATGCGAACTCGTCCATAGTGCCCACTTGTCCATTTTCCCAACTTGTCAATTTTACCAACTCATCCACATTGCCAACTCATCCACATTTCCAACTCGTCCATATTCCCAACTCGACGATACACCCAACTCGTCTACAATACCAACTTGTCCTTATTATCAGCTCGTCTTTATTGCCAAATCTTCCATATCTACAACTCGTCCGTATTACCAAGTCGTCTTCATTGCCAACTCGTCCATATTCTCAACTCGTCCACATTGCCCACTCGTCCGTGTTCCCAACTTGTTTATTTTGCCAACTCATCCACATTCCCAACTCGTCCACATTGCCCACTCGTCCGTTTTCCCAACTTGTTTATTTTGCCAACTCATCCACATTCCCAACTCGTCCATATTCCCAACTCGTCCATATTCCCAACTCGTCCACATTTCCAACTCGTCCATTTTACCAACTCATCCATATTACCAATGTAGATACATTCCCAACTTATCTACATTGTCAAGTCGTTCATATTCTCAACACGACCACATTTCCAATCCCATCGACATGCAAGCGGAAGGACTAAGTTTCTTCTTGTAAAATACCATTTAATTTACCATAACTCATGCCATTTTCCTTGGAATTATTTTTTTGATGGACTTATATAATCATATTTATAATAATCTACCATAAATTTACATATTTGAATGACGTTTAAATTAGTTTTACTATTTTTTTTCTGCTTTGATTTAGATTTAGTAAAACTCGCCTATAGAAATAATCTATTCTTGAATGACGGTCAGTTTTTCTAGTCTTTCGAGCACCAGTCCAACTCGCACTTAACCGGCTTTTTTCTCCACATTTTTAACAGGTATGCGAAATAAGTTTCCATGTCAACATTTTAAAAAGAAAAACAACCTGGCAATTTAGAGCATTGACATAATAGCCCCCAATAAAAAAGACATTCAAAGTTGTCAGAATATGGTTACTGTCATTCATTGTCAACAAACTGTAAAATTATTTTTTGCATATTCGTACATGTTTTAAGTGTTGCGTATATTATGTTGCCGACTCAAAAATAATATTTCATCATGCTGAACAACTTACTACAGGTTTGTGAGCAAATCATGCTTATTATTATTTGGTAATCTTATGTCAAAATAGGGATCACAGGTCACGTGGTCAAAGTCACGTGGTTAGCGCACAGTAGTTTTTTCAAATCCATTTTTCAGTACCTTTTCAGGAAAAAATTAAAATTCCAAGAGTTTTATGCACCTCTCCAGCATGAGACGAATCTAATGACATATCATTTATCAAAATCGGACCATAACTGTAGATCTGATGGGATGTACAAAAATCGGCCTCGCGTAATATATATATAGATTGTTAATTTGTTGCAGACAACACTGCACAGCCGAGCACGGCTCGTACACCAAGAACCTGTCGTCGATATGCGACGACCTCAACAGGGTTTTCATCCTGGACAACTCGCCCGGCGCCTACCGGGACTTTCCAGGTGAGACAAGTTCGATGTACTCTTCGCAAAGAAAGGAAAGGACAGAAGAAGTGAGCGAGACGATGCGTTGGGACCTCCTACTCACACCTATGGCTGCCGGTGCCGCTTGTCGCCGATGTCGTGGTATGAGACTTATTGAGATACCGCTTTGCGCTGAGGACGGCAGAATAGTGCCTCCGCATCAAAGATGGGCATTAATCGATTAAAGAAATTGATCGTCAAAATTAATCGCGATTAATTTAAATTAATTAATAAATTAAATTAATCGACAGAGTCTTCGATTAACTATTAGTCATTTTAATCGATTAAATTTCACGATTAATTCTCGATTAAAAGTTGGAACACGCTCATTTGTGAATTTTACAAAAATACAATATGTCTTGTCATGTGCTAACGAGAAAAAACATCAACTGCTGTGTGAGTGTGAAATAAACTTGTTACAGTAATACTAGTACAGTACTCTAAAATCTCCTAGGTAGGGACTTAGACTTAGAAAAATTATCTTATTTCTTCCTAATATTAATCTTATTAAGTAATCAATTAAAAAAATAATCGCTGGATATTAATCTACGATTAAATTAATCAGAACTCGTACGATTAGATTAACTAATCGTCATTTTTAAGTAGGTTAATCTTAATCGTCAATCGATTAACTTTTGCCCATCTCTGCTCCGCATGTGCGGTGCTAAGCGAAAGTTCGGCCTTTGGCCTTGCGATGGTTGGCGTTCGGGTTTTTATCCCAGTTAAGCTAAAATCACTCAATCCTTATTGGTCGAGAGAGCGAAGTTTCAGGTTCGCCAACATTTCTTTAATATGTTCTCTTCTACAGGCCTCATTTCTCAACCGATTCTCATGAAATTTTGTAAGGTTCGATTAGTATAGAGAACTTTTTTTAATACAGTTTTTCGACATTTCTCAAAATGGCGGATATATGGGGGAAAAGCATAAAAATTACACGCGAGATCTACAACTCACAGAGCCACGTTTTTAGGGTTCCGTACCCAAAGGGTAAAAACGGGACCCTATTACTGAGACTTCGCCGTCCGTCCGTCCGTCCGTCTGTCACCAGGCTGTATCTCAACAACGGTGATAGCTAGACAGTTGAAATTTTCACAGATGATGTATTTCTATTGCCGCTATAACAACAAATACTAAAAATAAAATAAAATAAATATTTAAGGGGGGCTCCCATACAACAAACTTGTTATAGATTATATATATGTATAGGTACGGAACCCTTCATGCGCGAGTCGGGCTCTCACTTGCCCAATTTTTAAATGTCTTGAGTGCTTTGAACTGCTGGCAAGGGTTCTGCGCCGTGGTGGTCCTAAAACACGTATTTACTATTTATTTTCAGATAACGCGATACCAATAAAATCGTGGTTCTCCGACCCGCTGGACTCGGCGCTGCTGAATCTGCTGCCGGTGCTGGACGCGCTGCGCTTCACGCACGACGTGCGCTCCGTGCTGTCGCGCAACCTGCACCTGCACCGACTGTGGTAGCGGCACTCGGTGAGCTGTCCGCCATGTTGCAGGCTGCTGCCGGTGCTGACGCAACCTGCACCTGCACCGACTGTGGTAGCGGCACTCGGTGAGCTGTCCGCCATGTTGCAGTCTGCTGCCGGTGCTGACGCAACCTGCACCTGCACCGACTGTGGTAGCGGCACTCGGTGAGCTGTCCGCCATGTTGCAGGCTGCTGCCGGTGCTGACGCAACCTGCACCTGCACCGACTGTGGTAGCGGCACTCGGTGAGCTGTCCGCCATGTTGCAGGCTGCTGCCGGTGCTGACGCAACCTGCACCTGCACCGACTGTGGTAGCGGCACTCGGTGAGCTGTCCGCCATGTTGCAGGCTGCTGCCGGTGCTGACGCAACCTGCACCTGCACCGACTGTGGTAGCGGCACTCGGTGAGCTGTCCGCCATGTTGCAGGCTGCTGCCGGTGCTGACGCAACCTGCACCTGCACCGACTGTGGTAGCGGCACTCGGTGAGCTGTCCGCCATGTTGCAGGCTGCTGCCGGTGCTGACGCAACCTGCACCTGCACCGACTGTGGTAGCGGCACTCGGTGAGCTGTCCGCCATGTTGCAGGCTGCTGCCGGTGCTGACGCAACCTGCACCTGCACCGACTGTGGTAGCGGCACTCGGTGAGCTGTCCGCCATGTTGCAGGCTGCTGCCGGTGCTGACGCAACCTGCACCTGCACCGACTGTGGTAGCGGCACTCGGTGAGCTGTCCGCCATGTTGCAGGCTGCTGCCGGTGCTGACGCAACCTGCACCTGCACCGACTGTGGTAGCGGCACTCGGTGAGCTGTCCGCCATGTTGCAGGCTGCTGCCGGTGCTGACGCAACCTGCACCTGCACCGACTGTGGTAGCGGCACTCGGTGAGCTGTCCGCCATGTTGCAGGCTGCTGCCGGTGCTGACGCAACCTGCACCTGCACCGACTGTGGTAGCGGCACTCGGTGAGCTGTCCGCCATGTTGCAGGCTGCTGCCGGTGCTGACGCAACCTGCACCTGCACCGACTGTGGTAGCGGCACTCGGTGAGCTGTCCGCCATGTTGCAGGCTGCTGCCGGTGCTGACGCAACCTGCACCTGCACCGACTGTGGTAGCGGCACTCGGTGAGCTGTCCGCCATGTTGCAGGCTGCTGCCGGTGCTGACGCAACCTGCACCTGCACCGACTGTGGTAGCGGCACTCGGTGAGCTGTCCGCCATGTTGCACTCTGCTGCCGGTGCTGACGCAACCTGCACCTGCACCGACTGTGGTAGCGGCACTCGGTGAGCTGTCCGCCATGTTGCAGGCTGCTGTCGGTGCTGACGCAACCTGCACCTGCACCGACTGTGGTAGCGGCACTCGGTGAGCTGTCCGCCATGTTGCAGGCTGCTGCCGGTGCTGACGCAACCTGCACCTGCACCGACTGTGGTAGCGGCACTCGGTGAGCTGTCCGCCATGTTGCAGGCTGCTGTCGGTGCTGACGCAACCTGCACCTGCACCGACTGTGGTAGCGGCACTCGGTGAGCTGTCCGCCATGTTGCAGGCTGCTGCCGGTGCTGACGCAACCTGCACCTGCACCGACTGTGGTAGCGGCACTCGGTGAGCTGTCCGCCATGTTGCAGGCTGCTGCCGGTGCTGACGCAACCTGCACCTGCACCGACTGTGGTAGCGGCACTCGGTGAGCTGTCCGCCATGTTGCAGGCTGCTGCCGGTGCTGACGCAACCTGCACCTGCACCGACTGTGGTAGCGGCACTCGGTGAGCTGTCCGCCATGTTGCAGGCTGCTGCCGGTGCTGACGCAACCTGCACCTGCACCGACTGTGGTAGCGGCACTCGGTGAGCTGTCCGCCATGTTGCAGGCTGCTGCCGGTGCTGACGCAACCTGCACCTGCACCGACTGTGGTAGCGGCACTCGGTGAGCTGTCCGCCATGTTGCAGGCTGCTGCCGGTGCTGACGCAACCTGCACCTGCACCGACTGTGGTAGCGGCACTCGGTGAGCTGTCCGCCATGTTGCAGGCTGCTGCCGGTGCTGACGCAACCTGCACCTGCACCGACTGTGGTAGCGGCACTCGGTGAGCTGTCCGCCATGTTGCAGGCTGCTGCCGGTGCTGACGCAACCTGCACCTGCACCGACTGTGGTAGCGGCACTCGGTGAGCTGTCCGCCATGTTGCAGGCTGCTGCCGGTGCTGACGCAACCTGCACCTGCACCGACTGTGGTAGCGGCACTCGGTGAGCTGTCCGCCATGTTGCAGGCTGCTGCCGGTGCTGACGCAACCTGCACCTGCACCGACTGTGGTAGCGGCACTCGGTGAGCTGTCCGCCATGTTGCAGGCTGCTGCCGGTGCTGACGCAACCTGCACCTGCACCGACTGTGGTAGCGGCACTCGGTGAGCTGTCCGCCATGTTGCAGGCTGCTGCCGGTGCTGACGCAACCTGCACCTGCACCGACTGTGGTAGCGGCACTCGGTGAGCTGTCCGCCATGTTGCAGGCTGCTGCCGGTGCTGACGCAACCTGCACCTGCACCGACTGTGGTAGCGGCACTCGGTGAGCTGTCCGCCATGTTGCAGGCTGCTGCCGGTGCTGACGCAACCTGCACCTGCACCGACTGTGGTAGCGGCACTCGGTGAGCTGTCCGCCATGTTGCAGGCTGCTGCCGGTGCTGACGCAACCTGCACCTGCACCGACTGTGGTAGCGGCACTCGGTGAGCTGTCCGCCATGTTGCAGGCTGCTGCCGGTGCTGACGCAACCTGCACCTGCACCGACTGTGGTAGCGGCACTCGGTGAGCTGTCCGCCATGTTGCAGGCTGCTGCCGGTGCTGACGCAACCTGCACCTGCACCGACTGTGGTAGCGGCACTCGGTGAGCTGTCCGCCATGTTGCAGGCTGCTGCCGGTGCTGACGCAACCTGCACCTGCACCGACTGTGGTAGCGGCACTCGGTGAGCTGTCCGCCATGTTGCAGGCTGCTGCCGGTGCTGACGCAACCTGCACCTGCACCGACTGTGGTAGCGGCACTCGGTGAGCTGTCCGCCATGTTGCAGGCTGCTGCCGGTGCTGACGCAACCTGCACCTGCACCGACTGTGGTAGCGGCACTCGGTGAGCTGTCCGCCATGTTGCAGGCTGCTGCCGGTGCTGACGCAACCTGCACCTGCACCGACTGTGGTAGCGGCACTCGGTGAGCTGTCCGCCATGTTGCAGGCTGCTGCCGGTGCTGACGCAACCTGCACCTGCACCGACTGTGGTAGCGGCACTCGGTGAGCTGTCCGCCATGTTGCAGGCTGCTGCCGGTGCTGACGCAACCTGCACCTGCACCGACTGTGGTAGCGGCACTCGGTGAGCTGTCCGCCATGTTGCAGGCTGCTGCCGGTGCTGACGCAACCTGCACCTGCACCGACTGTGGTAGCGGCACTCGGTGAGCTGTCCGCCATGTTGCAGGCTGCTGCCGGTGCTGACGCAACCTGCACCTGCACCGACTGTGGTAGCGGCACTCGGTGAGCTGTCCGCCATGTTGCAGGCTGCTGCCGGTGCTGACGCAACCTGCACCTGCACCGACTGTGGTAGCGGCACTCGGTGAGCTGTCCGCCATGTTGCAGGCTGCTGCCGGTGCTGACGCAACCTGCACCTGCACCGACTGTGGTAGCGGCACTCGGTGAGCTGTCCGCCATGTTGCAGGCTGCTGCCGGTGCTGACGCAACCTGCACCTGCACCGACTGTGGTAGCGGCACTCGGTGAGCTGTCCGCCATGTTGCAGGCTGCTGCCGGTGCTGACGCAACCTGCACCTGCACCGACTGTGGTAGCGGCACTCGGTGAGCTGTCCGCCATGTTGCAGGCTGCTGCCGGTGCTGACGCAACCTGCACCTGCACCGACTGTGGTAGCGGCACTCGGTGAGCTGGCCGCCATGTTGCAGGCTGCTGCCGGTGCTGACGCAACCTGCACCTGCACCGACTGTGGTAGCGGCACTCGGTGAGCTGGCCGCCATGTTGCAGGCTGCTGCCGGTGCTGACGCAACCTGCACCTGCACCGACTGTGGTAGCGGCACTCGGTGAGCTGTCCGCCATGTTGCAGGCTGCTGCCGGTGCTGACGCAACCTGCACCTGCACCGACTGTGGTAGCGGCACTCGGTGAGCTGTCCGCCATGTTGCAGGCTGCTGCCGGTGCTGACGCAACCTGCACCTGCACCGACTGTGGTAGCGGCACTCGGTGAGCTGTCCGCCATGTTGCAGGCTGCTGCCGGTGCTGACGCAACCTGCACCTGCACCGACTGTGGTAGCGGCACTCGGTGAGCTGTCCGCCATGTTGCAGGCTGCTGCCGGTGCTGACGCAACCTGCACCTGCACCGACTGTGGTAGCGGCACTCGGTGAGCTGTCCGCCATGTTGCAGGCTGCTGCCGGTGCTGACGCAACCTGCACCTGCACCGACTGTGGTAGCGGCACTCGGTGAGCTGTCCGCCATGTTGCAGGCTGCTGCCGGTGCTGACGCAACCTGCACCTGCACCGACTGTGGTAGCGGCACTCGGTGAGCTGTCCGCCATGTTGCAGGCTGCTGCCGGTGCTGACGCAACCTGCACCTGCACCGACTGTGGTAGCGGCACTCGGTGAGCTGTCCGCCATGTTGCAGGCTGCTGCCGGTGCTGACGCAACCTGCACCTGCACCGACTGTGGTAGCGGCACTCGGTGAGCTGTCCGCCATGTTGCAGGCTGCTGCCGGTGCTGACGCAACCTGCACCTGCACCGACTGTGGTAGCGGCACTCGGTGAGCTGTCCGCCATGTTGCAGGCTGCTGCCGGTGCTGACGCAACCTGCACCTGCACCGACTGTGGTAGCGGCACTCGGTGAGCTGTCCGCCATGTTGCAGGCTGCTGCCGGTGCTGACGCAACCTGCACCTGCACCGACTGTGGTAGCGGCACTCGGTGAGCTGTCCGCCATGTTGCAGGCTGCTGCCGGTGCTGACGCAACCTGCACCTGCACCGACTGTGGTAGCGGCACTCGGTGAGCTGTCCGCCATGTTGCAGGCTGCTGCCGGTGCTGACGCAACCTGCACCTGCACCGACTGTGGTAGCGGCACTCGGTGAGCTGTCCGCCATGTTGCAGGCTGCTGTCGGTGCTGACGCAACCTGCACCGACTGTGGTAGCGGCACTCGGTGAGCTGTCCGCCATGTTGCAGGCTGCTGCCGGTGCTGACGCAACCTGCACCTGCACCGACTGTGGTAGCGGCACTCGGTGAGCTGTCCGCCATGTTGCAGGCTGCTGCCGGTGCTGACGCAACCTGCACCTGCACCGACTGTGGTAGCGGCACTCGGTGAGCTGTCCGCCATGTTGCAGGCTGCTGCCGGTGCTGACGCAACCTGCACCTGCACCGACTGTGGTAGCGGCACTCGGTGAGCTGTCCGCCATGTTGCAGGCTGCTGCCGGTGCTGACGCAACCTGCACCTGCACCGACTGTGGTAGCGGCACTCGGTGAGCTGTCCGCCATGTTGCAGGCTGCTGCCGGTGCTGACGCAACCTGCACCTGCACCGACTGTGGTAGCGGCACTCGGTGAGCTGTCCGCCATGTTGCAGGCTGCTGCCGGTGCTGACGCAACCTGCACCTGCACCGACTGTGGTAGCGGCACTCGGTGAGCTGTCCGCCATGTTGCAGGCTGCTGCCGGTGCTGACGCAACCTGCACCTGCACCGACTGTGGTAGCGGCACTCGGTGAGCTGTCCGCCATGTTGCAGGCTGCTGCCGGTGCTGACGCAACCTGCACCTGCACCGACTGTGGTAGCGGCACTCGGTGAGCTGTCCGCCATGTTGCAGGCTGCTGCCGGTGCTGACGCAACCTGCACCTGCACCGACTGTGGTAGCGGCACTCGGTGAGCTGTCCGCCATGTTGCAGGCTGCTGCCGGTGCTGACGCAACCTGCACCTGCACCGACTGTGGTAGCGGCACTCGGTGAGCTGTCCGCCATGTTGCAGGCTGCTGCCGGTGCTGACGCAACCTGCACCTGCACCGACTGTGGTAGCGGCACTCGGTGAGCTGTCCGCCATGTTGCAGGCTGCTGCCGGTGCTGACGCAACCTGCACCTGCACCGACTGTGGTAGCGGCACTCGGTGAGCTGTCCGCCATGTTGCAGGCTGCTGCCGGTGCTGACGCAACCTGCACCTGCACCGACTGTGGTAGCGGCACTCGGTGAGCTGTCCGCCATGTTGCAGGCTGCTGCCGGTGCTGACGCAACCTGCACCGACTGTGGTAGCGGCACTCGGTGAGCTGTCCGCCATGTTGCAGGCTGCTGCCGGTGCTGACGCAACCTGCACCTGCACCGACTGTGGTAGCGGCACTCGGTGAGCTGTCCGCCATGTTGCAGGCTGCTGCCGGTGCTGACGCAACCTGCACCTGCACCGACTGTGGTAGCGGCACTCGGTGAGCTGTCCGCCATGTTGCAGGCTGCTGCCGGTGCTGACGCAACCTGCACCTGCACCGACTGTGGTAGCGGCACTCGGTGAGCTGTCCGCCATGTTGCAGGCTGCTGCCGGTGCTGACGCAACCTGCACCTGCACCGACTGTGGTAGCGGCACTCGGTGAGCTGTCCGCCATGTTGCAGGCTGCTGCCGGTGCTGACGCAACCTGCACCTGCACCGACTGTGGTAGCGGCACTCGGTGAGCTGTCCGCCATGTTGCAGGCTGCTGCCGGTGCTGACGCAACCTGCACCTGCACCGACTGTGGTAGCGGCACTCGGTGAGCTGTCCGCCATGTTGCAGGCTGCTGCCGGTGCTGACGCAACCTGCACCTGCACCGACTGTGGTAGCGGCACTCGGTGAGCTGTCCGCCATGTTGCAGGCTGCTGCCGGTGCTGACGCAACCTGCACCTGCACCGACTGTGGTAGCGGCACTCGGTGAGCTGTCCGCCATGTTGCAGGCTGCTGCCGGTGCTGACGCAACCTGCACCTGCACCGACTGTGGTAGCGGCACTCGGTGAGCTGTCCGCCATGTTGCACTCTGCTGCCGGTGCTGACGCAACCTGCACCTGCACCGACTGTGGTAGCGGCACTCGGTGAGCTGTCCGCCATGTTGCAGGCTGCTGTCGGTGCTGACGCAACCTGCACCTGCACCGACTGTGGTAGCGGCACTCGGTGAGCTGTCCGCCATGTTGCAGGCTGCTGCCGGTGCTGACGCAACCTGCACCTGCACCGACTGTGGTAGCGGCACTCGGTGAGCTGTCCGCCATGTTGCAGGCTGCTGCCGGTGCTGACGCAACCTGCACCTGCACCGACTGTGGTAGCGGCACTCGGTGAGCTGTCCGCCATGTTGCAGGCTGCTGCCGGTGCTGACGCAACCTGCACCTGCACCGACTGTGGTAGCGGCACTCGGTGAGCTGTCCGCCATGTTGCAGGCTGCTGCCGGTGCTGACGCAACCTGCACCTGCACCGACTGTGGTAGCGGCACTCGGTGAGCTGTCCGCCATGTTGCACTCTGCTGCCGGTGCTGACGCAACCTGCACCTGCACCGACTGTGGTAGCGGCACTCGGTGAGCTGTCCGCCATGTTGCAGGCTGCTGTCGGTGCTGACGCAACCTGCACCTGCACCGACTGTGGTAGCGGCACTCGGTGAGCTGTCCGCCATGTTGCAGGCTGCTGCCGGTGCTGACGCAACCTGCACCTGCACCGACTGTGGTAGCGGCACTCGGTGAGCTGTCCGCCATGTTGCAGGCTGCTGCCGGTGCTGACGCAACCTGCACCTGCACCGACTGTGGTAGCGGCACTCGGTGAGCTGTCCGCCATGTTGCACTCTGCTGCCGGTGCTGACGCAACCTGCACCTGCACCGACTGTGGTAGCGGCACTCGGTGAGCTGTCCGCCATGTTGCACTCTGCTGCCGGTGCTGGACGCGCTGCGCTTCACGCACGACGTGCGCTCCGTGACAAACAAAAATTACACTTGTCAGTCATGTTTTTTGACTAAATTTTATTTTGTCATATTAATTGACGTAAAACACTCACGATTTTATGAGATTCAAACAGGTAACAAAGAAATCGGGGAGTATTATTATCATAATTAGGAGTAAGCTGGAATACGCCTCTCAAATTTGGAATCCTTGCTCTAGAACCTACATTGATAGAATTGAACGCGTTCAAAAATGGTTTCTGAAATTTCTTAATTTTAAACTAAAATGTCCTTATGATTCGACCATTTACTATAGTAAGTGCAAAAAACACCACTTATTACCGTTACATAAACGTCGTCAGATAGCTGACATTATCTACATTCTCAACATCACAAGTGGTAAGTGGTAATCTTGATTGCCCCGAACTGCTGCATAAACTCTCGTTTAATGCGCCTACTCGGTCTAAGAGACATTTTATAAATCACAGGTTTCTCTTGCTTTGAGACAATTTTAAGAGACTCGAACCCGATAACAATATTTTAATGTAATGTTCTTTTTTTTTTCAGATGTGAATCGGCTTTTGTACAAAATGGCCCCACAGGAGGCCTGAACTATTTATTATTTCACTCGTTAAAGAAAATTCGCCGGTCATCGCTTATTCAAATATACATATAGATTTAACTGTAGTTGAATATGTTTGTTTAAGTTTTTTGTGTTTTTCGTACTTGAAAAGTGAACGCTTATACAATTATGTATATTCGTATATCTATTAATGTTAAGATACAGGCGATTTTATGCTTAAGATGTAAAGTTTCATACAAATATTGTTTACGGATGTAAAATTATCAATGTTAGATTTTACAAGCTCGTATTTTAATAGTTTAGCTTGAAATTTTAACCTATTTCAAGCGGGAAAGGTATGAGTTTGGATGTTTTATTCGTCTTTGAAATTAAAAAAAATTATCACCAGACAAATAAAATACAATATTCCAAATTCTAAATAGTGTATACACTACTTAACGAATAGGCCACGAGCAATGTTTGTATGAAATATAATTAATTGTTCTTACGTATGTGTCTCGCTCTACTTTGATGCGAGTGAGTGAGATGGGAACCCAGTTTTAGAATTTACCTGTAATAACTAGATGACCCACCTGAACTAATGATCGCTAGATTTTTTTAACTAAGCACCTCACTTAAATTTTGAAAATAACACGATTTTAATTTGAACACGTCCTAAAAAAATATTTGTAATTTTATATGCCCCTCCATGTGACGTAACTATGACATATTGTCATTTATAATATGATGTACATTAGGGTGTTGATAATTTTGACGTTTTTTTTTTAATATTGTTTATTTAATTTTTTTCATTTTAGGGGGCTACCGCCTATTAAATATCTGATTCTGAGATAAATGTTAATAAAATCCTGTTCACATTTTTTCTAACTTTCAGCAGTTATATTTTTTTATTGGCCTAATGCATTAACTGAATTGTTTTGTATGTTAGAAAAAAAATGACTTAAGTAGATTTTATTTTTAGTATTTTTTTAGGAAATTACGTTGACTATGAAAAAACGTTCTTTTTTTTTCTCATCTTTTTCAGTTTTTTTTTTTTTTGCCGGTAGCTACTCCTAAAACTGAATTAAAAAAAATGTGGGGTTGACAGTAGAGGGTTAGAAAATAAGCAACACCCTAATACACGACGTCTTGAGAGCCTAAAATTACATTGTACCTAGATGTAGATTCCTGTCGTGTTATAATTATAACTCCGACAGAAAGGATAAAAATCCAAAAAAAACTTATACTTACTGCGTGAGGTGCTCTGCTCAAGTATAATGTTCTGTGAATTTTTTAAAAACATTATTTTCCGAGTCAATTAAAAAAGGTACCTTAGAAAATAAATGAAAAATATTCCTTTCCCTTATAATAATAATATAATGATTATGTAGATTGCAAGGATCTTGTTACAACTATTTAACCCTTTGACCGCCAAAGACGGCAAATCACGTCATCGGGAATTCGTGCCACTGATGCCAACGACGCCTATTGACGTCAAAAATTTCAATGGTCAAAAACATGTCAATTCAAACCACTATCTGTGTTTTTCAATCCCTGTTGATTTTGGAGCACTTTATTTTTTTTGGTTTGGCGTCAGTGGCACGGAGAATTGCTTTGCCGCTTGGCGCTCTAAAGGTTAAACAAATCTAAAGTATTGTTCCATGTAAATCTGCAGTAAATGTATAACGACCTTAATGTACTTAAGTCGTTTTTTCCTTAGGTTGTTTAGAAAGAAATTTTTAGTGACGATTTTAATATTTAAGAAACTGATTGAATAAGTTTGTTTGATTTGTAATCACAAAATGTGTGATTATTTAAAATGAATGTGTAGTTAAATAATTAGTGAGATCATGAATGGGTTTTTAATGTCATGAAAATAATGTTATTAGAAAAAAATAATGATTGGTGCGAAATCGACTGAAACAACTAGTCATGTCTCTTTGGAAAGTAATGTTTTTAAAAACTTAACCTTTTAACCTTCCATTAAAGAAACCTGTAAATAGTAATGTAAACTGTTTCAGTGGTTTATCCATTTCGGTATGTTTAAAAAATGATCTCTCATTTTTTTTTATAATAGTTTTAAACGAAATTAATATTCATTTTGTACAAACTTTAGAAACCGAATTTCGATGACTTTAAAAATATTATTGTGGGACAGATTGGAGTTTTTTAATTGGCAAATCACTATGACGAGAATTTCCTTTTGTCACCCCGAGAATAGTTTAATAACGATGAATATTCTCTAGAAACATCCAAGTTACATAATAGTAAATTAATAGTTAAAACAACGTTGATGACTGTTTTAGAGCAATATTCATCTATGTTAAAGCTAGGTCACTTATTTTAAATAATATACCTCAAGATTGTTAAACTTATCAACGAGTTTTATTATCTCGTGACTAAATTATACCAATGATATAGTTTGTCAATACTAGGAATTGTTTACTGAATAATTAAATGCCTTTCTAAAACGTTTGAGGTTATACATTTACCAATGAAATCAGTTAAGATGGCCATTCTCATCGTTAAATTTAACTTTTTCCTAGTAAATGAAATTAATATGCCCTTACAGTTCTTTAACTTTATCTCGGTTATCTGGAAGGTAAGGAAATGTGAGCGTATTTTATAGTACTTTATGCAACAGGTTCATAATGAGAGGTTTTAAAACATGAGTGTAATCAAAACGGGATTACGCGAATGTTTTAAGGCTAGAGTTATTCATCAATTTCATCGTCATCATATCATATTTCGTATATGATACGATCATATTTTCTATATGATACTCAGTACTATAAAGATCAAAGCTCAAAGAAAAATTAAAATGCGTAACGTGGTGGAAGAGACCGGGAATCGAACCCGGTACCTCTGGATTGCCGGTCCAGCGCGTTAACCCTTCCGCCACCCTAACGACGAAACAACCTTTCGATTTTTTCCTTATACTTTTTGTGTGTCTATCTTTACATTGTTTATCTGAAAGGTCAATTCTGTTTGTAGGCCCCACAGGCCCTGAACGTCGAAATAGTTAAAACCATTATGCTACTGAAAATGAAAAGTCCTTAGCAATCCGAATACCTACGTTGAAACCAATAAAGAATAAGTTTACCGATGAGAATAATCCAGAAAACTAAGGCAAAGCTGGTTATTTTATTATAAAAATAACCGGTTATTACAGGTTATATTATGACGAAATAACCGGTTTTACATTGCTTACAGGTTAGTATATTCTCGGGTGACACTGTGATCAACAGGATTATGACAATAGGGTAATATGCTACTTAAATCATGTACAAAGTATGCAGGCTCAGTTGTGATAGGAAATATTGAAATAATCACTTGAGTTCCAACCACTTACCGAGGCAAAATAAAAACGAAAGTTTGTAAACTGTACTTTATTATTTCACTTTCATCTAATATACATACCTACAGGGCGACTACAATTGAAACGTAAAATTCAGAATGTAACAGCGTTGATCGAAGAAACAATTTAATTAAAACTTAGTTGCGGCCCCACACTACTCGCGAAGTTGGCCGAGGTTGGGCGAATATGGTTCTCTGCCTTTTCGCCGAATTACGTTTCGTCAAACGTTTCATTTCGCAAAAGTTTCATTTTGCCAAAACCTTTTTTCACTGAAACTGTAAACTATTTCGAATTGTTATGAAACAAATCTAACCTAACCTAACCTAATCTAAAGGATGATATTTACAACAATCTGAAATAGTTTACAGTTTCAGTGAAAAATGCTTTTGTCGAAATGAAACTTTTGCGAAATGAAACGTTTGCGAAACATAATTCGGCGAAAAGGAAGTACACCGGCGAATATGATAGTGTGGAGGGGTACTTCGCTGCGGAAACCCATACTTCGGCCAACTTTGCCTCGCTCAACTTCGGCCAACTTTGCCTCGCTCAACTTCGGCCAACTTTGCCTCGCTCAATATTCTGTTAGCCTACTAGCAGAATAAAGTAATAACGGCGCCTTTACATGTCTACCACCATTTCACAAGAGACCACCTGTTGTGTATTTTTTTCGTAAATGAATATGTTACCTACTTATTATTATTGCGAGTATAAAGCATCATTTTTGCGTCCCAGATACTAAGGAAGAAATAATAATGTATTACTACTTTGCATGGCGGTAAATTATGTAACGACAGAGACGTCGAGACCCGTGAGGTTACCAGGTTAGGATATTATTGACTACTTTTATTATTACGCCTATCATCTGCATAAAAAACCCGAGGTTTTTTTTCAGGGACACGAAGTTTCTGTATTACGCTTTCGGGCGAGCTACTTTGAGCCAGATTAGTTTTCAAGTCATGCCAGATGAGTTTCATGTCGTCTTCACTTGAGAATATGAAATTGACATATCGTGCAGTGCACAAACTCCCTTATACGAATAATATTCGGTGTTACATGCTGCTTTTGTTATGGAGCTCCATACAAAAAGGTCGCCTTTTACAGTCTGACTAAAAAGAGTAGAAATTAAAAAGTGGCAATACTGTAGTGTCCTCCCTTTCTAATCAATATAAGAAAACGGGGACGACACTACAGTATTTCCACTTTTTAATTTTTACTCTTTTTGGTCGGACTGTACCTTAGCATAGGTAGCATGACTAATGTAACATGAGATTATAGGAGAATTCTTATGAAATTTGATAAGTGGAATAAAGGAAACGTCGGTTACGCCTTTTAGTCATTATTTCTACGAAAATAGTGCAGTGTAGGGCGTAAGCGCCAGCCCTTAAAAATAGGTACCAGCTGGTCGAGGTCGACTTTTAAAACGAGGAAGTTGTTTATTCATTTTGAATCTTTAGTAATTAATGAATCATTGAGACAGGGTTCATTTCATAGTTTTCATACTTACTCTCTGGTCTGGTACCTATTCAAAACAAGTCTGTGGGATTTTTGGCAACTGAAGTGATTATTTGATTTTGTTTTCTACTATGCATTGTAAAATATGGAATGATGAAGCGAAGCACTGTTCAAAGAATTAAACGTTAATTTTTAATCCCTTGTTTTTTTATCCTACCTGCAATGGGCCATCACTTAGTTTCACACGGATAGGAATGATATTTCATGTGATGCCGATAGGTACCATGAGTGTACTACTACCTTCGGTCCTGAAGGGCTACTCCGATGTTCGAAATCCGGCCGTCGAATAGTGCCATCCCTCTCGATCTCCTTGTCAAAGTTTATTTGAGTGGACGGGAAGGCATTATTTGCCGGTCGAATTTCAGAGTAGACCTTCTGTATACGTCATAGTTCAGATAGTTTATTACTTAGGTACTTACAAGTGTTCTACAACCATCCAACATGCATGCATGTCCAACTATCCCTGTACCAAAATTAGTTAAAATCCGTTCGGCCGTGACGAGATGACAAATTAATATATACCAACAGATGGCGCTATATGGCTTTTGCACCGCACCGCACGCCCATACAAATTCTGCATCTAATCTATATGCGCCTTGGTATAAAGTATGGCACTCCGAAATGGCAAGCCAGACTTTAGACGTCATGATGCTATGGATTGGTTGGTTTGTTCTGTCAATGCGTTTCTGTGTTGCCAGTGGTGTATCATAATACTTCCCGATTCCCTTGTATGAATCTCATAAAATCGTGTGTTTAAAATCAATTATTAAGGCAAAAATATTTTTTTTACGACTGGCGGCTACCATTTCTTTCCTTATAATTATTTTATTACCATAAAGCGACAACTAATCAGTGACGTAGCAAGGCTCGCTTGCCGGAGTGCCATACCTCATTTTCTTATACCATGATGTGAGCTATATTTTCTGCCTCTTACCAAGTTCTAGAACATTTGTGACGTATTCAACCAAAAGGGTCCACTTCACCACGGTAATTAGGTACCCTAGATACTAGATATGGCTTGTCGACTGTATCATCCGCCTTCTTCACACTATTGAATGTTTGAACAGAGAGTATCACTCCTGTGGCGCTAAGATAATCCCATTAGTAGGGTTATATACTCCCAGACACAAGTCTGACTCACTGGCTGTGAGGGCTAAACAGACCTGATACAGTTCGAATCATGTTTAAAAAAAAAAGAAAGGAAAGAGCAAGGCGTTATAAAAACAAACAGTGAAATAAAAGAAATCTATAATTAATGAACCCTTTAATTTGAGACTATTTTGATGCAATTCGAATTGTCCAAAGTTTGATTTTTCCATGAAAATACTATTAAAATTACATGTTTTTATTTGGGAGCACTGAATTATTACGTTTATACACAGCTATTGAATGAAATTGAACAATATTTACTTTGATAGGCCAAAATTAGTCTTCGCCAAATGATAACTAAAATGCTCCCAATGATATTAATGAAGGTTAATATCATTAATAAGAGTTTATCGGCATCAGCCATTGCTTACATTTTGAATTACCAATAAAATTCGTTATTAACATGACCACAGATCTTAAATGGTCACTTGTCAGATACCATAAAATGGCATCAGAAGATGTTAACCCCAAAGAAATTCTCATAGAATCTCAAAATTAATGTTACATTTTGCATTTCATACATTGAGTTAATCTAGACTTCCGAAATAATAATTACAGGGTAAAGCATTCATATTACATAACATAAATGATTTACTTTTTGAAACATCTTACAAAATATTCTTATCATCTCTGTACCTTTAGCACAACTGTGACACGCCACTCTCCCTCGCACAAGATACACTACTTATCTCTTTCTGGGCAGTACTGTGAGAAAGTGACGGGTGACCCTATATCACGCGAACCGAGTTTCGAAGCATAGTTGTGCTAGACGGACTGGGCTGTTGAATTTCAGGAACTTATTACTTATTTTATTTCAAGTCACAAATATAATATGTTTACTCTTATTTGGAAAAAAAATAAAGGTCATAAGGCCAACAAAAATTAAAGGAGACAATATAGCCAGGTGTTAACAAAACATTAAAAATTATAAATACAATCCAATTAGAATCTGATTTTTCCCTGCAATATAGTAAATAAAAGAACAAAGTAATTGACGAAGTAAATATAAAAGGAAATAGCAATCCTAGACTACTACCAAATTTTAAAGACATAAAACTAAGAACTGATGCGTAAACTACTAATGTGAAGTAACAAATACTTTTTGTAAAGTCATAGCAAATTTTTGCAGTCCTTATTACAACAAAATAAGTTCCTTATTACAATGAAATAACTATTTTCAAAAGGATCTCCTTATCAAGTCCATTGCAATAAACATAAATATGATAATAAACTTTTGACATCCATAAGATAAAATACCTTAGAAAAATAAGTATTGTCATTGAAATTCTTCCTTTCCTGAACTATTTTAATATTGCAATGAACTAACATAGTTTTAACTAAAGTAGAAAGTTTAGAAGCAGTGTTAGATTTTGCTGTAATGTAACCCAAGGAGCCAAGACAAATATCACAAATAGCTCTCTAAGAAATCATTTACAAGACTCATCAAGACTAAAGCATGTCACTAAAATTCATTCTTTATACAGGTATAAGTCAAAGGTTTAAAACTTATTTACGAAATCTGTCCAAACAACGAGTTTCTACAAAACTAGTAATCTACATGTTTTTAAGGATTTATACTTCAAATTACAACTGTACAGCAGCAACTGGCAACACAGTTGCTAATCAGAAAGAATGAACTTTTATGACACGGAGAAAGACTTCTCTGAGAAGGATTTGACGTATGCTTCATGTAGCTTGTTAACAAAATCAGAATCGTGCTTAAGCAGGTAATTGAAGGCTTGTAGCAGCTGATTCCTGGTCAGCGGTTCTGGCGAGTGATGGATATCTCCAGATGTAGCCGTGAACATTGTCGGAGGCATTAAAGCTGGCTTAGACTGCGTTGAAAGAGAGCTGTTCAGTGGGAAAATACCTTTCTCTAAATAACTGATGTCTCCTGATTGATTCAAATAAGATGCCGGCGGAGACGTAGGCTTAGGGGAAGACATGTGCATTAGATTCAACTCATTCTCCAACGGAATAGGCCCATTTGTATCTAACCCAGGTAACAATGGTCCTTTCTTAATGCCCGATGTCCTCTGGTGGTTCTGAGTTTGACTATTTTTCTCAATGGGGGTAGATTTCAATTGGAAACCACTATTTTGCCTCAATGAGGAGTCTAAAGAGATGTTACCGTTAGCATGAACCTCCTGGGGCGTGACTGATCGCTGCTGCTTTTCTATATGTTCCACCGAGTGTGCAGGATTGCTCATAAGTCTTTGGAGTAGACCGGGAGCTTCCCGCGCGTCTGGCTGCCGCGGCCCGAAAATGCCGGGCGACGGCAGCGACGACACAGCAGGCATCTGCACTGCACCACCTCCGCCTGCCTTCGCGAAAAAGTCCATGACGCTCTGCGACGCCATGTCGGGCGCTCGAGCCGCCGCCGAATCCGATTTGCCAGCCACGAGACCCTTGTTGGAATTGAAATCGTCCTGCGCTTTGCTCAACATGCTGAAAATATCCACAGGAGGGTTAGACGGCGTAGAACTGTATGCGGGCGTCTGCGGCATATTCTCGGCGGGTGCTGGCTTGATAGACTCCTTAACCAAAGAATTCAACTTCGTGGCTACTCGAACGCACTCGTCTTTATCGTAGAACCATATGCCGTAAATACAACACTTGGCGTTTCGGTACAATAGAAAAGGTTCCTTTAATTGTAATTCTATTCCTTTCGATACAGGTTCGATTAGGTTGTTCGTATTCAATCTGTTCATAATCACCAAACTATGATATGGTTCTCCATTTCTACTGTACACAAACAAAGCTCCTTCGATGTTCGTTTTCTCCCATTCGTTCTCCTCAAATGTATAAAGTGCAACGTGGGTAGCACTGTCAATTATTTCTCGCGCATATGGATCTGCCCTCTTCAGTGCAGCGAAATTCATACGTAGACCGGTGTCAGCCATTTTAACGCAACAAAACACAAGTTTTTACACAAAAGCAAGCATCACAGCAAAATGACAAGAACGAACGAATAAAATTCGCCATATTTGGAACCGTTCCGTACCCTAAAAATTCTATTTAATTAGCGTTTATTGTATTTAAAATTTGAAACAATTTCGTATTTGTCATGCCATATATAACTATATATAATACAAGACCAAGTAATTACCGATTCCAAAGTTTAAATCTACCCTCATATGATTGTTGTAGTTGTAAAATGTAAATCATTTACGACTTGTATTTGCGTGGAATGAAACGATCTGCGTAACTAAAAAATGCGTTCAAGTTGAATCTATTTTTAGCGCGAAATATTTTATTTGAATCATGTGAGGACATATATATGTACGCGCAAGAAATACATATATTAATTATACGTTCGGTAAAAAGTAAATTAAGCATTAGATACATTTTGGTAAATGGACACCTATAATTTATTTCGAGATCAACAAACCTCATCAAAAAAATATGTTTACCGAAGTCTCAAACAGCAAATATTTCATACAATTCGATGTTTAATTATTTGGAAGCTAATAGATTCACAATACATTCCGATTATTACATTCTTATCTATGCATGGTACATTACATGATTACATGACTAGAGTAGTGAATGTCCCAGATCTGGGGATTTACTAATTATTGCCACCCGTAGTTTGCCTAAAGTTTTACGTCTTGTCTTGGACAGGAAGTGAGGTTGCCTCCCCGCGTAGCGGGAAGTAAATCCTACTTACGGCCTAGGGTGACGTAAATTATAATTTATAATCATAATATACTTAGCAGCAGCAGCAGCGTGTTCAGTAAAAAAGTCGAAAATAAATAGCGTCAACTCTATAAGGTCAAGCGCGACGCTACTTAATTAATTACGTCAACTTAGTTACAATTCCATTGTTTACGATGTTTGGTCATGATTTTGCTACTCATTATGGCCGCTGTACACATTGGGCCAGCGCGTTGGGCCAAGGCGTTCGGCCAACGTGTAGAGACCTACTTGGCTGTATGTTGGTAGTTGGCGCCAACATTGGCTGGCCAGCCGAATGGTGTCGGTTTTTCGTGCACACATCAAAGGATCTTGGCGCGCTTTGCAAACACTGTTCACACGTTGGCGTCTTATTCAGTTCGTTTGTATTCGTCGGCAGAGACAGTAGTGTCGTTATCCCAAGACGATGGCGTGGACTAGCAACGAGGTGTTAAAATTTATTGACACACAGGTTTCCCCTAGTTCAGGCACCAGTCTCCACCACGCAAGTCTGTTTACAGAGACCTATATAATGTTATCTTCCAATTGTTTGTGTTCATGTACTTTGTGGTGGTGAAAATAAATGCTTTTTTTTTATTGAATACTACCGCGACGAACCCATATTATGGAATCCGAAGCATTTACAACATAAAAACAAATTCAAGATAAGTAAGGAATATAAATAAAACATGTTTATAATATTTTCTTCTGATGTTTGCTACTATTCCCAATCAATCTCCGCACAACCGATCCCATTTTGTACCGTATGCTCCTAATGAACCACAAACTATTCGCATACTTTCTAATGAGATATATCCACAGTCATACTTATCCCAGTCTTCACCTGCCCAAACCCAACAAGCATCATCTCCAGAACAACCTGTTGAGCTTCATATACCAGAAGCTGACGAAACGTACGATAATATCCAATCTGGGTCAGGGACTCAAAATCTAATATTTAAGGCATATGAAGATGCATAAAACACATAACTTACATGAAAAGCCCATTAAGTTTTCTTTCTTCGTTATTCTAATTATTATGAAAATATCAATAAATGATTAATTAACTTGAAGTTGTACTTACTTTAATCATATCCTTCAGAACTTCATTAAGTTCCATACAGACTTATCCGTGAGATAAAAAAAAAAAATTGATGTGCTATGTAAATGGGCTCATGATGCTGGGTTATCCCTAAATTATGAAAAACCCAAGGTAATGCATGTGCACTCGCCATACATAAAAACTAATTTGGTACCTAGAATCGTGGCTCATGAACATACATGCCTACACGCTACTCACCTCACCTGTAACTGTGAATCCCTAGAAGTAGTAACATATCATACATACCTGGGTTTAAAAATTGATAATAGGTTCAACTGGGGCAACCATATTGAGAATGTATGTAATGCTACGAGCAATTCTCTGCAACATTAGCATAATTAAAAATAAGATGCCTTATAATACTCTTCGACTCTTTTACATGGCCATGGCGGATTCTGTCATTAACTATGGTTTATCTAGCTATGGCAGAACGTTCAAAACGTACCTGCAACGTATATATAACTTGCAAATCAAGCTCCTGAAAGCCATTGTGCCACTGAAAATTAAACATATGTACAGAAACAACTATGACAACCTGTTCAGTCACTGTAGAGTTTTAAATATATATGATAAAGTGAAATTAGCTGTAATACTAGAATATAAAGACAGGGTGGGAGATTTAACCAGGTATGAGAGGCCTACCAGACTGAGAAGACTGGAGGATAGTAAACACTTTATAGTTCCTAGGAGCACTAACATATAATATGGTAAAAGAGTATGGACAAACCTGTTACCTCATACACTGAATGGATTCCCCACTCATGTCATGTATCATAAATAACTTAAATAAGCCAGGGCAGATTAAACATATTGTCAAAACATGTTAACTAATAATAATAATAAAAATATAGAATCATGAATATACATAGGTGTATTTAGTATTCTGAGTACATATTACTAGGAATAGGTATGAGCCTATACCTAGTGGTATGCTTAGGCTTAATAAGTTAAAGATTTTTTCTAAGCTTTGTAAAACAAAAATAATTTAGTGAAATAAACAGCTGTTTTTTTTTTTATTGAACTTGAAATTTTGAATAGATAATGTAAACTTCTATAATCGTCTCCAGTAGCTAAAAATCTCAATGTCACTGCAAGTGGTATTTTTGTTCTGCAACAGATTCCACGTCCATCTTTCTCAAAGAGCCAATGCAGAATGGTCGGTGCACCATTGTGTAAACAGCGACATTTGGTACTCCTTATTTTGGCCCAACCTGCTGGCCCAACGCGCTGGCCTAATGTGTACAGCGGCCATTATGATTGCCTATACCATGATGTAATTTTATCGTAAGGTACCAGAGAGGTTGACCTTTTGTCATTTGCACCCAACCAACACTGATAAATGAACGCGACCGTTTCTGATAACTCGAAACGTCATTCGAAAGTTTACGCGTGTTGGAGACGGCAGTCTCTTGAAAAATAAATAAGAAAATCGTAATGAATTTACTTAAATAAATTAATTTATTCAAGACCTACAATCAAACTGCGTTGTATATTACAATCGCTTTAACTTAATTTACTGTTAACGCAATAGTAGCCCGTAAAACATTTCAACACGTGATTGTAGCTCGGCATAAACAAGTTAATTTGTGACCGCCGAATTTAATATGGTTGACCAGAAAAACGTACTAGTGATCGGTAGCGGCGGGCGCGAGCATGCCCTGTGCTGGAAGCTGGCGGAGTCGCCGTCCGTCCGGCAAATATATTGCGCGCCGGGCAGTGTCGGAATTTCGAAAACAAACAAAGTTGAATCCGTCGATCTAGACATCAAAAACTATCCAGTAAGTTTCTAATAAGACCGCAATTGCGGTATGCATGAGACATTTGTACCTATACAATTCGCAACATTGGTAAAAAAAAACTACAGGAAGTAATGAAATTGTTATATGTTATGTAAATTAACTTTATACCATAATGCAAGTTACTTACCACCTTGAACAGGGGTGGCTCTTAGCGCAGGTATAAAATACTTAAAAAGAGGCGCCAGCACTGTTGGTATGCTAAAACTTTTATGTATGACTGAATAAATTAATTTTTATTTATTGTTAGTTTAGTTTATCACCCTAGCTAGGCCCCATATAGGGTCTGGTCTAGGATACATTTTTTTACAGTTTCACAAAAAATATAACCCAGTTGATCACTAAATTAAGGATGTAAAACTATAAACATTTATATTTATTGGAACAATTGAGTTATAATGTAATTATCATTTTAAAAACCTTAGAAAAATCTGTATCATACTATACACTGACTATGATTTAACAGAAATGATATCAGAAATGGAGACTTGCCTAGTATGTAAAATATATATATTTTTTTCTTTTTTCTTATTCAACAACAGATTTGCCTTGGCCAGGTTTACCTACCGTAAGGTATGGCTATCTGAAAGCTAAGTGGTTATTTGGTAATTTGCAATGTTTTAGGGTTAGAAGAAATTTATTAAAATACATGTACTCACATCCTACAAGTTGAATATCGCTCGAAGTTGAAGTCGAATATACAGAACAAATTTCTCATACCTGAAGTCATGTATGTTCCTAATATTCCAATGAAAAAATACGGAGTGAATTTTTTTTTTCTTTACCTCACCTTACAGTATATTAATACAAACTCAAAATTAAAAATGTGAATATTGCAGATACTTGTTAGCAGAAAGAAAAATTAACTGAATGCTATAGCATCCATGCCCACATTAATGTTGAAAAAATATTGATGGTCAATTAACACATTCAACACCAGGAACCCGCTCCGTGGGCGCTGTGCTCATAGTAAATTTTCGCTACATACGCATTTCCCCATGTTATCGGCTACGCGCGTAGCGCTACGAAATCGTTGGCAGTGAATGTGTTAAAAATCCACAAAAAAATTAACGACATAAAGCCTATTTAATTGGAAATAAAAAAATCAATATTAAGTGTCATAAATTTAGAGAATGTTTTACTTAAAAAAATATTGTTAGCTGGGGCTTCATCATCTTTGCGTTAAATGAAATTTTGTTATAAATTTAAACTTTTTACAGCATAGTTTTATGTGAACCAACAAATAAATATAACATAGTATTTTTTTAAATAAGGAGGCCTATGCTGAGAGGCAACCAGATCTGCAGCAAAACAGGAAAAGACGAATATTACAAGCAAACTAAATAAAAATAAAATCTGAATGTTATATCGTCAGGGATAGTGCAATACCGCGTAAGTAACAAGTGTAGATACGAATCAATATTCAAACAAATGCAAAGTATTTAATTGAAATGAGAACTTTATCGACCGTTGTAATTTACGCGGTATTGCGCTATCTCCGACGATAAATGACTTAAAATAAAAAATTAAATAAATAAATAAATATTTTTAAATAGGTATAAAAACTTTCTCTACAGCCTAAAAATCTTTTAACCCTTAAATGCATGATGATGCATATATACACGTTACTGAAATGACACATGTCAAAACCTGAATATTGTCAATAAAGACTTTGTCAAGATTGTCCCGAAGTCTCAAACTGACGTGGATTTCATTGGTAATTACGTCATTTCAGAAATAAAATTAGCGTAATTGTATGCATTTAAGGGTTAAAATATTTGTAAGTAAGAATAGTGTCAATTTAATTCAAGAGACCAATTTACTCATCATGCGAGTAATTGATAACCTCTGACCACCATTTGAGTATTATGTCTTATTAAAGACAATCAGATCTCCATTGGTGGGTCGAAAACAAATTATATAATGATAACACACTGCTGGAGAGCTATAATCTTGACAAAAAATGAAGTAATAATATAAAATAATAATTTTTTCCGTAAAGTTTTCCATCGTTATTGTGGTGTGGTTCGCCTAGTAACTGGTTATGAAAATAAAATCAGTAGTCTCGCTAATCCGCACTTCATAGTCCGATACATCCAATAATCCGGAAATATCTGCCTTCACTTTCCTCACCTTTGTCTTCTCCTATTTTAGTTTAAATAAAACCATTTAAACTGAGTGTATCACATATATTAATTATTTGAGCCTCCCTGACGTTTCAGCAACCTTCCAGTTACCGTTGTCAAGCAGATTTTATTAATGTGTGACAGTTGTGGAAACCGAAGAAACTATAATTATTTTAGTTATTCTTAATTTTTTTATACAATACAGTTTCCAAATTTTCCAAAATTCCTGCACCACCTAGATTTTGATAGTTGATTACTGAGACTATAATATATACCGTCATATCAGTCTTACTTGTGACTGTACACTGTATAGTCTCTTTGTGTTCTAGTTTCCATGTAGATGTAGAAAATTGGAAATTTTAAATCTTATTTCGCATTATTTATTTATTTATAGTCTTTTCTCAGATACATATTACAGTTAATTTATACATATATTTTAATTAATTTTAATCTGTGTGCCCTTTGGCAAAGGCCTCCTCCAACACTTTCCATTCTTTCCTTGCCAGTCTAGTCCAGGTTTTGCCAGCTGTCTTAATCATATCATCTTCCCATCTCCTGAAAGGTTTTCCTTTCTTTCTCTTGCCTTCTCTTGGGTATAGTGTTACTACTTTGTTCCATTTATCCTCTAATTACATGGCCAGCCCATTTCCACTTCAGTGCTCTTAGTTTTAACACCACATCTTGGGTCTTTGTAGATATTTCGCATTATATACAATCTAACCTCTCCTTCCAGGTACTAGCAAAATGGTGCAAAGACAAAACTATCGACCTGGTCTTGGTAGGGCCAGAGGATCCCCTCGCGAACGGCATTGTGGACGGGCTCACTACTCACGGAGTAAAAGTGTTTGGCCCCACGAAAGCTGGAGCACAGATTGAGGCGAACAAGGACTGGGCTAAGGGCTTCATGGTCCGCCATCAGATCCCCACGGCGAGGTACAAGTCGTTCACTGATGCTGCCGCTGCCAAGGAGTTTATCAATGAGTGAGTACTTTATTACACTGATTGAGACATACTGACTGACAGTGAGAGCTGCCTCAGTTCTTTAGACTGTGGACAGGGAAGGTTGTCAATTTTGTAACCATTTCCAAGCAATCACATCACCAGTTCATCACTATTCACAAAAACAACATGCACACTCGTGATCTCCTATTTCTTCCTATTGGGTGATTTTTCCCCTCTTTTAAATGCAAGATATAATTACTTAAACTAAAAAAAAATATATAAATTTCGAAACACAATTATGGTCTTCGAAATGTGTTTTCAGAGATCTAAAAGGGTAGGGAAATTGAAAGCGTGTGTACAGTGCGTCTCTAGTCGAAAGGTTAACCTTGGACCGGTAATCCAAAGGTACCAGGTTCGAGTCCTGGTGTGGACTACGTATCAATGAAGTTTAGTTTTCTTCGCGTGTTGATCTTTGTATATTTAGCAAAACTATATATGTATTGTATATTTGGTACAAAGAAGGTCTAGAACTAGAAACTAGTCGCAGGTCGAAGAGATTGATGATTTTATGCTCACTAGTTGGCGCCACTGGGGAGCAAGGCCACGAACAACTTACTTCCGCACGATTAGTAACCTAAATTAAAAATTGAAACACCCCCGATACAAGTCGCCTTGCCTGGCCATCATGAGACCCTCGTTCAATGAGTGATAATGATTTTGTTTTTCAATTTTTCGCTTCATTGTAAACATTTGGTTTACGTTACTGCTTTAATAAAAAAAAAATAATAATAATAATTCGGGTGTAGCACATCGTTACTATCGATTCTCAACAAAATTTGAGACGATGGTGCCGACGATAAAGTCTAAATCTACAAAACTTTGATCTCTTAGTTTCAAGTCACTTTGCTAATAATCAAAGAATATCTTGGAATTACTGCTCCTATTTCCACCAAACATAGCTAAGAACCATCTCGACATACAAGCCCTTATTGATATAACTATAACCGCACTCAAATTGGTCCGTCCGTTTCGGAGCTACGATGCCTTAGTCAGACACAGAAACATATGTTAAACTTTATAGCTCGATCCCCTTTTTACAAGCTTTTATTTAACTTGCATTGTATGTAAGTAAGCTCCCCTTTTTACAAGCTTTTATTTAACTTGCATTGTATGTAAGTATGTTTGTTCGGGTGGAATCTTGCAACTCAATTTTGAGGCAGATATCGTCAACCGATTGAGCTGAAATTTTGCATACTTACATAACTTTGATGACAATACAATAATATGGTACCATGGGGCTGATCTGATGATGGAGCCGGAAGGTGGCCATAGGAACTCTATAATAGAAAAAGCAATCTTACTGAGTTTGGGCTCTTTAGAATCGTCTCAGTGAGCATTTGATGGATATCCAAAGAAAAATACAGTCGGCTATAAAAGCTTGTCACTAAAAATGACATTTTTGACAGAAACTTATTTCGTCTGGGGTTAAAAGTTGCCTCCTACATGGAAGAGAATTAAATGTTGAAGGCCCTGAACTTTATCCATTAGCGTCTCATAATAAACAACAATTGGCGCTTGATCACGTATATCGGTCTCCTCAGCGCGTAGTTAACCCGTAACCCGGGTAAATAAAGCCTGATGAATCAGGCCAATGCCGAGTATTTTTGTACTATCACGCTTTCTCGATTGCGTCCTTTGGTCTGGAATCAATACAAGGACGAGATAAGCACGTCTAGACGTGTTGTGTACAGCTGCCAGCAAACTTTTAGAGCATAACCTTGACTGCGCAGTAGCCGATTTACGTACAAATGTACATGCGCAGATCCGCCATTTTTAGGGTTCCGTACCCAAAGGGTAAAAACGGGACCCTATTATACAGAGACTTCGCTGTCCGTCCGTCCGTCCGTCCGTCATTCCGTCCGTCCGTCCGTCAGTCAGTCCGTTCGTCCGTCCGTCTGTCCGTCTGTCCGTCTGTCACCAGGCTGTATCTCAAGAACGGTGATAGCTAGACAGTTGGAATGTTCACAGATGATGTATTTCTATTGCCGCTATAACAGCAAATACAAAAAATTAAATAAAATAAATATTTAAGGGGGGCTCCCATACAACAAACTTGTTTTATGGTACGGAACCCTTCATACGCGAGTCTGATTCGCACTTGCCCAATTTTTTGTTCTAAAAGTTTGCTGGCTACTATACGTTTGTGCGCGGTTTCTCTTCCGCCATATTTACTCTAAAGTTGTTTTTGTTGACAACGTTTCAAACTTTCAAATAGTGTTCTGTTTAAAATAATTTTATTAATTTATTGTCATCATGGGACCAAAAACTATTGTTTTTAATTGTTTATACTATCTTGTTTTGAAAATATTAAAAACATTTGGAAGCACCGTCATCTAATGCCGCGTCCACATGCTTAACAAATCACGTTATACGTTAGAGTGAGACGGCACTAACTCGTGCTCACTCTAACATACATATAACTGCGTCCTGTAGGTTTGCCGTTGTTTGCCATGCATGTGGAGGCGGCATAAAGTACAGTGGTACAATTTTTCATACTACTGTAGCACGCGGGGGATGTAGTTGGTACTGTTATGATTATGAAATGACATGTCTGATTTTGGTCGCTGCCAAGTAATGTAGGTCGTTACTTATAGTATCTGAACTTGTTATAGTAATTTAACAAAATGGGTGTAGATAAAAGAGTTTGATTCTTTTAATATATGAAGATGAATTTTATGTTGGCTGTTTTTGATTGGGTTGACGCAAATTCATAATTATTCATGAAACATCTTTTTAGTGCCAACTTCCCCGCACTAGTGGTGAAGGCATCCGGCCTGGCTGCCGGCAAGGGTGTGGTGGTCGCCGCCACCAAGGAGGAGGCTTGCCAGGCGGTTGACGACATCCTGACTGATGCCAAGTATGGTGATGCTGGGCAGACGGTTGTCGTTGAAGAGCTGCTGGAAGGAGAAGAGGTCTCGGTAAGTTAATCCACTAAACAGAGTTTTCCTGGACCCCTACATTGCATAATGTATCAGCCTGATCCTAAAAAATATAATTTCATGGTCATCCAAAAATTGTACGAACCCTATTTATCTGGCCTATTAGTTAAATAGGTTTGGTACTATTTTTGGGAGAACATTAAATTATATTTCTTATAAATTTATATAGATTAATTTTTATTCACCATGTTTTTGTTTTATGTTTGTTACCCGGAACTCAGTTATTTATAAACCGAATTGGAAAATCGTTTTATTTTTGTTCGAGAATAGAAATCTTCTAATTGATCCCATCAAATGTTGGTAAAGATCTGATGACGAGATCCATGAGGAATCGAAGGTACAAGTACTATAGGCACATTTATTATGATTTTGATGTTAAAAAAAAAGTAACTTATACAGTCGTTCTCAGAAATACGATTAAATCTCGTTTAAGTCGATTACTTTTTGTGAAAATAAGACTCTTCGCGAGTTACGCCCAAAAATTCATCATATTCAAAAATTAGAATTTTAAGTATAGGATCCGAATGCAAATTGCCAATAGATGGCGAATACGTACTTAACTACTTACTCCGATGACTCAGTGACCCAAAGTGAGTCTTGGCCTCCGATAAGAGATTTCGCCACTCCTGACGATTTAGCTGTCTCTAGCCAGTTATCGGCGTTCAACTCCGCCAGATCCGCCATAAATACGACCAACTTTTCAGTATTTCGTTTTAAAACCATTTGCGATGTCAAAAGTCATTTTCATAGAAAATACACAGATATGATAGATTTTTCTGCCGATATTGTATTTAGAAATGTCTAGAATCAAACCTGAGGTCAACACTACCACATGTTATCTCAATTAATTGCCTACGACGAAAGTTCAACCAGGCAGCCACAATGTATGTGACATTAATTAGTCTAGCGTCATAAACAACGTGGAACATTCTCCACTCAAGTACAGTCAGGCTCGAAAGTAGCTAATACAAACCACTCAATTGCTTTTGTTAAACGGCTACCTGTCACCGCTCTTATTTTATTATATAAATAGAGTCTAACTCAAAATTCGAAGCAATTAGGTAGGTTAGGTAGCGGCAAAAGATCTATTACCAGATTACCATCTTTCATACTAAATACACAGATATATATATATATAGATATATATAAGACCAAAGAAAAGAAGAAAAGAAAGATGCCAGACCACCACCATCCATTTTACCATTGAATAAGGTTTACGGACCTACTCATCATCATCATCATCATCATATCAGCCTATAGACGTCCACTGCTGGACAAAGGCCTCCCCCAAAGTTCTCCACAACGATCGATCTTGCGCCGCCCTCATCCAATTTCTACCCGCGATCTTAACCAGGTCGTCGGTCCACCTTGTTGGAGGCCTTCCAACGCTGCGTCTTCCGGTCCGCGGTCGCCACTCAAGAACCTTTCTGCCCCAACGGCCATCGATTCTACGAGCAATGTGCCCCGCCCACTGCCACTTAAGTTTGGCGACTGTCTGAGCTATATCTACAACCTTGGTTCTCTTGCGTATCTCATCGTTTCGAATTCGACCTACTAATAACCTGCAATTTCACTATTAGCAAATAAAACGTCTTTTCTATCCAAATAGTTATTTAAATCAACGTAGGGGGCATCTGATCGGGAGTCGTGGAAATCAAGGGGAGAGTTACAAAAATATGCGTTTTTCCATCATTTCACATTCAGTACCTACTACTTGGAAGTTCCAAATACAACATAATTGACAACATTCCATATTTCTAACAGATGGAAATTAATATAGAGATCGTAAGAGCTTTGCGTTGTGTACACCCTAAAAAATAATTAGAATTTATTTTTCTGTATGTAAAGAAATATTTAGAAAATACATAAAATAACCGAAACTATGCCTGCATAGGGTTGTACTTTGTAGTCTTTGTCCTATCCGCGAATAAAAAAATAAGCTGTCAATAATGAAAAGCTCAACGTCATTCGTTTTTTTTAATTAGACACCGGACTAAGAAACATCGTGTCATAGTTTTGGAGTTTTAATAAATTTTAATAAATCAATAATAAAATAATTAGTAATCTCAGGAAAAATATAAACACGGTGTTTAAGTCCTCATTATAAGCGGAATACAGAAAAGTAATAAAAATGTAGTATTAAAAATATGAAATGTCAATTGCAACTACACAAAAAAAAAATATTTTTATATATGTTATCTATTTAGGTTTTGGAAATTTTCGTTTGGATCCTATCCTCTGATCCCATTTATTTTAAAGTTAAAATTATCTAAGAATTGTTACTCCGATACCGGTAACACACCAAGTATAGTCGCCGGAAAACTTTTAGAACAAAAATGGCGGATCTACGCATGTACATTTGTACGTAAATCGGCTACTGCGCAGTCAAGGTTATGCATTAAAAGTTTGCCGGCAGCTGTATCTACGGATTTGTATTCCTAACTCCTATACCAGTGATACTCATTCGAATCGAGCACCATAGCGTAATGGCTGAATGGAGCGCAGCTAGAAACACGTGTTGAAGACAAGATAGCATATTTTCCAGTTGCTTTTGTGGCTGACTGATGAATTGAATCACTATATCACTAAGGCAATGGCAAATGTTAAACACAAACAAAGTTATTCCAACGTTATTCTTAAACCTTATAGACTGTGCCAAATGATCAAATGAATTCTCTCGCAAGTTAGCTGTTTCACTGAAGTCTGTAAAGCTCAAATAATAGCCTTACAGTTATATGCTTAAGGTATGTGTCGTATAAGTTTACATCAGAAATATTGCTAGCCATTGACCTGTGACCATGCACGCGCGGTCTATCGATTTGCGATATTGTAGGTAGATGAACATATTGTAGGCATAGTACACATGAGACGCATAGCCATATTGACGGCTACTGTTGGTATGGTGACAAGTCATTTATACACCGGAGACACCGGGATATTGATAAGTATTTTTATGTACTTTTAATTGATAAGTACTGGCGGCTCTGTAAGTTGTAGAACTCGCGATTTTTTTAACGGTTATGTAATTTTTTACGTTTTCATTTTCAACCCCCATACATCCGCCATTTTCTTTTTTTTTTGTAAAACTTAATTAGCTAAAAAAATTGAAATAGTAATCGAACTTGCTTACAAAATTTTAATCAAGAGGTGCCTCATAAAAATGCGGGTAAACACGGTGTGAAAGATTGTAGGTAAGTACAGTAAATCGCCTGGTGACAACAAAAACTAGCTAAAATTTCACTATTCTTCAAAACGTCGTATCTAGTTTGTAGGTTGATACTGAGATACGAGATTTGTTTTAAGTAGGTATTTGTCACTTAGTGAGTTTTGGTTGTCAACAGACGAAATGTCCGTGCACATGACGTTACACGTGTTAATGTTCTACTTCTGGGGCTTCTAAACGGGCCATATTTTACTGCAATTTGTGGCCGGCAACTATGGCCGTCCCTCTCTGACACCCTACGTTAGAGCAAGATGCAAATAATGGCCGGCCACAAATTGCTGCAAAACATGGCCCGTTTAGAAGCCCCTGTTAGCTGAAAGGGAAACTCGGCCTTATCTTAGGATAACTCTCATGCCACGTTCTTCGGCTACATTGTTGCTAATTACATTAGAGTACGTTTACACTATACACGAATCTAAACATAATGTGGTACGGATGAAACTGTGCACAACAATCAGAAACAAATTATAAGTGATACTTACTTTGGATTCTTTGGAGCCAGTTTTACCCACTTCTAAAAATAATGGTTTTTGTTTTTTTTTTTTTTATTCAAGATAGCCATGCATTTAACCTCGATTGCACCTGATGTTAAGTGTAATAAGGCCTAAGATGGAGCATGCTTGGCTAGAAGATGCCTATTCACTCTCGACTTGAAGAGATCCAAGTTATATTTTTCAGGAAACAGGTGCGCAGGAAGAGAGTTCCATTCCTTAGCTGTCCTCGTAAGGAAAGTAGACGCAAAGCGTTTCGTACGAATCAGTGGTATATCGGCAACATAAGGGTGGAATCCAAGTCCGCGCCGAGTACTGTATTATGTAACCAAATTAGTTACACTTACACGCATTTACATGTCCGCTGAGACGAAAAAGCATAAATAATATCAAATTAGTTATACTGCTTCTTTGAAATAAAATAAACAAAAATACACTGTTTCTTTTATTTTAGATATAGCTCTTAGGGCCTTATCACACTTGCGATTTGCGAGCGTATTTTGTATGAAGGCGATCGCGCAGCGTGTTCGCCGCGTCGCTTATTTGTATAGAAAATACGCTCGCAAATCGCAAGTGTGATAAGGCCCTTAGACTTAGCTCATATTCTATGCTTTATCCCGGCGTCGAGATTAATAAGTCGTGGGTTCCGCCTCGGTTCCAATCTTGTTAAGTATTCTTATTCATGTCTTGAATGAATAATACTAGTGGACTGTTCCACCTCCTGTAAAATCCTTCTATATTTCTTCACCAGGTCCTCGCCTTCACTGATGGCGAAACAGTATCCATGATGCCTCCCGCACAAGACCACAAGCGCCTCGGAGACGGAGACACCGGCCCCAACACCGGGGGCATGGGGGCCTACTGCCCCTGCCCCCTCATCACACCAGACCAGCTGCTGGATGTTAAGGACCAGGTGCTGCAGAGAGCCGTTGATGGCTTGAAGGCTGAAGGCATCAAATATGTCGGTGAGTGGAATAATGTTTACGTCACTCTTAGAAAGAAACACATTTATGTTATGTCACGAATAAAACATAATTACATAAAAGGTGTGACAGAAATTATAAGAAAATAAAATCCATACTAATATTATAAATGCGAAAGTGTGTCTATCTGTCTGTCTGTTACCTCTTCACGCTTAAACCGCTGAATCGATTTTGATGAAATTTGGCATGGAGATAGTTTAAGATCCGAGGAAGGACATAGGATAGTTTTCATCCTGGAAATTATCCCTAAAAAGATTGAAAAGTAAGTAAGTAATTCATGATGACATTGATGACCCTGTCGGAAATGTAATGGTTAGACCAAAAGCACAATTGCTCTTACATTTGCTTAGGCGCTTTAAATAATCCCTTTTATTAATTTTATTAAGGTGATTAGGTGGATATCTATCGTGTTGTACGAGGTTGCTTTCATACTTCCGAGTTCCACGCGGACGTAGTCGCGGGCAGAAGCTAGTAAAACAATAAGCAACTATTTTTATGGCTGTGCCACGAAAAGGTCCCACCTCAGCAAGATACTAGCTCGAGAGCCAGCGCTGATCTTCCGGTGGGACCATAGGTGGCGCCACGGAGAGCTGCACGCACGAGCGCTGATCGCATTTAGGATGCGTTATCCTGAACCACAGACAACCCCCACTAGACGGATCATGTAAGGCGACCCGCGCGCACCAACGATATGGTACGGCAGAACATTAAAGTATCAACACGGCGGCCACCGTTTAGTTGCGTCCTTGTTTATGATCCATGCGTACGTCAACGAAAAAAGAAATTAAATAAATAACATGGTAAATTGTAGTGTTAAGTGGTGTAGAGAGACCTCATAAACATGAACGCAACTAAACGGTGGCCGCCGTGTTGATACTTTAATGTTCTGCCGTACCATATCGTTGGTGCGCGCGGGTCGCCTACGGGTCGCCTTACATGCTCCGTCTAGTGGGGGTGGTCTGTGTCCTGAACGCACACAAACGCTGTCAGTGTCACGTCGATTCAAGAGGCATACCTAACCTAAACTCTTGGCCTTAAGTGGGATTTTCTGCGGAGAGGAAGAAAATCACACTTCCCAGCCAAGGCAAGACGTAAAACTTAGACAAACCACGAGCGGTACTTCGTAAAGCCCCAGACCGCATATTTAATTTATGGCACAAAAACCTGCGATCTGTTTACGAATTCACCTCCCTAGGTATGTAATGTACAGTCGAGTTCATTTACATCTACACACTTACGAGAGCAAAAATATCTGAACACGACCCTATTGTCAGGAGCATAACCACTTGACCGTCCAGCCCGCGAGACTATTTTCCTGTCAACCGTCCGGGTTTTTTTAGCGACGAACGCCCTGCGCTGCGCATCCTCAACTTTCTACAAAACTAGCGTACACTGATATCTATATTTTTTACAGCAAACTATTTGGTTAAGCTACGTTGTTGCATCAAGATAATTAATAAATAATGCCGAAACATTCCACTAGATGCCACTATAATCATTGTCCCTTCTTCCACATCTTGGGATAGTAGGGTATCCGCGGACGGTTAGGAGCATATTGGTTTTGGATACTATGCTATCGTCGGACGGTCAAGTGGCTAAAATCGTGTTCAGATATTTTTGTTCTCGTAAGTGTGTAGATGTAAATGAACTCGACTGTACATACTATAACGGCCTAGACCCAGCAACGGCGCGCGGGGCGGCAAGCATGTCACGTGCACCGCGCGAAGCGCACGCGCCGCTCCGGGGGCCTATGATAGTTGCATTTAAGGCTCCTTATCCGTTCAAAAATGCTGATTGTTTTAGATATTTTTCTCTACGATCAAACATTTTTCATAACATATTATCAATGTTACTATTTAGAACAGGGCCATTGCGATTTATTGGTATATATTGGAAACCTACAGTTTGAATGTTTGTTTCTAAAACTACTCGAAATTGACAAACGAAATTCACGCAGAAAACTGTTTTTTTCAACTTAATTTCGACTGCACGCTATGAAAGCATGAAATAGCTATGTTATATATTTGTCATATTATTAAAATAATAATTTTAAAGGAATAAGGCCTCATGAAGACCTCTTAATACGTGATAAATAAGTGACAAAGCATCTGCCACTCACACTCGCATTTCGTCAAAACATGACGGATGGTTTGTCACTTAATTATCACGTGATAAAAGGAACCATCATAGGCCCCTGAACTCGTGGCATCTTTCCTAGTCGCCGATACATTTCTTCTCGCCGCAATTTGCTCGGCAAAAGCCGCTAGAGCGGCACCGCGCGGCGCTTCGTGGCATGCTTCTTACATCGGTATGATTTTGTGTTTGCCACTCACCGCTGCTGCTGGTCGCGCAGTATCGTTGCTGGGCCCTAACAAATTTGTATGACCGGACGCAACGCACTTGGGGCTTGGGTGCTTACGTCTCTGCCCCTCGCTCCAGACCCAACTGCTGAATGTGAAAAACGCAAGTGCTACTGTTGTAAAAGTATAAACTTTACGACGCAAAAATCGCTTTAGGATACGCCTAATCAGCATGGAACCGCGACATAGTATCACCCGTCACTCTCTCACAGTATTATACAAAAAGAGATAGGTAGTGTATCTCGCACGGGAAACAGTCGCGTGTCACACTTGTGCTAGCACATGCTGTTTCATATTAGTCGCGTAGTTTTCTAGTTTGTCAAAGACCGTTTCAGGCTGTATAGATCAGCAATAATCACCCTTTATTTCTCATAAAAAGATGTAAACATCTGACGCTGATGACACGATAACCCGGAGCCGCCACACCCATCCACTATCGGTTGGAGTTCCGCAATAAAGGTTTCCTATTAACTATATCTTAGTTTTTCATTTCAACAATGTAAGTATTTTTTTATAGAATTCTTTGTTGGAAATATTTTGTCGCAAAAAAATGTCAATGTAAGTCTGTAAAGTATTGGTTTAGGATGTCATTACCTCTTTACGTTCTTAGTCCTAGTTTTTGTACTGCAACGAAACAATCAGTTATATGTACAGTTGAATATACGAGGGTAAATCAAAAAGTTCTTAGAATAAGGGTGAAAAACAAAAGAAAATTGTTTTTCTATCTTTTATTTTTCTACATTGTCTCCTTGTTATTCTATACACTTTAAGTACTGTTTTAATTTTTTTTTTATTCCATCATAAAATAAGATTTTCCTTGGGACTCGAAAAACTCCTCTACAGCACCGACTATGGCATTATCATCTCGGAATTTTATTCCGCGGATGTGCTTTTAATTTCGGGAATATGTGAAAATGATTTCCTAGTCATAGTCCGGAGAATATGGCGGGTGGTCGAACAGCTTGAAGCCAGCTTGGCGGATCGCAGTGATTGCCAATTGTGAGCGATGAGCTGGGCCGTTGTCGTGGTGAAACAGTGCGCCTGTAGACCATTTTCCCCGGCGATTTTCTATGATCACTTGCCGCACTTTCGGGATTAATTCTTTATAATAGGGACCTGTAATAGTTTTTCCTTTCGGCAGGTAGTCAATAAACAGGATTCCTTCCGCATCCTAGAATATAGATTCCCTAATTTTGCCCGCCGTCGGAAAATCTCGAAATTTTTTATCAGCTGAAGAAGATGGTCGTTTCCAGGACATGCTTTGTTTTTTTGCTTCGGGATCAAAATGGTGGAGCCATGTTTCGTCCTGGGTTACAAATCGGCGATAAAACGCATCCGGGTCACGTTCGATGATTTCGAGATTCCACTTCGAAACCTCCGCACGCTGTTCTTTGTTTACCTCAGTTAACATTCGCGGAACCCATCTTAGCGAAACTTTTTTAAACCCCAAAACGTCCGTCAATATTGATTGCACGCTGTCAAAAGAAATGTGTAGGATCTCTGCTAACTGTTTGATGCTAATTCTTCTATCTTCTAATACCAATTTTTTTATTCTCGCCACGTTGTCATCAGTAACAGAGGTGGAAGGCCGGCCGGAGCGAAGGTCATCTTCACATTTGGGCCTACCTCTATTAAATTCGGCAACCCAGCAAGCAACCGTGGAATATGGTACAGCATTAGTACCTATAGTCTGCTGAATATCCAAATGAATTTCCTTAGTGGACATTTTTTTCAAACACAAATACTTAATCACGGCACGTAACTCATTTTTGTCCATTATGACAGATTTTGAGCGATTTGCTTCACAAAATAATTAATTATGTGTTATTGGTATACGTAATAAAAAAAAAATTGTCGTCATATTATGTCGTAAGGATCGCTAAAATAAAATAAAAATAAACTACATTTAAAAAGGTTTTACCACCATGCTGTTCTAAGAACTTTTTGATTCGCCCTCGTATCGTGATTATCACAAATAACAGCGTTAATTTCATTGTTAAAAGGTCGTCCACCGCATGTTACGGCGTTTGATATCGCCTCCGTGATTTTGATTGTATTTTCATAACACCTACGTAGACTCAATATAGCGTACCCTCCCGATAACCTCTATAAATTCCATAAAAGGCCTTGGCAACAAATATTTTGACGTTTATGAACTTGTATCACCAACGGGCCTATGACGGTCGGTTTATCACGCGATCAATAAGTGTCAAATCTTCTGTCTCTGTGATAAGTATACCTACATACGAGTACCTACGTATATATACCTCCTCGTATCCGACGACGACTCTTTCTCTAGCTTTACACTACTCTTGATGTTGACCGAGATGTGGCGAATATTATAGTGTGGAGATGCACTTGGCTGCAGAAACTCATACTTCGGCCAACTTCGGAATATCCGTTAATGTATAGTACGGCTCTTTCCAGGTGAATTTTTCGCTTCGAGCCCTAATCTTTCAAACAATGGCCATTGTCTCTATTATCGCAAAGCCGCTAGCAACTGAGTTAGCACGTGCCACTATAACATTCATATGAAAAACAAACGGTATCGTCATAGTATTAAGGTTCAAATTTAATGTCACTGATATTCTAGATATTGCGTTTTGGTGACAATAGACCGCCCCGACGAAATACAGCATTCATATTATTTTGATTTGAACCTTAATACTATGACGATACCGTTTGTTTTTATAATGAATGTTATAGTGGCACGTGCTAACTCGGTAGCTAGCAGCTTTGCGATAATAGAGACAATGGCCATTGTTTGAAAGATTAGGGCTCGAAGCGAAAAATTCACCTGGGAAGAGCCGTACTATACACCAATGTGACTTCGAAAGCCAAACTCGGTTTTGAATGCTCTGTCACACTGTGCGTAGTAGCTGTCCTTGTGTGTTGAAAGTGTATCCCAAGCTCCACACTACTCGCAAAGTTGGCCGACGTTGCCGAATGTGATAGTCTGGAGAGGCACTTAGCCTCCGCCAATTTCTGTCAACTTGTAGTGTAGAGCCGTTAGGCCGAGTCTTCCGTTGGTGGCGCTTTTGGTGCAGGTCGAGTCAAGCTTCAAATGAAGCTGCGCCTTTAATGTGTTGCGCCATTTCGGTCTCATCGACGCTAGGTCAACTGTCACTCATTTAATCCATACTAATATTATAAATGCGAAAGTGTGTCTGTCTGTCTGTCTGTCTGTTACCTCTTCACGCTTAAACCGCTGAACCGACTTAGATGAAATTTGGTATGGAGATAGTTTGAGACCCGGGAAAGGACATAGGATACTTTTCATCCCGAATAAATTTAGTGTTCCCGTGGGATGAGCGGGTAACACCGCGGGGCACAGCTAGTACGAAATAAAGGCAACCTTAACTTATTACACTAATCATTCTACGTTCAATAATGTAGCGGCCTACTTTGGCTAGCTACAAATACAACCAACTTTTTGTTTTTTTTTTTCTCGTTATTGAGTCTCGGGCTCATACGTCCCGGTCTTTTGGAAGGCTTGCGTGGGGATATGGGTCCAATACGTAGAGGCTCCTTGGAGATATTTGCTGCTGTAGCCCTTTATTTACTTTTTTTTAATAACGATACAACACATAGTTGCTCCACTTCGCCTGGTGGTAAGCAAAAAGGGGAGCGAGTTCGCAATGGCAACTGACAAGAAACCAACGGTGCCTAGTCAGTTGACGCTGCCATGCTGGCCCGAGAAATGCTTCTTCACGCTTCGTTTGAAGGGTCCCATGTTTTAAGAAGAACACACATGAGCCGGCAAAGAGTTAATTTTTTTATAGTTCTTTATCCCTTACAAGGGATCCTTTGCCATTGTACGCATCTCTACTGTTGTTATGTCTTTGTTATATGGTTTTATTTATGTGCAACAAAGAGTTTAGTACATACATACTTCATTTTGCTTAAGATACTAGCTTATAGTAGGTAAAGCTAGATCTAGTTACTAAGCTAAAAGTACATCTGACCTGCCAGTCAGGTCAGCCTATTCCTAGCACGAGTAACCCGGACTCAGTAGCTTGTTTACTTAACTGGCGCGTGCGCAGTTCCTAGTATCTTTCTCTCGGTAAATTGAAAAGTCATATCGCATTAAGAGTGTCACTGAGAATATTAAGATACAAGTACAGTGCGTCAGCTGTCAGTTGCTCTCGGTCGGTCTTATGCGATCCAAATAGGAACCTCTCAGTTTTCACCCAAATCCGAATGACATCGGAGAGCTCACGGATTGTCTCTCTCTCTCTGGAGCCGGTCTCTCATGTCTGAGGATCGTGGTCAGCTTCAGGGTTGCATCTGGCGCGGATGATCTGCCTCCACCGGTTTCTGTCCAGCGCGTCTCTTACAACCGAGTAGAATTTAGAGGTCGATGAGTCCTTTACTTGATCGATCTTGTTGGTGAACGACCGCGCGAACTTTGGCCTTCGGTGTTCCCAACCACGATCAGTCACGGATTGTATATACCTATAAATTAGAATGGTAGATCTACATATACCCCTGAATTAATGACCTGGTTAGGTTTGCGGGGACTCGCTGAATGTTCGCTTCTAGTCGAACAATAGGCGTGCGGACAATTTTTTTCGAGGATGTCAATCGATTCTATTTCTTATTGGGATCAAATGTCTATATGGGACTACCTACACTTAGACTGCACTAAAAGTCAGAAATGACCGTCAAAGTTCAACATTCCTACAGAGCACTAAAAACGCTCCATACATTTGGCCTAGTGATGGGCCGCGAGAATATTCCCGTTCCCGAGAATATTCTCCTGGGGAATATTTCCGGAAATTTCCTTTGTTCCCGAGAATATTCTCCAAAATGGGGAACATTGAACTTTTCTTAGTACTAGAGAGAATTTTAGTACCAGAAAGTTATAATTTGGCATGGTTATACATATAAGTCATTTTGACAAATTGGTAGAACAAATTCTTGGAAAAATACTTTTTTACTTTACCTCCCCCTATAATAAAGTGGGGATGTCTTTTTTTTCTAGTCTACCCCATGGTGTGATATGTCGTTGGATAGGCCTTACAAAATGTTGCAGGTTTGTTGCAACAATTTTCCGATTTATAGATCTGTTTGTGAAATATCAAACTTTAAATTGCAAATTTTGGGAGTACTTGGGTATTGGCTATATAAACGCTGCTAGGGTAGGCTTTACAAGTTTACGAGTAATAATAGTCAACCAACTCATAAAGGGTACTTAGAGAAGTAAAACTTGAAACTTGTATGACTTTGTTAGCAGTTAGCAGAAAAAAATCATTAACACTGACGCGCTGCCACAAAACGATTCATCTGGCCCAGCATGACATATTTTATGAATAGAATAGAATAGAATAGAATAGAATAGAATAGAATTCATTTATTTGTAAATCACAGGTATGTAGTACAATAAGATCTTATATTTTAAAAACATTACAGTGCTCTGTGTTTTGCCTTGTGGCGTACAAATTGTATACCTTACTTACTAAAAATAAGGTTTTGACTATATAAACTAATATAAACATTAAAATTCAATTAAATCATATTAACTCAAATTATTATTATTATTATTTATATATATGTTATGGTTATGGTATTTATTCTTATAAGATTCTACACATCATTTAAAAAATCATTAATACAGTAATAACATTTATCTAAAAGGTATGATTTTAGCTCTTTTTTAAATTTATTATTTTCTAAATTTTTTATTGTATTTGGAATTTTATTGTATATTCTAGGAGCCATTCCAAGTATACTTTTGCGGAAAAGAGCTGTTTTGTGTTCATTATTACAAATATTATTTTTATATTGAGAACGTACTGGAAGCCTGCGTTGCTGAAGTACTTGTCTAAACAGCTGAGGATTTGTTTTGACAAAATTTGCCACTTCAAATATATAGAGTGCTGGTAGTGTTAAAATCTTCAACGATTTAAAAAAAGGTACACAGCTTTCCTTTATATTAAGGCCACACATGGCACGCACGCATCGTTTTTGGGCTTTGAATACAGATTCTTTGTGAGTAGAATCTGAATATGAATCTGCAATCAGATTGGTTTCGTGTTTGTGTCCATTTTACGGTAGTATGATCTAGTGTTTTTGTTGGTAGGTTAATTCAGAAGCTTCTCGCCTAGCTACCTCCTACTCCAATAACACCATGCTGCAGAAATAATTCTAAGAGCTGAAAATTTCTTGAACACAGGTTATCTTCCCGCAAACTCATTTTGTAATGACACTGTTGTAGACATAGACTGCGCCAAATTTAAATCTGAAGCAGACACATATTGAAGTTGTGGAAGCAGTTTTCCAAATCGAAGACGTGTACAACACAGCGCAACAACTTCGACCAAGATGATATCTGTTCAGCTATTACAAGGAAGAGCGGTAAGTCAATTAACGGATTTGAAATCAATGCATGTGTTTTCTCTTGGCTGGTTTTGAAACTACTGACGGATCAAACGAGGTTACCGACCAGTCGGTAGGAGCTCGCTGCATTTAAGAAGATCTTTGAAACCAGAAGTTGGCCTGGAATCTTTAAAGACGTCAAGCCGCGCGAAAGACAGTCGGCATGATTTTCCGCTACAGAGACATGGCAGAAATAATCCACTAAAAGTGCGCCAAATATGCGCCTCATTGATGGGGCGAATAACGTTTCCAGCAATAAGTTACGGTTGAATCCGAAAATGAAAATGAGAATTGAAAGAAGATGTCTTCTAATTCCGTAAAATCTACTGAGGAGTCGAAGACTATAAGATAGGGGAGGGGCCTAGGGGAGAAACCGAACAGAAGGGAAACCAGATTATTAGTCTTTTGATTATTTTAAGTCAACTTCGGAAACGATGATTAAGATATAACTTTGAAGTCACAAGTGGAGCTAGGACAAGCGGTGGTGGCACTCAAATCAAAGCAACTACCAAGAACAGAAACATGATAGGTTAAATCCAAAGTGATGAGACGATGACTCAAGAGACACTCTCGGAGGCAGAGCCCCCGTATTTAGATAATAAACACAACTTTGAACTTTCAAGTCACGAGTAGATTTACGAAGCGGAGGGCTCGGGGGGGATGAGCCCCCGCACCAAAACAAGACTTCTCTTCTTGATCTTGTAATATATTTGTGATAGCGGCTATGGAACCCTGCCTGGAGCATCAACATTGGCTTGGATCCAACAGATTAAAGAAAAATAATTTTATCAAATATTGCAAAAGATTAAATGCTGATATTCATTTTTTATTTTATGTTTCTGGCAGTGTATTTAAGTAATGAATTATGGCATGCCTGTCTTTAGTACTACTATACACTACCTATTTAAAATACTATTGAAATAATGAAATAAATATATACATAAAAACGATAAAAACTAAATAAAATACAATTATTTTGCTAATTGCGTTGACAACACACGTGTTTTCTCTATTCCTTCTCTATCAGAAATTAACTTGCTTGTCTCACTGGTATTTATTTTACCATGTTATTCCTGAGAGAAATTTAAAAACTTGCGGAATATTCCTCGGAAACAATGAGAATATTCCCGGGAACATTGAGAATATTCCCGGAGAACAATGAGAATATTCTCGAGAACATAGGAAATTTACATTTACAGCTGACTTTTTATATTTTTTTATATTGAATTGTTAACCTATTAAATAGATAAGCATTTACTTATATAGAGAATGTCATAAAATAAATGTTATTCATATACAAATCCTAAATTCCCCTATATTCCCCTCATGGGGAATGTTTCCGAGAATATTTCCGAGAATATTCTCGCCTGGGGAATATTCTCGGAAACGGCCCATCACTAATTTGGCCTAACTAATCTGTGGGCTGGTAACCAATATTTGTATGAAGACAACAAGAAATTTGCCATTTTGATCGTAAAAAAGTAAAAAAGTTGTCATACAATTATTGTTTTGTTAAATTATGAGTATTTTTAAAACAATTTCAAAATTGATTTTGATTAAAAAAAAACATAAAATTATCGTACCTTTGAATTCACGTCTTTAACTTTGTCACTCTATGTATGGCAGTATAGGAGTAGGTATTGACAACATTTAAAATTTTCGAATAGTGATAGTTTAAAGTTCAGCGATGCCATATTGACTATCGGTACATTGAAGTGTTGAAGTGTTTGTATAGTAACGCCACCATGTCGGTCCGAGTTCAGGAGCAGAGCACAAAGGCCATTCCATTGAGAAGAGGCGTAAGACAGGGGGACGTTGTGGCCCCGAAACTGTTTACGGCCGTTATGGAAGACGCCTTCAAGCTCCTGGAATGGCAAGGACTTGGCATCAACATCATATTCATATTCATATTCATATTTTTATTTGGTAAAGATAAAAATTCATTACACGTCATTCATTTTACACACATTCATATTATATAAACAATCTTAGGTAGTATCGATAACAAGTTTAGAAATTATTGCTACAACAATAAGGTAATTGGGTCAACGATCTCTTTCAAGAAACTCGTTGATATTATAGCAAGCTAATTTAATGAGCACGTCCTTAAGTTTTCCCGCAAATACAGCATCGCTAGGAGCGTTTTTTATGTCATCAGGCACACAGTTGTAAAGGTTGGGACCGATGACGCTGAGCGTCCCGCGCGCTTTCGCCAGTCGTCGGCGCGGAGCCACCAAGAGATGCCGCCTGCGTGAACTCTGTCTGTTTTCACCATAGGTTTTATAATCTGTCAAGTTAGCTCGGGCATGTTTACACGCAGTCAGTATGAAGACGCATGGCAAAGTCAAAATACGGTGTTTTATAAATATATCTCGAGCTGGGTGATCGATTGGTTTTCCGTCGATTATCCGTACCGCTCGCTTCTGCATTTTAAACAACCTGTCTCGGCCCGCGGCTGTGGCCCACAGATCAACACCCTGAATTAAGATTGAGTGGAAGTAGCCAAAGTAGGCTTTTCTTAGGTTTTCAGGTGTTAGCGTGGGTGCTAATCTGGATAGCGCATAGCAGGCCGAGGACAGCTTGTCACATACGAGGTCTATATGTGGAGCCCACGTCAACCCAGAGTCAATCACGAAGCCCAGATATCTAGTACTATCTACTTGTGGAACATCAATGTTGTTTACTACTATATTTAGTGACAATGGTTGTTTTCTTAGTTTAAAATGAATAATATTTGTTTTGTCTACATTTAGTAACATACCATTCGCTGTGAACCATTTTGTTATTTGATGCATTACTAACTGCAATTTTCTTATTAAGTTTGCAATGTTATCGGCGTTAACTATAATGCAAGTGTCGTCGGCGAACATAACATACTCGGCATCACCACAAGCGACTGTGATGTCATTAACCATTATCAAAAATAGGTTATTTCCCATCACAGACCCTTGAGGGACCGCACAGTTGCCAATTGGCTCGAGGTCAGATTTAGCGTCGCGGACGTAGGTGCGCTGTTTCCGATTTTTTAAAAACGAGGCGATAACATTGTAAAAACTACCCGAGAATCCATAGTGGGATAGTTTGGCAAGAAGAAGTGCGTGGTCGATCATCTCGAAGGCGCGCGACAGGTCGCAGAAGACGGCGGCGACCTGCCGCCCGGCCTCGAGGTGCCCCAGCACGCGGGTCACGACGTCGCGCGCCGCGTCCGTGGTGGACCGCCCGGCCTGATAAGCGTATTGTTTACTGTTTAATAAGTTATTCGATGTTATATGTTTCATCATTCTGTTACTTAGTAAGCGCTCAAAGATCTTAGACAGAACCGGTATCAACGATATTGGACGATAATTCTTTGGCAAGTCCATTTCACCTTTTCCTTTATAAATTGGTTGAACTTTTACTTCCTTTAGAATATATGGATAGGTTCCAGCATACACGCAATTATTAAACAACATCAGCAACAGTGATATGACCATAGGAGGTAGACAGTCTATAATTTGAGTCGACATATCGTTTATATCTCTCGATTCCTTACGTTTGATTTTTTTGCACGCAGCTATTATTTCTTCAAGCTTGAACGGTTCAAATATGTAAGGTGGAGAGGTAGCGGGTAGGTATTGTTCCAGGTATTCGAGGGAAGTGCGAGCGCATGGTGCAGCATTGTTTACATCTGTGTCAATGTAGTACCGGTTAAGCGTAGCGGCAGCAGAGGCGGCGCGTGCGATGACGCAGTCGCCCGCCGACTTGCTAACGAGCACGTCGATCGCATTGCACTTCGATTTGTGCTCCTTGCATGTTTCCGCGGAAATAATACGCCATATGCTTTTACTTATGTCATCTCTGCTGTTAGATACACAGTTGTTAACAAAGCTGCAACGTACTTCCCGTAATTTTGCCCAGTATTCGCCTTCTAGCTTGTGCAGGTTTTGAAGGTTAACGCGTGGCTCAGTGCTGGTGGGGAATGCTGATAAATCGTGTTTAATCTTTGCTATATTTTCACGTAATTTCTTGATAGAATCGTTGACCCAATTACACCCGGTATGTTTTACACGGTGTTTTTTCAAAGGAAAGCACGTTTCGTAATAGTGTATGATGACATTCATAACAAGTTCTATAGTTTTACTAGGACATGTTGTTTTGTTTAGTGTTTCGTCCCACTGATAAAAATCTAGACATTGGATAAAGTCACACTTTTGTTGTTCAGTGAAAGTTCTTTTTAATATGTGTGTAGTTGCAAGCTTAAAACTATTTGGAATGTCAACAATAATATTTATACATAAATGATCGGATAGATGCATGTCGAAACATGATATAGATTTAACATTAGTTTTAATTATATTTGTGAAGGCGTGATCTAAACAGGTCTTTGAGACTTTTGTTATTCTGGTAGGTACATTCACAAGTTGTCTGAAACCAGATTGTTTCAGAGTATTTAGTAGATATTTTGAATTATTACATTTTGTCATAAGGTCAATATTCATGTCACCAATTATTATTACATTATAATTTTGGACACTCCTTAAGGAAAGTAATTTATTTAACATGGATAAATATAACGTTACATCACCACTCGGTGGTCTATACATACACACTATTATTAAGTCCAATCCTATGCACTCGACTGCGCAGACCTCAAACTCAGATTCTACTGTCAGAGCCGTTATTTCCTTGCGCTCAAAGCACGGGATACTGGGTTTCGCGTAGATGCAGCTTCCTCCTCCCGTCTTTGTCGATCGGCAGCTATATGCACGCAGTTGGTAGTTCATTATGTTTACAGATGTTATCTGGTTTACCTGTAGCCAATGCTCCGTTAGGCATACAACATCCACTGAATCACGCAGTTGGAGTTCCGATTCAATTTTAAAAGTCTTGTTGGTGAGCCTATTTATATTCTGATGAAGTATGCTGACTTGACGGGCTTTTTCGTAGGTTTGGTTGTTCAGGTTTTTCTTTGGGGGCGTGTGTCGAGTCAGATTTGGGGGACTTTGTCCCCCTCGGCATGGCATCAATGGCATCAATGGCTAATACATCACTCACCTTCGGTTTGCCGACGACATCGTAGTCATGGCAAAGTCGATGGAGGAACTCAGCATGATGCTCGATGACCTCAATCGAGTTTCTCAACGGGTGGGCTTAAAAATGAACATGGACGAGACGAAACTCATGTCAAATGCCAAGGTTGTGCCCATCCCAGTCTCTGTTGAAAACTCGGTACTCGAAGTTGTTGACTCATACATCTACCTAGGACAAGTGGTCCAATTAGGTAGGTCCAACTTCGAGAAAGAGGTCAACCGCCGAATCCAACTCGGCTGGGCAGCGTTCGGGAAACTACGCAATATCTTTTCATCCGACATACCTCAGTGCCTCAAGACGAAAGTCTTCAACCAATGTGTGTTACCAGTGATGACTTACGGTACAGAAACGTGGTCTTTCACTATCGGCCTCATCTCAAAGCTCAAAGTCGCTCAACGAGCAATGGAGAGGGCTATGCTCGGGGTGTCTCTACGTGATCGAATCAGAAATGAGGAAATCCGTAGACGAACTAAAGTGACCGATATAGCTCACCGGATTAGCAAGTTGAAGTGGCAATGGGCAGGCCACATAGCACGCAGAGCAGATGGCCGATGGGGCCGTAAAGTGCTCGAGTGGAGACCTCGGACCAGCAAGCGCAGCGTAGGACGTCCACCTACAAGATGGACAGATGACCTTATAAAGGTCGCCGGAAGGCGCTGGATGCAGGTCGCTTCCAACCGGTATATATGGAAGTCCAAAGGGGAGGCCTATGTTCAGCAGTGGACGTCCTATGGCTGAGATGATGATGATGATGATAGTTTAAACTAGTTTCATGCCAGCCCGTCTAGCACGACTAGGTTTCGCGTCTCTTGTTGCGCGATATAGTATCGCCCGTCACTCTCTCACAGCACTGCGAAGAAAGAGATAGGTCATATTTTCGTGCGTGAAAAAGTTGCGTGTCACATTTGTGCTAGAGGTGCGATATATCTGGATATAACCTATCTTTTACTAGAATTTACTTGTTTAAAGTAGTCAATTAAGATATCAATACGCGCCCTATAACACTAGACATCGTGTTGAATGATAGCAAGAGTTTCTGTTTTTATTTAAATGGTTCAAAGTCGAGATTGGTGTGTAGTCTTGATAGTTAGTTACTATCTTATTGGTTGTAATAGTTTGTTATTGTAATAAAGATCCATGCGTCTTAATTTAGACTACACAAGCGTTACGTAAGAATAAATGTAGGTAGTTAGTGATAGGATAGTGACACAATTTTAAACCGCGCTTTCTAAGTTCCGTTTGGTGTCACTTCGTTTTCAACCAACTTCAAAAAGAAGGAAAATGAGGTTCTCAACTCGAGTTTATGTTAAGGGTTTTTGTATGTATGTTACGCGATCATTGCGCTAAATTATGAATAAAATTTGATGATTCTTTTTAGAGGTGATCCCATATAAATTCTATCGATATAGATTTGGTGCTTTTTGAGAAAAAAAAAACATATTTAGATAATGTATATTTCGTTCGTTGAAATCGGTAATATTTTGTAAAATACTGATTAATACATGACGCAGTTCATATTAAAGTATGCGAGCATTAATTTTAAAAGGTTCGTGAGACATATTTAATTATTGTATTAAGCGGTTTACACTCACGTGAAATTGTCCCGACATGTTTCGAACTCATACAGAGCTCTTCATCAGGGACTGCTACCTGTACCTACAGCGGCGCGGTAAGTTTGTCCAAAAGAGTGACAAAGTTATCGTGCCACTGTTGTTTTAAGCGGTTTACTTCACGTGAGTTTAAACCGCTTAATACAATAATGTGAGCATTCGAGCAATATCTATGATTGTTATTAAAAAAAACATTTACGTCACAAGTACTATGCAAGTACATAGTTGGCACTTGACTTGACCCTATTGTTGCTTACTCCCATATAAAACAAATAGATAAACAACGATAAAGAGCAATCATATATGTTAGCAAAATTTATAAAGCTACTTACACAATCGGCTTTATCATTATAAGTAAAATGTTTACATTTGCTTCAAAATGTTAATTAGTAATGTTTCATAAAACTTGCGATGATTGTATTGTTTTTGTTCAATGTGGTCTAATTAAATTGTTTTTTAGATTGAGATAGGTATTTTCGATCTGAATTTAAAGGTCAACTGACGGATATACGTAGATTGGAGTTTTCCTAAAGATGAGATGTTAAAAATACAAAAAAAAAAATGCATTTATTTCGGACAACAGAATCCATATTTTGTTAGTACTACAGACACTTAAATAATTATGTTAGTATTAAGGCTTAAATGCAGAGAAGTCCAGTGCCTGATGAGGCCACTGTCCCACCTCTCAGTTACGACCCTCAGAAGTCTGTGTTAACAAGCTGTTTAAATTTTATGATAAGTTATGATGCAAAGTGTTGTCACCCAGCAACATGACGAGAGATTTTTTGTATCGAAGCTAGAAATTGGTATGAAAGAAGTAAATCCTGATACTTGTCATCTCAATACATTTAAACTAACTAACAGTGACCCAAACAGGATCTTAGCCCCCGAAACGAGAGTACGCCACTTGTCCCGATCCTACGCAGTTTCTCGCCAGTTTTCGGCTTGAAGTTTACGCAGATACACCTCCACCACGTCTCCCCAGCGGTACCTGGGACGACCGACCGGCTGGTTGCCCCAAGTATGCTCTTTTTGTCGCGCGATCCTCTTCCATTTCGTTATAGGTGATCGAGCCAACGAAGTTTATGGGACTCAATACATTTGAAAATGTTTCGAAATACATTTGAAAACCTTAAATCAATTTTACTTAATGAACTGGACTGTAAACCGAATACGGAAATAGCTTAATGGTATATTTTTTTTCAAGTCATATTAAAATACCTATGGAACGGGTTTACTCACGACGTACAAGTACGTCGAATATCGCTTGACATGTTTGGAATCGGTTCGCAATTCATCATCAGCAGCGCCCATCAGTTACGGCGGCCAATCGGATAATATTTCCTGACCATAATATTTTTTAAGTCTGTTTCAGTCGGCAATATTTAAATTCCCAAGACCGTACATGGCTAAGTACAATGCCACTTCAACCAGTTAACACACACATTCTCTCTCCATTTCCAGGAGTCCTCTACGCAGGCCTGATGATCACGAAAGCTGGCGCCATGACGCTGGAGTTCAACTGCCGCTTCGGCGACCCGGAAACACAAATCCTGATGACCCTCATGGAAACTGACCTCTATACCGTTTTAAAGGTAATCATTATGAGTTCTGTACAGTACTTTTATCTCACGAGCGCGGGTGAGCCATGTTTGTGTGAGTAGATGTACATGCACATTGGCTCTGTGTGGGTGAGCCGGCACTGAGCGCTCCCGAGCTCACCCACACAGAGCCAATGTGCATGTACATCTACTCACACAAACATGGCTCACCCGCGCTCGAGAGATAAAAGTACCGTACCTAAATATGTTCGAGTATCACACAATGTGCATTGATACAAAGAAGATGAAAGCTCAAAGAAAAAAGAAAATCAGTGGAAGAGACCGGGAATAGAACCCGGTACCTCTGGATTGCAGGTCCAACGGACAATGTACTTAAATAATATATCAGACAACCTCACACAAATCAACCTAGTCCCAGATTAAGCTCAAGAAGGCTTGTGTTATGGGTACTAGGCGACAATATACATACTTATATTACTTATATAGATAAATACACCATACTTGCCATCTAATTTCTTCTCTGTCTCTTTATCTCTTGAGCCTTATAATTTCCACCAGCAAGGTTAGCTTATCTTGCCGCGACTGTGCTTTTCGCGCGACTTAATATCACCTGTCCTGCTCACACTGTATAAAGTGTGGATAGTGTGTGTGTTGTGTTCGGACAAGAGTCGCGTTTAACAGCTATCGTAAAAAATCGAAACACTAAATCGACAAAAAAAACTTGAGTCTACTCACCAAATTTCATGGAATCGGTTCAGAAATGCGACCTCAGCTGAAAATCCGGACACCCCAACATGCGGGCATACAAAATAATTGTAGCACATACTGAAAAGGCGACTCTTCGCTCAGCGTGGTCTAATTAAATTGTTTTTTAGATTGGGATAGGTATTATTGATCTGAATTTAAAGGTCAATAACGGAGATGGATTGGAGTTATCCTGGAGATAAGATGTTAACAAGTTGTTTAAATTTTATCAGAAGCTATGACGCAGTGTTGTCACCCGGCAACGTTGTCAACGATAACATTATGATGATCGCTCTTTAGCGATAAGACCGCCTGTTGTTTACCTCTAATTGTAATGTCTTGCATTGTATTTCTCCTGTATATTTTATGAGGTGTGCAATAAAGAGTACTTGTATTTGTATGATGTTTGCAGGCTTGTGTGGACGGTACATTGAAAAAGCTGCAAGTGTCTTGGAACACCAAGTTGTCGTCTGTTGGTGTCGTCATCGCCTCGAAAGGATACCCTGAGACCTCTACCAAGGGATGCGTTATTAGCGGTGAGTCTTAAATAAAAATAGAAGAGAATAAAAAAAAAACGGCATTAAAAATCTGCCTGTTTTTATGATGTAATGGCGTCATTTATTTCATTGTAAATTAAACTTCTGTTATACGTTACATCGAACATATCGGGGCATTAATATCTCCCCATCGATGTAACGTAACCAAACGGAACAGTAGGTCTAAAATGATTCACTCTATTATTAATTATTATCTTTAACAGGTCTGTGCCAGGTTATTCAGGTTAAGTAAACGCAATTAATAAATGTTGTCGAAGTTATAATTCACTACTGCTACTGCTTTTTAAAACGTCACCCTATCCCGTAAGTGGGATTTTCTTTCCGCTACGCGCTACGCGGGGAGAAAAATCTCACTTCCTGGCCAAAACAAGACGTTTAACTTTAGACAAATCACGGGCGGTAATTCGTAAAGCCTTAGATCGCATATTTATGGCCCGAACCGAAGGCGAGGTTGAGGGACAAACACCTGCGATCTGGGACGTTCATGAATTCACCGCCATAGGTATGTAATGCGTACTAATATTACACGGATTTGTGGGTACAGTCATCATCATCATCATCATCTCAGCCGTAGGACGTCCACTGCTGAACATAGGCCTCCCCTTTGGACTTCCATATATACCGGTTGGAAGCGACCTGCATCCAGCGCCTTCCGGCGACCTTTATAAGGTCATCTGTCCATCTTGTAGGTGGACGTCCTACGCTGCGCTTGCTGGTCCGAGGTCTCCACTCGAGCACTTTTCGGCCCCATCGGCCATCTGCTCTGCGTGCTATGTGGGTACAGTCGCTCGTTAACCTTTTGACCGCCACAGTCGGCTGTGGCCGTCAACAAAAAATCGTGCCCCTGACGCCACGTCGGCCACAGCCGTCCAAATTTCAATGATCAAAAACTTTGTAATTCTAACCGCTAGAAGTATTTTTCAATCCCTGTTGATTTTGGGGCACATCTTTTTTTTTTTTACTCTGGCGTCAGTGGCACGGTAAATTGCTAGACCGCTTGGCGGTCAATAGTTTAATAATAATGTACAATAATTTCCCCAGGACTGTCCCAAGTGCAGGCCAACCCGGGCGTGGTGGTGTTCCACAGCGGCGTGGCGCGCGGCGCCAACGGCACGCTGGTGACCGCCGGCGGGCGCGTGCTGCTGGTGTGCGCGCGCGCCGGCTCGCTGCGCGCCGCCGCCGCCGCCGCCACCGCCGCCGCCGCCGCCGTCGACTTCCCGGGGAAACAGTACAGGAAGGACATCGCCCACAAGGCCTTCTCCAAGTGAGTGTGACAACGGCACGCTGGTGACCGCCGGCGGGCGCGTGCTGCTGGTGTGCGCGCGCGCCGGCTCGCTGCGCGCCGCCGCCGCCGCCGCCACCGCCGCCGCCGCCGCCGTCGACTTCCCGGGGAAACAGTACAGGAAGGACATCGCCCACAAGGCCTTCTCCAAGTGAGTGTGACAACGGCACGCTGGTGACCGCCGGCGGGCGCGTGCTGCTGGTGTGCGCGCGCGCCGGCTCGCTGCGCGCCGCCGCCGCTGCCGCCACCGCCGCCGCCGCCGCCGTCGACTTCCCGGGGAAACAGTACAGGAAGGACATCGCCCACAAGGCCTTCTCCAAGTGAGTGTGACAACGGCACGCTGGTGACCGCCGGCGGGCGCGTGCTGCTGGTGTGCGCGCGCGCCGGCTCGCTGCGCGCCGCCGCCGCCGCCGCCACCGCCGCCGCCGCCGCCGTCGACTTCCCGGGGAAACAGTACAGGAAGGACATCGCCCACAAGGCCTTCTCCAAGTGAGTGTGACAACGGCACGCTGGTGACCGCCGGCGGGCGCGTGCTGCTGGTGTGCGCGCGCGCCGGCTCGCTGCGCGCCGCCGCCGCCGCCGCCACCGCCGCCGCCGCCGCCGTCGACTTCCCGGGGAAACAGTACAGGAAGGACATCGCCCACAAGGCCTTCTCCAAGTGAGTGTGACAACGGCACGCTGGTGACCGCCGGCGGGCGCGTGCTGCTGGTGTGCGCGCGCGCCGGCTCGCTGCGCGCCGCCGCCGCCGCCGCCACCGCCGCCGCCGCCGCCGTCGACTTCCCGGGGAAACAGTACAGGAAGGACATCGCCCACAAGGCCTTCTCCAAGTGAGTGTGACAACGGCACGCTGGTGACCGCCGGCGGGCGCGTGCTGCTGGTGTGCGCGCGCGCCGGCTCGCTGCGCGCCGCCGCCGCCGCCGCCACCGCCGCCGCCGCCGCCGTCGACTTCCCGGGGAAACAGTACAGGAAGGACATCGCCCACAAGGCCTTCTCCAAGTGAGTGTGACGGTTTTTTTTTTTTTTTTTTTTTTTTTTTTTTTTTTTTTTTTTTTTTTTTTTTTTTTTTTTTTTTTTTACGAGCAAACGAATCGCCTGATGGAAAGCAATTACCGTCGCCCATAAACACCTGCAACACCAGAGGAGTCACAAGTGCGTTGCCGGCCTTTCAGGTGGGAATACGCTCTTTTCTTGAAGGTTTGAAGGTCGTATCGGTCCGGAAATACCGCAAGCGACAATTCATTCCACAATGCAGTCGTGCGAGGCAGGAAATTCCTAGAAAAAGTGTTACAACGGCACGCTGGTGACCGCCGGCGGCTGGCTCTATCGTTGTGGAGAACTTTGGGAGAGGCCTTTGTTCAGCAGGACGTCTATCGACTGATATGATGACCAGGTGACCACAGGTGGCCAGGAGTTATAGAAACCGCTGCGTTTGTTCACTTTTCGGGTAAGAGAAAAGCTTATATTGCTCGCTCCAATGTACCAGGCGCTCATAGCTCTCTAGGAGTTTACTAGAGTGGTGAGCCAAGAAGACACTGCATAAGCGTAAGATGGAATCTACCGATACCCTGACTACCACGGATAGGAATTACGACATAGATTAGCAATTTATCCAGACATTTACTCTTGGTGATGTATATAGTACTATTATGTACACAATACGACATACTTAATTCAAATTAGTTTTGCTTATATCCACCGCTATTTCCTGATATTATACCTACTGTTTTCTCATTTTCGTTTTTCGACAAACACCATTCCTCACCAACGTTGTTTGTTGTTTCAGCATGCTTCATCTCTACACAGAGGTCACAGAGTGACAGTACATAACTTGCCTGGTCTTACTTCATTAAATTCTCCATTTTTTAATTATTTGCCATTACATTCCAAGTAAAACACCATCCACATTTCATTGTATTGTTTATTGCATTTTGTTTTTGAAAATCTCTTTGTTATGTTTTGTTCGCTTTGGAGATTGTTTGATCATTACGTTGCAAGTAATATCGTTAAAATATCCACTTGTCATTATTTTGCTTTTAGTTGCGAATCTCTATTCCATGTTGTGTTTATTGAATAAATATTGTGGTCTTCGCATTTTGCATTTCATTTATCCTCGCTTCGTCATTTCACTCAAGCTCACACTTTAAATAAGCATTCTATATGACTTTTGGCGTCTGTTGAGCATTCTGGACTGTGATTCATTCATTTTCACCAATAGGGGTAGGTGTAGACTGATGTTAATATTTGTACAGTCGAGTTCATTTACAGATGACAAAAATATCTGAACACGATTTTATGCCCCTGACAATAGGGTCGTGTTCAGATATTTTTGTTCTCGTAAGTGTGTAGATGTAAATGAACTCGACTGTACATACCCACAAACAAATGACATCATATGTGGGTGGCCATTTGTATGGAGCGTTTTTAGGCGTGTTGAACTCCTTAGGCATGTTGAACTTTGACGGTAATTTCTGACTTTTAGAGCAGTTTAACCCTTAAATGCATGATGATTAATTATGTAGGTATATTTACACAGTCCTGAAATGACACAAGTCAAAATTTGAATATTGTCCATAAAGACTATGTCAAGATTGCCCCGAAATTTCAAATTGACGTGGATTTCATTGCTAATTACGACATTTCAGAAATAAAATTAGTGTAATTGTATGCATGGATTAAGTGTAGTTAGTCCCATATAGACATTTGATCCCAATAAAATTAGAGTCGATTGACATCCTCAAAAAAATTACTACACGCCTATCCGGACCGTCAGTCCAAAAGGATGGCACGATCATTCCCTCGACATTCTGTCTAGACTGATGGACTGAATTGACGCCAGACTGAGCCAGTGACGTCTGTCTACCTCTGAGGCAATCGGCAGCTGAATTAAGAGCCCTTATTCCTTTTAAAATGCTGATTGTTTTAGACATTTTTCTCTATGATCAAACATGTTTCTTAACATATTATTCATGTTACTACCTAGAACAGGGCTATTGAGATTTATTGGTATATATTGGAAGCCTACAGTTTGGATTTTTCATTAATAATTATTGTTTCAAAAACGACTCCAAATTGACAAAATTCACGCGGAATATTAGTTTTTTCAATTTATTTTTGACTGCACGCAATAAAAGCATGAAATAGCTATACTACGATTTCTAATTCAAGACCAAAAAAACTACCACAAGGTTGCCACTACAATAAAATATTTTTACAATAGTCAATTCCATTTTATTTTTTAAACACGCTAAGATAATTTATTTATTGGTAACTTTAACTCTATGTTTTAACAAAATAACTAGAAATATTTATTATCACATAATTACGAGAGGAGATAATAAAAACTTAAACATCGGAGATTTTTGGTACAAAATCTGGTATTGTACTTGTAACATTGTCTATTTGGTGCAAGCCAAGAAACAAACTCAAATGTCATTTAAATGTTGTCAATTTTGACAGTGACGTATCTGTCGTAGTTTTTTTGGTCTTGAATTAGAAATCCGAGTTTACGTTACTACCTAGAACTCGGGGAAAAGTATTATTCACTTCAAAGGGTTGGTTGAATTTTTGTCATAATATGAAAAAAATGAATCTTAAAAGGAATAAGGCCTCTTAATTCTCACCTGTAGATGCGCTAATACGGTATTTGATGACAGCTCAAATCAGCTACTCTTTATGAAATGACAATAACGATCTGTTGGTATGAAGTTTCTATGAAGATACTGGCTTGTGACGTCATTAAAATCAGTAGTTAAAACGCGACTTGTTTTTGGTTTTTATTCATTTGATTCTGTGTATTTTTGAATATGTCTTTAGTGGTTTCAATGATACAAGTTATGTTCACTATTGTCAAATACCGTATTATTTAGTGCATAAATCTCTCTAAACCTGAGCTTCAAAATTGTTCAAAAGATAATATTTACATTAATGTACAGTCTGTGAGCTCTGAGATGGGGATTCGGGTTTGCGTGAAATCGGAGAGGTTTTTATCTCGATGGCATAAGAGCGAGCGGACAAGTATAAAACTCGCATCAAATTCTGTAAGCTCACGTACTGTACACCTAGTTGAGTGATTTATTGACAAATAAATGAATAGCGTTACTTGTAAGTGTCGTATCAACTTCAATAAAAAATGAAAATTAATAACCGGATAGCGAAGTACCTACTACACTTCACGAAGCTAATGTTTTTAAATAAAACTCGATAATTCACATTAAAATCAAATTCATAAAAGGGTGATAAGCTGGCTGATAGGACACCACAGGACACAAGATTTGACCATAATGAAATAGAGTTTATCGGAGAATAAGTATTGAATAACTAATTAATAATCTGTGAAAATAAATTAATGAAATTAGTTTAAAGTGAATACTATTTCTAAAGGAAGGTGGGCTAATTGGTCTATATGAGCGATAAGGACAAGCGATATATCACTGGATAACTTATTCTAAGTTCTAAAGTGAAAGTTATCGCTGCATAAAAGAAGTTTGAGTTGAAACGTTATTATGTAGGGTTTTTCGATACTACGTTCCTGTATCGCTTTTTATTAACTTTTTTTACACAGGGATGCGAGATTTCCCGCACATAGAATTGACAACATTTCATATTTATAACAGGTGGAAATTAATATAGAGATCGATAGGGCTTTAAGTCGTGTACCTTAAAAAATAATCTTTGAATTTATTCTTCTGTATTTAAAGAAATATAAGAATATACATCAAATAACTGCAATCTAAGACAATACGGGCTGAATAGGGTTGTCGTCTAAACCAAAGAGCGAAAATATATATATTTTTTTTATTTGACGTTGACAGGTGACAGATGCATACCGAGTTTGATTAAGTTTTTTTTTAATAAGAAAACCGACTAAAGTAACCGTTCCATTAAGTTCTGGTTTCTGTGTTGCCACATTTTAAAATGAGTATGTTTTTATAAATTAATAATAAAGTAAATAATCATCTCAGAAAATAAATAAAAACAGAGATTACTTCATCTTTTTAAGCAGAATTCAGAAAAGTAATAAAATGATAGTCTTAAATATATGAAATGTTGTCAATTGTAGAATATGAAAAAACTTGGCTTGTCGTTATTGGTCTCTAGGTCAGAGTCCATACAAATCTGTCCATCCTCCTTTGAAATGTCTATTCTGATATAAAATGTTGCAGAATAAACGGCCTCTCCTACCTTCAAGCCGGCGTGGACATAGACGCCGCGGCCCTGCTCGTCCGCAAGATCGAGCCGCTCGCCACCGGCACGCACCGGCGCGGCGTGCTGGGCCGCCTGGGCTGCTTCAGCGGGCTGTTCCAGCTGGCGGCCATGGACCCGCGGCTGCAGGACCCCGTGCTGGTGCAGGGGACGGACGGGGTCGGGACTAAGCTCAAGGTGAGCGTTCCAAACTTGTTGGGCTCTTCCAGTTTCTGTGCTCCTGGTATCGATTCAGCCGCTCGCCACCGGCACGCACCGGCGCGGCGTGCTGGGCCGCCTGGGCTGCTTCAGCGGGCTGTTCCAGCTGGCGGCCATGGACCCGCGGCTGCAGGACCCCGTGCTGGTGCAGGGGACGGACGGGGTCGGGACTAAGCTCAAGGTGAGCGTTCCAAACTTGTTGGGCTCTTCCAGTTTCTGTGCTCCTGGTATCGATTCAGCCGCTCGCCACCGGCACGCACCGGCGCGGCGTGCTGGGCCGCCTGGGCTGCTTCAGCGGGCTGTTCCAGCTGGCGGCCATGGACCCGCGGCTGCAGGACCCCGTGCTGGTGCAGGGGACGGACGGGGTCGGGACTAAGCTCAAGGTGAGCGTTCCAAACTTGTTGGGCTCTTCCAGTTTCTGTGCTCCTGGTATCGATTCAGCCGCTCGCCACCGGCACGCACCGGCGCGGCGTGCTGGGCCGCCTGGGCTGCTTCAGCGGGCTGTTCCAGCTGGCGGCCATGGACCCGCGGCTGCAGGACCCCGTGCTGGTGCAGGGGACGGACGGGGTCGGGACTAAGCTCAAGGTGAGCGTTCCAAACTTGTTGGGCTCTTCCAGTTTCTGTGCTCCTGGTATCGATTCAGCCGCTCGCCACCGGCACGCACCGGCGCGGCGTGCTGGGCCGCCTGGGCTGCTTCAGCGGGCTGTTCCAGCTGGCGGCCATGGACCCGCGGCTGCAGGACCCCGTGCTGGTGCAGGGGACGGACGGGGTCGGGACTAAGCTCAAGGTGAGCGTTCCAAACTTGTTGGGCTCTTCCAGTTTCTGTGCTCCTGGTATCGATTCAGCCGCTCGCCACCGGCACGCACCGGCGCGGCGTGCTGGGCCGCCTGGGCTGCTTCAGCGGGCTGTTCCAGCTGGCGGCCATGGACCCGCGGCTGCAGGACCCCGTGCTGGTGCAGGGGACGGACGGGGTCGGGACTAAGCTCAAGGTGAGCGTTCCAAACTTGTTGGGCTCTTCCAGTTTCTGTGCTCCTGGTATCGATTCAGCCGCTCGCCACCGGCACGCACCGGCGCGGCGTGCTGGGCCGCCTGGGCTGCTTCAGCGGGCTGTTCCAGCTGGCGGCCATGGACCCGCGGCTGCAGGACCCCGTGCTGGTGCAGGGGACGGACGGGGTCGGGACTAAGCTCAAGGTGAGCGTTCCAAACTTGTTGGGCTCTTCCAGTTTCTGTGCTCCTGGTATCGATTCAGCCGCTCGCCACCGGCACGCACCGGCGCGGCGTGCTGGGCCGCCTGGGCTGCTTCAGCGGGCTGTTCCAGCTGGCGGCCATGGACCCGCGGCTGCAGGACCCCGTGCTGGTGCAGGGGACGGACGGGGTCGGGACTAAGCTCAAGGTGAGCGTTCCAAACTTGTTGGGCTCTTCCAGTTTCTGTGCTCCTGGTATCGATTCAGCCGCTCGCCACCGGCACGCACCGGCGCGGCGTGCTGGGCCGCCTGGGCTGCTTCAGCGGGCTGTTCCAGCTGGCGGCCATGGACCCGCGGCTGCAGGACCCCGTGCTGGTGCAGGGGACGGACGGGGTCGGGACTAAGCTCAAGGTGAGCGTTCCAAACTTGTTGGGCTCTTCCAGTTTCTGTGCTCCTGGTATCGATTCAGCCGCTCGCCACCGGCACGCACCGGCGCGGCGTGCTGGGCCGCCTGGGCTGCTTCAGCGGGCTGTTCCAGCTGGCGGCCATGGACCCGCGGCTGCAGGACCCCGTGCTGGTGCAGGGGACGGACGGGGTCGGGACTAAGCTCAAGGTGAGCGTTCCAAACTTGTTGGGCTCTTCCAGTTTCTGTGCTCCTGGTATCGATTCAGCCGCTCGCCACCGGCACGCACCGGCGCGGCGTGCTGGGCCGCCTGGGCTGCTTCAGCGGGCTGTTCCAGCTGGCGGCCATGGACCCGCGGCTGCAGGACCCCGTGCTGGTGCAGGGGACGGACGGGGTCGGGACTAAGCTCAAGGTGAGCGTTCCAAACTTGTTGGGCTCTTCCAGTTTCTGTGCTCCTGGTATCGATTCAGCCGCTCGCCACCGGCACGCACCGGCGCGGCGTGCTGGGCCGCCTGGGCTGCTTCAGCGGGCTGTTCCAGCTGGCGGCCATGGACCCGCGGCTGCAGGACCCCGTGCTGGTGCAGGGGACGGACGGGGTCGGGACTAAGCTCAAGGTGAGCGTTCCAAACTTGTTGGGCTCTTCCAGTTTCTGTGCTCCTGGTATCGATTCAGCCGCTCGCCACCGGCACGCACCGGCGCGGCGTGCTGGGCCGCCTGGGCTGCTTCAGCGGGCTGTTCCAGCTGGCGGCCATGGACCCGCGGCTGCAGGACCCCGTGCTGGTGCAGGGGACGGACGGGGTCGGGACTAAGCTCAAGGTGAGCGTTCCAAACTTGTTGGGCTCTTCCAGTTTCTGTGCTCCTGGTATCGATTCAGCCGCTCGCCACCGGCACGCACCGGCGCGGCGTGCTGGGCCGCCTGGGCTGCTTCAGCGGGCTGTTCCAGCTGGCGGCCATGGACCCGCGGCTGCAGGACCCCGTGCTGGTGCAGGGGACGGACGGGGTCGGGACTAAGCTCAAGGTGAGCGTTCCAAACTTGTTGGGCTCTTCCAGTTTCTGTGCTCCTGGTATCGATTCAGCCGCTCGCCACCGGCACGCACCGGCGCGGCGTGCTGGGCCGCCTGGGCTGCTTCAGCGGGCTGTTCCAGCTGGCGGCCATGGACCCGCGGCTGCAGGACCCCGTGCTGGTGCAGGGGACGGACGGGGTCGGGACTAAGCTCAAGGTGAGCGTTCCAAACTTGTTGGGCTCTTCCAGTTTCTGTGCTCCTGGTATCGATTCAGCCGCTCGCCACCGGCACGCACCGGCGCGGCGTGCTGGGCCGCCTGGGCTGCTTCAGCGGGCTGTTCCAGCTGGCGGCCATGGACCCGCGGCTGCAGGACCCCGTGCTGGTGCAGGGGACGGACGGGGTCGGGACTAAGCTCAAGGTGAGCGTTCCAAACTTGTTGGGCTCTTCCAGTTTCTGTGCTCCTGGTATCGATTCAGCCGCTCGCCACCGGCACGCACCGGCGCGGCGTGCTGGGCCGCCTGGGCTGCTTCAGCGGGCTGTTCCAGCTGGCGGCCATGGACCCGCGGCTGCCAGGACCCCGTGCTGGTGCAGGGGACGGACGGGGTCGGGACTAAGCTCAAGGTGAGCATTGAAACTCGGCATTAAACAGCGTCTTTCTTCCATCGTCCAATGTCGTATTCTCACTTTCTTCGGACATATCACACGTCGAGAAGACACTTCTGTGGAGCGACTTGTGGTGCAGGGGAAAGTCGAAGGCACTAGAGCGCGCGGTAGGTCACCGATGCGATGGACCGACCAAGTCAAGAATACACTCAATGGTCCACTCCACGAATGCACAAGAAGAGCTACAGTACGGGAGGAATGGCGACGGATTGTAAAGTTTGCTACCAACCCTGATGTGACGACCACGACCACTCTGACAAGAGTGTGACGACAAAGAAGAAGCATTGAAAACTTGGTTTGGGCTTGGCTACTTCAATGGCCTCTTCCAATTTCTGTGCTCCGGTTGCGAACCAATATACATTCACTAATACAGAACGAGATTTAAGAATGCATCCTTAAAGTGAGTCGAGTTGGGCTACTTCAAGGGCCTCGTTCAACTCATGTGCTTCTGGTATCGATCGACGCGGAGTCCTGGGACGAAAGCTGATTCAGTGGGCTGGTCCAACTGGTTGCTGTGTATCCGAGGGTCCAGGATTCGGTGCTGGTGCAGGGGAGACGGATGGAGTTGGAACTAATCTCCAAATAAGCATTGAAAACTTGTGTTGGGGTATGCTACTTCAATAGCCACTTCCGATTCCTGTGTTCCTAGTATGAAAGATCGAATCCATCAGCGTGGACTTCTGAGTGGGCTCCAACTGGATGCTGTGATTCTAATATTGGTGCAGGAGACGGATGAATTCAGGACCAAGCTTGAGTTAAGCATTATACTTGTATTGAGTTCTGCTAATCAAATGGCCTCTTCCAAATCATATGCTCCTGGTACCATAGTCGAATATTTCCCTCCTCTGATGAAAAGCGGTACATCGCTAAGATGTCTCGCTTTTTGGAGTGTTTCGCTACTTCAATGGTCTCTTTTAATTTACAAGAGCTTCTGGTACGAAATAACGTCAGGGTTAAACTCTAAGTAAGCACGGAAGGATCTTGTGTGTTGGGTTGAGGGTTTGCTAATGATCTATTCTAACACATGTGTTCCTAGTATCCAGGGTTGGAAAAGTTATTCGTGCAAAGGGCGGAGGAAGTTGGATTACGCTTAATATGACCAAATGCGGTATTCATTGTCGTTTTGTTTCTACTTTCCACCTTACTCTTATTGGTTGTCTGAGCTCTGTGTTCTAATTTTGGACCGGATTCAATCCAACCGAACGTGGGACAATAGGACGAAACATTCCATTCTCATAATTTTATCTCTATTTACAGATAGCGGAAACCATGAATAAATACGACACCATCGGCCAAGACCTGGTTGCCATGTGCGTGAACGACATCCTGTGCGCCGGTGCCGAACCCTTCGCTTTCCTCGACTACATGGCGTGCGGCAGGCTACAGGTAGACGTGGCCACCACCATCGTGAGGGGCATCGCTGACGCCTGCATACAGTCTGGTTGCGCCCTGCTAGGTAAGCGAGTAAACACGTAGTATACCGAATTTAATTTATTCTATAATAGCTGTGCCCCGCGATGCTACCCGCTCATCCCACGGGAACACTAAATTTATTCGGGATGAAAAGTATCCTATGTCCTTTCCCGGGTCTCAAACTATCTCCATACCAAATTTCATCTTAAGTCGGTTCAGCGGTTTAAGCGTGAAGAGGTAACAGACAGACAGACAGACAGACACACTTTCGCATTTATAATATTAGTATGGATGTAATAATACTAATGGCTATGATTGTGCTATAGCATGTTGACGATGTATGATTATTTCAAATAAAAAAATCTATCGATCTATAGATACTTGTACTACAGACAGCTCTAATTTTGATCGTAACGGATAACGCGCTTCAGCATTAGCGAGAGATTTTACAGTAATTGCGGCGCTCCAAAAGTGTACGGGCGTGGATCACACACAATGCACGTCAAATTCTAACCAAGATATCCTATTGCGAGTAGAGTAACTATTACGAGGCTGAAAAGCTTCGAGTCCGTTGCCTTAATGTTCTGGCATTCCGTATGCACTTCATTCTTGTCCATATAACCTGTTCCATTTTATAATCATCAGCATTGTCTCAGGTGGCGAGACCGCAGAAATGCCCACAATGTACGACATCGGCAAATACGACCTGGCCGGGTTCGCGGTGGGCGTGGTCGACAACCACAAGCAGCTGCCGCGCAGCAAGGAGATCAGGGCTGGCGACGTCGTGCTGGCGCTGGCGTCCACTGGCGTGCACAGCAACGGGTACAGCTTGGTGCAGAAGATTATGCTGGAGACCGGACACAGGTAGGTTACACTGTCTGTCATTCATGTGTATTGTTAGCTGTATGTTAGACACAGGAGTTCAGGGCTGGCGACGTCGTGCTGGCGCTGGCGTCCACTGGCGTGCACAGCAACGGGTACAGCTTGGTGCAGAAGATAATGCTGGAGACCGGACACAGGTAGGTTACACTGTCTGTCATTCATGTGTATTGTTAGCTGTATGTTAGACACAGGAGGTCAGGGCTGGCGACGTCGTGCTGGCGCTGGCGTCCACTGGCGTGCACAGCAACGGGTACAGCTTGGTGCAGAAGATTATGCTGGAGACCGGACACAGGTAGGTTACACTGTCTGTCATTCATGTGTATTGTTAGCTGTATGTTAGACACAGGAGTTCAGGGCTGGCGACGTCGTGCTGGCGCTGGCGTCCACTGGCGTGCACAGCAACGGGTACAGCTTGGTGCAGAAGATAATGCTGGAGACCGGACACAGGTAGGTTACACTGTCTGTCATTCATGTGTATTGTTAGCTGTATGTTAGACACAGGAGGTCAGGGCTGGCGACGTCGTGCTGGCGCTGGCGTCCACTGGCGTGCACAGCAACGGGTACAGCTTGGTGCAGAAGATTATGCTGGAGACCGGACACAGGTAGGTTACACTGTCTGTCATTCATGTGTATTGTTAGCTGTATGTTAGACACAGGAGATCAGGGCTGGCGACGTCGTGCTGGCGCTGGCGTCCACTGGCGTGCACAGCAACGGGTACAGCTTGGTGCAGAAGATTATGCTGGAGACCGGACACAGGTAGGTTACACTGTCTGTCATTCATGTGTAATGTTAGCTGTATGTTAGACACAGGAGGTCAGGGCTGGCGACGTCGTGCTGGCGCTGGCGTCCACTGGCGTGCACAGCAACGGGTACAGCTTGGTGCAGAAGATTATGCTGGAGACCGGACACAGGTAGGTTACACTGTCTGTCATTCATGTGTAATGTTAGCTGTATGTTAGACACAGGAGGTCAGGGCTGGCGACGTCGTGCTGGCGCTGGCGTCCACTGGCGTGCACAGCAACGGGTACAGCTTGGTGCAGAAGATTATGCTGGAGACCGGACACAGGTAGGTTACACTGTCTGTCATTCATGTGTAATGTTAGCTGTATGTTAGACACAGGAGGTCAGGGCTGGCGACGTCGTGCTGGCGCTGGCGTCCACTGGCGTGCACAGCAACGGGTACAGCTTGGTGCAGAAGATTATGCTGGAGACCGGACACAGGTAGGTTACACTGTCTGTCATTCATGTGTAATGTTAGCTGTATGTTAGACACAGGAGGTCAGGGCTGGCGACGTCGTGCTGGCGCTGGCGTCCACTGGCGTGCACAGCAACGGGTACAGCTTGGTGCAGAAGATTATGCTGGAGACCGGACACAGGTAGGTTACACTGTCTGTCATTCATGTGTATTGTTTATTTATTTATTTATTTATTTATTATTTATTTATTATTGTTAGCTGTATGTTAGACACAGGAGGTCAGGGCTGGCGACGTCGTGCTGGCGCTGGCGTCCACTGGCGTGCACAGCAACGGGTACAGCTTGGTGCAGAAGATTATGCTGGAGACCGGACACTGGTAGGTTACACTGTCTGTCATTCATGTGTATTGTTAGCTGTATGTTAGACACAAGAGATCAGGGCTGGCGCTCGCCTCCACTGGCGTGCACAGCAACGGGTACAGCTTGGTGCAGAAGATTATGCTGGAGACCGGACACAGGTAGGTTACACTGTCTGTCATTCATGTGTATTGTTAGCTGTATGTTAGACACAAGAGAGATCAGGGCTGGCGACGTCGTGCTGGCGCTCGCGTCCACTGGCGTGCACAGCAACGGGTACAGCTTGGTGCAGAAGATTATGCTGGAGACCGGACAGGTAGGTTACACTGTCTGTCATTCATGTGTATTGTTAGCTGTACCTATGTTAGACACAAGAGAGGTCAGAGCTGGTGTCGTTATTACAAACTTTGTTTTCTATATATAGACCAAAAATCTATAGATGGGTGAAGACGAAAAAGTTTACCACCTTTAATCGCTCAATTAATATGCGTATCAAAGTCTCCGTTGTGTGACGACAAATAACGTACCTTAAGGTTCTATTTTAAGGTTCCTTATGGTATCGTTAGTTTTTGTCGCACAACGGAATCTATTCCAATCGCTTTTATTTCCTCGTTTTGTATGACTGACTACGCCTTAATTTCATGAAACCTTTTGGTCCTGACCCAGATGTCACACTTCGCACACTTATCAAAGGCATGAAAACTGTAATTTAGAAATAAAGTACATTATCATATTTGACAGATTTGTTTTCTGACCTCACGATGGATAAATGGTTCAAACTTAATTCAATCAAGAGATTTTTTTTTTCGTTTCTTGAATACCAGGTTCACTTTTTTTTTTAATTTACTGGGAGATTCTCAATCCAAGTCAGAGAAAAAATTTTGAAAATTACCGACCGATTTTGGGAATTCAAATTGGACTTTGTAGCCCAGCCGGTACCCCTTTGATCCGTACGTCTCGTATCTGTGAGGCAATTTCATAGATCAGGGCACTAAGAATCAGGAAAACAGACATTTTCAATGTTAAAATCACTAGATTTCTCATACCTATAATCATAACATTTTCCCTACAGCTACTTCGAAAAGGCCCCATTCAGCACCACCAACAAAACCTACGGCGAGGAGTTCCTAGAGCCGACCGGGCTGTACGTGAGCGCGCTGTTGCCGGCCGTCAAGCGCGGCGCCATCAAGGCTCTAGCCCACATCACTGGAGGAGGACTGCTCGAGAACATTCCGAGGATCCTACCGGCCGGCGTCAGGGTCGTGCTGGACGCCACCAAGTTCAACATCAAACCTATCTTCGGATGGCTGCAGGCTATGGGTGAGTTTTTGAATCGCTACTGATGCACCATAGCTGATATAGGTGCTGTACTACTAGCATAAAAGTATGAGCGCGCTTCTGCCGGCCGTCAAGCGCGGCGTCATCAAGGCTCTCGCCCACATCACTGGAGGTGGACTGCTCGAGAACATTCCGAGGATCCTGCCGGCCGGCGTCAGGGTTGTGCTGGACGCCACCAAGTTCAACATCAAACCTATCTTCGGGTGGCTGCAGGCTATGGGTGAGTTTCCCAATCGCTACTGATGCATCTCAGCTGATATGGGTGCTGTACTACTAGCATAAACGTATGAGCGCGCTGCTGCCAGCCGTCAAGCGCGGCGCCATCAAGGCTCTCGCCCACATCACTGGAGGTGGACTGCTCGAGAACATTCCGAGGATTCTGCCGGCCGGGGTCAGGGTCGTGATGGACGCCACCAAGTTCAACATCAAACCTATTTTCGGATGGCTGCAGGCGATGGGTGAGTTTCCCAATCGCTACTGATGCATCTCAGCTGATATGGGTGCTGTACTACTAGCATAAAAGTATGAGCGCGCTGCTGCCAGCCGTCAAGCGCGGCGCCATCAAGGCTCTCGCCCACATCACTGGAGGTGGACTGCTCGAGAACATTCCGAGGATTCTGCCGGCCGGGGTCAGGGTCGTGATGGACGCCACCAAGTTCAACATCAAACCTATTTTCGGATGGCTGCAGGCTATGGGTGAGTTTCCCAATCGCTACTGATGCATCTGAGCTGATGTGGGTGCTGTACTACTAGCATAAAAGTATGAGCGCGCTTCTGCCGGCCGTCAAGCGCGGCGCCATCAAGGCTCTAGCCCACATCACTGGAGGTGGACTGCTGGAGAACATTCCGAGGATCTTGCCGGCGGGCGTCAGGGTCGTGCTGGACGCCACCAAGTTCAACATCAAACCTATCTTCGGATGGCTGCAGGCGATGGGTGAGTTTCCGAATCGCTACTGATGCACCATAGCTGATATAGGTGCTGTACTACTAGCATAAAAGTATGAGCGCGCTGCTGCCAGCCGTCAAGCGCGGCGCCATCAAGGCTCTAGCCCACATCACTGGAGGCGGACTGCTGGAGAACATTCCGAGGATCTTGCCGGCCGGGGTCAGGGTCGTGCTGGACGCCACCAAGTTCAACATCAAACCTATCTTCGGGTGGCTGCAGGCGATGGGTGAGTTTCCCAATCGCTACTGATGCATCTCAGCTGATATGGGTGCTGTACTACTAGCATAAAAGTATGAGCGCGCTTCTGCCGGCCGTCAAGCGCGGCGCCATCAAGGCTCTCGCCCACATCACTGGAAGAGGACTGCTGGAGAACATTCCGAGGATTCTGCCGGCCGGGGTCAGGGTCGTGCTGGACGCCACCAAGTTCAACATCAAACCTATCTTCGGGTGGCTGCAGGCTATGGGTGAGTTTCCGAATCGCTACTGATGCACCATAGCTGATATAGGTGCTGTACTACTAGCATAAAAGTATGAGCGCGCTGCTGCCAGCCGTCAAGCGCGGCGCCATCAAGGCTCTAGCCCACATCACTGGAGGCGGACTGCTGGAGAACATTCCGAGGATCTTGCCGGCCGGGGTCAGGGTCGTGCTGGACGCCACCAAGTTCAACATCAAACCTATCTTCGGGTGGCTGCAGGCGATGGGTGAGTTTCCCAATCGCTACTGATGCATCTCAGCTGATATGGGTGCTGTACTACTAGCATAAAAGTATGAGCGCGCTGCTGTCGGCCGTCAAGCGCGGCGCCATCAAGGCTCTCGCCCACATCACTGGAGGTGGACTGCTGGAGAACATTCCGAGGATTCTGCCGGCCGGCGTCAGGGTCGTGCTGGACGCCACCAAGTTCAACATCAAACCTATCTTCGGATGGCTGCAGGCGATGGGTGAGTTTCCGAATCGCTACTGATGCACCATAGCTGATGTAGGTGCTGTACTACTAGCATAAAAGTATGAGCGCGCTGCAGCCGGCCGTCAAGCGCGGCGCCATCAAGGCTCTCGCCCACATCACTGGAGGAGGACTGCTGGAGAACATTCCGAGGATCTTGCCGGCCGGGGTCAGGGTCGTGCTGGACGCCACCAAGTTCAACATCAAACCTATCTTCGGATGGCTGCAGGCGATGGGTGAGTTTCCGAATCGCTACTGATGCACCATAGCTGATATGGGTGCTGTACTACTAGCATAAAAGTATGAGCGCGCTGCTGTCGGCCGTCAAGCGCGGCGCCATCAAGGCTCTAGCCGACATCACTGGAGGTGGACTGCTGGAGAACATTCCGAGGATTCTGCCGGCCGGGGTCAGGGTCGTGCTGGACGCCACCAAGTTCAACATCAAACCTATCTTCGGATGGCTGCAGGCTATGGGTGAGTTTCTGAATCGCTACTGATGCACCATAGCTGATATAGGTGCTGTACTACTAGCATAAAAGTATGAGCGCGCTTCTGCCGGCCGTCAAGCGCGGCGCCATCAAGGCTCTAGCCCACATCACTGGAGGTGGACTGCTCGAGAATATTCCGAGGATCTTGCCGGCCGGCGTCAGGGTCGTGCTGGACGCCACCAAGTTCAACATCAAACCGATCTTCGGATGGCTGCAGGCGATGGGTGAGTTTCCCAATCGCTACTGATGCATCTCAGCTGATATGGGTGCTGTACTACTAGCATAAAAGTATGAGCGCGCTTCTGCCGGCCGTCAAGCGCGGCGCCATCAAGGCTCTAGCCCACATCACTGGAGGAGGACTGCTGGAGAACATTCCGAGGATTCTGCCGGCCGGGGTCAGGGTCGTGCTGGACGCCACCAAGTTCAACATCAAACCGATCTTCGGATGGTTCCAGGCTATGGGTGAGTTTCATCAAGGCTCTAGCCCACATCACTGGAGGAGGACTGCTGGAGAACATTCCGAGGATTCTGCCGGCCGGGGTCAGGGTCGTGCTGGACGCCACCAAGTTCAACATCAAACCTATCTTCGGATGGCTGCAGGCTATGGGTGAGTTTCATCAAGGCTCTAGCCCACATCACTGGAGGAGGACTGCTGGAGAACATTCCGAGGATCCTGCCGGCCGGGGTCAGGGTCGTGCTGGACGCCACCAAGTTCAACATCAAACCTATCTTCGGATGGCTGCAGGCTATGGGTGAGTTTCCCAATCGCTACTGATGCATCTCAGCTGATATGGGTGCTGTACTACTAGCATAAAAGTATGAGCGCGCTGCTGTCGGCCGTCAAGCGCGGCGCCATCAAGGCTCTAGCCCACATCACTGGAGGTGGACTGCTCGAGAACATTCCGAGGATTCTGCCGGCCGGGGTCAGGGTTGTGCTGGACGCCACCAAGTTCAACATCAAACCTATCTTCGGGTGGCTGCAGGCTATGGGTGAGTTTCATCAAGGCTCTAGCCCACATCACTGGAGGTGGACTGCTCGAGAACATTCCGAGGATCTTGCCGGCCGGCGTCAGGGTCGTGCTGGACGCCACCAAGTTCAACATCAAACCGATCTTCGGATGGCTCCAGGCTATGGGTGAGTTTCATCAAGGCTCTAGCCCACATCACTGGAGGAGGACTGCTGGAGAACATTCCGAGGATTCTGCCGGCCGGGGTCAGGGTCGTGCTGGACGCCACCAAGTTCAACATCAAACCTATCTTCGGGTGGCTGCAGGCTATGGGTGAGTTTCATCAAGGCTCTAGCCCACATCACTGGAGGTGGACTGCTCGAGAACATTCCGAGGATCTTGCCGGCCGGGGTCAGGGTCGTGCTGGACGCCACCAAGTTCAACATCAAACCGATCTTCGGATGACTGCAGGCTATGGGTGAATTTGAATCGCTACTGACGCATCTTAGCTGATATGGGTGCTGTACTTCTCAGGGATCGATACCGGTATTCAATAAAATTGAAATATCTTTCTAATTCCGCGTTTTTTTTTTCAAATATTATTAAATAGAATTTCGTTATAGATTACTTTAGAAGTTCTTTGAAATCAGCCCACTATAATACAAAAATGTGTAATAATAAGCGAAAAACCGAAATTGAATAACGGTATTTTGTATGGAGTGAATAACGGTATCCGATCCCTGGACTACTTCTAGCACAATAGTAACACGTTACTCTTTAAATTTATGAAACATGTAGGTACAGTCGAGTTCATTTACATCTACACACTTACGAGAACAAAAATATCTGAGCACGATTTTATGCTCCTTATTAATAGGGTCGTGTTCAGATATTTTTGTTCTCGTAAGTGTGTAGATGTAAATTAACTCGACTGTAATGTAATATCAAATTTTAATGTGAGTAGGTACACATCACAATAAATATTAATATTGATACAAACATCAAAGCACAAAGAAATTTTTTTTATAACCTGGCGGAAGAGATCGGGTATCGAACCCGGTATTTCTGCATTACCGGTCCAGCGTGTTAGCCTGTCCACCATCCTAACGCCCAGTTAACCTTTCGAATGTCTCCTTAGGCTTAGTGCGGGTGACAATGAGCCGCGGTCTGTTGAAGTTGTTAAAGATCTTTATCGACTTGCGACACATATATATTTTTTAAATTGGCTCAACATAGTGGCTCCAGTTTGCCTAATAGTAAGCAAAAAGAAGAGCCGAAGTCGCAATGGCAATTGACAAGAAACCAACGATGCCTTTGTAATGATATTTCGGTATTACATCCACTGTTTGTACTTACTGACTTTTGTTTTGTGCAATGAGGTGAATGGTGAATACAATCAAGACATTCAATGTTTTTAAGGTTCCGTACCCAAAGGGTAAAAACGGGACCCTATTACTGAGACTTCGCTGTCCGTCCGTCCGTCCGTCCGTCTGTCACCAGGCTGTATCCCAAGAACGGTGATAGCTAGACAGTTGAAATTTACACAGATGATGTATTTCTATTGCCGCTATAACAACAAATACTAAAAATAAAATGAAATAAATATTTAAGTGCAAACTTAACTTAGCCACTTAAGGATGGAAAGTGTTTGTACGGAACCCTCGGTGCGCGAGTCCGACTCGCACTTGACCGGTTTTTTTTCTTTACTTATGTACTACTTCTTTACTTCATCTAACATGGAAACATCGTCACAGGCGGGGTATCAGACTTCGAAATGCTCCGCACGTTCAACTGCGGAGTGGGGATGGTGGTGATCGTGGACCCCGTGTGCCTCGCCGAAGTTCTGGAGACCGTGGAGGGCGTCGTGCAGGTCGGCGTCGTGCAGGCCATGGGCAAGGAAGGTTGGTATTGCATGGTCTACCTTTTCTAGTTCTCATGAAATAATGAACTTTTTTCAAACATGCAATGAAATATCACAATGCGTTAAAACAGGCTTCGAAGTGTCACGTTTCAGGCGGAACATTTCGAGAGAACTGTAAAGGAATTTGATACAGAATTGAAGGCCTAGGCCGGGAACCCGGGGCTAAACAGCTGAATTATATTTTTTGACTGGTGTATTTTTTTATTTTATTGCGTATGTTTGAGAAAAGCACTATACATGACTTAGCCGTGAAAAGGGCTTGCCGGCTTCGTACCACTACCCATCTATACCTACCCACCCGGCAAGGCCCTCTTTCCCGGCGTGTGCAGTAATCCATACTAATATTATAAATGCGTACGTGTGTCTGTCTGTCTGTCTGTCTGTCTGTCTGTCTGTCACCTCTTCACGCTTAAACCGCTGAACCGAATTAGATGAAATTTGGTATGGAGATAGTTTGAGACCCGGGAAAGGACATAGGATACTTTTCATCCCGAACAAATTTAGTGTTCCCGTGGGATGAGCGGGTAACACCGCGGGGCACAGCTAGTTGTACTATAAATAATTGAAACGTACTAGTTGTGACGCCAGGTGGTCACCAAGTGGTGGTGGACAAGTTCAAGCTCGCCATGGCGCCGCTCACCGCGCCCTTCGGTGGCGCGCGCCCCGAGACACACAAGTCGCTCTCCTACAAGGACAGCGGCGTCGACATCGAGGCCGGCGACTCGCTAGTCTCGCTCATCAAACCTCTCGCTAGGTAAGTAGCTATAGCTCTAAAGTGAGCGAGAAAGGAGTTGAGTGTTCTCTGGGGTAAATTGTTTGAATGTTGTGAAATTGTGATCCTGGTCACGGCACCATTTAAATTGGCGGCTTGGTTCATTCAGCTAAGTTAGGAAATTGGAAACGATTCTATTGGAAAACTTTTTATTTATTTATTTCAATATAAAGCATGGTACACATTTTATAACAAATTTCGCCAAACACGAAGTTTATTGGCGTTTAGTACTTCAAGCGGGCCATGACCCCGTTCACCGAAAGGTTCGGCGGCGAAGCAGAAGTCTCTGCCGGATAAGGGCAGTGGAGAGAGAGACATCGAGTCGGGTCTCACTCATTAATCCTCTCGCTAGTTGTAAAGCAGCTATGCTCAAGCTTTTTTTCCCCTAGGCTATAGTCGCAGCTTGCTATACCTTGCGGAAAGAAAATATGGGCCGCAGATTGAATATAGCTGCTCTAAATTGTGCTAGAGAGAATTAGTGTATCTCTATGGTAAATTGTCTGATACGAGTCGAAATAATGTTGTTTAAACTTGTGTGATCATCCTGGTCACGGCACCATTGTAATTGCCTTGCCAAGGTTTTTCGCACACAACTACTAATTAGCGATAGTGGGTGACTTGTGTGATCATCCTGGTCACGGCACCATTGTAATTGCCTTGCCAAGGTTTTTCGCACACAACTACTAATTAGCGATAGTGGGTGACTTGTGCGATGCGATAATCCAATTACGCAAGGACCTTCATGGATTTTCTGCTATGCGCTGTGGCTTTTACTCAAAATGCTAAAAAGATATTTTTTCCGCAGGTCTACATCTCGTTCGGGTGTGTTAGGTGGCCTCGGGGGTTTCGGAGGTTGCTTCCAACTGAAGGCCATTGAACAAGAATACAAGGTATTATTGAAAATACATTTTTATGAAAGAACTCTTAATTATATACTATCTGATATATTTTTAATCAATACAATAAACAAATATGATTTGACCAACTATTCATTGAATGAATAATTGGTGGCCTTGTCAATTTAGTCCAAAGACTAGAATTTTAACGAGCCGACATTACAAATTTGCCTTTGATGAATATTCTGCCTCTGTCTTTAAACTATTTTGATGAAACTCATTACCTCCAGTCATTCCAGGACCCGGTGCTCGCGCTGGCGTCCGACGGCGTCGGCACCAAGCTGAAGATAGCCCAGAAGATCAACCAACACAACACTATCGGCATCGACCTCGTCGCCATGTGCGTGAACGACATCCTGTGCAATGGTGCCAGTCCGCTGACGTTCCTGGACTACTTCGCTTGTGGACGGCTGGACGTTAGCGTGGCGAGGGCTGTGGTGTCTGGTGTCGCTGAAGGATGTAGACAGGCGCAAGCCGCGCTTATAGGTAAGTCTATAGTGTTCTAGAGCCCTGTCTATCCTAGCCTACGGCACCAAGTTGAAAATCACCCAATATATCAACCAAAACAACAGTCCTCTAACGTTCCTGGACTATTTCGCTTGTGGACGGCTGGACGTTAGCGTGGCGAGGGCTGTGGTGTCTGGGGTAGCTGAAGGATGTAGACAGGCGCAAGCCGCGCTTATAGGTGAGTCAATAGTGTTCTTTCTTCTAGCCTCCTATATCGGCACCAAGAAGATCGACTAATATATCAACCAAGACAACACAGTCCTCTGACGTTCCTGGACTATTTTGCTTGTGGACGATTGGATGTTAGCGTGGCGAGGGCTGTGGTGTCTGGTGTCGCTGAAGGATGTAGACAGGCGCAAGCCGCACTTATAGGTGAGTCAATAGTGTTCTGGGACCCCGTCTTTATTCTAGCCTATGGCACCATGCTGAAGATCGCCCAATATATCAACCAAGACAACACAGTCCGCTGACGTTCGTGGACTACTTCGCTTGTGGACGATTGGATGTCAGCGTGGCGACGAGGGCTGTGGTGTCTGGTGTCGCTGAAGGATGTAGACAGGCGCAAGCCGCGCTTATAGGTGAGTCAATAGTGTTCTTTCTTCTAGCCTCCTACATCGGCACCAAGAAGATCGACTAATATATCAACCAAGACAACACAGTCCGCAAACGTTCGTGGACTACTTCGCTTGTGGACGATTGGATGTTAGCGTGGCGAGGGCTGTGGTGTCTGGCGTAGCTGAAGGATGTAGACAGGCGCAAGCCGCGCTTATAGGTGAGTCAATAGTGTTCTTTCTTCTAGCCTCCTACATCGGCACCAAGAAGATCGACTAATATATCAACCAAGACAACACAGTCCGCAAACGTTCGTGGACTATTTCGCTTGTGGACGGCTGGACGTTAGCGTGGCGAGGGCTGTGGTGTCTGGCGTAGCTGAAGGATGTAGACAGGCGCAAGCCGCGCTTATAGGTGAGTCAATAGTGTTCTTTCTTCTAGCCTCCTACATCGGCACCAAGAAGATCGACTAATATATCGACCAAAACATCACAGTCCTCTGACGTTCCTGGCTATTTCGCTTGTGGACGGCTGGACGTTAGCGTGGCGAGGGCTGTGGTGTCTGGTGTCGCTGAAGGATGTAGACAGGCGCAAGCCGCGCTTATAGGTAAGTTAATGGTGTTCTGGGACCCCGTCTTTATTCTAGCCTACGGCACCATGCTGAAGATCGCCCGATATATCAACCAAGACAACGCAGTCCTCTGACGTTCCTGGATTACTTCGCTTGTGGACGACTGGATGTTAGCGTGGCGAGGGCTGTGATGTCTGGTGTTGCTGAAGGATGTAGACAGGCGCAAGCCGCGCTTAAACAAAGGTAACACACATATATTAAAAAAATGTGGAAACAGAAGGCTACGAATGACTCAAGAGCACATGATTTGGTTTATCGTTATAGTATACTAGCTTTTGCCCGCGACTACGTCCGCGTGGAACTTGGAAGTATGGAAGCAACCTCGTACAACACGATAGATATCCACCTAATCACCTCAATTAATAAAAGGGATTATTAAAAGCGCCTAAGCAAATGTAAGAGCAATTGTGCTTTTGGTCTAATAATTACATTTCCGACAGGGTCATCAATGTCATCATGAATTACTTACTCACTTTTCAATATTTTTAGGGATAATTTCCAGGATGAAAACTATCCTATGTCCTTCCTCGGATCTTGAACTATCTCCATGCCAAATTTCATCAAAATCGATTCAGCGGTTTAAGTGTGAAGAGGTAACAGACAGACAGACACACTTTCGCATTTATAATACTAGCTTTTGCCCGCGACTACGTCCGCGTCGAACTTGGAAGTATGGAAGCAACCTCGTACAACACGATAGATATCCACCTAATCACCTTAATTAATAAAAGGGATTATTAAAAGCGCCTAAGCAAATGTAAGAGCAATTGTGCTTTTGGTCTAATAATTACATTTCCTACAGGGTCATCAATGTCACCATGAATTACTTATTCACTTTTCAATATTTTTAGGGATAATTTCCAGGATGAAAACTATCCTATGTCCTTCCTCGGATCTTAAACTATCTCCATGCCAAATTTCATCAAAATCGATTCAGCGGTTTAAGCGTGAAGAGGTAACAGACAGACAGACAGACACACTTTCGCATTTATATTATTAGTATGGATTAGTATTTTTTTTATTAAAGCAGAAAAATAAAAAAAATAAAAAAACCCAACTCTACCCCTAAGGCAAGGGTAAGGCAATGATGCAACTGGTTGAAAAATGAAATGGCTCGCGCATCGGTTCGATGGTCTAATAGGTAAGACGCTCGTGTTGGCCCGGAAAGCTGTTGGAAACGCGGATTCGAGCCTTGCCCATAAAATGTTTCGCTCCTATGTAAACATACGTTATTAGTTATATTAAAATAAAATCATACCGTTTATGATCATTGACAACGCGGTTGACGACGCGGTTGGCGCAGTGGTTAAGCAACTGCCTACTGAGCCGACGGTCCCGGGTTCGAATCCCGGCAAGGGCAAATATTTGTCTGATGAACACGAATATTTGAGCCTGGGTCATGGATTTTCTATGTATTTAAGTATTTATTTATCTATATAAGTATTATATCGTCGCCTAGTACCCATAACACAAGCCTTCTTGAGCTTAATTTGGGACTAGGTTGATTTGTGTGAGGTTGTCTGATATTTATTTATTTATTATTTATTTATTGATCAGGTGGCGAAACTGCAGAGATGCCCGGTATGTACGATGCCGGTGTGTACGACATCGCTGGATTCGCGTTGGGAGTCGTCGACCGTTCACACATCTTGCCCAAGATACAGGACATTACGGTGAGTCGATACGTTCTCATTCAAAGACCTGAAAATGATAAATATAACATGTAAATTTGTCATCACACATGCACTTATTATTTAAAACTAGCTTTTGCCCGCGACTTCGTCCGCGTGGAACTTGGAAGTATGGAAGCAACCTCGTACAACACGATAGATATCCATATCCACCTAATCACCTTAATTAATAAAAGGGATTATTAAAAGCGCCTAAGCAAATGTAAGAGCAATTGTGCTTTTGGTCTATTTACATTTCCTACAGGGTCATCAATGTCATCATGAATTACTTACTCAATTTTCTCTCTAATTTAACCTAATCTTTTTAGAGATAATTTCCAGCCATCTTAAACTATCTCCATGCCAAATTTCATCAAAATCGATTCAGCGGTTAAAGCGTGAAGAGGTAACAGACAGACAGACACACTTTCGCATTTATAATATTAGTATGGATTGGAGACATTAAGTTTGACAAAGGTATTCATATTCTATTTTATCCCGATAGTAAAACTTAATGGCACTCAGAATCAACGACTTCTTTATTTTTAAGTCGTATATTTTTTTAGTCAAAACCTCTATGTGACATTTCGTAATTTTCCGAAGGTATACAACATTGCCTTGGCCTACAAGAAATTATGAAGGAAAATTAAAAGCATTCGTAATATTGACTGTTATTTTTTTCCATTTACTGATTCCATATAGACCAAACTAATGTAGTTCGAGGATTTAAGAAATTATATCTAAAAACCTATACGACGTAAAAAAAAACTAATCGTAGATTCTGAATCAAAATAACGGGTACTATTGAGAATAAATATAATATGTATACTTCTGAAAAATTTAATGATCTTAATTCTAAATACATACCTACAGCTTTTGTTTGACCTTGCGTTTTTTTTTTGAAATGGCTGAAATATGACTTTTTCTACGTTTTCAACCTCCTCCTTGGGTCGTATTCCTCAGAGTTGAGGGACGTGACCTCCCTTGTGCATCGCTTTCTCTCGTACGACCTTCTATCTGTTTCTGTCTACGGCGGTTTCAACCTCTATATCTCCGCAATATTGAACAATTTCTAAAAACTGATTCTGCTTCTGGTCGGAACGAAAAAGTCCGGTGCCATCCAAACATCCGGAATTCAGTCACCCGAAAGATTTTTGACAAACCCGCCCGGTCAAAAATTAAATCCTACAACAAAAACAATTACGAGTAATATTTTTACTTTTGTAAAATCCCCTTATTTCAAAACCATTATTTCAGGTGGGAGATATAATAATTGGTCTACCTTCTAACGGAGTTCACAGCAACGGCTTCAGCTTGATCCACAAGCTGGTGAAAAAGGGAGGACTGACACTCAACGACAAGGCACCGTTCAGCAAAGAAGGACTCACTTTGGGTGAGTCATTGTATTACAGATTTAACCTGCACCTCTAGCACAACTCCTCACGCGAGTACTAGTACCTCTCTTTCTTAACAGTACAGTGAGAGAGTGACGTACGATGCTATGTCGCACGACAAGAGTCGCGAAGCGTATTTGTGCTAGACGGGCTGTTAGTCAAGTGATGAATCAATTCACTGTGTATATATCATCATATCAGCCTGCGGGTCAACTTCGAAATTTACTCGTTCATCTATTGCTTACTTTCCAGCCTCTACAACAATGTACTAAAGAACAAGCCATCAATTTGAATTCCAAAGTAATGGGCATGCTACTCTGCTAAAAGTGATTTCCAATGTTTAACTTGTGTCTCTTTGATGTTGTTGACTTCATCCGATTTGTGCAATTCTGCACAGCATGTCTTCTTAATTATTCTGTTTTGTGCACATATATAAATATAGTCCTTGTAGGTTCTTCTGCGTAACTAAATAAAAGTTGAACTCCACATTTAACAGGTATAATGTCATAAAATTACAAAAGGCCAACAATTCGGTGCGAACAATTAAATTGCGAAATATCGCGTAAGCAGTGCGAAGGCGATAGCAGGCAAGAGTGACACAGGTCCGGCGTGGATAGCGATCGGTGAGGCTCTGCGCTGGCGGCGATGCGAATGAGCTCTAGAGATGTGTAGCTCGCGAGTGAGTGATTTAAACGAGCTATATCATTTGGTTTAGCTCACTAGCTCTTTCGCTCACTGAAGATTCAAGTAGCTCAGTATATCATCTGTCATCTCAGTATTACTCGCTCCCTCTCGCTCATGAAATGAATGTTGCTATGCTGCCGTGAATCAAATTCATCGACATCTCTAGTTCTCTGCTCACTCGTGAACGATATAGTCTAAAGATTTACTGAGCTAAATGAGTGATACATATCTCGGTGAGCTAAAGACACATATCACTCTTTTCACTTTAGTGACACATTCTGCGCATCTCTAATGAGCTCCTGCGCGTCGCGCCTCGCCGTCGCCTGAGCAGGTTTTGTGTAGTGCTGGGCGACGTTTCTAGTGATGCGCCACATCCTCCTCGTCGTATTCCACAACGGCGACTCTTACAATCTCCGTTCATGTGCGCGGATGTGACTTGCAAAGTAATCTTGGTTTTGCGCAATAAAGTTGCCCAACATAACTTGTAATGACACTTACTGATTCGTTCCTTTCCACCCTCAGGCGAAGAGCTAATAAAGCCGACCCGCATCTACGTGCGCTCAGTGCTGCCGGCGCTGCAGCGCGGCCTGGTGAAGGCGGTGGCGCACATCACCGGGGGAGGGCTCCTGGACAACATCCCGCGCGTCACTCCCGAGTGGGTGCGCGCGAGACTCAACGCGCACTGGTGGAACGTGCACCCGGTAAACATGACATACTGTGTTACATACGTAACCGACCCGCATCTACTCCGCTCAGTGCTGCCGGCGCTGCAGCGCGGCCTGGTGAAGGCGGTGGCGCACATCACCGGGGGAGGGCTCCTGGACAACATCCCGCGCGTCACTCCCGAGTGGGTGCGCGCGAGACTCAACGCGCACTGGTGGAACGTGCACCCGGTAAACATGACATCCTGTGTTACATACGTAACCGACCCGCATCTACTCCGCTCAGTGCTGCCGGCGCTGCAGCGCGGCCTGGTGAAGGCGGTGGCGCACATCACCGGGGGAGGGCTCCTGGACAACATCCCGCGCGTCACTCCCGAGTGGGTGCGCGCGAGACTCAACGCGCACTGGTGGAACGTGCACCCGGTAAACATGACATACTGTGTTACATACGTAACCGACCCGCATCTACTCCGCTCAGTGCTGCCGGCGCTGCAGCGCGGCCTGGTGAAGGCGGTGGCGCACATCACCGGGGGAGGGCTCCTGGACAACATCCCGCGCGTCACTCCCGAGTGGGTGCGCGCGAGACTCAACGCGCACTGGTGGAACGTGCACCCGGTAAACATGACATACTGTGTTACATACGTAACCGACCCGCATCTACTCCGCTCAGTGCTGCCGGCGCTGCAGCGCGGCCTGGTGAAGGCGGTGGCGCACATCACCGGGGGAGGGCTCCTGGACAACATCCCGCGCGTCACTCCCGAGTGGGTGCGCGCGAGACTCAACGCGCACTGGTGGAACGTGCACCCGGTAAACATGACATACTGTGTTACATACGTAACCGACCCGCATCTACTCCGCTCAGTGCTGCCGGCGCTGCAGCGCGGCCTGGTGAAGGCGGTGGCGCACATCACCGGGGGAGGGCTCCTGGACAACATCCCGCGCGTCACTCCCGAGTGGGTGCGCGCGAGACTCAACGCGCACTGGTGGAACGTGCACCCGGTAAACATGACATACTGTGTTACATACGTAACCGACCCGCATCTACTCCGCTCAGTGCTGCCGGCGCTGCAGCGCGGCCTGGTGAAGGCGGTGGCGCACATCACCGGGGGAGGGCTCCTGGACAACATCCCGCGCGTCACTCCCGAGTGGGTGCGCGCGAGACTCAACGCGCACTGGTGGAACGTGCACCCGGTAAACATGACATACTGTGTTACATACGTAACCGACCCGCATCTACTCCGCTCAGTGCTGCCGGCGCTGCAGCGCGGCCTGGTGAAGGCGGTGGCGCACATCACCGGGGGAGGGCTCCTGGACAACATCCCGCGCGTCACTCCCGAGTGGGTGCGCGCGAGACTCAACGCGCACTGGTGGAACGTGCACCCGGTAAACATGACATACTGTGTTACATACGTAACCGACCCGCATCTACTCCGCTCAGTGCTGCCGGCGCTGCAGCGCGGCCTGGTGAAGGCGGTGGCGCACATCACCGGGGGAGGGCTCCTGGACAACATCCCGCGCGTCACTCCCGAGTGGGTGCGCGCGAGACTCAACGCGCACTGGTGGAACGTGCACCCGGTAAACATGACATACTGTGTTACATACGTAACCGACCCGCATCTACTCCGCTCAGTGCTGCCGGCGCTGCAGCGCGGCCTGGTGAAGGCGGTGGCGCACATCACCGGGGGAGGGCTCCTGGACAACATCCCGCGCGTCACTCCCGAGTGGGTGCGCGCGAGACTCAACGCGCACTGGTGGAACGTGCACCCGGTAAACATGACATACTGTGTTACATACGTAACCGACCCGCATCTACTCCGCTCAGTGCTGCCGGCGCTGCAGCGCGGCCTGGTGAAGGCGGTGGCGCACATCACCGGGGGAGGGCTCCTGGACAACATCCCGCGCGTCACTCCCGAGTGGGTGCGCGCGAGACTCAACGCGCACTGGTGGAACGTGCACCCGGTAAACATGACATACTGTGTTACATACGTAACCGACCCGCATCTACTCCGCTCAGTGCTGCCGGCGCTGCAGCGCGGCCTGGTGAAGGCGGTGGCGCACATCACCGGGGGAGGGCTCCTGGACAACATCCCGCGCGTCACTCCCGAGTGGGTGCGCGCGAGACTCAACGCGCACTGGTGGAACGTGCACCCGGTAAACATGACATACTGTGTTACATACGTAACCGACCCGCATCTACTCCGCTCAGTGCTGCCGGCGCTGCAGCGCGGCCTGGTGAAGGCGGTGGCGCACATCACCGGGGGAGGGCTCCTGGACAACATCCCGCGCGTCACTCCCGAGTGGGTGCGCGCGAGACTCAACGCGCACTGGTGGAACGTGCACCCGGTAAACATGACATACTGTGTTACATACGTAACCGACCCGCATCTACTCCGCTCAGTGCTGCCGGCGCTGCAGCGCGGCCTGGTGAAGGCGGTGGCGCACATCACCGGGGGAGGGCTCCTGGACAACATCCCGCGCGTCACTCCCGAGTGGGTGCGCGCGAGACTCAACGCGCACTGGTGGAACGTGCACCCGGTAAACATGACATACTGTGTTACATACGTAACCGACCCGCATCTACTCCGCTCAGTGCTGCCGGCGCTGCAGCGCGGCCTGGTGAAGGCGGTGGCGCACATCACCGGGGGAGGGCTCCTGGACAACATCCCGCGCGTCACTCCCGAGTGGGTGCGCGCGAGACTCAACGCGCACTGGTGGAACGTGCACCCGGTAAACATGACATACTGTGTTACATACGTAACCGACCCGCATCTACTCCGCTCAGTGCTGCCGGCGCTGCAGCGCGGCCTGGTGAAGGCGGTGGCGCACATCACCGGGGGAGGGCTCCTGGACAACATCCCGCGCGTCACTCCCGAGTGGGTGCGCGCGAGACTCAACGCGCACTGGTGGAACGTGCACCCGGTAAACATGACATACTGTGTTACATACGTAACCGACCCGCATCTACTCCGCTCAGTGCTGCCGGCGCTGCAGCGCGGCCTGGTGAAGGCGGTGGCGCACATCACCGGGGGAGGGCTCCTGGACAACATCCCGCGCGTCACTCCCGAGTGGGTGCGCGCGAGACTCAACGCGCACTGGTGGAACGTGCACCCGGTAAACATGACATACTGTGTTACATACGTAACCGACCCGCATCTACTCCGCTCAGTGCTGCCGGCGCTGCAGCGCGGCCTGGTGAAGGCGGTGGCGCACATCACCGGGGGAGGGCTCCTGGACAACATCCCGCGCGTCACTCCCGAGTGGGTGCGCGCGAGACTCAACGCGCACTGGTGGAACGTGCACCCGGTAAACATGACATACTGTGTTACATACGTAACCGACCCGCATCTACTCCGCTCAGTGCTGCCGGCGCTGCAGCGCGGCCTGGTGAAGGCGGTGGCGCACATCACCGGGGGAGGGCTCCTGGACAACATCCCGCGCGTCACTCCCGAGTGGGTGCGCGCGAGACTCAACGCGCACTGGTGGAACGTGCACCCGGTAAACATGACATACTGTGTTACATACGTAACCGACCCGCATCTACTCCGCTCAGTGCTGCCGGCGCTGCAGCGCGGCCTGGTGAAGGCGGTGGCGCACATCACCGGGGGAGGGCTCCTGGACAACATCCCGCGCGTCACTCCCGAGTGGGTGCGCGCGAGACTCAACGCGCACTGGTGGAACGTGCACCCGGTAAACATGACATACTGTGTTACATACGTAACCGACCCGCATCTACTCCGCTCAGTGCTGCCGGCGCTGCAGCGCGGCCTGGTGAAGGCGGTGGCGCACATCACCGGGGGAGGGCTCCTGGACAACATCCCGCGCGTCACTCCCGAGTGGGTGCGCGCGAGACTCAACGCGCACTGGTGGAACGTGCACCCGGTAAACATGACATACTGTGTTACATACGTAACCGACCCGCATCTACTCCGCTCAGTGCTGCCGGCGCTGCAGCGCGGCCTGGTGAAGGCGGTGGCGCACATCACCGGGGGAGGGCTCCTGGACAACATCCCGCGCGTCACTCCCGAGTGGGTGCGCGCGAGACTCAACGCGCACTGGTGGAACGTGCACCCGGTAAACATGACATACTGTGTTACATACGTAACCGACCCGCATCTACTCCGCTCAGTGCTGCCGGCGCTGCAGCGCGGCCTGGTGAAGGCGGTGGCGCACATCACCGGGGGAGGGCTCCTGGACAACATCCCGCGCGTCACTCCCGAGTGGGTGCGCGCGAGACTCAACGCGCACTGGTGGAACGTGCACCCGGTAAACATGACATACTGTGTTACATACGTAACCGACCCGCATCTACTCCGCTCAGTGCTGCCGGCGCTGCAGCGCGGCCTGGTGAAGGCGGTGGCGCACATCACCGGGGGAGGGCTCCTGGACAACATCCCGCGCGTCACTCCCGAGTGGGTGCGCGCGAGACTCAACGCGCACTGGTGGAACGTGCACCCGGTAAACATGACATACTGTGTTACATACGTAACCGACCCGCATCTACTCCGCTCAGTGCTGCCGGCGCTGCAGCGCGGCCTGGTGAAGGCGGTGGCGCACATCACCGGGGGAGGGCTCCTGGACAACATCCCGCGCGTCACTCCCGAGTGGGTGCGCGCGAGACTCAACGCGCACTGGTGGAACGTGCACCCGGTAAACATGACATACTGTGTTACATACGTAACCGACCCGCATCTACTCCGCTCAGTGCTGCCGGCGCTGCAGCGCGGCCTGGTGAAGGCGGTGGCGCACATCACCGGGGGAGGGCTCCTGGACAACATCCCGCGCGTCACTCCCGAGTGGGTGCGCGCGAGACTCAACGCGCACTGGTGGAACGTGCACCCGGTAAACATGACATACTGTGTTACATACGTAACCGACCCGCATCTACTCCGCTCAGTGCTGCCGGCGCTGCAGCGCGGCCTGGTGAAGGCGGTGGCGCACATCACCGGGGGAGGGCTCCTGGACAACATCCCGCGCGTCACTCCCGAGTGGGTGCGCGCGAGACTCAACGCGCACTGGTGGAACGTGCACCCGGTAAACATGACATACTGTGTTACATACGTAACCGACCCGCATCTACTCCGCTCAGTGCTGCCGGCGCTGCAGCGCGGCCTGGTGAAGGCGGTGGCGCACATCACCGGGGGAGGGCTCCTGGACAACATCCCGCGCGTCACTCCCGAGTGGGTGCGCGCGAGACTCAACGCGCACTGGTGGAACGTGCACCCGGTAAACATGACATACAATGTTACATACATATTACATAGATGGACCGATTTTTATATTGTTGTCGTATTTTTTATTTCCTCCAATTTTTGTAATAAGACAATAATCTAGTTGATATGTAACCAGATTGATACGTTAGGTTAATATAATAATATTACCTACCGCTGACAAATTAGGCAAAAAAATTATGTGAAACAAGTTTTACTAATACTTATCACAGATTTAAAATAGCAGTAGTGACTCGTAAAACTGTATAAAATTTTCAATTTCAATTTCAATAAAAAAAAAACAGAAATCTTTTTTTATAAACCGATGTAATAACACTATGTTCTTTGATAAATTTGCACGGGACGCACAATTCTAAACCTCTGTCAATGTTGGTTCTGAAACTCAAAATAAACAGTAAATATTTTTCACGACACTGCTCGAAAATATATCGATGACCTAAATCCAGCACACAAAACTGCTTATAGTTGTATATCCGAAAATGAAAACTGTACATCTCCCCCCTTCTCGTCGGTTCAGTTCTTGAACTAACGCGTTCATCTATCGCTTACTTTCCAGCCTGTACAAAAATGCACTATTTGCAGGTGTTCGCTTAAATTGCGGACGCGGGCGCGAACCCTCGAACTAACTCGTTCATCTATCGCTTACTTTCCAGCCTGTACAAAAATGCACTATTTGCAGGTGTTCGCTTAAATCGCGGACGCGGGCGCGAACCCTCGAACTAACTCGTTCATCTATCGCTTACTTTCCAGCCTGTACAACAATGCACTATTTGCAGGTGTTCGCCTAAATCGCGGACGCGGGCGCGCACCCTCGAACTGACCCGTTCATCTATCGCTTACTTTCCAGCCTGTACAACAATGCCTTATTTGCAGGTGTTCGCTTAAATCGCGGACGCGGGCGCGAACTCTCGAACTAACTATTTATTTATTTATGAAAAAATGACTTACTGTTGAGTTTCTTTCGGCTTTCTTCTCAACAGCGGTCTCCTCTTGCGAAATGCCGGTAGATTCACAATCTGACTTGTAAAAGTGCCCCTGTGGCCTACTTACTGAATAAATTATTTCATTTCATTTCAACCCGTTCATCTATTGCTCACTTTCCAGCCTGTACAACAATGCCCTATTTGCAGGTGTTCGCGTGGATCGCGGACGCGGGCGCGGTGTCGGACGAGGAGATGCTGCGCACCTTCAACTGCGGCATCGGCATGGTGCTCATCGTGGCGCCCGAGGATCAGGCTGAGGTAACATATTTTATCAATAATTGACAATATTGTTTCTTTTTTAACCAGGCCTTTGGTCGATATCATCAAATAAACGATAAAATATTAAGTACAATCCCAATTTAACATTTTTGAAAATATCCCAATTTATGATAAAAAAAATCATTTCAAAAGTTCCTCATACTATGAAAGAGCGTAGGCGGAATATTATTAGACGGATTGAATAATCCTTCGTGTGGCAAATTCCCGCTCCGGGAGACAAGGTCGCTAGTTCAAGCCTCGTTATGGTAATATGGTAAAATAGAGCAAAAGATTCTGGTCCGAAAAAAATTGAAAAACATGGTCAAAGAATTTGTACTACTGTTCTTTTTGTAGTGTGCGACTGTCATTCTTTCCACAAGGTGAGATTATTTAAGTGCGGATTCTTCTATGACGATGCTTTCTATTTTTATATTTTTTAAAACATCATTTTTATTTGACAGCGCTCTTTTCCATTTAGATCGGTCAATATAAGGAAGACTGAAAATGACTTGAAAGATTTGTCCTTAGGACCCATGTTATCGAATTTAATGACAGGAAAAATACTAAGAAAAAAATATCGATGAGACCCCGCTTCGCGAGGCTTCAATGCGAAGAAGTTAAGTATCGAATATGTATTATTTGTACCCAGGTGATGAACATCACGCGCTCGTTCGGCGCGATGGTGATCGGCAGCATCCAGGCGCGGCCGCCGGGCGGCGCTAGAGTGCTGGTGGACAACTTCCCCTCCGCACTAGACTTCACCAGGAGGATGCCCACGCTGCCCAGCAAGAAGGTGAGTGCTGCAATACTGCTGTACCCAGGTGATGGGGATCGGCAGCATCCAGGCGCGGCCGCCGGGCGGCGCTAGAGTGCTGGTGGACAACTTCCCCTCCGCACTAGACTTCACCAGGAGAATGCCCACGCTGCCCAGCAAGAAGGTGAGTGCTGCAATACTGCTGTACCCAGGTGATGGGGATCGGCAGCATCCAGGCGCGGCCGCCGGGCGGCGCTAGAGTGCTGGTGGACAACTTCCCCTCCGCACTAGACTTCACCAGGAGAATGCCCACGCTGCCCAGCAAGAAGGTGAGTGCTGCAATACTGCTGTACCCAGGTGATGGGGATCGGCAGCATCCAGGCGCGGCCGCCGGGCGGCGCTAGAGTGCTGGTGGACAACTTCCCCTCCGCACTAGACTTCACCAGGAGAATGCCCACGCTGCCCAGCAAGAAGGTGAGTGCTGCAATACTGCTGTACCCAGGTGATGGGGATCGGCAGCATCCAGGCGCGGCCGCCGGGCGGCGCTAGAGTGCTGGTGGACAACTTCCCCTCCGCACTAGACTTCACCAGGAGAATGCCCACGCTGCCCAGCAAGAAGGTGAGTGCTGCAATACTGCTGTACCCAGGTGATGGGGATCGGCAGCATCCAGGCGCGGCCGCCGGGCGGCGCTAGAGTGCTGGTGGACAACTTCCCCTCCGCACTAGACTTCACCAGGAGAATGCCCACGCTGCCCAGCAAGAAGGTGAGTGCTGCAATACTGCTGTACCCAGGTGATGGGGATCGGCAGCATCCAGGCGCGGCCGCCGGGCGGCGCTAGAGTGCTGGTGGACAACTTCCCCTCCGCACTAGACTTCACCAGGAGAATGCCCACGCTGCCCAGCAAGAAGGTGAGTGCTGCAATACTGCTGTACCCAGGTGATGGGGATCGGCAGCATCCAGGCGCGGCCGCCGGGCGGCGCTAGAGTGCTGGTGGACAACTTCCCCTCCGCACTAGACTTCACCAGGAGAATGCCCACGCTGCCCAGCAAGAAGGTGAGTGCTGCAATACTGCTGTACCCAGGTGATGGGGATCGGCAGCATCCAGGCGCGGCCGCCGGGCGGCGCTAGAGTGCTGGTGGACAACTTCCCCTCCGCACTAGACTTCACCAGGAGAATGCCCACGCTGCCCAGCAAGAAGGTGAGTGCTGCAATACTGCTGTACCCAGGTGATGGGGATCGGCAGCATCCAGGCGCGGCCGCCGGGCGGCGCTAGAGTGCTGGTGGACAACTTCCCCTCCGCACTAGACTTCACCAGGAGAATGCCCACGCTGCCCAGCAAGAAGGTGAGTGCTGCAATACTGCTGTACCCAGGTGATGGGGATCGGCAGCATCCAGGCGCGGCCGCCGGGCGGCGCTAGAGTGCTGGTGGACAACTTCCCCTCCGCACTAGACTTCACCAGGAGAATGCCCACGCTGCCCAGCAAGAAGGTGAGTGCTGCAATACTGCTGTACCCAGGTGATGGGGATCGGCAGCATCCAGGCGCGGCCGCCGGGCGGCGCTAGAGTGCTGGTGGACAACTTCCCCTCCGCACTAGACTTCACCAGGAGAATGCCCACGCTGCCCAGCAAGAAGGTGAGTGCTGCAATACTGCTGTACCCAGGTGATGGGGATCGGCAGCATCCAGGCGCGGCCGCCGGGCGGCGCTAGAGTGCTGGTGGACAACTTCCCCTCCGCACTAGACTTCACCAGGAGAATGCCCACGCTGCCCAGCAAGAAGGTGAGTGCTGCAATACTGCTGTACCCAGGTGATGGGGATCGGCAGCATCCAGGCGCGGCCGCCGGGCGGCGCTAGAGTGCTGGTGGACAACTTCCCCTCCGCACTAGACTTCACCAGGAGAATGCCCACGCTGCCCAGCAAGAAGGTGAGTGCTGCAATACTGCTGTACCCAGGTGATGGGGATCGGCAGCATCCAGGCGCGGCCGCCGGGCGGCGCTAGAGTGCTGGTGGACAACTTCCCCTCCGCACTAGACTTCACCAGGAGGATGCCCACGCTGCCCAGCAAGAAGGTGAGTGCTGCAATACTGCTGTACCCAGGTGATGGGGATCGGCAGCATCCAGGCGCGGCCGCCGGGCGGCGCTAGAGTGCTGGTGGACAACTTCCCCTCCGCACTAGACTTCACCAGGAGGATGCCCACGCTGCCCAGCAAGAAGGTGAGGACTGCTGCCATGCTGCGGCAAGAGGACGTATCTTACTATGACATCCGTATAAAGATAAGACCTTTTTCTCAAACATCCAAGGAAATGTCGTTCTTATGATCGTGGTAATAGAACGCGAAATACGTCTTTGTATAGCAATTGTTGAAGATTCGTTCTAATTTCAAATTAGAACGATATAAAGGAATTTCATACAACATTATTGGCCGTAGCCAACAAAGAGATTGTCTTTTGTTTCAGTGGGGTTTATTTCTTTTATTGATAATCTATGGCATACTGCCAATAAAAAAAAACTTAGTTTGTGCATGTATATTTACGTTTTATTTCTTATATTTAACTAGATTATTCAATTCGATTAAATCAGATATTCAATAAAATAAACAAGGAATCACGTTTATTGTTAAAAAATATAACAATATCTAATTAATAAGGTGTTGTCATTTTTTAATAAATAGAATCATCTTAACATTTGGTGGCAAAAACATTGACCCGAACAGCTTAAAAAAATAAATTTGTTTTTTTTTATTAAATTTGAATTTTTTTTTTTTATATGAATATATAAGTTGAACATTTGTATTATTTCCTTGGATTTATTTGAGAAAAGCACTATACAAGCCTCGGCGCGAACAGGGATTATCGGCCTCGTATCTCTAGATGGCCTCGTTATCACTCGGCCATCTATTACTACTCGGCCAATAATTCCCTATTTCGCGGCCTCTGCAGTAATGTACTATTACCGTAACACGGCAGACTACACCGACTGCACTGTGCAGCTCTGATACAGTTAATACAACTGTTAGCAATCAGAAAGGGGGCAGATTAATACTATTCAATCATGGTTGGATTAAAGACCCGGTAAAATTAAACCCGTGAACCGTGACGTGAGGAACACGAGTCCGTCTGTCAGTCTTACAGCTCTACATATTTACAGTTGGTAAACTAACCCCGACTTATGTCGATGTATGGGGACAACAATCCTTCAACGGCAAAGTTAAGTTTATCGCTCACTACAGTTTATCGCTTCGTTAAACCTACAGACCGCCTTTCAATAACCGGTTTTTTTACACGCTTTTATTTACTTTCACCTGTCCCGTTGTAACGGAATTTTACAAGTTAAAGACCCACTTTCCGGCTTCCTATTGAGCCGAAATTTTGCACGAACATGCAATAATAATACAAATCGCGTGACAATGCAATATTATGATGACGTGGATCTGATCTGATGATGGAGCTGAGAGGTGGTCATAGGAACTCCGTAATAAATAATTAGATGGGCTCTTTAGAATCGTCTCTGTGAGCAATTGATGGATGTTCAAAGAAAAGTACTCTCTCTCTCTCTCTTGTCGCTCCCTCATGACTGAGGATCGTCGTCATCACTGGATGGCTTACACTTGGTGTGAATGATTTGTCTCCATCGAGTCCTGTCCATTGCGTCCCTTACAACCGAGCAAAACTTGGAGGAAGACGTGTCCTTCACTTGATCGGTCCATCTGGTTGGGGATCGTCCACGAGCTCGTTTACCCTCTGTGTTCCCAACTACGATCAGCTTTTCTAGACTGTCATCTCCTCTTCGCACTATATGGCCGAAATACGATAGAATTCGTTGGTGGCATATTGTAGACAAGCGGGTTTTAATATTGAGCTGGGAGAGGATCGATTTATTGGTGCGCTTGGCAGTCCAGGGTATCCTCATCATGCGTCTCCAGCACCACATCTCCAAAGCGTCGATCAAGAATCGTCGTAATCGTCGGCGAAGAAAAGTACAGTCGACTATAAAAGCTTGTTATAAAATAGTACATTACATCAGAGGCCGGGAAAATGAGGATTTCCGGCCAAGTAGGTATATACGGCCGAGCGAGCGTGCGAGCGAGGCCGGATAGTGATACGAGGCCGGGAATCCGTTTTCACGACGAGGCATGTATAGTGCTTTTCTCAAACATACAATGAAATAAAAAAATATACTTCAAAGAATAACACTTAATATTGTTTGTCCGATATTTTCCGAATTTGACCGAATTTTAAAAATCCGATTTCTGATTCTGACTCAGGAGCCCCAAAAACCCCCGGATACCGAATTTCAGCCTCCTAAGACCAATTTGAAATTTTCTCCATACAAATCGTTTTTTTTGTTTCGATATTTTCCGAATTTGACCGAATTTTCGGACAAGATTTCAGATTCATATTTTTGAGCCCCGAGAGCCCCCCGATACCGAATTTGACCGAATTTAAAAAATCCGATTTCAGATTCTGACTCAGGAGCCCCAAAAAACCCCGGATACCGAATTTCAGCCTCCTAGGACCAATTTGAAATTTTCTCCATACAAATCGATTTTTTTCCACATTTTCCGATTTTGACCGAATTTTCGGACAAGATTTCAGATTCATATTTTTAAGCCCCGAGAGCCCCCGAATCCGAATTTGACCGAATTTTAAAAATCCGATTTCAGACTGACTCAAGAGCCCCAAAAACCCCCGGATACCGAATTTCAGCCTCCTCGGACCAATTTGAAATTTTCTCCATACAAACCTTTTTTTTTTCGATATTTTCCGAATTTGACCGAATTTTCGGACAAGATTTCAGATTCATATTTTTGAGCCCCGAGAGCCCCCCGATACCGAATTTGACCGAATTTAAAAAATCCGATTTCAGATTCTGACTCAGGAGCCCCAAAAACCCCCGGATACCGAATTTCAGCCTCTTAGGACCAATTTGAAATTTTCTCCATACAAATCGTTTTTTTTTTTCGATTTTCCGAATTTGACCGAATTTTCGGACAAGATTTCAGATTCATATTTTTGAGCCCCGAGAGCCCCCCGATACCGAATTTTAGCCGCCTAGCACCAATTTGAAAATTTGAAAAAAAAAAAGTCGCCGTCTTGAATTTTATTTTCCACAAGTGTCTAACAACCAACCTTTAAAAACAAAACCTGCTTTTTGTCAAACCAGCCAGCTGTGTGAATGACCTTGTTGTTGAACCAAAAAAAAATTACTTTGCAGGCCTAGGCCTGAAAAGCAGTATGAAATCCCTTTACAGTCCTCTCGAGTTGCTGCGCCCAAAAACCGATACTTCCGAGCCTATTATAAGGAACACAAAGACAATATTTCATTGCATGTTTGAGAAAATGAATTTTTTGACAGAAACAAATTTTTATTTCAGGTCGCAGTGTTAGTATCGGGCAACGGCAGCAACCTACAAGCGTTACTGGACACGACGCGCGACCCTACGCAGTGTATGTGCGCGGACATCGCCCTTGTAATCAGCAACAAGAAGGACGCATTCGCGTTGAAACGAGCCGAGAAGGCTGGAGTACCCTCGCTGGTGAGTATCATCAGTACCAAACAACCCATTTTGGGTACAAACGAAGACACGTTAACTATAATAATAATAATAATAATAATTTATTGATAAAACATAATGTACAGAGGTGACGGTTAAATTCTATACTTAAAAAAAAAAAAAAAAAAAATTCACAATTTACATAACCTGAACTAGGGTTGCCCCTGTGTTTCAGGCAATGGGAAAGCCTTTACATTATTTTATTTAAGTACATATTCATATATCTTACAGTAATCTTATTGTAGCTTAAATACTAAAATTTACACTAAAGTACTAAATTAAACTAAACAAATATTTATTTAATGACAGCAAGTAAGTTCTCTGTATCTTCGTACGTCATAGTTTGTAGTAACTCACGAAGCGCTTTCTTACATTGAGCGAAGCTAAGTGGATATAGGTCCAATTTCGCATTTAATCTATTGTAAAGACATATATGAAAAATCTTGTAGTAACTATACACATATAGACCTTAACATGTTGCAATAAGGTTTGGGTGTTTCTACAGGCGTTTCAACCGCCGTCAATCCGCTGTCAAAAATATTGAAAGTATGAGCTACACCAAGCTGCATACTTTCATACAATGATACTGTAACCGTACTTCTTACCATACTTAATCTAATTGAAAGCATATTATGGCCCGTTGCTTTGTTATTTATGACAGCGGACTGATGGCGGTTGAAACGCCTGTAGAATCACCCGTTTATATTCGTTTAAAAATGTACAGTTATCAGTGTCTTCGATAGTAGTACACTAGGGGTCATTCCAAAACTAGGTACCTACAATACAAATGAATCGACCCTTACTACTAAACTATGATTTGAATAAACACTATAGTAGAAATTAAATATACACGGGAACATAATATTAATTACAATAATTTTCGCCTATTTAAATATTCTTATATGCTTATCGTTGTTATATCAAATGATACATTTGGGGTGCGTAACGTTTGCTATAATATCTGATGATATCCATACTAATATTATAAATGCGAAAGTGTGTCTGTCTGTCTGTCTGTTACCTCTTCACGCTTAAACCGCTGAACCGACTTAGATGAAATTTGGCATGGAGATAGTTTGAGACCCGGGAAAGGACATAGAATACTTTCATCCCGAATAAATTTAGTGTTCCCGTGGGATGAGCGGGTATCACCGCGGGGCACAGCTAGTATGTAATATTAACAGCGTGTTAACCTCTCCGCCACCCTAACGCCAAATAACCTTTCAGAGTTTTGATTTTTGTATCAATAGTTTAATGTGTGTTTGTGTTATTTGCAGGTGTTCAACTACAAAGACTACAAATCCCGGGAAGAGTTCGACCGCGCCATCTCCGCGGCTCTAGAAGCGCACAAGATCGACATCGTGTGCCTCGCCGGGTACATGCGGATACTGTCCGGCGAGTTCGTGCACAAGTAAGTCATATACAAGTGACGGGCATGGGCTTTGCGGCGAGGCGGCAGGCGTGCCACGTGCACGTGCCGAGATAAGAAAGTGAAGTTTTGCTGTTTGTAATTTGTAAGTCCCCAACTCGTCTGGGCAGCGTTCGGGAAACTACGCAATGTCTTTTCATCCGACATACCTCAGTGCCTCAAGACGAAAGTCTTCAACCAATGTGTGTTACCAGTGATGACTTACGGCACAGAAACGTGGTCTTTCACTATCGGCCTCATCTCAAAGCTCAAAGTCGCTCAACGAGCAATGGAGAGGGCTATGCTCGGGGTGTCTCTACGTGATCGAATCAGAAATGAGGAAATCCGTAGACGAACTAAAGTGACCGATATAGCTCACCGGATTAGCAAGTTGAAGTGGCAATGGGCAGGCCACATAGCACGCAGAGCAGATGGCCGATGGGGCCGAAAAGTGCTCGAGTGGAGACCTCGGACCAGCAAGCGCAGCGTGGGACGTCCACCTACAAGATGGACAGATGACCTTATAAAGGTCGCCGGAAGGCGCTGGATGCAGGTCGCTTCCAACCGGTATATATGGAAGTCCAAAGGGGAGGCCTATGTTCAGCAGTGGACGTCCTATGGCTGAGATGATGAAGTCCCCCACTCCTCACCCATCACTTTTACTCAGGCATGTGTGTGTGACGGATTGAGGAAGCTGGGAAACAAAGGTTCCACGATTTTTGTGCTTTCTAGGGGTTTTTAGAAGTTTTCAAAGATATTGACATGCAAAAGAACAATGTAGTTCCATTCCATCCCTGATTACCCTTAGCATGAGTTAACGTGACCGTACTCGCTATCTTCTTATCTTATCTTATTATGGAGTAACTTACGGATACACTTCGACCCAATGGGATCTTTTGTGTAGTTACCCCTTGTTGTACCTACTCAAAGGATTGTTCCACCACCTCCTCGGATGATGGAAGCAGTTGGTAATGCCTGGAATTCCTTCGGTTCTGGGTAACCAATACCGAATTCCTTCATTCTAAGTCTGGCGAGGACATGGCATCCACACAGTATGTGCTTCATTGTCTCTGCCTCCTCGCCACACATTCCACAATCTGTATTGTCAGACAGTTCCAACTTGGCCAATAGTCCTTTGACCCCAAAGTGACCAGTAAACACCCCCGTTATGATTCGGAGCTGTCTTTTGCTGTACTTCCATAATTTCTTGGTCCCGCCTGATTCTAGACTTTCCATGAATAGCTTTGAGTGCCACAAGCCTGCCATTTTCCTCCACTCTTGTCGGTGCTGGTTTTTGCCATCGTCCTTGATGGCTGTTGCTATGGTTCCCTGCGAGAGACCCACAAATGGTTCAGGTACTATGAAACTTGTCGCAGACCCTTTTCTAGCAAGTTCATCTGCAATTTCATTATCGATGAAGCCTACATGCCCTGGGATCCATACCAGTTGCACCTTATTGTGCCTTTCAAGCTTGTTCAAAGCTTGAACGCCATTATACACAAGTCTAGAGTCCACTTTAGGCGCACCTAGCGCTTTAAGTGCCGCTTGACTGTCACTGGTAAGTCTATCTATATCGATTATAGCATATGTCTCCGCTTGGAAGACAGTCGCATAACCTCCCATACTTGTACTTGCATTGAAGTCGTTTGCATGAATGCCTGCTCCCGTACCTGATCCATCAGTATACCAAATAATGTCTTCACCATCTGCTAGCGACAGCGTAAATGTTTTGTATGGTAGAAAATACACCGCCCCTAGCGGTTACTTTGTAGAACTACAATCCTCCATACAAATCCTTTACGCAGTCGCTACCGAGTACTGTCACTGTAAACTTATGGTAAGGGTAAGGTATGATTTCGTTCTTGTCGCTGCCGCTGACCGCGTAGCTTTAGCTGGGCCGTATAAGATAGTAGTTTATGCAACTGCTACATAATGAGAGGCCTTAAAATACGAGTGTGGTTTTATGAAACGAGCCGTAGGCGAGTTTCATAATAGGATCACACGAGTGTTTTAAGACCTAATTATGGACAGTTTTTTTTTTTTTTTTTCATTTATTTATTACACAGAAAAAAACAATACATTTAATAATAATGCAACGAGCAAAACCATACTAAGGTTTAACTGCCGTTGAATTCACTCACATCACAATAGCAGGTATTAACTAGATAGGTATTATTAATAACGATCGGACTTACATCAGCTAAGGTACATTGCTTTAACAATTCGTTTACAGTGGTGTGGGGTTTCACACACACTCGTAAGTATGTTGGAATCGAGTTCGTTAAGAATACTCGGTAACATGTATTCCCACCTCCGTTTTCCGTACACATTGTTACATTTTGGGAGGACAAATGTAGGTAAGTAATCTAATTTCCGAAGATGTGCCGGTCTACTGGTTCGTATAAGACTTCCTATACTTTCTATTTTGTCGCTAAGTATGAGCATTTTAATGTTGTTCTGAATATTGGTTATTTCGCAATATTTAAATATGTCTATTTCGTTAATAAACATTTCTTTTTTCTTAACATGGTTAGGTATAATTGATTTTAATAGACTTAGCTGTAATCGGTATATCCTATCAATGTAGGTTTTATAAGTTCTGCCATAACTGCTTAGTCCATAATCTATGACAGACTGGGCTAATGATAGATATAACATTTTTAATACATTGTAAGGAAGTTTATATCTCAGAATATTAAGTTTCGAAAGAATCGATCTTAGTTTATTACACACATAATTTATATGCGGTCCCCAATTAAAGTTACTATCTATAATCAGTCCCAGGTAGGTATGCTCCGTTACTGACTCTAAAGGTTCACAATTGCATGGCACGCTTCGATTTTTATCGTTGTTATTGTGCATACATTGGTGACTATGGGCTATTATTATGGGTTTAGGTGTCTTATTCATATAAGTGGAATGGATATGCATAACTTTAGTTTTGGAATAATTAATAATGAGTCCCACGTCGTGGGCCCATTTACAAAGTAAATTGAAGTTGTTTTGCATTACAATTTCAGCTGCTTTCACATCTTTGTCTGCCACCAGCAGACACGTGTCATCGGCGAACTGGTATACAGAACCCTCGCGGAATATATTGCACATATCATTAACGTACAATAAATACTCAGTTGGGCCAAAATTTGAACCTTGGGCCGTGCCTTCCTCCGTTAATATCAAGTCGCTTAATGTATTATTAACTTTTACAGCGGTGTAGCGGTTAAGGTGGTAATTTTTGAAGAAATCTAGAAAAGGGCCCTGTCTGTATACCACTTCGCCGAAGTTTTGAAAACAATATGTGATATCTTAGAGTTTCAAATGCCTTACTAAAATCAATAAACATGGCTATAACGTGTTTTCTATCGTTTAGGTGTTGATTGACTTCATTAGTGAATTTGCTCAAAAGCTGAGATGTATTTTTATTTTTTTGGAAGCCGTATTGTTTATCATGAATGATGTTGTTTTTAGTAAGGTATCCGTTTATCTCTTGACCCAGGTACTTTTCAATAATTTTATCAATACACGATAGGATTGTAATAGGCCGATAATTATTTATGTCACTATAACTTCCTTTTTTATGTATGGGCCTAACTGCCCCCATTTTTAGCTTATCGGGATAAGTAGATGTGCGAATACAAGCATTAATTAAATGAGTTAGTACAGGTGTAATTTCAGTCTTAACAAATTTTATGTCCGCAGGGCGAATACCATCTATCCCAGGGCTTTTCCTATCATTGAGGTGTTTAATTATAGTAAAAATTACTTCCTCCCTCGCCTTTGACAGCCTCATTGCCATCTCAGGAGTCCTAACATACAAGTTTTCATCAATTAACGGGTTATTACAGTAGGTACATATATTTTTAACATTATCTCGAAATCCCACGGCAAATTTATCAGCAATTTCCTTAGGAGTATATTTTTTAAAACTGGAGGTTATAATGTCATCGACAGACTTCGTTATTCTGCCACATAACCTATTTACAATTTGCCAAATTTTCCTTGAATCATGAAAACTGTTGGAAATTTCACTTTTGATGTAGTTATTTTTAACATTGTTTATACAAGCATTTGTTTTATTTCGATATCTATTATAAATTAACCTATTATTGGCATTTCCTAAAGGCCCATTGTTTGAATAACTCATCCCGTTTTATACACATCTCAACTATATTTTTATTTATCCATTTACACTGTTGTCGTTTACTTAAATTATGTGATACATACTGACACTTTCTATATGCTTCGCTAAATTTATCCAGTATAAAATTAAGTATGTCCTCTGGTTTATTAAAAGTTAGACCTTGGCTCCAGTCAATAGCGGCTAGTTCATTTCGGACCTTCCTGCTATTTAGTTTAGAAACGGTTTTTGTATTCGAGCAAAGCGCCTTGTTATCAACAATCGCAAAGCAGGTAATGAAGTGGTCGGCGAGCGCATTGTTTATCACAGCTGTTTTTATAAGTCGCTCACAGCCCGTAGGTACGTTTGTACTTCGTATAAATATGTGATCGATGCACGACTGAGTGATACGGTTACTTTTAAACGCTATCCGCGTATATTGACTTATGCCAATGTCCAAGCTTTTATCAGATAACATGTTCATGTATTGAGCTACCACAGAGTTATTACGATCTTTTAAATTAATATTAATGTCACCTAACATTACGTAGTTATTACTTACGTTTGAAGTCGATAATAACTGTTGTAGTTCAGTAAGAAAAAGTATTTTACTTAAATTTGGCGGCCGGTAAACAGCACACATTTCAATTTTCAAGTTATTTTCAGTTACCACCATTCCTAACACGCACTCAAAATACCGCGTACACACATTATATCTAGTAAACTCCACACTTTTGTGGGCGTAAACGATAACACCGCCTCCTTTTCTGTGACTACGTAGTTCTGGATACATCTGGTAATCTTCTAGTTGAAACAGTTTGACGCACTCGTGTGACACATTGACTTCGGTCAGTACAATAACGTGGATTAACCGGGAGCTCTTCGTTACTATTGTTTCCAATTGGGCAAAGTTCTTTATTAGTGACCTAATGTTTACGTGTAGGGTAATAAGGGTACTATGTTGTTGCGGTATATTATCGGTGAATTGGTTCCAGCTGTCCTTGTTTTCTTCGTAGATATCGGATGTTATAATGTCCTCCATTTCTGGGTATTATGAATTTGGTTGTAATAGGTATAAGGTACGTGTCCTATTTCTAGCCGTCCGTGACGATCTCGCTGTCGGCGTCGGCCTCGACGTTTTCGCGGGAGTCGCGGGTGATGCTGGTGAGCTCGGACGCTAGCTGCTCAATGTCACTATTCGAGCGAATAATATGGACTTTGGACCTTTCACTTTTACGGGCTTTCACCGTTCCATCTTTGCACCACACAAATTCACATATGTTTTCTTCTTTGAGGGACTTTTTAGCTTGCCATAACAGCGCTGAGGTGTATGGTGTTAGTGACTCACGGACGTATATTTTTTGGTCGGTCTCCATACCTAGATCTTTGGTAGTGAGCTTAGCTTCCCTTGCCGCTGCAATCCAGCCATCACGGCGTCCCTCGCAGAGCGATACAACTATGGAGCAAGGTTTCTTCTTTTTTCTACCATCTGCGTTTTTGGGATTTTTTCGGTACACCTTGATTATATCGATTTTATTTTGATTAATTTTTTCACATACTTGGCCAACAATGGAGTTTACATTCTCGTCGTCGGTTTCAGCAATGCCATCTATTTCTATGTAGTTTTTTAAAAAGTTTTGTTCGATGCTGTGTACTTTATGTTCGAGCGCTTCATTACGTAATGTGAGGTTCTTGCAGGTATTCTTGAGGTCGATGCACTTCGTTTCGTAGGATTTGATTTTTATCTCATACTCGTCTATTTTGTCCGAGTAGAACTGTAGGACGGACTGCAGCTCGATCCTGACCACTTCGCGAACCTCGCGACGTATCTCACACAGCATTTTTTCCGTTGTGCTGGTGGTGTACTGCTGCTCCTGGTCGGTGTCTGCGTCTTCTTCCGCGTCTGGCATTATAAAGGACAGCCTCTTGGGTCTGGCATTGCCCAGGCACGCGCGGCACCTCCAGTCCGCGGCTTCCGTAGCAAACAATGTACTCAGCTGATCTGTTGTTAAGTTTGCGCAGGCTCCATGTGTCCACTTAGAACACTTGTTGCACTGCAATCCAGGGCTTTTTTTGTTTATTATTTTATTACATTTAGCACACTTAACCATTTTCTTTGTGCAAGTAAACCGATAATTAATAAAAATGTAAGTGGGTAGAATGCGCACGAAAACGTAACGTGTGTATTCCGTGCACTAGCGAATGAGTGAACTGAAGTTGAATACACTACTGAAAAGTTGCATACACTATTTGATCTCCACTCGTATTCATCATCATTATCATAGATTTTCTTTTAATATTTTATATTAACTGACCCTTTTCACCCGTACTCGATCCTGCAATCAGTGCAAATAACTTTTAAGAGAAAATCATCTGAATTAATTTCCTAACTCTTCGTTTAACAAAGTTTGTCTCTACACAGATGGAAAGGCAAGCTGGTGAACATCCACCCCTCGCTGCTGCCGCTGCACCCGGGACTCGAGGCCGCTAAGCAGTGCTTGGACGCGGGCGACCGGGAAACTGGCTGCACGATACACTTCGTTGACGTAAGTTTATTTTCTCAAACATGCTCGGAAATGTATGCGTTTTACGGCGCCTGCTTTACTTTCCTGGCCTAGGCCAGCAAAGTTAGTATGAAAATCCATTATTGTCCGCTGCTCTAACTTTAAAATTACATACCGCCAACCAACCCTCTACATTCCGAAAACCTACTTACGAAAAAAAAACTATGGTATCATTTTTGGGGCGGTGTAACATGGAGCTCAAAAATAGACTTGCTCTCCGTATGTTTAAAAAGTAAGAAAGGAGGCAAAATAAAATGAGTTTATCTGCTTGTTTTTTCATAATTTCGACAAATCACAAATTTTTTTTTCTATATTAAGTGATGAGCAAATTATGGATTGTTCTCCGCCTAATTTGACAGATCAGGCCAAAATTTGATATGGCTATAAGGAAAAATACATCAAAATTTATAACATTTAATAAAATTGAGAAATGAAACAAAGACGAACATTTGTTTTCAGAAAATATGTTTCTCGCGTATTTTAGCGCAGCTGCTAAAAATAAGTCATCAACTGTCATTCTATGTAATGTTTTCAATGCTCTAATTTAATTGCTATTTTTTATAATCCAATATTATTTTCTTATTTATCTACTATTTCTTTCAGTTGTAATATTTCCTCGCATCCCAATCTCGTCCAACAATCCCTTAGTTCGAGACCTCTGCAGTAATGTACTATTTCTGAAAATATTTTCGTTATATTCCTTATAATAGGCATCGAAGTATCCCATTTGAGGCGGATAATAATGGAATTTCACACTACATTTCCGGCCTAGGCCAGCAAAGCAATTTCCTTTTGTTCCAATATCAATGTATGACATCGATTTATTGCCGATTTTTTAGGGTTCTGTACCCAAAGAGTAAAAACAAGACTCTATTACTAAAACTAATCTGTCCGTCTCTCTGTCTGTCACCAGGTTGTATCTCATGAGCCTTGATAGTTAGCTAGACAATTGAAATGTTCACAGATGATGTATTTCTATTACCGCTATAAAAACAAACAGAACAAATACTAAAAACAGAATAAGTATTTAATTGGGGCTCCCATACAACAAATGTGATCGGTTGCGTTAACTTTGCTCCTCATTTGTATCCGGTGGCATACATGCCAAGTGCAAATTTAACTTAACCCGGCCAGTTAAGTGTTTGTACGGAACTCTCGGCGCGCGAGTCAGACTCGCGCTTGTCGTATATATTTTGGTATATAAATGTCGCTGAACCGTCCCAGGGTTTTGCTGAATCACGCTGTTAAAATTTTCCATAATTTGATAACCCTGGTTTGATGTATTTTAATCTAAAAAAGAAAGATATGTACCTAATAGTACATTACATACCTATAGGGTGGAGAATTTGTGAATATCCAACGACTTATTTCAGCTGTATACCCTTATACACCTCTTATACGACAACTGTTTTTTACGCTTATACAGCTCTTAGACGACTTATCTCACCCTTATACAGCTCTTAGACGGCTTATTTCACCCTTATACAGCTCTTATACGACTTATTTCAGCTGTATATCCCTATACAGTCCTTATACGATTTATTACAGCTGTATACCCTTATACAGCCCTTATACGACTTATTTAATCTGTTATACAGCATGACACTACTTGGGTTTGATTTATTTATGAATGGTCCTTCGAGCCGGATTTGAACCAGCTATTTATTGACGTGTTGTATGTCCAGGTTCCAAGAGAGATTTGAGCAATTCATTTGTTATATTATCTTCTCCTGCCGCCTTATTGTTTTTTTGCGATTCTATTGCATGTCTTAATTCCGATCGTAAGGCGACTACTGCACAATTAATAAATGTAAAATGAACTTATTGACATGATTCTATGTAGTACAATAAATGTTTTTTTTTTATTGTATGTCCAGGAGGGCATGGACACGGGCCCGATCATCCTGCAAGAGCGCGTGCCGGTACTGAAGGATGATACCGTGGACTCGCTTCAGGCGCGCATCCACACCGCCGAGCACCGCGCCTTCCCGCGCGCGCTTCGCCTGCTCGCTACAGGGCGCGTGCGGCTCGGCGCTAACCAACAGCTCATGTGGTACTCCTAACTCACCAGCACCAACTCCCACTCCACTAACTGCCCCTAGTGCCGTCGCTACACGATCATGTGCCGTCGGAAACATTACTTAAATAACCTAGCTGCAGGCGCGCATCCACACCGCCGAGCACCGCGCCTTCCCGCGCGCGCTTCGCCTCCTCGCTACAGGGAGAGTGAGGCTCGGCGCAAACCAACAGCTCATGTGGTACTCCTAACTCTTACCAGCACCAACTCCCACTCCACTATCTGCCACTAGTGCCGTCGCTACACGATCATGTGCCGTCGGAAACATTACTTAAATAACCTAGCTGCAGGCGCATCCACACCGCCGAGCACCGCGCCTTCCCGCGCGCGCTTCGCCTCCTCGCTACAGGGAGAGTGAGGCTCGGCGCAAACCAACAGCTCATGTGGTACTCCTAACTCTTACCAGCACCAACTCCCACTCCACTATCTGCCACTAGTGCCGTCGCTACACGATCATGTGCCGTCGGAAACATTACTTAAATAACCTAGCTGCAGGCGCATCCACACCGCCGAGCACCGCGCCTTCCCGCGCGCGCTTCGCCTCCTCGCTACAGGGAGAGTGAGGCTCGGCGCAAACCAACAGCTCATGTGGTACTCCTAACTCTTACCAGCACCAACTCCCACTCCACTATCTGCCACTAGTGCCGTCGCTACACGATCATGTGCCGTCGGAAACATTACTTAAATAACCTAGCTGCAGGCGCATCCACACCGCCGAGCACCGCGCCTTCCCGCGCGCGCTTCGCCTCCTCGCTACAGGGAGAGTGAGGCTCGGCGCAAACCAACAGCTCATGTGGTACTCCTAACTCTTACCAGCACCAACTCCCACTCCACTATCTGCCACTAGTGCCGTCGCTACACGATCATGTGCCGTCGGAAACATTACTTAAATAACCTAGCTGCAGGCGCGCATCCACACCGCCGAGCACCGCGCCTTTCCGCGCGCGCTTCGCCTCCTCGCTACAGGGAGAGTGCGGCTCGGCGCAAACCAACAGCTCATGTGGTACTCCTAACTCTTACCAACACCAACTCCCACTCCACTAACTGCCCCTAGTGCCGTCGCTACACGATCATGTGCCGTCGGAAACATTACTTAAACCTTTACCGCATACGAAGCCATATATGGCAGATATGAACTTGGACCTTATCAGCACAGGTCAAGGTTCAAATTCAAACAACTATTTTTTTTCTATATGCGGTAAAGGGTTAAATAACCTAGCTGCAGGCGCGCATCCACACCGCCGAGCACCGCGCCTTCCCGCGCGCGCTTCGCCTCCTCGCCACAGGGAGAGTGAGGCTCGGCGCAAACCAACAACTCATGTGGTACTCCTAACTCACCAGCACCAACTCCCACTCCACTAACTGCCCCTAGTGCCGTCGCTACACGATCATGTGCCGTCGGAAACATTACTTAAATAACCTAGCTGCAGGCGCGCATCCACACCGCCGAGCACCGCGCCTTCCCGCGCGCGCTTCGCCTCCTCGCTACAGGGAGAGTGAGGCTCGGCGCGCACCAACAGCTCATGTGGTACTCCTAACTCACCAGCACCAACTCCCACTCCACTATCTGCCACTAGTGCCGTAGCTACACGATCATGTGCCGTCGGAAACATTACTTAAATAACCTAGCTGCAGGCGCGCATCCACACCGCCGAGCACCGCGCCTTTCCGCGCGCGCTCCGCCTCCTCGCTACCGGCCGCGTGCGGCTCGGCGCGCAACAACAGCTCATGTGGTACTCCTAAAACCCGCTCCAGACCTTCCGATCCGATCCGATTTATCGGAAGAAATCGGATAATGTGTAGTGTTTTAGGTCCTAACTATTGCACTACACATTTTCCGATTTCCTAACAATTACGCTACATATTATCCGATAAGTAGGATCGGATCGGGTAGGATCGGAAGGTCTGGAACGGGTTTAACTCACCAGCACCGACTCCCCCTCCACTAACTGCCCCTTAGAGATGCGCAGAATGTAACACTAAAGTGAAAAGAGTGATATGTGTCTTTAGCTCACCGAGATATGTATCACTCTTTTAACTCATTTAGCTCAGTAGATCTTTAGACTATATCGTTCACGAGTGAGCAGACAACTAGAGATGTCGATCAATCAGATTCACGGCAGCATGGCAACATTCCTTTCATGAGCGAGAGAGAGTGAGTAATACTGAGATGATAGATGATATCCTGAGCTACTTGAATCTTCAGTGAGCGAAAGAGCTAGTGAGCTAAACCAAATGATATAGCTCGTTTGAATCACTCACTCGCGAGCTACACATCTCTACTGCCCCTAGTGCCGTCGCTACACGATCATGTGCCGTCAGAAACATCACTAAATAACTTAGTTGACCCAACCGTAAAACGGGGTGACTTTAAAATGCAGGGGCTACTTTGAAAAATAGTGAAAGAAAGAAATACAAGACGGAAATAATTAAAGAAAAATATAATAAAACAATAAGCAACTATTAACAATAAGCCATCTCTAGAGTCGCCTTCGGCTCGTTTCATAAAACCACACCCGTGTTTTAAGACCTTTTATTATGTAGTAGTTGCATAAACTAATATTAAACAACGCATCACAGTGCCATTAGTAACATTCCATTGTAAATTGTGCCTAGCACAGTTAAGGTTCAATAGTTGTAAGTCTAAGTTAAGCAGCCTCGAATATTTTCAGAAAGTCAAGATACGAATATGCAATACATTTTAGATTTTAGACGTGTCATCAAAATATTACTAGTAGTTAAACATGATATATAGATATTACAAGATTTACTGGTAGTAGTCGTTTATCAACTGATGGACTGTTTAAAAACGGATTATTAACATAAAATTGTGTTCATTATTTTATAAAGTTTTGTATGATTTTGAGCACCTTATGATGAAGTCTGAACCCAATTTTAATATATATTTCTATTCAATGCGCGCGGTGTTACCCGCTCATCCCAAGGGAACACTACATTTTTTCGGGATGAAAAGTAGCCTATGTGTACCTTTATACCAAAATTTATCAAAATTGGTCTAGCCGTTTGAACGCAATGAATTAACAAACTTATAATACAAACACTTAGAAAGTTTATAATATTAGCGTGATAAATGTAATATTTTGATAGCATATTTAGTCTTCCTTCTGTTATATTTATATTGCAGTGAATTCAGAGCTTATTGCTGTATACTGTGTATATATTTACCAATTTATATTGTTACGATAGGTATTTTGTTTACAGCATTTATCGATTTACGCTATGAAAATGATGTACTAGTACAGTCACCGACAAATACCCCCGTTTTAGGTAGTTATATGATGAACTGACAAATTTTGTGAGACTAAAAACATCAATAAAAAAAAAAAAAAAAAATTACCCAGTTTTTCGTTCCTCTTCATTTACATATAAACATTTTAGTATTTGATGGTGACTGTACTTACTAGAGTAATGAGTTATTGTTAAGAAAATTGTGTAGTTTAACACATGTTAGAAATAAAAAGTTTTGCATGAATATTGCAGTTTTTATTTAAATACACCTATATTTGTCATATCACAGTCTTTGTTTATTACTAGCCACACAAGTATTTATATGAAAAACTATTGGAAATGAAATCTAATCTAGTTGATTTTCGACTGAAAATAACTAAACGCGTAAGTGAGTCAATCAACTATTTTCTGTTGCTCGTTGCCATGGTGATGTCCACTGGGCCACTCTTTAAAACTACAATTGAAATTACGATTTCGGCGGTCATATTTACCACAAACTTTATAATTTCAGCAGTTATAAGCCCATTCTTAGATAGACTATCTCCTGTCAATACCAGTCATATAAATTATCAACACTTTTCTAAGAAGTTTAATCACTATTGTCCCCTGGGTCACGGGATAGAATAACGACAAGAAAAAAGTTGATTCACTCAAGTAACATTTTAGTTTTACAGAAATGGGTTTGTACCTTCTCTCTAGGACCCCCTACAAACAGACAAATACAAGGTACGGTCAAGGAAATTTAAACGTACCTTTTTGACCATTTTTGTCATTTATGAGTCGTTTTCAAAATACATGTACATAGTTAAGGGCTTTAATTAAAACTAAACTTAATTGATTCCTTTGTGTAACGATAGTTGCCCATATCTTTTGTATGAGTAACTTTCGTAACACAAAAGAAGTGATCGTAATTTTGTTTTTATTAAGCCTTTAACTATGTACATGTATTTTGAAAATGACTCTTATGTCCTTATTGTACGTATTTCAAATTCCTTGACTGTTCGTATGAAATAATAAAGAGATTAGCTGCAGTCAACCTATTTTTGACCACAAAATGAACAGAGCAGTAGACGAAAAGATGAAAACAAGTATAGGTAACGTTTATTAACCCTTAAATGCACACACTTACACTTAATTTATTTCTGAAATGACGTAGCAATGAAATCCACGTCTGTTTGAGACTGGGACGATATTCCCAAAGTCTTTATTGACAATATTCCGATTTTGACTTGTGTCATTTCAGTAACGTGTATACATCGTCATGCATTTAAGGGTTAAATAGAATCTTTATCTATTCTGTTTTATTGTGAAAAGATAATAGTAAAAACATTCAGAAAAGCGCCATCTCTCCCGCGGTCCTCGCACTTGCTGTAAAGCAATGGGGACGGGATCGTGCGTGTAAAGCGCACATCCTAGGTAATGGCTAATGCGCATAAGCATATTAAACACATGACGCAGAGGGCGTTCCAGTAGCGTACAATTACGGTATCAAAGATTTGGTGTGATTGACGTAACGATGTGATAACTCAGCTGAGTTCAGTTGGGAGAGCACTACGCCGTAGGGTCGCAGGTTCGAGTCCTGCTTACATTGCAGTGGATCACATTACATATTGTTTTCATAATTTACCTTTGTGTTAATATTTGTAAGTCAGAGGTAGGTACTTCTAAAATCGCATATGATTTGCGTTACTAACAACATCGACAGAGGTAAGTCATTTGATTTGGCTTACAAATAAACACCTTAATTAATTGGAATAAGGGTACATTTTACACTTGTTATGCCTTGTTAAAATTATCCATTTCACCTACTGTCGATATTGTTAGTGCGACCGGCAGAAGTAGCCGAATTCACTTTGAATTAACTTATTCATCACTGAGCAATTCAATAAAATTCCTAGTAACTTTAATACTCGCCTACGCAACCAAGTATATAAGTGTATACCAGATAAGGACCAAAAAATGGACAAAGTATGGGCATATTTCGCCATGCAAAACGAGAAATAAACCGTTTAAAAAAATTGGCTGACTTAAAATAAACGATATAATAAGGAACCTTAAAATAGAAGTTTAGGGTACACTATTCGATGGTTAATTATGGTGGCACAACGGAAATATTGCTATAAATTTTAATTGAGTTAGTTTAAGGTAGTAGGTACACTTGATGTTCACCCATTTATCTACATTTGCGTTGAGTTTAGTTATCTACATTCTTTTTAGACTTACTAAAACTAAACAAATCCCCCAAAAATTTAACAAATACCCCGAAAAGATCCGGTTCCGAAACGCTAGCGGCCACAACCGTAGGCTTAATTTTTTCAGCTTTAGCCGAGTGCGCTCCGTTCATCAGAACATCGTTGCTAATCCTCTCAAAATCTACGTATAATCTCTGCTTATTTAATAAGGGAACTATCAAATTATACTTGTTAATCTTAGAGTTTATGGACTTAGCTAGGTCTCTGTTGGCGTCGCATAGACGTGACCATTTCATTTGGTCTTGTTCGGAGAGCGGGTACGGCCCGAGGTACATTCTGTCGCGTTTGATCTCTTCTTTCAACGCTTGTATGTCCTGGTCTATTTCCTTGTTCATCGTTATCCATTCGGGGACAAATCCGTTGTTTATAAGCACCTGGAATCGATTGAATATTATAGAAATGCTACACTTGTAGTTGGTAACAGCTTAGCTTAGTGGTGGAAAAATCTTGCGGTTAATTCTGGGTTCGACCCAAAGAAACGATGGAAACTGGAGAATCTATGTATCTATCAGCCACAGACGTCTACTGCTGAACATAGGCCTTCCCCATAGCTCGCCACAAAGTGCAATCCCGGGCAGATCGCAACCATTGACTCCCCGCTACCCTCACGAGGTCATCTAGTCGAGGGCCGTCCCACGCTGCGATTACCTATACGCGGTCGCCACTCTAGGACGTTGCTGCCCCAACGGCCATCTATTGTCCGGGCTACATGGCCTGCCCATTGCCACTTCAACCGTGCAATCTTGTGAGCTATGCCGGTTACCTTGGTTCTTCTGCGGATATCCTCATTTCTGATTTTATAACGCAAAGAAACTCTGGGTATAGCCCTTTGCATTGCACGTTGCGTGACTCTTAGCTGCCTTATGATTCCCTGGAGAATAAGGTAGAATGAAGAGATCGAAGATCTAGTAAACGAGCGAGCCTATTATTAGTCCAAGACACCGATGGCCCGGTTACGTTGAATGGGGGAGGACCGTGCCGCGAAAGACTACCTGAGATGACCGAGTGGTCGCAGACCCGTAGGACAGCCTAGATATCGCTGGAGTGATAAGTCCAAAAAGATCTCTGTTTAACTTAGACTGGGTACTACCTACTGATAAAGTCTGACAAACGAACAGTTCTCGTACTCACTTCATTCAACTTGTGCGTAGTGAAATCAACATAAGGGTTGGTGTTTTGATCCTTCAACGGCTTGCCTTCTCCGCTCAGCTTGTCGAACTCTCCCTTGGACATGGATTCCTGGATGAGATCCTCCACGAGACGATCGAAGCCGTACTTCGTCTTTATATCGTGCGTCCTTTTGTAACCCTGCCAATTAAAACCATATATACGTATTATGTAAACGTTTGTGGAACATGTAATGTTTCATTATTTTTTAATGTCGAAACGCGACATTTCTTTATTGAATCATTGAAACAAAGATCAAATCACAAAGAAAACAATTAAAATATTTAAGTTTGTATATATTTTTTGATTAAAAAGTATGTTTGAGCTGTAATTATCCTTAGTTTATTAATAATTTATTTTCTTATGGTTTTGGTGCTGTTTAGTTATTTCTCAATAATTTTATTTTATTTCTTTTAATATCCAGAGGTAACGGGTTCGGTCAGTCTCTTCCACCAAAATGTATCTTTGTGCTTATCTTTGTATCAATGATCGTATAGGTATATGTTTCAATTGGTTTATTACGCGGTTCTATGTTACATTATCAAGGCCAGTAGCGGCGTTAGGGCAGGGCGCGGTAGGGCGACCGCCCAGGGCGCCTGATATAAAGGCGCTCCTTTTATAAATTCCCAAAATTTTGCGAAAAACTCGTTATGTTGAGGGGGCGCCGTAGAAATCTCGCCCAGGGCGCAAGCAGCGCTAAAAATGGCACTAATCAAGGCACGTTAAAAATGACTTCTTGGCACTATGACAATGTTTAAATTTCAATTTGTAAAAAGTTAATCTTAGAATAAACGATAATAATAAAATAAACAAGATGTAGAGATCAGTCAATACTGTTTATTAACTAGTTCGCTATAAATATCGTCATATGATGATAATACAAAGTGGTCTACAGAATCAACGGAATATCGTCGTTAGTTGCCACAAAAAACTGAGTTTTCAGTTAGTGTACAGTCAACCAATTTGATTTCTAGGCCACTATAGAACCTTGTCACAATGACAATGATATGAGATTTCAAGCGGCGTTCATATTGACGTTCAACGTGACAAGGTACGAAATGGCCTAGGAATCAAATTGGTTGACTGTACCTATTGAAATTTCCTAGCCAATCATTGCCATGGAACATAATGTGTTGGCTTTGACGCTAATGAAACACTGTGAAACGTGGGGTGAAGAGGTTGAGTTAATAAATAAATAAATATTAAAGGACAATCTTACACAAATCGACCTAGTCCCAAACTAAGCAAAGCTTGTACTATGGGTACTAGACGACGATATACATAATATATAAATACATATATAGATAACATCCATGACCCAAGCACAAATATTCGAGTTCATCACACAAATATTTGCCCTGGCCGGGATTCGAACCCAGGACCGCCGGCTCAGTAGGCAAGTGCTTACAAACTGAGCCAACCGCGTCGTCAATGACCCTAATCCATAAGGTAATTCATAATTATTATGGTATTATTTTTTAGTTCTTAGGTATTCGTTTGTCATTATTTTAAGTAACTGTTTTTATTCCTGAAAAGATGTTTTTAGGGTACCATACTTTAAGAGTAAAAAACGGGACTCCGCTGTCTGTCCGTCAGTCCGTCCGTCCGTCCGTCCGTCTGTCTGTCAGTCTATTTTCACAGATTTATTTATTATTTATTTATTTATTTGGATGATGTATTTCTGTTGCCGCTATATATAACAACAAACACTAAAAACAGAAAATAATAAATAAAATATATATTAAAGTGGGGCTCCCATATGTTACATTTATTTATTTATTTATACAAATTAGTTACACAGCATTACAGTAATTAAACTAAGGCACTGTGAACTACAAAATCAGATCATAAAAAATACTTAAATCTAGTTGGATTTAGGCGACGCAACAGCGTGGCTCCATTGCGTCGTCTGCTCTGGCGCAGGATTATTACATGATTACCTGATTAGGTTATGGCACAGACAACCCCCACTAGACGGAGCATGTAAGGCGACCCGCGCGCACCAACGATATGGTACGGCAGAACATTAAAGTATCAACACGGCGGCCACCGTTTAGTTGCGTCCATGTTTATGAGGTCTCTCTCTCTCTACACCACTTAACACTACAATTTACCATGTTATTTAATTTATTTTTTCGTTGACGTACCTACGCATGGATCATAAACAAGGACGCAACTAAACGGTGGCCGCCGTGTTGATACTTTAATGTTCTGCCGTACCATATCGTTGGTGCGCGCGGGTCGCCTTACATGCTCCGTCTAGTGGGGGTTGTCTGTGGGTTATGGAGACAAACCTACCTGCCCCTTCTTCATGAGCGTGTTCTCCGAAGCCATCGCCTTGGCTACCCGATGCTCCATGACGTTGGAAGCGGCGCGGTGCGGGCGCGCCTGCTCCCACTGCCTCTGCCGCTGGAACGGGGTTCCGTAGCCCACCCCATAGAAGCTGAGATATCCCAGGATTACCTACCGAAGGCATAAGGAGACAAACCTACCTGTCCCTTCTTCATGAGCGTGTTCTCCGAAGCCATAGCCTTGGCTACCCGATGCTCCATGACGTTGGAAGCGGCGCGGTGCGCGCGCGCCTGCTCCCACTGTCTCTGCCGCTGGAACGGGGTTCCGTAGCCCACTCCATCGAAGCTGAGATACTGCCGGTGCTGCGGCGCTGTGTGCTGAAGTACAAATATAGGATAGGTACTTTTTATCCGACTGCGGTATAAAAAATAATACGCGTACGAAGTTGCGGGCCCCTTCTAACTAGTACTATTATAACATTTTAAATTTGTATTGAAAATCAGTTGTCTATTATGGAGGGATCATGATTTCAGGAAAAAAATAATCGTCTTCCGGGCAGGTGCGGCCGGCTAGCCCCGCCCCCTGCCAAGTACTGACATTCGGATGCAGCCATGGTCTTATACCATGGATGCAGCCATATTAGGCTTCCGCGGAGTATATTATTATACCATGGGCTTCCGGCTTCCCAAAGCTATCGAAAAAAAATATAAGTCTTTTGTTTAGTATGGGTGCGCGGTGGCACGCCTGGGCGACATCTGTTGGGCATCATTTCCATTGTCCTGTCATCACGCCGAAACGTCTGGATTTTAATTAATTTTGGTACAGGGATAGCTGGACATCAAAACATGGTTATATTATAGGATACTTTTCACCTGACTGCTGGATAGAAAACAATACGCGTACGAATTTGCGGCCACTTTCTAGTATAAAATAAAAATATATATGGAAAATGAGGGTAGTGATCATGACTGTATGACAAAACAAGTCTGTCACCGCGTTTCCTGCCCAGCACATGTGCTACGACTCCTAAACCGTGAAATAATACGGCAAAAGTAGTGTGTAAACTGAGTGAAAAATACATACTCATACTCATTTATCATATACATGAAGTTATTGGTGAAAATGTGCATTAACACAACCAGGTAAAAAAATAAAACTATCCCAGTAACGTGGGCACAACCTCACCCCAGACACCAAAAAACCTGATCCTGAGTGAGCCTCCAGCAGCTGAGTAGAACATACGAGCGTCCACCAGGCGCGTTGTTGGTTGCAAATGGTTGTTGGAAAAACAAACAATCAATCGGTCCCATAATCTCAATATAATATTAATATACATACATGCAGATTGGCAAAGCAATGTTAAGGTCTTCGCACATTATAACAATACTCAACGGCGACTCGATTCTATGCCTAATATTGAAATTTAAGCCCTATGTCATATTTACTAGGATTCACTTCGACGATGCACCGACGCGTCGTCCACTCGTCGTCCACTACTAATATCATTTTTTTAAATTAAACCTAGTAAATATGACATAGGGCTTAAATTTCAATATTTGGCATAGAATCGAGTCACCGTTGAGTTGTTATAATGTGCGAAGACCTTTATTGTGTTAATAAATGGCCTGCCTGTATGTAGGCTGAATACATGATACTTCAATTATATTGAACACCTTTGTAACTGTATTCTAGGCAAATAAATCTTTGAATCTCTGAAACGGCCTGCCAGGAGAGTTTGTTCATTGGTACAGTTCATCCAGCTGCAGCCACATTCACGCAAGAGATTAATCATTGTGAAAATTATATGTTCCATGACTGTACTCACTCGGATATCGTGAACTATTTTCTCCACCTCTTCTTTGCTGCTTTTCCCTGTATTATGCTGAGTAAGTATGCGGAACGCATTTTCGATCTCCACAAATCTGTCTATACTAGCTTCTGGTGAGCCTGAATCTGGATGGTAAAGTTTTGCCAAGTCTAAAAAGGCCCTCCTCACTTCACTTTGTTTTGAATCAACAGGGATTTTGAGGACATTGTAGCATTCCTTTAAAAAAAAAATAACAAAATTGTACACATGACATGTACCACCCTGTACCTACCTGTACCACTCTGTATTAATAATACAGGGGTCTATATTACATTTTCAGACGTGTCTATGTTACATTTTCAGAGTACTAATTAGGTAGAAAACATAATTAGACTTCATGCCGATATGATAACAATTCAAATCTTTATGATAAAAATATATCACTATTACCATACCCCGACTTTTAGATGCAGAAATGGTATAATCATTACATTACACTATATATTATACTCAAATTGTATATTTCTTCTAGAGATAATGCCGGACGATAGGGCAGTAAAAATGGCGTATAGTGGACAGCTTGTAGGTTGTCGACCGGTCGGCCAACCGATGTACCAATGGAAGGATGCAGTTGTGAAGGACCTACGCGCTCTACAAGCAGGAAACTGGGAGATTGCTCGAGACAGGGCGCGTTGGCGTCATTTCGCATCGGAGGCCAAGATCCACTTCGAGTCGCTGCGCCAGCAGAAAAAGTAAGTAATCTAACAACATTCAGGATGCATATCAGTGACTTGAATTTTAACCCTCAACTAATTCGTCAATGGAATATCCGCACTAAGATTCGCTAAAAAGTGGAAAATAAAATTGTAACATTTGTCCAACTAAATACTTGTACGTCGAAGACTACATTGAACTTACTTCTATTTTGCCGTCGGTTACGACTGTAAATGGTCTGTATTGTATTGGTCCAAATTGTAATGCCAATGGACCAATTTTATCCTTGAAAAGTCTGCTGATGATCATTTTTAGTTTACCAAAACACTGGCATTTTATTATTCTGCAGCATTACCGCATTACGTAAAATAACAATATTTTTTATACGTAATTATTTACAAATGTCATAATTTTAAATACTTGAAATTGTCAGTGTCAATTGTCAATGACAGATTGGCAGTGTAGCCAATATAACGCAACCAGGGATCGCTCGAATTTACTAAAAGAATCTAAGGCTGCGTCCACACTTGTATCATTTCGCCGATCCGATCTCCGTCGCGTATCACCGACGCGTATCATGAGCGGTAGTGTGGATACCGTTTGATACGCTTTGGATGAAACGCTCATCCATCTGATCTCTGCAAAGACACGGAGTAATTAAAATGACTTTACTTGTTTTGGAATATAACCCTACTCATGCCCTGATGACTTAGAGCCATGGACCTAGTAATTACTATTGTTGTGTATATATTGCAGGGCTGGTTCGGAATCACACACACGACAGTTACGCACTGAATTTATTGGTATTCACACGTTAAACATTTTAAATATAAATAAACGTGTAGGAGCGATGTTCACGGCTCGGACGCCATGAGAGAGAGAGAGAGAGAGAAAGAACGATGTCTTCCGTCCTGTACGGAACATTTTCCCGGGCTTTATTGGTGAAAGCTTATTATAAATAGTATAAGTTATGCAGACTTATATCTTAGTGCAAATATTAATGAACATATTAAAGAATTATTTGTTCAGCTAATTGTTTTAAAAACTAAAGTGAACAGAACGTAAAAATCGCAACTTCAAGATTATGCCTATTACATGCTCAGAAATAAGCATTTAAAGGTAAGTAACATAAATGCATTTAAGATGCAATATAAAACACAATTAAGTAAAGCATACTTAAAATAACACTTGTGATCAGTAACTAAACTGATGCGATATTAGGCAACAATATAAGTTTGTGAATAGGCCTTGTGTACTCGCCCTTAGCAGTCTTTATTAAGACAGATCTTACTAAGCCGTCCTTAGAATTTACATTTACAGCAATTACTTTTCCTAATAGCCAACATGAGGGCGGAGTAGCCTCATCTTTAATAATTATCATATCATCAACTTTCAAGTTTGATCTAGTTTGCAACCACTTACTTCTAGGTAACAGTTCTGATAAGTAATTATGATAGAATTGTTTCCATATTCTTTGCCTCATTTGCATTACCTTCTGGTACATATTTAACCTTTTATCATTAAGGTGTAACATATTTGGTTCAGGTAAATCTGTGATTGCTGATCCAATCGCAAAATGTGAAGGCGTGAGGCATTCCAAATCATTTGGTGAACCTGAAATTGCACAAAGTGGCCTCGAGCTGAGGATTCCTTCCACCTGCACAAGTAGCATATACATATATAAGCTCATATGTTAGTTTAGCATTGCATAGCTTTCGTTTTAACAAAGCTTTAACAGATTTTATAGGTACCTGCTTCATACAAACCACCCATGTGGCTTGCTAAAGGAATAGTAAATTTCCACTGAATGCTATTCATAGCGCAATAATTTACAATCTCAGTATACGAAGTATCATTCTTAAACATGCTATAATTATGAAGCTGCACCATTAAATTTTAAGCACCCTTAAAAGAACATGCATCATCTGAGTACAAGTATTTGCAACCTCTTCTTCTAGCAATAAGCTATATTAGTGCAAAAATGAAAGCTTGTGAAGTTAAATACATAGTATGAGGGGTATCTCAGGGGTTTGACCATGAAACACAAGATAGGTTGATAAAAAGTCTAATTCGTTAAGTTACACAGTTTACACGGAAAGTCATTAAATGTAGAAAACACAGGTGGGACGTAGGCCCTAATCTTTGAAAGATCTGGTAACAATTTAGGTATAGTGCGATAGCGCGCGTGTATACAGTGGCCGCTCGGTACGAGGCTCCCAAAGCAACTGGCTATAGGCCGTTCGGGCGCGAGCGAGACAGCAAGCGCTGAAAGCGCTACGTTGTGTATCGTGTTGGTACACGGCCGCGAGTCACCCGCACAGGCAAAACGGATGTGTTCATCGGACGGTTTGCTATATGCTCCCCCTCTAGTCCTGGATGACGCCCTCGCTCCTGGGCTAGCTCTTTACAAACCTTAGCTGGACGTCCGCGTTTCCTTTTTGGAACAACAGGCTTGGGAGGCGTGTCATCACTACCTTGGTAGCGGGTGAGATCTTGAGAATGATACCTTCCCAACACTACATCAGGTTGGTCGGTATTTGAGATAGTATATGTCGTGGGGCTAACCTTTTCAGAAATACGGTATGGTCCGTCGCGTCGCGCTTCATTGCGCTGGTTCATAAGAGGTGTTTGTAACAGACCTGCTGGTTTGGCGTTGGCGGCTTTGTAGCGCTGACAGTGTATGCAGGCTTTGACATAATCAGTGATTATTCTCCGCATACCTGTAAAATAATACAATTGAGCTACCTTCTGATAAGTCCTGTCAACGCCTGGGTGGCCAGCTGTTTGCGAGTCATGCATCTCCTTCTTGGAGGGACTGATACGATCAGGTGGAACAGCTATAGGCGGGTGCTCATGCTCACCTGTTTCGATGCGGTGCTCTGCATAAGGGGTTGGAGCTCCCCCTGCTTTGAAGACGTGCGCGTGACGAGTGACGACATCAGCGAGCGCCTGCCGCTCAGCTGATTTAAGGTGAGTGCCCTCATCATTCCTGAGAACATCTGCAGCAGCACAGGACACGCCACGAGAGGTAGGCTCGAAACACAACTTATACTGAGTTGTATTATTATTACTAAAATACCAAACTTCTTTGTGAAAATCAATCACAACTCCAGCAGCGGTAATAAAATCAATGCCTAATAACGTTTCGTTATTCGTCGCCTCTGGGAAAATTAAAAACGGTACCCTAATCACCTGTTGCTCTAGACGTACCTCCAGCGTGGTAGTCAGCACTTCCATCGTACGCACTATCCCGTCAGCAAGCTTCACGTTCTGCGTTGAAGGCCGGAGCGGATGGTTGTGACGAAGAAGGAGAGCATACAGCGTGTGACCCGCAATACATTTCTTAGCCGCCGTATCAATTAACGCGGTGCCGTTTACGCCTAAAATACCAATTTCAAAAATTGGGCGGGAACTTCGACCTGATCGACCCACGCGATCGGTATCATTTGCCAGAAGGGCGACATTGACATTGTGATCATCATTATACACCGCCGAACATTTTTGTGCGACGGAATTCAAAGCGACACCAACACTATCACTTGAACCCGTCGAAACTATAACCGAACTAGGTACTTCGCTTAATGTGCGAGAACAAAAACAAAAATGTTCGTTACACGAATTGGTGTCAGTCAAAACATGGTTCGTATTACAAGTAACATTGTTATCACCATGAACCGATGGTCCATTATAACACAAACATTTCGTGCTCATAGTTTTGCATGCAGTAACATTATTATTACAAACATGATTTGAAACTCCACTGCGATGATAACAAGTTAAATTATTCGCAAAATTATTATTTTGTTGAGAAACGCGCGAATTATTGCATGCATCACTATTTTCATTAGAAGGCACGTAGGTATTTTGTATAATATTTTCAGAACAAGTATTACTATTTCCGACATTTACTTTCGAAATAATATTCGAAGACCGAGTTGTACGTCGATAATCGTTATCGATATTACGCACTTCACTTAAACACGACCGAGATTCGACACTATAAAAGCTTTGTTCACTTTTATCATTAACTGGCACATTTGCAAAGTTATTATTATTTGACTCACCCGAGTTCAAAAGTTTACGGCACTCTTCTTTAGAATGTCCAAACCTTTTGCAATACGCGCAGACAAGACGATGCTTCTTCACGCCGCCCTCCGCGGCAGCCCGAGGCGCGGGAAATGTCGGCGGCGGCGGCGGTTGCGAGCGTTCCGGCAACGCGGCGGCGCGAGGCGCCGTAGAGCGCTGCGGTGGCGCTGGTGGCGTCGCGGTGGCGCGCGGCGCGCCGTTCGCGGGAACAGCGCGGCTCACGACCGCGAGAGTGTGAGGCGCTCGTTGGTTCGAGGGCGCCGCGCAGCTCGTCTGCGAAGTCGTTTTCCTCTCCCCCTCGTCGAAAGAATCCTCAACACTCCTAGCACGACGAAGTAGCTCCTTGAAATTTGTGAAGTCTTCTCGGCGAACACGTTTTCTTATTCTGTTGCTCAGGAGGCCGTATAGCATGTCTAACTGGGCCCTCTCTGAGATATCGCCCTCCGGGAGTCGGGCGAACAGGGAACGGATGCGCGCGACGAACACGTCGGTATTTTCATTTGTTTGCGGCGACGAAAATATTTGTAAATAAATCCGATGGGGCGGGCGGCGGTCACCGTAGGCACTTATTAGGTTATCTTTAGCCTGAGACCAAGACGATATTTGGTTTTTCACGCCCTGCCACCACGTGGCTGCGTCGTCCTTGAACAAATACGATAGGCCGCGTAGAATATTCGTGTCCGATACTTGCGCGCATTCACTATACGCTTCTATAGCGTCAATAAATGCTTCAACTGATTCCTGTTGTAGGCCAGAAAATGTTGATTTGCAGCCGGTGAGTGTGCCTTGGCCTTGACCTTGAACCATGTACGCCGAAACCGGGGTGGAAGCGTGCGCTCGCGACACTGAATCAAGTAGTTCCTTGAACGCTTCGGTTTGTGAACGTTGCAGTGAAGCGATAATAGTCTGCACGCTTTCAGTGGAAAACATGGTTACGTCGGCTGTTGTTGAACTCGTACGCGGCGAAACACGGGCGGCGGGGCCGGCGTCGGCGGCGGCGCGGTCTTCTTCAAAGGCGCGCGCGCGCGGACTGCGCGGCGAAGTCGATCGTTCAGTTTCAAAACGATTTAAACTCTTCGCCCTGTTTCTCGTCTGCATTTTGGATGACACACGCGAAAAGAAAGTACTTATGTTCTTTCACTGCACTACACTAAAAAGTCACATAAAACGTTGGAGCGCCATATATGAGGGGTATCTCAGGGGTTTGACCATGAAACACAAGATAGGTTGATAAAAAGTCTAATTCGTTAAGTTACACAGTTTACACGGAAAGTCATTAAATGTAGAAAACACAGGTGGGACGTAGGCCCTAATCTTTGAAAGATCTGGTAACAATTTAGGTATAGTGCGATAGCGCGCGTGTATACAGTGGCCGCTCGGTACGAGGCTCCCAAAGCAACTGGCTATAGGCCGTTCGGGCGCGAGCGAGACAGCAAGCGCTGAAAGCGCTACGTTGTGTATCGTGTTGGTACACGGCCGCGAGTCACCCGCACAGGCAAAACGGATGTGTTCATCGGACGGTTTGCTATAATAGTTTAAAAGTTCAAGATGCAAAAGTTTAGTAGCTAGACACACAAACAGACATAATATGTAGCCCTTCTGATACCTGCAGTTGCTAGACATCGAGCTACGTAAGTAAATAGAATCGCTATTACACGCTATTATTTGATGGTGTATAATAATGTAGTCACTGTATCAATCCTAGATAGTGATGTGTTCTCTAGCTGAAAGCATAATTGAATGATGATTGGCTGGTAAAAATATTGGTACTATAGTTTATGTATAAATATAATGAATTTACTCAAACTTTTCATAATGAACAACTATATTGTATTGTACTAGTTTTATCATTATATACAAATATATATTAAATAACAAACTATATTTATCATAACTTTAATGTAATGTGTATACCTATATCTGGCAGGAAATAGGTCTATTATTATATGTATCGCAATATATCATAAAATATAGTATCTTTTTCATTACTTACAACATAGTAACTGTTAAGTATAAGATCTGTTTATCCTATATAAGGCATTACAAGGGCATAGAGGACATTTGGATTGGTCCCCACGCAACCAGTATCTTGAAACAAACAAACTAGCTTGCGATGTATTGTATGTATTTTTATCTGCAGCATAGCTACCCGTCACTATCCATCCGAGGCTACTTTGGATGAGCTGTGGCATATTACGTCCTAACCTAATATGACCAGACTGCAAAATTTCAAAGAAAGTTTCAGCTCCTAAAAGCAAGTCTATGTCACCTGGTATGTAAAAGGTAGGGTCTGCCAGTTTGAGAGCCTGAGGGTATGGTATATTCCAATGTTGTGTGTTGATGAAAGCATGGGGCAAAGGAACAGTTATATTGTCCATAACCACAAAATTAAGACGTTGTTTGTAGTCACTTGTCCTAGAAGATATGTCAGCTGTTGTACCTACTTGTGTATGTTTGTGTGTGTTACCAATTCCCTGTATGTGGCATGCGCTGTAATATAGCTTGTGTGGAAGCATTGTAGCAATCCGCTGTGACATTATATTAATTTCACTCCCTGAGTCGAGTAGAGTCCGCGCCTTGTGCCAATTGCCGGCTGCATCTCGGATGTCTATAATAGCTGTTGAGAGTAAAATCTGTGGTGCCTTAGTATTCGCTAACATAACAGTAGATGTTGAAGCAGTTTTGATATCCATGTTAGGCATAAGCGGTTGTGGTTGTTCATGTGTATGAATGCTGCGTGCTTGTGTAGGCTGTTGCATGCATGCTGGCATAGTTGCAGGTATGTTTGTAGGTATGTTTGTATGTTGACTGAACGAATGTGCGCTAGGTAGGCTAGGCTTTTGATTGTTGTTAGGTATGCTCTGTGTCTGTTGACTATATGTAGTTATCTTATCTGCCTGTTGACTGTAAGTAGGTGTGTGCGGTGTCTGTTGACTATAAGTTGGTGTGTGCGATGTCTGTTGACTGTATGTATGTTTGTTCTGTGTCTGTTGACCTCTGATAGGATTGTTATGTGTCTGTTGACTATAGGCAGGTAGGTTGTGTATATCCTGGCTATGTGTCTGCACTTGCTGATAGCTATTATCTGCAACTGCGGCATAGTTTACCTTCCGTGGAGGGCTGTCCATATGTATGCTTGTGTGGTGCTTGCCACGACAAGTGAAGCAATTAGTTTTGCTGCATATGTGCTTAGGTTGAAACACCTGTAAGCAGTTAAAGCACAATGATTTTGATTTTATGAAATCAATTCTTTTGGGTATAGGTAGTTCTAGATAATTAGGACATTTATATAACCTATGTGGCCCATTACACATGTAACATATAGCATCAGTATTCGAAACTGATGTGAGATGTGCCACTTTAGGTTGTGATGTCGGTCTGTCAGAATATTTATCGTTTAACATTTCAAATGCGGTGACTCTTAAATTTAGAAATTCTAGTAAGTCCTTGAATTTAGGGATAGTCGTATCTTTGCGACTCATTTCCCAAGCAGCTCGTAGAGAGTTAACAACATAAGTGACAAAAATCTGGGGAGAGAGCAGCCAAATCGGCCAACAAAATCGGCGCTACTGAAAACTATTTCACTGCCATAGACAGTATCTGTCAGCCAATGATCTGTCATTTTTTTTCCGAATGACAGATCATTGGCTGACAGATACTGTCTATGGCAGTGAAATAGTTTTCAGTAGCGCCGATTTTGTTGGCCGATTTGGCTGCTCTCTCCCCAGACTCTTAAATTTAGAAATTCTAGTAAGTCCTTGAATTTAGGGATAGTCGTATCTTTGCGACTCATTTCCCAAGCAGCTCGTAGAGAGTTGTCAAGTTTCTGAGTGACTAAGAACACTAACAATGTATCCCACGAGTCCACTGGCAAGTCTAGAGATCGAAGTGAGTCCAAACTCTGTTGTAATGCAACCAGGAATTCTTTCAAGTTATATCTTGTTATTGTAGAATAGTTCACGAATGTTTTCAAGTGGTGATTTACTATGATAGTCTTATTTTCATACCTTTTACTCAGTATTTCCCAGGCCTTGTGGTAATTGGCATCTGAAAATATCAATGAACTCACAAGTCCAGCTGCTTCTCCTTTCAGTGCAGATTTGAGATATTGAAATTTGTGCAAGTAAGGTAAACTGGCACTGTCCACTGCTGACTTAAATATATTTTTAAATGCAGGCCAATCCTTTATAGACCCATCAAATGTCGGGAGTTGGAGTTGTGGTAGTCTAACCTGTGTTTGTACAATTTGGGAATGTGCTGACTCTATCATGGTACTATTGTGCGATGACGGATTAAGTAGACGATCCATGGCAGCTTTCGTCCGGTAGAAGTGCTGCTCATTGGCATCCCGCTCGCGCTCATTCTTCTCGATGTCACTGTCGAGGGCCTCAATTTTATTTTGGATGTATTCGATCTTCTCGAACAGCGAAGTTAAGTCATCGTTACGTACCTTTAGGTCGGTAATATCGTCTGTTAATGGGTTGAAATTTTGAACGTATGTATTGATGCGAGTTAGTTTTCCTTTCAAACTTCCCCGTTGTCTGATTAATATTTGTAAATCTTCCATTCCTGAAAACGCCGCTGTATTATTTGTATTTGTAATATTTGTCATTTTTTTTCCGAATGACAGATCATTGGCTGACAGATACTGTCTATGGCAGTGAAATAGTTTTCAGTAGCGCCGATTTTGTTGGCCGATTTGGCTGCTCTCTCCCCAGATTTTTGTCACTTATGTTGGCAATAATGTGATGTAAAATTGATATATCCGCTGTTGCGGGAGCTCGATGCTTGTCTGTGGAATGTTCGTTGATTTTGTACTCACGTCTTTTGTACGAATTGTCAATGTAAATGCGATGAAATATGGCGATTTTTCTTGATGAACATTTGGAATGAATTTTCTCAATTTTCTCCCCGCCACCGATAACGAAGGACCAAAAATGTTGTGTATATATTGCAGGGCTGGTTCGGAATCACACACACGACAGTTACGCACTGAATTTATTGGTATTCACACGTTAAACATTTTAAATATAAATAAACGTCTAGGAGCGATGTTCACGGCTCGGACGCCATGAGAGAGAGAGGGAGAAAGAACGATTTCTTCCGTCCTGTACGGAACAACTATAGTATACCTGGACTGCTCATTGCTTCGGTCGAACGAGCCAAGTAAGAAAGCCGCCAAGGGGGCAGTTTGTCCCACTCTGCTGGGGTAACCAAATATTTAGCAATAAAGAGGGACTCATCCTTACTCCATTTTATTACAAGTTTGGCTCGGTTTGTAGACACCTGCCTACTGAGCCGGCGGTCCCGGGTTCGACTCCCGGCCGGGGCAAATATTTGTATGATGAACTCGAATATTTGTGCTTGGGTGATGGTTGTTCTATGTATTTAAGTATATATTTATCTATATAAGTACGTATATCGTCGTCTAGTATAACACAAAACTTCTTGAGCTTAATTTGGGACTAGATTGATTAGTGTGAGGTTGTCCGATATTTAAAAAAAAAATGAAAAAAAATGAAAGTCTAAAAATGTATATTGGCTGGCACTGTAGCTAGAATTTATTTTATATATACCTATGGAAACTCATAAATAAATATAGTGAATGTTAGCTACTATGCCAGCAATAACACACTTTTGGCTCCTGTTATTTTAACAGAACGCAGAAATCCCGTAACTGTTAATTTGATTTGATAAATGACAAACTTCGTTAAGTCATACTTAAAAACAAAACAAACAAAAAACATATTCTGATGTACGTGGACATGAACTCATTTATGAGGATATAAAAAAAGTGGTTATTTGTAGGGTACCATAAATTAATTAGGGAGGTAAAACTGTAAGTATACCGTTATTTTATAAACTACCTGTATAACTCTGTTCTATCAATGCAAGACTACGCAATACTTTTTATTACTGTACTAACGGTTACTAAGTATATGGCGAAATAAAAAGCAAAAAAAAAACCGACTTCAAAAAACCTAAAAAGCTAAAAATAACCCATTTAAGTACAGATTACGTTTGAATCACGCTTTGAAGACGATGCCAAACCACTCATTTATTATTTTTTTATATTATATAAGACATAAGTATATTTTTTTGTTTTTAGTGATTCATATAAAATACTTATGGCGGGGTGATCTGGGAGGTCTTCAAGGCATACATCTCGTGTGAGTTATCTCCTAACTTCGGTTCTACGATTGCTACTACTACTACGATTACTTAGGCGGGTAGCAATAGCAATGTTCTAGGTGGGCTCGCCCTGCGGGCCCTTGGGTTCGCGCGCTACGCCGTCTCTGGGACGCTCCGCACCTTTGGTGCTACACGGAGCTCGGCCTGCGGCCTCGTGGGGGGACGTTCGCCCTTAAGCCTGCGGCCCTCGGTCGAACTAAAATATTAAAGTTTGTTGTCCGATATTTTCTGAATTTGACCGAATTTTTTAAATTCGATTTCAGATTCATTATTGTTATTATTTAAAATTCATATTGATATTTCAAACTTTTTATTTGACCATATCCGTGCATGGCGTGAAGAACTTGATAAGTCCAAAATGGCAATTGTTCAGGGCGTCGATTTTAAAGTTTGACATTTTCTCCAAAATCCATTTTCATCTTTAACTCGTGTTTAAAGCTTGATTTATGGATAATTTTCCGCGATCTTTTCATTTACCTTACGTATTCTAGTAAAATCCTCTTATTTTCTGTGATATAAGACTTATCAACATAGGTACAGTCACGGACTTTAATTGATGAGCCACCTGCCACTGTTTGTATTTTAGTCGTGTAATGCAAATCGGACTTAATCGGGTATACTCGGATATTCAGACGAGGGAAGCCACTCATATTCGTATTATAGAAGAATACAATTATATTTATATCTCTGTCATGTGTGTTTGACAGGCGTGAAATGTCAATTATGTTAGAATCGCTTGACAATTAATTACTAATTTTACATTTTTATGCAATATGAACGGTTGGCTGACTTGGAGAGCCAAAACTACCAACCTGTAAGCAGAGTGACAACCAATTGGAGGTCTAGTAACCGTGACCTAGCGACAATTGTCATAACGTAGCTATAGTAACCTTAGTATGATTGGTCATCCCGACATCGGAATAACGAAAAACCCACGACTTAATCCGAACGCGTAGCGTCCACCATGATAAAAATGTGACGTTAATGACATAATGATAACTATTGGACATAAATGTAAATCACGTAACCGCCACCATCTTGGCAAAAATTGATTATGAGTATGATTTACATTTTTTTTTTACTTTGTTACTCAACAAAGTATACATTTAGAAATTATAAATGCGAATCGTGCTAATCAAAAAAAGTCGACATTTATTAAAAAGTATTTTATTCAGCTTTTCTAATTTAAGTAATATCGTCTATACGCTCCGTGGCTGCCTATTAGCATAACGCTGCGTAGGTATAAATCCATCAGCTTCGTAGTCGCGGAGCATTTCTCTTCGCTGGGCTTCGCTTAATGCGGCGGGGCGATGGTTGTTCTGGCGACGATCGCTTATATTTCCTTCTTCGGCATAAGTATCTTCTTACCCACAACGCAAAAGTATTTCGCGTCAAGAGCAGATCTCTCGAAATTGCACGAATACTCAAACCCTACTGATGCATTTGCACGATTCTATTCTATGACGAATTTCTTCGGATATTGCGGATGACATCATCGCGTAAATAAGTCTTTGACATTGGCATTTCAACTTTCTTCGCATAGACTTTCGGAAATAATGAGTATTTACGGAGTTCTAATTCAAATGAGGTTGAATCAAATAGATTGGTTAACTGTAAATGCAAAATTGTATAGAGTCTTCATTGACAACTCATTATCCAACCTTATAACTTCTTTGGATAAGACTTTATTTCTGATTATTAGTAAAATGTCATCTTGTTTATGAGCATGCGATCTAAGATTCGTATTCAATCGTGTAATCTCGTGAATGCGTAAGACTGCAAAATTATGAAGTTTCAAAGTGGCTCATCAATTAAAGTCCGTGACTGTACCAACGACTTATCAAGTTATTCCCCATACATTAGTGCCCAAATTGGTGAAAATGTTTTTTAATTTAATTCCTAAAAATCAGTTTTTCATCGTAACTGAAACGTCTAAATTGATTTATAGGTAATTTTATGCAAACTTTTCAATTATTTTACTTATTTTGGTAGAAACATTGTATTTTGTGAGATATTAGACTTATCAACATATTCACCATCGACTTATCAAGTTCACCATCGACTTATCAAGTTATTCCCCATACATTAGTGCCCAAATTGGTGAAAATGTTTTTTAATTTAATCCCTAAAAATCTGTTTTTCTGTATAATTGAAATGTCTAAATTGATTTAAGGGTAATTTTATGCAAACTTTTCAATTATCTTACTTATTTTGGTAGAATCATTGTATTTTGTGAGATATTAGACTTATCAACATAATTCACCATAGAATAGGGTATCAATTAAACAATTCTATCGTTTTTATACAACTGTTTTGTTTATATAAGGCGATTTAAATGTATTGTATCGCGTGTGTTCGTTGTTTGAGTCTCCTGACGTTTCGGCAACTATTTTTGACTGAGAAAAACACAAATTTTCGGTGCCAAATACGTCAGAAAGGCACAAACAATGAATAAATATGATACAATCCGTTTGAATTGTTTTATTTTAGTCACGAAACCCGAAGAAAATAAAATTAAAAGTTATAAAAATATTGAATAAATTGTAGTAAATGAATCGTCTTTAATTCAGTAATGCAAAAGCACTTATTCTACAGAAAAACTAGATTAATTTATCTTATTTTTAACTGGCAACATCTTTGTTTTTCTGATCCAATAAATAAAACTGGTCGATGGTCGACAAGGTACCGGTAATGTGAATGATACATAACGAAGACAGTGTTAACTATACCCCATGGATCTTCACACGTTGTACTAAGGTTTATATGTTCACAAATGTACAGTTATCAGTGTTTTCCTTTGTACCAGAGTACACCTCAGATGTGTGAATAACTTGACAAATCGAAATATACATTTGGATAAATTATGAATAATTAATTATGTCAACTTATTATTTGCTGTATCCATCAACCTGAAAATGATAAATCTACATATGAATTTACGGTAGTTGTATATAATGAGATAAAACGATATATTCATTTGTTATCGTTAAAGTGTGCTTGTCTTCATTCTAATATCTTGTTTTGTCAAGTTAGGAACGCTTTTTTTTTTGTTGAGAATACGTTGATAAGTTGATATGCAATATTTTTTGTGCCTCATCGCGCTGATATCTCGTTTTGTTAAATAAAATCCGCTAAATATCGAGATATCAATATGATGTCACAGGCCATATCTTCAAAAGTATCATAGATATCGAGTTGTCAATTTTTTTCCTACAAAACCTTGGCCGTAGAAAGCCATTACGCCAATAAAAAAAAAAACGTATAAGTCGAGTTATCAAGTTCTTCACGCCAGGCACGGATATAATTGTAATTGTAATTTTATTGTTGTTTTTCTTTATTTGATTTTATTTCTTTTCTTAGTAATTAAAATATAATGTGATGTTAGAATAGTAGTAGAAATAATATAGCCTTAAGTAAAATCTAACATGTAACTGTTTCAAATACAATGTTTATTGTTATTGAATAAAGAATTGAATTGAATTGAATTGAAAATTGAATTCCGACTCGGGGGCCCCAAAAACTGCCTGATACCGAATTTCAGCCCCCTCGGACCAATATGAAATTTTCTCCATACAAATCTTGTTTCTCCGATATTTTCCGAATTTGACCGAATTTTCGGACACCGATTCCAGATTCATATTTGTGAGCCCCAAATGCCCCCCGATAACGAGTTTCAGCCCCCTAGCACCAACTTGAAATTTAGAAAAAAAAGTCGCCATTTCGATTTTTTTTTTCACGACTGTACTCGGGTGGAGGCCCCCTATGACATTTGGTCGAGCACCTCCCACCTGAGCCAACCGTTTACGAGATACGGGGCTCTTAAAAAAAATCCCATAAATTTTTTTTATGATAGAAAAAAAAACTTTTTTGGAATCACGGGGCCCAAAGCCCGCTACATACCAAATTTCGCTACGACCATTTTGAAATTTCGACGCCTATTAACCATCCTTAGATAGCGAAGGATTATCGTAGTATAGTTAAAACGACATTACTGCAATAGTGCAATGCTCAGATTGTTTTTAGTACGAATAATATTTTCGAAGATAACATAGATCGGAATTATCCGGTAATTTTGTAAATTCATTGTCACTCTTTTAGTACTTTATCAAAGTTTGACATGCTTTCATATTAATATATGATACCATATATTACCTGAAAAAATATACTATAGCCACCAAAAGATTTCCTTTTGCAACCTTTAATTCCGGTTACCATGATGCAATTATAAGTATGTATTTTTTTAAATAATCAGAAAAGATACCATTAAGCACTGTCAAAAATGCTGACAGTTTTCAATTATATTAATAAGATTTCAAGTTTAAAGGTTTTATCCTGCCCTAACATAAAATTATTTTTATATACTAACGGATTGTATAACTTTCATATTTTTTTCCGTTAGTTTCTTTGGTGACGCGTAAGAAAGTTTAGCGAATAAAATATTTAATTATTTGAAGTGAATAGTGTTAATTTAAAGAAAAGTATAAACTACTAATAACTACCATTTTTATGAAAACTACTAATTATTACTATTTTTTGTGACTGGCAATATTAGAAAGGGACACACTACCTATCTGCGAGCTGTCTCTGTCTTCCCGTGACCCCTTCACCCGTAAAATATACTTTATGTATCTATACTAAGATTTAATTTTGTGTGAACACTTATTCTGAGTTCGCACTCCTGTTGTCTTAAATATAAGCTCCTTGCTTAGAGCATATCAATGCCCTGCCCATGCCCTGCCCCTTCCCTGCTCAGTAAAAAGCTATTTAAGTAAACTATTTGCAGCATAGTTGCAAACGTTTCAAAATTCCTTGCATGAAATCAATCCAGTTTTAGCTGTAAAGATAAAAATGTTAGTGAAACTTTCGACTACGCCATCATAAAATTATTCAACAAATTAAGGAATTTGTAATAAGCTTCGCACTTTACTTTTTACTGCAGTACAACCTGTCTTGTCTATTCTGTGGTTTTAGTTGACGTTTCAACAGGGAACCCGTGTAGGGGTTCAACAGTATTTTCAATTAATTAGTTTGCATAGCTTATTATTACTAATTAGATAGTGTTAGTGTCGCGTGCTTCAACTCAAGGGAAGGGCCTTGTTATTGTGTAAGACATCAAATGTGTTGACACCATGGCTTTAACCGCTGAAGAAGTGAAACAGCGCTACCCGCTACATTGGATGGTATGGAATGATGAACACGAACAGTTGAAGACTCGTTTAGAAGGAAATACGGTAATTTGGATTATTTTCTTTACTTTGTTCTCTTTCGGTTTGCCTTTAGAAGGGAAATTTAACCACAAGCTTATATAATTCGCAGCGTTAGCCGGCTATTCAGACACACTAAAAACTGATGTCACTTTTGTCAAACAAAGGTGTTAAGTGAATCTAAATCGGATGGCTTCAATTTTAATTTTATTGCAAAATATATTGAGATAGCTTACGAGTTCTGTATGAGATTCACTTATTGCCTTCTTAAATTCATTCCATTTATATATTTAAATGTACACTTTTATACCAGATATACTTTTATAGTCAGGCTGTGACTTTTCAGGTCACCTCTATTATGACTGCAATATTAAAAGATTACTCTGCACGGCTAGCATAACTTTGATATGCGACTCTTTCTTGCGTGAGATATACTACCCGTCTCTATCTGTACAGTACTATGAGATAGTGACGGATGATGCTATCTCGCGCGACATGAGTCGCGTGTCAAAGTTATGCTAGACGTGCTGTTCTTAGTTAGTATTAATACCGTGGACGATGCGGTTGGCTCAGTTCGTAAGCATCTGCCTACTGAGCCGGCGGTCCCGGGATCGGATCCCGGCCAGGGCAAATATTTGTGTCATGAACCTCGAATATTTGTGCTTGGGTCATGGTTGTTCTATGTATTTAAGTATATATTTATTTATATAGGTATGTATATCGTCGTCTAGTACCCATAACACAAGCCTGCTTGAGCTTAATTTGGCACTAGATCGATCTTTGTCTGATATTTATTTATTTAATACCAATAAGTTACAGACAATAATTCCTTTGAAATTACCTTATGAACACTACCCTAGGCACAGACAGGCTCTATATGCGCTTAAACAGACTGTCTGCTGCTTGGGTAAGCTGTGAAGCAATTCACTGTGCCACTGACTTCTCCAAAAACAAAAAGTAATTTCAGTGAACTCTTTCAAAAATAGACTAGACAAACATTTACAAACACAGAACACAAGTGAATAGTGATATGCACGCATCAGCTATAAGCTGCCTGTGCATTAAATAAATAAATAAATAAAACAATTGTAGCATTTTTAATTACAGTTTTTGATAACTGAAGGATGGCATTTGGAGATGAATATTTAAACTGGATTACGTATACATATTTCTGATAGCAGTTATTTAGTTTCATTCTCAGTATTTAAACTTCTATTGCTGTTAAGACAATGGCCTCTTTTATATGAAAATTGTTGAGTACAGAGCTCTCATACATATCTGCTGTGAATCATAAGGTGACTCATTTATTGTTTAAAAATAAGGATTGGTTAGACCATTGACTAATTCAAACCACTATGATGTTTATTGAGAATATGTTGGTCTTTACCTTGTCATTTTCCATTCAAATTAGATATGAATGACTCAAAGTTATCTATCTTTACTTTCCAGAATTAGGATTGTAATTGAATACTTACAAATTTAGCTTATTGATATCAATGCTGTCAATTTCATACCTAACCAGGGATTTGCTATCATTCTAAAGGCAATCACTGTATAATTTTGGCTTTCTGGGTTCCAGGGTTTGAGTTGCAAGTTCTATATTTTATAAAGACTTTTGTTTGACTTGTAAATTTTATAAGCGGTAATTTTATTATGAATGCACATTACTAAATATTAGGTATAGATATAAAATTGATAAAAAACAATTATTTATCTTTGCTTTCTAATAACAAAGTAATGTAGCCTACTGATAAACATGATAACTATCTAAAGGTAACATAAAGCTTTAAATGAAGGGAACATTGAAAAAACATGACTGGTCACTTTTTTTTAAACTAGATTCTAATATCTAAATATAGAGCACTCAATAGACATTGGCTTACCGTACAGTTACAGATACAAAGATTTATCTCATTTGTCTTTTTTATTATACTTTAAAAAAAGATTTATACGAAAATTATATTCAAATTCAATTTATTTCAAGAACACAATAAATTATTACATATTCAGTTTTGTGGCTCACACTAGACGGGGCCTGTCCTGTGACACCACACAATTGCTTACACAATTTTGGCAATTTAAATGGGAGCATTTGGAAAAACACGTAACTACATATTACTATATTAGAATATAAGTAAAATTAGATTAGATTATTACATTACATTAAAAACATTTTACATTACATTTTTGATTCTTTGGGTATAGTAGGCATCGATGATTACATTGTTCCAATCTTTCAAATCGCTATAACTCAAAAAGTTGCTAAGATGACTAGATATATATGCTCTTTCCGTGTACACTTAAAATTATATAAAGCACAAAGTTTTAAGACAAGGCCGTCTAAAAGCATACCTAATTAGGGCCTACTTATTTCATTTTCGGTCAAGTAACATGGGATGGGATGAGAAGTATTTTTTGTACAGAGCTCTAAAATACCAAATTATTAGTTGCTTTTAAATTGCATGCCACATATATATTATAGCTGTTAAACAATTAAAAGTTGATTTAACCTTCAAATGCAATAAAATTATGAAGAATCGAGGGAAACCTAACAACATAGTCATTAAAATAATCTCATTATTTGAGAGAAGCCATAGCAGTGTACCTGCTAAATCCCAAGGCATTGCCAAATACTTTGAATAAATTGTTACATGGCTACACTAATTTCTGGGATTTTACATGCTTATAGTTAAATTAACTTTCACATGATTTTCCGTAAATATATTTGGACAACATTTTAAAAACAGAAATTCATTTACTAAATTACTATCCAAAAAGTTTGATATTGACTTATTATTATAATGGTTCATAATAATTTGCTCAATAAGGTATGTTTGTTTTCCAGGTTCCAACAGAAGAGTTGGAGCTGCGGGACCCGCGAGGGCGAACCCCGCTCCTGCTAGCGGTGACGCTCGGGCTCACAGAGTGTGTTCGGGTACTGATCGAGGCCGGTGCAGATGTTAACTGCGAGAAAGATGGCTGGACGGGTGAGGAAATCATTCAAATATACTTGTATGATTAGAAGTGTTTCTGTCAGTTTTGACAATAGCTTGGGATTACTTCTGTATAATATTATACAATGTCCCTTCCCACAAAAACATGCATTTAAAATAGCGACCTAAAAATTTGCACTGTAAGAGAAGAGATTAACAACTCCATGAAATCTTATAAGCAAAGGCTTAACAATCACCCGAACATACTTGCTACGCAGCTGATGCAAGAAGAAACGAAATTCACCCGCCTAAAAAGAAAAGCCCCTAGAGACTTGCTGTAAATATACATATAGAGCCGTTGTCACTGGATAACGTGCTCCTCAAGTCAAAGCAGTAACTACTTAACCAATTGCTGAAAGTCCTAGAGAGACAGTATTGCAATACAAAAGGGAAAAAAAAAAAAAAAAAAATAGCAAACCAGCAGTATTCATTAGTATAGTTCAAAAAAAGAAGAGAAATGGTTACAATATTGGTCAGGTTTTAAAAGTAGAGTTCAATCCAAAAACAATCCAGCGGACTATTTGTCGCAGGTGTTTGTAGAAGAATGAATAGATAAGATAGAAACTTTGGAATTAATACAATTGGCATTTTACCGGATTCTTTTTTAAAATTTAAATCAATTGAATATTGTAATAATTGTTTTTTGAATATGGGTGGATCAACTTTTTCTTGTTCTGTCCCGGCACCCAGGAGACAATGGTGAACTTTTTAGAAAAGTGTTGATAATTTATAATTTTGGTAGTTTCAAGAGATCGATATTTACCTAAAGTTGACAAAATCCTGTTGCTATCTCACTCATACGTCAAACAAAGCCGCCGATACCTACGACCGAATAACAAAGCCGCCGCCAAAGTTTAGGTAAATATCGATCCGAATTTCCGAACCCTGCTGTTGAAGTATGCCGCATAGTTATGTTGGGGGTTTTAACACGTTGAACGCCATACAAAAAACCACGTTTAGCCCAGGGGGCCGCGGCGGACACCATGTGACCTGAACATGTCGTGTCCATGGGGCCGCGTCGGACACCAAGTGTCCGCATGCTCACGATCGCTTCAGAAGTCTATACGCGGCCGACGGACGGCATTTGAATGGTTTTTACTAAGGCGAGTGACCCGCGCGGCCCCACTGAACAACCTGGCCGCTTGGCACAAAAAAAAAACCAAAGTTCTTAAGATTTCTGGATATTTTTACATGATGTCTCCAAAAGTGTAGTAAGTAGGTATAAAAACGGAGTATTTTATATCATTAAATAAAAAGCTATTATAGTTATCACGTAGTTTTTTAGTTTACGAAGACATTAGAAATTCTTTAGATTTAAAATTGCTTTCAATCTAGTCGGTATCAAATCAGAAACGGGTTCCGTACCTATTTGATACTTTACGTATGAAGTTACCTTTTCTGAATAAAATTTTCGGCTTGATTATATGTCGATGCCTTAAGGAAATCATAAAACCCGTTAAATTTGAATTTTAATAAATACTTACTATGTATATACCTAAATGTTTAGACCGACAGCGTGACCCGCGCGGCGCCTACGGAAGGAAATACGGTTGGACGCTGGCACAGGCCGCGACGGACACTGGTGTCTGCCATTTTAACTTTTCAGAAAATAATGAATATATCGCTGTTTCTGTAAGTCGCCCATTATTTTTGAGATATTTCTTGACAATAATTGCAAAAAAACACCAACGATTTTGGTACGATTCTCGATTTATGGTCCGGCCGCTGGGAAAAGTATACTGTCGGCTACATGGTGCCCGTCATGGCGTTCAACGTGTTAAGGCTTCCACGGGTGTCCCTCGCTCCTCGAAGATTCGGTCTTGTTTTAGAGGGTTTAAAAAAATAGACTAAAAACTAAAGATGATTTAATATTTAGTGGTCCAAGAGGCGACGTCGACCGGTGACCCGGGTATCCTGGCGCTCGTGCTGACGCGGCGCGACTACCTGCGGCACGCCGTGCGCGCCGGCGGCATCCCCGACCTGCTGCGCCGGCTCAGCCTCGCGCCGGACTTCTATGTCGAGATGAAGTGGGAGTTCACCAGCTGGGGTGAGCTGTTGTGCCGTTTTTGATGTAGATAACACTTGTGATGACGCGATTGGCTCAGTGATACGGATATGCCATGACTTAGGTTGAGGCGAGCGGCTCGCGCGCGGGGCGGCATGCCACGGACACCGCTCGATCCTTTCGATCTTTTCGCTCGGCAAAAACCGCTAGAGCGGCACCGTGCGTGGCATGCTTCATATATAGGTATGATTTGGTTTTTGCCGCTTTCTGTTTACCGCTGCTGGCGCTGTTCGTGCAATATCATGGTTGGCCCCATAGTCATGCTGCCTACTGAGCCGGTGGTAGCGCCACTCAATTTCCGGCAAGGACTAATATTTGGATGGTGACCGCCTGGGACTCACTGTATAACAGAGCATCGTAGTCTTACTTCATTAAGAATTTAAGACGAAGTAAGACTACCTTGACCTAACGCCATTCGCTCTACACGACCAAACGTTGCTATTCAGTGATCGAATAAATATATAAAATTTTGCTTGATTCCCCACTGGTTTCTGTAACAGGGAATCCTAGGAATCCAGTTATGAATTATGTATGTGTCTCTTAGTATAATCTTGTATGGTTGTCTACAGTGCCTCTAGTGTCGCGTATGTGTCCGTTCGACACGTACAAGGTGTACAAGCGAGGCGGCAATGTGCGGGTCGACACGACCCTCGTCGGCTTCGACAACAACCACTGGCAGCGCGGCGACAGGACTTATATATTCAGAGGACAGGGTAAGTTGGTTGGAACATTGATTTACCACTTATAACCATCATAGTATCTAGGTTTTTGTATGGAATTTAAGATACGACTTAAACCGTAGCGCGGCAGCGCTGGTCAGTTCCAGTAATTTAACCCAGTTAGTGAATGAATTAGCCGCGTCCACACAGAGCGAGCCGCCTCGGTCGCCAATTGCCTTGCGCGACGGCGCGGTCTGTGTGGACGCGCCTCGCCCGCACGCGCGTTTTCTATCCGTGGTCGAAGGTGCCTCGGTCGTTTGCCGCTCGCAGTGTGGACGTGCACGTTTTTACTTTGGTCAAATTTACGACAAATTAAACAAAATGGTGTGCGAAACTTACGCAATGCGAAACGGCATAACCGTAACTTGACATTGTGTGATATTTGTTTGTTTTAAACATAAAAAAATAAATTGAATTAGCTTTTTCTTGAAAATCTTTTGTAACAACGTAGCAGCAAGTCAAAAATCAACAGCTGATTGCGAGCATGTTGTTTTATCTGTCATATGGGCGAACAAAATGGTTCAGCTTACCGCGCGCGGCATTCGGTTTCGTAATTTCCTATTTCGGTGAGCGTAACTTCATCCAATATCCGAGGCGGCCGAGGCAGGCGCCGAATTTCTCGCGCGGCAATGGCCTCGCGAGGCAGCTCGCTCTGCGTGGACCCGGCTATTGGTGACCACTCGCAATTAATATGAGTATTTTGGTACTTTGTGCCCCCCTTAATTGGTTGCTTCGTCCCCAGGTCAGAACGCGAGTCTCACGGAGCTGGACCACGAGCTGGGCACGATGTGGAGCGAGACGCTGGAGCCGGCGGCGGCGCGCGCCTGGCCCGCGCCGCCGCCCGCCGCGCTGCAGGCGCGCCTCGCGCAGCCCACCGCGCTCAACTATCTAGACACCGACAAGATCAGCTTCGAGAGGTGAGATACAGTCTGACGGAGCTGGGCCACGAGCTGGGCACGATGTGGAGCGAGACGCTGGAGCCGCCCGCCGCGCTGCAGGCGCGCCTCGCGCAGCCCACCGCGCTCAACTATCTAGACACCGACAAGATCAGCTTCGAGAGGTGAGATAGAGTCTGACGGAGCTGGACACGAGCTGGGCACGATGTGGAGCGAGACGCTGGAGCCGGCGGCGGCGCGCGCCTGGCCCGCGCCGCCGCCCGCCGCGCTGCAGGCGCGCCTCGCGCAGCCCACCGCGCTCAACTACCTAGACACCGACAAAATCAGCTTCGAGAGGTGAGATCCATATCTCTATACATGACAAATTTTTTTTTGAGGATGTCAATCGATTAAATTTTTATTGGGATCAATTACCTATATGGGACTAACTACACTGACTGCTTTAACACGTTGAACGCCAGACCACGTTTAGCTTAACGGGCCGCAGCGGACACCTTGTGACCGACAATATGTCGAGTCCATGGGGCCGCGTCGGACACCGAGTGTCCGCATGCTCGTGATTACTTCAGAAGCCTATAGGCGGCCGGCAGACAGCATTTCGACTGTTTTTACTAAGTACAATCCGGCCGATTGGTACAAAAAAACGAAAGGTCTTAGGATTTCGGGATACTTTTACTTGTTGTCTCCAAAAATGTTGTCAGTAGGTATAAAATTTTTGTTTTATTATATCATGCGATTTAAAGCTATTATAGTTATTACATAGTTTTCTAGTTTTATAAGGCATTAGAAATTCGTTAGAGTTAAAATTGCTTTCAATCTAGTCAGTATCAAATGAGAAACGGGTTCATTACCTATGTAATATTTTACGATACCTTACGTAAGAATTACCTTTTCTGAATAAAATTTTGCTTATATGTTGATGTCGCAAAGTTTGATAAAAACCATTATTATTAACACTTACTATATATATACAATGTATAGACACGCAACAGCGTGAGCGTGACCCGCACGGCGCCTCGCCTGCGAGGGGAAACACGGTCAGACGATTGCGCAGGCCGCGATGGACACTGGTGTTTACCATTTTACTTTTCTTCTGAATATATCGTTCTTTCTGTAAGTCGCCCATTATTTTTGAGTTATTTCTTGACAATAATCGCAAAAAAACACTCCAACGAGACGATTCTCGATTTGATGGTCCGGCTCCTGGGGAAAGTACACTGTCAGACACATGGTGTCCGACATGGCGTTCAACGTGTTAAAAGTCAGAAATGACCGTCGAACAACATTCCTACGGAGGGCTAAAAACGCTCCATACGAATAGCCTCCTACATGTGATATCATTTGTGGGTTGGGTACTATTATTAACTAATATTTGTATGGAGACAATAAGTATAATTTGCTATTTTCACCGTGAAAGATTCCGTTTAAGTTCATGGTTGTCATACAATTATTGTTTTTTTTTTAAATTTAAGGATTCTGAAAACATTTTCTTTTGGAAAAAAATCATAAAATTTGCGTACCTTTGAAGTCACATATTTATTTGGATTACTTCTCTTTGTTTCGTGACATATTGAGCTAATTTTATTCATATACATAATTACAGTATGCTGTAGAATTTAAGAGGCCTTATTCCTTTTAAAAAATTTTTTTTTCATATTATGACAAATATATTGATAATTTCAACCAACTTTTTGAAGTAAATAATACTTTGTTGAGATGTTGGTGTGGATATTTTACACGCAGTCTGCCAGCAAATATGGATAACCGGTGAATGGCCAAAGGACTGGTCGCATTCTTTATTCATCCCACTCCACAAGAAGGGCTCCACCAAAAAGTGCAACAATTTCCGCTTGATATCTCTGATATCCCACGCTAGCAAGGTACTTCTTCATATACTTAACACCCGACTACAGGCATTTATAAGTAGGGAAATTGCTCAAGAACAGGCTGGCTTTGTTAAAGGAAAAGGAACGCGCGAGCAGATCCTCAACCTAAGACAGATCATAGAAAAAGCACGAGAGTTCAATAAGCCGCTTTTTATCTGCTTTGTGGATTTCCGAAAGGCCTTTGACACCGTTAAGTGGTGGAAGCTGTGGGAAGTACTACTGGTAATGGGTGTACCTCGACACTTAGTTTACATTATCAGAAGACTCTACGAAGACGGTACAGCTGCCGTTCGTGTGGATGGAATCGATTCGGGCACTTTCAAAACCGAATCTGGTGTTCGACAAGGTTGTATACTCTCTCCTCTTTTATTTAATATATACACCGAATATATCATGCGAATAGTTTTGGAAAAATGGGATAATGGAATATCAATTGGTGGTCAATTAATATCAAACCTGAGGTATGCAGATGATACCACCCTTCTTGCGACGTCAAAAGCAGAAAGTGAACAGCTCCTTTTACTTCTGGAAACAACCAGTTCCGATTTTGGCCTCACTATAAACCGGGACAAAACGAAGATGATGGTAGTGGATCGTAAGAATAACAATCGACCTGATTTACACAGCATAGCCAATTGCGAAGTTGTACAGAGCTACATTTACCTAGGATCCACTATCACAAACACTGGAAACTGTGATGATGAAATTAAAAGACGATGTGCCGTAACACGATCAGCTGTGGAGAAGCTCACAAAAATTTGGAAAGATCGGCGAATAACCAAGAACACAAAGGTTCGACTCATGAGGTGCTTGGTATTTCCAATTTTCTTGTACGGAGCCGAAACATGGACGATCCATCAAAGAGACCGCAAAAGGATTGATGCACTTGAAATGTGGTGCTGGAGACGGTTGCTGAGGATAAAATGGACTGCTCGCCGGACTAATCTCTCTATCTTGAAAGAGCTTAAAGTCAAACAAAGACTTTCGTCGATTGTGCAAGTGCGAATTTTGAAAATGTTTGGACATATCATTCGCAGCGAAAAGTCGATGGAGCGTTTGGTAGTGCAGGGGAGAGTGGAAGGTCAACGTTCTCGCGGCCGATCTCCTACTAGGTGGACGGATCTCATAAAGTCCACGACGAAACGTTCCCTTACGGAGTGTGCACGGAGTGCCACAAACAGAGAGAGATGGAGAAAAATCGCAAAAGCCGTCATTGATGTAGAAGAGGACAATCCATAACCACGACCACTCTGGCAAGAGTGTACGACTAAGAAGAAGAAGAAGAATACTTTGTCCCGAGTTCTAGGTAGTAACATAGCTATTTCATGCTTTCATTGCGTGCAGTCGAAAATAAGTTGAAAAAACTAATTTTCCGCGTGAATTTTGTCAATTTCGAGTAGTTTTTGAAACAAAAATTATCAATAAAAATTCATACTGTAGGTTTGAAATATATACCAATAAATCGCAATAGCCCTGTTCTAGGTAGTAATATCAATAATATGTTAAGAGTCCGCAGCAAGGTCCGCTCAACTCCGCGTTGAGATCGCGCGCTTACGCTTTAAAATGTTGTTGTTTCACCTAGAGGAAGACAGGGCGCTAGCAGTAAAGCGAGAGCGCGCTAGGAGCAAAGAGTATGTAATCACTACGTTTTAAGAGACGGGAGTGCCATACGAAACATACTGCCAATATGAAGCCGCAAACAATATCAGTGTCAGTGTCAACTCATGACATAATGCCAACATCAAGAACAAAATAGGGATGTCACATGTTACACAAATTATCGAATTATCGATATCGGTATTTAAAAACAATGGTTCAGGCGGGGTTCGCATTCGCACCCGCGTCTCCAACGGCTTTCCGGTAATTTAAATCATTAAATATTTCGCTTCAATGTAAACATTTGGTTTACTTTAGGTTACTGACTTCATAAAAAAAAACAAAAGTGTGCAAATAATTTTATTTCGTTCAAACTTTGCTTGGCTTGCTGATAAACATAGACGAAAAAAGCCGTTTCATCACTCCAGTCTGTGCTCCAGGTTGGAAGTTCTGCAACACAAATAATACAGGGTAAACAGAAAATTACAGAGTAAAATGAATCTGTCCAGATGAAACCGTACCATTCATAGTCCATTGAAGATTTTTCGTAAAATATTTCTGTGACCATAATCTAACTCAAACTGGCATAAAAAGTAGTGGCTTTTGCTTGAAGAAAGATATTCCGTATTTACCCAGGTATTTTTCACTTCAAATGAAAATTATCGATAAAACTTACATACAGCACTATTGTTTACATACGTATTAGGGTATGTATTATTTTACCCGAAATACCAAGTTTTCAATGAAACTTACGATTAACATGGTTATAACACGCAGTAATTAATTATATGTTTTACTTACCGATCTTCGTCCGGTGGAAATCTTGCCATGAATAGTCTTTTTTGACCGTCCATTCGACACGTTTTCATTCTGCATATTTCGCCCTTTTTCCTTTTCAATCCACTCATTTTTGCAATTGTGATTGTCTTGTGTACCTTCTAGACGACCACTACACCCAAAGAATGCAAATTATTAGATTATTTGTGAAATTTGAATTATTTGAAAAGATCGCAGAACCTTGACAAAACCAGACAACACAACAAAAGAGAAACGTCAACTAATATGGCATGGCGGACAAAAATGGCGGCTGAAGTACAACCCGCCTAAATTCGATTGTCGCCAATTATCTAATGCTTTGTAGGTTTCAACGTTCTTTCAAACTTAGATAGGTAAAAATTCACCCATAGCCGTTGTCGTTCGTTTTTTACCTTGAGAGTTGCGCGAGGCTGGCTAGGAGTAGCTATGATAAGGGCGGTGCTTACCGCCGCCCCCCCAGACCGTTCCCCGCGCTAGAGTAATTCGCTGCAGTTTCGCAACAATTTTTTGTAATTTATTTTAAGGTTTTCGTAGTTACGCTCTCATTTTAAAACTACGAGATCAATTTTGATAAATCTTTTTTCTTATCAAACTGCATAGTTTAATCAACACCGGAAATAGGTTTTGACTTCAATCTAAACTATATTTTGGTCGTAGTATGCCGCCAAACTGAACAACTTTCTGGGGTCTAAAAATGCAAAACTTGTACTCGCTCTATTTTCTTTCTATTAACATTTCAAGAGTCATAAACTAGTTTTAGCCCTAGATATATCTTATCTCATTATATTTAGAGAATTTCATGATAATGTGACATGTTATATTAAAATAAGGACGTAACTACGTTTGTATGAAGAATCGAGCTTGCTGCGGACTCTTAAGAAACATATTTAATCATAGAGAAAAATGTCTAAAACAATCAGCATTTTAAAAGGAATAAGGCCTCTTAACATCAGTCGTCATCCCTATTGTATAATCTATTCATATATTATTTCAGAAATAAAAGTGGAATATGGGGGTGGCGGCAAGACAAGACTGAAGTGGTCAACTCGTACGAGTGCAAAGTGTTCAACGCGAACAACGTGGAACTGGTCTCGAAGACGCGAACCGAACATCTGTCCAAGGCCGAAAAGAGCCGTCTGGCACCACGGGCCCCGCTCGCGGGGCTCCTAGCGCTCGCCGACAAGGACAGCGGCGCGACCACACCCACCACACCTAATAGCCCTGATGTGGTAAGTGTGGAAGGAGACTTGGTGACCTGTTTGCGGGGCTCCTAGATTTAACCTGCCATACAGTACTTTTATCTCACGAGCGCGGGTGAGCCATGTTTGTGTGAGTAGATATACATGCACATTGGCTCTGTGTGGGTGAGCCGGCACTGTTCGCTCCCGAGCTCACCCACACAGAGCCAATGTGCATGTACATACTCACACAAACATGGCTCACCCGCGCTCGTGAGATAAAAGTACTGTACTAAAGATATGGCGTATGTTTTGGTCATTGATGTAGCGATGCTACATACAAATCTTAAGCCAATGTATGTCTAGAAGTCAAGGGTAGCGCTGCTGAGGATTGTAACCGGTCTTTTTTTTTTACTAACCCCCTACCAAAAAAGAGGGGTGTTATAAGTGTAACATTTAAATGTATTTGTTCTGTTTCCTTTTGTAAACTTATTGTTATGCCAAAAAGTATAGTTGTATTTTATTGTCTGTGGCATCGTAGCTCGCGAACGGATGGACAAATTTCAGTGTGTTTATTTTTTAATCGAAATACTTTTCCGTTGGGACGGTTCTTAGCTATGTTTGGAGGAAATAGGACCGGTAGTTTCCAAGACATTCAGCTTTGATTGGAACAGGCGACTAGATCTCAGGGAATATTGAAGCTAGAAATTCCAAATTTTGTTGTTATGCTCAGTTTTAGTAGCATTTGCTATCACTCATTAAAAGAGGATTTCACGACGACCAGCTACTAGCGACGGGGGTGTTTTAAATTTTTACAAGCTTTTATTTGATTTCACATGTCGCGTTGTCTGGGAATTTAGTGAGTTAAATTTGATCCACTTTCCGGTTTCCGATAGAGCTAAAATTTTGCACGGATATGCAAATCGCGTGACAGTGCAATATTATGATGACGTGGAGCTGATCTGATGATGGAGCTGGAAGGTGGCCATAGGAACTCCGTAATAAAACCACATAATCCCATCGAGTTTGGGCTCGTTTGATTCGTCTTGATGAGTACTTCGTCTTCAGGGTCTGATGATGGAGCCGGAAGGTGGCCTTAGGAACGGAAGCCTGTAATAGTGCAAATCTACCGAGTTTGGGCCTTTTAGAATCGTATCAGTAAGCAATTGATGGATGTTCAAGAAAAAGTACAGTCGGCTATAAAAGCTTGTCACAAAAATGAAATTTTCAATCAATCAATCAATCATTTATTGCAAGAAACATAGTTATATAAGGTGATCATAATAAAATACAGTTACTAATGTTCTACCAGGAAAGGCATGCACTACCTATTACAATTTTATTATATTTATTAGATAGTACCCTATAGTTCACTTTAACATGTATGTCAAAATATTGAGCTTAGTTATTCGATTTTAATTACACAACAATAAGTTTTTGAGAAAAACTTATTGTTATTAAATAAATAAATAAATATTAAGGGACAATCTTACACAAATCGACCTAGTCCCAAACTAAGCAAAGCTTGTACTATGGGTACTAGACGACGATATACATAATATATAAATACATACATAGATAACATCCATGACCCAAGAACAAATATTTGCTCAAATATTTGCCCCGGCCGGGATTCGAACCCGGGACCGCCGACTCAGTAGGCAGGTGTCTACCAACCGAGCCAAACGCGTCGTCAAAATTATTGTACTGCAGTTACAGGAAGACGACATCGCAAGCCGAATGTCGAACTCCCGGTCTCGCGAGGAGTTAGCGGTGAGCTGGCGCGAGTACTTCTCGGCCTCGCCGCTGGAGCGGGACATCGGCAAGCCGAAGGAGATCACCACCAAGGTGCAGAAGTTCCGCGCCACGCTGTGGCTGTGCGAGGACTATCCGCTGGAGGTGAGCTCCTCAAACATACTATGAAATGTAGTTACAGGAGGACGACATCGCGAACCGAATGTCGAACTCGCGGTCTCGCGAGGAGCTAGCGGTGAGCTGGCGCGAGTACTTCTCGGCCTCGCCGCTGGAGCGGGACATCGGCAAGCCGAAGGAGATCACCACCAAGGTGCAGAAGTTCCGCGCCACACTGTGGCTGTGCGAGGACTATCCGCTGGAGGTGAGCTTCTCAAACGGGTGCCCGACGTTTCATATAACTTCACTTAATCTATTTTGGTTTGATATACCATTGCTTTGTATAATGTAACGAATGGTATAATATTGTTTTAGATAATTTTCAAATGATCTAATGTAACAATTGATAGAATGGTTTATAGGTATAATTACTTTTAGTATAATGTACATTTACTATATTTATTACTGGGTATAAAACGTATTTATCATAATGACTTACTTGATATAATTCGTCAATGCTATAAAATACAGAAGATATAAGTTGATTTTACTATAACCAAAAAAGGTGGTTCCGACTAGATATATTAGGCTGTCACCCCCTATATCACCTTAAGACAGGTCCGACTTGGCTAAAGGTTAGGTACGACGACGAGCGAAGCGAGGAGGAGTGTTAGGTTGAACTGCGACCCTAACGAGCGAGCGAAGCGAGCGAGCCGCGCAGGTCCGACTTGGCTTATGATTCCTAACATTACCTATTACACCATAAGGCAGGTCCGACTCGGCTTAGGTTAGGTACGACGACGAGCGAAGCGAGGAGGAGTGTTAGGTTGAACTGCGACCCTAACGAGCGAGCCGCGCAGGTCCTACTTGGCTTACGATTCCTAACATTACCTATTTCACCTTAAGGCAGTATTTATATGAAAACGCTATTATACTAAATAGTATGTATGTTAAACAAATTCATGTGATAAATATGTTATACGAAAGTATAATTATGCATATTGTCAATTATGTCATTTAGCCTATTATATCAATCGATAATTAGAGAAATGCTAAATATAGGAAAAAACCATTATATGAAACGTAACATTATATGAAACAACTTTATATCAATCGATTGTATATCAAGTGTATGTTAGTTTATCTGACATTATATGAAACATTACGGACCCTTCTCAAACATGCTGTCGTGGCTTCCAACCTTCGTGGCGACCTGACGTAGACCAACTGACTGACTGGCTGATGATTACAGATACAGATACAGATTTTTATTGGTAAAATTAATACATTTTTCACTTCTCCTGCTCAAAAAATACGTCGTTTTAAGTTCGCAATGCGGGGCTAAAATAGTACATTTAGCCCCTAGGGTTTAAAAGGAAACCATATAATCCCATACAAATTTCTATGACACTGAAAAAAAAATCTTGTTAGCGGCCAGCTATATACTATTTACAAATAAAATAAATCAACCTGCAACCTGATCAGATCGACCCAATTAAAAAAATAAACTAAAAAGTTTTTATTTACAATGTATCTACTGGAATATTAACTGAACTTTTATTTTAGCACGTTTTATAATCAACGAAAAGAAATTTAATCTTAAACATTTCATCTTGGCTAAGAATATTAAATGATAAAATAAAATAAATTATTGCAGTCGTTTTTTTCAGTCGAAGTGAAAAGCAGTGTTTAACACGGGGCTACAAGCCATTATGACACTCAGATATATTTGGCCTCGCTCACTTCGTTCGCTCGTCCAAATTACCTCGTGTCATATAATGGTTTGTTTTAGCCCCTTGTCAAACAATCTACTATTACATGTCATGACACATCGACATCGATATTTGGAACGGACATTCAAATTCAAAATTAGAGATGACAGCTACACGACGAAATACCATCAGTTCTCGACGGACAGGCGTTCACGTGCTATGAAATAGTCGTCATAACGTGCGTTAAAACTAGCTTAGAAGTACGTTTCGAGCGGAACAACTTTTAATATTTATTTTGTACTGCTTAGAAATAGGACATTACTGCAGACGCCGGAAAGAAAGGCTTGCCGGGTGAGTAGGTATAGACGGATAGTGATACGAAGCCGGCAAGCCTTTTTCAAGGCTAAGGCCTGTATAGTGCTTATTCTCAAACATATGCAATGAAATAAAAAAAAATACACTACTCAAAAAAATATAATTTAGCTGTTTAGCCTGTTCATGAACACAGCCGCCATGTTTAAAAAAAAAATACTTCCCGGCCTAGGCCTTAAATTTTGTATGAAAATCCTTTACAGTTCTCTCGAGTTGTGCCGCTCGAAACGTGATACTTCGAAGCCTCTTACAACGCACGTATGACGACATTTCATTCCATGTTCGACGACATGGTTGGCGCAGTTTGCAGACACCTGCCTACTGAGCCGGCGGTCCCGGGTTCGAATGCCGGCCGGGGCAAATATTTGTGTGAAGAACTCGAATATATTTGTTCTTGGGTCATGGATGTTATCTATATATGTATTTATATATTATGTATATCGTCGTCTAGTACCCATAGTACAAGCTTTGCTTAGTTTGGGACTAGGTCGATTTGTGTATGATTGTCCCATAATATTTATTTATTTTATGTTTGAGAAAATATATTACAACTTAATATTTATTAAGGGTCAATCTTACACAAACCGAGCTAGTCCCAAACTAAACAAAGCTTGTACTAGGGGTACAAGACGAATACGGGTATTTAGTTGTACGGAACCGTCGGTGCGCGAGTCCGACTCACACTTACACTTGGCCGGTTTTTTATCAATACTACATTATTTATTATACTGATCAAAAAGGTTATCGTCCGTTACAGCTGCAAGAGCAAATAATGCCGATCCTCGACCTCATGGCGTCCATGTCCTCGCCGCACTTCGCGAAGTTGAAAGACTTCATACAGATGCAGCTGCCCGCTGGCTTCCCCGTCAAGATAGGTAAGCCAGCATCATTGATAATAAATTAAGATATTTTCGAATATCTAAAAATGTGGTTATATTAATTTTTTTTATCGTTTATTTGATGATATAGGAAATGGAATGTTGCCAATAAAATTGATGGATGTTCTAAGGAAAGTACAGTCCGCTATAACAGCTTGTCACCAGAATTAATTTGTTGACAGAAACTTATTAATTTATGAAACACTAGAAGGTGCCCGCAACTTCATACGCCTATTTTTTAAACCGTAGTCGGGTAAAAATTATTCTATAACTATCTTTGGATGTCGGGCTATCCCTGTAATGAAATTGGTTAAAATTTGCCCAGCCGTTTTGGCGTGATGCGAGGACAGACGAAATTATGACCAACAGATGGCGCCAAACTGGCGTGGCGCCCCACGCCCATACAAAAAAGATCGCTATTAAGATTTTTCCTGAAATCATGACCGTTTTCCATAGAAAAAATATTTTAAACTAGCGACCCGCCCCGGCTTCGCACGGGTGCAATGCTGATAAATTATGCATGTATTATACATATAAACCTTCCTCTTGAATTTTAAAATTTTATGGCCTTTCAACTTTTCCTTGAAAGTTTTTCTCTAACATGTACCGTTTTTGAGATTTAAGCGAAAAATGAAAAAAAATTACCCTTTCCCCCCCTCCCCCCACTCCGGGGCTCCTCCTAGTGTCCCGGGGTTTTAGTATGTTTATTACCTAGGGACTCTTGACATGTTTCCGAAGAAACATCTTACGTTACTAACTCACGCACTCTAGAACTTTTTATTCAATGGACTAATAGTATAGATGTAATGTTTAATTTTTCAATGTACACACCACAATTTTTATATTAAACCATTGATACAAATATCTGGACTGCCAATCCAGAGGTACCGGGTTCGATTGCCGGTTTCTTCCACTAGGTTACGCTTTTCAATTTTTCTTTAAGCTTTTATCTTTGTATGGTTTAATAGAAACTTGTGAGTTTATCAGTTTATTTATTGCTTTCATAGGTTACATAAGATGGACGATACAGAATTCTATTTCGCTATGAAACCCTGCAGGGCGCTGCAACTATTAATAAATATGTTTACAAATTTTAACAGAACATATAACTAAGTAAAGCCTGACCAGAAATATATGAGGATTGTAAAGAGGGCGCTATTTATAAGATTTAAATGGCAACAATTTTGCAACCAATCGTAACCCACTATAATGACATTCGTTTTAAATACCTGTCAGTTCTACCATGTTAACCTCGTAATATCATTTAATAGAATGCACATTTTTCCTGACTGTTTTTCGTGTAGTAAACACATGTACACTTTATTTATAATCTTACGTTCACGACTGTGAATGGTTTTCGGTATTTCCTTTGGATAATTTTAAATATTTGTCTTTTAAACAAGCCACCACGAATGACATTGACATTGTTGACAAACCATCCTAAAATCATTGCCAGTGTAAGAAATTGGTTCCAGTGAAATTCCGCAACATGGCGCATCCTCATATATTTCTGGTCAGGCTTTACACAACTATTCCTGTCTTATTAACTTTTTAAATGTGTGAGTGTTGAGTGTTGAGATGAGTGTCGGTATCTACAGAGATCCCGTTATTCCACGTGTTGAACGCGCGCATCACGTTCGGAAACATCTTCGGCACGGAGTCGCCGGTGCCTCACGTGGAGTGCATCCAGGAGGGCGAGCGGCTCGCCTGCGTCGTCGACGACAACTGCTTCAGCATCGCCAAGGGCTACAGGTACATTAGGTCCTAAATCATAATGTCGGGATCCACAGAGATCCCGTTATTCCACGTGTATCACGTTTGGCAACATCTTCGGCACGGAGTCGCCGGTGCCTCACGTGGAGTGCATCCAGGAGGGCGAGCGGCTCGCCTGCGTCGTCGACGACAACTGCTTCAGCATCGCCAAGGGCTACAGGTACATTAGGTCCTAAATCATAATGTCGGTATCCACAGAGATCCCGTTATTCCACGTGTTGAACGCGCGCATCACGTTGGGCAACATCACGACGACAACTGCTTCAGCATCGCCAAGGGCTACAGGTACATTAGGTCCTAAATCAGAATGTTGGGATCCACAGAGATCCCGTTATTCCACGTGTTGAACACGCGCATTACGTTCAGCAACATCACGACGACAACTGCTTCAGCATCGCCAAGGGCTACAGGTACATTAGGTCCTAAATCATAATGTCGGGATCCACATAGATCCCGTTATTCCACGTGTTGAACGCGCGCATCACGTTCGGTAACATCGTCGACGACAACTGCTTCAGCATCGCCAAGGGCTACAGGTACATTAGGTCCTAAGCCATAATGTCGGGATCCACAGAGATCCCGTTATTCCACGTGTTGAACACGCGCATTACGTTCGGCAACATCACGACGACAACTGCTTCAGCATCGCCAAGGGCTACAGGTACATTAGGTCCTAAATCATAATGTTGGGATCCACAGAGATCCCGTTATTCCACGTGTTGAACGCGCGCATCACGTTCGGCAACATCACGACGACAACTGCTTCAGCATCGCCAAGGGCTACAGGTACATTAGGTCCTAAATCATAATGTCGGTATAGACAGAGATCCCGTTATTCCACGTGTTGAACGCGCGCATCACGTTGGGCAACATCACGACGACAACTGCTTCAGCATCGCCAAGGGCTACAGGTACATTAGGTCCTAAATCATAATGTCGGTATCCACAGAGATCCCGTTATTCCACGTGTTGAACGCGCGCATCAGGTTCAGCAACATCACGACGACAACTGCTTCAGCATCGCCAAGGGCTACAGGTACATTAGGTCCTAAGCCATAATGTTGGGATCCACTGAGATCCCGTTATTCCACGTGTTGAACGCGCGCATCACGTTCGGTAACATCGTCGACGACAACTGCTTCAGCATCGCCAAGGGCTACAGGTACATTAGGTCCTAAATCATAATGTTGGGATCCACAGAGATCCCGTTATTCCACGTGTTGAACGCGCGCATCAGGTTCAGCAACATCACGACGACAACTGCTTCAGCATCGCCAAGGGCTACAGGTACATTACTGGATCTTGTTTCACGTGGTGTCTTTTCGTTTTATAGTTTAATGGTCTCAATCAGGGTTTTCCACGGAAGTCATAAATTTTTCAGAAGTCTTGAAAATGTCGACCTTTAGATTAGGGTAGGTCAGGTTAGGTTTGCGTTTCAGAGAAAGTATTTTTTCGATGAAATGATTTTTATATGAAATGAAAATTCGATGAAACGTTTTTCTATAAAACAAAAGTAAACCCATAGAAACATCTATGACACAGGAACAAATATTCGACTTCGATATTTGCCCATGCTGAAATTCGTGAGCCGTCGCCTCAGAAGCATTTATTAGGCACGTAAAGTAGGCCGGAAGCTAACCTGTGACGCCTCTATTGTTGCAGGTGTCTATGGGCGACGAAAATCGCTTTCTATCAGGCGATCCGTTTACTTCTTTGCCCTCTATTACATAAAATAAGTTGGATTGTTTGTACTCGCAGGGACGCGCTGGCGCCGGAGGAGCGGATAGCGTGCAGCATGGAGCACGACGAGAGTCTGCTGCAGTACGCCATCCAGCAGAGCCTCATGGAGCCCGGCACGCAGTCCGACCAGGTACTGTGACATCAGTCATCTATAGTGTGTGTGTGCAGGGACGGAGGAGCGGATAGCGTGCAGCATGGAGCACGACGAGAGTCTGCTGCAGTACGCCATCCAGCAGAGCCTCATGGAGCCCGGCACGCAGTCCGACCAGGTACTGTGACATCAGTCATCTATAGTGTGTGTGTGCAGGGACGGAGGAGCGGATAGCGTGCAGCATGGAGCACGACGAGAGTCTGCTGCAGTACGCCATCCAGCAGAGCCTCATGGAGCCCGGCACGCAGTCCGACCAGGTACTGTGACATCAGTCATCTATAGTGTGTGTGTGCAGGGACGGAGGAGCGGATAGCGTGCAGCATGGAGCACGACGAGAGTCTGCTGCAGTACGCCATCCAGCAGAGCCTCATGGAGCCCGGCACGCAGTCCGACCAGGTACTGTGACATCAGTCATCTATAGTGTGTGTGTGCAGGGACGGAGGAGCGGATAGCGTGCAGCATGGAGCACGACGAGAGTCTGCTGCAGTACGCCATCCAGCAGAGCCTCATGGAGCCCGGCACGCAGTCCGACCAGGTGCTGTGACATCAGTCATCTATAGTGTGTGTGTGCAGGGACGGAGGAGCGGATAGCGTGCAGCATGGAGCACGACGAGAGTCTGCTGCAGTACGCCATCCAGCAGAGCCTCATGGAGCCCGGCACGCAGTCCGACCAGGTACTGTGACATCAGTCATCTATAGTGTGTGTGTGCAGGGACGGAGGAGCGGATAGCGTGCAGCATGGAGCACGACGAGAGTCTGCTGCAGTACGCCATCCAGCAGAGCCTCATGGAGCCCGGCACGCAGTCCGACCAGGTGCTGTGACATCAGTCATCTATAGTGTGTGTGTGCAGGGACGGAGGAGCGGATAGCGTGCAGCATGGAGCACGACGAGAGTCTGCTGCAGTACGCCATCCAGCAGAGCCTCATGGAGCCCGGCACGCAGTCCGACCAGGTACTGTGACATCAGTCATCTATAGTGTGTGTGTGCAGGGACGGAGGAGCGGATAGCGTGCAGCATGGAGCACGACGAGAGTCTGCTGCAGTACGCCATCCAGCAGAGCCTCATGGAGCCCGGCACGCAGGCCGACCAGGTACTGTGACATCAGTCATCTATAGTGTGTGTGTGCAGGGACGGAGGAGCGGATAGCGTGCAGCATGGAGCACGACGAGAGTCTGCTGCAGTACGCCATCCAGCAGAGCCTCATGGAGCCCGGCACGCAGGCCGACCAGGTACTGTGACATCAGTCATCTATAGTGTGTGTGTGCAGGGACGGAGGAGCGGATAGCGTGCAGCATGGAGCACGACGAGAGTCTGCTGCAGTACGCCATCCAGCAGAGCCTCATGGAGCCCGGCACGCAGTCCGACCAGGTGCTGTGACATCAGTCATCTATAGTGTGTGTGTGCAGGGACGGAGGAGCGGATAGCGTGCAGCATGGAGCACGACGAGAGTCTGCTGCAGTGCGCCATCCAGCAGAGCCTCATGGAGCCCGGCACGCAGTCCGACCAGGTACTGTGACATCAGTCATCTATAGTGTGTGTGTGCAGGGACGGAGGAGCGGATAGCGTGCAGCATGGAGCACGACGAGAGTCTGCTGCAGTACGCCATCCAGCAGAGCCTCATGGAGCCCGGCACGCAGTCCGACCAGGTACTGTGACATCAGTCATCTATAGTGTGTGTGTGCAGGGACGGAGGAGCGGATAGCGTGCAGCATGGAGCACGACGAGAGTCTGCTGCAGTACGCCATCCAGCAGAGCCTCATGGAGCCCGGCACGCAGGCCGACCAGGTACTGTGACATCAGTCATCTATAGTGTGTGTGTGCAGGGACGGAGGAGCGGATAGCGTGCAGCATGGAGCACGACGAGAGTCTGCTGCAGTACGCCATCCAGCAGAGCCTCATGGAGCCCGGCACGCAGGCCGACCAGGTGCTGTGACATCAGTCATCTATAGTGTGTGTGTGCAGGGACGGAGGAGCGGATAGCGTGCAGCATGGAGCACGACGAGAGTCTGCTGCAGTGCGCCATCCAGCAGAGCCTCATGGAGCCCGGCACGCAGTCCGACCAGGTACTGTGACATCAGTCATCTATAGTGTGTGTGTGCAGGGACGGAGGAGCGGATAGCGTGCAGCATGGAGCACGACGAGAGTCTGCTGCAGTACGCCATCCAGCAGAGCCTCATGGAGCCCGGCACGCAGTCCGACCAGGTACTGTGACATCAGTCATCTATAGTGTGTGTGTGCAGGGACGGAGGAGCGGATAGCGTGCAGCATGGAGCACGACGAGAGTCTGCTGCAGTACGCCATCCAGCAGAGCCTCATGGAGCCCGGCACGCAGTCCGACCAGGTACTGTGACATCAGTCATCTATAGTGTGTGTGTGCAGGGACGGAGGAGCGGATAGCGTGCAGCATGGAGCACGACGAGAGTCTGCTGCAGTACGCCATCCAGCAGAGCCTCATGGAGCCCGGCACGCAGTCCGACCAGGTACTGTGACATCAGTCATCTATAGTGTGTGTGTGCAGGGACGGAGGAGCGGATAGCGTGCAGCATGGAGCACGACGAGAGTCTGCTGCAGTACGCCATCCAGCAGAGCCTCATGGAGCCCGGCACGCAGTCCGACCAGGTACTGTGACATCAGTCATCTATAGTGTGTGTGTGCAGGGACGGAGGAGCGGATAGCGTGCAGCATGGAGCACGACGAGAGTCTGCTGCAGTACGCCATCCAGCAGAGCCTCATGGAGCCCGGCACGCAGTCCGACCAGGTGCTGTGACATCAGTCATCTATAGTGTGTGTGTGCAGGGACGGAGGAGCGGATAGCGTGCAGCATGGAGCACGACGAGAGTCTGCTGCAGTACGCCATCCAGCAGAGCCTCATGGAGCTCGGCACGCAGTCCGACCAGGTACTGTGACATCAGTCATCTATAGTGTGTGTGTGCAGGGACGGAGGAGCGGATAGCGTGCAGCATGGAGCACGACGAGAGTCTGCTGCAGTACGCCATCCAGCAGAGCCTCATGGAGCCCGGCACGCAGTCCGACCAGGTACTGTGACATCAGTCATCTATAGTGTGTGTGTGCAGGGACGGAGGAGCGGATAGCGTGCAGCATGGAGCACGACGAGAGTCTGCTGCAGTACGCCATCCAGCAGAGCCTCATGGAGCCCGGCACGCAGTCCGACCAGGTACTGTGACATCAGTCATCTATAGTGTGTGTGTGCAGGGACGGAGGAGCGGATAGCGTGCAGCATGGAGCACGACGAGAGTCTGCTGCAGTACGCCATCCAGCAGAGCCTCATGGAGCCCGGCACGCAGTCCGACCAGGTACTGTGACATCAGTCATCTATAGTGTGTGTGTGCAGGGACGGAGGAGCGGATAGCGTGCAGCATGGAGCACGACGAGAGTCTGCTGCAGTACGCCATCCAGCAGAGCCTCATGGAGCCCGGCACGCAGTCCGACCAGGTACTGTGACATCAGTCATCTATAGTGTGTGTGTGCAGGGACGGAGGAGCGGATAGCGTGCAGCATGGAGCACGACGAGAGTCTGCTGCAGTACGCCATCCAGCAGAGCCTCATGGAGCCCGGCACGCAGTCCGACCAGGTACTGTGACATCAGTCATCTATAGTGTGTGTGTGCAGGGACGGAGGAGCGGATAGCGTGCAGCATGGAGCACGACGAGAGTCTGCTGCAGTACGCCATCCAGCAGAGCCTCATGGAGCCCGGCACGCAGTCCGACCAGGTACTGTGACATCAGTCATCTATAGTGTGTGTGTGCAGGGACGGAGGAGCGGATAGCGTGCAGCATGGAGCACGACGAGAGTCTGCTGCAGTACGCCATCCAGCAGAGCCTCATGGAGCCCGGCACGCAGTCCGACCAGGTGCTGTGACATCAGTCGTCATCTATTGTGATTCCTCGTTTACCACCCTTGTCACGTAATATACTATAACCGGTGTCCCTTTTACAGGTGGACGTGTGGGAGGCGCTGCGGGGCGCGCGCTCGACGCCGTCGCCGCGGCCGCGCTCCCCGCGCGACTCCGACAGCGAGCTGCTCGCGCACGAGGAGCGCCAGCTGCAGAGGTAGCGCACTCCTCTCTATAGGTGTCCTTGTGAAGGTGGATGGAGGCGCGCGCTCGACGCCGTCGCCGCGGCCGCGCTCCCCGCGCGACTCCGACAGCGAGCTGCTCGCGCACGAGGAGCGCCAGCTGCAGAGGTAGCGCACTCCTCTCTATAGGTGTCCTTGTGAAGGTGGATGGAGGCGCGCGCTCGACGCCGTCGCCGCGGCCGCGCTCCCCGCGCGACTCCGACAGCGAGCTGCTCGCGCACGAGGAGCGCCAGCTGCAGAGGTAGCGCACTCCTCTCTATAGGTGTCCTTGTGAAGGTGGATGGAGGCGCGCGCTCGACGCCGTCGCCGCGGCCGCGCTCCCCGCGCGACTCCGACAGCGAGCTGCTCGCGCACGAGGAGCGCCAGCTGCAGAGGTAGCGCACTCCTCTCTATAGGTGTCCTTGTGAAGGTGGATGGAGGCGCGCGCTCGACGCCGTCGCCGCGGCCGCGCTCCCCGCGCGACTCCGACAGCGAGCTGCTCGCGCACGAGGAGCGCCAGCTGCAGAGGTAGCGCACTCCTCTCTATAGGTGTCCTTGTGAAGGTGGATGGAGGCGCGCGCTCGACGCCGTTGCCGCGGCCGCGCTCCCCGCGCGACTCCGACAGCGAGCTGCTCGCGCACGAGGAGCGCCAGCTGCAGAGGTAGCGCACTCCTCTCTATAGGTGTCCTTGTGAAGGTGGATGGAGGCGCGCGCTCGACGCCGTCGCCGCGGCCGCGCTCCCCGCGCGACTCCGACAGCGAGCTGCTCGCGCACGAGGAGCGCCAGCTGCAGAGGTAGCGCACTCCTCTCTATAGGTGTCCTTGTGAAGGTGGATGGAGGCGCGCGCTCGACGCCGTCGCCGCGGCCGCGCTCCCCGCGCGACTCCGACAGCGAGCTGCTCGCGCACGAGGAGCGCCAGCTGCAGAGGTAGCGCACTCCTCTCTATAGGTGTCCTTGTGAAGGTGGATGGAGGCGCGCGCTCGACGCCGTCGCCGCGGCCGCGCTCCCCGCGCGACTCCGACAGCGAGCTGCTCGCGCACGAGGAGCGCCAGCTGCAGAGGTAGCGCACTCCTCTCTATAGGTGTCCTTGTGAAGGTGGATGGGGGCGCGCGCTCGACGCCGTCGCCGCGGCCGCGCTCCCCGCGCGACTCCGACAGCGAGCTGCTCGCGCACGAGGAGCGCCAGCTGCAGAGGTAGCGCACTCCTCTCTATAGGTGTCCTTGTGAAGGTGGATGGAGGCGCGCGCTCGACGCCGTCGCCGCGGCCGCGCTCCCCGCGCGACTCCGACAGCGAGCTGCTCGCGCACGAGGAGCGCCAGCTGCAGAGGTAGCGCACTCCTCTCTATAGGTGTCCTTGTGAAGGTGGATGGGGGCGCGCGCTCGACGCCGTCGCCGCGGCCGCGCTCCCCGCGCGACTCCGACAGCGAGCTGCTCGCGCACGAGGAGCGCCAGCTGCAGAGGTAGCGCACTCATCTGTATAGGTGTCCTTGTGAAGGTGGATGGAGGCGCGCGCTCGACGCCGTCGCCGCGGCCGCGCTCCCCGCGCGACGCCGACAGCGAGCTGCTCGCGCACGAGGAGCGCCAGCTGCAGAGGTAGCGCACTCGTCTTACCATGATGACATTTTCTAGGTCTTTCCGACCCAACCACAGACAACCCCCACTAGACGGAGCGTGTAAGGCGACCCGCGCGCACCAACGATATGGTACGGCAGAACATTAAAGTATCAACACGGCGGCCACCGTTTAGTTGCGTCCTTGTTTAAGATCCATGCGTAAGTCAACGAAAAAAGAAATTAAATAAATAGCATGGTAAATTGTAGTGTTAAGTGATGTAGAGAGACCTCATAAACATGAACGCAACTAAACGGTGGCCGCCGTGTTGATACTGTAATGTTCTGCCGTACCATATCGTTGGTGCGCGCGGGTCGCCTACGGGTCGCCTTACATGCTCCGTCTAGTGGAGGTGATCTGTGGACCCAACTAAACATAGCGAAGAACCATCTCGATAGACAAGGTTTCGATAGAAAAAACCGCACTCAAATCGGACCATCCGTTTGGATGCTACGATGCCATAGACAGATAGACACACAGATACACATGTTAAACTTATAACACCTCTCTTTTTCGTCAGGGGTTAAAATTTAAAACACTCCCACAGAAGTAGCTAGTCATCATGAGACCCTCATTCATTGAATGATATAGAAAATGCTACCAAAACTGAACATAAATACAAAATTTGGAATTCTTAGCTTCAATATTGGCTGAGATCTTGTCACTTGTTCCAACTAAAGCTCAATTGAGGGAACTTCTGGTCCTATTTCCACCAAACATACCTAAGTACCATATCGACGGAAATGTCTTGCGATAAAAAAAAAACCGCATTAAAATTGGTCCAACCGTTTGTGGGCTACGATGCTACAGACAGACACACAGATACACATGTTTAATTTAAACACCCCTCTTTTTTCGTCGGGGCTTAAAAAGAAGAATTTTCGTCTTTGATGAAACGGGTGTAAAACTGAAGTCGCCTGTTGAGATTCGAGCGCAATACTAGACAACGTTTTACGTCTTTTTCTCGGGGCACTTAGCTATTTTGTTTTACACGAAAAAACTGTATTTTTTTAAAAAGATTTAGTGGTTTTACGACAATGAAAAGCATAAAAAAAGCATTTCATATTATTTCGCCCTAGATTTACAGAACCTACATCTCGCTTTGATGTAACAAAATAGTTTTAAAACCGAATTTTATGTCTTAACTTGTAATTTCCAGGAATTTTCCTCGTGTTAAATAGATTTTAAAACATTTGTTTGCTTATGATTTCATCGTGCTTTTTCATCATTTAGAATTAGACCATGCACTCTTTTTTTTACCTTTCTGTATTCCAATTGGTTATCACAACAATTTGTGTTATCACCACGACAATTTTTCTACGTTTCTTGTTTGAGCCCCAGGTTGGACGATCAGTTTAGGCCTATAATAAAAATCAGGCGATTTTACGTTCATATTTGCGCATAATTTCATCATGCAGTGTTTGTTACTAATTTAACGACCGTTTAACGATAGATTGCGCCTTGCAGTCATCGATTTGATGGTTAATAACTGACAGAACAAAGTGAAATGATCTATCGAATTTTCAAGTGTCTAAAAGTGGATTTCCAAAGTTCGTCCAGAATTCGGTAACCTTTAAAGCACTCAGAACTGCACCATTAGTTGTAACCCTCAATTTGGCAATGTCCATTACTGGACAAAACTTATAATCCGTTTGAATTGTCGAACTCCGATGAGGCTCGAATGGAACTGTAGTTTTTTTTTTTTTAGTTTTGTCCAAATTAAGGGTTAAATCACGCTCACCCGTAAGCTAGTATCACGCTAACCCACAGAGCAATCGAGGCGTCTCTGGCGGCTATCTCGCTGTCCACGCCGTCGCCTCCTTCATCAGGGTCTGATGCTGCGCTGCACGAGGCATTAGCGGTGTCGGCGAGGGAGCAAGCGAGGCGGCGAGCTGAGCTGGAGGCCGAGCAGAGAGAGCTCGACGAGGCGTTAAGGCGCTCGCTCGTGGAGCACTGAGGGTGAGCGACATTTAGCGGATGAGCGTTATAGTATCTCGTGTTAGTGCAGTTTAGTATTTAGTATTAAGTATTTGTGTTGTTGGCCTAGGAAGGCTTCATGAATAAACTGTAAGTGTATACGTATTTCTGCTGTGTGTGCGCGCCGTATTAATAATGCGCGTTGTTACTTATATGTTTCATATACGGTGTCTATCTGTGAGTTCCTGTAATTGGCTCTGTAATTCTATTTAAGTTTTCCTTTTATATGTCATAATTAGCTGTTGGTTCTCCTCGAATAAATAAATAAATAAATATATAGGAAAACTAGGTATGGCACTCCGGAATGACAGGCGAGAGTCGCGCTATGATTGGTTGGTCGGTCCTGTCAATATTTATTTTATTTTTCAGAATCAGTGTCCTTCGGTTCTGTCTTGTCAGTGGTGTATCATAATACTCCCCGATTCCCTTGTTTATTTATTTATTTATTTAAACTTTATTGCACACAATACACAGGTAAAAGTACAAATGGCGGACTTAATGCCATAAGGCATTCTCTACCAGTCAACCATAGGACTAAACAGAAACATTTGTATGGTGCAGGGTCTTTTATGTAATCTGTTACATGAAACAACCTTGTTTACCTTTGTTTACCTGTATGAATCTCATAAAATCGTGAGTATTTTAAAACAATTATTACGACAAAATAAAATTTAGTCAATGAAATGTATTGACTTTTTTTTTATGACTGGCAGCAAAATAAAATTTCCTTGTATATTTTGTTACCATAAAGCGGCAACTAATCTGTGACGTAGAAAGGCTCTCTTGCCGGAGTGCCATACCTTATTTTCTTATACCATGCGTACTAGTAACACAACAAATCTTAGGGTGCGTCTCCAATGAAGCGAAGACGCGCGGAATCGACTAATCACATAAGTGAAGTGTAGCTGAGATCGTTTAGATTCACTTCGTCCATATTCCCATTTTGTCAACATTCCTGTTTCGTCCAAATTCCCACCTCGTCCACATTTATTTATTTATTTATTTATACTTTATTGCACAAAACAAGTCAGTACAAATGGCGGACTTAATGCCAAATGGAATTCTCTACCAGTCAACCATAGGGCCAAACAGAGATACTAGAAGTGGGTGCAAATTAGAAATCTGATGGTACAGAGAGGATCTAGAGTACAAGTAAATACAAAATATTAATTATATTACTGTTTATACAAAGATACATATACCTACACACTATAATATAATATATATACAGACACACACATTCAATTCCCAAATCGTCCACTTCCTATCTCGTCTACATTCCCAACAACTGTGTCTCATTTCGTGCACATTCCTATTTCATCCACAATCCCACTTCGTCAACATTCCCATTTCATCCATATTCCCATATCGTCCTTTTCCCATGTCATCCACATTCCCAATATGTCCACATTCTCATAAATAATACTCTCAATATTTGCTATCCCCGATACCCTCCGAGTCCTCCGACGCGTAATGATCTAATTTACGAATGCGTTCCGCTTTGCACACGTTTCGCCCTAAAAGCAAATTTTACATTCCTAAAGCGAAAGAGTACGGATGTGGACGATTTGTAATTGCGGACCATTTGGGAATGTGGACGAAATGGGGATGTTGACTATGTGGGAATGTGGACGAAGTGGGAAAAGGACGATATGGGGATATGCATGAAATGGGAATGTTGACGAAGTGGGATTGTGGATGAAGTAGGAATGTGCACGAAATGAGAATGTGGACGAAGTGAACCTAATCGGCTGAGATACTGATTTCAACTCAGGTTGGTTGATTTCGCTCGTCTTCGCTCTGCTTCGCTTCAGTGGAGACCCAACCTAAGCGTCATCTAGCGAGACTAAAAACACAACAGGACTTAATGTTAGGACTTTACAAGTCTGGTACTCTTTATATTCGAGTTATAGTAATTAATTATTGGTATCATCTTAAAGCTGTAAAGTGTACCTAAAATCTAGTATATACCTACTATTGCTGCAACACACTTTTATTTGACGACAGCGATCTCTAGAGAATGTTCTATCATAAGAATTCGGTATTTGATGACAGCTCAAATCAGCTACTCTTCATGAAACGTCAAAAACGATTTGTTGGTATGAAGTTTCTATGAAGATACTAGCTTGTGACGTCATAATAGTCAGTAGTCAAATGCCTACATATACTTAAAATTAATTATGTCATTGAAATCACTAAACACGTTCAAAAATACACGGGACCAAATAAACTACCATTAAATTTTGGACATTTTAACTATTTTTTATTGGATAAAAACTAAAAAGAAGAAGTGTTTTGACTACTGATTTTTATTTATTTATTCATTTAATCTTTATTGCACAAATGAAAAACAAATCGTACAAAAGGCGGACTTAACGCCATTGGGCATTCTCTACCAGTCAACCATCGGGCAAAGCAGATTTATGACGTCACAAGCCAGTATCATTATATATAGAATATTTATAGTAACAAATGGTTTTTGACATTTCAGAGTAGGTAATTTGAGCTGTCATCAAATAGCGCATTTGACTTATTAGTCAAATGCCGCATGGATAACTTGACTTTGAATTCGATACCTTTTCAACAAGAAGCGACTATGAACTTGAATATTCTTGTACTGATGTGACATATTTGTTATCGTTTTTCAGATCTCAACCATATGGTACACTAAAGCGTCCACCAAAAGAAGACTTCGCCTTTACATACGTTAATATTAATATAGCTAAATTGTACATTTTACTTATGACAGACCGCTCTGTCACAATACAACTATTTGCAGTATATTGATTTCATACAAGCATCCAACCCAAGCGTTTGTCGCCGGTAAATAAAATTCGTACATGTATGTACAAGGACATTACTATATACGTACAGACATAGGATCGAACCATGGAAATGTGAAATACTTTATTAACTTGTCATAATAAACATGAACAACTAAGATGAAACAAGACAAGAATTTCAGTGTGAAGTTTGGGACAAGTGTACTGTCTATTTGCATACAGACGTAAGCTCACAGATTGGCATTCGGGTTTGACTGAAAACTGAGAGAGTCATATCAGGATCGCGCAAGAGCGAGGGAGACTGGTATAGCGAATCACATTCTAACAGTTCACGCTCTGTACATATACAAAGAATATGTCAAACTGCGGCACTTAGTTGAAGCCGCGCTCTAACACTAACTAATTAGTAAAAATAGGAACAATAATATAAGCCAGCCATTTGTGATCAAATAAATGGAATTCATAATTTAAACTTTTACATGTGACAGTAGGTCAGCTTAAATTCGACATAAAGGTAAACATAAATATAAAGGTAAATTTTTGCTTAGACATACGGTGTTAAAAATTAGAAACGCTTGTTTGAAGTCAAAATGCTGCCCATGATACTTATATTGTGCCTCTGTCCAAATGTAATAATATTGATAATGATGAGCATATATTAATTATTATAAATTTTCATACTATACATAGGCTGTATTTTAACAGTGGCAGCAACAGTAGCTTAGGGCACTTAGTATTTGAAATTATATTTAGACTAAAACTATCGTGAGACATCTTTAATAATTTAAAAAAAGGTTTACACTCACGTTAAAATTGTCAGGAACGGCTCGACACGTTTCGAACTCATATGGAGCTCTTCATCAGGGGCAGCTATCCGTGCTGCTACGCGACTAACGGCCCACTGGTTTTCGCTCTCCTCGCCCTCAGCGCCCGCGCAGATAGCGCAGCGGGAGGAGGGAAGGCCTCTTGCACTGTCACTACTGGACTGTCTCCATATGAGTGACTTTAAACCGTTTTTATAAGTATTATGTATAGACGACTTTATAGTCAAGAAAACAACGCTTATGTATATTTGTAATGTATTTAGCTACTTGTGCTGCCGACTGTACATTATGAAAGCAGGCCAAAGAAAAAAATCTTCGAGGCCTTATACTAAATAACCAGACCCCGTTATCAGTGGTGAAAATTCATTGAAATCGGATCATAGGGTTGTCACACAATATTCATTTAATTCGTGTACATTTGACATAGGTACTGGTATAAACGTCGCTAAAACAATTTAAGATGAAGCACAGTTTTACTAAAATTACTAACCATTTATTCCGCGTCGCATTCGATTTATTTCCAATTTTGCCATTAGTTCTACTTTAAACTGAGAAAATTCAGCATGATTATCCAGGTTTTTTTTTACTGAACGTAAAATTGAGTATTTATTTGACATCAAACGTATTTTGACAAATAAATGTCAATTTAGTACCTATTATTTATAGAGTTCAACAACCAAATGAAACCTTTTTTAAGGCAATTGGCTTCACAATATATACACATGAATAAAATAAGTAGGTACATATATTGTTTTTTATCAAATAAGTTTATCAAATTATACACGTAAAAATATTAATGTAATATTAATATGTAGTGCCAGCCCTAGTATTTTCAATGTTTCTTCACCACTGATAACGGGGTCTGTAAATAACATCACATAATATATATTTATAATAGTAGAATTTGACAATTTGGAGTTCACTACTTATGAGGATATTAAATTTGTAATACATTAAAATGACGTCACATTTCATAAAATTAAAGTACTAATTTGACATATGTATTACAAAATTTTTATTGCTATGAAAGTAGGGAAACATACGAAAAAAAATCGTAACCAGGGCCATCGAGACAAAAATCCTTTGTCATTATCTAACTCACCTTTGTTGTATGTTCTATGTCCTAATTTAGTTTAAACTACTTTATATTGATGTTTTAATATTTTTATCGATTCTGTTTTTAATCTAGAAATACCGTATTTTTATTTTAAATATTGACACGTGCTGGAGCTGGCATGTTCATAAAAATGATCAAAGCTCCTTAATTAGTAGATAAAAAAAAATTACACTATTAAAAGTACATTGGGACTTGAGGATTATTGACGCAGAGGGCGCTCTAGTAGCGTAGAAATAGAAGGAAAAATATGGTGTGATTGACGTAACGATGTGATTGCTCAGTTCGCTCAGAACCGCAGGGCTGCAGGTTCAATTCCTACTTAGGTTGCAGTAGAACATGTTAATTTTGTCTTTCATAATTGACCTATATTTAGTTAATGTCGCTTGCCCAACTGATTGAACTTAAATTGAATTACGTTAAACAACATTGGAACTAGTGAGTCAATATGCTGTGTTGTTAATTTTCGCGTTTTGAACTCTCATTTACTCCAGAAAACATAGACAAAGTTACAAATATTTACGTATTTTACGACGACGAAAAAAACAATGTCTACTCAAATCAGGTCTTTGTATATTCTCCAAAAATAAATACCTTGAAAAAAATTAAAATTGCGAATTAAATACACTTATGAGTATGAGTATGAATTGTATTTTAATGTTAATAAGCATAAGCAGTGGATGTCTTTTGGTTGATGATTAATGAATATAACTAATTCACAATATTACATACCGAAAAGTAGCTTTGTTCTAGTTTTGTGAACTGTGACGTCATATTAGACATTTTCTCAAATTTTGTAAGCTGTAATTTTGAAACTATTAATTCAGCACCATCCACTGAGGCAACACAATCTGTCCCTGGCAAGTGACTAATAAAAAAACTTACGAAATTGTTAGGGGTCCGTCGAACTCGCACTTATGCGGCTTAAGAGGCCTTATTCCTTTAAAAAAAAAAATTTTATATCATTTCAAATATAATGATAATTTTAACCAAATTTTTCAAGTAAATAATATTGTTCCCCGAGTTCTAGAAAGTAAAATAGCTATTTCATGCCATTGCGTGCAGTCGAAAATAAGTTGAAAAAACCAGTTTTCTGCGTGAATTTAGTCAAATTCGCGTAGTTTCTGAAACAAAAATTCAAACTGTAGGTTTCAAATCAAATATAGACTAATAAATTGCAATGACCCTATTCTAAGTAGTAACATTAATAATATGTTAAGGAGCATGCTTGATCATAGAGAAAAAAGTGTAAAACAATTTGAATGTTTTAACGGATACCGGAATTTAACGGATTTTTTTAAGGAACCTTAAACATGTTTCTTATGCGTTTACATTTAAGCGACAACATGAAAAGCTTAATGGTTCAGGCGGGGTCCGAACGCGCGTTTCCAACGGCTTTCCGGGCCACCACGGACGCCTTACCTATTAGAACACCGAACCGGTGCGCGAGACATTGAATTTTCATCCAGTTACTTGGCTTAGGGTAGACGCTGTGTTGCCACAGTTGATGACTTAGAACAGTTGCGGTTTTACTATATCGGAATATCTTAGACGGGTGATTCTACAGGCGTTTCAAGCGCCGTCAGTCCGCTGTCAAAAATATTGAAAGTATGAGCTACACTAAACTGCAAACTGTCATACAATGATACTGTAACCGTACTTCTTACCATACTTAATCTAATTTAAAGCATATTATGGCCCGTTGCTTTGATATTTACGACAGCGGACTGGCGGCGGTTGAAACGCCTGTTGAATCACCCAGACCTTATATTGGTTGTATTTATATTGGTACGTTACCTTTTATTTAAATATGGGAGCAATATTAGCGAGCTAGCTAACATATTCGTCGTTAGAAAACCTGCCGGCATGGCTCTTGGACTGGACTTCCGTTTTAGATAGATTTATTTGACAATTTATCCGCTTTTCCCGAAGATTGACAGGTGAAATTATAAATATATTTGTCATAATATGAAAATTCTTTATTTATCAAAAGAAAAAAAATCGTACAATAGGCGGACGTGATGCCATGTGGCATTAGACAATGCCACATGGCATCAAGTCCGCGACACGTCTGAAACAAAAATTATCAATGGAAAATTCAAACTGTAGGTTTCAAATATATACAAATAAATCACAATAGGCATGTTCTAAGTAGTAAACATTGATAATATGTTAAGGAACATGTTTGATCATAGATAGAAATGTCAAAAACAATCAGCATTTATGAACGGAAAAGGAGCCTTATAAATGACCGCGACTGCGATACGAAGGAATTGGGTTAAATATTGATCACAAATCCACTAATGACTCGAAAAAGCATGGAATCGACGGTTAAAATAATTTTAATATTATTTTACTCGCTCTTTTAAATACTTTAGTCTTTTAATATTCAACAACAAGAAACACTCAAGTTATTGTAGCTAAGATTTTTTTGAGTATATGCTTCGACTATTTTCACCTTATGCTTTGGCGAGAGTCATGCCGGTATTAGCGTTGTGCGTTTTTTATTAGAGAAAACGCCAAGGCGGTTTGTAGACCGACCTAACCTAAAACTGCCTTCGTGTGTCAAACCGCATTGGAATTATATTCATCGTCGTTAAAAAGATATATTATGTGCATGATAGCCGGTAAAGATATAAAATGTTATGTTACTGAAGGTGCCGTACGTCTCGGTGTCTATTCGGCCATTAAAGGACTTGTGTCAGTTGGAAAAGTTAGGGACGAGTCAGTCGCGCGGCGCCCATCACTCTCTCACAGTACTGCACAGAAAGAGATAGGTAATATATCTCGCGCGAGAAAGATTCGCGTATTACCGGTGTGGTATAATTAGATTTTTTGTTTAAACACACATTTGACAGTTGGCTGTTGATGTTTGTAGTGAAGCAAAGACATATTGTATGCCAAATCTAACGATTATCAATGGAATCGATTTTACCGAAGATTTTTTTTTCGAACCTGCATACATTAGAGTAAATCAATATATTTTGAGCTACGAGCCGTCGGACTGAGCTGGACTCACTGGAGGTTCCTATGTAAAATATTAGTTTGTTTTATTGTTCTTTCTTCAGTTTATAAATTTCTCGATTTAATCGATTTCTACATGGATCGAAACGCAAGATTTGGTCACAACACAGCTTTAAAAAAAAAGCACGTAGTTCGTAACTGTTTATGTAATGATTTATTATCGTTAAATACTTCAACACCGCCGTGATAAAAAAATATAACTCAATTGTATCAAATAGAAAATAAAAAACGTTTATAGATTCTTATAGATACTTGTGCACGCAGAGCGGGCACGGGGGCAGGTTGATTTGTACTGATTATGTCATGAATATCTTTTTAACGGCGATCTTGTAATTAAGTACAGGATGAACATACAAACTTTTGTATATAGATAAACATTATACATGATTCCTTCGCTTTAAGGTAATCACACTTATATACTTCCTATACTTTAGCGTTATGTAAGTTACCTAGGATGCAATAATTTCTTTTAGGTCGGCTTATTGAAAGACATTACTATTACTGAATTTTTTGTTAAAAATCAAATTTAATACGTTTATTTTGTGTGATGATGACTGGGAGTCAATAATAGTACCTAGATTGTTTGACAAGCCAAAATTAAGAGGCCTTATTCCGTTTAAAAATATTTTTTTCATATTATGACAAATATTTTGACAATTTCAACCAACTTTTTAAAGTGATTAATACTTTTCCCCGAGTTCTAGGTAGTAACGTAGCTATTTCATGCTTTCATTGTGTGCAGTCGAAAATAAGTTAAAAAACTAAATTTCCGCGTGAATTTTGTCAATTTCGAGTAGTTTTTGAAAACGTTAAGAAACATGTTTGATCATATAGAAAAATGTCTAAAACAATCAGCACTTTAAGAGGAATAAGGCCTCATAAGCCATTATGAGACGAAGTAATTATTTAGACGAGCGAACGCAGTGAGCGAAAATACTTTTAGGGCAGATGTGAAAAATATTTATTTTTGTGAGATATGCACCTATATCTTGGCTTAAATTTTTTTAATCATCGCGTAATAGTGAAATGTCTAACTTAATTTATTTATGGATTTTTTCCGGCCGGTTATTTCTTTCAATAAGCCCAATGTACCGTGCAATAAGTATTTTACTAAAATAATCTAATGATAAGTTATTTTTATTGTTTTGTCCAGATGTATGGTTGTAAATTATGTAAGTACGAGGAAAATCACAATGAGTATAGTAACACTATGTATTTTTTTAAATCAATGCTTTTGACATTTGTAAGGAAATGTGAATTGGAACGTTATTTCCATGTGCATCAGTTACAGACCCAAGTATCTAGCAAACAAGCTGCAGAAGTGCTTATACAACCCTTTTTTTTTAAGACTTGACTTGGAGCTGTATCTGGGCTGGTTAGCACTCACTACCAGTAGACTTTGTTTGGGAGTATAACCCGCTAATGGGAGGCTTAAATTAGTCGCATATAAGCACTTCCGCAACTTGTTTTGCTACTTGGGAGAGGAAAATGTAATATTTAACTCACTGGTGAACAATGAAGATCTTAAATAATTTTCAAGTGTAAGTATTTTATCGTATACTTGTCATTGTATAAGTTTTTTTTTCAAATGTAACGACTTGTGCCCCGCAAGTTTCAATCAGTCCCCACATGTTACATTTTACAGGGTTATCTGTTATTTTTATTATGCTTTGTGCTACATATATTGCATACGTGTTTTATTATTTATGTAACTAATTGTCTAATCTTATTGTTTCGGAGTTAGTACGGATTTGGTCAATTATAGATTTAAATTACCAACGCATTCATTGCCGCAATTTTTACTGTTTTTTTTTTACGGAGATGCTACTTTGTGCGACCAGCGGCGCGGCGAGCGGTTGACCGAGAGATCGGAGCGCGTCGGCCATACGAGTGAGCGAGACACACGTACCGAGCACCGCTGCCGCGCGAAGTCGTGGTATCTCCGTTAGCGGCGACGAGCGGCAACCGGGCGAGGCGGCCGGTGGCGTGTTTCATAATATATTATCGCTATGATTTTGTTTTTACCCCTCACCGCTGCCGCTTGGAGTGGTACAGACGATTCTGAGTAAGAAGAACCTGAAAAATATATCATTAAAAAAAGTTTAAGTCAACTTATTTTGAAAAAAAAAAAGAACGTTCACTTCTTATATTCTATTAGAGTTACGGACTTAGCGTGACAGTGGCAGAGTGAGAGATCCGACCGCGAGTGAGCTAGACGCGTACCTACCTACACCGCTGTCGCGCAGTCGTGTCATTTCTGTTATAGCTGCCGGCAAACTTTTAGAACAAAAATGGCGGATCTGCGCATGTACAACGTAAATCGGCTACTGCGCAGTCAAGGTTAAATGCTCTAAAAGTTTGCCGGCAGCTGTACTAAGTTTTTACTGGCATAATCAAATAACAGCCCGTCCTGCATATCTTCTATTTGACTTGCACCTAATGCATTACACTGAAGAGGGGGATGCAGCAATACGAAGGATCGAGATGGAATTATCTCCATACGTGTCTCACATATTGCTGCATCCCTCTCGTTAGTAACTAATTTAGGAATGTAATAGCCGCATAAGAGGTCTCGGGCTGTATATCGCCCGGTGACAACCGTAACTCACTAAAATTTCTGACACTGCTCTTCGAAACCTCGTATCTAGTAAGTAGATCGACGACGAGATACGAGCTTTATTTTAAGTAAGTATTTGTAGCTTACTTTGTTTTGGTTTGTCAACTGATATTTACGTTGAAAGCAGCGAATGCGTTGTATTAATTAATTAACCTATTGAGCGGCAAAGACGGCAAATCACGTCTACGGAAAATTGCGCCCCTGACGCCAACGACGTCTATTGACGTCAAAATTTCAATGGTCAAAAACATGCTACTTCAAACCACTGTTTTTTTCAATCTCTATTGATTTTCGAGCTCTTTTTTTGCTTTGGCGTCAGGGGCGCGGTGAATTGCTTTGCGTTCAAAAGGATTGCGTTGGATGTATACCATGTTAGACAAGGGTGCCTGTCCGCCATGTCACCGTAGGTCATGAATGTAACGCCTGTAAGTATTAGAAACGATTGTTTCCTTATGTGAATATAATTTATTGGAAATAACGCCTTATTGTTATTTGTAGCATATAACTACCTGATATCGTCATATCCCTCATCATAATATTTTCCGCGTACTTTTGGCAGTTTTAGTGTATGAATTATAAGAAAGGTTACTTTATCTACCTTTACATGCATATTGCTAAAATTATTATAATAAATGTATGAAACATTTTTATAAATAATGACACAAAGGTAAATTAAGAAAGAAAAATTGAATGCGATCTACTACAATCCAAGCGGCTTGGATTGTAGTAGACCGCATTCAATTTTTCTTGCCAAATGTGAACTGTAGGTATGGCATAAGAGGTGTGGCTTATGACTTGCTCAAGAACTACTTGTATGCCAGGACACAATTCGTAGAACTAACTCAAACTGACTCTAAATACCATAATTGCACATAAGTCGTCTACTAAATTAACAAGGTTGATGTACCACAGGGAAGTATATTGGGACCCCTGCTGTTTTTATTATATGTCAACGATCTACCAAAAGTTTTGCTGCCGATTTATCTATCGTCATTCCGTGCCATGATGCCAGAACATAATTATAATAGTGACATAGTTAAGAGAGTTGTTGATATTTTAACATGATTACGTAAAAATAATTTAGATGCTAATTAATATAGATATAGATAATAAAAATGGTAATAAACATCCATTAACCGTAACCTTGGCAAATCAACATTTTAAAGAATCATTTTACACATTTTTTTTAGAATATTATCTCACCCTTCCTTTGCCGTCATAGAACCACAACCGCTGGTTGTGTTTCCTCCCTCTTATAACATGGGAACCTTCAAACGAAGCTTGAAGAAGCATCTCTCGGGCCAGCATGACAGTGGCAACTGACATGGTACCGTTGGTTTCTTGTCAGTTGCCATTGCGACTTGGGCTCCCCTTTTTGCGTACCATCAGGTCAAGTGGAGCCACTATGTTGTGCCCTTATAAAAAAAAAAGTTGTGGTGGAAGCAAATAGTCTATATTATGATGTACCACAGTTTGCATAGGGTTTTATAAAATGTAATGCTTGCGACATGATATCTATAGAACATTGAATAACAATGGAACTCTGTTAGGTTGCTAAACTCAGGATGAGCTAGACAGCAACTGATGTCTCATTCAGTGATGAAGTTAGTAGTTTTTGCCCTTTTTGGTCGACCCGCGGGTCTCATCTTGATCTCCATGTCGATGTAGCCGGTGCCGACGAGTGCGCCATTCGAATGAGGCATCGTAAGAAAGATGCGGCCCTTGCGGAAGGGAAACGTGCGCAGGAGTGGCAGATCCGGGATCGACATGTTCGTCATTCTGTATTCACCCTGTAACAATTATTGATTGAGTAACTTGCCTTGGTCCACCGGATCCCGTGTAATTTATGGTTGTCTAATGTTTGCCAGAATTTTATTGACGTGTTGTAAATCAACGAACGCCGCACGCACGAAAAAGTATGTCTCATTGTCACGTTCCGCCTGAGCCGAACGTGCAAGCGAGAGCGCGGAAAAGCGATAGAGAGGCACGATCGGTCTAAGCGTTCGGACGCAACTATCTCTCTTTCACTCCATCGGCCGGCATACGTTATCACGTATCGTCCGTAAACCGACTTTACAGATAACCAATTTTTTTAATAATTCATTTCCTCGTATTTTTGCAAGCTAGAACTTTGTTTAGATTTATACAGGTAACAAGCGAATCGGGGAGCATTGTGATACATCACTGGCAACACAGAAACGGATTGACAGAACCAACCAACCAATCGTAGCGCGATGACGTCAATTCATTCATTCATTCCGGAGTCCCATATCTTATTTTCTTATACTTTGGCTTAAATTTAAGAATGGTGAATCTGTACAGGCAAGCGTACATGGTTAGAAGTCTCATACGTGACGCTGAGTTGTGTGTAGGTTAATTTATTTTGTTCTTTCTGGAGTGCCAGGATGTACAGGCAAGCGTACATGGTTAGAAGTCTCATACGTGACGCTGAGTTAATCAGTTAATCATTGTAGATTCATGGAAAACTTGTAAATTATCATTATGCGACGTGATGGCGGAAGTCACTTCGCTCACGTAGGCTAACTGTATATAATACGTTTTAAGTATCAATTAAAGGTGGTGGTTGTAGTAGTTGTCGTTAAGTATCAAGCTGTGGTTTTACTCTGCACCTTTGCCTCGGCAGATATCATGTATCATTTAACATACAGTTAGGGTTGCTCCCTACAGAATCTGTAAACGTTACCGGGGGCACCGGGCATGCGGGTATGTTGGCGCGCATGGCTGGTCCGAAGAAGTTGTCCTTCAGCACCATGTCGCAGAATCCCATATGCATCTCCACAAAGCCGCGCCTGTATTCATTGCTGCGGAACTCGTAAAATACGAAATCCATCTGGAAAGGATGAGATTTATCACCCACGTGGCAAACAGGCTGTATGCTGTATAAGAACCTATACTCAGCTATAGGTATATGGGCTGTATACGTGCCTGTGTGCTACTTGAGCATTTATCTTGGATTTTTACTAGGCGGCAGCGACCCCTAAAACTACGTAAAAAACAGGCTCGTTTTTGCCTACGTTGTTCTAGGGCGAAATCAGGGGGAAAGAAAAAATAGATATATCGTCATATTAAGCAACACCCTGATTGACAACAATTGCAATTTTCAAATAGTGGTAAGTATAAACTAATTTCATTATTTTATTATAACAGAACTAATAACTATTTAGTTATGAAAATATAAAAAAAATGTGAATGCAGCGTCGTCTAACTGGCACTCATATGACGTCACCTCGTAGAAAAATTGACAAAAAGAACAGTGGTACAATTTCCGTACTAAATCCGACTAAGTAATAGTCTGACTGTATGATTTACTGCGCTGTGACCAAATACTTGTCGACTACGCTCTTTTAGAAAGAGGAACATTTCAAATGGATTTTTTAATCATAATTGGGATATTTTCCAAAATTTTATATATATTTTTTTTTATCATTACATTAAAATCTTTTTATCCATCGTTACATAAGGTCACCGGAGACTATCGCGACTATGAGGCAAATGCGACTTTTGATGATATCATAGGTAGAAACGCAACACTTTATTTAACACTGCTCTCTATTTGATATTAAATAAATAAATAAATAAATAAATAAATATTAAGGGACAATCAAACACAAATCGACCTAGTCCCAAACTAAGCAAAGCTTGTACTATGGGTACTAGACGACGATATACATAATATATAAATACATTATATAGATAACATCCATTACCCAAGAACAAATATTTTGCACAAATATTTGCCCCGGCCGGGATTCGAACCCGGGACCGCCGACTCAGTAGGCAGGTGTCTACCAACCGAGCCAAACGCTTCGTCAAAAATATATAGTAAAGTATTAATAGTTGGCACTCTAGGGTATGGGTGATCTTTTACTGTTGTGCATTTACGATATTATCGTCAAAAATCGCATTTGCTTCATAGTCGCTATAGCCTCAGGACCTTACTCGATTTGGACTTGTTATTACAATATTGGATTTAGGTACTTACTGTTATGTTGTTGTCAAAAGTTTTCAAAGTGCGCATATGAAAGTGCACGTAGTGCTTGGGGTCCCAGCGGCCGGGGCGCGCGGCTGTAGCATGAAAGAAGGCGGCGTACTCCGGGTTGACGTAGGTGACATTGACGCGCTCCGTAGATACATAATACGCCTGTAACACCTCCCGGTTTTATACAAGGTGCCTCGGAAGTAGGGCTGCCATATCTTTTGCCTAACCCGGGAAAAGACTAAAAAAACCAATAAGGTGTTTCCTCACATAAAAAATGACCGGGTTTTCCACGGACACTTCTTGAATACTTTCTCGCGCGAGATATTTACCTATCTCTTACTGTGCAGTACTGTGAGAGGGTGACGGGTGGCGCTAAGTCGCGCGCACAGACGACCCCCACTAGACGGAGCATGTAAGGCGACCCGCGCGCACCAACGATATGGTACGGCAGAACATTAAAGTATCAAAACGGCGGCTACCGTTTAGTTGCGTCCTTGTTTATGATCCATGCGTACGTCAACGAAAAAAGAAATTAAATAAATAACATGGTAAATTGTAGTGTTAAGTGATGTAGACAGACCTCATAAACATGGACGCAACTATACGGTGGCCGCCGTGTTGATACTTTAATGTTCTGCCGTACCATATCGTTGGTGCGCGCGGGTCGCCTTACATGTGCCTTACATGCTCCGTCTAGTGGGGGTTGTCTGTGGTCGCGCGACAAGAGACGCGATGCTTAGTTGTGCTAGACGGGCAGAAACGACTCGGAGCTTTCCCCTTTTGCCTGAGTCGACGGCCTACGTCGCGCACAAAACTTTTTGCATCTGTCCCCCAGCAACCTGCCGTTCCAACCTTACTTAAATTCCTTTATCGTTACCAATGTAGTGTCATTAATTACTGTGAAATTATATAAATAAAATTTTTAATTTTAATTTTACATTCAATTATTTTAGCGCAGCATACTTGGAGTTCGTAGGTTTGATCGTATCAGAAACAGCCAACTGCGCTCCAAAGAAGGTAGGTATTGCAGATCTGGGTGTCAAGGCCGCCAAGCGCAAATGCCAAATGCACCCAAAACGGTGGGCCAAATTGACAACATTTTTTTTATTTTTAAAACTACTACTAATACTCTAAAACTACTAATTAGTAGTTTTAAAAATAAAAAAATGTTGTCAATTTGGCCCACCGTTTTGGGTGCATTTTGTATTATTGGCTTAATCACTGTTTTTATATTTTTCCTGAGATTAGAGCAATAATTATAGTAACTTATTTTTTATTAAAGCAGTAACATCTGCTAACGTAAACTAAATGTTTACAAATGAAGCGAAAATTGAAAAATTTAATGATTCGGACAGGATTTGAACCTGCGTTTCCAACGGCTTTCCGGGCCAACACTGGCGTCCTCCCAATTGGACCACCGAATCAGATGTCAGAGTCATTGAATTTTTCAACCAGTTGCTTCGACATGCCTTAGGGTGGCATCGTAGCGCCATCTACCGTAAAGATTTAGACTTTATCGTCGGCACCATCGTCTCAAATTTGTTGAGAATCGATAGTAACGATGTGCTACACCCAAATTACTTATTTTTTATTAAAGCAGTAACATCTGCTAACGTAAACTAAATGTTTACAAATGAAGCGAAAATTGAAAAATTTAATGATTCGGACAGGATTCGAACCTGCGTTGTTTTCAATTTTCGTTTCATTTGTAAACATTTAATTATAGTAACTGATGTGAAACAATCTCTAAACATATTTATATGATGAGCTAAAACAAAAAATCCTAATAATTCAATTGCTTATAATGCAAAAATTATTCCTAAACATCCAAATGTTTCTTTTTTAGCCTTTTCTTGAGAAATTATACCAAATCCTGGTGAAATTCTGTGTGGTATCATCAAAGAAATAGAATATTATAAAGAATATATTACCCACTAAATTGCTTTTGATACCTGTCATCACTCTTATAATAAATAATAAATAAATATCGGACAACCTCACAAAAATCGACATAGTCCCAAATTAAGCTCAAGAAGGCTTGTGTTATGGGTACTAGACGACGATATACGTAGGTACTTGTATAGATAAATATATACTTAAATACATAGAACAACCATGACCCAAGCACAAATATTCGAGTTCATCACAAAAATATTTGCCCTGGCCGGGATTCGAACCCGGGACCGCCGGCTCGGTAGGCAGGTGTCTACAAACCGAGCCAAACGCGTCGTCTTAATTTATTATATAAATAGAGTCGAACTCAAAATTTGAAGCAATTGAGTGGTTACGGAACTCTTCGTGCGCTCGTACGCCTCGCGCTTGGCTGTTTTTTGTGGTCATATGTATTAATTGAAAATGGGAGCCCTTTGACTCCTAACTTATATCGTCGAATGTTTAATCTCGCCGAGAAATCATTTCGCAGAATTTTTATTCCTCTTTAGTCATACATTTTTCATAATTCTTGCAAATATCATCCTCATCATCCTCCATCATCCTCCTAGCCTTTGCCCCATTTTTTTTGAGAATGAATTCTCAATCGGGGTCGGCTACCTAAATCCCAAGATGTGGCGTAGGCACTAGTTTTGATCAAATAAGGTTAGGTTTGTTTTTCAAACAATTTCAAATAGTTTACGGTTGCAAAGAAAAATCATCATCATCATCATCATTTCAGCCATAGGACGTCCACTGCTGGACACAGGCCTCGATAGACTTCCACATGGGCCGGATAGCGCTCGCTACCCGCATCCAGCGAGTCCCCGCAACTAACCAGGTTGTCCGACCTCGCCCTACACTGCGCTTGCCGGTACGTGGTCTCCACTCGAGAACCTGTCTGCCCCAACGGCCATCGGTCCTTCGAGCTACGTGCCCCGCCCATTGCCACTTCAGCTTGCTTACCCGGCCAAGAAAAATGCTTTCTACGTAATAATTTTTCGTCGAAATGAAACATTGACGCAAAAAAAAAAACTAGGAGTCAATATAGATCCATTGAAAGTATTACCGGTTCTTTAGCACCCGAAGTACCAGACACCAACCAGACAGACACAAGTAGCACAATTATATTATAATCGCACCCAACCATATTACTGGAGAGTTTGTCAACGATTGTTATATTCATGATAATATTACGTTCAGTTCAAATCATTTTACAGATGCATAACAATGGATTAAATTGCATATTTCTGTAAATATATAATATCCTATTTAGGACAGGAAATATCTGATTATTGCCTTTAAGCCGTTTTGTAGTTAAATACGTGAATTGTATTGTATTGTCTGTTGAAACCTACCTATCTTTGAATGGATGTGAATTGTAAATGGTCTTTTTAGGGTTCCGTACCCAAAGGGTCAAAACAGGACCTTATTACTAAGCAACCGCTGTCCGTCCCTCTGCCTGTCACCAGGCTGTATCTCATGAACCGTGATAGCTAGACAGTTGAAATTTTCTGAGAATGATGTATTTATTTTTGCTGCCGCTATAACAACTAATGCCTACAGAAAACTACTTTAACTTTTTTTCTACTGCACGCAATAAAAGAATGAAATCAACAATCACGCAAAAAAAGCCGTGTTACTTTCTAGAACTCAGGCGAAAGTATTATTCACTTCAAAACGTTTGTTGAAATTATCAATATATTTGTCATAATAGGAAAAAAAACATTTGTTAGGCCTCTTAAGTCACGTTTTCGATGTTTTTTTAAATGGCTAAGATATGGGAGTTGAAGGGGTAAAAACTGAAAAATTTCTGCCATTTGGAACAATCTTGCGAGGTTTACAGCTTACTACACTAGTAGTTGTACAAAATATAAAAAAAAAACAATAATTTTTAACAAAAAAAAACATGTACCTAATACTGAAATGAAATGAAATAATTAAACAATTTATTCAGTAAGTAGGCCACAAGGGCACTTTTACAAGTCAGACGGTGAATCTACCGGCATTTCGCAAGAGGAGACCGCTGTTGGGAAGAAAGCCGGAAGAAACTCAACAGTAAGTCATTTTTTCGTAAATAATACTTAAAACAATTACATTACATTTGTGTTATACCTAACTATTACATAAGTACCTATGTATAGATACTCCAAATCAATAATTACTTACTTTTATTGTATTCTGGCTAGTAAACACAAAAAACCTCTGTTTAATAAATCCTGCCAAATACTAGACCACATCCAAACCCATAAACATCCATTGGTGCCAGTTACCATAAGAAAACCATAGATTGGGTGCCTAATGGCTCCAAAGTTGGTAAATAGTTGCAAACTTCGGCAGTTAAATAAAAATTGGCGATTCTATTGAATTGAGTTTCTTCAAAGTAAATTTGATATACATTCCTTAAGCCCCTTGATGCTTGATGATACTTTCCTGTCTGTTAAAACAAATCGCATTGAATTCGGTCTAAAAAACTGATTCCTTATTATTATATGATTAAGGAAAGTATTGTTTATTATACTTATTTGTTATTTACCTAGCAATCGCGCAGTTGTAAGGTTTATTTATTAAATAGAAGATATCCACAATGTAGTCCGCATGTACAATACAAGTACTCGATATGGGATCACCTCTAGTGAAATAAAAATTCGTGTCATAGTTTGGATTGTCATACCTCATTTCGCATACGAATTTCCTAATACAATACAAGTTCTCGTCACTTTGTATGTCATAATTGTAGTAATAGACAACTTTTTGGTAGAGGATGACTTGAAAATGTATTGCGTATACCTACCTTATTTCTTCACTGTAATTAGATAAAAAAAACAAGTGCGAGTCGGATTCGCGTACGAAGGGTGCCGTACCATCAATTCAATCATCAATCCGATACCCGTTTCCGCTATTTGTCCCTACCTTACCTTACTATAGCGATAATTACCCAATTCGTATTCATTACTAATCGCACCCAATCTATTAATTACCTTTAATTATTAATGGAACGGAAGATCGATTTCTCATTCAAGCTATTAGGGCAACCACGAAACTGAATACGTACCACATAGTGGATATTACAGTATTATACACTCTACCTAAAGGTTGTCTGGAAGAAATCGTTAGAGCGTTGCCGTTTTTGTCTAGGGACATTCAAAGTTTTTGTTTTGTGTGAGGGAAAGTAACTAATTGCTTATAACGAGCAGCCAGACCAGGACCACACCACACGGACGAGGGCCTGACGTCACAACGCGCGTCACCGCAGCGGGGCCGGGCGGAGCAGAGCGACGCGTCGTTCACCGTTAGCCGGCCGCCTATATAAGCCGACGCGCGCCCAGTACCAGCAACGGTGTCTTACAATCCCTCGAGGCAGTCAGGTCGTTGTGGCGGCATACACTGTGAGGGTTGTAAGGTAGCGTTCGCTCGTAGCTCGGAGTGTGTACCACGCTTCTCGAGATACCATAGGTCCTCCCGTACATCTGTAAGTGGTGTTTGGTCTCTATCCCGAAGTCTGGGCTACAGTCTTTTGTTACCTTAGCGCGGAGTGTGTACCACGCTTCTTGGCTCGCTAGTTGCAGGGACTTAAGGCTATGCTCTGGACGGGTGGCTGGGCGCAGTGTGTGTAACACGCATTTGGCTCGAACAGCTAACCCGGGGGGGGGGTCACTCCTAAGCGCGGTGTGAGTACCACGCATCTGCTGCCTTAGGGTGGTGGCTCTCGCCAGACGGATACCGGCCAAAATCTCCCTTACCCGCGTATTAACATTCTGTCGTTTACTAACCAGACCCTGCCGCGTAATTGGGACGCCGGGTCCCCTAGGATAACGTAGGGATACCGTAGGCATTAACGTAGGGAACGTAGGATCTAGGTTTAAGAGTTTAGTTAAATAAACAGGCATAAAGCCTCCGTTATTTAGTATTTAAAATCCCAGGTTTCATTTAACCCAATCCCTTGCCTCCCGATTTGAGCTAGTTACGGAAACCCTCAAGATCCCGTCTGGATCGAGGGATATGGACTAGTGCCTAGGCCCGTTACGTCATAGCGTACCTGGCGGGTTTAAGCACTACGTCACATGCTTGTATCAGATATTTAGTTAACGTAGCATACGTAACATAGTATAAAACAAAGTCGCTTCTTGCTCTCTGCCCCTAGGTATAGGCGGTTTTTTCATAGATAGAGTGATTCAATATAAAGGTTTATTGCACCCGTGCGAAGCCGGGGCGGGTTGCTAGTTTTGATAATATATTTTGAACCGTAAAATAGCTATACTACTTAGCTCACATAACTGTCAAGCTTTGTAGCTTACACACGGTACTCGATTTTTAGAGCCCTTCTTGTACCTATAGTAGAAATAATTTTTTGAGGCCGAATTCAATTCGCTTTGTTCTAACAGACAATGTGACCCAATGGGTATTATAAACAGCCGCTACAAACTGGTACTTTGAAAGGAATTTGTTAATAGAAAATGAATTGAATTTAGTCTTAAAAAAGAATTCCTACTATACGCGTGTATTTTTGATACAACCCCAAACTTCACAAGTTCTTAGCACGGGCCCTAAATTAATTAAAACGTACGATATATTTTTTTTCCCCTTATAAAATAATTCAGCACGCAATGTAACTCCGTTTTTTTAATGGCTTTCACTTCTAGCCGTTTTGGCCAGAGGTATTTCGCCAATGTCAACGTTAAGACATATCCCACATGAGGAGAGCTCAGTTTTATTCCCACTTAGTCATCTACTGTCATAAACATTCAGTGTGTCAAATAAGTACGCAATACATTGCTGCTCGAAAAAATTACAAAAATTAATTACGCTCTAGTTAATACAAAATTAACAATTTGCTTAAATATTTAATCGTTTTTGGCTATATCAACAATACACGCTGTATAAGGATGATACAGATTTAATTGCAACGAGTTAGGGTCGTGTTTCTTTTCTGCGGATATTAAAAAATAAACAACTTTTTAATCCTAATATTCTCGCGAGATCGTAATACAGATGTACAAAATATTAACTATTTCAGGCTAAGTATGCAATAAGAATATAAGCTATATGTTCACATATCGTTAACTTTTATAATTGTCCACAGGAAATATGGATAGTTAACTATGCAATTTTAAATCTGTAAGACCCATAACGATTATATGAAATACTATTATAATTTAACGCAACAGAAATATCCATACTACTAAATGCGAAAGTGTGTATGTCTGTATGTCTGTCTGTCTGTCTGTCTGTCTGTCTGTCTGTCTGTCTGTCTGTTACCTCTTCACGCTTAAACAGCTGAATCGATTTTGATGAAATTTGGCATGGAGATAGTTTAAGATCCGAGGAAGGACATAGGATAGTTTTCATCCTGGAAATTATCCCTAAAAGATTTTAAAGTGAGTAAGTAATTCATGATGACATTGATGACCCTGTCGAAAATGTAATTATTAGACCAAAAGCACAATTGCTCTTACATTTGCTTAGGCGCTCTTAATAATCCCTTTTATTAAGTAAGGTGATTAGGCGGATATCTATCGTGTTGTACGAGGTTGCTTCCATACTTCCAAGTTCCACGCGGACGTAGTCGCGGGCAAAAGCTAGTCCTAATATAATTAGGTGAATAGAGACTAAAAACTAGGGGTGGCCTTACAAACGGTCCGGTAGTTCTGAATTGAAATGGCGGCGGGCGCGGAGGGAGGGAATTGTGCATTTTGCATTTTAAACACTCACTAACCATCCTAGACAACATATCAAAAATTCTGAAATACCGGACCGTTTTGTAAGGTCAAACCCCTTTATTCACTGGATTAATAATGTATACTACACTTTTGAGTCCAATAGACACAATGTCAATTTGAGTTGTGAATCATAAAACTGTTATAAAGCGATTTATCTGTACAAATATTCAATTATATAACACTGAATTCAGCTCAAATCCATTGGCATTCGTCCCAGAGATATTACTCTTCCAAATCTAAGAGGGAATGGGAATCCAGCCATTTCATTTTACATTAATAACTAAAAAAAGGCTCAATCAGTTTAGTTGCAATCCGACAAACAAATCCGAGGTTCGTGCGGCGCTCGGGGAGGTATCTTAAGACGGCAAAAACGGACGAGGTGGAATCTGGGACTGTATAGAAGGGTTCTGGCAATAATTTGCTGTGAAATTTTGTCTTACGAGTCTCTAAGAAGTAGAGAGAAGTACAAAAAAATTACAGTTTTCCCGTTTGCTGCACATTGAAAGAAAACAATTTAAACTGATTATATCGCGTAGATTCATTATTTGAGCCTCATTTAACTGTGACTCATGTCACGTTAGAGAAGGGGGAAAATTACCCGGTACCCTAAACTCCTGAAGCTAAAGGACAAATGAGTAGGACGTGATTCGTGTGTAGTGCGAATGATTCGCGGAGATCGCGAATGGATTCAGATTTGAACTGTGATTGGAACTGCAGAGGTCATTCTTATCGTTAGTTTTTTAGGGTTCTAAAAAACTAAAAAAGATTCTTTTTTCGGGTACCGCTCGTCCAAAAGTGGAGGTGAATTCTTTTTTTGGTTTCAATGTGTATGGGGTGTCGTTAAATAGGTCTGTTAAAAATAATAGGGGTCTCCAAACATTACTTTTTGATAAAGTCAGTAGTTTTGTAAATATTCGCTCCGAAAATAAAAAAAATAGTGTCCCCCCTCTAACTTTTCAACCACGGGTCAAAAAAATATGGGAAAATTCATGAAAATGAGGCCTTATAAGTACTTTCAATGAAAACTATATTGAACCAAATCGGTCCACCCGTTTTTGAGTTATCGCAAAATTTCATAATTTTCTTTAAAAGGACGTAAGTTGACTTCCAGAAGGTAATAAGTAATTACAGTTACTTTGGCATTTACGACCATTTTCCGTCATTCCGTCTTTGACCGTCTCTTGTGAAGGATGAGCAACTACGGAACCCTACACTGAGCGTGGCCCGACATGCTCTTGGCCGGTTTTTTGAATTGTCCTTACCGCTCAAATTTTAAAAAGGGTTTTATTATTTTTTTATGGGCTCAGGTTATCTGTTTACCACCTACACAGCCTCTAGTTGTTATTTTCATTATAACCTTTAATCTCTGCCTATGATAAAAGCCGTATGGGAAATTACCCTACACCTTAGAATAAATACGGCTGGAAACCTTGTTAGCGCTTGAAAGTAAAGCCAGTTTAGGTTACTCACAACGGCAATGTCACAAGCAAAACGTCTCTGTGAGCACGCACATATAAAACCAAAAGCGGCTCCATCTTTCACAAATCTTTTGTATAAAGACTCTCGTTCTGCTTATGTATTCTAAACCCTACACTTAAACAACGACGCATGCAACGGCTACCGATTGCGTAGCGAAAGTGGAAGATAGAATATCGCACCATGGTCCACTTTGTTTTAAACACGATTTGAACTCTATCAGGGCTGTTTAGCCCTCACTACTAGTGAGTCGGACTTTGTGTGGGAGTATAACCCGCTAATAAGATTATCTTCGGGCCACAGGACCATGGTGCACCGTAAAAGGTGTTTAGTATCTCTTCCTCTTGATATTATGCTTTTGATATAGGTTTGACTTTTTAGTATACGTCTCTGCGTAAAAACCTTGCGAGTCGAACCCTAAACAATATGCAGCCCGCCTTGTTGCAATCTCGACAATAATAAGATCGGTTTTAATCTTCGAATCGACTCGAGCTGACGCGGCGACCGACGGGTCACTAGGGTTGTGCTGCTCGACAAACTAATAAATTGATGAAACTCTCGGGCGCCCGCAGCGTATCAAAATTTTAAAAAAGAATGTTGGCGAAATCTACAGGGGGTCTATGATGGTTGCGTTTATCACTTGATCAATAAGTGACAAAGTATCTCACATTCGTGTTTTTTTTCAAAACGTGACTGATGAATTGCCTCTTATTTATCGAGTGATAAAAGCAACCATCATAGGTCCACAGCTGACAGGGTCTATAGTATCATTTGATAGCTGAAATTTTCACAAATGGAAAAACAAGTTGAAATTTTAGTTTCCCAGGCCTCCCACCACTAGCGACACCTGTTAAGAGCCCTCGGTATTGACTTATCCGCGTCGGCCGCAGCTCTTTACGGCTTTCAGCGATTTGAGATCACGATTGCATTGGAGACTCTTAAAAGGGTTTGCTCTAGACAGAGCAAATAAAGAAATGGAGGGAGAGTCGCATTAAATTGGATAGTTTGAAGGCCTGTCTCTTTCAGATCAGTATATGTATCTGTGAACGTGTGATAGTGATATAGGAAGTAACTATGACTTACTGAAGGTTTTTCGATAGGGCCCGCATGGTAAGTGCGGGAGATTTTTTATTCCTTATTCCATAAAGTCCGCATTCGAGGAATCGTTTTCATTGGTCGATAGGGTCGCGGAGTGAGAGAAAAAAATCTACCAGCGGTTCACTATAAAGCTTGCTGAGGAGAAAGAACCGCCGAAAGACCTCGCAGACCGCCTTGTTACTACGATATACTTTTGAAGATTACTAGCGCATATTTCGTATACATTCCAGTCGAATTTAAACCCAGGTATTTCTGTTTGAAAAACACCGTGGAAAAGGCCTTAAGGGTTTAAAATAAACACAACTCTCTGCGTCCAATCGAAAAGGGCACAAACGGCATAACGCTACAAATAAACCTAATACCTTTCGGACTTCAGCTTAAAGAGTTGAGAAATACCTCCGAAACCCACTGAACAGAACATTTACGTCATTTATCACGTCTCTTTGCGAATAAAACTTCGACAGCAACGAAAGGAAACGTTGCTGTGACAAAGTTGCAAGGTCTCGATTTCGTTTGGCGAGCGCTCGGGCTTACATGAGTTACAACTGTGTCACACTGGAAGGGTAGGTAAACAAATAAAACGCGGGAATCGACCTGAACGATTTATATTAATGGAATTGAGCGGTTTAACCGAAAACTGGCTGTCCTTACCAAGAGTTTACAGTGACCGTTCTCGCTAGCGACTGCGCATAGGATTTGTATGGAGAATTGTAGTTCTACAAAGTAACCGATAGGGGCGCTGTACTATTCTCCATACAAATTGTTTACGCTGGCGCTAGCGAGTACGGCCACGTTAACTCATGGTATAGGGGTATAAGAAACGTAAGCGGCGTAAGTTTTTTTTTTTTTTTTTTTTTTTATTTATTTATTACATCACACAACTATCATAACAGGTTTACCTAATGCGACAGTGCGGGATTCTTATAACTAGGGACTTACATGTAATATAAATAATTCATTAAATTATATACTAATTCCAAAATGTATACAAAACAACTGAATATAAAATATTATAACCCAGCATAACACAAAACATACAGCGTTACCCTTGTGAATTCGTTCAGACAGCAAGAGAAAATGTCTATCACATTTGCGACTCGGTTTAGCGTGCGTATTGCCCTGGTGGTGGCGGGGGCCTGGCGCAGTTAGCGTTCAAAAAGTCCGTGTGCAGCTTCTTTGCTGGCAGCAATGAAGTTTCGTCGTCTGTTTAGCATGTTTTATCTTATACAGTTATAGTATATAATATGTATCTATTGTATTAAATTATTACTACAAGGTGCCCGCAATTTCGTACGCGTAATTTTTTTTATACCGTACTCGGGTAAAAATCCTATAATCAGCTTTGGATGAGAGTAAAATTGGCTATTCCTGTACCGGAATTGGTTAACATTTTGCCCAGCCGTTTCGGCGTGATGCGCGGACGATTGAAATTATGTCCAAGAGATGGCGCCAAACTGGCATGACAACGCGCGCCCATACAAAACAAAAGACGATCCTGCATCACGCTATTAAGATATTTTATGAAATCATTACCCCCCCCCTTTCCCGCCCTTTCCATACAATACTCATTTTCAATACAAATCTTAATTTAATTTTATAATAGTATGTACACTTATGTGTTGTTGATTTTACTTAATGTGTATATGTGTAGGCTGCCATTTTAAATTTTCAATTTTTAAGTACTGAAATCTTTGAATAGGATTAAACAATTTAGTTTATGAACTAAAGCTAACATTCTGACTACTTTTTGCCTAAGCTATCTTATTTTTTTTTTGACATAATGCCATATTAAATATTCAAATCAAGGTCTTACTCAAGTCGTCATGTGCACTGAAAATTGGTCGAGCAAACGTTCTAAACATACTCAGCCTTAGACGTACATAGGTACCCCATTCTGCGCCAGCTACAGTTATCTCAAAGCCACCGCTCTGTAACCGCGCATAACCGGAATGATCCGGATATATCCGGCCGTATCCGGATCAGCGTTTGAGCGCTATTGTGCGATTGAGAGGGCTTCAGCGCTTCTGGTAACACTTTATGTTTAAATTAAATGATTTAAACGGATTATATCGCGTATTTATTTATTTAAACCTTATTGCAAAAGTCAGTACAAATGGCGGACTTAATGCCAAATGGCATTCTCTACCAGTAAACCATAGGGCCAAACCGATATACTAGAAGTTGGCGTATATGAATTATTGAAGTATCTCTAACGTTTCAACAAGGCTATGTAAACTATTTTAACCATAAGTACAATACAAAAATACTTTATTGTACACCAATAAAAGTTAACAAAAGGAAACAAAACACATACAATTTTTAAATAACAAGCGGTCTTATCGCTAAAAAGCCATCTCTTCCAGAGAACTTTTGGGTAGTGAAATTGATGAATTTAACTTAATATAGAGTAGGTGCAGGTTTTTATAATATCTTTCTTAAATTGTTTGACCCTTGTTCAGGATCCCAAGCTTATCCCAGGATGAGGATCCCAAGTTGATGGCCATGAGGATCCCAAGGTGGAGGATGACAAACCATCTTTTCAATTGAAATTAAGATATTTTATTGATTTCAATAGCCTCGCGCAGCATTCTGGGGAAAGCTATTTTATCTTTCGCAAGAGTTGAAGTAAGTACCTACTATCAAACTTATTGGAATGTTTTGGTTTGTCCATGACATGCTCACAGATTGAAGGCCCTTGGTAGCGGCTACATGCTCCTTAACCTGAGTAGCTATTACGATTTGCTTGGCCAATGTATGATAGACCACTCGCAGTCCAGCTTGGTAGCACCAGCACTCTGTAAGGGTTGCTGATTTTCACGGGTCTTAAGTATTGTGTCATCTTCTTCAGCCTGAACCTATTAGAAAAAAAACTATTTGAACCCCGGTGAAAATTGTTCCAAAATGATATGTGTGAAAATAATCCACAATTAGGTATGTAATGTTAATGTACTATTACAATAGACTTTAATGGGTAGACAAGAAATCTCAACCCACAAAGCAATGCCGCGTACATAAACAACTAGTATCATTAGCATTATCAATTTCCAATGAAATTGCTGTCCTCTGTAAAGCATACCTCTGTTGAAAGGAAAGAGATTTCTAAACTAAAACAGCCGTATTCCGATCAAATGGAATGAGTATACGTTCTTCCGATCGACTCGTGCGTCCCTCTACGACTTGTTATTGTTACAAATACGAGACGATTTTACCCGAATTAAGGCAGACGACAGAATTGAGCACCTAAGTGTATCTTTGTGTGAGCACTTGGGTGTCTATCAGAGTGTGTATATTTTGCTCGCAGCTTCGCTCGCGTCGATGTCTTCTAATTTAGATATTGACAACAGTCAAACATCGACGATTTCTTTTGTAATTGGTTTTCAAAGGCTGAGAGCCTTTCAGCCGATAAAAATGCAACCTGCAAAAATGAAAAACATGATAAGCAATAATTTAAGATCATTCTAGCAAGGACTTTGAAGAATATATGTTTTTGTCTTTAAAAAAATTACGTTGCCTATTGTCACACATTGATATTGAAACAATGTCATTATTTCAGTGCATATTTTGTGAAAAGGTAATAAACTGCCCGTAATTTATCCTTAAGGTAAGGTGGGATAAAACCACCGGACGGAGACGCCACAGTCCAATAACTAACTCTACTACTAAATGAAGTCTGAATCTTTACGGTAGACGGCGCTACGTTACCACCCTAAGGCATTCAAGAAGCAACTAGTTGAAAAATGCAATGGCTCTCGCATCAGGTTCATTGGTCCAATAGGTAGAAAACGCCCGTGTTGGCCCGGAAAGCCGTTGGAGATGCAGGTTTAATCACTGCCGAAACTATTAAATTTTCCAATGTTTCGCTTCATTGTAAACATTTAACTAACTAACTGTAGTCTTACTCCATTAGACAATAAACTAGGTGAGATAAGGTTAACTTATCTCACCTTAACTTACATGGAAACCTGAAATAAAACAAACCGCGGCAAGCGCATCGGAATAACCCCCAAAGAATTTCCCGATTGCTTCAGTCGCTCCCTTCGAGTGTAGGAGTTCTCCCGCTTTTCAATATAATGGGTACTTTTCAACTCTTTATATTTCTATTTTCTCCTCGGATGTCGGTTGCGTCGGTGCTTACGTGAGAATAGCTTTCGGTATTAGATAAATACTTACATTGAAAGTTTTTGAGGATGATTTCAAGTTAACAATTTCACTGAACCAGAAACCAAGTAACTGCCTTTCTCTTGCTAGATAGTACCTGACTAGTTCAAGAGACATAGTTCTTATAAGAAAGCATATTAAACGTAATAGATTGTGAAAAACCGTCATACTTACTTGAAATAATTTTAGTCTTATTTTTTCCTTGTTTATTACAATATTACTATTTTTTAGGCACACTTTTAATATGTTTAAACGGACAGCGAAGGCCGGCCCCAAATAAATGGGATAAGGTCTAGAATGATGATGATGATGAAATATCCATACATTAAGATCTCGAAGCCCAAAGAAAGTTAAATGCTACTTTTCCACTAAACATTGTTAAATGGTGACTTAGTTGAAGACACGGCGTAGCCAGGATTCTCACAAGGTGGACTAAATCAGAAAAAAGTCACTGGAGTCTGCTAGATGCGGGCGGTATAGGACCGTTAATGCTGGCGTTCTTTGGGGGAGACCTATGCATGCAGCAGTGGATGTTTTTGGGTTGATAATCAGCAGGGTTCGTAAAATGCGAGAAAAAAATCATTGATGTGCCAGGGCCGTCACTGATCATAAGTAATTTTAAAATATGTTTTATCGCGGTAGTGTATCACATGTTAATTATTGGCAGCTGCATACAACGAAACTAAATTCGGCCGAAAGTTTATTACGGTAAGGTTGCATATTGGATTAAAATATAATAAAATGTCAACGAAGTTTGTGCAGTAAATTGAATGTATTTATGCATAAGGGAACCAACCGACACAGAAGGTTTTTATTCTATTTTTTATTGTGATCAAATGGATATATGGGACTGACTACACTTAAACTGTTCTAAAATCAGAAATAACCGTCAATGTTCAGCATTCCTACGTAGCGCTAAAAACGCTCTATACAAAAGGCGTCCAGGCTAGTGACGTCACAGGCCGGTATAGGTAACAATAATTGTATGGAGAAATTAGGAAATTTGCCATTTTCACCGTGAAAAAGTGCGTTTAAGTTCATGGTTGCCATACAATTATTGTTTTGTAAAATTATGAGAATTCTGAAAACATTTTCAAAATTTCTTGTGGATGAAAAAAAAAACATATAATTTGCGTACCTTTGAAGTCACATATTTGCAAAAAAGATTTATTTTTCTGGATTTTTTCTTTGTTTCGTGATATATTTAGCTAATTTTATTCATATAACTACGACAGTACGCTGTACAATTCAACATCAGTCAACATGTCTATTATTGAACTCCCTCACTCTAACATAAAGTACAAACACTTATTGTGGGTTGGTTCCAGTTTGCACAAATACGTCCAATTATGTGATTGACTCGCGCGGATACTGTTTATACAGGATGTTTCAAAATGCCCGCAAAATGTTTAAACGCTGAAGTTTATCCAAATAAGTAGAATTGATGCTTCACTACATAGTATAAAAAAAAAAATTGAAAATCGGTTCACGATTCTCGGAGATATCAAGTAACATACATAGAAAAAAAAAAAGTTCGAATTGAGAACCTCCTCCTTTTTTGAAGTCGGTTAATAAAATCGCTTCTGTCTGTCTGCCCCAATGTATGCTTAGATCTTTAAACTGCGCAGTGGATTTTGATGTTTTTTTTTAATATATAGAGTGATTCAAGAGGAGAGGTTTATTACATGCATAATTTATCAGCATTTGCCCCGTGCGAAGCCGGGGCGGGTCGCTAGTATTTGGATAAATTTCGACTACTTTTGAAAACTTACGACATCTTAATAATAAGGTGTCATTTAAGGGTAGAGCGTACCACTAAAGTAGATATATAGTGTCGATATATCCGAGAGACTCGTTAGAAACGTTAGCCCTTAGTCTTGTAAAGCACTTAATGTATAAAGAGCAACAAGATGTAAAATAAAGCTTTAATTAATAAAGTTTCTACGTTTTTAAGATAATTTTCCCTATAGGGATAAGTTCGCCCTTGTACACATGTATTGGTTTTGATTTTTTGACAATATTGTTTTATGTGCAATAAAGTGTTTACATTACATACATAAATCCGTGAGTGTTAGGTACCTTCGTAGTAATAAATATGTTTGTAGATTGTAGAATATGTAAAGTAGGTTTAGAAACAACAGTTTGCTGGTTTATTCAAAAGTTGTGACAGCTACAATCGTAGACGAATGTTGTCAACAACTTACTAATGTCTCGCTTATCACTCTGACTCTTTTTTCAAGGTCGAGAATAAATCTTAAAACAACTGTTCTACTTTTTAGTCAAGTACTTTTAAGGCTATATGTTAGCAACAGTTGTCATATAAAACCTTACGTTACATTAAATTAGCAGGAAAACATAGAAAAATATAGCCTGACAACACTTGCCTTGACAATATCGATTGGACGCTAGGACATCGGTGCAATCGACATGGATAATTAGCGCTCCACAGGTGCTAAACGCATAACTCCTTAACCGACCTCACCGGGCGCCCAGCCGTCTGCCAAAGACAAAGGGTGTTTGTTTTTGGTCAGGAGACAAAATGAGACGGCCCAGTGACCGAGTGTGCGAGTGTGCATCGACCGATTCGACGCAGGCGCGGCAAGGGCTGTCAGACGAGCAGTCGCGTCTCGCGCCGCGCCTCGGTCGCGCGTCTCCACTCGTCGCCCGCGCGACACCCCTACCGGACCCCAGGTTCGGGTCTCTACACAAATTCACTTCTCAGCCCCCAACACCGACTGAAACCGACGCGACCTGCCAACACGAAAACGACCGAGACTGGTACGTACCCTAATTTACAATCTCGCTTCAAATTTCGGAGTTTATGCCCCTTTGTTATCTGGAACGCGGAGTTACCGAGTAGGGTTATCCTTAATAAGGAAAGCCTACAAATTCATTGCAAAATGGCTCGTCGTCCATGTCAGATAAGAAACGTCAGACATTTCCACGTGTGAGGCGTCGAAATGTCGCCTGTCACTCGATCCTGATCGACACGCTATCGGTAATCTGTTTTGGAACAATTCTACTTAGATTCCGAACGTGCTTTTAGAAAAAAAATCATTTTCATAAATATAGAACGTCAAGAATTCATACTCACATGGCTTCGAAATTCGAACTAAAAACAAAACCTTGTCTATCTTCGTTATCTGAAAACAAATGGCGATTATTTTTATCTCTATTTACGCTCGCAGCTTAAGAACGTCGTATGTTTATTTACATTAGAAAAGTGTTTTCTGAAATACATTAATCATTCTGCTCTGAAATGTAAATGTGCCTATTGTGCGTTGCCATTAAGAAGATAGTATTTGGGCAACAAAGATTAGACAAATGATACAATACAATACAATACAATAATTCTTTATTGCACACCAACAAGAAAAATGTTACAATTGAAACCTTGTGAAATGATGTGATAAGTGAGATCTTGAAATGAAGTACCTACTATTGTATTCATGTACGTTCTTTTATAAAAGAACAAGAATAAGTCCTAGATTTTCCTCTGCTCACCGAATTCGCATTTATTGTCGTGACCAAATAACTCGATTATTTATACAGATACGTACGTAAGACAGAAATGTGTTATTGTATAATATAATAGGTAATTTTCTGTTCATCTTGTATTGTGCTTTATTGTTCTACTAGGGCTTTCTTTCTTTTTGATATTCTGTTGGCTACTTTGTAAAAAATATATTTGGCGAAAAGTAAAACCTAAGTAAGTGAAAAATTAGGAGCTAATATTATTAAGCTTAAAATTAATAAATTCAATTTTAAGTTATAATAAGACATTTCAAAAAGTCATCGAAACTTAAACCAGGATTGAAAGTATAATCAAGGAGCAAATTTTTGAACCATGAAATTACAAGACAGGAAATGTGTAACTTTCTTTGGTCGAATCGGAAGGATATCACACTAGATGTAATTGAGATACCTACTTATCAAATGATGTTTCAAGTTTAAATTTTCCGTCGGTGTAACGAATTTCGATGTATTTTTATTCAGCAAACAACTGTTGCCTGAACAAAAAGTTCTGAACAATATTTTTATTAGTCAAGACGTAAACCCACTTTTTGCGTATTAAATTTTAGTTTTATCATAAAATGGTTTAAAGTTATAAACTTTCCCAGTCACTCTGTATGTTTTTATAATACCACCGGTGTCAAGGCTGCTTAAAAAATTGTAGTGATATACTTTTGGAGTTCTCCATCCCCTAATTACGACTTAGAATTTTTCATCTTCGCAAGAACGAACGATTGCTCGTTGAACTGTGCACGCTCTCCATGTGAAAACGCACCAGGACTAATTCGCTTGTACTTTGAGATATCGCCAATTACGCAATGTCTCTGATATATCTCATCGCCTTTGATTAACTGTCATTAAAACTCGTTCGCGATTCGAGTTCGATAAAGTGTCACTTCACGTTACTACAAGAAAAACCGTTAAGATAGTGATAGTGATAGTGATAGTTATTTATTCATAAACAATGTACATTGTGTTTGAAATATAATATAAGTCTTACAATACAATATTTGAGAAAGAACACGATTAAAAATAATACTAAGTACACATAATAAAACATTAACTAATTTTCAACGCATTACAAATGATACATTTTAATTCCAACTTAACTATTTACATTCATTACGCAAAAATAAAAAAAGAGGCCTTATTCCTTTAAAAAAGCTGATTGTTTAAAAAAAAAACTCTATGATCAAATATGCTTCTTAACATATTATTGATGTTACTACCTAGAACAGGGCTATTGAGATGTATTGGTATACATTTGAATCCTACAGTTTGAATTTTTCATTGATAATTTTTGTTTCAAAAACTACTCGGTATTGACAAAATAAACGCGGAAAATTAGTTAGCACTACTTATTCTCGACTGCACGCAATGAACGCATGAAATAGCTATGTTACCTAGAACTCAGGGAAAAGTATTATGCACTTCAAAAAGTTGGTTGAAATTGTCAATATATTTGTCATAATGTGAATAAAATAAATTTTGAAAGGAATAAGGCCTCTTAAGTAAGCTTTTTGACAGCAATGTAATATTTGAAATGGGGCTTTGGTAGATAACATTTAATAAGTAAATATAGCCTGTGTATAACCACATGAAATTTGGCTGCGTATTCTATTACAACTCCGAAATATTGTTTCCCACCGGTAACGATTCGCCAAATTTTCATCTGTCCGAAATCAATTATTTTCAGGGTTCTATAAACATCGTTTTAAAGAACCCATTAGGTTAGGTTTGTTTTTATGATTATTCTAAAGTATGATCAGTTTTAGAATAAAATGGCTTTCGGACAAATAAAATTTTTGGCGAAACTTTACATGTAGGAAACAAATATTCGGACTTAAGATAGATAGATAGATAGATAGATAAAAACTTTATTTCATCACCGACACCAACAGTAACATTAAAAGGTGACCTATAAGCTAAACATTTTTAAGATAGGTGGTTGTCACCGTTCACGTTGTTATTTAGGTATAAGTTAAACATTTATCACAAAAAGTAGCATCAAGGAGAAAAAGTCGTATCTCTGAGAACAACTGCACGAGTTCCTTCTATTCCCCAGGCATCTCGTCATCAGATCTTCACCAAAATGTTATAAAACAAATTCTCTCCAAATTTCATAAATGATGAAGTTTTGAAGTAACAAACATGAAAAAAATCAACGAAATAGTTGACAACCTCCGTTTTTTGTCGGTCGAACAGGAAGTTCTTCTGTAAGTAGTGGATGGACACGGTATTTTCTTGTGAATTTGTCCGTTTAAAGTTTTAACTCCTAGAATAGTGAACCGTCTCGCAGACGCGGAGCGTCAGGAAACAAAAGCGAAGACAAATGCGGGCGCTGACTGGTTCGAGTTTCGATCAAGTGTTACACTGAAATAAAAAAAAAAAAAAGATTTGTTGACAGTAGCCCAAACGTTAGCTGTATAAATCGAAGGGCTAACAAACTAGAGGGCTACCAGTAACTAGTTAGGTTTAATATCCCGGCGGTCCCGGGTTCGAATCCCGGCCAGGGCAAATATTTGTGCAAAATATTTGTTCTTGGGTCATGGATGTTTTCTATATATGTATTTATATATTATGTATATCGTCGTCTAGTACCCATAGTACAAGCTTTGCTTAGTTTGGGACTAGGTCGATTTGTGTATGATTGTCCCTTAATATTTATTTATTTTATTTATTTTATATCATAAGTTTCTTAAGGTTTGCTTACATAGTTTTTATTTTTTGTTTTTTTTTTTCTCTAAGAAACGTAACGCAAATGTCACTGTCACATTGAGTTTTCGATTCCATTTCACGAGTTTCACATCAAACATTCGCGGTATCGTCTGTATTGGAATTATGTCATAATGATGAAAGGGTACCCTACAAAACTCCGACATTACATTTGTCCGAATACATCACTATTCCAAATTTTCATAATTTCGAAAACTCTTCTGCTCTTTCTTCTGTTCTGATGAAATATTTTGAGTTTTTTTGGGATAAATAACCCCAACCTAACCTTATTAAATTGTGTCACATCACATACCATCCACGGCAAATATAATCGTTTGGCGTTAAAAAAATATTACAAGTTATCATCATTCCAAACATACAATACAATACAGTGTGTCTCAGGATAAAGCGCACAAATAACAAGGGATTAGCTTCAGCTTTTTTGTACAGTTAGCAGTATTTAGTATAAGTTTTTTCCCCAATATATTTTAAATAAGGCAGTCTAGGAGTTTTCTTTCAGCTGTTCTTTCTCCATATTAAACCTTATAGTGAACTGCTGGTAGATTTTAAATAAAATAATTAAAGCCCTGCTGGCACATGTGTAACTGTCTTTACACATTAGGCTCATCTGGCATGTATGTACACCTTTATTTTTAATTCATATTTATAATATGGGTAGTTTGCACAAATGTAACTTTGACAGAGAAAAAATGTATGTTTCTCAGTCAACCTTTGACAACGGTAACATCAGGGAGGTTCAAATAATTAATATACGCGATATAATCCGTTTTAAATTATTTTATTTAAATGTGTGACAGTTGCGGAAACCGAAGAAAATATTACCCTAATATGTTTTTTATTTAGTTCTCCCTTTGTCGAAGATAAGTCGCTGGCAGATATTCGCGGTATTCGTGGCTCTGTCACGTTCATTTTTAAAGGAATGTCAGGAGACGTATCGGATTTCTTATTCGTATTGATCGACAACGGAATATTCGGGTATTTCTTCTTTGTATTGTAGCATACGTGTATATCGACTAGCGGGCCTATGATTGCTTTTATCACGCGATAAATAAGTGACAAAGCATCCGTCACGTTTTGACAAAGGGTGAAGGATGAGTAACAGATGCTTATTCTCACTCTCTTATTTATTACGTGATAAACGCAACCATCATAGGCCCCTAGGTTTTGTGTGTGATAAATCCAATTTGCTTATCAAGACATTCACGGACCCATGATCGTTTTGAAAATGCTGCAGCACAGACTAATCTCATACAAAAAAGTAAGTTGAAGTTTATTTACTCGTAAAAATTAGCTGCGTCGCGCGTTGTCTCCCGCTCATTCCATGGGAACACTTCATTTTTTCGGGATAAAAAGTAGCCTATGTGTTCATCCAGGGGTGTCAGCTACTTTCATACCAAAATTTATCAAAATTGGTAAAGCCGTTTGAGCGTGAAGAAGTAACAAACATACACCTAAACACACTCAGAAACTTTCGCCTTTATAATATTACTGTGATTATTAGACATGTTCGGCTGTAGACGAAGTGGCAGCTTTGCGAAATTAAATAGGCGCCTTCCAGAGACGTGGTGCCGAATAACGAGGGTATTTTACGTCTCTTGACGTATTGTCCGTGAGTTTTAAAAACCCAACAGTCGGGGTTAAATTCCACGTTCCAAGATACATGTACTTTACAGAAGTTTTAAAGAGTATGGTTGTAATTTATTTTACACACAAGACATTTATTGGTGGCAGTCTGTGGGTGACATTAAAACATTATAAAAACAAAAAGGAACGTTGACATATAGAGGCTTTGCACATCATAATTTCCATCCTGTATAGTATAGTCCCTTCACTATTAGTCAAACTACCCACATTTATCATTACCTAAACAAGAGCAAATCCAATTTCCTAAACTAAATCCGTAGCACCGCTACAGAATCACGTAGCGCTACGAGTGCTACGAGCGTAGCAGTCAGCAAAAATTGAATTAACATTTAAATTCAATGCCTGTGTTTAAAACCGGTGCATACAATTATTACCCAATTCTCAAAATTTCATTGTTTAACCAGGATTTTTATCGAAATGATTAAATAGTAGATAAAAATAATGATATTAATTTTAAATTTCAGAAAATATTCCAATTTGTTGAAAATTTCATTTCAAAAGTTCCTCATTCTAATAGAGCATAGGCGACCAGTAATTGATTATAGAGCATAAAATCTTACAGTCAGACTATTACTTAGGTGGATTTAGTATAGAAATTGAACCACTGTTTGTTTTATAGGGTGTCTGTCAATTTCTCCTCAAACGGACGTCATTTGAGTGCTGATTCTTAGATGTCACTGCTTTCACCGTTTTATATCATTTTCGAAACTATAGTCCGTATAATCAAATAGAATTATATATTTGGTTTCTGTTATAATTATCACTTATAATAAAGTAATTAAATTAGCTGAAATGTTGTCAATTAGAATAAATTTCGGTATTCAGGGTTCCTTTCGGTAATACGTAGCCTTCATGGACGTATTGCTAAAGAACAATTTCATTTTCATATTTTTGCCCAAGCAAGCGAAGCGAACGAACCGTCTCCCCAAAGGTTTTTATCTTGGCCTAAAATTCTTTCGTATGTCCCGATGTTTGTATGTCCAGAAACGCTTCGCTTCGCCATAATGCAATAGGCTATTCTCGCCTACAGGCCTCAATTCTCAACCAATTCTCATCAAATTTTGTGAGTGAGTTTGATACATATATTGAATTGTCTTGTCGATTCAGATTTTCGAAAATATTCAAAATGGCGGGGATATGGAGGTCGAAAACGTACAAGATTAAAAATTTCAGTAATAAAAAGTCACTAGGCCTACAGCTCACAGAGTTATTTATAATATAAATAGCAAATAATTCAATTCAGTTATAATGATCTAACTATAACACTTCATTTAAGAGGCCTTTATTCCATTTTTTTTTCATATTATGACAAATATTATTCATAATTTCAACCAACTTTTTAAAATAAATAATACTACCTACTTTTCCCCGAGTTCAAGGTAGTAACATAGCTATTTCATGCTTTTATTGCGTGCAGTCGAAAATAAGTGAAAAAACTAATTTTCCGCGTGAATTTTGTTAATTTCAAGTAGTTTTTGAAACAAAAATTATCAATGAAAAATTCAAACTGTGGCTTTCAAATGTATACCAATACGTCCCAATAGCCCTGTTCCAGGTAGGTAGTAACATCAATAATAATATGTTAAGAAACATGTTTGATCACAGAGAAAATGTCCAAAACAATCATCATTTTAAAAGGAATAAGACCTCTTAACTTTGCTAAGTCATCTGGGATACATTTCAATTTCAAAAAGCCTTTATTTGCGATACATACAGGAATGCAATAATTTAAGTACAGAGTACTTATTGAGAATTCAGTTCCCTGTATATTGCTTCTGTCACAAAACGCCAACCCAAATTAATATAGACTCGACAACTCCTTAATCCTAATAATTATAGAACCCAATTTCGCAAATTCAAATAGAAAACTTTATCGTGTCGATATGTCCAGCGTAACTTGAGCTGTGAAGTGAACCGTGGCTCGGGGAATGGAGGTCAGGGTAGAGTGGCCTTAGTGACCCAGCCCTGACCCCCAAAATAGGTATTTTGCGTGTTTCGTTCTATTCGGTGGGTTTTCTGGCGTTTAATGCGAGTGTGTATATGTTTACCTGTAATTATGAGATTTAATAATATATTCGACCACGAAATTCATTGAAGAAAGAGGGTTCCGTTGAGTATTTTATCTTTTTGATTTCGTGAATTTGTATATTTTATGGCATAATACACTAAAATCCTACGATTGACGACGCGGTTAGTGCAGTGGTAGCGCAGTTAATAATAATAATAAAAAAATAAGCCTGGGCCCAGCTGCCGGCGGCACTAGGTTAAGTTTTTTTATAATGTATTTGTATTTTGTAATTATTTTATTGTATTTTACTTTTTATATAAAATTGTAAAAAGCCTAACCTAAGAAATTAAATGAATAAACATAAAAAAATAAAATCATACTGCCTACTGAGCCGATTGTCCTGGGTTCGAATCCCGGCAAGGGCAAATATTTGTATGGAAACACTACTACTCGAAAATTCGTTCCTGGGCCATTTATACTTTCTATGTATTTATTTATATACGTATGTATATCGCCGTCAGAACAACATAAGCTTTACTATGGGACTGATCGTTTTGTGTGGGGTTACCAATAATTATTTATATTTATAGTATTTATTTATATGACGGACTTATACCTCAAGGTTATTCTACCAGTAGTATCAAAAAGAAATCCACCAAGATGGGTGAACAAGAAAAGTTTATATTAACTTTTAAGGCCTTGGCCGGCAAAGAAACGTTATTTTATTTCGTCGTCGCGCTTCTCGCCGCCCGCATGCACCGAAAAATTAGTTTTCCGCCCTGGTTCTGTGTGTTTGAATTTTAAGTGTACTTGCATGAAATAAATATGCGTTTAAAATTAAAATACAGGTCTAACCACTATTTGGATCGACCAGTTGCAAAAATATGCACATCGACTGCAATACCTCTTTTATCTCTTAAGTTAAGAGGGGAAATGCAACTCAGTCACGTTTCTAAAATTCGTTACATCTCTAGTACTTGTACTTACGATAAAAAAAAATATCGGACAACCTCACACAAATCGATCTAGCCCCACAGTTAGCTTTTGGAGGCTTTGTGTTGTGGGCACTAGACGATGATAAACATATTTCTATAGATATATACATACTTAAACACAAATAACATCCATGACCCAGGCCCATATTTGACTTCATCACACAAATATTTGTCCTTGCTGGGATTCGAACCCAGGACCGTCGGCTCAGGCGACAATTGTACAGCAAGAAGATAGTCGAGAGTTATGCTTCCTAGCTAGCTGAGGCGCTACTGGTTATTCCTAGATCCGGTAAGGGATGTTATCTTTTATCAAATCTCTGTAAGAACACATTGTAATTTTAAGTCGGTTTGCGTATTATCCTACGGAACCCCAATACCTGACGCGAACACATCGTGACGTCGCGTGTGGGGCTAAATTAGGAAACAGAAGCATTCGATTATTATGCAACACGACCGCTATTGGCCGTAATAATATGTAAAAGTTAAACGTTCCTAAATTATTAAATAACTAGCGACCCACCCCGGCTTCGCACGGGTGCAATGATTAAATTATGCATGAAATAATGAACTTTATTCTGCAAGTAGGCCACAAGGGCACTTTTACATGTCTGAGTCTACCGGCATTTCACAAGAGGAGACCACTGTTGAGAAGAAACGCCGAAAGAAAATCAACAGTAAGTCATTTTTTCAGAAAGCATAAGTACTTAACTATTACAATGATATGAACTTAACTATACGTAGTTCTAGAAGAAAACATATTAAAAGTGTATTTTAAGATATAAATGAGGAAAAGTGTAAGAATAAAATAGAAACTACAAGAAAGCCTGACGGTTTATCACAATTTATGTACGTTTGATAATGCTTTCTTATTAGAACTGTGTCCCTTAAACTAGTTAGATACAATCTAAGAAGGAGTCAGCTACGCGGTTTCTGGTTCGGGCCATGCATCTGTCAGATAGTCCTCTACTGTATAATATATGCTTTTGACATGTATTATTATACATATATACAACTTCCTCTTGAAGCACTCTATCTATTAAAAAACCGCATCAAAATCCGTTGCGTAGTTTTAAAGATCTGAGCATACATAGGGACAGACAGACAGACAGACAGCAGGAAGCGACTTGTTTTATACTATGTAGTGATGGAACTCTTTGCCGGCTTATGTGTTTCTTCCTTATTACAACACGGGACCCTTCCAACGGAGCGTGAAGAAGGCCATCTCTCGGGCCAACAGGGCAGTGTTAACTGACAAGGCATCGTTGATTTCTTGACAGTTGCCATTGCGACTTGGGCTCCCCTTTTAGCTTACCATCAGGCGAAGTGTAGCCATTATGTTGTGCCGTTATATAAAAACAATATATTGACTGAGCGAATGAAGCGAGCGTAGTCTCCGTTTGAGCTTAACCAAAAATTACTTCGCACGTATCTCCGAATTCCGGATGTCTAGTTGTCTCGCCTAGAGGTCGCATTTCTCCACCGTTCCATGTGAAATTTTGTGAGGAGGTTCGCAAATTAAATAGTTTTTTTTTTGTAGATTCAGTTTTTTTTTTCAAAATGGCGTAGATATGAGGACTGAAACCGCAAAGAACGTAGAAAATGAAAAGAGTTTCATGAAAAATGTATAAAGAAACGTAAAAATATTCGCATAAAGCTATTTAAGAGGACACATTTATTTATTTGTCTCTTAATATAATAATCTGTGAGTAAACCATACAGCCATTTTAAAAGTAGATATATGTGTGATTTAAATGATAATTAAAGTATGAAACGTTAAGGTTTATAAGCTGATCGTGATTACCAGAATCAGTCACACTTCGTTATAAAAAAGTATGAAAACGTGATAATAATAACAGAATATAGGCTAAAATAGGAAATTACTTCATTCAAATATGTGGCTAACCATTTAATTGTGGATTATTATAGTGTGGCTCCGGTCACGCGACGGACGAAGGCTGTGACAGGCCTGACAATGTGCGAGTACAATTGACAATATTTCATATTTCTAACAGGTGGAAATTTATATACAGATCGAAAGAGCGTCGCGTCGTCTACACCACAAAAAAATTGGTTTTCTGTAAAGTCGGTTTAGAGACGATAATTTTACGTGATAATGATAACGTATGCCGGCTGATGGAGTGGAAGAGAGATAGATGCGTCACAAGCCGAACGCTTAGGCCGATCGTGCTTCTCTATCGCTTGTTCCGCGCTCTCCCTTGCACGATCGGCTCAGGCGGAACGTTACAATGAGTCAAGCATTTTCGTGCGTGTAGCCGGCGTTCATCGATTTATAAGCCGTTATCATGTCAAAATTATTTTAATTTATTTTTCTGTATGTAAAGAGATATAACGAAATACATAAAATAACCGAAATCTACGCCAACTATCCACTCAATTGCTTCGAATTTTGAGTTGGACTCTATTTATATAATAAAATAAGAGCGGTGACAGGTAGCCGTAGTTACCAAAAGCAATCTAGTGGCTATGCCTGCATAGAGTTGTAGTCTTCGATCTATCCGCGAAAAACATATGCTGTCAATAATGCTCAACGCCTAGCCTTTTTTCTGGACCATACTAAGGTAGCAAAAGTAAGATGGCGTCAGATATGGTAGGTATATTTGCCCCGCTGTCACACTTATCCCGACTGAGTTGACCTTACCACGGAACTGTAACTCCGTCGTCAATAATAGAAAACTTGTAATAACATGTCGTAGGTGGCAATGTTGATATTTAATGTTTTAAATTACACCCCAGGACATTAAGTCGGCCACGTTATTGCCACTGAATATTAATAGCTTAGGAAATTATTATAAACCAACTTATAACAATAAATGTTTTCTTTTAACTTTTATAGGTGAGTATATACTGTAGAAAAAATATATATGAGTTCTGGAGGGAAACTGCCTTAAATCCTTCTATCTATCAGCCACAGACGCCCACTGCTGAAAATAGGCCTCCCCCATAGCTCGCCACAATGTGCGATCCTGTGCAGACCACATCCGTCGAGTCCCTGCGACTCTAATGAGGTCATCTATCTACCTAGTCAGGAGCCGGGCCACGCTGCGCTTTCCTATACGTGGTCACCACTCCAGGACTTTGCTGCCCTAACGGCCATCCGTATCATCCTTAAGTTAGGTCATTTTACTTAAAGCTCCTTTGTCTTCTCCTCCTCCTCCTTTTGTCACACGGAATAACTAGGGTGAACAATGCACTGATAGGTTCTTGCTTATTTTTATTTTTGTGTAAATGGATTGGAAATAGTATCACCTAGTACACAAATTTTATAATAACAAGCGCAAATATCGAAACGGTCCAACACAGAACACTTCCTTCCATTCAGTGCATTCCAAGACAGCGTGGCAGCCACTGATTATGCCGCATTGATGCGGCGACCGGCATGTACTTGTAGCGGGGAACGTCAATCGCGGAGTGCGCCCCGCCTGCCGCGGCTTAGCTCCGTGAACACTAGTACAAGAAAGCAGCAATTTGGTATGTATCACGTAGACAAAACGGTAAAATAAAAACTAAAAAAAAAACTTTTTTTCGGGTACCTCTCAAAAGTCCTCAAATGCATCCAGTTCCTATAATTTTCATAAAATTTATTAAGTTTTGGAGGAGGAAACAAAAGAAAACGAAAACTCGATATATATGTAAAACTGAACACTGGTATACCTCTTAAGGGGACGGGTAATGCGAGACTAGCGCCACTTACGAATTTTTATTATATCTTCCAAACCAGATCAATTTTCAGTAATTGCAAGAAATTAGGAGCTGGAAAAACACCTTTAGTGTTTATTAAAGCATTATACACAATTTCTTGTTCTTTAGTTGTCTCTAAAAACTTGCCCAAAACTATTGTGGCCGCTTTTGACGTGAACAAGTTTTGTAAGGTAAACTACAGTGAACATATTGTATATAGTGATTTAATAAATATTAAAGGTGTTTTGCCAGCTCTTAGACTTCAGCTATTTATAAAAAAATATCAGATTATGAAGGTATAAGAAAAAAATCGAAAGTTTCGCATTACCCGTCGCCTTAACTCTACGTTCCAGAAACTTTTCCGAGTTTCGAAAACCGTTCCATTTTTGAGAAATGTCTGCAAGTTGCACACTACTAAGTGCGCGAGAGCCTAATATTCGAGCTAAACGGCCGTCATCCATCACTGCTGCCAGCTCGCTTAGCCTGCCAGCATTTTGACTTCGAGAAAGAATATTTTAACTTACTGTGAATGTAATTTCGTGCCCCAAATGCCTACGGACTAGAAAGGGAAGCCATTTTGATGACGTCATATCTAAAACACTCGTGAGACATCATCTCTACATAGTATAAAACAAAGTCGTTTCCTGTTTGTCTGTCTGTCCCTATGTATCCTTAGATCTTTAGAACTAGGTAACGGATTTTGATGCGGTATGTTTTTAATACATAGAGTGCATTAAGTTATCAGCATTGCCCCCGTGCGAAGCCGGGGCGGGTCGCTAGTCTTTAATAATTATAAAAACGGTTTAATCATAAAGTTGAGTGGGCCGCGAGTCGCGTAGCACGGATAGCTGCCCCTGATGAAGAGCTCCATATGAGTTCGAAAAATGTCGGGCCGTTCTGTCAATTTTTACGTGAAATTAACCCGTTTTTATAATTATTAAAGATGTCATATTCATATTTAATGATGTCGGTATATCTGAGATTGTCTTCTAGTTGTTTTGAGGTTTGGAGGCTGAAAGACATGATTTAAAACATGCTAAAGCTGGGTGTTAGTATTACAGAACCGGATGTATTTCTTTCGTTACCACACATCACTAATTTTTGGCACAGTTTTGTAATGCAAGTCACCGAATTCATTTGATGCCGCTGATGAAAAACATTAAAAAGAAAAATATCTTACCATAGGTGGATTTAATGCCATGAGGCATTCTCTACCTGTCAATCCATATCAACCACTGTTTAGGTTTTCCTTAAACGGAGACCCAGATAAGTTGGAAAAACTTGCAAATAAGTACACGTAATAACTGCTCTAAATATTCCTCATGGTAGTCAAACGGTCCTAATTCCGTGGTGGAGTTTTGCCGAGTAATTTTAATATTTCTTGCCGTGAATTCCCTGTATTTGTCACAACGGCTTGTTAGAACGGGAAGACTAGTCAATATTATTTCGAAAGTAAAATGGGTCATTGGCAGTTCAAAAAACAAAAGTTGTCTCTTCGGTGGCCAATAGTTAACAGCGTATGTGCATAGAAGTTATGTTTTTAACACGCAAGCCCATAGAAAGGGAAACGTCGTTTATGCTAATATAATTTTGATCGGAAAACTAGGCCTAAAGTCCTTAACTTTGTACGTGTCCACCGAAAAGACGCGAACTTAAATCTGACAATGACCCAAATATTGTCAGCTTGTCACCTTGAAGGTTAAAAGTAGGTACTTTAATTACTGGATATGACAGATGCAAGGATGAAAAAAAGCGTATTTTCTTATTGGTTAACTCCATTTCCCCCAACAGCTTCATCGCGCAACTGAATTATTTTTAAATTCGGTATAAAAAAAACGCATATTTTTATCATCTTGTAATGTTAGATATAATTGAGACTAAAAAATTTGAAATTAATGATTTTAGGTTAAAATTGGTATATTTGGGGTCGTATATTTCACTGAGTTGCAAAGGAATAAACGTTTGTAGGGTATTTTCCGTTGACTATAACTATGTGACAAGTAATACCATCTTACACTAAAAGTACCTATAAGGAGAAATCGGAAAACTATACTTTTTTAATAAAAACACTAAACATAATAGTCCTTATAAAAAGTACGTAATCAATCATCGAGGAGAAACGCAACGGTAAAATTCTACGGAACCCTCGGTAAGCCAGTCCAATCGGTTTTTTCTAAGAACCATAAACCCCGGTAAACCCCGTGTTTCAGAGAGCCAAGGGAATCTGTGACGACCAACATTTGACTGATGAACTACAGCATGTCAAGCGTGCGCTTTGGGCCAATGGGCTCAAGATACCACGCCTCTACCAGAAACCCCGTGTGAAGACTCCTACAGTCGAGCGTAAACCTGCGGTCCTGCCATATGTGAAAGGGGTCACGGATAGGATTGGAAACATCTTGAAACGGGCTTCCATTAAAACATATTTCAAGCCGATGAAGAAGATGTCTCAATACCTGAGGCCCGTGAAGTGTAGCATCCCTCTGCAGAGTGCTGGTGTTTACAAGCTGGACTGCGAGTGTGGTCTGTCATACATTGGCCAAACGAAACGTAGTATAGCTACACGGGTTAAGGAGCATGTAGCCGATGCCAAGCACCGTCGTTGCAACAGGTCTGCAGTCTGCGAGCATGTCATGGACAAACCAAACCATTCAATTAAGTTTGATAACACTTCAATCCTTGCCAGAGAGAAACGATATTTTCCCAGAATGTTGCGCGAGGCTATTGAAATTAAAAAATATCCCAATTTCAATAGAGAAGATGGTTTGTCATTACCACCGGCTTGGGATCCTGTTGTACATCTTATCAAGGATCAAGCAAGACACAAGACTGGAAACCTTGGGCCTCGAACGGTGTAAAACAAATTAGTGTTAAAAGTAGTATATGTAGAGTTTTTGTTTAAAAGTATTTTATAGTAATAAATAAGGCAATCTGGGAGTTTTCTTTGGCGGTTCTTTCTCCTCAGTAAGCCTTTAGTGAACCGCTGGTAGATATTTTAAATAAATAATAAATGCCCTTCTGGCACATGTGTAACTGTCTTTACACATTAGGCCCATCTGGCATGTATGAACACCTTTATTTTAAATTAATATTTACAAAATGGGTAGCTTGCACAAATGTAACTTTGACAGAGAAAAATTGTGTTTTTCTCAGTCAACCTTTGACAACGGTATCTGTAAAGGTACTGAAACGTCAGGGAGGCTCAAATAATTAATATACGCGATATAATCCGTTTAAATTGTTTTATTTAAATCGGATTATGCCAGATTTAAATAAAGTCCTTACTATATTATGTACAAGCGTCTGCATCTGCTACTATCGATTTTGGCAGATTTTCAATACGTCCGAGATGAAGCCATTTTATATATAATTATCACACCACTAATGCTCTGTAAATAAAGGGAATTTAATATATCGCCGATTACTAAAATTCATTAGCAAATATATCAGCTTTAATGGGTTTAAGTCACGTCTTGTTGGTTTAGGATTTAACTTGGAAGGCGTGCCATTCTGAAGGTTTAGCGTGGATATCTATTCTATGTCCGTGTTAGATAGGTGATTTATTTATTTATCATTTATAAAAATTTGCTAAGTAGATTGTGACTTTCCTACAGACTTTCATTATTAGGAGTAGTATAAAAAATGATAATTTTATAAAGACTGTTAGTTATTTTCACTCCTAAGTAACCGCAATTATGAACTTAATATAAAACTGTACAGTTTTTCGTTAATCTACTTACAGACAAGAGCAAAGTAACTGTATCTTTTAATAGTCTAGCCTGTTTTTGAACGTAAAGCAGGTAAATGTTTTTAAGGATATTGAAACACCAACCAGTTCAGCTTTTTCCTTTGAGTGTCAGGAAACCAATCGCAAATAAATATATATAAGTGTATTATTTTTATGCTACACATAGTAAATAAAACCGATAATCCATTATGCTTCTCTGGTAGTTAAAATCTTGTTAAATTATGTTCTTCTTGTTAAATGGTTAACTTACAAACTAAAAACAAGTTTGTAAGTTGTCCTCACAATGGCTATTGTACTCTTTAAGTAAATTAAAACTATAACCCTAAAATGCATTTTTGTTGTACACATACTTATGTGATTCATGTCTTTGACTTTTTATCTAAATAATCAGAATTACACCCCGTAACATCCAAGAATACATTAACAAAAGTTGTGAACTCAAACTCCCTATTCATGAGTGCAACTTTTCGCTACTCGTTCTTATTCATGGCCCAACTGTTTACGATGTGTTCAGCTACTTGTGGCACGTTGTAAGAAATTACATTTTATTAGACTTGTTCCACTCGAGTGAAAAAAAACTGGCTAAGTGAGATTCGGACTCGCGTTTGAAAAGTTCCGTAACATTAGGTAAATGTGGGTATATTTTTTAATTATTGTTTTTTAGTTTTTTTGTATTTCTTGTCATTGTGATTGAATATTTATGATTTATGATATTTCAAGTGTAAGTAAGTTTTACCATTCAAACGATAAAAAAAAAATAGAAATCCCTATAAATGTGTTTTTTGTTTTTAGTATTTGTTGTTATAGCGGCCATTAATACACATTATGCGAATAGTCGTCATCTATTAAGAATCTTAGTAATACTTGTAGGATCCTATTAGTACCCTTTTTGTATGGAACCATGAAAATGAGCAAGAACTACTCATATCTATAACTCAATAGCTTCCCAACTTTCTTTGGATTCCTTCCGAGTCCTTGGTAATATTTGACGTAAAATCGTTAGTCACCATTTTAAAAACATAAACTGAAGGTTTTTTTTAAACTTATCCAATATAACCAATATTTAGGATCTTGTATTTCGTAAATAATTAACTCAGGCTTAAAGAAAAATCTAGTATGGATTGGATACGTAAACGTTCGACGTTTGAAACAAACTTCAAACAAAGCCAGCATTTTGAAAGGCAAACATTTTGAATCTTCAGTATATTTTAAAGTACAACTTTGCCTTTGTATCAAACTTTACAACTCTTTTAAAAGAGTTAGCCTCATAAAGCAAAATAGGCAGTTCAAATGTAAACATTCTATAAAAACGTATAAATCTTCCCATCTCTAATGCGAATATAAATAATGGCACTCTTCACAAATTTAAAAACTTTGCACTCCTTTCATGGGTATAAAGCGTATTAAAGTTACAAAGACGGCATTTCGTAATGGACACTAATGTAATTGATATTTTTTTACTCAAGCATTGAGGTTAGGAATTCGGCCATACGAATGGAGCCGCTTTTTTCATTAAACTCCCGGCCTATTCTATCCCATCGTTAGAAAAAAGGTCATAACTCACTCTAGTTCCCTACAAAAATAAGCTGTTTTGTTTGTATGTCCGAACTATTTGCATGTTGGTAGAACGCGTTTTATGAAGCTATTTTGAGAAATTCGTGACTCCGTTTTGGGAGTTTTTGCGTCGAATTTGTGTACAAGTTTATTTTAAAACAATAAGATTTCTTTTGTAAGAAGTGTTTTTAGCGATGTTCTCTTAGGTTTTAAATGCAGTTTTAACGTTGTATACAACTGTGTTGGCAGAAAACCAAGAATCCATATCGGCTTTCGCTTCTGTTCCTAAAAAACCTTGTAGTTTCGGGGAAATACGGCGTCTGGTAAAAGAGGGCAATAGAGAGATCCCGGAGCCAATTGAGGAGTTTTCAAAAGGACTTATTTCTCTATGGAAACCATACAAAACTAAGCCCCTTTGAAAAGACACTCCTCAATGATTGGTTGAAATTTTTATTTAAGCAACGACTTAAACTCCGTCAATGCAATTCATAATTGACATAAATGTATTGACAGAAGTCGTATAATAAATTAATAAGGAAAAATAATTACGCTTCTTTAAATGTGGCTGGAGAGACTCGCCAGTGTGCGATTGTGGGGCGCCTGCACAATCCATCCACCACATAATGCCCAAAACGGAAATATAATGGAGGTATCCTGGATCTACACTCTCCTAGTAAAAACACCGCCCTGTGGGTGAAGAACCTATAGATATATGTTTATAATATAATTGTGATGTTGTAATGTTTATAATATATGTTTATAATATAATTAGAACCTACCTAGATATATGTTTATAATATAATTAGAAGATGCGCGACTTGGTCAAAAATGCTATACGATTGAATTAAATTAAATTACTCTTGTCATCTGAAAATGTAATTAAACAAGCTAACATGTAAGAGTGAAGCTCAAATGGATAAAATAAAACAAACATTGCTATATAGATACAAAGATCAACACGCAAAAAAAGCGCTCATACGTGGTCCGCACCGAGACTCGAACCCGGTATCTTTCGACCAGAGACGAACTGTCCGTACGCTTACGAAAAACATAATTGTGTTTCGAAATAAGATATTAAACCAATCATGTTTTTTTTTTTCATCGGTGCTACTAATACTGCATAAAATAGCGTCAGTCGGGGCAAGTGCGACAGCGGGACAAGCACATCACCTACCATATCGGAATTTTGACTAAATCCTATCATGTGAGTCTTTCATGAACATAATGAATAGAATAAACCCTCAACCTTGAAACTTCTACCAGTTTATACCCTGAACCAGAACACCTCATTCGTACCTACACGTTTCTCTCTATTGACATTAACACAATAAGTCAGTCTAGTCAGTCAAACTCTTGCCAGTGTAGTTGATGTAGTATGAAGCTGTCTCCATCTAACCCTATCCATAGCCACCACCTTGATTTTCCTATACGACATCACGTAAAGGGAAACTCGCACACAAACTAAAAGGGCTACACGGAGAAAAAAGTTTGAGAACCAGTGTCGCTCGGAATCAGAACATTCATGGTTCAATGTGCTGGCGGACTAGATATCAATTTGCGTGCGGAAATGTATTTTCATAGATCACACTTAAACGAATGTGGATAATATATTATGGTTCTTAACCATGCACGACATTGATAATAATCTCTTTTTAACGAAAATGAGTGTATGTTTTTTTTGGTGATTTTCTCAAAAGATGCAGTTTCAACTATTAGTCTGAGTGACGTCAATATAGGCGAAGCTACTTTCATATTCATCCGAATATTTTCAAACTTAGTCGGCATAAAAAAGAAAATAGTTTTGGGATCCCTGAAAGTAAATTAATGAAGTAAGTTCCATTTAAAACTATTTGAAAATTATTTATGTTTATTTATTTATTTCAGTATAAACTTAGTGTTAGCATAGCACTAAATCGTTTATATGAGACGATTATATTACGTTATAATATCTAAGACATCAAAAAAAGTTAATCATAATATTAAAAAAAAACTTTTTAAACTCACACTAATATTATAAAGGCGAAAGTTTTGTGAGTGTGTTTATGTGTATGTTTGTTACTCCTTCACGCTCAAACAGCCGGACCAATTTTGATATATTTTTGTATGTATTTACTTATTATTATTAGCAAGACACGGCATACGGATTTACAGATACACTTGCGGGTACTCACCATAAACACACATTCGCGCCCACACACACTCGCTCATACACACACACACACACCTTCTCTTAGTCTTTAATAAAATAGAAAAATAAACTACAAACAGTGTAAACCATGCATGCGGTAACCCTATACTGTTGTTAGTCATAAATTTCAAACAAATATAGTTTTGTATAACGTCAAGATATTGTTATGGGGAAGAGCACAGCTTACCCTAAAGCACAGGTTTTACCTATTTAGGAAGCAGTCGCTAGCTATAAGGAAAATTTGTAAAGATGTTTTACGAAATAAATTATTATTATTATTTGTGTCTCGTTTTGAGTCTCGGGCTCATACGTCCCGGTCTTTTATTATTATTATTAAAATAGCTGACACCCTGGATTAACACATAGGTTAGTTTTTATTCCGAAAAATGTAGTGTTCCCGTGGGATGAGCTTGTAACTCCGCGTGGGGCAGGTAGTTCATTATAAAAATAAAGGCTGTTGTTAATTATCAATCCTGTATATTATCAATTATCACATCACATTTTGTTCAACCTCACCTAACCCTACGAGTCTGTAGTTGACCTACATTTGTAACTTAAAAAACATTATTTTAGAAATGAATTGGCTTCTTCCGTGACCCGAGCCCGCGAAACGACCGTGTTTTGTTTTGCACCGAACATGTCAAAATGGCCGCTGTTATTCCTAGTGAGGTTTAGTTTGCAGTGTTCATTTCATTATTTAAGTTAGAACTTGTGCTGTATTATACAGTGTATATTTGATACAACCGCATATTATAGCCAGACGGAGATTTTAGTGCTATAATCTGATATTTATAACAATTATTAACTTAGCGTTAACTACCATAGCGTAATTAATTTTTGAAAATTTTCTGAGCAGCAATGTATGGCGTAGTTATTACTAGTGACAGTTGTGACATCACGATGTTATGTGTCAACAAAAAACAACAAACAAGTACATCGCTTGCTGATTAATTTTGTATGGTTATTTTTTTTCGATTTTCTTTATAATTTATGGATAAATATATTAATAAGTGCCTATAGTAAGCCCCCGTAAAGTATGCGGTTATATCAAATATACACACTGTATATGAGGAGCTACTATGCTGGAGATAGACTTACATACAGCGTGGGTATTTAATACGGGCATATAATGTATTCAGTTATAGTATCCGATCATAGGAATCTTACGACATAATTATTTTGTTAAATAGTGTTTTTAATGTTAATACTCATTACACATCCACTGTTCTGATTATGGCCTGTATGGCTGATTGCAGAAAGATAAATGAAAAAAAAAGGGTTTTTAATTAGGTGTAATCATTTTTTAAAGTCCAACCAAGCAGCAATGTACGTAGTCCAACAAATGAACGCTGACATGGTATGGCGTGTTTAGGTACTAATGTGGATACAAATACATTGCGTGTTCAATTATTTCGTATGAAAGAAAATATTCAAATTTTCTAAACAAATCAAAAGAGAATATTTATCATAACGTTTAAAGATTAAAAAAAAGCCCTGGGTCTGATACTAATCGTCATTTCAATATATGCCCGTATTAAATACCCACGCTGTATATTGCGGCCCGGTGTAATGTTCGGGAGAACTCAAGATTAACTATTTTAATTAACGATTCCATAACTTTTAGAGTCGTGACTGGATATTTAATATAAACCCAATTTACTCCAGAAAACACGGAAATACACAATTATTTACGTTATTTATGATAACGATTCATAATAATGCCCTCCTAAGTCAGGACTTAAATATTTTATTTTTCCTGAACTATAAAATTGCAAATTGCGTATTAAAATTAAATACACTCATGTATATTGTGTACGAATTACATTTTAATGTGAAAATGCGGCTCCATAGATTCCTTCCGTTATGAAAAATCCGAAGCCTACATCGCACTAATAGTATAAAGGCGACAGTTTCTGAGTGTGTTTATGTGTATGTTTGTTACTTCTTCACGCTCAAACGGCTGAACCAATTTTGATAAGCTTTGGTATCAAGGTAGCTGACACCCTGGATTAACACATAGGCTACTTATTATCACGAAAAAATTAGTTGTACCCGTGGGATGAGCGAGTAACACCGCGCGGTACAGCTAGTAAGCACTGGGTGGATCAACTTTTTCTTGTTATTATTCTGTCCCGTGACCCAGGGGACACTTGTGATTAAACTTCTAAGAAAAGTGTTGATAATTTATATTACTGGTATTGTTAGGAGAAAGTCTTCATAAGAATGGGCTTATAACTGTTTAAATTACAAAGCTTTTGCTAAATATAACCACGGAAAATCGTAGTTTTAAAAAGTGACCTAGGACATCACCATGACAACGAGTGGCAGAAAATAGTTGATTGACCTAACTACATTTAGGTAGGCTTCGAACTATTTTTGTATTCAACAACATACGTGACAAAAATGAAGCGATACATGTGTAGTGCAACGCAGCCTTAACAATCTCAAAGACGTCTCAAAATGGGCGCATATATAGCAGTCTATTCAGGCAGTAAACAATGCTTCTCTCTTCTTCCTATACTGTGCGAGCGAGACACACGAGCCTGGCAGACGACGACACTTAAAACTAACGGCATAGTTCCGCCTGGATGTTGCTCTGGGATTATAATTTAATTTTTATAATGTACGTTGAGAGTTTTTCTGAATGAGACGTTTATTTTTAACCAATTCTACGAGAGGAGACGAGGGAATAAATAATAAAAAAATAGAGGCGTTCATTCTTATCCGTTCAAAAATGCTGATTGTTTTAGTCATTTTTCTCTATGATCAAACATGTTTCTTAACATGAGAACAGAGAATTCCTCCAAGAACGTGTCGACAGTTTTTACAAATAAACAAATTGGGCAAGTGCGAGTCTGAATCGCGCATGTAGGGTTCCGTACCATAAAACAAGTTTGTTGTATGGGAGCCCCCTTAAATATTTATTTTATTTTATTTTTAGTATTTGTTGTTATGGCGGCAATATAAATACATCATATTGTGTGAAAATTTCAACTGTCTAGCTATCACCGTTCTTGAGATACAGCCTGGTGACAGACGGACGGACGGACAGCGAAGTCTCAGTAATAGGGTCCCGTTTTTACCCTTTGGGTACGGAACCCTAAAAATGACAGGTTGGCACTCACACAGCGTTTTTATGAAATTTTTAACCCCTGACGATAAAAGAGGGATGTTACAAGTTTACCATGTGTATCTGTGTGTCTGTGTATCAGTGTAATTGTTTCTGTGTATTTTTGTGTCTATCTGTGGCATCATAGCTCATAAACGGATGGACTCATTTGAGTGCGTTTTAATAATCGGAAAACTTTTCCGTCGCGATGGTTCTTTTCCAAGATATTCAGCTTTTATTGAAACAAGTGACAAGATCTACAGCCAGCGCCAGCGGGTTTGAATCCCAGCCAGGGCAAATATTTGTGTGATGAACTCAAATATTTGTGCTGGGGTCATTATTGTTTTATATATTTATCTATATAAGTATGTATATCGTCGCGTGTCGCCTAGAACCCATAATACAAGCCTTCTTAAGCTTAATTTGGAACCAGATCGATTTGTGTGAGGTTGTCTGATATTTCCGTGCCTGGCGTGAAGAACTTGATAACTCGACTTATACGTTTTTTTTTTTATTGGCGTAATGGCTTTCTACGGCCAAGGTTTTGTAGGAAAAAAATTGACAACTCGATATCTATGATACTTTTGAAGATATGGCCTGTGACATCATATTGATATCTCGATATTTAGCGGATTTTATTTAACAAAACGAGATATCAGCGCGATGAGGCACAAAAAATATTGCATATCAACTTATCAACGTATTCTCAAAAAAAAAAAGCGTTCGTAACTTGACAAATCAAGATATTAGAATGGAGACAAGCACACTTTAACGATAACAAATGAATATATCGTTTTATCTCATTATACACAACTACCGTAAATTCATATGTCGATTTATCATTTTCAGGTTGATGGACACAGCAAATAATAAGTTGACATAATTAATTATTCATAATCGAAATGTATAGTGCGGTGGTAGCCTAGTGGTTAGGGCATGCGACTTTCAATCCGGAGGTCGCGGGTTCGAACCCGGCCCGTACCAATGAGTTTTTCGGAACTTATGTACGGAATGTCATTTGATATTTACCACTCGCTTTTCGGTGAAGGAAAACATCGTGAGGAAACCACCTAAGCCCAATAAGGCCTAGTTTCCCCTCTGGGTTGGAAGGTCAGATGGCAGTCGCTTTCGTAAAAACTATAGTGCCTACGCCACATCTTGGGATTTAGGTAGCCGACCCCGATTGAGAATTCATTCTCAAAAAATGGGACAAAGGCTAGGAGGATGAATCGAAATGTATATTTCGATTTGTCAAGTTATTCTCACATCTGAGGTGTACTCTGGTACAAAGGAAAACACTGATAACTGTACATTTGTGAACATAATATAAACCTTAGTACAACGTGTTAAGGTCCATGGGGTATAGTTAACAGTGTCTTCGTATGTATCATTCACATTACCGGTACCTTGTCAACCATCGACCAGTTTTATTTATTGGATCAGAAAAACAAAGATGTTGCCAGTTAAAAATAAGATAAATTCATCTAGTTTTTCAGTAGAATAAGTGCTTTTGCATTACTGAATTAAAGACGATTCATTTACTACAATTTATTCAATATTTTTATAACTTTTAATTTTATTTTCTTCGGGTTTCGTGACTAAAATAAAACAATTCAAACGGATCGTATCATATTTATTCATTGTTTGTGCCTTTCTGACGTATTTGGTACCGAAAATTTGTGTTTTTCTCATCAAAAATAGTTGCCGAAACGTCAGGAGACTCAAACAACGAACACACGCGATATAATCCATTTAAATCGCCTTATATAAACAAAACAGTTGTATAGAAACGATAGAATTGTTTAATTGATACCCTATATTCTATGGTGAATATTTTTATAAGTCTAATATCTCACAAAATACAATGATTCTACCAAAATAAGTAAGATAATTGAAAAGTTTGCATAAAATTACCCTTAAATCAATTTAGACATTTCAATTATACAGAAAAACTGATTTTTAGGGATTAAATTAAAAAACATTTTCACCAATTAGGGCACTAATGTATGGGGGATAACTTGATAAGTCGATGGTGAACTTGATAAGTCGATGGTGAATATGTTGATAAGTCTAATATCTCACAAAATACAATGTTTCTACCAAAATAAGTAAAATAATTGAAGTTTGCATAAAATTACCTATAAATCAATTTAGACGTTTCAGTTACTATGAAAAACTGATTTTTAGGAATTAAATTAAAAAACATTTTCACCAATTTGGGCACTAATGTATGGGGAATAACTTGATAAGTCGTTGGTACCTATGTTGATAAGTCTTATATCACAGAAAATAAGAGGATTTTACTAGAATACGTAAGGTAAATGAAAAGATCGCGGAAAATTATCCATAAATCAAGCCTTATTCACGAGTTAAAGATGAAAATGGATTTTGGAGAAAATGTCAAACTTTAAAATCGACGCCCTGAACAATTGCCATTTTGGACGTATCAAGTTCTTCACGCCATGCACGGATTTATTTGGGTGAATTTCAACAAGCTCGAAATTTACCTAATTTTGGTGGCTTTTTTTATTTTTGATGTTAGAGTTTGTAGTGTTCACTAGGGTTTCCTATTGGAATACTTCAATAAACACATTAATCGGGCTTTCAGTAAACCTGCAGTGCGTCCGCCACCGGTGACGTCTGTCACTGTAATGACCGATAGCTGGCGGATCGAGGGTACATTTATTATCTATAAATGTCTATATACTACAGAGTTAAAATTATTTATCAATAATACGAATAAAGTCATAACCAATATTGTGTAGTAATGGCCCTTTGTTATTCATAATACAGTCAAAACCGTTTACGACGACATCGTTTAGAACAACATACCGGTTATATTGACCAAAATCAAAGGTCCCGGCTGAATTCTATTAGACCGCCTTATAAAAAACACCGCTTTTTACGACATCGCTTATTACAACATATCTCTTTAAGCGACTACATTTAACTGATATTTTCGGAGAATTATATCTGTTACAACGACCAGCCGTATTGTAAACCTTTGAATAGGTGAGGGAAGTATCCCCTTTCCACATCTGGCACACTAAAGTCATTAAGATCGCAAAATTAAACAAAAACGACTCGAGTTTAGGGTCTATTGTATTTCTCAGAAACAAAATAGGTACACGTGTATGCAGTATAATCGAAGCCCAAAGCCCGCTTTCTCATTTCTCTTCAGTCAGTTTGTTACTTATCTGAACACAAGACGCACCAAAACATATTGTTGAGTTATTCGTGAAACTTTTAACATGTCGCTAAGAAAAAGAAAACAAATTACTATAGAAGAAAAATCGCGCATTGTATCAAAGCTTGAGAGTGGAATTCCAAACAAAGACTTGGCCGCGGATTATGGTGTATCACACTCGACAATTTCAACCATTTGGAAAGAGAGAGAAAAAATTCAAAAACTTTTTGAGAACAATTTATTGAAAATGAAACGAGCAAGAACAACGAAGCATACGAAGATTGAGGAAGCTTTGCTAAAGTGGTTTAAATATCAAAGGACAAATAATGTGCCAATAAATGGACCAATTCTTCAACAAAAAGCAAACGATTTTGCGCAGCGTTTTGGTGAAGATTTCGTTTGCTCGTCCAGTTGGATTCAACGTTTCCGGGCTAGGCACGGTATCGTCGGCGGGAAAATGAGTGGTGAAGCTGCCAGTGTTGATAGTGGTGTAGTAGAAGAATGGATGTCGCAAAAGTGGCCTGCGTTATACGAAGACTACGGACCAGATGACATTTTTAATGCTGACGAAACCGGACTTTTTTATAATATGACACCAGACAGGACTTTAAAGTTCAAAGGAGAGAATTGTTCTGGCGGAAAATTATCTAAGACGAGACTGACGATCATGGTTGCAGCAAATATGACAGGATCCTGTAAAAGGAAGCTTTTAGTTATAGGCAAATCTAAGAAACCAAGATGTTTTAAAAACATACGCTCACTGCCGGTAACTTATGAAAACAATATGAAATCATGGATGACATCGGAAATTTTTGAAAGATGGTTGCGAAACTGGGACGCTGAATAAAAGCACACAATAAGAAAATTCTACTTTTAGTTGATAACTGTCCTGCTCATCCAGCTGTTACTAATTTGAAGTGCATTAAACTTGTGTTTTTACCACCAAATGTTACATCTGTACTGCAACCGATGGACCAAGGTGTAATAAGATGTTTGAAATCTCATTATAGAAGAGTGCAAGTGTTAAAGTTAATTCAAAACCTTGACAGTAAGGACCAGAAAAGCTTTACGGTTCTTGATGCCATCTTGATGATATCTGAAGCATGGGAAAAAGTTTCACCAAAAACTATTGCGAACTGCTTTAGACATGCAGGTTTCAAACACCTCTTGACAATATCCTCAGATGATGTGACTGATGATGATGAAGAGGACAATATTTCTTTGGCCCAAAATTTAAGACCTGCTTTATCTACTACTGAAGCAGAGGAGTTTATTGATGAGGATAACTCTATTGCAATTTGTGCACCAGCTACGGAAGAAGATATTGTACAAGAAGTTCAAGAGGAAAATAACGAACAGGAAGAGACTGAAGAACAATTTTCAGTGCCAACTTTGAATGATGGTCTCAATGCTGTCAATGTATTACGAAAAATTGTTCTTTTTAATGAACAGTTTCACATGCAGGGAAATTATGACAATACTTTAATTAAAATTCAGCGTGAACTACAAAGTGCGTACGTACTACAGAAGTGCTTGAACTACAAAGTGCGTACGTACTACAGAAGTGCTTCAAACAAACTAAGATAACAGATTTTGTTAATGTAGATAAATGATATGTAAGTAATGTTTTTTTATTATAATTTTCATGTGAAATAAATAAAATGTAGTTTTATTTTATACATGCGTATATTAATCACACATTCAATAATAGGTATTAGGTACTTAATAACAACGTCATCGGCTGTTACGACTATCGGTTTTTACGACCAAATATGAGTAGTCCCTTCAATGTCGTTATAACAGATTTTGACTGTAGTTTTAAAGATATTATGATTTTAGTAATTTGCCTGCCACCAAAATTGCACATCTATACCAAAATTAGTAACTTGTGCTAAATATTAATATTTTTCAATGAAATTGCTTGCTGAAAATGAAAAGAAAGTATATGTTTAATTAATCATTTTAATTATACCAAAATATCTATGAAAATACAATCACTAACTCGTTTGTAACAACAGTGTATTTTTTTCTTTTCGAGGACTTCTTCTCTTGATTGATTTTTCTTGCGATTAGCCATCGTAAAAACTACGTACATTTCAAAAAAATAAGCATGTTCAAAAGCGAACTTATCCCTTTACGGGATTTCTTCTAATTAACCTTCGAGTAAATGAGTGTTAAACACAAGTAAATGGCAGACAAACCAAGCAACATGTGCAATACGATAACTTTACAATAGTACAAATGAAAATGCAAAAACCAAATAAGAGAGAGATAGGCTATATATATAGAGTGATCTTCGTATGAAGAGGAAGGAAATTCTGCAGACACCTCAATGAATGAAGGGACGCGAAAAGTTTCCTACTGATCTCAGAAATATGAGGTGCCCATGACAAAGATTGATCTATGGTAATGCCAAGTTTTTTTACAGTAGAAGAGAAAAGTACAGGCGTACCATCAAAGAAAATAACTGGCTTAACTTGATCTGAAAGGTTGGAAATAAGGGGCTTCCAACGACAATAGCCTGCGACTTCTTGGCATTCTTCATCAAACCAAAGAATCAAGCCCAAGCACGGATTGATTCCAGGTCTAAATTGATTTGCGAAACAAAGGAGCCAAAATCATCAATGCTGGCCGCCGCATAAAGCTGCAAATCGTCTGCATAGACATGGAACGAGGAGGAGAGTGACTGTGGTTGGTGATTCCGTTAATGAAGACAGAAAAGAGTAATGGAGAGAGTATGCCCCCTTTAGGGACACCAGCAGACAGTTCACACCAGCTAGAAAATCAGTCATCAACTCGAACCCGCTGTTGCCCCCCAAAGAGGTAATCACGAAACCAGGACAGTAAAGTTGGAGATATATTTAAAGTACTAAGTAAACTGATTTTTTATTAAAGCAGTAACGTCTGCTAACGTAAACTAAATGTTTACAAATGAAGCGAAAATTGAAAAATTTAATGATTCGGACAGGATTCGAACCTGCGTTTCCAACGGCTTTCCGGGCCAACACTGGCGTCCTCCCAATTGGACCACCGAATCAGATGTCAGAGTCATTGAATTTTTCAACCAGTTGCTTCGACATGCCTTAGGGTGGCATCGTAGCGCCATCTACCGTAAAGATGCCACCCTAAGGCATGTCGAAGCAACTGGTTGAAAAATTCAATGACTCTGACATCTGATTCGGTGGTCCAATTGGGAGGACGCCAGTGTTGGCCCGGAAAGCCGTTGGAAACGCAGGTTCGAATCCTGTCCGAATCATTAAATTTTTCAATTTTCGCTTCATTTGTAAACATTTAGTTTACGTTAGCAGACGTTACTGCTTTAATAAAAAAATAAGTAATTTGGGTGTAGCACATCGTTACTATCGATTCTCAACAAATTTGAGACGATGGTGCCGACGATAAAGTCTAAATCTTTACGGTAGATGGCGCTACGATGCCACCCTAAGGCATGTCGAAGCAACTGGTTGAAAAATTCAATGACTCTGACATCTGATTCGGTGGTCCAATTGGGAGGACGCCAGTGTTGGCCCGGAAAGCCGTTGGAAACGCAGGTTCGAATCCTGTCCGAATCATTAAATTTTTCAATTTTCGCTTCATTTGTAAACACTAAGTAAACTGAGAAGGATATCAAAATCAACAGTGTTAAAAACACTACTAAAATCTAGGAGCACCAATATAGTCACTTTTCTATATTCTATATTAAGACAAATGTCATCGGTGATCTTAAGCAGCTGTGGTTGTGCTAAAGAATTGAAACAAGTTAAGTCTATTTAGATGTGATGAGGGACGTGGATTTACAGAGGATTGAATGATTTTGGATAAGACGGGAAGAATGGACCATAGGAATGGACATAGGACCATACTGCGAAAAGTACGACGTATTAGGGGTTTTAGGGAGAGGAATCACATGGGCGCATTTCCAAATTGTAGGAAACGTTTCACAGGAAAAAAAATAGTAATATAGGAAAGGATAGGAGCTATAGAATCCGCCACCAGCATAAGCATATATAAGCTACCCTCACCGACAGCTTGTAATATTAGATGTATTGTGTTTATACTTGACTTCAAATAAATTCACCGAGTCAAAAGTGTTGGAAATGCGATTACAAATGTGTAATTATATACAGATTACAGAATAAACAATTCTGGTGGCATCAAGCAATTTTGGTGACTTTGAAATTACCACCAAAACCACCAAAATTTATCCACCAGAATTAGAAAAAGTGATTATAAAAAATATTTAAAAAATATCCGTATTATTTACTTCCAATTTAACTGTATATTTTAAAAAGGAAACCTTTCACACGTCTTACACACAATTCACACACAGTCAATTATTGCTAAGTCACTAGAAACATATGCCACAAACATTGTGTCAAAACGTATTTGTACCCCACCAAAATTAGATACTTACGCGCTGAGTGGACAGATCCAGCAAGGTACGACATGTGTGTCATCGCTCCATGCCGAAGCGGAACTAAACGAACAGGTTAACACATGTTTGCTGGTCTTGTTGCGTTTCGTTCATCCATAAACACATTTTCAATATTTACCACCAAAATTGTCAATTTCACCCGGACAACCTTTATTGCTCAATTTTAAGTATCTATTATGTTTTAATCTTTATTTATATATCCTTATAAGATACTTAAACTAATAAAGATTATAAATAAATGCAATTTTAGTTTAAAACATTGATGATATGGTTCTATCAAAGACATTTATGAGGAACAACGAATACTGGACGCCGCACCAAAATTATAATTTTACCGCAAAAAAAATAATTATTAAACATAAATGACTTTTACAATACTTTGCGATTTGGCTTAAGATAATAATTAGTGTCTTCTTTTCAGAAAAAAATTAAAACTTTTAAAACAATTGTTTCACACTATAGTTATCAATTCCGCCGCAATTTTGTTTTCGCTGAGATAATCACCCATTTATTATTTATTTATCTCAGTAGACAGCTGCACTACCATAACGGCAACTGCGTCGTCAATAAACTAAATTCAAAATATAAAACAACCCCGACAATAGTAGCTGGCCATCAATCATCATGAGACCCTCATTCAATTAGTGATATAGAAAATGCTACTAAAACTGAACATAACTACAACATCTGGAATTCTTAGCTTCAATATTGGCTGAGATCTTGTGACTTGTTCCAATTAAAGCCGAATATCTTGGAATTTACTAATCCTATTACTGCCAAAACATAGCTAAGAACCATCTCGACGGAAAAGCATTTCGATAAAAAAACCGCATTTAAATTGGTCCACCCGTTGGAGAGCTATAATGCCACAGACAGACAAACAGATACACAAGTTAAATTTATAACACTCCTTTTCGTCGGGGTTAAAAATAAACTCCAATTGGGTCAAAAGGGTGTGCGCTATTCTGAAGAACTGGACGTCCATAATGAATGAGATCCATCCATAATATCCATAGCTGTTTCGTCTAGTCATGTTGGCGCTACTGATTACAGCCGTTTACGGCGGCTTTTAGCTTAATGCGTTCGATTTATGCATCAATGGGGCTTCCAACAAGGTGTTGCGGCTCAATTCGACGGTTCTATTGACATTTGTCAGAGATATTGCCATAATATAATATTATATCTTCTTTATACATCACCAGTTTCGCAGCAATGACCGTCATTGCTTCAATAGGTCCTTCGGTTGAAGTTGTTTACGGTCTTATTCTTCTTCTTGTCGTGTCGAGGTTCCATTTCAAATACTTGATGCCCAATGAGCAGCGGTGTTGATGGCTCTGGCCGTCGCATCTCTCAGCATTGACGGTCTTATTAAAGAAAGCAGTACTATACAAGTCACACTACTTTTGTACCATAAAAGAGTAGCGGGTTTCACAGATAGTGTGCCAAGACTCAAGAGTCCCCAAAATGGCACCTTGTCTATGAACGCTTCTTTTTTATGACGGATAATGAGGTGCAAAACGACACAATAGTACTGCTTTCTTTAATGAGATCGTACACAACGCTAACCGAAGGAATATACACATGTAATGTCAATGTTAATCAAAACAGGCCTCGAGGATAGTCGCTCAAATATACTAACTCATTCATTTAATTCAAAATAATAAGCCAAAAGAACAGGAGAAAACAAGTAATCAACACAAGAAAAAGTCTAAGGATCTCAAACTTCGCGCAACTATCAAAGGCATTGAGAATCTAATAGAGAAATAAAAAACATGATCAAATTTTACAAATTTGTTTTTTGACCTCGCGCGTAAGTCTAAATTTTTTGTCCGTCCGCCTTCTTACATGGCTCAAATTGTAGCTTAATCCAATCCCGAGATTTAATTTACTATATTCGATCAGGAAAACATGAACATTATTGTTGTACTATTCTAGTCTCAAAATTTCGAATTCCCTGGCGTTTTCGCTTGTGAGACAAACTTTAAAATTTGCTCCGTAATATCAGACATCCTGTACACATCCTAGCATATTCCTTGAATGATCCAGTGCAATATCACTCTCATCCTCAGCAGAACAATGACATATGCGATTGATACATCCATATGTATAAGTCATTTCTCTTCCAACGATGTGACATCGTATCGCATCAATCTCAGATGGAAAATGAAGCAAGTGACTGATGGCTGTCATCGTATGTAACCTTTGTCTTCTAAAACTGTGATGCACCGAGTCACACTGTCCTCAGAAGAATAACAACGTATGTTACCGATGATTGTAGGCTTCTGTTACGTTTGTCTTCCAAGCGTTTCACCGAATGTGATTCGCATATGATTCCTGACGGATGGCCTGCCGGCAGTTTGGCTTATAGTTCTATTTCGATTATCTCACTTCTGAAAGGATGCAAGTTACATAGTTGTTTCTATAACAATGCGTCCGTGCATGAACATCAGACTTTGTAACGAAATCTAGGCGAAAATGTCGAGATTTCATTTATTTTACGTTGTCGCTTCACGTATATTTATTTAGTCAAGCCAGTTGTGGCAGACAGTAATACGGCAAAATTAAAAACACTATTGGAAATTGTTTTTTAGCAATTATACAAAACATTTTATATTGGACCTGAGAAGTGTTTAGTTGATTTTCGTGAACGTAATTATCTTTATTCTAGGGACACGCCCCGGCTTCGCACGGGCGCAATGCTGAAATTATGCATGTATTATACATATAAACCTTCCTCTTGAATCACTCTATCTATTTAAAAAACGCATCAAAATCCGTCCGTCCAAATATTAAACCGTTTCGAAGTCGAATTTATATACGCTATACATAGGTATACATATATTAAGTAAGTACTTCTGAAGAAGGATAAGTGTCGGGGAACAACTTTCAGGTCTTCTGAACTGTTTATGAGAATTATAAACACCCCAATCTTACCTTGGCCATAAATGGGATATGTGGTGTCACGCTCAGTAGATGTCTCCAAGAAAAGTATGTAATCTATACTTTTAAATAAAACAATTTAAACGGATTGCATGTAGCTTTACAGTTACCGTTGTCAAACGTTGACTGACCTGACCTGTCAAACTGTAAAGCTACCAAAACGTCAGGGAGTCTCAAATTATTAATACATGAATAAAATATTATTGTCTATACTCTCTCTACGGATTTGGCTTATTAACAATCTTTAATATAACTTAAGCACAATATTCAAAAAACGACACGACGGCCCAACCTACTATACTAGTACCAAGCACAGCCATAATTTTAAACGACGTTTCTAAATCCAAGTGGACTCAAGCTGTGATTTGCATTCGGCCCGCCCACTGCACCCCACATAAATTACTTGCATTTGGTACAAGGAAATAATTTACAGTGCCTACAAAATTAAATCAGAAATTTCTTTCCGAAGGTGAAAATATGCCTCCGCCGCCCCCTTTTACGACCATCGTAAAACGGGCGATGTCGAATTCTATTTTTGAAGTTTATATAACTCTTAAACTTGGAACCGTAACGTCTTATCTCCCTCTAGGGTTTAAGTGAAAACAACCGTGTTTCTAGAAGGATTGTATTTGTGTTTCAAGGAACACCTCATTGAGATGTGAGATAGGCGAACATTTGATTCAAATCTAGAATCTCTTTGTTTTAACGTTAAACTGATGGAGCGGTGTTTTGCTCAGCCACGTACAACGGTCAAACAAATGAAATCAGGTTTAAATTGTAGCATTTTAGACTTCTAATTTGGTTGCAAGTTGCAATTTTCAATTGTGTGGGGTTAAGAGACTTAAAGCTACGTTCTGTCTTACGGCTTACGATTTTAGAATAGATTCTTTTCCTTCCATTGCTTCTTGCTTTAAAAAACTGTACAAGGTTCCGACGTGTGTTTCTTGATCGTACATCTAACACAGATTGAGAAGTAAAAAAAAAATGTTTTGAAAGTTGGAAAAACTACTTTGACGAGAGGTGAATGGAGAAGGGCATATGCTATAGGACTATGACCAGTGAACCACCCAAAAGAAACCATGGTTTAGCGAAGGTCGGTTAAACCGTCAGTAAGTGGTCACCAGCATGCGACTGCGCTCCAGGCACATGCCACTTAACGTGTTGGGGCACTTGATGAGAGTGGTCGATTCTCCAGATTGTAACACATGTGGTGTGAGAACAGATATCTACCACGCATGCATTGGTGGAATGTGCTCGGATCGGAGCCGACCGCAGGGCATTCGAAACACAGGCCAATCTCAAGTTAAGTGATACTGGTGTTTGCAATGCTATACTATCTGAACCGACTTCTAAATTAGCAATAGGATTGTACTATTTAGTTATAAAATTACTTGATTGCTGACAACTGTTCTTCTTCTTCTCGTGTCGATGGTTTCATGATATTATACAGTGCGGGACCAGAAAGTGGCGACGTTCAGGGCCCTCTGTGTCGCGTCTCGTAGGTCCTGCTCGGAACACGTGTAAGGGCTTGCTGGGCAAGACAACATGTGCGCCATCGTTTGGGGGGTTGAGCCACACGCACATCTGGCGTCTGAGCCGCTAAGGGCGCCCCATTTTAGCATGTTCTCTTTGCACCGGCCAACCTGGGAACGCAATCTGTTTAAAGCTCTCCAGATAGGCCATGGCTGCTTATGCCCAGCAGGGAGCGTCTCGGCGGGCCGAACATAGTCGTCTGGTGGTGCGCGATTGTTCTGCCAGTGCGTAAGTCTATGCTCGGATGGCGAAACCCTGGTAGCCGTCGTACACCTCGCAAAGCTCCGTCGACTCTTTAAACGGGAGGGTGGCAGATTGTGGCTATAGAGGGGATGTCTTAGGTCCATTTCTTGTTTATGTTTTTCGGCGCTACATGCCACCTCTCTGCGGGTCTCCGGTGGTGCTATTCCCGCTAGAGGGTACAGTTTGTCAAGTGGAGTGGGTTTGAGACAACCGGTTATTATGCGGCAGGTATCGTTGAGCGCCGAGGTAACTTGCCCTGCGTGGGAGGAACGGTGCCACACCGGGCACGCATATTCTCCCGCCGAAAAGCACAGCGCCAAGCCTGTTGTACGGAGGGTGTGTGCCGAAGAGCCCCAGTGTGTTGACGTAAGTTTCCTCAGCAGACAGTTACGTGAGCTAACCTTTTGGCGTGTCTTTATGCTGACAACTGTTAGAAAAGACGTATGTTGATTGTATAGGGCTGACATGGTCGCTAAGCGATCAAAGTTTTTTTTTCAATAAGATTTAAACAAAAAAGAAGCCATGTTGCATCTTCCAGTTAGTGGTTGCCTCATGAGAACCACATACACTTATCTATCAATTATATCGTAAGCCAACCTTAGTATACAATCAAGGTCATTCAATAAATACATATTATAAATCAATCTTACACAAATCAACCCAGTCCCAACTTAAGCAAAGCTTGTACTACGGGTACTAGACGACGATATACATAATATATAGAAAACATCCATGACCCAGGAACAAATATTCGAGTTCAACACACAAATGTTTGCCCCAGCCGGGATTCGAACCCCGTACCGCCGGCTCAGTAGGTTGATGTTCTACAAACCGCGTCGTCATTCGACGGTACTTCACGATACAAGAGCAACGTATCCAAATGTTAACACTCAAAACCCTGAAAATGTAACATAGAAGCTTCTTAATATTTTCTTCGGTTTCCGCGACTGTCACACATTTAAATATAACAATTTAATCGCGTACATTAGGAGTTTTCTTTCGGCGGTTCTTTCTCTTCAGTAAGCCTTATAGTGTACCGCTGGTAGATAGATATCTTTAAATAAAATAATTAATGCCCTTCTGGCACATGTGTAACATATTAGGCCCATTTGGTACGTATGTACACCTTTATTTTAAATTCATATTTATAAAATAGGTAGTTTGCACAAATGTAACTTTGACAGGCAAAATTGTGTATTTCTCAGTCAACCTTTGACAACGGTATCTGTAAAGCTACCGAAACGTCAGGGAGGCTCAAATAATTAATATACGCGATATAATCCGTTTCAATTCATCATCCTCCTAGCCTTTGTCCCATATCTTTGTAGAGAATGAATTCTCAATCGGGGTCGGCAACCTAAATCCCAAGATGTGGCGTAGGCACTAGTTTTTACGCAAGCGACTGCCATCTGACCTTCCAACCCAGAGGGGAAACTAGGCCTTATTGGGCTTAGGTGGTTTCCGTAATAATCCGTTTCAATCGTTTTATCTAAATAAGTAGAAGCTTCTTATTATCTGTGTAAACTTTTCTTACTCAATTTCTATTGTACGACCATCGTCAAATTCACGCAAAATAGGCGCATTGTAAGACGTCGAGTTGCGGAAAACTAGCCCGCGATAACCTATATATTAACCATCGTCAAACAAAAACTCCCAAGTAACACAACCCTGATTTCCCAGTGCTGGTCAATAAGCATATGCATGCATAAAACAACGAGTGCACATATATCAATAACACGTAACAATGCTGTGGCAGCATTCCAACTTGAGATGATCAAGCGAGCGATATTTTAGAGAAAATTCTTGCGCTTTTACAAGATTCCCCTTTCTTGGTTAGCTCAAATAAAGAATATTTGTGCACGATTCTTAGGTAACTAAGAAAATGTTGTTCATTCTAGACTACGTGAAAGCGATGTGTGTACACACATGTACCTTTATGTACGTTTGTTGGTGACTACCATTCATTTAAATAAACTTGTGCAGTTGGTTGGCTTCACAGATTGTACCCTGCTTACCCGGAAAATAAAGAGCCGGAAATGGCATTGAAAGGAAAGATGACAACATTTGCAGTTCAACAAAGAAGGCGTAATATAAGGTCCTAAATTTTTAGGGTTGTATTAACATTTTTCAATTTTTAATTGAAACTCTCTCCTATTGAAAACTGTTGTCCAATGGGGAAAACCTTGATATATTATGCTGATAATTAGTGGCTGAACGATTCTGAGGAAACGAAGTGTGCCTCGCAATATTATGTTTATGTCTACTAAGGGTAATAAACTGGGGGTCTATAGTTCTTGAGGTCTCATATTGCGATTTTAACAAAAAACGCATGTGGCGCTAGATTCTCATCACATATCGACTTATGCAGCTCGAAAATAAATCACTCATTACGGCGCTATATCCGCTGAACTAACTATATGTCGATGTCAATTGAATTAGTCCCATGACTTATATTGATCAAGATTATCAATATTGCCAAGTAACCAGTAAACAAAGGAAATGTTCGAATCATTGGAGAATTAATAAGTACTGAATTAAAATTCGCTCCAACACCCCAGCGCTCGGAGAATTGGCTGAAAGCAATTAATGCCTGGCCTCGACTGAAAAAAATACAAGAACGTGTAAAGAATCCGAACTATAGCGAGCCGTCGACAGTGCTTGAAAATAGTTCTAAAGTTTTTGCGCATTATCAATAGGCCTTAGTCAATTCAATACAGACGATTGAGTTTCTAATGTGAGTTTTATATATCATCGTTTTACTCCACAATTCTTTCATCCTTTCCACTTAGATAGATAGTTGGGAAACTGAATTCCAAAATTTGATTTAAAACGTTGCATTTTCGTTTCACACCGCGACAATGCAAGTTGCAAGGTTTGTGACAATGCAACGTGCCATTGCTTTTGACGTGATATTAAACACTGTATTTTAACTTTTAATCTTGTCAAAACTTCATTACTGCAGAGGTCGGGAAAAACTAATTTCGTAGATGGGTATGGTTTTGGAATAACGAAACCCAAAAAATCTTAGGGTGTGTGACAGACTCAGACTCAAGCAACTAGATGCTTAGGACCGTAGAGAAAGCCAGGGTTACTGTCTTCTGTAGGTATCTGACCCTCGATCCAACAATCTAGCTATAGTTAGTTTAGTGACGGTCGAAACCTTTTCCCTCTAAAACAGCTCACCAAAACGATTCGAGTATCTGTGCAAGGGACTGCCATCCGGCCCACCAGAACCTATATCATTAGGACAATCCTTTCATCCTCACCACTTTCATGGTTGGCAGTCCACAACTGGGCGTTTTTCTAGAAATTACCTGCCTCGCTCGCCAGCATTGTGTAATGAATTGTCGCTTGCGGTATTTCCGGACCGATACTACCTTCAAACCTTCAAGAAAAGAGCGTACTCCCACCTGTGCGGCCGGCAACGCACTTGTGACTCCTCTGGTGTTGCAGGTGTCTATCGGCGACGGTAATAGCTTTCCATCAGGCGATCCGTTTGCTCGTGTGCCCCCTACGACATACAATACATACATCTATACATATATAAATATATATATATAAATATATAACTATAAATATATAACTATATAAATTTATCCGCTATCATTATTGACTTATTTTATTCGATGCGCGACGTTATGACGTCTGTCCAGCATGTCATCAATATATAAAATTTTGGCGATATACTTCAAAATCATGTTTATATTCAGAGGGGTCATGATTTCAGGATAACTCCTAATAGCGTGATGCAGGATCGTCACTTGTTTTGTATGGGCGCGCGGCGCTATCCCAGTCTGGCGCCATCTGTTTTCATAATTTTCTTTGTGCTCGCATCACACCGAAACGGCTGGGAAAATTTTAACCAATTTCGGTACAGGGATAGCCGGGTATTCAAAGATGGTTATAGGATACTTTTTACCCAACCAAGGTATAAAAAAATCACGCTTACGAAGCTGCGGGCACCTTCTAGTTTATATAATGTATATTTTATTAACTGTATTAATTCATATTTTTTAAATGGGTAGTTATCAATATGAATTAAATAATACTCACGACAAATAAACCGATTAAATTATTTAATGCAAATCAAATAGTCGGCTAAGCTTTATCTTCAAACAAAACATAAACCCAAAATCCTACTAAATCTTCGTAAGACCTTTCTAACCCGTAAATAATAGAACAACCACTTCGCAACGAAATTAAGAACTACAGTCGAATGGCCGTTTAGCCCGGGATAACCGTTTAGACGCCATTTGCTAAAATAAAAACCCCTTTATTTTGTCTGGGCCAACGAGACTATCTCATCTTTTCATTACCTTCTAAACGCGGTACCGCCGGCACGCCGGTACCTATTTCAGTTTATGAGATAAATACAAAGGAAAGTTTGTATGTATATGTATACCTACATAGGTTTACTATTACTAGTGCCTCCGTGGTGGAAGTTCCGCAGTTTCTTGCCAGTTTTCGGCTTGAAGCTTACGCATATCCACGCGTAAGCTTCAAGCCGAAAACTGGCAAGAAACTGCGCAGGATCGGGGCAAGTGGCGTACCTACTCTCGTTCCGGAGGCTAAGATCGTTTTTGGGTCACTGAGTCAAAATAGTTAGTTAGTTAGTGCCTCTGCGAGCTGTAGACCTCGCGAGTTTCATTCGAAATTACTGAATTTAGTAATTCACGTTTTCAATCACAGTATTCCCAGAGTCCACCAAAAAAAAAGAAAAACTGAACTGATAAAAAAAAACTGTATGTATACTCATTGAACCTATACTCACAAAATTTCATGATAACCGGTTGAGAAATGAGACCTGTACACGAGAACAGCCATATCTCCACCATTTTTATTTTTCGAAAAAACTGAATTGACAAAAACCCATACTTATTGAATTTATAAAATTTCGAATGCGATCTCTGGGCTAAAATGATTTAAATGTATATTATCTCTCTACTTGGCCTGGCCTCATTTTTAGGGTTCCGTACCCAAAGGGTAAAACGGGACCCTATTACTGAGACTTCTCTGTCCGTCCGTCCATCCGTCCGTCCGTCCGTCCGTCCGTCCGTCCGTTCGTCCGTCCATCCGTCCGTCCGTCTGTCACCAGGCTGTATCTCAAGAACGGTGATAGCTAGACAGTTGAAATTTTTGACAGATGATGTATTTCTGTTGCCGCTATAACAACAAATACTAAAAATAAAATTAATATTTAAGGGGGGGCTCCCATACAACAAACGGGATTGGTTGCGTTAACTTTGCACCTTATTTGTATGGGGCGCTATACATAACAGGTGCAAACTTAACTTAACCACTTAAGGATGGAAAGCGTTTGTACGGAACCCTCGGTGCGCGAGTCCGACTCGCACTTGACCGGTTTTTACTTTTAATTTACCTGAAATTTCATGACCTACCATTGTTTTATTACAATAATTATAATTCATTATGTGTTATTGTTTACAGGTACGTTCTAGTCATCTATATGGATACAAGTATGTATAAGACCACACTTTCAAGGCTTCGTTTTTGAATAACTATATTCCGGCTCCACACTACTTGCAAAGTTGACCGAAGTTTACTATTTCTGAAGCTAAGTGCCTCTCCACACTGACGTATTCGCCCAACTTAGGTCAACTTCGCCAGTAGTGTTGAGCCGCAAATATATTCTTATCCGACTTCGACTAAGTATTCTTCATTGATTATTTAAAAAAAATACTCATTATCCTACTAATATTATAAACGCGAAAGTTTGTAAGTATGGATGGATGTTTGTTACTCTTTCACGTAAAAACTACTGAATGGATTTTAATGAAACTTTACAATAATATCGCTTATACATCAGAAAGCTACTCGAAAAACTAATCTTGCGCAGACGAAGTCGCGGGAACCGGCTAGTATTTATTCATACACGGTATCTACTGGAAGAAGTCCCCTTTGTATACATATCTGTTATTTTCAAGTTTATTTTTTTTATTTCTCTGATTTATGATTTTATCTGATTTTGTATCTAAAAGTTTACACACCAAAATTCATTCATTCATTCATTCATTTTTGACAAATCGAGAACCTCTTTGTTTGATGTCCGCCTCGAGAACCTCCTTTGTTAAAAAGGATACCGAGCTTCGCTGTTGTTCATTTCTGATTTCCGCTGCTAAAATTAAATAGTAAACATTTAGCCTCCAATGAAAAGGAAGTAACAGTCCTATTAAACAAATGTATTTCTTTCTCATGCAAATGGCGCTGGTCCTTCGAGCCGGATGTGCGAGCGCGCCAAGGTCTCACAGGGCGTATAAATATTCAAACGGCAGAAAATGAATATTTCATCGACATTAACCATTTAGAGTAAATTTTGATGTGAACAAAAATTTGACTTGAAAGATAACGTGTACTTTACTTCGTTTATAAATTATAATAAATTAAGGTGCAAAGCCTTCGTCGACACATGCATCATAAGGAAAGGTTTCTTAGCGTAAGCGTAGCGAAGTGGTTAACGCGCTGGACCGGCAATCCAGAGGTACCGGGTTCGATTCCCGGTCTCTTCCACCAGGTTACGCATTTCAATTTTTCTTTGAGCTTTGATCTTTGTATCAATGGTTATGATAAATTGTTTCACGATAACCAAAACAGGTTTGTCGTATTGTAATACAAATAGTCAATAAAAAATATATATCTCAGGTATATGGCTTTTAACATTCATTAAAACTCAATGTTCGCGATTTGAGCTACATAAAATGACACTTCCCGAGTAAAATAGTATGCACTTAATATAGCTTTGCATAAAAATACGGCGCAAACTTAAAGCGAAGTGGTGACAAGGTATATCGTCACTTCGGTGATCTTTCCGAGATATTACAGGGATGTATATGGAATTAGTCCCGGCCAGGGCTAACTAGGCTTGGCATAAATCCAAGAGAGTTCTGAATTAGTGCCTTTCCATAACTTTGTTCTAAGTTTTTGAATGAGCGTAAAGCTCTCCATTAACCAGGTCACATCTCGGTAGCATGTACTGCGAAAATTCCATATGAAATGAAAGTTACTTAATTAAAAACAATAATAAGAAATTTCATAGGTACTGAAACCCTATAGGTTTTCGAATTTATATGAGAGAATTACCTAAAATCGTTTAAAAAAAGAAATGTATTGGTATAAAATTATTAATTAATAATAACCTGAATAACAAAAGAAAACCCCGCCACAACCAGCTATGGTTCTAGTTAATAATCATATCGACAGACACGGCTTTCGATTTAAAAAAAAATGCATTCAAATAGGACCATCCGTTTGGAACTACGATGCCATACCTACACTATACTTATGAAAGATGGGCAACTACGGAACCCTACACTGAGCGTGGCCCGACATGCTCTTGGCCGGTTTTTTCTTGTTATCAAAAGAGAGTACCTATTTTACAAGCTTTTATTTAAGTTGCATTGTATGTTTAATGTATGTTTGTTCGGGTGAAATCTTACAACTCAATTTTGAAGCAAATTTTGCATACTTACTTAACTTGGATGACAATACAATAATATGGTACCATGGGGCTGATCTGATGATGGAGCCGGAAGGTGGCCATAGGAACTCTATAATAGAAAAAGCAATCCTACCGAGCTTGGGCTCTTTAGAATCGTCTCAGTGAGCATTTGATGGATATCCAAAGAAAAATACAGTCGGCTATAAAAGCTTGCCACTAAAATGTCTTTTTGACAGATATTTATCTAAATAAAGTAACTTTACCTAACTGGGTTCTACACAGCGATTGAAAAACGTGCTCGCCCGCAGGTTGTGGAGGACGTATGAGATTAATGATGGAGTTAATTAAAAGGTTGAAGCAAAATATATACCAACTATTAACTATTTCTTAACCCGTCGACTATAATACACTGCATAATCCTGAGTTGAGTGGAACAACAGTAGGAAAGAGAAAGTAGGAAAATTGCAATTAAGTTTTAAGAGCGTTCGTGTGTTCTTGTGTGAATAAACTTCAGTTTAATTGTTACACGAGCAACCCCGTAAAATAATATGTATAATACTATAATAAGTAAGTAATATTGTGCCCCAAATAAATAAATACAATAAATAAATAAATTGTATGTTGTAATAACTTGTTATTGTTACTTATTATTGTTTGTATTTGATGACAGCTCAAATCAGCTACTCTTTATGAAGTTTCTATAAAGACACTGTCTTGTGATGTATTTAATAAAAATCGGTATTATCGGGTCGGCTTTGTTTTAGTTTTTGTCCGATTAAAAATAGTAAAATGTCCAAAAGTTAGTGGTAGTTTATTTGGTTCCGTGTATTCGAATGTATTTTTAGTGGTTTTAATTACATAATTCATTTTCACTTATAGTCAAATGCCGTATAGTTTCCTAACCCCGTTTTATTACAAATCAAGCTGTCAAAACTGTTCGCTATTGGTTAGGTATAAGCGTCAATTTGGTGTATAGCCCGGACCTAATTGTGTGGAAACGTAATCGGATTTGCGGTCGCTTACTTGATCGGGGGAAGGGGTTGTTCTATATACGGCTAGCTTTGTTGGTTGACCTTACGGAGCTAGTGGTTGTAGGTTCGATTTCTATAAGCCTTCAAAGGGGACTGATTTGATTGATATTGATATAATTAGAGACTTCAGCGACGTATCACAGACATTTTCATTCAATTGCTCTGCAAGGTTAACTGGAAGAGATCCCTAATAGGGATAAGTTCGCCTTTGTACATATTTCATTTGTTATCAATGTATTTATAACCAGTTGTTGTGTACAATAAAGTGTTTACATACATACATACATAACATAATACAAAACCTTACGGATTCTCTTCATTTTTTACTACAATTTATCATATAGATGACACCGTATAATCGACAACATTTCATATTTCTAACAGGAGGTAATTGATAAAGAGATGGAGAGAGCTCTGCGTCGTGTATACCCTCAAAAAAATACTTAATTTAATTTTTCTGTAAGAAATATAAGAAAATACATAAAATAACCGAAATCTACAACAACTATTTAGGTCGATGAATTCGTAATTCGTAAGATAGGATGAATACTGAGGTTGGAAGGGTCGTATATAATTATTATTGTGAACCCATGATGCCCCACTATTGGGCAAAGGGCCACTCTTCTTCCATTGTTCCCGGTTTTGGGCTATTTCTGACCACTCCTGTATAAAGGAGTCTAGCTCGTCCCGCCATAACCGATGAGGTCTGCCACGTCGCCGATTCAGGCTGCTGGGATTCCACTCTGTGGCGATCTTGGCCCACAGCTCATTCGGCATTCGACAGACGTGACCAGCCTAGTCCCACTTCAACTTGGCAGCTTTCTGAGCAATTTGAGCCTTGCAGCGCAGCGTCGTTGCGTATTGAATTGCGTATTTTATCATTTAAGACGCACATTTAAGTGGCAGTATATCTGTGATAAAAAGTAACACTTAAGTATTTGTCGTGGCTTCGAACCTCCGTGGCGACCTGACGTAGAACACAACTGACTGACTGGCTGATTGACATAGATATTTGGAACGGACATTCAAATTCAAAATTAGACATGACAGCGACACGACAAAATACCATCAGTTCTCGACGGACAGACGACCAGACTATTCAGTATCTAAAGATAAATTAACACTTTAATTTTCACCACGAATAAAGGAGTGCCCCTTTGAAATTGAAACTTGCGTTACACTCACGTACACGTCAATGACGAACCTGGCTCCATGACCTTCACGAGCGTCGATCATGTGCCTGAATGTGGCTTGCTAAACCAAATTTGGTTTTAAAGGTTGTAAGGGACGCGCAATGCAACTCACCCTTAATGGAATTACACAGAACTTAAACGACATCGAATTGAGAACGTTTTAGATGTCATTTGAAAGTACGTATACGAAAATAAATATACGTATTCTACGTTCCTACCAATGTACTGATTCATCAATTCAAATTCATCATAATAAAAAACACTAAAACGCCGTCTGAAACTAAATCAATTTAGTAATAGTTTGTTCTCATTTCGGCGGATAATATTATTCCTCTAATTTCCAGTATCTGGGTCATCGGACGATTCAACTTTCTGACGTTTTCGGGCCGTTAGGAATAAACATGTGCTTAGTCCCAACCGTGTGTTATTATGATTATTTGTAGTTATACATGTATTTATTAAACTCTAGAACGTTCCAGCAATTAAATAATATCTGGAAAAAAGTCAAAAGATTTTTTTTCTTTTCCTTAGTCGACTATAATCATTAGTTGAAATCTGTTCAGCCGTTTTGGCGTGGTAAGATCGCACAGACGTACAAACAAATATAAATTACATTTTTTATATTCAGTGAACTTTCTGCCTCACTTATTTTTTGTAAAATATTTTCTGTGTAACATAATAGACACCTATCGTGAGTCCGAATTTTGGTTTCCAAAAAATACTTTCGGACAAATGAATATTTGGTGAAACGCAGATGGGAAACGGAGTTTCGACTAGGATACCCATAATAGAGTAGTTTTATAATAATAAAAATATATTCCAATGTTCAATTTTATATTAGCTAGAATAATTTTGGCTGTCAAATAGGGTGAATTACCCTATCACTAGCCCTAATTTCCCTCGCAATGACGGACACCGTCAAGTAGACTGGTAATTTTGAGTACCAATAATTTGATATTGTAACATTATGTATGTAGTATTTTAGTTATGTATAGTATGCGGTTCTTCAAGAACGGAGTAAGTTCTTAAAGGGTCGGCAACGCGCGTGTGATGCTCCTGGCGTCGCAAGCGTCCTTAGGTGGCGGTAACTGCTTAACATCAGGCGGGCCTGTCGTAGTATACAAAAAAAGTACCAAAGCTTCGGGCTAGGAACCTCCTTTTGTTAAGTCAGTAAATTATGTCAGTCCATTGAAACCGAATGGTCCCTTGCTATCACAAACGGTAGGTATCGGTAATCCACGCTGGGAATTAGAAGGGCCGGGCGGCCTTCCAATCAATTAGGGGCCTCTGTCAAGTTGTCAGTGTATGGATAGTATTCGGTACAGTCAGCTGTAACATACAAAGTGGCAAATATAATCACTACATAGTATAAAAAGAGTCGCTTCCTGGTGTCTGTCTGGGTTATCTATCTGAAACACTAAATTTTCAATTGTCCGAAAGCCATTTTTATCCGAAACTGTTAATTTTCAGAATAATTATAAAACTAACCTAACCTAATGGGTTCTTTAAAACGATGCATATAAAAGTTTGAAAATATTACAGGTTTCAGGAAGAAATTAATTTCAGACAAACGAAGATTTGGCGAAACGTTACAGACGGGAAACAATGTTTCGAAGTTGACATAGGATACCGTCTGTCTGTCTGTCTCTATGTATGCTTAGATCTTTAAAACTACGCAACGGATTTTGATGCGGGTTTGTTTAATAGATAGAGTGATTCACAAGGAAGGTTTATATATATAATACATGCATAATTTATCAGCATTACACCCGTGCGAAGCCGGGTATCTAAATATCGCTAGTATATAAATACATTAATAATCCATACTAATTTTATAAATGCGAAAGTGTGTCTGTCTGTCTGTTACCTCTTCACGCTTAAACCGCTGAATCGATTTTGATGAAATTTGGTATGGAAATAGTTTAAGATCCGCGGAAGGATATAGTATAGTTTTCATCCTGGAAATTATCCCTAAAAAGATTGATAGTGAGTAAGTAATTCATGAATTCATGATGGCATTGATGAACCTGTAGGAAATGTAATGATTAGACCAAAAGCACATTTGCTCTTACATTTGCTTAGGCGCTTTTAATAATCCCTTTAATTAATTAAGGTGATTAGGTGGATATCTATCGTGTTGTACGAGGTTGCTTCCATACTTCCAAGCTCCACGCGGACGTAGTCGCGGGCAAAAGCTAGTAGGCTATAAATACTATAAAGTAAGATGGGAAAGACTAACATTTTAGTCTAGTTATTAGACTGTGGCAGTCTTCCCTCGATGATAGTCTTATCCCACTTTTACCTTACAGTATTACATAAATCGATCTAGTCCCAAACTAAGCAATGCTTCTACAATGGGAAGACATATGTACCTACATAATATAAATACAAACATAGATGGCCCAGGCACAAATACTTGCCCTTGCCGGGATATGTATCTTCTATTTTATATCATCTTGTCTCCATTTCTTAAGACGCCTTATTTGTTGTCCGGTTTACGAATATTAAGTACCTATATTATTTTTGACAAGAGTGAGTAGCTATTAGCGCAGCAGGACAAAACGGACACACATTTTATTTAAAGAATTGTCACTTAACTGGTTTTACTGATTGTAGGCTTTATCCATACATATCGTTATAGATCATAAATTAGTTATTATAAGAGTACACGCATAAATCTACGCGACAAACAAGAGTAAAAGTCGTAATAGCGTCTTCTTCTTTCTCTTACTGAATGTTTTTCTTCGCCTATATTTTATTTACCCAAATTTTTGCCTCTATCCCTAACACCAGCGTGTTCCTTCATCAAAAAGTAACCCAATGCCAACGTGTTGTCCGACATGTCAATTCCTGCCTAACAGAAGACAGCCGCTGATTTACTGGAACTGACGTTTCTACTAAGGAACCTTTAACCCAACCATCACAGTCCCCGATCTAAACTACCCAAAACAAAACGACGTATGCCCCTATAAAAACAACTGGAGTTAGGATCTTTATACAAGGCTGGTATACCTTAGTTAATGTTTCACGTATTGTGGCCAAAGCAATGTTTTCACGACGAGCCGGCCTTTCCCCTGGGACGAGCCTACCAAATTAGTTATTCACAAACAAAGGTGTAGGGGCTGTCGACAAATTTATGGTTTAGTGTGGCCATAAAGTATCCCATGCGATAATGCGCGCGATACGTACGGCACTGTTGGGAGCGGGATCGGTTTCCGAACACCAAAATCTTGGTTTATTTAGAGGCTTTTTTGGAAGGCTAGCGCATGTTGGGACAAACGCAGATGCAAACAAGTTAGAGGTAGTGGGAGATAGAAGATAAAGATTTGAAGGAAGATCAACTGCATTTATTATTCTCGAGTAGGTATAAGGTTAGTTACAAATAAAAAAAAAAACCGATTCCCAAATCTGTTCATAAATGGCAGAGTTCTTCAGAAGTAACAAACATAAAAAAGGTCTACCGAATATAGACTCTCCTTCGTTTTGTCGTCTACTGAAAAGTATGTAAGGTCAGGTGGGGTCAGAGAAACACATTGGGGTAAGGGAAACAAAAAGAAATCACAGTGGCCTGAACCAGAAACCGAGTAACTGACTCCTTAGATTGTACCTGACTAGTTTAAGGGACACAGTTCTAATAAGAAAGCATATCAAACGTACATAAATTGTGTTAAACCGTCATACTTTCTTGTAGTTTCTATATTTTATTCTTACACTAGTCCTCATTTATATCTTAGAATACACTTTTAATATGTTTTCTTCGAGAACTACGTATAGTTAAGTTCATATTACTGTAATAGTTAAGTACTTATCCTTTATGAAAAATTACTGACTGTTGAGTTTCTTTCGGCGTTTCTTCTCAACAGTGGTCTCCTCTTGTGAAATGCCGGTAGACTCAGACATGTAAAAGTGCCCTTGTGGCCTACTTGCAGAATAAAGTTCATTATTTCATTATTATTATTATTTCAGTGTGTGAGGTGAATCCAATTCTTCGAAACAGTTCTAGGTAAATAATAAATAAATGTCGCTGCAGTTGGTCGTTTTATGTTTATTAAAGCTATTACGAGTACATAGAAAATATTCCAGTGTTCCACTGTTAAGGGAAACAAATGGGGGAAGTCTATGTACTCGTAATAGGTTTAATAAACATAGAACGACCAACTGCAGCGACATTTATTTGTTATTACCTAGAACTGTTTCGAAAAATTGGATTCACCTCACACACTGTGATTTCTTTTGTGTTTCCCTTACCCCAATGTGTTTCTCTTACCCCACCTGACCTTACCTACGGATGACGTTATCAGAAGTGTGATTGGTTTTCTAATGCTACTTACCAAAAACTTAAAGGCTAGTTTATGTACTATTTTTGGAGTGCCAAAAATGGGATGAGAGAAGAGACTTAGTGAACAAACAAGCTGTAAAAGGATAGGGCTGGATATAACTATATCTAGAAAATTAAGTCAACAGTTATGTACTAAGACTATGAGATAATGTGCGTGGTTCGCACGGAAGTTTCCGGACCATTACGGGTTTCCGGGCACCATAAACCCATGCATTTTATTAAAGCTTTTGTAAACGGCAAGACAAACGGCGAGCGAGTATAAAAATATTGAAACTGTAAATATGATATACCCAAATGTTTTGGTTGGAAAATGACCTCAATAACTCACGAGTACATAACTGTAAAGTATCCCATGCCATAGCGTGATATGGATGGTGCTTTAGGGAGCGAAATGGATTTCCAAGTACCGCCATCATAAATATTATCTTTCCTAGTTTTTCTTACTCAAGGGAAGTCATTATTATTCCATGAGGATATATAATGCAAACAGAAAAGTTACATACTTAGATTATTAGTCTATAACTATCATATCAAGCACCTTATAAGCGATATTGAAGGTATATTGTTGTAGCAAATTAACATGAATAAGTCTTTGACGGCCAAACTATTCGCCAAAAAAAGTGATCACATTTAATTTCAGGTTTTACAGTACCTACTTTTAGTTATTTGTGGTCTAAACGCCTAAGAGCCTTATAACTTCCAGTGATTTAGTCGTTAATTACGTTACCCTTAGTTAAAGTGGCGCCCAACGAGGGGCCAGGTTAATTAGTGATATAATTGCTTTTTGCTGATGGGTCACTGCTGAAACACTATGAATAATAATAAGTTACTACAAAATGTGACATTTAATAGCCTAAACTATTTTTTTTTTAAAACGAATCCCGGACGCTTAGAAAAATAATTATTTAGTATATGTGCTAATAATATTCTTATAGCTAACCAAAATAGACGAAAACGGCAGTAGCAGACAGAACAACAAACACACATTGAAATAATTTCATTTGTGTACCTGATTTGTCAAGTTTGGTACTGACCACTAAAGGTTATAAGCCTTCACAATTTATCTGCTTTGCCCAAAGTTTGACTGGTACTTTTGCATTAAGTTCGACTTTTTGTACGATGCTTTTCTTTTGCACAATAAAGATTGAATAAATTGTTACAAAACTTATATAGGTACTAGCGACCCACCCCGGCTTCGCACGGGTGCAATGCTGATAAATTATGCATGTATTATACATATAAACTTTCCTCTTGAATCATTCTATCTAGTAAAAAAACCGCATCAAAATCCGTTGCATACTTTTAAAGATCTAAGCATACATCGGAAGCGACTTTGTTTTATACTATGTAGTGGTAGTGAAGATGTACAAGGAAGACATAAAACAAACGAAAAAACGAGTAGGTTAAGTATGCTACTACTAATATTTACTGGAGTACTTTTAGCCCAAAACAAACATGTCAGTGTTAACTTTCCATGTCCTCAGGGACTAATGGCGGACTTTTATAATAATTATTAGGCTCCGCCGGCCTCGTCCTGAATAACGGCACCATTGTAATTTAGCAATTACCTGACATTTGCCTAACGTGTTACATTTACTTTAGTTTGTTTATATCAATACTGAAATCAGGTCAAAATCTGTACGATACGTACAATAGTTAGGACCCTTATTCCTTTTAAAATGCTTATGGTTTTAGACATTTTTCTCTATGATCAAACATATTTCTGAACATATTATTGATGTTACTACCTAGAAATACCTGGAATTTTTCATTAATAATTTTTGTTTCAAAAACTACTCGAAATTGACAAAATTCACGCGGAAAATTAGTTTTTTCTACTTATTTTCGACTGGACGCAATGAAAGCATGAAATAGCTATGTTACTTCCTAGAACTCGGGGAAAACTATTATTCACTTCAAAATGTTGGTTGAAATTAAGAGGCCTTATTCCTATTCAATTTTATTTTTTTCATATTATGACAAATATATTGATAAATTAATTTCAACCAACTTTTCAAAGTGAATACTACTTTTTCACCTCACCAGCTCAAACATGGCGATTTTGCTGTCAGATAACAGTGAACAAAATGCGATTTTGTTTCGAGCGTGAGTAGAAAGTAGCTTTTTAATTTTTTCAATATCTGACCACGAATTGTCATTCTTCAGCCAAAGGTTAATTATAAAATTCTAATCATTTGAATCTCGATGCACTCTGTTTCTTTCATATGTATATAAAAGAGAGGGATAGAAACATATCAATTTGAAATTCGATTTTCGAATCCGACCTCGATTGAGAACAGTTCGGATACGCGTTATACCAAAAATTCATTAAAAACACCCGAAAAAGTTTTAATTGCAACGTATTTTTTTTTTCTTTATTATATTTTTATTTAACGACCGAATATTAAAATTATTGTGCCTATTATATAAAACAATAGATCATTGCTCAAATAAAATAAGATTTTTCTACTTATTACTTATTGTAAATATAATAATAATTTATTTTTATAAATAATTTCACCATTTATCATAGATGCATATTCGAAACATACCTAAAAAAATATCGAGTTCATATTGTAATTGTTATTTTCTTTTGCATTTATTTTGTTTGGTGTTTTAGGAGTAAAAATATTAATCAATTTATAAACAAAATCTCGTAATATAACATGTATTTATAAATAAACACGCCATGTATCTGCTAAATCTTCCAATTTGATCAAATAATGACAATAACCGTGTTGGTTGGTTGATTATAATTTCAATTAAATTATACTGTTATTCCTTTTTAAGCAGCACCTATCTATTTTCTGATAAATAATATTATTGAAATCAGCAACAAAGACTATAAACATACCTTGGAAGGAAAAGCACAAAATGTCGAAATGTATGTTCTCGCTGATGAGGTGAAAAGTTGTGTGTGCTACACGAGAGCAAAGTTTTTTGCATCTCGTGCTGTTGAGTCCCTCGCTACACTCAGGATTCTAACATAGAATCACTCGCTACGCTCGTGATTCAAACGTAGAATCCTTCGCTTGCTCGGGACTCAAAATCAGCACTCGGAACAAAAAATAACTTTGCTCTCTTGTTGCACAAATAACTATTTCCTGAGATCTAGAAAGTAACATAGCTATTTCATGCTTGCATTGGGTGCAGTCGAAAATGAGTTGAAAAAAACCAGTTTTCTGCGTTAATTTTGTAAATTTCGAGTAGTTTTTGAAACAAAATTTATCAATGAACAATTCAAACTGTAAGTTTCAAATATATACCAATAAATCTCAACAGGGCTATTATAGCCCTGTTCTAAGTAGTAACATTGATAATATGTTGGGTGTTTTGTTTGATTATAGAGAAAAATATCTTAAACAATCAACATTTTAAATGGATGGATGGTTAAGGAGCCTTCTATTCTCCTATAATAATATAATTATGTTTGTTCATTCAATTGTCTATTGTTCTACTTGTTGCATATCTTCTTGAAGGCTATCAAAGGGAATGTTTTCAAAACGTAACATATAGACGGTATTTGATAATTTAATTATTTAAATACATTCCCTATTTTTACTTTTTATTGGTTTATTCTTATTTAAATAATAGATTTAGTAAAATAACCTTGTCTATCGTAGTATCAGAGATCGTTCGTGAACACGCACAACCTGAGTATGGGTAATGCGCTTAAGCATTTAAAATCATATGACGCAGAGGGTGCGTAGAATTGTGGAATATAAAAATTGGTTTGATTGACGTAACGATGCGATAATTGCGATAGCTTAGGGCCAACACACAATTAGACGTTACGATGGCGTGCCGTGGCACGAGACGTAGGGTCATAGGTTCGAGTCCTGCTAACAATTGCAATGCAGTGGATCACGTGATTTTTTTCTTTCGTTTAACCTTTGTGTCAATATTTAATTTGTCTATCGTTCTCTCTACAAAAAACGTTACTGAAAACGCTTGTAAAAAGAATCACAATCACATTCACAACTGCCAACCGAACATTTAGTCCGACCGTTTTATGAAAGGATCCCGAGGTATCATGTCCGCCGAACTTTACGATGTACACCAGGTATTCCTAACATAACGGGTTTATGTGTCACCGGTACGAAAAATAAAAAAAGAACCGTCCAAATACGGTTTGATAGTCACCATCTTTACCTCTCGAATGTTCCACGAGATACGTTTCTCGACCTTATTTCCATTATTTGGAGTTCCATTCGTACTTGTAAAAGGTAAGGTCATGAGAATTAATTTAAAAGATGGAATCTGACAGGCTTGAAACAAAGATGTGTAAATATTTGAATATGATTTTTGTTTGCTGGGATTCTGTAATGGAGATAATACATAGTTGAGATCAAAGTGACCTTAATATGTTTCGGTTTATTATTGGGGACATAATATTTGGAAGATGTTTGGTATTCGGGGCGCTTTACTTTTATTTTCCCTTTCCAAATATCTTTTGATTGTGTCCACTATGATATTTAAGATCTCTGCTGTTTGTAAACTGATTTAAATGAATCTTTTTATTGAATATAATTATTTTATTAGAATTATTTGGGACCAGAAAAGACAAAACTTAAAATAGTTTGCGATGCTTAGTTTGTCACAAAATTTCAACGTTTTGTGTTATAGTATAATTTTAGGGCACTACATTCCATCATTTTGTAGGTATAGAACTTAATTTATTTCCGATTCATTCCAATCGGGTAATGGAGATGAATGGAACATATGAACACCCTCTCCGTAAATCGAATTCATAAGTCTACCTTCATTCATCTGTCTTAACCAGGGAATACATAATTCACAGTCTATTGGTTCTTTAGATATATAATGGGATCGGGGTGGCCTGTATTCGGCATGCTCAAACACGGGAAGACGCTGTTGGGTAACTTAAATATCCCACGTAGAGCTTATAAAACCCTTATTCAGCTTATTACTGCTGTGTAAGGGCTATAAACGCATATAAAGCATGTGTGCTATTTGGGATAGTTATGATGAAATACCAAGGGTTGTTTTAGATTAACATTGACAGTTGGATAGATATGGATGGGTCTTATACTTATGTATTATATTATTATATATGGCCGATATATTTAAATATTTTTTTTTCGAGCTGAAATAAGTTACATTGACAGTGGCTAGACGCGAGCCAGATAGTTTGGAAAAGCTCATTGTAGTTGGCCACGGAAGGAAAAAGGGCCCGTGGGAGATCACCGATCCGATGGACCGATGCCGTGAAAGAAGCCTGTCAGGAAACTCTACAGGCGTCAATCCGGAAGGCGGAAAACCGTGTGGAGTGGAGAGCTTTGGTGCAACAGATAACGGCCTCAAAATGGTCACGACCCTCAGTCATGAAGGAAGGGAGCGAGGGAGAAGAAGAGGAGACATTATCATTAAAACATTGTCAAAAACAAATAAGGCACATTGATTAAGTATGGATATAAGTATAGATAGATATCGGACATCGATATTTTTTTCTCTTACCATTATTTTTTATTTTTGCATTGTTTCACAAAAACGTTTTGGTCTCCGATAAATAAAAAATAAAACTTGCCTTTCACCATACTTTGCCCGCTGTTTACCCGACCTTGTCCCGACGTCAAACGGTTAATGACCTCTGTGAAAAATACCCGGCCGCTTATCGTGTCCCGCGGGGCTGCGCCCCGGGTGCCTTGCCGGTAGAGATGTGCCGGTTTGCATATACAGGGTGGAACAGATCGAAAGACTTTTAAGCAAACAGGGAATTGTTCAGACTTAGTACTTCATTTTTCACCAATGAACTATGTAAATATTTCTTTCCATTTTTTAGATACAGTTTGTTAAACATTAGTGTAAAAATCTGCACAAAACAACCCTAGCATCTTTTGAACATCGCTTAAATTAAAGACAGGTGTCAATTTAAAATGTAAATAAAACCTAAATTAGTAGGGTTGTCACTGATTAAAATATTTTGTTTTGATGAGTTTTTTTACTTTTAAATCCAGCTTTACAATTATAATAGGTCGATTGTAGATCACTCAGATGACACTATCCTGTCAGCTCACTCTTTACAAATGTTTCACCCTGTACACTATAGATTCACTGCAGGAAAAAAAATCACGTCATTCGATTAGTTAGACGGAGTCGAACTTTGTGGCGTATTATTATTATGTATTTTTTAATTTAATTATAATAAGGAAACTTAGGTATAGGTAGTATGTAAAACTTAGGTAGTGGTAGGCTTAGGTAGTGTGTATTCCGCCAAACTGAGGGTATTTTGTGGGCAGATAAAGCGCTCATAACCATTTATTGTATCAGCTTAGACCTCGGTGCTCGGCCTTGGTTTTTATGTTTTTAACGATTTTTTTTTTAATTTTCGTAGACGTGACAACAAAAAAAATTTAGAGGGATAATGTGATGTGAGTGTGGCACAAGATTCCAAGAGAATCGGTTTAAAAATGCGGCCTGTTGGCGAGAATAGTTGGAAATCCGGGCAAACGCTCGGTCAGCTATAACATTATAGGTATAGAAAACCAATTTTCTATGAGGTCATTCTATCCGAAAAATCTAAACAGCGTAAAGTTTATAAAGGTCTGTGTTGCATTTTTATCATCAAAAACTTACTTAAACTTTCTGTATTTCAGCCTTCCATTATTTTTGCAAAAAAACAACACTAATTGCAAAAAAAAGAAAAAGAAATGCAATTACTATAATCAAAAGTCACAACATCAGTAACACTGTCGCAGCCGCTTGAAAGTTCCCAGATTTAATTAAAACTACTCACAGGTGTTCCGCCACAACCACAGTGTTCCACTTATGAAAGTACAAGTTACATTGAATAAAACGACTTAAACCGATTATATCGCGTGTATTCTTGACGTTTCGGTAACTTTTCAGTTACCTTTCTTAAAGGTTGACTGAGAAAAACGCAATTTTTCTCTGTCAAAGTTATATTTGCAAACTATTCATTTTATGAATAAAAAAAAATTACCTAATGTGTAGACTAAAAATAAATTATTTTATTGAATTTCAGTGGCGTTTAAATCGTTTTATTTAAATGTGTCACGGACATCACAGAAAATATTAAGTTACATTGAAGTTATGTACAGTAGCTTAGATTAGATAATGTACTAAACTAATAATGTACCTACCTACTAAGATGTTTGATAACGAAACATTTAACTAAGTTGTATAAATAACGGCCTAAGAAGCGACAGTCCTTGGTTCGAATTCCAACATGGGTATAAATTTGAGTATGAATTTATGTGTTCAGCGTCCAAAAATATGTCCAGTCACTTGACTTGTCTGACCGATCATTCTTGCACATCGAAAGTAAACCTAAAATGAATGCAGTAATTCCAATCAATCCCAGCCTTTCCGTGATTCTGACTGCTGGTTGGTCCACTTTATTGAGGGTTTTCACGTTGCTAGGACCAATCCTAGTAATGATGCGACTTCCTGTGCGCAATAAAAAAATCTTCCACAATTGCATTAAAAATGACGAAATTAGCCCCGAAGAAATTATTTAATTAAGAAGTCCATTCGCCGACGACATTGTCCTGTTCTCAACATCAGCTACGGAACTCGGTGTCATGCTACAAGACCTAAGCAGAGCAAGCCTTGAGGTCGGACTAATGATGAACATGTCAAAGACTAAACTCATGACCAACAGCTCCCAGAGAAGAGTAGAAGTGGATGGTGGAAGAATGGAATATGTCCATGAGTACATTTACCTGGGCCAAATAGTCTCCTTCCAGGCTCGACAAGATAAGGAGGTCGCAAGACGTACCGAGAATGCCTGGAGGAGCTATTGGTCTATGAAGGATCATATGAAGGGAAACCTTCCAATATCGTTAAAACGGAAACTCATGGACATGTGCATTCTTCCAATCCTGACCTACGGAGCACAGACTTGGTCTTTGACAAAAGTTCAGAAGTCCACCACCACAGGTTTGTCAAAAAGCCATGGAACGCAGTATTCTGGGCGTAAAACTAACTGACAGAATCAAGAACACAGTACTGCGTTCCAAAACGCTGGTAGCTGATGTAGCCCAAGCAGCCGCAAAGCTGAAGTGGGACTGGGCCGGACACGTATCTCGCATGCCGGACGACCTGTGGGCTAAAGTTACCACCGAGTGGGTCCCACAAAACAGCATCCGGCGTCGTGGTAGACCTCGAAGGAGATGGCGAGACGAACTTGACGCCTTTCACCGAGACTGGTGGGAGATTGCTCGGGACAGGGACGCGTGGAAGAATGAGAGGGAGGCCTTTGCCAGCAGTGGGACAATATAGGCTTTTAAATAATAAAAAAAATATAAAATAAGAAGTCCTTTGTAAAGTTTACACTTGAAAGTGCGAAAGAAATACGTATTCACACCTCTAGCAAATACGCGTAACAAAAATCCTGGGATTTGGGCCGAGACCGCGTCGCGATTGCGCTCAGGTGGGGCTTTAGATTAATGATCGCTTACTTTCTCTTACACGAGACTTTCACGAATTGTATCCCTATTCCAAAGGGTGATTAAAGGTCGATTTCACCATGGTCTGTCAGTTATTAACGGCATATTACGCATGTGAATTACGAATCATTTGACTGGGGTAGTTAGCAAAAAAATCGAACAGTTTCTAGTTTTAAGGAACTTGCAATATTTTCAATTCGGTATCATATCACAATTTCTAAACAATGTTTCCCATTTGTAACGTTTCGCCAAACTTTCATTTGTCCGAAAGTATTTTTTTTTCTAAAACCCATAATATTTTCAGGGTTTTATAAACATCGTTTTAAAGAACCGGTTAGGTTAGGTTTGTTTTATAATTATTCTGAAATCCGGGGGCCTATGATGGTTGCGTTTATCACGTGATAAATAAGTGACAAAATTTGTCAATCACACTCGCATTTTGTCAGAACGTGACGGATGCTTTGTCACTTATTTATCGCGTGATAAAAGCAACCATCATAGGCCCCCTGAACAGTTTTGGTTCAATCCAGACATATCACGGCTTTCATACAACTTAATACAATTTTGTATGTAGACGTTGGTATTTTAAAGATTTTAAGAAATATTATGCCATTGCTATGAATTTTAGTGGCGAGACGTCGGAGCTAGTCACGTCTCAAACGTAAGTTGAGACGACGGGACTAGGAATTAGGTCGACCCGGCCATTGTAGAGGTCTTTCGTCTTATTTACAGCGAAACGCATTTCGGCAATCGATGTAAGAATCCAATTCGCCGGATAAAAAAGAACAACATCGGTGCTGTTCGTTTTTTATCATTTTATTATTTTAAATAAAAATATTTTTTTTTTACCAAATTCACTTAATAGCAAAACAGAACTCGATATATGTGCGTTATATTGCCGATATATTATTCAATTTGAGATATCGCAATGCCTTGTTGAATAAATAGCATTTCAAATTTTCAAATAGTGTTCGGGTTAAACTAATATTATTAATTTATTATCGCAGAACTTAAAACAATTATTTTTATTTGATTATGCCGACTAATTTAAAAAAAAATGTGAAGCCACCGTCATCTTGTGGAAAATTTTGATAGCCACAGCACACAAAAAGAACAGTACTATATTTTTCATACTAATTTTGCCTTAGTAATAGTCCGAATTTGTGATTTTCTGCGCTGTGATCAATTACTGGTCGCCTAAGCTCTTTTAGAATGAGGAACTTTTTAAATGAATTTTTCAATCACATATTGGGATATTTTCGAAAATGCAAAAATGTGGTACTTAATAATTATGTATTTTTTTCCTTTACTTGATAATATGGATAAAAAGCCTAGTAAAAAAAATAAATATTGTATTTTTTTTATATACGGCACAGAGCTAACAGATTACTTCCAATAACTTCCATCGACTTATAAAACACGACACGTACATAAAATGCCGCAAAAATGACAATTCCTCCTCTCGGAAACTGTCACCGAATTTTAATTTTCCATTAGCAAATGCAAATGAAGGATTAAATATCAAAACGGCAAATTAAATGCCCCTCGTAAATCCCCAGTCGACAAAAACGCGACAAAATTAAAACGGAATTTTCGTAATCTTCTAAAAACGAGTTTACCTTCACGAAGCCTAAACAAATGGCGGTTTATTCAAATAGGACTGCTCTGTCGACAATTAGTACCGGTACCATCCGGTTCTCACCGGTTTTTTACCGGTATTCCGACTAAGAAGGGATAATTAATCGTTTCGCGCATTTGCGTTTTTCTACCGTTTGTTTTGGGATCAGAATTTGCTTTTGTTTCTGCTTATTAGCGAATTACGTGAGTTTGTAAGTAAATACTGTGTTCGGCGCTTACGCACCTGGTTTCATCCTTGTTTAGGGTCAGAGGGACTATAATTATGTTTAAAATTATAGATATACCTAGCCGCAAAATATATACTTTCTTTTGGAATCCGAGCAGCGACCGTCAGAGACAATTCGGTTTTTAGGGTTGCGTACCCAAAGGGTAAAACGGGAGCTTATTAGTAAGACTCCACTGTCCGTCTGTCTGTCTGTCTTCAGGCTGTATTTCATGAAACGTAATAACTATAATTGAAATAAATATTGTCTCAATGGATTTTTTTAAAGAAATATGTAAGGTGATCCACTGCAGTGTAAGCACTGTGGTGTTCTCCCACACTCTCAAGAGTCTCAAGCACATCAAATCTTTAATACCAAAATTCTACGCTAGTAGCGTAGCGCCCAATGCGCCATGTGTTTAAAATGCTTATGAGCATTAGCCATACCTTAGGATGTGCGTTTATACGCCGCAGGTTCGAGTCCTGCTTACATTTCAGTGGATCACATTACTTTTTATTTTCATATTTTTACCTTTGTGACAATATTTATTTTATAGTCCATCGTTTAAGTAGAAAATTAGATCCCGGGTCTTGTTTGCATGCATACAAATACAAATAAATACAAATCATTTATTTTGTGAACAGTAGGTATACACATAATGTAAGTAATTATTCTAGATGGTAGGTATAGGTACATATAAGTTAGTCCAGCTATGTTCTGCCTCAAGGCATACAAAATCTTATAGCTAACATGCTCATTGTTGTACATTAGTGTTATCATTTAAGTATTCGTTGACAGAATAGTAAGCTTTTTGATCCAGAAATCTATTTCGCATCGTTTGAATTATCCCCTAACCCCTAACCGTTAAGGCGTTATACCTTCCATCATCAGCTCAGCATAGGAAGATGATGACTACTACATGCAAATACTTAAATAGCTTTAGAAAATATATGAAAAACATTATGAGTGCCTATAAAATTTGAGGGTTGCCCTCGATTTTCCTGGGATCCCATCATCAGATCCCAACTCAGTTATAATGGGACTACCTCAGGTGTATACTCTTTCAAATAAAAAAAGATTGTTTATAATCGGTCCACAATTGGCGGAGTAATCGGTGGACATACATAAAAAAAATACATACAGTCGAACATCGAACCTCCTCCTTTTTTGGAAGTCGGTTAAAAATGTCAGTAGGTCGCTACAGCCTGTCTCTCTGTATTCCCTGACTGTACAAACTCGAAGGGCATTGAATTTGGATCAGTTGCGATAATCTTGCATTGCAATGTTCTTTGCCAAAATGCTTGCGTAATGAGTGCAATAAATAGCGGAGTGGGTTTAAGAAAACAGGCAAACGGAGCCGGAATTTATATTACCACCATCTTTATGGGCAATTGTAATTATTCACACCCATATATCTCTTTATTTATTACCTATCTAAGATATGCTGCGCGGTGGCAAAGACCGGATTGTTTTACAATATTCCCAGGTAGCAAACAGGCTCTAATTTAAGCTGTATAAAGGGTTTATAAGTGCTTAATGCAGTCTGTGTGCTCCTTGGGATTCAGGTCAGAATTAAAACACCTTTTCAGTACAACACTGCTGGACAAAGGCCGCCAAAGTTCTTCACAAAGATCGGTCTTGCTTCGACCTCATCCAATTTGTGCCCGCAATCCTAACCAGGTCGTCGGTCCACCTTGTTAGGTGCCTAACCATGTTGCGTCCGCGGTCACCACTCAAGATCCTTTCTGCTCCAAAGGCCATAAATTTTACTACTAATTATATCAAATGGGCTGATTTTGTTATTTTCAATGAGCACTTAATATTTGTGTATGAAGGTACCATTTCGTTATCATATCATTAATTATAAATTCGATTGGTGCACGTGTCGTTACTCGTTTGTTCCGGGTAGTGTGGCCTTTTCCAGATTCTTGTGCCTCACCGAAGAGTCTCGAACTCTCGAACATTCCAAATCCATACATTAGAGTTAAAGCCTTTCGCTTCTGAATGCGCCTTGAGATAAGCCAGGCGCCCAAATTGGGGGACTACTTAAACTGAGCAAATACTTGGAACGCACCTAATACGCCATTACTGGCTCGGCTTTCTCTGGAGATGGAGATAGAGGGGGAGAGAAACGGGGTTTAGGGGAAGGAATATGATACGAAGGGATGTATCGTTGCTAAAGGTTTTTTCTCAGAAACATCGGCAATATTTCCGTGAAAATGGGTATGAGCAATATTATTTTCCCAATTTATTCTGGGTTTGACCCGTTTGACAATATACAATTAGATTCTTCACGCGCATTGTCCTAACATTGTTTGAATAAAATTGCTCTTTCCTAATAAGACTGCTTAATGCTTATTGTGTCTATCGTATTACCAAAATGCATAAAATATAGAAAATATACAAATATGTCACACGTTTAAGTAAATAAAACGATTTAAACGGATTATATCGCGCTGGCAAGTTATCGAAACGTTGTCAACCTTTGACAACGGGAACTGGAAAGTTACCGAAACGACGGTATATAATCCGTTTATATCGTTTTATTTTAATACTAATATAGCGTTTTTAAGTCGATTCATAACAAAATACTGGGGTATTCCTTTTATGACTCCCTTTTTTTATTATTATTTTATTTTAGGTTATTAAGAGTAAGGTCTTATAAATATTTATATTTTTTTTAACTTTTAGATTTAATTGAGTTAGATTGAGTTACGATTTTAAATACACTAGTATAATGAACAAAGGTGATTTCAGAAAATAAAAAACAAAATACTTAATTTAAAATGAATATTATTTTAAGAAGTAGGCAACTATTGTAAAATAGCAATATTACTAAATAATAATATTGCTAGCAATATTCCCTGACCATATTCTAAGCGGTACGTCGATACGCACAATTAGGGCGCACGAGCATTTTGTCGCTCATCTCGGGCGTTATTCAAATTGTTTTGAAATCGGATGAAGAATTGGGGAGAGTTTTAATGTTTCTTTATTTAAAATGTTGGAGGAAGTTTTTTATTGTTCTTTTTGTGGAAGTTTGCAGACAAATGGTGATTTACTGGTGATTTTTTACCATTAAACGACGTTGAAAAAGTATAAAAGGCGGAATCCAGAGGCGACTAAATTATATCAGATTCGGTGGACTGGATTGCAATCCTTAATTGTTAAAGTCCCCGATGTTGAACACGATGAGGAGGACTATACAGGATGATATCGTCGTCTAGTACCCATAGTACAAGCATTGTTAATTTGGGGCTAGGTCGATTTGTGTAAGATTGTCCCTTTTTTTTTTAGTTAGGCTGTTTGATTGTCCCACTGCTCGGCAAAGGCATCTCTGTTAGATCTCCAGAATTCCTTATTGGCTGCTGCTTCCGGCCAGTTGCCTAGGAATGTATCTAAATCGTCCCGCCATCTCCGTCTCGGTCTGCCTTGACGTCGCCGCCCATCTTGCGGCACCCACTTGGTGACTATGTAAGCCCACCTGTCCGGGTGCATGCGGCTGACGTGGCTAGCCCAGTTCCACTTGAGTTTGGCGGTTTTTGCTCCAACATCAGCTATGCGTGTTTTGGAGCGCAGCGTAGTGTTCCGGATGGGATATATCCTTTCAACACCTAGGATGCCTCGCTCCATTGCACGTTGGCAAACCTTCAACTTGGACTTCTGACTGTCCCTTAATATTTGTTAATTATTTATGTATATACCGGGTGATCATCCAAATGGGTCAGTAAGGAGAAGACAGAAACCATGAGAGATAGGTAAGTCTCATAGGAAATATGGCGTCGATTTTAGATTGAATTAAAATGGCATTAATTTTTTAAATATATTAATTGAATGGCATTCCAATTTTTTTATCAAGCCTATTGTCTGAAGATTGGCAATAGGTAAGTCAAATTAAATCTCATTTAAAACATCAAATTGTCGATGCCACTCAATGCGGATCAAATAGCAAAAATTGACATAGTCAAAGTCAAAGTCAAAATATTCTTTATTCAAGTAGGCCTAGCTACAAGCACTTTCGAATCGTCAGTTACAGAGAGCAGAGCAATTTATTGATAAACTTATACTAAAAATAAAATAAAATAAAAAAACATAAAAAACAACATTATAGAAATAAAAGAAAAATCCTAAAAAGGATCGTCAACACATAAAAAAATTATAGAAATAAAAAACTAGAGGCTAGAATATTTCTAGAATAAAATTCTAAATGTCAAAAATTATAATAAAAATAGTTAAAATTAAAATATCAGTACCCTGATAGGTACTCGTTACAATAATATTACACATAACATTGCGTGATTTTCACTAATCCCACGACACGTTATCATTCATGTAGTCTTGAGTGCTATAATAAGCTTTAGAAATAAGTTTACGTTTTACATAGTTCTTGAATTTACCAACAGACAAGTCAGTTACGCTTCTAGGAAGTTTATTATAAAATCTTGCACAGTTACCCATGAATGATTTTCTTATTTTATGGAGCCTAGTGGCAGGCACTGCGAGCTTATGCTTATTTCTAGTATTAATATTATGTATATCACAGTTCTTCTTAAAATTGGCAATGTTCTTATGTACATACATAAGATTCTCATAAATGTATTGACAATGCACTGTCATTATATTAATGTCCTTAAACTTATCTCTAAGCGAGTCTCTATGGTGCATTTTATATATCGCACGAATAGCCCGTTTCTGGAGAACAAAAATTATATTAATATCTGACGCACTGCCCCAAAGTAATATGCAATACGACATAATGCCATGGAAATAACTGAAATATACTAATCGAGCTGTTTTCACGTCTGTTAATTGACGGATCTTACTAACTGCAAAAGCTGCAGAACTCAGTCTATTCGAGAGATTAGCAATATGGGGACCCCATTGGAGCTTAGAATCTAATGTAATACCGAGAAAAACTGTGCTATCAACTAGTTCCAGTTCCTCATCTTTAACAATAACACTTGCTTGCTCGTGTATAACGTTACTCGTGACAAACTTAACACATTTAGTTTTTTTCTCATTTAACAATAAATTATTTACATTAAACCAATTCACTACTTTACATATAGCATTGTTTACGTCATTATAAGATTGTTGGTTTCGTGCGACTTTGAAAATAAGTGAAGTATCATCCGCAAACAAAACTATATCATGGTGGGTCTTTATGAGCTGTGGCAAGTCGTTAATGTAGATAAGGAACAAGAAGGGTCCCAATATTGATCCTTGCGGCACACCCATAGAGACTAATGACCCCGGTGATCGCTTTCCATTCACGTCAACCCTCTGTATTCTACCATTTAAATAAGATTCTAACAATTTCAGTGCCGATCCTCTAACTCCATAGTGGTGTAGTTTCCTGATCAGTGTCTCATGATTAACGCAGTCGAAGGCCTTAGATAAATCACAGAAGATACCTAAAGCATCTCGTGATTCCTCCCAGGCATCGAAAATACATTTTACTAGCTCGACTCCAGCGTCGGATGTCGAGCGACCCCGCCCAAATTGCTTGTTATGCATTAAATTGTTCAAATTAAAGTGTCTTAATAATTGAGACAAAATTAACTTTTCAAAAATTTTACTAAATGTTGGTAGTACAGATATTGGTCTAAAGTTATTGGGGTCAGAAGTACTACCTGATTTAAATAAAGGAGTTATTTTACTATGTTTCATCAGATCAGGAAACTCACCGCAATCTACACTGTTATTGAATATAACTACTAAGTCAGGCGCTATGATATCTATGAGAGATTTGACAGCATGGACGGAGACCCCCCAGAGGTCACCAGTTTTTTTGACATTAATCGATTTAAACGCCTTTACTACATCTGAGGTACTGATATGTTCAAAATTAAGGTCTCTACTACATTCTGGGACGTTATCTTTTAACAAAGTAACGGCTGATGAGGGTGATGAGTTTAAAAACTTTGTAGTGGACACTGGTATATCGGTGAAAAAGTTTTCAAATTCTGTTGCTACATCTAAACTAGAATCTATAATTTTACCATCAATATTTAATTTAGGATCACTAATAGCATGCCTCGATTTACCAGTTTCCATATTAATTACTTTCCAGGTGGTTTTGATAATATCAGAACTAGTCTTGATTTTCTGGGATAAATAATTGCGTTTAGCAATATGACAATCAATTTTGAATTGCTTCGAATACTGTTTCACGTGTTCTTTAAATTCATCACTCGTATTAAACCGCCGCTCCTCGTACAAGGCGTACAGTGCTTGTCTGCGTTTGTGTAAGTCCGCAGTAGCCCATTCACTAAATACTGGTGCACCGCCAGCCACGACCGATTTGGAAGTAAATATTGCATTATAATATTTCATAAAAGTTGCAAAGAATAAGTTATACATGTCGTTAGGACCCATATCGGAAGACAAAAAGGGTAGCGCCTGAACTAGATTGTGTTTCATTCTTTCCACACGGTCCGTGGTTACCGGTACAAAAGTAATTTGTTTTTTCACGATATTTTTCCTTAATATCTCAAACACAATCAATTGGCCTAAATGATCTGATTCCAGTTTACTAATTACACTATGCGTAGAAGGAAGAATATCAGTGAAAATATTATCAATACAGGTGGCGCTAGTAGCGGTCACTCTAGTAGGCTCCATAAATACGTGGTGTAGATGAAAAGATTTGAAAATATTCAACAATCTAATACTTATTGTTGAATTTTCCAAAATATTTACATTAAAGTCGCCGCATATAAGCAATTTCTTTCCAGAAAGAGATATCTTAAATAGAGCATACTCTATAATAATTTGAAAAACATCAAAATTACTTAAGGGCGGCCTATATACACAAACAACAATAAATTGCTCTAATTCTACTGCACTTAATTCTATGGTCCGTTCAACAGACAAGGATACAATGTCCTTACGTTCCTTAAATTTTAATTGATTATTTAAAATTATTAACGACCCACCATGTATGGAACTAAGTCTGGTGAACGAACTACCCACCTGGTGATTATTGAATTGGGGCATTATTTCATTACTAGTAAGCCAGTGTTCAGATATACATAGAATGTCAACATTACAACCATTTAAAAATAATTCTATTTGTAAATCTTTCCCTCTAATACATTGAATGTTTTGATGAACCAGGTGGATGTAATTTTTATTGCCAGAAAAGGAGTTCTCCTTTGTCTTAACACTTAGTTTAAATCATTACACAATACTACATCTGACTGCTCAATAGAAGCAGAGTGATGTACCAAATTCTTGGTAGAAATGTCAAGTAAATAGGATAGTGACAAAACTATTTGTCGTTTAAAATAATTGGAAAGGTAAAACTTACCTTTTGTCGAAAAATACAAATTGCTAACATATTTGTTAGTGTCAATTATTCTAAACTTATCACTATATGTACACAGGTTATATAAGGCTAAATTTAAAATATATCTACTGTCATTTTCAGATTGTGGCAGTTGCTCACAATAAGGAAAAGTGAACATAATAATTTCTTTCACTGTGAGTGTGTTTAATGTTTCATAAAATTTAATTAAATTATTTTTGTTCACTTTTCCTCTGTTTCCAATAAGAATAAGCAGTGTTGTCTGTAAATTAACATTACTGTCGTTTAGAATTTGTTTTGAAATATTTTCAAGGCTACTATAGGGCAGACAATTGCTAATTACACTATGTCCCTTTAAATGTGAATTTAACAGCGGCCCCATGTTGGTTCCTGTCTCATCACAATACATGATAACACTTGGTTGTGAGTTAGGTGCATATTTCCGATATACATATATGTAATACCGAGATATCGTTAAATTACAGACAATGCAAGTTCTCGACAGATTGGGGTGCAAAATAGTCTTATAAAACACTAGAAAGTGCCCGCAACTTCGTTCGCGTATTTTTTTCTTTACCGTAGACAGATAAAAAGTATTCTATAGCCATCTTTGGATGTCCAGCTATTACTGTACCAAATTGGTTAATTTGTCCTGTTTCGGAATGTTGCGAGGACAAAGGAAATTTTGAAAACAGTAGGCGCCAGGTTGGCATGGCGTCGTGCGCCCATACAAAACAAATGACGACCCTGCATCACGCCATTAAGATTTTCCTTAAGAGGCCTTATTCCTTTTAAAATGCTGATTGTTTTAGACATTTTCTCTATGACCAAACATGTTTCTTAACGTAATTATTGATGTTACTACCTAGAACAGGGCTATTGGGATTTATTATATATAAACCTACAGTGTGAATTTTTCATTGATAATTTTTGTTTCAAAAACTACTCGAAATTGACAAAATTCACGCGAAAAATTAGTTATTTCAACTTATTTTCAACTGCATGCAATGAAAGCATGAAATAGCTATGTTAATACCTAAAACTCGGGGAAAACTATTATTCACTTCAAAAAGTTGGTTGAAATTATCGATATAAGTATTTGTCATAATATGAAATAAATAAATTTTAAAAGGAATAAGGCCTCCTAAATCATGACCGCTCTCAATAGAAAAATGATTTTCAATACTGTGACGTCCGGGGTTGCAGGGCGGAAATCACAGCGGAAATAGATTCAATAAAACACTTAAATGGGTTTACTGTGGACCACGACCTGCTAGCTCCCGTTGACGTCTGTCAGTAATGGCGGCAGCGAACAGGTGGTGGGGACACTTTATTATTATAAAGGTGTCTATACACCACAAATACAAATCTAGAATTTTATGATAAGTAGTACATATGACATCACACCCACTCTCAAACTACCCATTTTCCCCACGCCTGAGTGCGAGTGCACTTACCGGTCGCCAACAGATCTGTTTGAGTAATGCTCGACCCGCCGCTCTACGGGAGTTTCTCTGAAGACCAATAAATTATGACCCATATGAAGACTAGCTCTGTGAACTGTGGACCTCGGGAGTTTGTTTTGAATTGAGTCGAGTCCTCAGTTCGAATCCTGGCAAATGCAAATATTTCTGTGATGAGCTCAAAATATTCATAGTCATGATTATTGTGTATATTTATATAATTACGTATATTGTCGTCTAATCACAATTCCCCTAGAGATTGTGTGAGATTCATTGATATTTATAAAAAACAAGAAACCGATGGTTCACGTGTTTTAATATTTTTACCAAAGCCTATTTGAGCAACGGAACCTTTAATCGTATGGGGAATGTATCTAATCGTTCGGAGGGTCGAGTGGGGACCGATAGGAAGTGCGTCGGCCATTTTTCATTACATTTTTAGGTCAACGGTTGAGGTGAGCCGTACGACTTCAAAAAGACGTAACCGACGTCTAATTCCACCGACAATACACCCTTTTGTACTAGGAAAGCAAAACTGGCACACTAGTTCAAAAACAGCGTAACTACATGCGGTTTGAAAGAGATATACGTCGTTCTATTTGTGAGAATGATTCCGGGCCGCTGGGTGCTACAAATGTTTGGTGATGTATCATAAAATGGGGGAAAACGAGATCTTTTTGTATGTATACTTGGTTTGATATAGCTGTTTGTAACGCTCAGTAAAAGCCTCATACTCCAATCAATAACAACTGTAAAAGTACCGTTACCAAGGGCCTTAAAGTAGCATTTGTAATGAGTAAAACTAAGCATTTCCGTCATGGAACTACACGTGCCGGTTTGCGATGTCATCGCTTCAGGGTAGAGAATATTCCCACACGTACCAATAAGTTTGGCGGTTCCTTCATCTGCCGAACCATTAAAATATTAAACTCTTTGACGGCTCATGTGTTTCCTCCTTCTTATAACTTGGGATCCTTCAAACAAAGCGTGAAAAAGCATTGTGACTTGGGCTTCCCTTTTTGCTTACCATCAGGCAAAGTGAGCTCCACAGAAAGTATACGTCGGGGCCTATGATGGTTGCGTTTATCGCGTGATAAATAAGTGACAAAGCATATGTCACTCACACTCGCATTATGTCAAAGCGTGACGGATGCTTTATCACTTATTTATCGCGTGATAAACGCAACCATCATAGGGCCCCTGAGAGAGATGCGCTCTTATAAAAAAAAAAATCAGGAGAGTTAAATCTACATCATACTAAGATTTAGTGAAATTTGACTGAAACCACTTTTTCCCTAAGTTTGCTGCGGGGTCCTTTCAATTTAAATGTCGTTTTCGAAGGGTATAAATAAAAAGTCTTCATTGATTGGAGTACAGGCAGCTAGCCGTTACACTCGCTCGCGTGAATGCCTCATCCCAATGCAATTAATCGTATCCGGGTTCAATTGATTTTGTCCCGGATCCGGCCGAGTGACAGATATATCTAATTGTTTTAAATTAAAGGGGATTAGATTTTTTACTACGGGCACTGGATTTTCTGTATTATGAAAAGCTGAGTAATCTGTTTTGGAAATTGTTACTAACGTACCAAATTAAATATAGAAAACTGATTAAGTGGGAGTCGGACTCGCGGACGAAGGGTTCCAGACCAGGAAATTTATATTATTATAAGTATTTTTTTTTTATTTTAGAATTTTGATGTCATAGTGATATCGGCTTATTAATATACACGATGCGAACATTTCAACGGTTATAGCTACTATACTATTTGCTTTAAGTTATTTATAATGATAATAAGCACCAAGTAGGTACCTACAGAAGTATTTTGCCATTTTACTGAATTGTTTTTCGTTGAATACAGTTCCTTTCATTTGATAGAATTTTCATTTCACCAAATTTGATTTCTTCTGAAGTCATCAAAGTTTTACAATACTTGAAAATATCCTCCAATTGATTAGGTTAGGTTAAGTTTATTTTAAAATCATAAAAAATAATATAATATATAAAATAAAATAATAAATTATAATTTTAAGTATAATTTACGAAAAAAATACTTACTCTTGAGTTTCTTGCGACTTTCTTCTCAACAGCGGGTTCTCGGTCGAAATGCCGATAGATTTAGATTCAGACATGTAAAAGTGCCCTTGGGCTTTGTGACCTACTTACAGAATAAACATTTAGATTTAGATTAACAATCCTAAATAGTTTACAGTTTTAGAGAAAATTGCTTTTCAAGAAATGAAATTTGGGCGAAAAATTATTTGGCGAAAAGGCAGAGAATCAGGCATAGTTTCTAATGGTTATTAATCAAATTGACATACTTTCTTTAAACCAATACTTATACCAATTTTTTACGTTTTTATGTATAGGAACTCGGAAAGAAAAATGGCCCATTTACAACTAAATGTGATTATTTCCTTGTATCATTACAATTACTTAGTTAATTATTGTATTAAGCGGTTTACACTCACGTGAAATTGTCAGGAATGGCCCGACATGTTTCGAACTCGTATGGAGACTTCTACAAGGCTCACGAAATTTATGTCTTTATAAGAGTTAATAACTCATTGAAAAAAAAAACTGGAGTTGATAAAAATATATGTGTATTTATTTATTTATTTAAAATTTATTGCACAGATCAAACTAGTACAAACGGCGGACTTAATGCCCCAAGGCAATCTCTACCAGTCAACCATAGGGCTAAACAGAAACATTGAGTTGGTGCATATACAGGGTGTCCCACGGCTAATAAAAATAATGCTTCCGATTGAGCCTTTTGATCGGTGTCGTAAAATTACGGGTATTTTTTTACTATTAACAGGCGATTATTCAAAAATATTTGAATGCAGTTCAAATAGTATTTAAAATTAAAATGATGTCTCCTTTCAGTAAAATTGTCTATCTCTTCCTTGTGGCATAGCCGTGGGGCACCCGTATATAAGCAAATAATAAATAAAAATAGCTAATAATTGTTCTAGTATCCTTAACCTTTTGACCGCCACAGTCGGCTGTGGCCGTCAACAAAAAATCGTACCCCTGACGCCACGTCGGCCACAGCCGTCCAAATTTCAATGATCAAAAACTTTGTAATTCTAACCGCTACAAGTATTTTTCAATCCTTGTTTATTTTGGGGCACATCTTTTTTTTTTTACTCTGGCGTCAGTGGCACGGTAAATTGCTAGACCGCTTGGCGGTCAATAGGTTAAAGAGCCCCGTGTGTATCGCCCGCGCGGTGACCACACGCGCCCGGGAATTCGGAAAAGTCCCGGATCGCGCGGCCCGCGGAATGCCCGGAACGTCACCCGTTTTGTAGCGACTCTTTGATGTTCGCGGATATTCGAAGTATTTTAGTGGAGAATTTTATATTATAAGTATGGCGTAATTTCACTGGGATTCAATGTTAAACTTACTGTTACTTTGTTCGATTACTGGTATGGAAATTAATGAGTTTGAGGAAACGTGTTAGTATATTAAGCCTTTGACCTTGTTTCATACGACGTACTCTGGGGGAAATTAAATACTGAAACAGGTGTACCTAAAGAAGTAACATCCTTGTTTATGCACTGGTATAATAATCAGAGCAACTGTGTAAGATGGGCACGCTCTTTCTCTGATGAGTACGGGTTGGAGTGCGGGGTGAGGCAGGGGGGGATGACGTCTCCCACGCTCTTCAACCTGTACGTCGACGCGCTGATCAGGGAGCTCAGTGGCACCGGTATCGGCTGCCATATAAATGGAGTCTGTGTCAATAACATTAGTAACGCAGATGACATGGTGCTGCTGAGCCCCTCAAGCGGTGCACTGAAGAAACTGCTCAGTATTTGCGAGTCCTATGCGGTGGCCAATGGACTCAGGTACAACGCTCAAAAGAGCGAGTTTATGATGTTCAAACCAGACAACATCCGTTATACTGATGCTCCTGAGTTGTTACTTACTGGTGTAAAATTGCAAAGAGTAGAAAAGTTTAAGTACCTGGGTCACTGGATCACCGCGGATCAAAAAGACAATGTGGATATTGAGAGGGAGCGCAGGGCGCTGTCTGTCCGATGCAACATGTTGGCCCGTAGGTTTGCGAAATGTTCTGAGCCAGTAAAAGTCACGCTATTTAAAGCATACTGCCAGTCATTCTATACATGCAGCCTATGGGTTAACTATACGCAGAAGGCATACAGCGACCTGCGAGTTCAATATAACAACGCGTATAGAGCGTTGTTGCGGCTGCCGCGCTATTGCAGCGCTTCCGCGATGTTTGCGGAGACAAATACGGCTGGTTTCGCCGCCATCATGCGCGCGCGCAGCGCCTCTATGCTGCGGCGCGTGCGCGACAGCTGCAACACGCTCCTGCGCGCTGTTGTTGTCGAACGATGGGACTCGCCAGTGCTGAAGCGGTGGATTGGGCTCCATGCCTTTAAATAATGCTGTACTTTGTCTTCTGTGTTTGTAGTTTTAACGTTTTATTGTCTAACACTAGTTTTAAGTCTGCACAACCTAACAAAATATGGATCTTTGGTCTGAAATAAATTATTATTATTATTAAACACATGTAATTTTTTTATCACGCCTCATTAAATAGGTCTCAATCGATTATTTTTATGTCCGGACAATAATTCCGCTACAAATTATATATTTCTTATACCGTGTGTGGCCTGGGATAGGAGCAATAAATTAAAACATAGATCCGACTCCGACCCTTCAAACTGATTAACATAAGTCTAGCAACTTTTAAAAATAACTTGTAAAATAATATTTATTCAAACAAGCAATCTATTCAATGTATTGCATAATATGTGATATTAGTAGAGTGACACCTGTGCCAATGCTAAGGGAATGTCAATGTTGGACGGTGTAGTTTAAAAATACTATTTAATTTCCTTGAAACCATGATTGTCAGATTTTTATGGAATCTTTTTATCGATTCTATTTTTTATGTGGAAATACCACAGTTGGAAGAGCAATACGCCGGAAACGTAGAGGTCGCAGGTTCAAATCCTGCTTAGATTGTAGTAGATCGCATTTAATTTTTCTTTTTATTAATTTACCTTTGTGTCATTATTTATTATCAGATTTGTTCTGAAGTTGCTAAACAAATTATGTTAAAGAAGATAATCTATGTTTTATTTTTTAAAAGCAGTATTCTCAGGCTCTTCACACGAGCGGCGTAGTATATCCCCACTTCACCATCCCAGTCGGATTAAGTTTGCACCTGACTTTTATGCAACGCCGTAGATATTAGGTGCAAATTTAACTTGACCATATAACGTGTAATGTCACTTTATACAGCTCGAATCGCAAGCATCGCGTTCTCAAAGTACTCTAATTAGCCTTGTTATTATGTTGCCTGGTGACAACCAACACTCACAAGAATTTCTGTCACTGCTCTTCAAAACCTCGTATCTAGTAAGTACATTGACACTGAGATACGACCTTTGCTTTATGTAGGTTTTGGTGTTCAACCATTGTTCAACAGACGATATCTGGTTAGGTGGTAAATTTTACACTAGTAAAAATTCACTTAAAATAACGATAATGGCAGTAAACTTCACAATAAAAATTATGTTCATGTTGTAATCCCAACAGTTTTCCTCATATACCAAATGAAATTTCCAAATCCAATGATTGAACTATGTCGGTGCGGCACCGCGACCACGATCGGTTTGTCGGGAATGGTTTTAATTAACGATATTATTAATTTTGCGGTGAATACGTGTTTATAATTGTGCCAGTAGTTATTTATTCGATTATTCGTGCAAACTGTTGGTTGGTGAGGTAATTATAAAAGTGTGGTCATACCTAGGCATTTTTAGACTATTCTATTATATGCTCAGTTTCGGATTTTCCGGGGTATAAAACATTATTATATTTTTCTTCGGTTTCGACTACTGTCACACATTTGATTAAAACTATTTTCTTTGTTTGGTAGATCATACTTCATAGATGGTCCAATTTAGTCACATACTCGTATAAATTTTAGCAACAAAAACTAAATATTATATTCCTTTTCCCTATTTAAAGTCGTTTTATTAAAGTGATTAAGTTAATTAATAATTCTTGTTCGTACTCGTACCTACGTTATTAGTTTAATTGCTACTCATCTGAACACGGTTTCTGCATTATCTTCTTCTTCTTCCTCGCTTCCTCATGACTGAGGGTCGTGACCATTTGAGGCTGCTATCCGTTACACCAAAACTCTCCACTCCAAACGGTTCTGCATTATAGCATGATACAGTCACTGCTTCAAAAAGTAACCTACTTAAATGAGAAAGAACCTGTATTTCCTAAGAATTCCCCCAACTCCTAACCATTATTATTAAATTTTGACTATGTTCTATGTTACCTGCAATAATTTTGTAATAGTTTGACATTCCAATAATAATTATTAGGTATTAATATTATCCAATGTATACATTCATTCCTCTCATGTTAAGATTAATTTGCCAGTTAGCATGTAAGGTATAGCTGTTAGTGCTAACATTAATGGTATTGAATAAATAAAATAAAATAAAATAAAATTAAGGAGTTGTACCTTCCATCATCAACTCATCATAACGAGATAATGGCTACCAGATGCAAATACCTAAATAACTTTATAAAAGTCATGAAACAAATTGTTAGTGCTTATAATATTTGAGGTTTGCCCTCGATCCCGACATAATGACAATAGGAGAATCACAGGAGCATAATCATTCAAATAAAAATAAAAATAAAGTATTGGTCTTAAATTGTAGGAATAACCGCCTAACATACATTCGAAAAAATACCCAACATACAGACGAATTGATAACCTCCTCCTTTTCAAAAGTCGGTTGAAAACTAAATATTTCCGTTCACAAATAGTCTTCTCAAATCATACAAAATATGATTCATAAAACCCACATTAAATTCCGTAATTATTTCCAAAACCACATTGTCTTATCTGTACACTCTAATACTATTGTATAACCAAATAGCAAGGCTGAATTTCGTTTGAATTAAGTATATTATTAATTTAATTTCTTATCAAAGGAAAGATAATGATAAACAATCATAACAGAAGATGGCACAGTTGTGATAAGTAATCATGCTCGGGTGACGTGCATCACGTTTTATTTTTAGGAAAAATCCTAAATTCTAAGTAAATAATGGTGTTACTAAAGTGTGGCATTGTAAAATAATTTGGGAACTCTAATTTGGAATTTTATTATCAAGAGCATGCATTATAGATTGTAAATTGATAAGTGATTTTAGTGAAGTGAAAAATGTTTACACTACTTATCACGGAGTGAATTTGTATAAGGATCATTGATCGTTTGATAAATTAAACGTGTTTGTGTAGGAATAAATTGTTTTTATACTTAAACACTTTGGCACTATATGCATCATGTTTAAAAAGTATTGACGTGAAATTATAGTTATGATGGTAAGTGGATTAATAAATGTTATTAGTTTTGACATCAATATATTGATATAATCGAATAGGAGCAGTGTATTAAAACAAAGATTTTACTCAATAAACTAAATAGCATTTGTTAAGCAACTTTTAAAAACTTGTAAAATATTATTTATTCAAAGAAGCGAAGCGTATTGACGACGCAGTTTGTATTCACCTGCCTACTGAGTCGGTGCGGTGGTCCTGGTTTCGAATCCCGGCATGTGCAAATATTTGTGTGATGAACTCGAATATTTGTTCCTCGGTCATGGATACTCTCTATACCGGGTGTAGCCTGTAATTGGAGCAATAAATTAAAACATAGGTAGATTCTACTCTTCAATCTGAACAATATTTGTTCAGCAACTTAAAAAAAGTCAGAACTGAATTTGTTTGAAATAAAGAAATTCTGATAACTTTATCAGAATTTCTTTATTTCAAACAAATTAAATAGTATTCTCAATGTGTACGTCGTCTAACATTGAAATTTCTTAAGCATTGACATAGCTGTCACTCCACTAATATCGCACATTTCGCAATACATTTCTTTTTTGTCTAAACATTATTCTACAAATTATCATTTAATACACGTTATTTTCCGAAGATGCTTAACAAATGTTATTCAGTTTGAAGGGGAGAATCTATGTTTTATTTCATTGCTCCTATTACAAGCAACATCCGGTATATTATTTATATATTAAAAATGGCATGGTATAAATATGCAAACAAAGTTAGTGGACTATTTTTCATGAAAACGTCATTCGATCTCGGAATCGAAATCTTATTTTTTTTTCCTTTTTTGGAAAAGCCTCCGCAGAAACGAAGTTGCACGTTCCTTCAAGTGTAAAATAGGAAAATAGAGGTATAAGACTAAATTAAACTCCACTATCACGTCATAATCATAACCATCGATTACCGCTAATATTCGATTCCGATTATATTGTGAACCATAAAACCAGTTAGCAAATTGCAGAAACTTTTACAAGCACTGCTTATCGTAATGTAACCGTAGCATTCGAGCCGAACCGAATGCTATTAGGGCGATTGCCGCGATAATGGAATGAACGATCGATAGATGATACTCAGATTTAGTTGCCTTCATTTGCGTTCAATGATTGAATGAATAAATTGAGTGAATGAATGGGTATGAGAATACAAATACATACGAATGTATTTAGTTAAACCATAAATGTAAATGATCGTTTTAAGTATGATTTACGAAAAAAATATATACTGTTGAGTTTCTTTCTGCTTTCTTCTCAACAGATTTGCTTGATTCACAATCTGACTTGTAAAAGTGCCCTTGTGGCCTACTTACTGAATAAATTATTTCGTTTCATTTCGTTTCATTCCGTTTCATTTATTTTAAATATATCTTTGAGCCGTGATGGGTTACCTTTGAGACGACGTCATGACTAGGGTTAGGATATTTGGTAGCATACTGTGGTTCTAAAATCCATGGAGTAGATTATTGTAATTTTTTTTAAAGTCAAAGTCTACAAATATATGGCGATATCATTAGACACCATGATTTATGTTTTTTATGACGATGCGCTTGGCGCTGTTTGCAGACACCTGCCTACTGAGCCGGCGGTCCTAGGTTCGAATCCCGGCCGGGGTAAATATTTGTGTGATGAACTCGAATATTTGTTCGTGGGTCATGGATGTTATTAATATATTATGTATATCGTCGTCTAGTACCCATAGTACCTACAAGCTTTGCTTAGTTTGGGACTAGGTCGATTTGTGTATGACTGTCCCATAATATTTATTTACCTATTTATCATTACGAAACTCATTTCAATTAAACGTATTTTTTTTTGTGTTTAACATAAAATATGTTATTAAATCCACCGTAAAGAGTTACTTTTCAACAAATGGTTCTAAACATGATTAGATTTGCCGCCCGTACCCGTAATATCCAGATGGAGAAAATTAAAAAGTCTTACATTAAACTTGAAAAAAAAAAGTTTTTAGTATTTAGATGAGTTTAGTAATGATTTAATAGAACTATGGAAAAAATAGAATTAGCGACTCCATGGATATTAAAATCACGAGCAGTGCGTCGTACTCACCACTAATTCACGGCCATCGGCAAGATTTTCCACATTTTCCCGACTAAACGTTCCTTTAGCCATTTTATTAAATAGTAATTTAATTTAATACGGCCTTGTGAAGCAAAATGGACGCCCTCGCATGCTAAGTATTTATAAATTAGATCGCCCGCCGGCTTTATCTTCCCGTTTGCTTTAGAAATGGCTTTTTAGTAACTAACAAGCCATTCCTACTATCACTCCATCTTATTGATGGCTAGATGAGAAAATGCAGCGCTCGGAACATCCATTCTATTTTAAAATTCTAGAATTAATATTATCAAGGTCCGAAGGTCAACTCAAATGGTTGGACCAATTTTGATAAATTTTGGTATGAAGGTAGCTGTCACCCTACCATGTGTGTTGGTAGTGGTCCTGGGTTCGAATCCCGGCATGGCCAAATATTTGTGTGATGAACTCGAATATTTGTTCCTCGGTCATTGATGTTATCTATATAAGTATAAGTATTTTTATATTATGTGTATCGTCGTCTAGTATAAGCATTGCTTAGTTTGGGACTTGTCCCTTAATATTATTTTATTTATTATTACCTAGTGATATGAATTCGTATTTTTGGCATATGAATAACTGAATTTCAAACATGCCGCTTTGTATAGAAGCTGATATTTATTCGTTAAAAAATATATGATCTGGGAGCCTATGATGGTTGCGTTTATCACGTGATAAATAAGTGACAAAACATCTGTCACTCACACTCGCATCTTGTCAAAACGTGACAGATGCTTTGTCACTTATTTATCGCATGATAAAAGTAATCATCATAGGCCCGTGGACCGCCTGATAAACTGATGATATCTCTACACTTTTGATAAACTTGAATACTTCTTGCAAATATTCCCAAATCCCTTTAGTCACCAAACACTTAAATTACCTAGAGAACTGACCTACAAAACGTAGATATAGAACACACGTAAAGAAAGTTCAAGGACGATACATTGAGTTTGTGTCGCTCTAAATCGCTACTCGACCCACTATGTTCACGTGAAATAATTAGTAAATGGAAATACACTTCACTGATGCTACCAGTAGACTTTGCCTATAAAATACGGAACCACTACCACGAGTATAAAATGACCGCACTCGCTAGCGACTTTGTATGGAGTCCATAAATAAATAAATATCGTACAACCTTACACAAATCAATCTAGTCCCACATTAAGCTCTAGTAGGCTTGTGTTATGGACACTAGACGACGATAAACATACTTATATACACAAAATACATATAACTAAAAACTACATGACCCAGGCACAAATATTCGAGTTCATCACACAGATATTTGACATGCCGGGATTCGAACCCAGGACCGTCGGCTCAGTAGGCAGTTGCTTAACCACTGCGCCAATCGCGTCATCAAAAGTCCATACAAATCGGTTAACGCGGTTGCTGAAGCAGTTTTCACGGGCCCCCTTCGAAATCCCTAGCAATGTTTGTCCTTAAATCATTTTCCCTGACATCTTTGTCCTAAATAATTTTGACTTAACGTTTATTTACCATAATGCTCTAATACCATAACGCTCGTTCGTCCTAAAAGTCAAAATCCATAATATTAAATGAACTAATTCTCTTATGCGACGACGACGACGATTCTCTTTAGACGACGCGGTTGGCGCAGTGGTTAAGCAACTGCCTACTGAGCCGACGGTCCCGGGTTCGAATCCCGGCAAGGGCAAATATTTGTGTGATGAACACGAATATTTGTGCCTGGGTCATGGATGTTCTATGTATTTAAGTATTTATTTATCTATATAAGTATGTATATATCGTCGCCTAGTACTCATAACACAAGCCTTCTTGAGCTTAATTTGGGACTAGGTTGATTTGTGTGAGGTTGTCTGATATTTATTTATTTATTTTATGCCCTAATCTATTTTATTCTAATATTGGAAGACAAATTCCGCCCATAAGTTCATAGTAGGTACAACGTATCCTAACCTAACCTAACCTACCTATTGTTAACTGATGCTAAAAATCATACTCCACTCAAAACTCACAACTCCCACCAAATCCTCACCAAATTTCCAATAATACTAACAATAACATCGAAAAAGCGCATAAATTCCATTAATACGTACCGTCAGCGCCGGCGGCGGAATCACGTGCGGGCCACAAAACACGGTTATCTAATATGCATTTTATTGTCGACCGTCCACGCCGGCGACGAAAAGTTACGGGAGCGTCGGCAAAACAGGATTTTGTGAACTGTTGCTTTTTGGATGAATTAAAATTCAACGTTAGGAATTGTGTTTAGTTTGTTTTTATTTGCCGTTGTGTTCTTCTGTTGGTTTGTTTGGTTTTTAAATGGTTTTATGTAACTTGAACCCGTATATTTGTTTAATTCAAATCTTTTTCATTTATAAATAAAACGTTTTGCACGTAATGATAGCAAATAACGAAGTACATTTTCTTGCCTGTTCACTTAACTGCTCGGAAAAAAGGTATGAAACGTTACATGGCTTATGCGTTGAATAACAAAATATTCATTCAAAATTTCAATATAATACAATCATCATCACAAACTTTTTGGATAATTAGGATCATTATTACAATATCGATTCTGTTTTTATGTGGAAATACCACATTTTCATTTTTGTGAATATTGACACAAAGTTAAATTATGAAAGAACAATGTCATGTAATCCCCTGCAATGTAAGCAGGACGCGAACCTGCAACCCTACGTTTCCGGCGTAGTACTCTCCCAACAGAGCCTTATTTATTTATTTATTATTGTTGCGACGTTTCTGCCCACCGTACACAACGGACTCGTAGCAGTCGTAGCCCGTAGCGCCCAAGTCGCGTAGCCGCGTAGAGGCCTACGAGCGTGCAACTTTGATGAGACTCATAGAAACCACATGCCACCAGCTTATTTGTTCTTTTGTCAGTAGTTTAGCGTTAGAGTGGGACGGGCGTTTGTTTGTAATTGCGTTTAGTTTGGTGTTAGAGCGGGACAGGCATTTGTTTGTAATTGCCTTTAGAGTTTACAAGTTAAGGAAGACGTTATTAAGGAAATTCGGGGATTCAACGAAGATGCGGTTGCGGTTTGAAGTAATTGTTTTACAGTGGCAGAACAAACAAATCGTGAATTTTAATAAAGTAAATGTCATTTCTTGTTATTATGAAAAAGAGCATTATAGGCAGAAATATGAAGTCGTTTCTGCATTGCAATGTGAGGCTTCAGTTCTCGTTTCAGTTAACTAGTTTTAATGTTTTTTTATTAAACCAATATTTATCTGTAAATAAGGAATAATTAATTTGTTTTCTCTTTGTTACAGCTCCAAGCCAACCAACCCATCCCAGTGAACCAATGTCTCGCTAGAAGCTCCGCGCTGGCGGGGTACGCGCGGCACGCGGTGTACGCGGGCGCGTACCACTCTCGCGCGCCCGCCGTACCACTCAACGCAAGTAAGTACCAGCTCTAGCTACACCCATGATTTGAGTCGTTAGGGCCGCGTGGCACGCAGTGTACGCGGGCGCGTACCACTCTCGCGCGCCCGCCGTACCACTCACCGCAAGTGAGTACCAGCTACTATCACTAGCCAAATATTTGACACGCTAGGGGTAGCTGCGCCGCATGGCACACGGTGTACGCAGGCGCGTACCACTCAACGCAAATAAGTACCAGCTATTATCACTAGCTACACCCATGCTTTGACTCGCTAGGAGTAGTCGTGCCGCGTGGCACGCGGTGTACGCGAGCGCGTACCACGTTCGCGCGCCCGCCGTACTATACGACGCAAGTGAGTAGCACTAGTCAACGTTTCACTATACGCGGTACGTGGTACACGCAGACGCCTATGTCGTTGTATGTCGCGAGTACCATGCGACACGTCGTGTAAGACACGGACTGCTCGCACGCACAAATCATACCTATACTATGACTTCCAATCCTTGGATCTTTTATATGGATAATACCGTGATGAGGGCTTGATATACTCCTTTCCTCTGTTCTTACATTATTTTGAATAAGGACTCAAAATCGAGTTTTTGACACTATTTTAATCTCTCACAAGAACAAGACTTTAAATCGCGTGTTATGCAACGGAAAGGCTATACTGAAGTACAATAGCGCATCTTAAGAAGCTGAGATGACAATAGAGAGACCTTGACGACGCGCGCTCCCTCGAACAAAACAGAGCATATTGGTACAAAAACTACATCTAGTTTAAAACTACATCTATATTAAAAACCTGTGATACAAAGATCAAAGCGTAAAGAAAAATTTAAATACGTAACCTGGTGGAAGAGATCGGGAATCAAACGCAGGTTACAAATTTAAAAATGTATTGTGTACACACACATTAAAAAATAAATGAGAATTAATATTATGATATTATGTATGTATGTTTACAATTGGTTATACATACATTGATAACAAATGACACATGTACAAAGGCGAACTTATCCCTATTAGGAATCACTTCCAGTCAACCTTTGAACAATTGAAGGAATGGGTATTTGAAGAAAATAGGCAAACTACACTGCGTTAAATCCTCGTTGTAATATTTCTTTAAAATGAACAACTAGTTATTTGAATAAATGCTATTTAAAATTCATTTAATACTTACAGGTTTATTTATTTATTACTTATTAAGTTTTTATTGCACAAAATAAATTGTATCATACATAAGGCGGACTTAATGCCATAAGGCATTCGCTACCTCACTATTACTACTACTAGATCTGTGTAATCTGTAAAACACACAGGCCCGCCGCCCGTTCCTATACTAAAATTATCTATAATAAATAAATATCAGACAACCTCACACAAATTAACCTAGTCCCAAATTAAGCTTAAGAAGGCTTGTGTTATGGGTACTAGGCGACGATATACATACTTACATCGATAAATATATACTTAAAATACATAAAAAGTCCATGACCGAGGCACAATATTCAAGTTCATCACACAAATTGCCCTTGCCGGGATTCGAACCCAGGACCGCTGGCTCAGTATGCAGCTCTACCACGGTGCCAACCGCGTTGTCAAACGTCAGCGTATATAGCGTGTATATTTCTTAGTCTTAGTATAGGCACTTATTAGGTAAAGTGTACTCGGGTAATTCCGAATGTCGGGTAATTCCGAAAATTACTGACATCTAATAAACAAACGGGGTAACATTTTTACGCTAGCAACATTTCTTCTTACTGTGGAAGTGTATAGTATCTGAGGAAGTGTTGCTAGCGCAAAAAATGTTACCCCGTTTATTGGATATCAGTAATTTTCGGAATTACCCGACATTCGGATTTACTTGAGTACACTTTAATTAAAAATTATTAAAAAAATCTAATTTTTTTTTCGATATAAAATAATTCAGCACGCAATGTATTTGCTTCTTGTCACTTAACATAAACTATGTCACAACTGTTACTAGTAATAACTTTTAATAAAGTGTACACCACACCATACATTGTTGCTCAGAAAATTATCATAAATTAATTACGCTATGGCAGTTAACGCTAAACTAATAATTATTATAAACATCAGATTATAGCACTAAAATCTCCGTCTGGCTACAATTTGCGGTTGTATCAAATATACACGCTGTGTAGTTACAAACGAACACTTTGTTCGTTTTGTTCCAACACTAAAGTCTAAACCTATGACGTATTAAATGTAGGTCATAGTTGGCGTGACGGTGATCCGATAGAATCGAAATCTATTCTTACAAAAGGAGACCACTTCCATAATTTCCTTTGCGATATATGTCTTTTTAGTTTTGAGTAAGTATTAGTAACGACGGTTCTGTCTGTCTGTGCAGTTTACGGCTGTTTTATGCCGTAACGATGACAGATCGAAGAGCAACTCTATTTATAAGTTTAAATCCTATATCGTCGGCAATAGTGCAATACCGCGTAAGTAACAGCTGTCAATAAAGTTCTAATTTCAATAAAATTGGCATTTGTTTTAATATTGGTTCGTATGTACACTTGTTACTTACGCGGTATTGCACTATCCCCGACGATATTTACCTTGTGGTAGGAACGTACACTGATGTGTACCTTTATCTATCTATCTATCAGCCACAAACGTCAAGTCAAACAGGCAAGTCGTCTTTGGAATACACTCCCTCTCTCTATTAGACAAGCCCCAAGCAAGGTAGTTTTCAAACGCATGCTACGTAAGCACCTGCTCGAACAAGAGCTCGAATAATGTCTCATCCTATGCAGTACACACTTCATCGTATTTATTATTATAATATATAATATACATCTTATAGTATGTAAATATATGTATCATTGTATTTATGGTAGTTAAGTTATATAATATGCATGTATTCACTTGTATCTTGAATACTCTCCGAACGATTAATTTTCTACTCTGCACCCACTTGAAGCATCTCTGTTTGGCCCTATTGTTGACTGGTAGAGAATGCCATTAGGCATTAAGTTCGCCATTTGTACTGACTTTTGTTTTGTGCAATAAAGTTTAAATAAATAAATAAATAAATAAACGTCCACTGCTGAACAGGCCTCCCCCATGACTCGCCACAAAGTGCGATCTCGTGCAGAACGCATCCATTGATTCCCCGCTACCCTCACGAGGTCATCCGTACATCTAGTCGGGGGCCGACCCACGCTGCGCTTTCCTATACGTGGTCGCTACTTGAGGACTTTGCTGCCCCAACGGCCGTCCATTCTCCGTACCCTTACCATGAGTTAACGTGACCGTGCTCGCTACCGACAGCGTAAACGATTTGTATGGAGAATAGTAGGTACAGCGCCCCTAGCGATTACTTTGTAGAACTACAATTCTGCTCCACTCCTCTATAGCCTGGTGATAGATAGACTGACAGACGGACGGACGGACAGTCTTAGTAATAGGGTCCGGTTTTTATCCTTTGGGTACGGAACCCTACAAAATAGCCCGCACTCTCTTTGCCTCACCTGCACGGTTCAATTTCTGTATCTGATTGATCAATCAACGTGTTTAGTTAGGGTTCCGTTTTTGAGGCGGTAAAACCCCTTTCATAAGAGTAATGATTACTTGGTTGCCCTTCTTCGGGCTGAGGTATCATCGTTTTGGAATATTCAGCTCCGTGATAAAAAGATGTCCAAATGCTAGTCGAACCCGCGAACCAATTTTTCCATTTGAAAAAAAACGTGCTTTTTGTATGGTCTCCACTCCTATTTAATACGAAACTCTAAAAACGACGGTAATCGATTGGTTACTGCAATTTTTTTTTTATTTTTATTAACAGACTGACCGGCGATTGGATGTAGCTCGCCGGTTCAGTAATAGCCTATTCACTTACCTTGAAGGTACCTAAATTATATAATTTTGGAAATACACACGATGGGAGCGAGTTCCAATTCCTTAGCGGTTCGCATTAGAAATGATGAAGCAAATCGCTTCGTGTGAATGAGTGGTAAACTGGCAACATAAGGGTGAAATCGCTCCCCTTGCCTGGTTGTCCGATGTTGAAACGGGGATGGTGGAATTAAATCGTGCAATACCTCAAACAAATAATTCGACTGAAGCTGTAATCAACATATATGCGTATAAATGTGGAGAATGCTCGTTTAATTGTACATGCATTAGCTGTTTTCTTTCATTACAGTAAACATTGATATCCTGGTTAAGCCGTGGTGTTATGAAAATTTACTTAAACTCCACCAATATTCGCATTCAATGTTCTAGATCTTAAGACCTGGAATACTCTCATTGAAGCACTTATTGTCATTAAGGCGTTTAGGTACCACAATAACGCTTCAAACGTTCCCGAGCTCGTTATATAAAGCGTTCCAAAATCAAATTTTGGGATGATTGTAATTACCCACACATATGCTATTAAAGAGCGTGACACACGGACGGAGGGAAAGAGTAAGGGCAACCGGGTAAGGGTGCGTATCCACTAAAGCGGAGTGTCTCCACGCTGCGTGCGGAATCGACCAATCAGAAAAGTGCCTTTATTCCATCCAGTCCTACTAGTAGTTCGATAATCGAACTGTTTGGACTTTTTTTCCCAAATAGTTAGACTGTCGGATCGAACTATCTGGAAGCACGGATTTTATTCCAAATAGAACTACTATGAATATTATTAAGGTACAATCAGAAATAGAAGAGGTACTTGATGAATCTTTTTGATTATCGCGATCCAACGATTTGGTTTGTCCTAAGGGCCGATACAGACGGACATCATTTCAACTGCAACCCAGTCTGAGTCAGAAAAGTAGCTGAGATATAGATTTCAACTCAGGTGATTGGTCTATTCTGTACGTCTCCGCTCCTCTCCGCTTCAGTGGAGGCTGCTTCGTGCGGAACGGAGCGGAGACATTGTGTAAAATGTACCAATCACTGCATTTCTCAGTATTAAATGTACTTCTTTAGGACTTGAAAAGGACGCAGCCTGATTGGTTCATTTTCTATGCGGCGCTTCAGTGGAAATGCAGCCTAAATACGGTATTTGATTGTAAGATAGTATTAACTAGAAACTGACAAAAGCCAACTTTGCCTGCCCATCACATTCCCGGTCTGAGGCCTTAAATGTTATGTGGAATTTCATTACTATCAGTGGATAGATGAATTGAGGAAGGTGGAATTGAGTGCAATCTGAAATTATAATAATTCTTAATAAGTAACAAGTACCATACAGGCTGTATAAGCACTTAATAAAGCGGGTGTGCTGCGAGGGATGTAGTATTTTATGCCGCCTATTCCTTGACGCCTACTGATAGACGCAGATAGCAGGATTTTTCAATGTTAGAGAAATAATATGATACAGTGTGATAGTGATAGCCTATTCACTCTTATCTTGAAGAGACCCAAATTGTAATTTTCAGGACGAAGTAATTCCACCATCCCCGTTTCACCATCGGATAACTAGGCGAAGGGAGCGATTTTAACTTTATGTTGGCAGTTTACCACTTATTCGTACGACGCGATTTGCTTCGTTATTCATTCATTCCTTAGCGGTTCGCATTAGAAATCACGAAGAAAATCGCTTCGTGCGAATAAGTGGTAAACTGCTTATGTTGGTTGAAATCGCTCCCCTCACCTAGTTTTCCGATGGTGAAATGGGGATGGTGGAATTAAATCGTGCGATTGTATTTCCTGAAAAATTACAATTTGGGTATCTTCAAGATAAGATAGAATAGGATATTACTGAACCGGCGAGCTACATCCTCGATCCGTAGTCACTTACTATCAGGTGATACTGAGGTCGATCGCCGGTCAGTAAGTGAATAGAAATAAAAATTGGGCAAGTGCGAATCCAACTCGCGCATGAAGGGTTCCGTACCATAATCTATAATAAGTTTGTTGTATGGGAGCACCCCTTAAATATTTATTTTATTTTATTTTTAGTATATGTTGATATAGCGGCAATATAAATACATCATCTGTGAAAATTTCAACTGTCTAGGTATTGTTGTTGTAGCGGCAATAGAAATACATCATCTGTGAAAATTTCAACTGTCTAGGTATCACCGTTCTTGAGATACAGCCTGGTGACAGACGGACGGATGGACAGCGAAGTCTCAGTAAATAGGCTCCCGTTTTTACCCTTTGGGTACGGAACCCTAAAAAAGTATATTTGCGTATTGTTTTCAGTTAATGATCGCCAGGGCCGTGTTCCTCGGCAACATTTATCGGGCACTTCAACGATCGCACAATTCGGCGAATGCCGCACCATGCCCGGCCGCATTATTGTCGCACAGCAATTGTGTGGAGTTAGGAATGCACGTTATTGCATTACTTGAGCTCTCTTAGACGAAGGCGGGAGTCACGAGCGACGAGCGGATGCCCGTCTACCACAACTACGCTTCGACACTTGTCGCGCGACATAGCATTGCCCGTCACTCTCTCACAGTACAGCGAATAAAGGGATAGGTAATATTTCTCGGAGGAGAAAAAGTCGTATGTCACAGTTGTGCTAGAGGTCCTGATTTGGCATCGTAGTTTGGCAGTATCGGCCAATACTAGTTTAAAATGTCACTGTTATATAATGAGAGGTCTTACATCACGAGTTCCATAAATGGGATAACACGAGTCCTAATTAATGATTTATGTACAGTTATATACACTTCTTTATCTACATACATAATATAGGTATTCATCATCACATCATAGATTTTCTTTCATGTAGATAGAAAGTACTACGAATTACAAGTAACTTCCGCGGAGGAATAAAGCGGCAGCAGCGTGAGTGAGGTTATATTATGAAATTACATCACTGATTTTGCTCCTCCATGCCCCACCGTCGCCGCTGCATAGTAATGTAGGTATTTTACTTATAGGAACTGAACTTTTTATAGTTGTTTTACAGTAGGTGTAGATAAAATAATATCATAACGCCATGATGTTAAGGTATCAAACGACTAGATCAGTACGTAATATTTTTTATCAATTAATGCTCGTTTAAGTAAGGACATATTTTTTGGATGCATGTTTTTGCTCTATATATGTACTTTGGTATTTTTCTCTCTTCCCCAGAATCAACTACGTACTACTAAAGTATTTTTTTATTCACAAAATCCGGTACTTCATTGTATTTTTTTCGTCGTTTGCGTAAAATACGACACAACTAGTCGTTCGTGGACACTAAATATTTAAGCGAAACGATTATCATTTGTACCACACGGACCAATATATTTGTCGTCGGTTAGAATAGAGCACAGTCGTACACCTATGTAGCGGTCGAGCAATCGAAATGGGTCAGTATGGGCCTGCAACTACTTACACTTACGGACAATAAAATGTACCTAATATTTTTCTCGGTTCCCGAGTTTGTCACGTGTTTGGAAAAATCCGTTTAAACATAGTAGACATTTACCACAGTTGCCTGAAATAAATGTTTTCATTTCATTTCATTACGTTTAACAGATTTTTCTCTTTGTTTTAACTTATAAACGTAGCATGCTTATAAGTCAGTCGGTGCAGAATTTTCTTTGTCGTGCTTGATAATATATATGTATATAAAACACATAGGTACATTAATACAAAATATATGTTTACGTTACGTATAGTGAGGTGCTGTTCTCGACAAGTTCCGATGTTCTCGCTCCATAAACATAGTTACTCCGTTCTCGAGAAGCGCACATCACTAGTTACGCACTTAACCTTGCAGAAAAAAACAGATACGTATCTATAATTTTATTTAGTCTTGAGAATTATTGGATTGTGACATCACCAAAAAAAAAACGGGTATACATCCATTATATTGCCTTTTCAAAGAGAAAGCCTATAGCCTATTATTATTTCAGAATCCTCACATATGTGGGCAGCAATAATAATTAATGTTAAAGCGCTAATTAGAATGAATTTCTAATATAAAATGCAATACACGATCGCAGCGCTGCATTTTGCGTGTCATTAACAATATTAAGGAAACGTGTTTATAGCAAATAAACGGGTAATGAGTTGTTTTGTGATTGTTTATTCGTAATCGAGTAATTTACACGTTTTGAGCGCGTGTCACTTTACGCGACTTGCGTCAACAAATACATGTTACGAATAAATGTTTGTTATTTAAAGTCACTCTGTCGCGGCAGAAAATCTCACTTCCTGGCCAAGACAAGACACGTCTCTGCTCCGTTCCACTTAGAGATGTGTCATTTTCGGGAACGTTTCCCGGTTTGTATGGGGAATGTTCCCGAGAACGGTCTTTTCCCATACAAATCGAGAATCGTTCTCGAGAACGGTTTATCTCTAGTTCCACTTCTGTGCGCAGGCAGCATGCCTACAGTATGTAGGTTTATGGCAGTTTTGCATCAAAATGTAAACGTAACGATTTTTTTCGAAAATGATTATATTATTCTTATTCCCAGACAGGTTCTAAAATCGCAAGTAGGTCAAGTGAACCATTAGCCAGGCGGGTATAAGCATGAGCCGAACTTATCCGGGCCATTATTCTTGATTATAACTCTAAGTACTTAGAGTCAACAACTCTAATATCATAAATTTGTTCGTTTAAGTGTGAGTATTATTGAGTACCCCCATAATATTTAATAGTACATTACTGTAGACGCCGGGAAACAAGGGCTTGCCGGGTGAGCAGGTAGGTATAGACGGCCGACCGCAGGGAGGCTGGATAGTGATACGAAACCGGCAAGCCCCTTTCACGGCTAGGCTAGTATAGTGCTTTGCTCAAACATATGCAATGAAATAAAAAATACACCTCAAAAAAATATAATTCAGCTGTTTACCCCGTTCATGAACACAGACGCCATGTTTAAAAAAAAATTGCTTCCCGGCCTAGGCCTTCAATTTTGTATGAAATTCCTTTACAGTTCTCTTGAATTGCTCCACCCGAATTGTGACACTTCGAAGCCTGTTTTAACGTAACGTAACGTTCGTAACGCACGTTACGACGATATTTCATTGCATGTTTGAGATAAAAAAATTGATGATGATTTTTTAAGGATACAAGGACTTTGATCGTCTTTCGATAACGTATAATGAGGGTTATGAGCTAAGAGTTTAAGATGTTGGTGAGCCTATTCTGCTATTTAACAACGACGCTGCCGTTTAACATGCCATATAACACGTTGAAGATAAATTAATATAAAGTTTTTACACCAACACACGCATGTAAGAAAGCCTCATGAAACTGGGTCACACAGCAAACTTCGTAAACGCACCGACCGCAACATCAATCATGCTTCGTGAACGCTCCCACAAAAACTTCCTAGTTCCAAATTTGAAAGAAGGTTCCTTTACAACGCGTCGCTTGACACAGTCGAATATAACCATAAATCAAGTTAATCCAGAGTACATTATTATTAAAACTGGCTACTGTAAAGTCGCCACTATAAAGAACCCAATTGAAATCGTATCCTACGACGTTCTAAGGTTTGAAATCTGTTGAGCGGGTCCGATATTTTGTCACTGCCTTGTCGAAGTGTCCAAATATTTTTCTTGCCTTCCGTCAACGGAAAAAGGGAAAGCTTTTTTCCATTATTTTCTTTCTTTGCAGTTGGAAATCGTTACTTGTCCAGCTACGAAGTTAATGAAGGGAAAAATGCTCTGTTACGATTTACTTTGATGAATTCGTATGTACAGTCGAGTTCATTTACATCCACACACTTACGAGAACAAAAATATCTGAACACGACTTTATGCTCCTGACAATAGGGTCGTGTTCAGATATTTTTGTTCTTGTATGTGTGTATATGTAAATGAACTCGACTGTACATATTTGAATCGAGCCCAAACATTTCGCTGATTTACTGAATGGTTATAAGTATTAATTTCATCTTGTAATATGATATTATGCTGTTATATTAATTGTGTTATTATCTATTTATTGTTTTAGTCTATGCCTGTGACATCTTTCATCTCAGTATATTTTAAAACCTAAATTCGATTAAAATGTACTTAGATGACAAATGTCACCCACGTTATTCTATGTAAAATAGACTATAATAATGACAAAACAGGATTGTCTCTTAAAATACTCATTGATTGTTATTTTCTACATTATGGATCTATTTAGTACTTTTAAATAATTTATTTTCATCCAGACAATTTATAACATTGGACATTAAAATTCAAATTAAAAAGATAAAAATAAAGAACTAAAATCTAAAATAAATTAAATGAAGCTAAAATAAATCTAGTAAACTGTGCCCCCGCGGCATGGTCCCGAAGACGCTGGCAGCATTTCCTCGCTGAATTGCAATGCTGATGCGTTGTGCGAGGAAACTGCCAGCTCTTCGATCACCAGTAGACTCAATGAGCCTTTTACTGAGGTCATTAACGAGTTTGTGGGCACTGGGACCCCACGAACCAAAGGCCTCGACCCCAAAAGGAACAAAATTATATTCGGGACCGAGACCCCTATACTTATTAATTTTTATTTTTTGGCCGCCTATGCTGCCACCACCGCCCTGCCTGAAGTTCCGTGGAGGTGGGACGGGGTCAGTGTGTCTACGCAGGTGGCGTCCCACACCAGCTAATTTGTCCGTGATCTCACCGCTATACTGTTATTGTTGCAGTCAACACCCAGTATAGCGGTGAGATATCGGACATATTTCGTATAAATACATCATTATTAGGAACGTCGAATTTTGCCCCTCATGTGCATTAACTGAATGTTAATAGGCTAGTTTACTCATGTTAAATTGTAATAAACGAATATTTCAAATTTATGTCGTATAGTGTTTCCCTGGCCCAATCTCCACGGAATCAACGACATTCCGTCAGGTCTCTTGCCATCGTCTCGTGCGATGCCCGGTGGCTCCAAGATGGCCGGCACGTTGACGGTGGCAAGCGAACGGCGGTTTGTATCATTGATGGCGGCGTGGTCTGGAGAAGCGGCCGGCGCTTTTCTGACAAGTAAGTCCGTGGTGTCCCATTGAATCGACCACTGCCGCAGGGGCACTTGTGTGGGGCACAAATCTGGACTCTATTTAGTTATATTTTTAGTTTTTTTAAATAATTCATCGCTTCATCGGACCAGAGAGCTACGGGATGTATGCAATCCTCGTCTCTTAGCAAACAGCGGGAAAACGTGTTCTGTTTCTTCACGCGAACAAAGCAAATACTGTAAATAAATACTTAACTATACAATACAATACAACAATACTTTACTGCACACCAACAAGAAAAATATTAGGTACATGAGAAATCGTTAATTAAACAATGGTAGCTTTATTTATTTATTTATATAGCTATGTAAATGTTGTAATACTTCAAGCATTAAATATTATCGATTATCCTATCTGCTCAGTTGCTCCAATAGCATGCAATCATAATAAAAATCTGGAGCTCGAAAACCTGTTTTACCTACGTATAATTATTTTCTTTTATTGCAACCCTATTGATATGTTAAAGTAAAACTAATAGCATCGAAACATTGAATGTCTGGTTACAAAACGTATTTCATCATAGGATAATAGAATTTAATATCCCCGCCTTGCAATAAGGTCGTTAGTCGGACGCGCTCAACCAGAATAATTGAATTAGCTTCGTGAATGTAACTGGGCGAAGGGTGCGCGCGAAAATGAGCCTTAAGGCCGTTGTCAAGGCGATGAAAAGCAGATTTTGAATAAGGGGAATTTTGTTTGAGCTGTAATTTGGGAAATAATTTTGTTACGTTTTTATAATGTTGTTTAAGTTCAGTTAGAGGGTAAGAAAGGTTCGTTTAGCAAAGACGTCTTTTGGAGGAAAGCGAGCTTAGAATCGGAGCTACAATTGTCAGACCCCTCTTTCCCACTGGGCACTGTAGGCACTTGCCCAGGGCCCCCAGTCTCGCTAGGGCCCCCAATCTCACGTGGGGGGTCCCAACAACGTCGAAAAAACGTACCTAGAAGACATTTTTTCAGGCCCCCAATTATGAAGTGCCCAGGGCCCCGGCATGCTTAAGACGGCCTTGACAATTGTGACATGTGAACCATGAATGACGTGGCAAGTGATGCGCCGTTCTCGAGAACGTTTCTCAATTTGTATGGAGCGAGAAAGTTCTCGAGAACATTTTCTATACAAAATCGAGAACGTTCCCGAAAATTCTCGAGATAGGGACATCACTAAGCGTGGCAGCTATGGTTGTGAGCAAGGGATTTGCATGATGGTACAGTCGAGTTTATAAATTAATAATAAATAAATATCGGACAACCTCACTAATCGAGCTAGTCCCAAATTAAGCTCAAGAAGGCTTTGTTATGGGTACTGGACTACGATATACGTACTTATATAGATAAATATATACTTAAATACATAGAACAACCATAACCCAAGCACAAATATTCGAGTTCATCACACAAATATTTGCCCTGGCCGGGATTCGAACCCGGGACCGCGGGCTCAGTAGGCAGGTGTCTACAAACCGAGCCAAACGCGTCGTCAAATTAATAATAAAAAATATCAAAAATAGATATGTGAACCCGCTTCTATTGTTAACGGTATAAAGGTGGTATGAGTCCCTACGAGACCATGAACGTAACATCAGGTTCGAAACGTCGAGGTAATTGAATAGGTAATCACTTTTTGAACGCGATTAATACCTGTTCTGTTTAAATATTATAATGAGGGACCTATTAGAGGTATGTTCAGATATTCTTGATCACACAGTTTTACTCGTTTTAAGAACTCTACTACCTATATATCGATGGCAAAAAGCGAGAACGTAGTAACCGCCACTTGATCAAAAAAAAAAATCACAAATATATTATTCGACAAATATTCGAGTTCATCACACAAATATTTGCCCTTGCCGGGATTCGAACCCAGGACCGTCGGCTCAGTAGGCAGCTGCTTAAACCACTGCGACAACTGTCGTCATTCGTTTTATCACGGACATAATATACAGCTTTGCGGCTGCTTGAGCTACATCAGCTACGAGCGTTTTGGAACGCAGTACTGTGTTTTTAATTCTGTCAGTTAGTTTTACGCCCAGAATACTGCGTTCCATGGCTCTTTGAAAACCTTGAGGGTGGACTTCTGAACTTTTGTCAAAGACCAAGTCTGCGCTCCGTAGGTCAGGATTGGAAGAATGCACATGTCCATCAGTCACTATCGCACTAATTTTCATTACTTTAGAGGGGCGATTTTTGAGTTAATTATGACAAACATTTTGAGGGGTGTTATTATAAAACAATGCATTTTAGAGTGGAATTTTTAGTTTTTTTTTAAGAACAGTTATTTTAATTATGTTATTATGAAAACGAATTCCATTGGAATGCAATTTTTAGGTTCCTATTTTAATGTCAATTGATATTCTGCCTAAGAAAAATGACTCCGAGTTTTTATTTAAATAAATAATAACAATTTTAATTTGTACGGTACCATAGTAATATAACGTCTAATATTTAAGTTAAATATTAATGGTTCCGTGAGATTAGTTCAAAGAAATATTTTTATAATTGAGGTGATAGTTGTGTTCAAACAATTGTTTAAGAATTATGTTGAAAACTTATATAATAAGTAATACTTACATTCAAAACATCTTTTATAGTTAGTGGGCTTAATAGGTAGTGAGTTTTATATCGATAAAAGTTACTTAAAAGACAATTTAATGCCAAAAATGAAGATAAAATGTAGAGAGTTTAAAAGTTTTCACGGGAATATTAAACCTCATTACCTATAATATTTAGTTTTAGCGGATAACAATATTATAGTCTGATTAACTCTAAGAATATTTATGTTTGTTTTTAGCACGATAAGTACAAGGTTGTGATTTTATAATATGAGAGATTTTATTAGCCTTTTGAAATGTTATAAGCAACGGAGGTTTTAAGTAACTTTCGTAATGTTTTTATACAGAGAAATTGAGACTAGATAATATTTGATATGTTAAGACGGTAATTGTTGCTTCTGAGCTTTTAATTTGTAAGAAACCTGCATTTAAAATTTGGAAACATTTTAAAAAATTATGTTGATAAAAGTTGATTGATACTTAAGTCGTTTTATTTTCACAGTTTCTTTTTGCCGGTGGACACTTACCACATTTCAGTTAGTCCTATAAAGAACGTAATGACATTTACGTCAAAATTATTGAATCTTAAAATAAATATGCATCTGGTTACAGCATTTATGCTTCATGGAAATAATACTCGTTTCACCATTTTAGTACATTTACTTCTGGCGTTTACAGCGTTTTCGCGTAACGAAAAAAAAGAGTTCAATTGTCGTAACCGCCACTAAGTCGTAAACCAGTCTTTTTTGTTAAATATTAAATATGCCAGTTGAAAGAAAACCATAAGTTATGAATTAGATCCAAATATCAAGCATTTTCGTTCATAAATGAAAGAGTTATGATTTTTTTTCTCGAAATCGAAAAGTTTTTTGGCTCTGGTGTAAAGTTTGCATTTTGGCGGTTACTACGTTCTCGCTTTTTGCCATCGATATTTACAATGAAGCGAAAAATTTGAAAATTTAATGGTTCAGACAGGATTCGAACCTGCTTTTCCAACGGCTTTCCGGGCCAACACGGGCGGATCATTTCATCCTACCAACTGGACCACCGAACCAGATGTCAGAGCCATTGAATCTTTCAACCAGTTGCTTCAACATGCCTTAGGGTGGCATCGTAGCAGACGTTACTGCTTTAATAATAAAAATAATTAACTCTACTATACTCCATCTATATTAATTGCACTCAAAAGTAGTATTTCGAAAGAGAATTTAGATAACGTTGGTAATACCTAAATAAATGGTTGACCATGTCCAATGGTGTGAAACTTCTAAAGAAATAAAGATATGGCTCTCAAATTTTGTATAATAGGCAAGCCGGTGCGAAACGGATTCTAAAACCATCACTGCTCAGTACCTATCACACTTGACGAATGTATTATTTTTATTTACCAAAAATCTTGAATCAGATTACAAAACCACAAACAATAGTCCCATTATGGCATCTCATTTATCATTAACCAATCGCACGAGGGCAGTAAAACGTTATTTATCGCCGAATTTATTACCATAACAACTACAATATTACATTGGTCCTAAGCTTACAATCATTTTCCCTTTTCCTAACATGGGTCGTGTTACCAATGTAACTTTTACATATTACTGTGGCGCTACTTGCGTAACAATCGACGGAAATCGTATACAATTTTGTTAGTTCCAAATTTATCCGCACGCAAAGTTATATTGGTTAACAGAGGGTACAAAGGATATCTCTTATCTGATAAAGTAAAAAGGAACAACATTGTATAAGTTTCTTCGGCACTAACGTCATTTTAATATTGTACCTGATTTGTCTGGATTAGGTCTAAGCCTTTAGGTATTGTGTTTTTATGATAGTCGTTTGTTTGAATCGGATGTTATGTATAATATTAATATTAATCCTTAGGTGCCGATAATTTTGGGATAAAAGTTATTGTTATTATTCTTTTTGTTTTAACGCGATAATAATTAAGCAACAAATGTATTATAATCTAAATGCACAATTCCTGAGAAAGTCAATAGCTTCGTTTGTTAGGTCTTTGAGACCTTCCACTTGGCCTGCGAATCTAGTTAGTCTAGAAAGAAAATATAGTTGTAAGTATGCTTAACATAATATAGGCATACATGTGGTATTGTTTTGTATAAAAAAATATTTGATATGCTGATAAGGGTGATAAGGCCCAGCCTCCTTGACACAAATTCATTTATCAATATAAAATAAAGTAATACATAACTAATAGAGCCTTATTTATAAACTTAGGTATAGTTACTTGTAAAATAATAATAAATAAAATAAAATGTATTTACTCAAAATAATAATTTCAGTCATATTACAGTGTAGAGTATGATGCCTCTTTTTAAGTATTAATATACCGGTCCTAAGAGGCATCGCTCTTCCTTATAATGGTAGAATAACATAAAATAATATGTTTCTACTCCAGTACTTTTCTATCGTTTATATTATATAGTTACTAAGTCTAATATAAAGACATAAATTATGAAAATCTGTAAAAGTCTATAGGTACCTACTTACTCTAAAATACAATTATTTTTCTAAATGTTTTTTTTTCTTTTGGTGACTTAGATATAGGTCATAAGTGTCTCATGTAAACGTTTTGGTCCTAACACTGTAAGTTTCTATTGAAAAAAAAAAAAAAACTTTATTGCACACCAATAACAAAACTATTATGTACATGAGAAATCTTAAATTGAACAATTGTAGACAATAGGCGGTCTTATCGTTAAGCGATACTTTATATAAAATATTATATTGATGATAGGTTTTTTAGGGAAGTGATTGTGTAGGTACCTACTTGACATGTACCTACTTGAGCACTTAACATCGGTAACATTTTATGATAAATGTTCAATTAAATTCTAAACGTATTAAAAACACGAAATAGATACTATTTTACACATTCCGTTATACTTATAAATCTTATAATAAAGTAAATTAATAAATTAGGGAAAACACCTGTACAGAGTGTATATGTACACAATAATAAAAATGTTTGCGGTAAATATTAGAATACTAATTACAGTGCCATCTGTAAGCGCGTTTTGTAAATAAACTTCGCATCTGCTTTACCGACGGAGCCCCACAGCGCATGCGTAGAGATTCGAGGCCACGGTCACTACTATACGTAGCGATTGTGTTATCACGCACACTAGCGCACAGTCCGCCAGCGGTGTCAAACGTGTTGATTGTCATCATGACAATTTAAATGTGATTTTAGTGTTTATTGAACCTAATTTGGACTGAGATTGGACATAATATGTAAGTATATGTTTAATTTTAAGTATTATTAACTGTTTCAATGAGTTTCAGACATGTTTTGACACATACTTTAAGACGAAATAGCGATTTTGTTTGTACGTTATCATTCTATGTATGTGTGCAGCACTTTTAGTAATGAATGGTTTTGTAGTTTTGTTTCGAAAGTGGCGGTTTGAATTATATTGTTCTTTAGTTTCTTTAAGTAAATGGAGTGTACGTTTAGTTATCGATTGACCTTTTATTTAGGTCGGATATTATTAGTTATCGCTGTAACTGTTACAAATTTTGGTTAGCCTACCATAATCCGATATGGTCTAGTGGCTAGGATACCTGGCTCTCACCCAGGAGGCTCGGGTTCGATTCCCGGTATCGGAATTAACTTTTTGCATTTTTTTTTTCAGATAATCATGAATATCAAGGCAGCTTTGGCCATTTCTATGGTCTTTGTTGGATGCTGTTCCAACGTAGTGTTCCTAGAATTGGTTGTGAAAGAAGACCCCGGCGCTGGAAACTTAGTAACATTCCTACAGTTCCTATTCATAGCTCTAGTTGGATTCTGTACCGTTGGCAAATTCGGTACAGCGAAAAGGAATATACCATTTAAGCAATATCTGGTTTTAGTCGGATTTTTCTGGACCAGCAGCGTAGCAAATAACTATGCGTTCGACTTCAACATATCTATGCCCCTGCACATGATTTTCAGAGCAGGGTCTCTGATGGCAAATATGGCCATGGGGGTTTGGATATTGAAAAAACAATACCCAGCTCTAAAGTACCTGGCTGTCTTCATGATATCAGCAGGAATAGCGATATGCACCATCCAGTCTAGCGGAGAAGTGAAAGCACCAAGAGAGACTCACGAGGACGCCGAAGAGGAAGCCAGATTAAAGTTCATAGATTGGCTCTGGTGGTGCTTAGGTATCGCCATACTCACATTCGCACTCTTCGTATCCGCTCGTATGGGAATCTTCCAAGAATCCTTATACTCCAAATACGGGAAGCATCCTTGGGAAGCGTTATACTATGCCCATTTACTACCGCTAGTCATTTGGTTACCATCAACACCAAACTTGTTAGGACATGTCAAACTGGCTACAGAGACGCCCCTTGTTCAATTTTTAGGGTTCACAATGCCTATTCAAGTTTTGTGGCTGATTCTATATGTTGTCACTCAAGGGTTGTGTATTAGTTCTGTGTATGTCTTGACGACAGAGTGTGCGTCTTTGACTGTAACCTTGACAGTGACGTTGAGAAAGTTTGTGTCACTTTTGTTTTCCATTGTTTACTTTAAGAATCCCTTCACTGTTGGTCACTGGATTGGCACTTTGTTAGTGTTTATTGGCACACTTATATTCACTGAATTGCTGCAGAAGTTAGTGGCTCTCTTCTTGCCAGCTAAGGTTGATGAAAAGAAGAAGAAGAAATAAAAAAAATTATAATTTATGTGCCAAGTGTAGTTTATGTGATATATATGTATGTATGCTTTTATCGTAAAAGTGCGATTTATCGAGATGTTATTTTTGAGATTTATAATTTCTTGCTGACTTATTTATTTAGACTTTCTTTGAAAAACACTAAACAAAATAATAATAGCTGATATAAGTAAAAGGTATTCCTTAAAACACCATGTTTTTTTTAGTTGAAAATCTAATTATGAATATGTTTGCGTAGTTGTAAAGAATGTTGTCATGTACTCGTACTTAGTCGATATGTGTAGATAAAAAATCGTGCAGTAATGTTTTCCTAGACCAGAATTTTATAAAATATTTTATAACTGGCTGTCAAAATGTAAATATTTTTAATATCTTGACAATTTTCTGCTTTGCAAAGTATTTTCATAAACTAATTCTTAACGAAGCTCAAATTAACAAGAATATTATCGTAGGACAGTGTAGTGTAGGTATATACTATATTAATTTATTAAAACTTTATTGCACGTTACAAAAATAGTACAAATGGCTTAGTGCCATGAGGCATTCTCTACCAGTCAACCATAAGGCCAAACAGAGACATGGTGCGGGATATATTACCGGAAGTTGTCATTTTAAGTTGTTGTTGATATAATTTAAGATAATAATTATTACTTTGTGATGTTGGACTTGAGATGTGCAGTTCTCGAGAATGTTTCCCGATTACTTAAAATTGGCATTTACAGTACCATCTGTACAGTCTGACCAAAAAGAGCACAAAAATAAAAAGTGGCAATACTGTAGTGTCGCCCCTTTCTAATCAATCTAAGAAAACGGGACGACACTACAGTATTGCCACTTTTTAATTTCTACTCTTTTTGGTCAGACTGTAGTTCGTGCTCGTTTCCTATAGCTCGGAATGATTTATTTTATGTATGTATTTATTATTCATAATTTATGGATTTATGACTAGTCATAGCAAGACGTGTATAATGATAATGAATAATGATGCAACAATTATATTGTATTATTTAATTAACTTATCTTATTCATGATTATAGTTCTAGTTGTAAGCATTAAGATTTTCTGAGGAACAAACGTCTGTAACAATTTGATATATTTAATATTATTGTTGGATGACTTACTTGACTTAATGTCCTATGTCCCCTGGATGGGGCAGAGGGCGTCCACAGTACGTCGCCATCCCGAACGGTCTTGGGCTTATTGTTGGATAAAGAGAAATTAATTATTTTATTTATTTGCTTTTTATATTTGTTTAAATATTGACAGTAACACGCTCATGCCATAATGCCATTTTATTAAAAATATATGTAGACAATTGACAAAAATCATAGGATCTAAAAATTATTGTTATATATCTAATTATAAGGAAAATAACACAAGTTTGTGTACAGTCTGACAAAAAAGAGTAGAAATTAAAAAAGTGGTAATACTGTAGTGTCGTCCCTTTATAATCAATTTAAGCCACTTTTTAATTTCTACTCTTTTTTGTCAGTGTACAGTCAACATCAAAAGTAACATGTAACGTTTATATCGACGGACTTTACTTTATACAAATGGCATTCTCTACCAGTCAACCATATTGGTTGTTTACTACGACATGCACTTGAATGATGACTTACTTGTTACGTTGACAATTCCTACTTATATTTCAAAATAATATAGATAAATAATAATAAGGGCTTAGTAACTCATGATGTAGTTGTGATAAATATAATGTGTGCATTAATTTTATATTGTACAAAATTCTGCATTGTCTCCGAATTTAACACTTTTACTATCAGGTAAAAAAAACTACCCCTGGAATGGATAGAGCCCGCTAGGTGGCGCTTTTATAGTACAATCCGCATGGCAAGCTGGGCCGGCAGCTGTACCTCTAGCACAACTGTGACACGAGACTGTTTCTCACGCGAGAATATTACCTGTCTCTTTCGTCGCAGTACTGTGAGAGAGTGACGGGCGATGCTACGTCGCGTGAAAAGAGTCGCGAAGCCCAGTTGTGCTAGACGGGCAGAGTTGAAGTTACGAGCGCCCACCAGGCGGGTTGTGTTGGTCGTGAAAGTGTTAATAAATGACGACCGAAAACATTCGAAATAAACAAGTACAAACTTAATCTGGCACTTTATTGACCTTCGAAGAATATACAACGAAACGATGACTTAGCGTTTCTTATAAAAATTACAAGCATTTATGTCTGTGAACGATATCTTTTATAATGTGGTACTTACATAAACATATCTATTAGGTACTTAATTATGGTAATTGTTTAGCAATTATATAATTATAAAATAAAATCACAGATTATGTACACTTATATGGAAAGTAATTGTCAATAGATTAGACAGGATATGTGAAAATTACATTAAGGTAGGCACTACGTAATCCACGAGTCTCGCACTAAAAAATAACCTAGGGTTATATTTATCGTTTTAACGACATGAGTTAATAGTTATGAAATTAAATTAAAATAAATATCGGACAACGTCACAAATCGATCAAGTCCCACAGTTAACTCTAGTAGGCTTGAGTTATGGACATTAGAGGAACATATATAGATATTGATTTAGATAAATACATAGGTAACATCCATAATTTGCTCCTTGCCATACCTTCTTCCGTCTCAAAATTTTATAATAATTCGTTTACTTTTAAAGCTGTCTGTTTGTGGAACTCCTTGCCTGTGAGCTTAAGGCGCGTTAAATCTCTTGTTTCTTTCAAAACTCAACTGAAAGAACATTATCTATCCCTTTCATAATTCGTATTTTATTCAAATGGTCCTATTACCTGTTGGCTGAATGTATACTGTATGTATTTATGTATTTATTGTTTATTATATTTATGTATTTATTTGTTTTTTTTTTTATGTATATATTATTATCATTTTCCGATTTTTGCACCGCCTAATAACAAAATCTTATTTTTTCAAGTTCTCAATCCTTCCAGTTCTCCCAAAGGTTGTCTGGAAGAGATCGCTCTTTAGCGATAAGACCGCCTGTTGTTTACCTCTAATTGTAATTTCTTGCATTGTATTTCTCCTGTATATTTTATGAGGTGTGCAATAAAGAGTACTTGTATTTGTATAATCCATGTGGCAGATGAACTACCCAAGAGATGTGTCGTTCTCGAGAAAGTTTCCTCATTTCGAAAATATTCCCGAGAACGTACTTTCTCTATACAAATCAGGAAAGCTCTTCAGACACATGGGTCGATTGCAAAAAAAATACATAGGTAAAAGCTTAGTTAACAAAAAATCACGATCGTTTCCTCACGAAAGTTAGTCATACAAAATGTATGGGTAGCTTTTGTCACACAAAGGAATCAGTTACGTTTTGTGGTAATTAAAACTAACTATGTAATTTTTTTGCAATCGACCCACAATGATTGCCACTGCGCAAGCCTTGTCTTAGTCTATAGTGTGACCAACTTTTCTGTGAAACCGCGAAATTAGGAACTACGACTATCATACGTATCCTTTACTCGTAAGTACGTATCCTTTACAGCACAACTGCAGCACGAGGCTACTCTTTCCTTCCAATAGTGTGTGAGTAGGACGAGTGATGTCGAGTCGAACAATTAGTACTATTGTCTATTCTGTAATTGTAATGACAATGAGGCCATACCGTAACTGCTAGTGCTGTGAAACTACAAGATCGATATCGATTAGTCCAGTTAAAATTATTGTCACTTTAAAGCATATTACGAAAATGAACCTCATATATATAGCGAAGGTATTAGAATTGACAGTTACAGTTACTGAGTTATCACGTTTTAAAACTGGGGCGATCAATTGTGCACACGTCATAATTGACATCATTTCAAATTTTCAAATGTCGTTATTTAATAGGGCTGGTATGGCTTACTATATCCATTTTACTTTTAGCTAAATGTGTTTAAATCTGTTTAATTATGTTTTTTTAAACCTCCCCAAGTGATTGTACCTATGTGTGAGTTTTAACTTGAATTTTAAATGCTGAACAATAAATTGACATTGTTAATATTTTTGTTTTTTATTTTATAATCATAAAAAAAAACACGGCAAAGTCGCACCGAGGGGTAGGTACAAACAATTATCCTAACTTAACTGGCCGGGTTTAGTTAAGTTTGCACCTAATATAAAGGACGCCGGATACAAATGAGGTGCAAAGTTAACGCAATCGATCACGTTTGTTGTATGGGAGCCCTTAACCTTAACTTAAATATTTAAATGTAAATGCCCATAACTGAATCCTCACTCATAAAGATGCATCAATATGCACGGCATAATATGAAGAGAGTGGGCACAATTGCCCACTCCCTTCATATTCTTATATTTATACTTCAGTAGTCTATCGGCCGTTAGGGCAGCAAAGTTCTTAATTGGCGACCACGTATAGTATAGGAAAGCGCAGCGTGGGTCGGCCCCCGACTAGATGGACGGATGACTTCGTGAGGGTAGCGGGGAATCATTGGATGCGGTCTGCACGGGATCGCACTTTGTGGGGAGTCATGGGGGAGGCCTATGTTCAGCAGTGGACGTCTGGGGCTGGTAAATAGATAGTCTATCTGCTGTAATTAATAATTATCGTCTAAAAAGGTAATAAATGCAAGTCATTTGTAGCGTAACGTCAGATGATACGAAGATTTTTAGATACCTAATGGACTTTAAATAACGTTTGATATGCGCTATTTTGGTATTAGTAGATCGTAAGGCCACAGAAATTTGCAAGTCATCTAACAACATCAATTCAAGGATAGTATAATAGAATGGCTTGATACGCTACCGCGTGTCCAAGATAAATAGATAGTGTATACCTACGTAATACAACCAAAGAGACATTTTGTGTAACACCGGAGACAAATTTTCAGAGACATTTGTGTAACCTCGGAGACAGAGACAGTCATACGTGTCGGTCAAAAACCTGGTCCCCATAACTCAGAAACTGAGAGAAACTATTCAAGGTAAAGATGCGTACGCACTAAGCAAAGCAACCAAATATTTTTGTATAGAATTGGATGTCACGCCGCCGCGTAGTTCCGCTGACGCGTAGTGCGTTCATTCCCATACAATTCCATAGTAATAATAATATTTGGTCGCGTAGCGTAGCGTCGCTCTGCTGTTTACTCTGTCCCCGTTGTTTCATAGAAAAATGCTTAGGTTTTCATAGAAAAATGCTTAGGGACAAATTTTGCGCCATAGCAACAAGGTAAAATAATAAATAAATAAATAAATATCGAACAACCTCACACAAATCAATCTAGTCCCACAGTAAGCGTAGAATATACTTATGTAGATAAATACATACTTAAATACAAATAACGTCCATGACCCAGGCACAAATATACACCAGGTGCACTTAAAAGTTGATTCACCCAGTTACGCCCAGTGCGGTCTTACCTTAAAGCATTACGATTTTTCATGGTATGGAGCTGGCAAACGGGTCAGCACCGTCATCTAATCGTAAGACCAAGTGGAACTATATCTAGGAGCCAGCGGGTCTATGATGGTTGCCTTTATCACGCCATAAATAAGTGAAAAAACATCTGTCACGTTTTGATAAAATGCGAGTGTGAGTGACAGATGCTTTGTCACTTATTTATCACGTGATAAACGCACCCATCATAAGCCCCAAGGTGGCGATAAGGTAAGCCAAAGGAATACAAAAAAAGGATTTTTTAATGAACTTTTGGGAGATACAACGAAGCCTGGATGCGCCGGATTAGAATTTGACTCTTTCCTGATCAATGGCTTTACCAACAATCAGAACTCAAATATTGAATAGCCAATACTAGGCAGAATAACTAGGGATGTGCCGGTCTCGAGTACAATTCCTGATGGGAAATGTTCTCGAGAACGTTCTTTCCCCATACAAATCTGGAAACGGTCTGGATCCACAGCTTCACAAGTTATTATGTTAGTAATTCCGATGGTTGTCATACGTGTGGTCGCGTGTGCCATTCTAGTACTGGCTACACTGTTTTGTATAGCCTGTTTAAGACTGAAAGGCCCTTGATTAATTGTCATACCCCTCGATACCGAAGCAATAGTGCAAAAGTTCCTACTTAGAGGTAAGTAGGTTAGTTAGCGAGTCATTCGAAGTGTTAAATAAACCAATTTAAAACTGCACTTAAGCTAAGGATATCGTGTGAAGTATCTTCGGCTTGTGCCGTAAAAAAATTGTAAAACCGACGTTTCTACTCGTTAATTATAAAAAATATAGCTTGTAACTCAAAATTTTACTTCTCTCTAGAACATTAATAGTCTAAGTTTATAACTATCAGCTATGTTTTTGTTTTTCAATTTAGGTTTTGATACAGTGATGACGAATTAAAATATTTTTAAAAATTTTGTTTATACAAATATTAGGTAAGAAAGGCCCCTCATTCCTAAAAAAGTTTTTCTTTATTTCTTTACCTTTAATAAAAATGAAAGATGCAAAATCTTTAACTTTTTTCTATGAAGGGGAAATGTTTTCGCTATAACTAAACAAAGGTCAAGATTTTTGAAAAATTTCATTTATTCCCAATCACAATAATCCATTATTTTTATACTAACTTAAAAAGTTACTTTATCAAAAAGTGGGACCTCAGTCTGTATACAAACCGGCAATACTTTTAATTTTTATTTCATTCCCAAATAAACATGTAAATTTTTTCGGTTTGTTTCGTCGCCAGCATAATTGTATGCCCGTTTATCTCTGCCAGCGTCCATTTTACCCCGAACACGTCGGCCAAAAGGACCACATCGTAAATAACCCTTGCAAAAAACACATTACTTGAAATACTTTAACTAGATTTAAAAGCTAAAAATGTCGCACGTTATCCGTTAGACCGCGATCGCGTAAAATTAGTGGGCGCGCGAGCACAAGCTTGGCTTGCAAAATTTCCTTCTCGAATATTCCCGAACCGCCCCGAATATGCGGTTATTTCAAAGAGAAACAGTCGAATTTGCCCCCAACCGCTCTGACTTAGGTACGAGTCGTTTTCGACGCCTCTTTAAAACTGCAACCGGCGCGCGACGGCGACGGAATTTCAACAAGTTGGACCATTGCTTCCGAGTTGGGATCTTTTATTGGCGTCTGTTGGTCTTACTTGGGTGGAGTAAAGTCGGGATTCGCTCCCTCGGGCGGTAAATTAGGTGTTTGTGAGGCAACGCCAGTGCAGCGAGCATTCCTGACGAATGTTGCCAAAACTGGCCAGTTTTCACCTTAGTAATGTTTGCTATAAAGATTTTTTATTAGCTTTTATGTTAGAAGGCAAACCTTGAACGCGAAAATGAAGAAACAGTAAACCTCTATTCGTTAATTTTATTCAAGGACGGCGTTTTCACCCCACCTAGAAAAGAAGTAGGTAGGTACTCGTATTTTATTGAATAGTTGTTATGTCAAACTTGAATACCTTTTTTCCATGTAGGATTACTAGTATGTCTTTGTCTTAATCTTTTGTTTCGTTAATATACTGTTGCTATTATATTAAGTTCAAATATACACAGAGCCTGATAGGGTCTCCAATGACAAGGTAGGTAGCAATATAACACTGATAAGAGATGTCAAGGTACAAAAGTACAGCAATTTCGTCTTCTGTTTGTAAATCTGAAAGTATCAGCGTCGAAATAACAAGCGAACTGCAATTCTGTGGACCTAGTGAAAAGGGGCATAAGTCAAGTACTATCCGGAAACAAAATCTCATAACTTGAAAGTGAGACTTGCGCTTTTTTGCTCCTAGGTAAAATCTGACTTTAATCAATCAATATCATTCATATTCAGACAACGGGTCTCCCTCGCGATCCCTAACATCGTTTGTACTAAAATCACTTCCCCGAACTATTTTGTCCTAATGGGCATTAGCCCTAACAATCAATTACCATAACAATCATTTTCCATAACGTAATGGTTGTCCTAAAACTCATTTGTCCGAAACATCAATATCCCTAATATTTTTAGCCATATTCCTCGCAATCTCTAAAATCAATTTTCGTTTTTTAAAGTCCCCGCCCTTTTTGCAACCACCGAACTGCTACCAGTAGGTAAAGTAGTTTAATGGGTTAGGTTACGTTAGAACTGCGACCACAGCAGTACTCGAGCCGAGCGATTAAAACCAAAATTAGGGCATATGAGTGTTAGGACAAATGATCATTATGACAAATGACATTAGGATAAATTATCAATATGCCAAGTGACATTAGGAAATAAGATATTAGGGAAACCAAAATTAGGGCATATGAGTGTTAGGACAAGTGATCATTATGACATAAAACGTTAGGGAATACAAAAATAGGTTAAAAACGTTAAGGATTCAGATATAGATCCTTCAGACAACCGTGGCCCATAGATAAATACCTTAAAACTAACATAACCTTCAAATAACACAATAATAGATATAAAATAAACATAAACATGGCGACGTGAGACGTAACTTCTGGGTGTCGGGTAACCATCCGCGAAATCGCCGGAACACCTTTCGGCCAGAATTCCTCCTGCAGGAAGGTCGACAGCTTAATAATAGGCACCTTCACTACAAATCAAGCGAAGTCCACACTGTCAGGAGACTACAACTGTACGACCCTGAGGGTGAAGTTGGTCTTTACTCGGTGTTATTACCATCGATCCAATGACTTGTTTTCTAGCGTCTTCGCACTTCTCAAAGAGGCTAAGTTCTCAACTATAAGAATGATAAAAAGAAACCTACACATGTACAACAAGTGACCCAAGTTTCTTCTTCCAGATGGCGAACCCATCAAGTTGCCGGAAAACCTGGAGAGCCTGCCGCGCGCCGAGCACTTCGCGGCGCAGAGGCATCGGTGGAACACTAATGAGGTAAGTGCACTTTTGAGAACGTTCGAGTATTGTTTTGAGGACCTCAAGGACATATAAAGAAAGAAGAGAAAGAAAGAAATAAGTTTATTTAGCGTAGTATAAACCTAAACATAATTAACGCGTAATACATAAGATAGATTAAATTAATGCTAAAAAGGTCGTCACTCAGCTTAATGTCATGAAGTAAGTAATACCTACCCACTTCAGGACGCTGATTTTCAGTGACGCCTCTACCTACAGTAGATTACTAGGGTAGTACGGTAGACATTATTTTAGTGGTATGCTAAGGCTTAGTACAGTTGCCGAGAAACTTCTTGAGCCAAACCTTGACTGCGCAGTAGCCGATTTACGTACAAATATGCATGCGCAGATCCGCCATTTTGGGTCAAGAAGTTTCTCGGCAACTGTACCTAATATAGTCTTAATATTTAAAGATTTCCCCTAAGCTTTGTAAAACTAAAAAAGTAAATTAAGTGAAATAAACAGCTGTTTTTTTAAAAGTATCGTAACTTTTCTTCTAAGTCGGTCCCTCACTGCTGAGGATCGTGACTCCGCCGATAATATTTTTGATAGCAGCTCTCCACTTCTCTCTGTCGGTTGCTTTCGTTGCACTAACACATAGAAATGTATCAAAAACCAAAACCTTTTATCAATTGCTTGTATCAATTCCTTTTATTTGGATTGATTACATGTTGTGCTCTTGTCAAACATGCAAAGATTCAGATATTTATTTTTAATACATAAATACGTCTCTCATTGCACTTACTGTACTTTGGGTTCCGCACGGCAGAACATAGGTAGGTAAATTGCGTGATGTATCATTTTGTTTTGTATCACTGTGTGTATCACTATGTGGTGCCTTGAGTTGAGACATACTAATTGCAAGCTTGGTTGCTAACATACAACATAATTAATTACCTAAATAATTGTGCTGATTAAAATTAACATCCGATTAAGTCCAGCATTCCAACAATATTTGCTTAATCCTCTAGAAGTCCTAATTAGGGAATGCAACGGTTAACCGAATTTGTATGAAAATAACCGCGGTTTCGTTTAATAACCGTTTTATTACATACTAAAAATAACCGATTGCGTTCCCTAGTCCTAATCCGTTCTTGATAAAAGTACGCAATCTAATCAACGCGCTTTCTAATCTACTCCAAGTGTAACAAAGATCTACCCGTGATATAAATGAAACTATCAACTCCTTTAAAGAGCCTTTAAAGACCCCTTTAGGTCATCTGTCCCACAACTCCTTTATTTTATAATCCCGGACGGAGCGGAGGTAAAAACTGGCGTGTAATAGCTTCATTTGGACTTATCTGTTAGATAGCGTTATCTGTGTATCTCTGTTTAAAATGTTAAGTAATGTAGTGATTTCACCACTTGGAAGGTAATTAGTTTGTTCGTCGTTTTATGGACGTTTTGTAGTTTTGTTATCATCGTTTCATGTCATAAATAGCGGTGAATAATGTAAATATAATAATGAAGTTAATTATTTACTTCTATGACAGTTCATTGATCCGTTGATGTATAAAATAATGAAATCGGGAGATATGAAATGCTGCAAATACAAGCTATAAAGTCAATAGGTACATTCGACTTTACGGATCCAATCTATATAAAATACGCAGTGCATCTTATATTCCCTTTGCAATGTAATATAATGTTTACGGGACAGTCTCGCACACCCTCGAGTTGAGAGTTAATAAATGATAACACAACAGTTTTCCACCGAAATAATGATTTATTGTTAAAGAAATAAAATGATACAAAGGAATGCACTAAGTTCAAGTAAATGGAATATATGCGTGACGTAAAATACTGAAGGGCAGACTGCACCTTTGTACAATATGTACCTTAATATAGGTAAACGTGTTGCTATATGATTATGATAATTGGATATGTCACGCAAAAAGGTATCATTACAACATCTGAACAATTAGATAGGAATTCTTGCGAGACATTATACTTATTGCAAATGCTATTGCTTATTAATTCTTCGCTTGAGACACAGCGCGTGTAATTATTAACCATACTTATATACGTACATAAACATTAACCATATGAAGAACTCTGAAATACAACCAAGCCCGAGGAATCGCGTAAAGTTCATTTCATATATCAAACCCTGATTCTACACAATGATAACCATAATGTCTATTTTTTGTTGACTATTTAATTGCTTTATGATATCAGCCTTTCAAATTGAGACGTATCGTTACCAAACACAAGTTCGTATCCTTATCATTATCTTCTTGTATCTATATCCATCTTTTGTTCCATTGTTACCGCCAAATGACGTTCTCAAGTGGACTCGGTCCTTGGTATATGAAATAAACTATACCATACACTATAATAATAGGTATAAGTAGTGTCAGAGTACCTACTTTAAAGTGTGTGAGCGGTGTTCATTAAAATGAAAATGTACACTATTAAGTCAATGTGTACATTTTTACTTAACCAATAAGTTTCACATTTATTGACATAAACAAATTAATCATATAATACGTTTGATGATTGACACTTGGGCACTAGTTGAGTTTAATATCTTGATACTAGAAGCCAATTTCGTCTGCGTATTCGGGTAAAAGTATCCTATAAACATCTATATTTCCAGCTATCCCTGTACCAAAATGGTTTCCAACTGTTTCTGAGTGATGAGAGGATTTTTTTACCACCAGATGTCGCTGTAGGCCATTGAAAATTGGGACCTAATTCGAGAATGCCGTTTGAGAGATCGCAAATCGTGTCAAAACTCTATAAGATAACAGTGATATCGCCTTTGAACTGTAATTTAAATGCGATGAGCTTCAAGTGACATAGCTCATCTCAATTTTGGAAATACGAAGGCGATAATGATTGTCAAAAATACAATACTATACTATACTTATACACTAAATTAGAATTATATACTAATAGATATGATGCCGATGGTAAAATTACATCAGTTATGTGACTAGGCTTCTTTTTAGTAGACTAAAAGATTGTAAAAGACAAACAATGAACCGAAACTAGGCGATAACCTGAAAACACTGGAGATTCGATCCAGCCGTATTACCATACACCATTTGTCAAAATGTCATTGTTGATTTATAGTCGTCGGTGACCTTAACTTATTTCGGAACTACCTTTTGGCTTGTGATTATCGCCATTTTGTGAAAGGGCATTGTTTTTTTTTACTGGCTTCTTTATACTTCGGTGGGTAAAATAATAAGACAGTGTAGGAGTGATACGATTATTGACTAAGGGTCAAAACGCAATCTATATTAAATTGTTGTGATTTCGGTGCTTTTAACTGACTAACCAGAATAATAGTTGTATAATATATTAGAAGGCAACTTTGTACCCCATTTTTTATACCGTACTCGGGTAAAAAGTATCCTATAACCATCTTTGGATGTCCTGCTATCCCTGTATCGAAAGTTGTTAAAATTTGTCGAGCCAAATTTTGAAAACAGATGGCGCCATACAGTCATGGCGCCGCGCGCCCATACAAAACAAATGACGATCCTGCATCACGCTTTTAAGATTTTTCCTGAAATCATGACCCCTCTCCATAGGAAACTGATTTTCAATACAAGTCTAGAATTTTATAATAGTATAGATATAAGAAAACATGCCGAACTAGTTTAGTCTACTAGGGTAGTCCGTATGGAGGAGTTAAGTCTCACGGGAGTTACTTGTATATCCATTGGATACAGTAATATTATGCCCCGAGATACAGTAACCTAGAATGGTAAGTGGACAACGTAACACAACTGACAAGGCACCGTCGGTTTCTTATCAGTTGCCATTGCGACTTGGACCCTTTTTGCTTGCCATCAGGCAAAGTAAAAATAATAAATAATAAATATTAGACAACCTAACACAAATCGATCTAGTCCCAAATTAAGCTCAAGAAGGCTTGTGCTATGGGTACTAGACGACGATATACGTACTTACATGGATAAATATATACTTAAATACATAGAACAACCATGACCTAAGCACAAGTATTCGAGTTCATCACACAAATATTCGCCCTGGCCGGGATTCGAACCCGGGACCGCCGGCTCAAAAGGCAGGTGTCTGCAAACCGAGCCAAATGCGTCGTCAAGTGGAGCCACTATATTGTGTAAAAAAAACCGTCATTGCACATCTCACAAAAAAAAAGTGAACTAGTAAGGTAAACAACAGTCGGTCTTATCGCTTACAGCGATCTTCAGGCAACCCTTTGGCCACAAACGACTCAAGTCCTTTATCGCCTCGTTTCCTACTTGAAAGCAAAGCGTTTAATTATGATTTACAAACAGTCTATTAAACAACGCAAACTAACATACCTGAAATATCATTAGAATAATATAATTCACAGCTCTTTGTCTATGTATATGGCTCAGCTATGTCCAACGAAGAACATAGCTCATAGACATTTGCATAACTTCACCTGAGAGCGAAAAGGTTCCAAACGTGAATAGACAACCAACGGAATATAAACTTTATGGTGTGTTATGTAGGTCCAAGTTATGATTATGTGGTATGGTGAGTTTTAACTTTAGTCTCAGGTTACGCAGCCTAGTTACACACATTACGGCACGCATCTCATTAGCGGGGTTAATCTAAACATTCAGTACTAGTTGTCCTCGAAAGAGCGTGAATGTAGTTTATAGGGTCTTTCTTGTCAAAGAAAACACGAAGGCAGTTCAGCCATGGGCTAAGTTCGACGTTTATGATGATACTAGCTGCGCTTCGCCGCTTTACTCTCGCATCCCACGGGAATAGGTACTAAATTCTTTCGGGATAAACAGTAGCCTATGTGTTAATCCAGGGTGTCAGCTACCTTCATACCAAAATTAACAACGTTTGTCCAGCATAACAAACATACAAGCATCTAAACACACAAACAAACTTTCACTTTCATAATATTACTGTGATAATATGTGTTCGAGATTTTATAAAAGTGTAAGCGACTGTCACATAATGGGCGGTATTAAAACACGAGCTTAAGTAACGTTCATAACTGCTTCAAATATTGTTAAGTAATGAACACAACTCAACTGCTTTGCCCTTCCGCCCGCGCCACCGCTGCATCTCATCAGAGTAACTCATCATTGATAAAAGAAATTAAAACCGGTCAAGTGCGAGTCGGACTCGCGCACCGAGGGTTCCGTACAACCACTTTCCATCCTTAAGTGGTTAAGTTATGTTTGCACCTGGTATGTATAGCGCTCCATACAAATGAGGTGCAAAGTTAACGCAACCAATCCCGTTTATTGTATGGGCCCCCTTGAAATATTTATTTTATTTTATTTTTAGTATTTGTTGTTATAGCGGCAATAGAAATACATCATCTGTGAAAATTTCAACTGTCTAGCTATCACCGTTCTTGAGATACAGCCTGGTGACAGACGGACGGACGGACGGACGGACAGCGAAGTCTCAGTAATAGGGTCCCGTTTTTACCCTTTGGATACGGAACCCTAAAAATACAACTTAACGGTTTTGGTTGCTTGTGGCGTTAGGGCAAGAAGAGGATGCGAATACTGTAATCCAGATCATGTAAATTCATAAAAGTTCTAATCTTTTTATACGTTGTAGAGCGTTTTAGGAGCATTATATCGACGTTTTACTAGACACTGGATCATAAATATGGAGGCATCATGTTCGAGATATTCCTAAGCAATACGGTGGTTAAATCCCAAGACTAACACGGCTCAAAGCATTAGCATAATGCCTTACACAGGCCCGTGCTAGTTACTCCAACCTGCAAGTTTCATCTCAATGGAAGGTACTATTCGTCGTCGGTACGGTTACGTTTTATCGTTATCCTCATGTTTCGGAATTTTGGGAGAGGGTCAAATTTTATTGAAATCGGTCCAGCCGTTTGAGCATGAAGAAGTAATAAATATACAAACACACTCACAAACTCTCGCCTTTATAATATTAGTGTGACGTTAAGAATTCTATTTTAAAGACATATATAAATACGTACCTTCATCTGTTTACTTATGTAATAATTCCAATATTATTTTTCCTTTTATTTTGCTTTAAGGCTAATGACGACATTTTCCCGCTAGGGCAAAATTGAACGGTTTTACTTCACGGTATGGGAAGTGTATTCGAGAATGTTCCCTCTCCATACGCAGGACAAGTGAAAACACGGCGTGACGTGGTAGCAGGGGTCTAAAGGTGCCCTGGGCGGCAAGCATGTCACGGACACTGTCCGATCCATACACACTATACATGAATCACATCTATAAGCCGGGCACATAGTGGTGAGCTTTCTGATAGATATCACATGGAAAATTTAAATTGAGGCCCAGTAGTAGGGGTCTAAAAGCCAATCTGTGCAGGTAAGTAGGCTAAAACATAGAGATATGAGACGCTCCTGACTGTTTGCATTATACATGAATCACCGCGATTTACGCCTCGCTTATTTGTGTGTTTGGTGTATTGTAATTAACTGAGTTATATTGTGATACATATGTAAAGGGGTAGCATTCGAAGCTGCTTTATATAAGTAGTGAGTGCTTTATTGAGAGGAGGCTGCACTGCATGAGCTGGGCAAGATTGATAGAAGCTGAATAAAAATCTGAAGTATGGACGGCAACTCGAACATGCGCAGCAGGCTGAAGGGTAGACTAGCTTTCAGGCTAGGTTAGGCCTAGATATCTTGGTAGTTTGGGTAGGGCAGACTAGCTCCAGGCTGGTGGTCTTGACGAACTCCTGGGCAAACCCCAGGCTTAGTCTTGGTAGCGTCAGAATAGGAATCGCAAGCCCTGGGATAGGTATCGGAGGCCTCGGGATAGGTATTGGTAGCTCAGGGTAAGCATTCCGGTGCCGGAATCAGTATTGCGGCCCCAAGATAGGTAGGTATTGGTAGCCCTTAAAATAGAATTATAAAGACGCAGTTCCTCGAATGCGAATTTGGGCAGAGTATAGAGGAAGGGACCATAGTTGAACAATCACAGAAACAGGGTACTTTTTATACGCTCATTGTAAAAAGAAAATAATTTTTTGATTCTTTATTCACGTGAACTAATTTAATATAGACTGAGTTATCAAATAAATGATTTAACTTCGTAGCACCTTTTAAACAGAAGCAACAGACAGGAATTTACTCAAAACGTCTGGCAATAAACCCTCCGACCCAGATCCTCAAATACACGGAAAAAGCATAAATAGAATCAGCTTATTTCAGCAGTCTGCTAGTAAAAGTGTAGTCACAGTATACATTTTATAAACAGTAAGGGATCTCAGGCATAGCAATAACGAACACAGACATAATAATAAGAGACAAGTGATAACGCCGGCACTATAACTCGTTTAATAAGTTCATTGGAAACTTGCAATGTGTTGGTTAGAAACAGTCACATAAAATACATAAAACAATCTGGAAATCAAATCACAAATCAGCCATTTGAAGTCGGTTTAATTTTGCAAATCCATCTCATTGCGGATGCGTTGTAAATAGTGATGTGTTCTCAAGAACGTGTCTCAATTTGTATGGAGCGAGAACGTTCTTGAGAAAATTTCCCATACAAAATCGGGAACGATCCCGGAAATTCTCGATAATGGCACATGACTAATTGTAAACTTGCGGGGCGGCGAGTGGCGGCCTAAAGAGAGAGCGAGACACCGAACCTTCCACTCACGACCTTGACCCAAACTAAGCAAAGCTTGTACTAGGTACTGGACGACGATGTAAATAATATATAAATACATATATACGTTTCATGTTGTAAGTATATTTTGATATCATTGTGTAGGTTTTCTGAGAGATGACATTCGCGTAGATTATTTGCTTTTTACTAAGAAGGTTAGGTACCAAGGTAGCAAATAGACGGTATAAAAGCTTATACCGCCACTATAATGCTAATTTAAGCTGTATAAAGGCTGTATAGTGCTTAGAAGCTTGTGTGCTACTTTGGTAAGGTTGTTTTTTTTAGCACAACTACTGCAGTAATATTTACTGTGATAGTGCCGAGTTTTAAGGATGAACTCGGATTGGGTTACTAGTCAGGTCATCTGTAATTAGATGGCGAATGTCATGTTTAAGGCCACGGATCTAGTACTATTTAAGTTACGTTTCTTCGAGATACTATATCTTTAACTGACTTCAAAATTGAGGTTCAGCACTGATTCGAAGATGGCTATACCGATTTGGATAATTCCTGTTTTTTGGGAGGATATAGTTTCTAGTTGGTCTAATTGTTATAAGGCTATGTTGGTGGAATAAGTGACAAAGCATCTGTCACTCACTCGAATTTGGTCGGACGGATGCTTTGTCACTTATTCAACGCGTGATAAAAGCAACCATCATGTGCCTGCAAGAGTAGATCAGGAACGTTAAAATGAATTAAAGAATAATGATATCTCTTACATATATCATTGGAAACGTTGAATTTAACGCCTGTTTATATACTTAACTAGACGTCCCAGCACATTTCACCCTAGGTGCACTATTAAAACCAACGACACTGTAAAACTGCGACCAAATGGAATCAAATTGAATTTATTCCCACCCGTTAGTCTCGGCTGTATACGGTAAATGCCCTCGCGCACGCCATCTATTAGTGGCTCCAGTCGTTTATGGTAGCCGTATAAAAAAGGAACTATAGGATAGGACTCCCTATATCCGTGCTACACGCCGGCCCGTGTACCCGTGTAATTAACCCCTTAGTAGCCGGGTCCCGAATTACACGAACCTGTCGGGTACACGGATCTTAATTACACGCGGTCCGACCCGTTCTCGATCGGAAATACCCGAACGGAGACGAGACACGCGGATACGGATTCGAACACAGCCCTAAACAGGTTTTGACAGGTTCTTATTGTACACGGATCTTAACTACACGGGGCCTTGTTACACGCGCCGAACTCGCAGAAAACTGGTGCCGTGTAGCACGGAAACAGAGACCCTGCGACGGGTATACGAAATCGAGCCACGGGCCCTACTAATGCGTACGATATATATAAATCAAAGAACCTTGCTTAGTTTCGCAACTCAACATTACCCTTCTTTGTATATAAATACAAAAGATAAATAAGAATCCAATATTTTACGCAATCTACTGAGGTGCTAGTGGCAGTAAAATCCACAACCACAGCTAAAATTGTGTATAATTGCAAAGCGCATTAGCCGATCTCCTGAACGCACGCATTCACGTACGCTCCCCTTCTTGCTTGCAAGGTGTTGTAAAAAGGAGACAGACAATGTTCATCGCGCGAGAGAACGCGAGAAAGACAAAGTTGTAAAGTTGTCCTAGAAGTAACATATCAGAACGATGACCACGTTAGCTGCATGTGTAAAGTAACAGAATAGAACAATACAGAACGTTCTTCAGTTTTCGCAAAAGTGACCTGTATTTTATTGTTTGTGTAAAATACGACTCTGTTGGTTGTGAAGCCTAGCGACGCATCCGATCGATGCAAATCGACGAACGCACGCCAATGTACTTTAACAAAAGTGGAAGAGGGAGTCAAGCATCTAAAATGTGTGCTGGTGCGTAGCCGTATTGATACCTTTTTAGATGCTATGTATAATGTAACTCGGTAAATATAAATATTTACCGCGCGTCTAACTCTGAAATCCTAATCATAATTACAATATAACAATACTTTAATGCACACCAACAAGAAAAGTATTATATGATATATCTTAAATTAAACAATATGCGGTCGATTCGCTAAAGAGACGAAGAGAAATGAAATGAAATATAATTATCACTAATTATAAAAAACTGTTTAAACTCACGTAAAAATTGTCAGGAACGGCCTCCTATTAATTATCCTGACAATTTTTACGTGAGTTTAAACCGTTTTTAGGGTTCCGTACCCAAAGGGTAAAAACGGGACCCTATTACTGAGACTTCGCTGTCCGTCCGTCCGTCCGTCCGTCCGTCCGTCCGTCCGTCCGTCCGTCCGTCCGTCTGTCACCAGGCTGTATCTCAACAACGGTGATAGCTAGACAGTTGAAATTTTCACAGATGATGTATTTCTATTGCCGCTATAACAACAAATAATAAAAATTAAATAAAATAAATATTTAAGGGGGGCTCCCATACAACAAACTTGTTATAAATTATATATATGTATAGGTACGGAACCCTTCATGCGCGAGTCGGGCTCGCACTTGCCCAATTTTTTTTTATAATTAGTGAAGATGTCTCACGATAGTTTTAATGAAATATAATTATATTGAAACTTAGGACATAATACCTCAATAAGATATCCAACGGGCCTCAAACTAAGCTGAGCCTGTACCACGGGACCCTGTGAGACTGTTATCACTGAGAATTGTAGTTATACAGAAAGATCAAACATAAGGATGAACAATATTAAATGCTATATTAACTTTGACATCAATTAATTAAGAGAAGAGAATTACTTAAAGTGCTTTCCAAAATAAACCATATAATCGATGATCTTAAAATAACCCGTCTATTTCAGGCGCCTGCCATTGACTTATTAAGGGGTCAAATTTAGAAGTTTTAACTACTTTGATTTTGTAATCGGGCCTGTGCTTCGTCTGCGCATGTGTTTCGTGTTTCGCCGATATTTTTACTATCATGAAAAAGTAATAGTTTAATGTCTGTAAAGGTATCCGTAATATTAAAGGTATTTTCCGAAAAATATAACTAGAATGGGGTATTTGGAGGTAGCTGATTATGAAAAAAAAACAATATTTGTATTTTTTGTGTGTTTGTATACATGTACACAAGATGTGATTTCAAATCCTCGTGGAGCATCTAAAGAAGTGTTGCTAGCTTTAATAATGTTGTCGCTTTTGGTAAATATTAATAATTTTCGGAATATCCTAAATTTGGATTTACCTGTGAACGTACATGCGGAATTTCATATTGATAAAATAATTAGAAATAGGTTGACTGAGGTTAAATTTATCTCCATCAGACATGAACCGAATTTTGCAAATATCTCCAAATTGGCTACATAAAGTGTTGTTAAAGATCTGATGACGAGATCCATGAGGTACCCAAGAAACTCTTTCAGTGATTAGCAAGTCAGTTAGTAACTCGTTCTCCTCGGAAGACAGCATATCACGCTTCCCTATCCTTAAACTCATACTCACTCAGCTCGTCGACGGAAAACTGGTCCCACACGCAAGCTGACAGCAGATAGTATGGCATTGTAGCGGAAAATGACGTCGTGGCGTCTGGGGCACAGCTTTCCGTTGACGTGAGTTGCCGTCTTTGACGCTCACAAGGTAAAACTTCAACATGGGCCGTAGGCTGTCACTCTCCAATCAATTTAAGGACGCTGCTTAAATCATCTTTTGTAGATGCAAGAGGCCAACGATATCCTCGGAAATAAGATTTCTTCGCTTTGAAGTCGGTTTTCATTTTTGTTTAAGTTATTCAATCTCCGCTCAACGCTGTGACTATCGACTCCACTTTACGTCGGCTGATCACCGCGTACGCTATAAGTAGGTACCTACACGCTGTAAGTAGAAATAGCAAATGCAGGGCTGTCTCTAAGCATGAGTTTATTTTTTGCAAATTATAATAACTAGTTTTTGCCTGTGACTTCGTCTGCGTAAAATTAGTACTTCCATAGAATTATTCTATATTCCCGGGACTCTAACATCCATGCATATGGGTCCAAGAATCCAATCTACTAACTTACCTAACACCACTTCTATTATTGGAATCGTTTAATAGTAATAACTTATTTATCCAACGGAATAATTCTTCTAGTCTTTCTCTTCATTGATGAAAGTCTTGTCTACCTTGGATTTGGTGACTTCTGCCTCCCGTTGTCTGAATCCTGTCCTGTTTTCGGTTGTTTAAAAGCGGTTGAAATCGAAAGACCTGTGAGCGCAGCTACTTGGTCCGTCCATCGGTCAAGAGATCTGATCTTTGCCTTCCACGTTTCGAACAACCACCAGCTCAATTTGACGGTTTTTCTGCGGGCTATGTGTCAAAAATAACCAAGAAATAATATTGAATACAATCTCCGCTACATCACATCAACACAGCGACATAATTGAATTCCGGGAAGAGGCAGCCCTAGCTTAGACGTCCTCGAGCTCAGCCCTAACGATATGTGTCGCGAAAATTCCATCTCAACGTGAATTAAAATAAATTCCGTTCCTACAGGAGCGACACTGGCGTCTGAATTATGATCGTAGCAACTTACCTACTTTGAATCTATAACACATTACTATTAGTTAGTTTAGATTCCAATCTAAAATGACTTCATACTACCTCTACTCTCAGAAACGCTTAATACTACTATTATTATTAACATAAGATATGTCTTTGCCACTAACATCATCATATTAGCGAAAATATGTGCACTGCCGGACAAAATGTTTCTGTTCTGTCTAGCTCATGGTTGACTGGTAGATTAAATTAACTATTTGTACATGCTGTTTTGTACTGTACAATAAGTTTAAATAAATAAATAAAAGCCTACCCCAAGGTAGGGCTCTTCAGAAAGACCGACCGTGCGTCGTTAACGATCTTCGTGGCTTCCAACGATCCTGACTAAATCGCTAATCTATTTGTAAAAGTCATCATTTTCACGCTGCATTTTCCGCTGCGTGGTTGCTACTAAAGTATCCGTCGACTACAATGACCTTCGGTTCTACAGGCAATGTGCTCTCTCCTTTGCCTCTTCATTCTTCAACCTACAACACTCTAGTTCCCTAACTCTCTTCATTACCGTTTGGGTAACTGTTATTTGAACCTTATAATCCTACCTTCCTTTACCCACTATGAGTGATCACGTTTCAGAGATTTTTGCTTAAGCATAACTAAGAGCTCTTGAGCTCTCTCTTGTCGGTGGAGTAATTACCACTTTTGCCTATTCCTTGTTAATTTCTTGGTCTCCTGGTACGGCAGGGCTCCAAGTACTTTCTCCTCCACTTTATTAAAATAAGTAAATCTTGGTCTTTGTCAACTTCCTTATCCGTCAAGTTTTCCAATTGCATTGCATTGTGTCAGGATCTTCACAAAAAAAGCATTATGTGGTATCAGCATTAAGTAATAAGCATTTTAAACATACAATATGATTTTCCACATATTTCCGTATTTTTTTATGTTAGAGCTAACCCTGCCTAGGGGGAAGCCCTCCAACGAGCTAAAAGTGTTATATTGAATGTGGAAAGGAAGCGGCGAGGCGGAACGGTCGTGAAACATGCCACAAACGTGAACGTTCGCGTCTACGTTGGGTTTGCGTTAGGAAGCATTAAGGTAATGCCTGAGTTTACATTTTGTTGACTTTTTGAACTGTTGGACGTACAGTTGGCCAATTTGGTACCTGTGTCAGTGTAACACTTTATCGTAGTAGAATTTGATAGATGCTATCTGTACTAATTACTATATTTAGAACAGTAAAAATCCAACGTTTGTACGTTTTTGACGACGCGGTTGGCTTCGTTTGTAAGCACTTGCCTACTAAGCCGGCGGTCCAGGGTTCGAACCCCGGCCAGGGCAAATATTTGTGTGATTATCTCGAATATTTGTGCTTGGGTCATGGATGTTATCTATATAAATGTATTTATTTATCATGTATATCGTCGTCTAGTACAAGCTTTGTTTAGTTGGGGACTAGGTCGATTTGTGTAAGATTGTCACTTAATATTTATCATTATTATTTATTTACTTTATAAATGAAATAGATTATTCGGAGTATACATCCTGAATTGAAATTTTTAGTTTTTAGGGTTCCGTACCCAAAGGGTAAAAACGGGACCCTATTACTGAGACTTCGCTGTCCGTCCGTCCGTCCGTCCGTCCGTCTGTCACCAGGCTGTACCTCAACAACGGTGATAGCTAGACAGTTGAAATTTTCACAGATGATGTATTTCTATTGCCGCTATAACAACAAATACTAAAAATAAAATAAAATAAATATTTAAGGGCATTTATCCCATACAACAAACTTGTTAGAGATTATATACATGTATAGGTACGGAACCCTTCATGCGCGAGTCGGGCTCGCACTTGCCCAATTTTTTGTTTTACGTCTGGATATCTTAGTGGCTTTATCAGGCATAATAGCTAAGCTAGGGCAGGAAAGTAACATATAAGTGCCCAGGGATGGTTAAATGTTACTTCTTATCCAAACTACGAAAAAACTAAGGATTAAGTATGATTTTTTCCTCCCAGTGCAAAGCAAGTCATTCATATTATAATTTATAAAGTACCAAAAGCATCGGGTATTGTATATTTTCAATATAATAATTTCAAACAAATCACATTTCACGTTAGCGCAATAACCGAATATTACATGAGTGGATAAACAAACCGATAATCATTTGTTAAACCAGTATTCCTCGGTACGAGTTCCATATACAATTATGCATATTACAGCACAACTGCATTAGCATTAATATCCTAAGCCTCATTATTGCGCTGACTCCACGCTGTTAAGTACAGTCAAATGAATTCACTAATTAGAACTATTTCGCCGTGTGTTGTTTGTATACGTATAAAGTTACTTGAAATGAAGTCAGTAGAAATGAGCTCGTTGGTAGGTGGTATACCCGTTGGTAAGTCGCCGTTTTCGTGGTACAAGGTACCGGTTTTCTGGCCCTTTCGGCGCGTGTAATAAGCCCCATGTAATTAGGATCCGGATATTAACTGCACCTGAGTCTAACGCGTCCTCAGTGTATAGTACCTGACGGGAATACCTGAAAGGAGCCGAGACACGGGTACACGAACCTTAAGGCAGGTCCAAAAATGGGTCTTGACGGGTTAGAGTAAATCAGGACCTCCTAATATCCGTGATACACGGGTCAGCGTCTAGCACGGATATTAGGAGCCCTAGTAGGTAATCTCAATGAAAGGTGGAGCACTGTCCTTATCCAACACGACCTTGATGAGATCGTCTATCTACCTTGTTCAAGGCCTATCCACGACGCGTTCAGCGGTTCGTGGTCACTACTTGTCGTGCTCTACAATCCGCGCCAACCGCGTCGTCAGTCACTGAATTGAAAAATATGTTATTTTTTTATTTTGTCATGTGTTTGAGGTGTCTACGGTTGTAGGATACTTCTTACCCTACTACAGAGAAACAAAAATAGGGTTACAACTTCTCCTTCCACGCAGACGGAGTTTGTATACACCTTCTTTTTAAATAATATTGAAATTAAAGTTAGGTAATAAATATTCACTACACCGAATAAGGTTTTCTAGTTCAAATACACAACCCTAGAACTGGAATCTATTGGGAAGCATGACACTGAAAGTGTCGAGTCACTTTAAGGGTGTATACATACGAATGGGTACAAACCGATGGCACGTCCTAGCAGGTCCAATTTGTACCGGGGCCGCTTGTGTGTAGCCGACCTTACAACGTGAGGTACATGCAAAAACACTCACCGGTCACAGTGCACAGTGTTTGAAAGTAGTGTCGTATTAGCAAGGTTAAGTTTTATTGGATCTGTTTCATATTGTGTCTGATTCTCAAGACACCGTGTAATTTTACATATGCAAGTAGTTAATTGACAGTTACATTTGATGCAGACAGGACATATTTATTAAATCATGCCAAGGGAGTTTTTTTAGTTAACACTCGTACAAACTTTTTTGGAAAAAGTTGTTGCAATTAGGACGCTAGTGCACAATTCTGTATGTGGTTTAAATTTCACTGACAAAACAAATGTAATTAGTACGAGTGTACTAAGGTATCGATATTTTACTGAGACCTTTTAGGGATACTGGGGGCCTATGATGGTTGCGTGTATCGCGCGATAAATAAGTGACAAGCATCCGACACGTTCTATTTTCACTAGGGTTATTTTTGACGATAATAGAACTACCTCACACATAATTATCAGAAATGAACAATTGTGTTTGTTGGTTTATAGTTCTGCAACATAGCAAAGTTGCGACATCTTGCATAAATATACACATAATAGGCACGTGCCTAGGGGCGCAAGGCCGCAAAAGGGCGCAAAGGGCCGCAAAGGGGCGCAAAGGAGCGCAAAGGGCCGCAATGGGGCGCCGATGAGGTGTTTGCCTAGGGCGCTCTCGACCCTTAATCCGCCACTGACGCGGACAGTGAGTTAGACCTTATTCCTAGGCATAAACACGGGACCGTAGAAAAGATAAGGATATTTTAGACTAATTCACGAGAAAATATAAATCTAAATATTATAAAGTTAACAATAAAATTAAGGTTTAATAACATCTTTGACGACGCGGCTAGCTCGGTTTGTAGTGCAGCTGCCCACTGAGCTGGCGGTCCTGGGTTCGAATCCCGGCCAGGGCAAATATTTGTGTGATAAACTCGAATATTTGTTCCTGGGTCATGGATGTTATCTATATAGTGTATGTATTTATATATTATGTATATGGTCGTCTAGTACCCATAGTACAAGCTTTTCTTAGTTTGGGACTAGCTCGATTTGTGTAAGATTGTCCCTTAATATTTATTTATTTTTATTTTTATTTATTTTATCTGTAGTTCTCGTTGTTTACTGTGTACTGTGGCTCGTACGCAAATGTTTTGGTAACTGTATACCCTTGTTTGCAACTCCCCGTGTTGGCTTTTGCCCCCGCCACGTTTTTAGAGACCCTAGTTCAAACGAAACTGAAAAAGAATTTCAGTGCAATTTGATGTTGTCAAGAAGCGTCCAATTATTTCCATTTTTAACCGCCAACGAAATATGGAGGTATTATAATATATGTCATATCTGTGTGTGGATCTGCTTATATCTACGAATAAATTAAAATAGCGGAGTTACGGGGGTTGAAAAAAGTAATAGTACATTAATATTACATACTGGTGGTGAATTTGTGACTGTCTGGGAGATCGTAGGTGTTTATAGCCTGAACTGAAGGACCTTATTAAACCGTTGATACAAAGATCAAAGCGTAAAGAAAATTTGAAATGAGACCTGGCGGAAGAGACCGGGAATCGAACCCTGTACTTCTGGATTGCCAGTCCAGCGCGTTAACCAATTCGCCACCCTAACTCTCAAGCAACTTATCGAATTATTCCTTATGCTTTGTGTTTCGATCTTTGCATTGTTAAGGGCCATAAATATGCTATCTAAGGTATTACTAAATACCGTCCGTGGTTTGTCTAAAGCTTTACCTCTTTATATTGGCCAAGGGGCCTATGATGCTTGCTGTTATCACGCGATAAATAAGTGACAAAGCATTTCATTTTTAGACAAAACGCGAGTGTGAGTGACAGATGCCTTGTCACTTATTTATCACGTGATAAACGCAATCATCATAGGCCCCCAGGGAGTGAGATTTTCTCCCCGTAGCGGGCAGAAAATCTCACTTACGGCATAGGGTAACGTGAACTATTCCCAGGTAGCAAACAGGCTGTATATAAAAGCTTATACAGCCATTATAACTCTAATTTTGGCTGTATAAAGGCTGTATAAGTGCTTACGCAGCCTGTATGCTACTAGGGTTACGTTACCGCTAAACATAAATTAAATAAAGTCATATTCTACATTCTAACATAGATCATAAACGCAAAAGTGTACCAAGTCACTTAGTAAATCCTTGCGCAACCTATAAAGTATAACTGCTTAATTGAATGGAAACCCCGTAAAAGACAGCTCACCCTTAAAGCCTGGATAACATTTACCCGGTTATGTGGGTGTCTAAGATATTTAAAAAGAGCTACATTTTTCAGTTCATTTTTCTATTTTATCTATAGTGGAGCTAAGACGTTTTGGCAAGCAGTGTTAAAACAGAATCAGAATCAAAATCAGAACCAGAAATATTTTTTTGTTCAACAGAGGTACCTACAGGTTATAAGGTGACATGTTTTGTGTATTTTGAACTATGTTTGACCTACAAATACAGGTGTACAAATATTTTCAACTACAAATTTAACAAGCATTACATGAAATAATAAATTAATTTAAAACAGGATTATCCATGCGCCATTCTCGAGAATGTTTCTCAATTTGTATGGATCGAGAACGTTTTCGAGAACATACAAAATCAAGAACGTTCCCGGAAATTCTCGAGAACGGTACATTACTAAACAGGATTGAATATAGTCGCTATGTCTGAGATAAAAAAGTTTTGTATGAGAACCGTTGCAATAGAAAACAATCTTGTATAAGAAGATTAATAATATTATAATAGGTCCACGTCGGTATACCTATTATAATATTCCGTGTGAAAAGTAGGCCTGAGCAATTCTTACGGTAACTACTTTTATAGTTTGCCTTAGCTAATTTTATATTAGCCTTTACTACTAGAATTATTTTCTTCAAATTAAATACTGTGGTATAACTACTAGCAAAGTGACACTAAAACATGCCATTATTAAATAAATCAATCATACTTTTTATGTTCACTGTCTCAAAACATCGAAAGTTAAACACGATTTCCGGACGAAAACACACGCAAACTTGTAACTTTTGCTATATGATAATGAACCTCAGTTTTGGACGAAAACTTGGTCATAAAACTGAAAGTTTCATAAACAAACACCGATATTTTAGCGTCGTGGTTGAATATACTAGCAGCGTATATGCCGAAATTTTAATGAAGATCAGAAAAAAAAAAACAAGGTATATTCCCATCGAAAACCAAGTTTGCTTACCCTATGCATTTAACCTTGATTGCACCTGATGTTAAGTGACAATAAGGCCTAAGATGGAGCATGCTTGGCTAGAAGATGACTATTCACTCTCGACTTGAAGAGATCCAAGTTATATTTATCGGGGAACAGGTGCGCAGGAAGTGCATGAACTTCCATTCCTTAGTTCTCCTCATAAGGAAAGTAGACGCAAAGCGTTTCGTACGTACGTACCTATCAGTGGTATATCGACAATATAAGGGTGGAATCCAAGTCCGCGCCGAGTGTTGTATTGTCTGATATTACCTTAAAACATACAACAGTAATAAATTACCCGTTATTGTACAATGAAGGAAACGCGTACTGAAACTGAGTGAAACATGTATTGTACTTTCTCTGACCATCTTAGGTTTCATATTTCTAGCAAAATAAAGATAATTTGTATTTGTACCTTTTTCCCTCTTATTACAATGACAATAGTCAAAAAAGCACGCGTTTCAGTTTCCTCGACTGTACGTGACAATTTTACACAATCAATAGCAAAACAGATATGGAGTAGGTATAAAAGTGAATTTATCACAGAGTTTTCAGTGGTAGTAGATTGTATTGAGGTTAAGATGCCTTATTCCTTTGAAAAAAATATTTTTTCTTATTATGACAAATATATGTATTGACAATTTCAACCAACTTTTTAAAGTGAATAATACTTTTCCCCGAGTTCTAGGTAGTAACGTAGCTATTTCATGCTATTATTGCGTGCAGTCGAAAGTAAGTTGAAAAAACTAATTTTCCGCGTGAATTTTGTAAATTTCGAGTAGTTTTTGAAACAATAATTATCAATGAAAAATCCAAACTGTAGGCTTCCAATATATACCAATAAATCCCAATAATCCTGTTCTAGGTAGTAATAATATGTTAAGAAACATGTTTGATCATAGAGAAAAATGTCTAAAACAATAAGTATTTTAAAAGGAATAAAGGCTCTTAAAGATGGGTGTTTAAAGACATATTCCCGTTAGATATATAGAGCTTGTTCAAATTTTCGCGAACCCTTTTTCACCCCTACTGTGCAAAGTGGGGGTGAAAAACCACAGATTTGGTACCAAGCAAGCGTAAGCGATTACCGAAGCCTATGGACTCGCAATTTGCGTGTCGACAACCCTTTCAAAATTTCTTCACTCCTATTTTGCAAATCTCTTCGGGATAAAAAAAAAACCGGCCAAGTGCGAGTTTGACTTGCACACCGAGGGTTCCGTACAAATGCTTACCCCCATCTTTACTGGCCGGGTTAAGTTAAGTTTGCACCTGGTATGTATGGCGCCGGATACAAATGAGGTGCAAAGTCAACGCAACCGATTACGTTTGTTGTATTGGAGCCCCCTTAAATATTTATTTTATCCTGTTTTTAGTATTTGGTGTTATAGCGCCAACAGAAATGCATCAATGGTTCATGAGATACAGCCTGATGACAATATCGAGCAAAAAATGCAAATAAATCACGTTTCTTATATGGGAGCCCCACTTAAATATTTATTTTATTCTGTTTTTAGTATTCGCTGTGAACTTTTCGGCTGTCTAACTATCACAGTTAATGAGATACAGCCTGGTGACAGACGGACAGACAGGCAGACAGACAGACGGACAGAGGAGTCTTAGTAATAGGGTCCCGTTTTTAGGGTTCCGTACCCAAAGGGTAAAAACGGGACGCTATTACTGAGACTTCGCTGTCCGTCCGTCCGTCCGTCCGTCCGTCTGTCACCAGGCTGTATCTCAAGAACAGTGATAGCTAGACAGTTGAAATTTTCACAGATGATGTATTCCTATTGCCGCTATAATAACTGTTAGTATATGTATCAAAATAAAATTATAGTCTCTGCTAACTACTACTAACGCCATCTAGTGTTAAGATTGTAACTAACTACAATGTATATACCATTGTTCTATTGAAATAAATGACAGTTTGTTGCGAATATCCAACGTGTTTTAATAGGTTATGGGCTGCTCCCGAATTTATCAGTTATTTTAGTTTAAAATAGATAAATTTGTGCTCGTTGATTCGCGGAAAAATGAACTCGAACTATATTGCTAGTGTGCCAAAGTTAAAAGGCAGGGAGAATTATGACGAGTGGTGTTTTGCGGCTGAAAACTTACTGGTCTTGGATGGGATGGACAAGTACATCAAACCACCTACTGATTTTGAAGTCAAGCCAGCGGAAGATGCAAAAACGAAGGCAAAGTTAATATTAACTATCGATCCAGCTTTGTACGTGCATATAAGAAATACGGAATCTTCAGAGGCATTATGGACTAAGTTGAAGACCATGTTTGACGACTCCGGTTTCTCGAGAAAGATAACCTTGCTTCGACATTTGATTTCCATAAGATTGGATAGTTGTGACTCGATGGCTACATATGTCACACAAATCGTCGAAACAGCTCAACGGTTAAATGGCACAGGATTTACAATAACCGACGAATGGGTGGGATCATTATTATTAGCAGGTTTGTCCGACCGTTATTCTCCGATGATAATGGCTATAGAACATTCGGGTATTCCGATAACTGCTGATGTCATAAAATCAAAGTTGCTTGACATGGAAGTTACCAATGAGTCTGAAGTCAGTGGCGCTGCATTCGTTGCGAGAAATAAATATTACTCTGGCAACACTAAGCCGAAGAAAAATGGCGGTGCATTTACGTCAAACAAGAAGACAGTTACAGATTCAATAACAAAGGAAGTCGTTTGTTATAAATGTAAAAGCAGCGGACATTATCGGAACCAGTGCCCGTTATTGAAGAAAACTGCAAACAAATGCGTTTTTAACGTGGTTTTTATAAACGGAAAGTTTAACAAGACTGAGTGGTACGTCGACAGTGGTGCAAGTGCACACATGACTGTAAACAAGGATTGGATTAAAAACATGAACTTAACGCCGTGTTTACCAGAAATCGTTGTTGCTAACGAATCAAAAGTATCAGTGGATTGTTCCGGAGATGTAGACATTGTTTCGGATTTGGAATGTCACATAACTGTCAAGAATGTGCTATGCGTGCCTAGTTTGACAACAAACTTGTTATCAGTTAGCGAGCTTATCAGGAATGGCAACAATGTCGTATTTGAGGAAAAGCATTGTTATATTTATGACAGAAGTGATGCTTTAGTTGCGATAGCCGATTTAACTGATGGTGTTTACAAGTTGCGATTGCAGTCGCCGAGTTACGTGTTGGCAGCTCCTGCAGTTACCGGTAAATTATGGCACAGAAGGCTAGCTCACATCAACAGTCAAGATATGAACAAAATGAGAAATGGCATCGTTGATGGCCTGTCTTATGATGGCTCGTTTGACATAACAAAGGCAGAGTGTACTACTTGTTGTGAGGGAAAGCAGATGAGGTTGCCATTTTCTCATGTTGGTGAACGAAGTACAGAGACGTGTCATCGTATACACAGTGATTTGTGTGGACCTATGGAGATGAACTCTCTAAATGGCAGCAGATATTTCATGCTATTTGTTGATGATTATAGTCGGATGACTTTCATCTATTTTATCAAGCAGAAAAATGAAGCTTTAAGTAAATTTAAAGAATTTAAATCTATGGTAGAAAACCAGCGAGGAAAGAAAATAAAGATCTTTCACACTGATAATGGACTTGAATACTGCAGTAAAGAATTTGAAAATTATTTAAAACAATGTGGTATTATTCACCAGAAAACAAATAGTTACACACCTGAACAAAATGGTGTCTGTGAAAGGGCAAATCGCACAGTGGTTGAAAAGGGCAAATGTCTATTGTATGATGCAAAGTTGGGCAAGAGATTTTGGGCTGAAGCGGCCAGTACAGCTGTTTATTTGAAGAACAGGTCCATTGTGTCAGGAATACCTAAGACTCCTTATGAACTATGGCATGGGTCAAAACCCGACCTAAGCCATATCAGATTGTTCGGAAGTAAGGTGATGGTACATGTCCCCAAGGAGAAGCGCCTCAAGTGGGACAAGAAGGCCACACAGCACATCTTAGTCGGATATGGTGAAGATGTGAAAGGATACAGGCTGTATAATCCTACCAAGAACACCATCATCACCAGCAGGGATGTATAAAAATAAAATAAAATAAATATTTAAGGGGGGCTCCCATACAACAAACGGGATTGGTTGCGTTAACTTTGCACCTCATTTGTATGGAGCGCTATACATACCAGGTGCAAACTTAACTTAACCACTTAAGGATGGAAAGTGTTTGTACGGAACCCTCGGTGCGCGAGTCCGACTCGCACTTGACCGGTTTTTTTTATTCTTTGGACACGGAACCCTAAAAATGACTCCGCAAGGCATAATGGCCCCGTTCAAAAAGTAACCCGCCCTAACCTTCAAAACGTACCTATTTTCGCGAACCACGCATCTTTGCAAACAAAAGGCACTTGATATTGCGTGTCCCGAATCAATTAATCGTATTTCGGAACGCGCCAAAACAAATCCGCCATGCTTCCGGCCATTAATGGCCTTCGTCACGTCAGTTAGGCCGGTTGAAACCGGTTACAACCGGAAAGATGCGCTGAAATGTCGTTAAATATTTCAAAGTTTTTATGATTGCGCGATCGTGAAAAAATCACGTTATGTCTTTTAATCCAAGTTAAAAACAGCCCAATAACCTAAGATAATTGTTTTATTTGTCACTGCTAAGACTGGTTGTAACCGGTTACAGCAGGAAAGACGTTTGATATTCGTTTGAAGTGATTCAAAGTTTTTATGATTGCGCGATCGTGAAATCACGTTATATCTTTCGTCCCAGCTTAAAACAGCCTAATAATATAAGATTATTGTCTTATGTATCATTATTTGTTTCGTTTCAAATCGTTAATGGAGTTCGTTACGTCACGGCTAAAGACAGTTGTAACCGGTTACAGCCATAAAAAAATCTCATTTATGATTCGTTTCAAGAGATTCAATGTTATTAATGATTGCGCGATCGTACAAATAATAAAAAAAATGATTTATTGTGGAGGTCGGAGCGTTTTTCTTGTGCTTTAGAAACGATAGGCTATTACCGCGGCGCGGCGCGTAGCAAGCCCCTTTTGTCAAAGTTTGAATTGAACGTCTGATCGTATTTATCATTCCTGTTGCGCGGAAACATTCGCGTTAGTGGGTTTGTACTCCTGCATAAAGTCCGACTCACTGACTGGTAGAAAGGGCTAACCAGCCCAGATACAGTACAAGCAACGTCACACACAGAAAACTGGACAAGTGCGAGTCGGACTCGCGCACCGAGGGTTCCGTACAGCTAAATAACTTTTACCTTTTTGTTTTCTGTATTAAATTTGTTGTTGTAGCGGCAACAGAAATCAATGTGAAGATTTCAACCTATCTACGGTTCATGAGATGAGATGAGAGAGAATAGCCTGGTGACATTATTAAGCATAAAACGGAAAAAAATATATTTTATTCTGTTTTAGTATTTATTGTTATAGCAGCAACAGCAATGCATCTTCTGTGAAAATTTCAACTGTCTAATTATCACGGTTCATGAGATACGGCCTGGTGACAGACAGACGGACAGCGGAGGCCGTATTAGGGTCCCGTTTTTACCCTTTGGGTACGGAACCCTAAAAACGTATCGTTTAAGCGCAACCTTAATACAAATGTTGAATTTCTAAAACAATTTTAATTGCCTATTTGACACGCCGTTACCGCTTATCGGGTCAATCAAACCGTTTATACTGAACAATTGTTGCGATATGATTAAGTTTATTTAGAAATTATATTTACTGAAGTTGTACCTGTTAAGTCATCCGCTATACTAGAATTATTACTGTTTGATGTCGCACAGTCGGGTAAAAAAATAGTATATCGCTACTTCGCAGATGTCTCCAAGATAACAGAGAGACGTATATGGAATTAGGCCGCAGGATAGAGCCATTTCGTGACGCCATATTAGTAGAACAGTCTTAGGGGCCTATGATGGTTGCGCTTATCACGTGATAAATAAGAGACGATAATCTGGGAAAATTATTGGTTGGAAAGATCCAGGGAAAGAGGCCTCGGGGCCGCATCCCGATGCGTTGGTCCGACCAAATCCGCACTGCACTTGACTCCAACTTCCACGACACGCTCAATGTGGCCGAGGACCGTGGAAGGTGGCGCAACATCATCCGGAGGAAGCTGATCCATGGTCGATGTCACGACCCAGCAATGAGGATTACGATGCACGGAGGAAATAAGTGACAAAGTATCTGTCGCTCACACTCGTAGGTATCTTGTCAAAACGTGACGGATACTTTGTCATTTATTTATCGCGTGATAAAAGCAACCATCATAAGCCTGCTCAGATTTAAATGCTACAACGAAGAAAAGTATCTAGAACAAAACAAAATCGATTCCCTAATTAGAACTATACATACGCTTCCATAAACACAACTACAGCGCAACCTTTCTAAAAAAACAGAAGACAGTCGAAAAAGAAAACACTGTAGGTACTTTTTATTGTACACGGCTCATTAGGTCCTCTGCCAGCGTACGAAAAAGAACCTTTCGTCAAAGGACACAATGCTACAACCCAATCCAGACCTTACCGTACAGTGACAAAGTTCCATACGGCCCGTATTGTTTAGTATTTGGAACCCTCCCGATGTAAATTGGGACATTTTTTCCCAGTTTTAAAGCGTAGCCGGGTCTTTTATAAGATAACTAGCGACCCCGTTTCACCTTTTTGCCAACTTACTGCATTCGTACACTACGGCCACTTAGTCGCAAGTTATTTCGCACTTTGCGAATTGTTGACGTTAAATTAACTAATGTTCTTTTGTTTAGAGCACTCTTGGTCGTAGTCGGTGTTCAGATTAACCCTTAAATAACAATGACACTAATTTCGATTCTGAAATGACGTAATTAGCAATGAAATCCACGTCAGTTTGAGATTTCGGCACAATCTTGACAGTCTTTATTGACAATATTCAGATTTTGACTTGTGTCATTTCAGTAACGTGTAAATATACATACATCATCATGCATTTTTAAGGGTTAAGGTGCAATTTGGGGAGAATGACCTTAAATGCTATACTTTATATGGATATGCACCGAGGATTCCCGGAAAACCATTTTTTTGGTGACATTATATAACGTCGTTTAGCGTTGCGTTTTTCGGCTGTAGACTATAGACTTTTACAAGGCCTTTTTAAAGAATATCGACGGAAGTACAGGAGTAGAGAAACAATATTATTGATGCCTGTACAATCATTTAAGTATCTTCCTTTTTTAGGGTTCCGTACCCGTAAGGGTAAAAACGGGACCCTATTACTGAGACTTCGCTGTCCGTCCGTCCGTCTGTCACCAGGCTGTATCTCAACAACGGTGATAGCTAGACAGTTGAAATTTTCACAGATGATGTATTTCTATTGCCGCTATAACAAAAAATACTAAAAATAAAATAAAATAATTATTTAAGTGGGGCTCCCATACAACAAACTTGTTATAGATTAAATATATGTATAGGTACGGAACCCTTCATGCGCGAGTCGGGCTCGCACTTGTCCAATTTTTAAAGAATATCGACGGATAAAAAAAACAGGAGTGGAGAAACAACATTATTGATGCCTGTATAATAATTTAAGTATCTTCCTTTTTTATAACTGAGTAATATTTTGAAACGAAACATATTTTATTTTAATTTACGATTAATAATCCCAGGATTAAGTCATGTCCATATTCATATTACGTTACAAAGTCCCGGGAAATTGCACTTCCTAATCCGAACACTGGTCGTAGTTCGGGTATTGTTTGTGCCTAAACTGCTTTTCTTTATAAATAGTTTCGGTGCCCTAGGCTATATGTGGTGCAATTATGTCAACTTTAGCGCTTAGCCGCGAATACTAGAACCACATTCAAAGTTAGACACCTCTTGAACAGGAAAGGAGATTAGCTGGTAAAAATAACCGACTTCATCAAAAAAAAAAACGTAGTTCCGAAAACACGAGTAACTATAAAAAAACCGGCCAAATATAAGTAGGAATCGCGCACCGAGGGTTTCGTAAACACTTCCCATGTTAACTGGCTGGGTAAAGTTAATTTTGCACGTTTGTTGTATGGGAGCCCTCTTGAATATTTATTTTATTTTGATTTTAGTATTTGTTGATATAGTTAGCGGCAACAAAAATACATCATCTGTGAAGATTTCAACTGTCTAACTATCACGGTTCATGAGATATACAGCCTGGTGACAGACGGACAGACAGACGGACAGCGAGGTCTTAGTAACAGGGTCCCGTTTTTTACCCTTTCGGTACGGAACCCTAAACACTGAGAAATCTTCGGCTGTAGACGACGTGGCAGTTTTGCGAAAAAAAAGTCGCCGTCCACGTGATGACACTGAGAAATCTTCGGCTGTAGACGATGTGGCAGTATTGCGAAAAAAAAAGTCGCCGTCCACGTGATGACACTCAGAAATCTTCGGCTGTGGACGACGTGGCAGTACCTATTGCGAAAAAAAAGTCGCCGTCCACGTGATGCTATATCGCATCGCAAGGGTTCTAATTTACGTCTTTCCACGTACTGCCTGTGAAAGTGTTAATAGATAAGGAAACACAAACTGCCCTAGATTTTATGCGAAAGTAGCACTGGCTTAGAAACTAATTTATTACCGACCACGTGCTTCATTGTGTTTTCGCGTATTGTAATAAATGTAAATATAAATCATTCCAAGGTAAAGAAGCTAGTAAAATATGAGTAGGTATCCTATTAACCAAAAACATGGTACAACTTGGAGGCATTCAAAAAAGTTTCAACGCTGATAAAAGTCATAACTAGAAGATAACACGAAATAAATACGAAACAAACTGAGTGCAAAGTTTAAGTAAAGTTCCGTTTTGGTTCACTTAGCAAAACTAACACAGGCCGAATTACGTGTGATGGAAATTAGGAAAAAGTTAGTTTATTGGCATAAGATTCAAGTCTAAGACTTCCTGCATGTTCATGAAGGCCTTGTCGAAACGGCTGATCGACGCTTCGGGAGACCCTAGAGCTGGCGCCTACCTCTGCCAGAGAATCTCTCTGACTAATACAAAGAGGTAACCCAAACAAATCCAAAAGAAATTCTGTATTTTGTTCTCAGAAAACTCGTTCAGTTGTTCTCTAATACAATTTCTTCTCGATGGAGTCGATTATGTTTATGTGACAAATTTATTACCTATTGCTACAAACAACTAGATAGATAATGTATTGTTTATCTTTTGATGATATCCCTGAAATCCCTATGGTCCCACCGAAAGATCAGCGCTGGCTCACGAGCCACGAGCTAACATTATGCTGAGGTGAGACCTTTTCGACGCAATCATAAATAGTATTATACTTAGTTCATAGTTTTTTGTTGTCACTATTTACGTAATTATGTTTTGTTCCCGAATAAATGTATGTCGTTCTTTTTTTGAAGTGAAACTTCTAATGCGACTTCCAACAAGGTTGCGTTAAACGTTTAACGGTTGCGAAACGTTTAACGCTACCGTGGAGGGGGTAGGAAAGCACTGTTGCGTTAAAGGTTCAACGCTCCTGGGGAGGGGGAATAGAAAGAGACAGCGCGAGAGTGAAGAAGTTTGTCTTAAAGAAACAATATGAGTTCACTAACACTCAATTTCTACCCCTTCCTATTTTCATTTCCACATTACGAAGTTTCACTTCTTCCGCGCGGAGGGACTCCACGCACTATTTTTTTCTTTCTTTCTTTCCTTATAGCAATACCGAGACTTAACTAGTCCGCATATAAGTCCGCCCAATTAGAGCTTAGTATGTAGGGCATCAGATTAGAGAGAGGAATGAGTTCGGTAATGTGCCGCCCGCAGGCGAGCCGCCCGGGGTACACCGGGTGATACTCGCTGAAATTCCTAGGCTTTGTACAAATTGGTATCCTTGTTCTACTCTTGCAAACGGTCAGGACAGAATTTTTGACTTATGTCACTTTAGAGTCTTCAATTACGTATGACCAGAACATGATGTCCATCAGCTTTTTTTTTAAACATGAATTGAACTGTACCAGGGCTGTTTAGTCCTCACTATCAGTGAGTCGGACTTTGTGCAGGAGCATAATCCGCTAATGGGATGATCTCCGCACCACAGGAGTGATTTGTCCATCACCCCACTCAGTACTGTGTCTAAGCCACACTGGTGCCGTCTCTTCTTCACAGGACATCTGGCAAAGCGGGCGCGGCTGCTGAAGCGGCTAAAAAATTAAAGAGCACCAAATACCATTTTGTACCGAGGCTCTATATAGGTCCACGGGGACCCATTCCCCCGTTGGGTACGTTTGGATACGTTTATCAGCATAACTGTTCAGCAAGGAAATGCTGCCAGCATTTCCTAAATTTATTTTATTTATTACATTTGTTCTCAGTAATTTCCTGTTTTGTTAATTTTAATGTTAACTTTTTTGTACATTTTTTGTAATCTATATACTTAACAAAACTACTCACAAAATTTCATGAGCATGGGTTGAGAAATGCAACCTGTAGGCGAAGAAATCCGGACATTCGTAATTTGGACATCAGTACAAAAGAATTCTTTCATAAAAGATTGTGCTTCTCTTGTACACTCCACATAAAAAGGGGTTACAAGTTCGCAACCTAAAATAGATCGCGTCACAGCGATGGCGACACTTAACACCGTTTATTAACGTTGCTTCCTGGCTTGGAACCTTTTTGCGTGCGCAAAAACAAATATGGCCGCATCCGGGGTCAGACAACACGTATCAGTTACGGGGTGTTTGCTGACGGGTTCGGATACCATTTATGCGTGATTGTAAACCCCCATAGCATTTGGCTAAGGCTCAGGAGCGTTTTGAACTGCTGTAAATTTAGACGAATATATCTTATTTTTGGATTCCATCAATATTCGCTACAAGCACTCTGTTATGAGCTCACTGATTAACGCTTTTTTTTTGCAATAATAATGTTATTTATTTATTCGTGAAAACATAAAATAAGTCAAGGAACAACAACTACGCTCGCGACTCTTGTCGCGCGACATAGCATCACCCGTCACTCTCTCACAGTACAGCGAAGAAAGAGACAGGTAATATTTCTCGCGCGAGAAAGAGTCACGTGTCATAGTTGTGCTAGAGGTGCTGTATTTTGTTTCGAAATTGATAAAATTGGTAATTTTTTACGTTTTCAACCCCCATTTAAAAAAAGTTGATTGTGTTTTTCTCAATCAACTTTTAACATCGTTAACCAAAGCGTCAGGGAGGCACGAATAATTAATAAACGCGATATAATCCATTTCAATTGTTTTATTACAATCGTGGAAAAATTTAAAAAAAAAAACATGAGAATCGGTTGAGAAATGTGGCCTGTAAGCGAGAACAGCCGAAAATCCGAACATCTAAACATCCGGATATACGAAAGAAATTTTATCGAGGAGGCTGAAACAGAAGTTCTACAAGTATATACATTCCTTAGTAAAACATAAAAGACAAGTCCGATTTAAAACAGTACATTGACTTATGAAAACCGCTCTGTGTATACCTAAAATGTATTGTACCGTGTAATGTTAACCAGATGTTTAAATTGTTACAGGTAAAACCTTTTTCTTTTCGGGAATGTGCTTCCACTCTCCGACAGCTTGCAATGTAAGTTCTCTTATTATTTATTATTGTAGCAAAATGCTGATTAGTTTTCAAAAACTTTGTGTAAAAGTTTGTTCAGTAAACATTATTTTGTAGATACGTTTTAATGCTACACGTAGAAGCTGTACACTTGATTTTATAATGACAAACTACATTAAAAATTATACTAAGTTAATTTACATGAATCTTGATACCTATTATGATCGTCAATAAAAACATATAATAAGATAATAATTATTCAATTAAGTAAAATATACTTACACTCATAATATGACTACAACAATTATAATAGAATCATAAAATGCAATGTCAGATAAAAATGTCTTGTATAATCTTATCCCAATTTTACATACTTATTCAGTGTTGGATACATTTTTATGATATAGCCACACCAAGTTTTTTCAGTCAGATGCTCCAATACAACCAATAAATGTTTATGAAATTAAATTCATAAATAAATCTATCCAATAAATCTTGTTTAAGCTAATACTCGCTTACACTTCAGAAGCATCCATCATCCAACCTGTACAACATATACATACCACCAAGTCTATGACTTCCGGAAAACCATTAGTACCAAGGGTAAACAATTACTTTGGGGATAGAACCCTAAAAAACGCATCCCGTACCTAATCAATAGTTTACCGGAGGAAATACGACGAGAGCCAAACAAAAAGAAGTTCAATAGAACGTTAAAAACACTTTTTCACACTAATACCGTAATACATATTTTGTACCTAAAATAGAGATTCCCTACCAGAGATCCCACAGTCAAACCAGCCACTGGTATTTAGATTTAAGGAAATTGTAACGTTCCTATTAAACTAAATAATAAATCTTTTCCTAATAAATAAATTAAAATTAATAAACTAACGGTAGCTCATAGGTCAGAGCACTAGTCCGGATAAGTAGAGGTCATGGGTTCAATCCCCATCTGCAATGTAGTGACGAAGCTACCGCGCCGCTGTACGGGTAGCAGTCCCTGATGAAGAGCTCCAAATGAGTTAAAAACATGTCGGGCCGTTCCTGACAATTTCACGTGAGTGTAAACCGCTTAATACAATAATTAAATATGTCTCACGAAAGTGTTGATAAGATCACGTTTGTTTTTAATATTTGTTACTATAGCGGCAACAAAAATACATCATCTGTTTAAATTTCAACTGTCTAGCTATCACGGTTTCCGAGATACAGGCTGGTCATAGACAGACAGACGGACGAACAGTGGAGTGTAAGTAATAGGTAAGGTCCCATTTTTACCATTTGGGTACGGAATAATCTATGACAAAAATATAACTACAAAGGCGAACGTATTCCTATTTTTATTCTCTTCCAATTAACCTTTGAGTAATGTTTTATTATTCATATAAACGAATACAAGCCTGATTATATTTATCGCGATATAAATAAACACAAAATTGGAAAATATTGTTATAAAATGCCGACTCTTTTTAAATGCCCGATTATGCAAACAATGCAACTGACACAGCGAAATGCAATATAAATTTATGACGTATGCTAACTTGGGCTTATTTACTACTAAAGCAAAGACAGTCCATACAAAACGCCACCTGTGCTGGCTTGAACCCTTTTTCATTGCGCACACCTGTTTGAAAGGGAATAACTAATGGCCGCCTAGGGATGGGCAAACAAAAAAAATATCGATATTTATCGTATCGATATTTTTAACAATATCCATATAAATAGAGTATGAAAATATCGATGTATCGGTATTTTTACCTGTGTATTCTCACCGCCATCACGCTCTATTCATAGACACAGCTGTTACTGTAATACGCACTTAAAAGACATCCATAAACATTTTATTTGGTTGCATTCACAAACTAAAGTATAAAGAGATACTGCATGAGCAATCCACAGTCGGATACATGCGACGTTGTATACACAGAGTTCTTGAGAAATTTTTGAATTTGATACCAGTTTTGATAGTTAAGATATAAATATGTTTTTTTTTTTTTTTATGTCATAGGGGGCAAACGAGCAAACGTATCGCCTGATGGAAAGCGATTACCGTCGCCCATAAACACCTGCAACAACAAGTGCTTGCCTACCCGGAGGACGAAGATAGAATGCCTCTATGCTAGCAATTTCACCGGCTATCTTACCCCCACACCGGAACACAACAATGCGAACAATGCGGATATTTGAGATAAAAGGTCTCTACCATGCCTGTATTTATTTATTTTACTTTTATTGCACATCACAGACTAATATTATAAAGGCAAAAGTTTGTGAGTGTGTTTGTATGTTTGTTGTTTCATCACGCTTTAAACGGCTGGACCATTTTTTTTATAAAAGTTGGTATGTTGGTAGTTGACACCCTGGTTAACACATAGACTACTTTTTATCCCAAAATAATGAAGTATTATCGTAGGATGAGCGGGTAACGCCACGTGGCGCAACTAGTTACAAATACATATACACAAATGGCGGACTATAGAAATGGAAAAAATAATTACATTTAGATAATATCGATATTTTTTTTACCCTAGCCTGTTTTAAAGCACTATCGGTGAGATTGAGATACAAATGATACACTGCTCTGTGATGAGTATCGAATCTGTTTCTCTCAAGCTTCTTAAATGTAATTTCCTCGAAACGCTCGCCACACAGCTTTTAGTGTTGACAGGGGCTGAATTTAATATGACTGTCTGCGATATGCTTTCAGACTGAAACAGATCTTCATGCAATTGTCGCTAGATGGTTATCCAATGGATAACCATGGATAATATCCATCTATCACACCTACTTAACTGACGACAATACTACAAGAATATGATACCATAGGGCTGGTCTGATGATGGAGCCAGAAACTGGCCTTGGGAACTATATAATATATTAAATTAATCCTACCGAGTATGGGCTCTTTAGAATCCTATCAGTGAGCAATTGATAGATGTTAAAAATAATAAAGTCACAGTACTTTTATAAAAAAAGCTTGTCACTAAGATGTAATTTTTGACAGAAACTATTCTTTACTGTAGACTAAAAGAAATAGTTATCTACTTTCTCTTCTTCGTTTTGCTCTTATCAGAGCGGTCGTGGTCTTCATGAGGGAGGGTGGGGCTGCTGTCGCCCGCCTCACGATGTCTCGCCATCTCGTCCGGTTCGCAGCACTTCTGGTACAGTCATGCAATAGTTTGCCCAGAGCTGATGTTATCTGGTCAGTGCATCGCATGGGTGATCCACGTGGTCTCGTGCCCTCCACTTTCCCCTGAACAACTAGGCGTGCAATGAAATCACTATTCCACCTCGACACGTGTCCGAAGAACTTGAGTAGGTATGCGTGATTTTACCAGAGCAGATAACTATTTAGATAATACTTAATGTATCTATGGATACACGATTAATTTTTTTCTCTGCACCCGCTTGAAGCATCTCTGCTTGGCCTTAGAGAATGTGATTTGACATTACGCTCGCCGTTTGTACTGATTTTGGTTTCGTGAACTAAAATTTAAATCAATAAATTCAGCCTAATATTACATCTTCAATAATACCTATGGGAAACCCTTTAAAACTCCAAGACACTCACAGCCACTAGATTTATTGATGGGGATTTTTCTTTACTCGTGTTTGTGATGGGAGTCTTCAATTATCTTTGCGGCATACCTAGAATCTGAATCAACCTAGAAAATATAATCACGAAATTATAAACCGGTAATCGAAACTGCACCCCGTTACTAAGGTCAACTGCCAAAACATTTTCTGATAATAAAGTAGTTTCCTGCGTTCAGAACGCCATGCACGCATCGCGTTTTAATGCATTTAATAAACTGTTATTATCCTTATTGTGTATATAGGATTATTTATATACCACCCCATTCCACACTTAATGCATCTCGAAAATTTCCATACGGCCATAATTGTAACACATTACTGTGAAACAAACGTTCAATCCGACAGCAAAAATCGCATGTTCCAAATCCTAACAGACCGAAATAACGGTATTTTATACACCCGTCATTATTATAACAAGCCGAAATGCGGTTCTTTTAACCAAAACACTAGAAAATAAGGTTAGAATTTGTGGATCTGGTGATATCCTTGCCCCCGTACCACGGAATGCTCGGTGTAATCGCGTTTCGTTTGTTTGGAACGCCTTCTCATTAATAATGTTCAGGATATTTGCATATAATGAGAGGGTTGCCTGCCGAAATGTTTCGTGGTACCGGCGAGCACGTTGCTCGTTGCTAATTGTGCTTTATTTCTTATTTAATTGCACATTAGTTAGAGATGGATCTTTGTTTGCTTGTTTATGTTTCAGACGGAAAATTGTCGCACGAAATGGTCGAATAAAAATAGCCATTAAAATGCGCCTATACCTTACTGAGAGCTGAATAGGATTCCATAGAAAATTTCTCTAAAATTTACGAATCTATGTGATACACACATAAAGTAAGAATTATTTTTGTGCCCATTATGAATAGCGGACACAAACAGCTACTTTTAAATGAAATGTGTTTGTTATAAGTGCAGTTTGTGACAGACACAAAATGGATGACGACTGATGTTACATTCTACAGAATACTGTAGTTATATGAGTAAAATTAGCTCAATATGTCATGAAACAAAGAAAAATATAATATATTTTTATATATTTTATTTTTATATTATATAATAATATTTTTTGAAATATGTGACTTCAAACCCAGGTAGCAAAAAAAGTGGCATAAGAGCTTATATACAGCCAATATAACTCTAATTTAGTAGTAGTATATAGGCTGTATAAGTGATTAAGAAGCCTGTGTGCTACTTGGGAAAGTACGTAAATTTGTGTTTTTTTTTATCCTAAAGATATTTCGAAATTATTTTCAAAATCCTTACAATTTACCAAAAAAATTAAAGCATGAAATAGCCATTGTTTCTATCTAGAACTCAGAGAAAAGTATTATTAAAAGTAGTATTTAAAAGTTAGTTAAAATTATCAATATACGTATAAAAAATAAATTTTAGAAGGAATAAGGCCTCATAACATAATATAATGACATATTTGTCTTTAATTTTTAATTATTAACTTTTAAGGATATCTATATGCTTGTTATTTAATTTAAGTTAAGATCTGTAACGTCGTAATTATTATAAAATAAATAAATAATAGATGTTACGATTAGGTGGCCGTTTGTATGGAGCGTTTTATCGCTCTGTAGGAATGTTTGACGGCTATTTCAGACTCTTAGAGCAATCTAAGTGTACATAGTCCCATATAGACATTTGATCACAATAAAAAATAAACTCGATTGACATCCCCAAAAAAAAAATCGGCTTGCTAAGCCAAGTGAATTCGGCCTTAAAAAGGATTCCTATAACCGTATCGAAATGGTGACAAGCTCTTCAACGGGCGCACGAACACGTGTTGCAAATAGCTCCTCACCAATCCTCACAAATGCATATTCGGACTTTATATGCTAACAGGTCGACGTAAGCTCAAGGACTTCAAGGTCCGTATCATTGCACGTTGCTATCGCCGCAAAGTGGGCCCGAGTAGGCTCTAGTAGGCTCTAGTAGGCTCTAGTAGGCCCGAGGCGGCCTGAATGGGCTCACATACGCCGATGGGCCCTTGAACACGCTTGCTCAAAGCGATGGCCGGTAGATTATCACTGTAGCATCTCTTGAGTGTGTGCATGTGTGGGTGCATACACTCGTAATCTGTTGACGTATGTGTGGGTGACACGTGAAACAAAAAATTAACAACTCTTTATTCTATTCACAGGTAAGTTTATAAGCAATAATAATAGCAACGACCTCAGTTCTACGGATCTTCTCATTTTCTGATTGAGGGAAGCGAGATAAATGTGTATTTATTATTACAGAACGAGAATTAATCGCGTTCGAGAAGGTGTTTATTTAATTACCTCGACGTTTCCGACGTCATGTTAAATGCATGGTCTCGAAGACTGATGATTAAGTTCCATTTTGTTATAATAATGTGTGAAATTCGAGTAAGTTTAATTAAATATTATCTATCTATCTATCAGCCACAGAGACGTCCACTGCTGAACATAGGCCTCCCCCATGACTCGCTCCAAAGTGCGATCCTGTGCAGACCGCATCCAATGATTCCCCGCTACCCTCACGAGGTCATCCGTCCATCTAGTCGGGGGCCGACCGACGCTGCGCTTTCCTATACGTGGTCCATTCATTCATCGTCCATTCTCCGGGCTACATGGCCTGCCCATTGCCACTTCAACCGGGCAATCCTGTGCACTATGTCGGTTACTTTGGTTCTTCTGACATATGATAGACTAAATAAATAGTTTTCGTAGAAATAAGAAAAAAAAACTTCTACACATCATGACATTTTATTATACCTTGTTTATCATCACAGCTGACATTTTGTTTAAGCATCAAAGAACTATTTGTTTCGTGTTAAATTACTAAATGGATTCAAAGTGGTATTTTGAGTGGTATGGTGAGTTATATAGGCGAGGCCTATGTTCAGCAGTGGATGTCTGTGGCTATCTATCTATCCATCAGATAGATAGCTACTTTAATACCCTTAATGTCAACTCAAAACAGTATTTTCTAGCATTATAGTTAGAAATTACATTAATTGCAAAACATATAGAATCACTATGCTTTCATATGTTTACGAGTATATTATCTCTATGATAAAATCATAATTATCAGTACTTATTGTAATTAATATTGTGAAAGGTTAGGTAAGATATTGACTTTATTATAAAAAAAAACATTTTAAATCATCTATTTTAATAACTCGACAGCCACTTCATTCACGCAGAAAAGGAAAAGTCGACACTTTTTCGGTCTCATATGGCATATTCAATTGTTGACCTGCCTCTTCTATGTCTATTTTTGTTTCTTCCAGTTCCTCTAGACATCTTTTCTATCCCAAATATGTATCTATCTTTGTGTAACTGTATCTTCTTGTTTTTATCTGTCTCTTTCTATCTCTACCTGTAGACTTAGATTATATTCAAAATTATCATGTCCAATATTACAAGAGACAAAGGTAGGTACTCGTATGAATATAAACTTCTCTCCTCACACCTACTACAATGTCTAATACACTGTCGCTATCGCATCTGATAGCTCGATAACAATTAGATTACTCGGTCTGATCGCGGCTTCCAGACAACTTGGAAATTAGTTCTCAGACTCGCCAACTATGAGTATAATCTACAGAGCTAGTTATTCACATATATATATATATGCATTCGTATGTATATCTTTATTACTTTGGTTTCATATACATATCTAGTTAGAATTTAGTGTATTTATGCATAATACATTGTCTACTAATCTAACATAATTTGAGACGATTATGCCGATCAGGAAGCCACCCTAAGGCATGCAAGAAGCAACTGGTTTAAAAACTCAATTTCTCTCGCATCAGGTTCAGTGGTGCAGTAGGTAGGACGCCCGTGTTGGCCCGGAAAGCCGTCGAAGACGCAGGTTCGAACCCTGCCTATGCCATTAAGTTTTTAAATCTTTCGCTTCATTGTAAAACATTTCGGTTACGCTAGCAGACTTAAGAATGCTTCAATAAAAAATAATTGTCAACTAATCTGTCTTATTTGGTCAAAAGTGAAATCACTAGAAATAATCCGCTCTCTGATATATTCGCTTTAGAAAAACTATAGACGAAAAAAAATTGTATGTAACGAAAGCGTCTTTATGGTGGTAATATAAGTGACTTTTCTTTTCGATAATTGTATTTTACTCATCTTGTACTTGACCTGAATTCCTCACACAATAAATGATTATTACTGATTACTAATTATTACTTTTTCAACAGGCACTGAACAGTTAAAAGTTGACGTTAAATGATAATGTCAATAAAATATTATCACCGCTCGGTAAAAAGTATTGTAAATGTCTGTTACAACGCCGCGATCTATTCACCATCTCGCAGCACCTTTATCAGAGTTGGCAGAAGTTTGCGCCAGTTGCAGCCATTTCTGCCAACTGTACTAGTGACGTTATCATTTCAATGATTATATTTTTTACAAGAATCACTTTTATTTAAGTATAATATATGCTTGTTTGGGTCCAATCTTGCAAGTAACTTTTGAAGCAGATATTTAAGTGATTGAGCTAAAAAATTTCATACCTACTTATCTTTGATGAAAATACAATAATCGTTTAATTTATTGACGATGCAAGTGATTCCCATGAATCCTACTTGAATAAATGATTTTTTTCTTTATCTTATCTTATATAATTTAAATGTATCCGTAGAAGCAAATAGGGGCCAATTATGACTCTTTATTGTGAATTGCGCACTTTCTAGTTCAACATAAAGTTACACCACTCTTCACTTGTAATCAAGGATCGGGTATTCAATACCAGTTTTCGCTTATTTAAAAAAAAATATAATTTCGAAGTTCCATAACATAATCAGTACCTAAATTCAATTTAAAAGTATTAGAAGAAAAAATAGAAAAGATATTTAAACTATACTTAACTGGTAACGATTCCTGCCTTTTTATACTTTCCATAAAACATTATACAAACACAATTTACAAAAAAAAAACATCACTAAGAACTAAGCATGAACTAATATTTCAAATTTGTAACATCACTAGTGCTGACTAGGTTTGAAAAGGAAACGTCATACCGCGAACTCGGGCCCGATAGTGTTGAGTCCGGGATTCGATCCCACTTTGTTTCTAAGGATAATGCAGTAGATACGTGAGGATATTATAAGCTGCAGAAGGAGAACTAATTTTATTGTTGCGCCGCGCAGTGTTACCCGCTTATCTCACGGGAATACTATTTTTTTTGGGATAAAAAGTAGCCTATGTGTTAATTCAGGGTGTCAGCTACCTTCATACCAAAATGTATCAAAATTGGTCCAGCCGTTTGAGCGTGGAGAAGTAACAAACATACACATAAACATACTCAGAAACATTCGCCCTTATAATATTAGTGTGTTCATAAAAAACATTTCTATCTGAAACCGTGATCTAATCTCTAATATGAATAAAATTCAACAGTTTTTGAAATGTAAAATGTTTAAATAAATGACGACATGAATGAAGACATGGTTGGAAAACACTCTTCTTCTGATGTAATATTGTAATAGTACATTACATCAGAGGCCGGGAAAATGAGGATTTCCGGCCAAGTAGGTATATACGGCCGAGCGAGCGTGCGAGCGAGGCCGGATAGTGATACGAGGCCGGGAATCCGTTTTCACGACGAGGCATGTATAGTGCTTTTCTCAAACATACAATGAAATAAAAAAATATACTTCAAAGAATAACACTTAATATTGTTTATCCGATATTTTCCGAATTTGACCGAATTTTAAAAATCCGATTTCAGATTCTGACTCAGGAGCCCCAAAAACCCCCGGATACCGAATTTCAGCCTCCCAGGACCAATTTGAAATTTTCTCCATACAAATCGTTTTTTTTTTTTCGATATTATCCGAATTTGACCGAATTTTCGGACAAGATTTCAGATTCATATTTTTGAGCCCCGAGAGCCCCCCGATACCGAGTTTTAGCAGCCTAGCACCAATTTGAAAATTTGAATCGTTTTTTTTTCGATATTTTCCGAATTTGACCGAATTTTCGGACAAGATTTCAGATTCATATTTTTGAGCCCCGAGAGCCCCCTGATACCAAGTTTTAGCCGCCTAGCACCAATTTGAAATTTTGAATCGTTTCTTTTCGATATTTTCCGAATTTGACCGAATTTTCGGACAAGATTTCAGATTCATATTTTTGAGCCCCGAGAGCCCCCCGATACCGCGTTTTAGCCGCCTAGCACCAATTTGAAATTTTGAAAAAAAAAAGTCGCCATCTTGAATTTTTGTTTCCACAAGTGTCTAACAACCAACCTTTAAAAACAAAAGCTGCTTTTTGTCAAACCAGCCAGCTGTGTGAATGACCTTGTTGTTGAAACCAAAAAAAAGTTACTTTGCAGGCCTAGGCCTGAAAAGCAGTATGAAAACCCTTTACAGTCCTCTCGAGTTGTTGCGCCCAAAAAGCGATACTTCCGAGCCTATTTTAAGGAACGTAAAGACAATATTTCATTGGATGTTTGAGAAAAAGCATTTGACGTAGTAAGTCATGAATACAGAATAGCGTTTAACTTTTGTTTTGTAATGGCGTCCAATACTACGCAACCGAAAAACTGTTGCGAAAGTAATTGCTATTGAAAAACTATTATTTGAATAGCGCTGGGATTACATTGATGGCCTAAAAACCTTTAAATAGGTATTTCAGTCGGGTCGTTAACTATTCAAGAGTCACAGCAGACCGATGCTAAATCTGTTCGTATTGTGTAGAACGGCGTGCATACTTAATATATTTACTCTATTTACTTACTCTTTTTTTAAGTAAGGTGTTGCTACTTTAAACCTGTGACTTTTTATTTTAGTCGTGTTACTTCCAGTATAATGCAACCTTGCGTTTTAAACCTCTGCAAGATTGGGTACTTTTTAGTGACGATTTACTGGAAAAAAATATATATTTATTAAATGTGATAAAAATATGTTTATATTCGTGAATTTGTATATGTACGGTAAAATTAAGCGATAACACATGTTATTTAAATGGAACGGACTGCAGTAGTGAGAGGTCCATTACTTTATAATATAAAACAATTAACAGGAACCAAACGTTACCTTATAAATAACCCTTTGAATTGTTTGTTTACATTCTTTTAAGTACCTAAAAGTACAGACTATAGTTGTCGGAATCAGAAGAAGTCACGATCCTCAGCAGTGAGGGAACGATTGAAGAGATAGAGATGGATAGAGAGAGAGAGAGAGAGAGAGAGAGAGGAGAGAGAGAGGAGAGAGAGAGAGAGATGAGAGAGAGAGAGAGAGGAGAGAGAGAGAGAATAATATTAAAAGTTTTCGTAATTGCTATAGAGGGTTTTAACTATACTTTTAGTAGCATCCTGAAAAAAATATCTAAGTTTGTATTGTGTGGTTAATGCGGTTTACCCTAAATTTGTTCCTTTTTCAATTCACGAAGTCATCGTGTTTCTGTTCAGCCCAAGTTTCGATCCTTTTGTTAAAGTTTCGGCTGTGTAATTTTTAAATGGCTTAAGAATGAAGTTTCAGTCTTGTTAATGGTCTTATTGAGAATGTTTTCGGTGCGGGAGAACATTTCTAAAACACGCTTTTTATTGACTGAGCGAGCGAAAGGTTTCCGTTTCAGTTTGGCCGAAAATTCTTTGGTTAGTCCGAGTTTCGGCGCCGCGTTACAGATGAGAAACACTGTTTTGGAGTGATGGATACCGTTAATCCAAGGTATTAGCTACCATCTTACCAAAATTGGTCCAGCCTGAGCGTGAAGAAATATCAAACATACAAACACATAAACACACTGCAAACTTCGCCTTTATAATATTAGTGAAATACAGAGAACTGGAAAGGGGCCTATGATGGTTATTTTTATCCCGCGTTAATAAGTCACAAAGCATCCGTCACGTTTTGACAAAATGCGAGTGTGAGTGATAGATGCTTTCTCACTTATTTATCACGTGATAAACGCATCATACAAGATGGACAGATGACCTTATAAAGGTCGCCGGAAGGCGCTGGATGCAGGTCGCTTCCAACCGGTATATATGGAAGCCCAAAGGGGAGGCCTATGTTCAGCAGTGGACGTCCTATGGCTGAGATGATGAAACGCATCATAGGCCCATACCCTTACCATAAGTTTACAGTGACAGTACTCGCTAGCGACTGCGTAAACGGTTTGTATGGAGAATTGTAGTTCTACAAAGTAACCGCTAGGGGCGCTGTACTATTCTCCATACAAACCGTTTACGCTTTCTCCATACAAAGCGAGTACGGTCACGTTAACTTACGGTCATACCTGTGCTAACTCGGGGCACCGATACTAAAATGATGTAGCAAAATATTTTATCGAAAAATATACCGATGATTAGATTTTTTTTTTATTTTTTTATTAGCCTATTTGAGTGTCCCACTGCTGGGCAAAGGCCTCTCCTCTTGATTTCCACGACTCCCGATCAGAAGTCTCCTCCGGCCAGCCGTTGAGGAACGTGTCCAAGTCGTCCCGCCATCTCCGCCTAGGCCTGCCCCGCCTGCGCTGCCCATCTTGTGGCACCCACTCAGTGGCCAAGCTAGCCCTTTCTGGGTGCATGCGGCAGACGTGACCGGCCCAGTCCCACTTCAGCCTGGCGGTAGTTACTCCAACATCGGAGATTCGCGTTATAGAACGCAGCGTGGTGTTCCGGACGTGGTCGGTCCTTTTAAAGCCTAGTAGATGATTAGATTAGATTAGATTATTTATTTCATGATAAAAATTACATTACAAATTTGCTTAATGTCAAAATTATACGAATTAATATCATGATCGTCAAAAATAAGGCAAGATTAATAATAAGAGAAAATGTTTACAATGTCAAAATTAGTTTAAAATAAAAGGGGAAGTCAACAGGTAAATAAAATATAAATATGTTACTGTCAAGATCTAAATGTTATCAACAATTTTTTTTTCTTCACTTTAAAATAAAAACAATTAGACATCTATTATTAGTCTATCTTAAAATACTTTTCATAGTAAGTATACAATCCATATTTTTTCCATATTCGTTGATATAAAAGATTGCCGTCTAGATGAAAATATTAATTTTATTAGACATGATATCGATTTTTTTATAGATATCGAGAATATTCAATGATGACATGTATTAATATATTTATATATCGACATATTTTTTATCGACATCGAATCCCTATGAACGTGCCCCGACTTAGCACAGGTACGCTCATGGTAAGGGGTTCAACCGGTTCAACGTTCAATTTCCGTATTCTTAAGGTGGTTTTCCACCGGCGAGGTGTGGCGGGGCGTGGATGGGCGAGAATTGAAATTAGTACGGCAAATTTTCAATCCCCGCCAAGCGCATCTTCGGTGGAAATAGTAATAGTAGAGTTGTTAGTCCGCTGTTTTCTAACATTTTTGTGCGCATCGGGTTACAAGCATGAAATTTCTACCACAGATAGAGTGTTTTCCGGTGATAATTTTCAGATGTGGAGGGAAATCAGATTCGTCCCCTGTGAGGCGGCAGAGCGGAGTGAAGAGGGTCAAGTGTAGCTCTTTTCTTTCTTTATTGCTGGTCAGTTAAGTCTACTAGGACTTGTCTGGTATCATTTTCGTATAAAACAGATATCAGAAATTCATATTTTATGTTATTTTTGTATAGTTCTATATAAAAATATGAGTGTATGGCCGAAAAGGTAAAAATCACAACAAGTTTTTTCTATTCAGTGAGGTAAATTAGTTAAATTTCGTTAACATTTTTAAAGTAATATTATTATTTTAAAAAGCTTATTTAATCTGGTTTCTAAAAATATATGCATATTGGGAACTTCTCATACAAACAGTAGGTTAAAATATATGTTTAAGTCGGCGTAACCAACGTAAATCTCCGAACGCATCCTATTTCGCTTGATTAAATACATTAAATAATGATTATTAACAGGCTTTTACATATAATATTTACTATATACGTCCTAGAAAAACTAATTAATGCAATTAAAACAAAATATTTTTTTGCTAATGTATCACGAGCACACGGGCTAATCTCAACATCAACAATTTATTTAGGTTACTGTTTGTATGGAGAGTGCCCAATATGTTTATGTTTTTAGAAACTAGATTAAATTTGCTATTTTGTTATATTTTTGTTAGTTGTAAATATTCAGGATATATAACTAATTTATCTCCCTGAATAAAAAAAAACTTGTTGTGATTTTTACAATTTCGGAAATACAACCATATTTTTATATGGTACTATCAATAAATAACATGAATAATGAATTTTTGATATCTGTTTTACACGAAAACGATACCACACAAGTCCTAGTAGCGTTATCTGATCAGTAATATAAAAAGAAAAAGAGGTCTCCTTTGTCCCCGCTTTCCCGCCGCACAGGGGACGAATCTGACTTCCTTCTACATCTGAAAATAATCACCGCAGAATACTCTATCCGTGGTATAAATTTCGTCGTTGTATCCCGATGTACACAATTTCGCGACTTAGCAAAATGTACTAGAACACGCAGGCTAAGCTTAACATCAACATTTTTTTCAAGGTACTTTTTGTATCAGATGTGCCCAATATGTATACATTTTTAAAAACAAGATTAAATTTTCTGTTTAGTAATATTTTTTTTAATTGTAAATATTCAGGATAGATAACTAATTTATCGTTCTGAATAAAAAAAACTTGTTGTGATTTTTACCTTTTCGGCAATAAACCCAAATTTTAATATGAAACTATTCTTGAATAACATAAAAAATTTATAGCTGATATCTATTTTACACGAAAACGATGTTGCACAAACCCTAATAGCCTTTACTGATCAGTAATAAAAAAAAGAAAAAGAGTAGTACTTGGTCCTCTTCACCCCGCTCTCCCACCACACAGGGGACGAATCTGACTTCCCTCCACATCTGAAAATAATCACCGTGGAACGTTCTATGTGTGGTAAAAATTTCATGCTTGTAACCCGATGCGCACAATTTCGCGGCTTAGCAACTCTACTATAAGGCGACGCGTGGATGCGCGGGGCTTGAATTGAAATATTTGTTTGTGTAAAAATGAACCTTATTGCTTTTAATATAGGGTAGAGATTAAATCTGATTTTTCCACCGGCTAAGCGGGAAGACGAGTGGCGAGGCGTGGAGTGACGGGACGGGGCGGGAATTTTAATTTGTATTGCATTTTTTCAATCCCCTCCCAGCGCATCTTCGGTCGGTGGAAATAGTAGGAATTGGAGAGGATGTGCGGTGCGGGACATGAATTGAAATATTTGTTGGTGTAAAAATGAACCGTCTTGCTTTCGTCAGATTATAAATTAATTAACAGAAAAACCGCTTCACGCGATCGATAGGCGTTTTGTTGTTCGTTACCGCTGCTGTTTAGGTCTTGATTTTCTTTTTACACTGAAAAAAATAGTAAATTTATTTGATAGTAGGTGGCTTTGTGGTAATAAAAAAATCATTAAGAGTACATTCTCGGTAAAAAAAAAGATTGTTTGAAATAAATATTTTAAATTTTAAATAGTATTTTTTCTGACCTTATACAAACAACTAGTTTTTCTATAGTACTGACAGCTTTTCTGTAGTTGGTATTTTTTTTTTAATGTAGGTTTCAATCATGGCATGTACCTCATACAACCTATTTCTTGACGAGTGGCCGACGCGTCGTACATTTTTTGAAATTAAACCTAGTAAATATGACATAGGGCTTAAATTTCAATATTTAGCATAGAATCGAGTCGCCGTTGAGTTGTTATAATGTGCGAAGACCTTAATGTTAACCGCGAGCTCGGTCAGGCACGCGAGGTCCCGCGCGGGCTCGCGATAGCTATTAATGCCAATTTTTAGTGGAAAAGGGTCAGCGCGATTTCAATTCTCGCCCATCCACGCCCCGCCACGCCTCGCCGAAGGAAAACCACCTTTAAACCGTTAGTTACCGAAACTTCGGTCGATTAGTCGAAGCTGTCGAAGACTTGTTGCTCGATTCAGACCGATTGTTCAGAACTATGATTTATCGGACTAGTTACTGTTTCCCAACTCCCTATTACGTAATGTATGTGGCAATAAATAATAGTCTTATAGGCGTTATGTATTACCTTGTTACGAGGTTCAGGGCCGATTGTAGGTATAATAATACAACCTCCTAATATTAATTCCAAATCCTCATTTTATTTAATGAGTATTAGTGTCTGTTTATTTGCTTTTCTTTGACGCGACAACTGCTTCTGTAGCGCAAATGTGAGAGCTCTTTTTAGATATGTATTGCCTATCTCTTTCCTTTCAATGAAGCGCGAGCAAGCCAGGATGCTGACTTTTCTAAAAACTTCCACTGAGTTATAAAAACCCACACTTTCTTCTTAACTAATTAAAAATGAGCCCTAATCATGAAAATTTCAGGGCCAAAGTATATTAAATATTGTAATATAATTAAAAGGAATTTCTTGATAGAAAAGTAATTCTTCGTAATTTCCAAAGCCCTTGACGAGGCTTTGATTCGCACGATGTCTGTGATTACTTTGTAAATCACGGGGAGCTAAAATTTCGCATTTGGTGATTACTGTGTTAGTCGTTTCTAACTAAGGCACTCATTGAAAGTAAAATTATGGCCATGCATTATTTTAAAGGCACTTGATTCCTTTTAAGTGACGTAAAATATCTGCAAACTACGCTAAAATCAAAGGACATTAACTGAATACGAAATCAGCTCCAAACTCCTATGCAGCATGCATCCTTCTTCCTTACCCGCCTGACATAACTCGCCAAACTCCAAATCAAAATGCATCAAGCAAAATATATCACCATTATCCAACTTTCGGACATTTTAGCGCCGCATAGCCTTCTATTCGACCTCGCAGAACCAACCCAAAGACACCTAAAACAAGAGACTTTAGTCTCTATTTTGCATACTATAAGAATCACGATATGGACTTTATTTTCTTGGTGCTATACAAATATGATTAATGTTATTTTAATAGCGTATTGTTTAACGGTATCCGAATCTTTTATTAATGGATATCGAGATAGTGGGGTATTTAGGTGAATTGAAGGTTCATTTCTTGGCCTTTTTTATTATAAGTAATTTGGGGATTAGAGAGATAAGAAAGTTTATTGAGGAAGATCAGGTATCTTATTTTTAAGGGCGTACCCCGTCTCTATGACCTTTTAGACATTTGAATTTTTTTCGTTCACTTGATCGGTTTTTACGGCGTCAAGTATACAGCGCCATCTTCGTGACGCCGCTCGTACTATGTCGAAATGATTAGCAAAAAATTACACACCTATGCCGTACTATCGCAATTCTAGAACCAAAAAATATGCACAACACAAATGCAAAAAAAAATGAAAAAAAAAACTGTCTTAGCAGTTTGGCGAGTTAATTACAGTTGCATGCAGTTAAGTACACCTTTTTTTGGAAATTAAATTAAATTAAACAAATTCGAGTAACACCTTTTGCTCAAAAAGTATAAAACCTATTGAAAAACCAGCAGACATGATTAAAGTAAATATCATTACTTACATATCGGTACAAGTTTCATGTCTTAGCGTCGCGTAACAAGGGAGGCTTTGTCGACATAACCTAGAAAAAGGACTTAACGGGCGTTCAGATTTCTCCTATAATATGAGATATATTTAGAAATTCTATTAGATACAAAATAAAAAACAAATATCAAGCTATATTGCGTTTAATTTTCACGGGGACTGCACAAAGAAGAACCAATTTAAAACAGTTTGAAAATAGTGAAGTTTGCCGGGTTTTTTACTTCATTCTAAACATCATACCTATCTTGATAGATTCTTTTATTTTTGTAGCATGGATAATTTAGACCTTATAAGAATCTAGTCTGTGTGATGATCAATTTGGGTTATTCTTTAAGTATTTTAGCCGTGTTATTACTCTGTCCCCAGTATTGAGGAGCTCCGTATGAATTGTGCTGTCATTTTCGGTCGTCTTGAAGAAGTCGAGGCTTTTTACAATTATTATCAAAATTATGTTGATTACCTTTCTTTATGAATTGACCAATATTACTGACAGTGATAGGACGATTAAAGCGCTAAAATAATCATACATTTGCTGATTAAATGACTACTATTGTTTCAACAGATTGACGCAATAGTGATTGATTATCCATCAAGAATACCATCCGTTGTCGGTCTTTTAGAAAATCTTATAGAAATCCGATATTACCTGACTCCTACTTATTTCTCGTTTTGACATTTAGTAACGTAACAAAGCCTTTTATGAAACATGTAATGTCTCATGATTGTTAATGTACCCACATCTCACCACAATCTTTTACATTGGACCATTGTTCCAAAGATCAAAGTATAAAGAAAAATTGAAATGCGTAACCTGGAGGAAGGGATTGGGAATCAAACCTCTTCACCACCCTAACGCCAGATAAACCTTCGAATTTTCCCTTATGCTTTGTGTGTCAGTCTTTGCATTTTTTATTTAAAAGGATTTACACCCAACGGATCTCTTCCACCAGGCTACGCATTTCATTTCTTTGCACTATGATCTTTGTATTAATGGTTCAAGGAAAGGTATGTGAAAGTTGTACTTGAAGTGCTGAAATCCCCTCATTTCTAATTCGAACTCCATTATCTAAATATTTGTTGATAGCTATTTTGGGACATAGCTGTGCTACAAGGGGAAATTCGCCATTTCGCTTCAATACATAACTGTGCATTTTACACGGCCGTTCTGAAAGTAAGTTTTATTGGTCGCCTACTCAACAAAGCTTAATTTCCGGTCGGTTGACATTGGTTTCTATACTTATAATAAGGTATAACAGTCATAGAAATACAAATGTTTTTAAGATCTTTTTTCGTTGGAAAGTAAACGTTAAGGAACTAAAATAGGAAAACGTAATGTTTTGTAGTTGTATTGAAGTTTAAGGTAAGTAAAATATTGATTATATAACTTTTATTTCCGCGATTTTCTCCTTAAAGTTTTTTCGTTCTTATGTATTGTAAACTGATTTTAGCCAGAACGTAAACATTGCTGTAAATAGATAATGGAATTAAACCAGCACAGATTGAAAGGATCACGTTTCTGATTTGAAACATGATCCTTCAATCTCTCTTCTTTGATATATTTTTTTACACTTTGAACACCGGGAACCCGCTCCATGGGCACTGTGCTCGTAGCGACTTTTCGCTACATACGAATTTCTCCATGTTATTGGCTACACGCGTAGCGCTACGAAATCCTTGGTCGCCAAAGTGTTAACTGGTTCAGGCGGGATAAATTTGTTCAATGTTTTGCTTTAATCATTAAAAATAAACAACAGCTGGATTAGCATATCTTGACGTGACTTCGCTTATCGCGCGACTTAACGTCACCTGTCTTACTCGCACAGTATTGACAGGAAAGTGACAGGTAGTAAATGTCGCGCGACAAAGTGTCGCGTGTCACAGTTATGCTACGTATAGTCCGACCGAAAAGAGTAGAAATTAAAAAGTGGCAATACTGTCGTCCCTTTCTAATCAATCTAAGAAAACGAGGACGACACTACAGTATTGCCACTTTTTAATTTCTACTCTTTTTGGTCGAACTGTAAGGGTTTACGCTAGCAGACGTTACGGAGATGCCACGACTTTGCTTGACAGCGGCAGCGGCATAGGTAGGCAACCATTTTGATTCCTAGGCCATTTCGTACCTTGTCACAGTGCACGTCAATATGAAAGCCGCTTGAAATCTCATATCATTGTCATTGTGACAAGGTTCTATATTGGCCTAGAAATCGAATTGGTTGACTGTACGTATGTATTGCTCACTCGTATGGCCGCCGCGCAAAATCGTGGCAGCTCCGTCACTGCTTTAGTAAAGTTATTTAACGTAAACTGCACGAGACTAGGGGTCCGTGTGATAATTAGTAAACTAATTCAGTATCAGAACTCGCACTTAAAACTCAATCCCAATTTCAATCTAACTTTGAACACGGCCCCATACACGGCTCGTAATTAGGACCTTCAAGTCGTTAAGGGCACAACAATGCGAGAAGTTTGACCACAATTAATGTAGTTGTGCTTGTGTACCGGGGCCCACATCCGGGGATTCGCGATCTTAAGAGGCCTTATTCCTTTTAATTTTTTTTTTTCATATTGTGACAATTTCAACCAACTCAGTGAATAATACTTTTCCCCGAGTTCTAGGTAGTAACGTTGCTATTTCATGCTTTTATTGCATGCAGTCGAAAATAAGTTGAAAAACTAATTTTCCGCGTGAATTTTGTCAATTTCGAGTAGTTTTTGAAACAATAATTATCAATGAAAAATCCAAACTGTAGGCTTCCAATATATACCAATAAATCCTAATAGCCCTGTTCTAGGTAGTAACATCAATAATATGATTAAGAAAAATGTTTGATCATAGAGAAAAATGTCTAAAACAATCAGTATTTTAAAAGGAATAAGGGCTCTTATGAGGCCTTACTCCTTTTTTTTAAACCAAACCATTTAATTTCAACCAACTTTTTAAAGCGAATAACACTTTTCCCTGAGTTGGTTCTAGAAAGTAACATAGCTATTTCATGCTTTATTGCATGCGTGCATTGAAAAACAGTTTCCTGCGTGAATTTTGACAGTTTCGAGTAGTTATTGAAGCAAAAAATATCAATGAAAAATTAAAACTGTAGATTTCAAATATATACCAAAAAATCGCAATGGCCCTGTTCTAAGTATAACTTCTAATATGTAAGGACCATGTATGATCATAGAACGAAATGTCTAAAACAATCAGCATTTTTGAACGGATATGGAACCTTAAACTTCTACTACTGGTTTTCAAAAGCAGTTTCGAGCAAAAAAAGAGGGGTGATATAATTTCAACATTTGTATCAGTGTATTTGTGTATCTGTCGTCGTGTTTTAAGACTTCTCATTATGTAACAGTTGCAAAACAAGTGTCTTATTTAATCGTATGGCATATTTGACCAAGTCGCGCATCTTCTAATTATATTATAAACATATATCTAGGTTCTTCACCCATAGGGCGGCGTTTTTACTAGGAGAGTGTAGATCCAGGATACCTCCATTATATTTCCGTTTTGGGCAGTCATATATTATGTGGTGGATGGATTGTGCAGGCGCCCCACAATCGCACACTGGCGAGTCTCTCCATTGTCTTATAGGGTAAATCGCCAATAATTGGCCACCGTTCAATAACTGGCCACCTCACACTAAAAATGAACTCTGTTCACCTACAAACTGAATTCATTTTATTATATCGTGGCCAGTTATTGAAGGGCGGCCAGTAATTAATAGACGGAGAGCTAGCGACCAAATCGGTCATGTGGCTTCAGCTGTATTGAAACTCCGTTAGCTACTTCCCTGAACAACCTTTTCCTATAATCTTCGTGCTGGCAGGCCGCGGTCGGTGGGTGCGGGTGTAGTGGGGTGGGGAAAAAAATGTGGGCTCAGCGACTTTAATTTTTTTTTCAAATAGTTGCTCTGTACTCCCTGTGCACCCAAAAAAAAAAAAAAACGATCGGGTGGTGGGAAGGGGTTGCCAGCGTTAATTACAGCCTGAGCTCACACGAAAATTATTATTATTTTGGTACTTTTAATTAACGCTGGCAACCCCTTCCCACCACCCGCTCGATTTTAATTTTTTTTTTGGGTGCACAGGGAGTACAGAGCAACTGTTTGAAAAAAAAAATAAAGTCGCTGAGCCCACATTTTTTTTCCCCACCCCACTACACCCGCACCCACCGACCGCGGCCTGCCAGCACGAAGATTATAGGAAAAGGTTGTTCAGGGAAGTAGCTAACGGACTTTCAATACAGCTGAAGCCACATGACCGATTTGGTCGCTAGCTCTTAGTCTATAACAGCTTATACTAAAATGAATTATATTTATAGGTGGACAGAGTTCATTTTTAGTTTGAGGTGGCCAGTTATTGAACGGTGGCCAATTATTGGCGATTTACCCTAATTAGATATACGCTAAAACACATTACTTACCTATATATTTTTTTATTGTTCCAGGTACTTATCACAACGGTTTCAGTCACCTGTCACAATATAAGTAAATAATAAACAACGTTTTGTGATCCAGAAATAATTTGATATTTTTTACTGATACGAGTGACTCTGTAAGTTGTAAACCTCACCAGTCTATTTCGATATGACTGTAATATGGTTTTTTTTACGTCTTCAACCCCTTTCTCCGCCATTTTGAAAACTAAGATGTGGACAAAAAGCAACTATACAGGGTGATCAATCCAAATGGGTCAGTAGAGAGAAGTCAGAAACTATAAGAGATAGGGAAATCTGTTCTGAGGAACCATGGCGTCGATTTTAGATTTAATAAAAACTGCATTATTACTCTTTTTAAAACCTGCTTCTAAAATTTCACGAGAATCGGTTAGGAGATGCGACTTGTAAGCGAGAACAGGCGTAAGTCAGGACAACCGACATATGAAAGATTTTTTGTCTAAACTGAAACGGAGAAGCTTCTTCTTTCTCGCTCGGTCAATCAAGCAGGCCACAAATTCTTTAGTGACTTAAAATCGCAAGACTAATGTTGATTGAGGACACTAGTATGTCCCAGGAACAAGACAGCATTGTTCCTAACAATAATAGGTCGTAATTCAGTATGAATAGTATGTTAGTTACGACTTTCTCGTTTCGTGGACTTGCCTTGAGTTTAATGACTTTGGTATTTTGTTAATAGAGAACTTTACGGCCATTTGTCCCCTAGATTACAACTACGACAATAAAGCACAAAGCGGCCATAGGTGGGAGCGAAACGTCCTAGCGTGGTGTCTCACTTACTTCTATGATCGCTGCTCGCCGCTTCGCTACTCGCGCAAAGGCGAGGCCAGGCCGTAATCCTTAGCCGTACTGTAAATCGTCTGACAACGAAAACTCAACAAGTGAAAAATACCTACTTAAAACATAGCTCCTATCTCAGCATCTATTTACAAACTAGATACGAGGTTTCGAAGAGTAGTGACAGAAATTTTAGTGAATTTAAGTTATCACCAGGCGAAATGTGAAAGTGTTTGTGAGTTGATCGGATATTTGTACCGTCGACCAATTTGATTTCTAGGCCACTATAGAAGCTTGTCACAATAACAATGATATGAGATTTCAAGCGGTTTTCATATTGACGTTCACTGTGACAAGGTACGAATACGAAATGGCCTAGGAATCAAATTGGTTGACTGTACATACTCAGAAGGCTGATCATATCAGAACATATAGTTACCAAAGTCTAAAAATCACTACATTCTTACTTAAACCTGGCGCTACAACCCTCCTTGGGTCCTGGCTCCCTCCAAAATATTTATCCAGCTGTTACGATGAGTCCATAAGTCAGCGAGCTATAAAAAGAGCTATGCTCTGGATTTCTCTACCTACGAGATCGAATCAGAAATGACGAGATTCGTAGACGAACCAAGGTCATCGACATAGCAAACCGCGTAAGCAAGCTGAAGTGGCAATGGGCGGGGCACGTAGCTCGAAGAACCGATGGCCGTTGGGGCAGAAAGGTTCTCGAGTGGAGGCCACGTACTGACAAACGTAGGACGGTCACTCGCAGGCGACGTCGGACGACCTTATAAGAGTTGCTCGCTGGATGCGGGTCGCTGCTATCCGGCCATGACGTGGAAGTCTATTGAGAAGGCCTGTCCAGCAGTGGACGCCCTATGGCTGATATGATGTCACGATGCCTAGCCATCTTCTTTTAGTTGATAAATTTTCTCATCTTCCTGAGATCTTCCTCCACACAGTCACTCCAACGTTTCAACATTGAAAATGTTAGTTTTCCTGATCAAGTATAGTGTCCTGATTTATGAAATTTGTGACATTTCATTTCATTTATAAATACAATACCGATATGTTTTGAAAGAAATAATAAAGCGAACCACTAATATTTAGCGTAGAAACTATATTCTAATATTTGTGTACGAAATTGCTACATTTTTATCCCTTGAGGGAAAAGTCGGCGAGATGAAAAGTAAAGGTTTTTATGGCAGTCTCTAAGGACTAGTAAAGGCCTTGGCCCTAAAAATGAGCCAAAGAGTTTTATTATGGCCCTCTTCAAGTCTTGATCCAGTTACGGAATTAGTAAATATTCGTCTTTAGTGAAACCACTCAGTTAATATTTTATTTACAGAATTATATTTTTCGAAACACCACATTTTTTAAATTGAAATATGGATAGGATAAAAAGCAAAGAGAAATTAAATTTACGCTCATAAACCGGGATTAGAACCCAGTATCCTTGGATTATCGGTTCAACGTCTTAACCTTTCTACCAGAGGCGCACTGTATGTGGGTCAGGACAAAAAAGTTGGATGAAATTAAGTCGTAGTTAGCGAGTAATTAAAAACACTTGAAAAAGTTCCGTTGTGCGACAAAAAATAACGATACAATAAGGAACCTTAAAATAGAACATTAAGGTACGTTATTGAAAGGTTAATTGTCGTCGCACAACGGAGACCTTGACACAAATATTAATTGAGTGAGTTAAGGGTGAGTTAAGGTTGCAAACTTTTTGGTCTTCACCCATGTACGCTTTCAATTTGACGACGCGGTTGGCTTAGTTTGTAAGCACATGCCTACTGAGCCGGCGGTCCTGGATTCGAATCCCGGCCAGGGCAAATATTTGTATGATGAACTCGAATATTTGTGCTTGGGTCATGGATGTTGTATTTATATATTATGTATATCGTCGTCAGTACCCATAGTGCAAGCTTTGCTTAGTGTGGGACTAGATCGATTTGTGTAAGATTGTCCTTTAATATTTATTTATTTATTTAATAATTTTTTCCATCTGTTTTGATCTCCATACCTACTTATTATATTTTTGAAAGGCTAGCGCCATCTATGAGAACATTACACATGTTATTTCCTTGCACTCCTTTTACAGCAGTGTCAAATGAACGAAGAGATGGCGCTGTTGTTATAATTGTGTATCCTTAGGGCCTTATCACACTTGCGAGGAGGGTCACTTCACCAACTCAATCATCAAACGACCCCCTAATGAGATATCAATCTTGCGGACGTCACTGTCGCTCCCGCATCGGACTGTATAGTCATTTCAAACACTGCCACAAAAACGCTGCATAAAATCATCTTAAATATGTAAGGCTGGTTTGTGTCACGCGGACCGTCGCGCGGATCGCTCCGCGCGGAGCAATATGTATGGCGCGTCCGCGTGGACCCGTCCGCATTACTCTAAAACGCTCCCTTAAGCTTAATACATCGTACGTGATCCGCGCGGACGGTCCGCGTGCGGTCCGCGTGACACTAAAACCAGCCTAAGGGAGCGTTTTAGAGTAATGCGGACGGTCCGCGTGACACTAAAACTAGCCTTAAGCTTAATACATCGTACGTGATCCGCGCGGACGGTCCGCGTGCGGTCCGCGTGACACTAAAACCTGCCTAAAGGCCTATGATGATGATGATAAGTCATCAGTTTTCTGATATGCACCCACTTCTAGTATCTCTGTTTGGCCCTATGGTTGACTGGTAGAGAATGCTATTTGGCATTAAGTCCATTTGTACTGACTTTTGTTTTGTGCAATAAAGTTTAAATAAATAAATTAGGCCCTTACCGTTCCTAAACGTGATCAAATCACGGTGATATCATCATGTCTTTTTCCGGGGCTCAAGCTGTCTTCATATCGAAATGTCCTCTTAATCGGTTCAGCAGTTTCAACGTAGTTATGTTAGTTGTTACGTAGGGACATTGGGTCGCTGAGCGTTTTCTATCGCCTATACCATGGCGAGAGTTCTGAAGAGCTATTTTCTCTTATCCCACCCTCACCTTTCCGTCATAGAACCACACGTGTCAGTTTGCGTTGTCATCGCCTCACCGTGGAGAATATTCCCACACGCACCAAGAAGTTTGGCAATTCCTTTATCTGCCGAACTATTAAAATATGGAACTCCTTGCCGGCTCATGTGTTTCCTCCGTCTTATAACTTGGGACCCTTCAAACGAAGCGTGAAGAAGCATCTCTCGGGCCAGCATGGCAGTGTCAACTGACTTGGCACCGTTGGTTTCTCGTCAGTTGCCATTGCGACTTGGGCTCCCCTTTTTGCTTACCATCAGGCGAAGTGTTACAGGCCACTTTGTTGTGCCGTTATAAAAAAAAAAAAACGTGAAGAGATGACAGACAGAGATAGTTGTTTTCACAATAATAACAAAAATAAATAAAAAAACCGTCAAAATACAAAAAGCGTTTAATCACGTCGTAGAAGGAGAGCCGATGATGAATCGCGAACCGATTCGAAACGTGAAGCGATATTCGACTTCTACGACGTGAGTAAACCGTTTTGAATTTTAACATGTCTGAGACGGTAGTCTTCTATATAAAATAAAAACCGTTTATTTCAAACTATTACAAATCTATATATTGTTAATAAAACCGTAGTAGGAATTGGTAGTGATTAAAATAAGTATGTAACCTAACTTTATCCCAAAGTCTAGTAATCTACATAAGTGAGACACTAACTCATTACAAAACCGAAACTCCGAGCCGAATCGAGCCAAGATTTAGCCCCTTATTATCTTCCGGAGCAACTTCAGTTAGCCCACTTAATCGGCGTTTAACCTGCAGATTAACTACAGGTTTAACTTTGAGCTGGACGATTAGTGAACACAACTATAGGTACCATAGAACGCAATTGTACTAACTTTTCGGAGAAAGTAGTTGCAATTAGGACTTTAGTGCACAACTCTATGTGGTTTAAATTTCTAAGATATCGACAAGGTCTCTCTCAAGATCGATAATTTCGTTCGCGCAGAAGTAAATTTCTTAACCTTCTTGTTTTCTCCTTAGTGGGGTAAAAAGTATCCTATAAACATCTGGGGATGCCCAGCCCGTATGCCAATAATTGTTAAAATCGGTTCAGTTGTTTTAGACAGCGATAGTACCTACAAATAATTATAATACACAAAATACAAAAAAAAAAAATTGTTTAGCTCTAAATCAGGCACTAACTTATTACAAAACCGAGACTCCGAGCCACATCCAGTTAGTTCAGTTAAACGGCGTTTAACTTGCAGATTAACTAACCGCTTTAAATACAGCTTTAACTTTGGGTTGGAAAATTAATAAATCTGTAGCCTATTTCACTCATTTTTTGGTTAATATCTTTAATGTAGACATTTAATTTTTACAATTTTATTATGAAAATGGTAGTAAGTACCGACTAATGTCAGTATCGTCTATCCGTAGTTTAACACAACATCTAGCTCTAAATCAGGCACTACCTCATTACAAAACCAAAACTTCGAGCCGAAACGAGCCAAGATTTAGCGTCTCATTACCTTCCGGAGCAACTTCAGTTAGCCCACTTAAACGGCGTTTAACCTGCAGATTAACTAGCCGCTTTAACCACGGTTTAACTTTGTCTGGGAAGATATATGAATACTGAGAAGGTGGGCACCGGATTATGACTTTATTGCTTCTCCGTAGTAGGGTAAAAAGTATCCAACAATCATCTGTGAATGCCGAGTTACCCGCATACCAAAAATGATTAAAATAGGCTAGTTGACCCAGTTTTGAAATATGTTTGAAATGGTTAATAATGATCTTACTAGCTCTAAAAAAATTACATATTTTTGTGAAAGCTAGAAAGCTAAATTTTATCTATTGAAAATTCGAAATTTCATGAACAGTCAAAAACGCCGTCCGCCATTTTTGCCTTTTGCTAATGTGTGGCGTGACGTAACTAGAATTACGTGTAAATATTCGAAATTCGACCGTCGCGTCCCGTCGTATAGTGGGAATGTCACTCACTCCAATATAATTTGACAGATCAAGAGGGACGGCACTATTCGAAGTCGTCAAAGTAGACTTTCAGTTTTCTTTACAGGACCGACGACGTCACTATCATAAGAAAAATGGCGGACAGCGTTTTAGGCATTTCAAAATGCAGATTAAAAACCATATTTACATATTAAATTTTTGGAGTTTACTCCTTAAGAATCGATTTTCATATATAAGCCCGGGGTATGAAAAATATGGGGTATAAAATCGAACGTATCTGCCGTGCTAATTTAAAAAGTCGTATCTCAGTATACGATCGGGGTAAAAATACGACTTCTTAATTTAGCAGGTTATGCGTTAAGCGTTATAGACTAAGATCCCGATATAAAATGACCTTCACCGGGATGTTTATTTGATGAAATGTATTTTATATTTAATTTAATATGTCAATAAATGTAATTGCATATGGGTTGCTTAACAAATTTTAGTCCAGGGTATGTTTAATTAATAATAAAAAAAATGTTTTAAACATTTCACCGGTTTGATTAATATTAAATAAATTCTATACCAATCGAAAGTATGAAGCCCATAGAATATGCAAACGTTACGTTGCCTATTCTTTTCCCGTCACAACTATCGGGTAGCCAGGTATAAACAGGTAAATATACCTAAGTACTAGCATTTTGCAACGGTCTGATTATTGAATTGAAATTAAATAAAATTAAAGGTTATCTTATTATGAATTTATCTAATAATCAACCGGTGAAATGTTAATTTTTTTTTTAATTTTTAACTAAACATACCCTGGACTAAAATTTGTTATTGACATATTTATTGACATATTAAATTAAATATAAAATACATTTCATCAAATAAACATCTCGGTGAAGGTCGTTTTATATCGGGATCCTATACTATAGATATTTGTTTATTGGTGAGTTTTGGTTGTCAACCGATATTATACAGAGTGACCCATTTAGATCGGTCTTCCACCTGTATAATCATGCAATAAACGTATTGAGTTTTGAGTATATATTTTATAATCGTTCTTAAGGCCAGGCGCGCACCACGATTTTAGTCGCGCGATAATTTTGTCGCATAAATGCAAGATATAAGGGTTTATATGAGAGTGCGCGCACCACGATTTTCATAAACCCATAAGTACGCTTATTTCTGCGACAAAATTATCGCGCGACAAAAAAAAAATCGTGGTGCGCGCCTGGCCTGAAGAGTAAACTCCAGTCGTGCGTCGGAGCTGACACACACACTTTTTTTCAGCCATCTTTCACTTTTATGAATTGAAAAATATATATTTAGGTTTCCTTTCCTAAATACTATACGGAAATAACATTAGTTTGTGACAATTTGACATGAGTCAACTAGCCTATTGGCTAAACCAATTAGATGGTTACACGTGATGCGATGAATAATTCTGATTCGATTGTTAAATCCAACGTAATTTTATCACAGCGCAACAATTTAATGAGCCGACTATACAACAAAAACGTGTTGGCAATGAAAATTACATTCATTTAACAAACTAGTGCACTATAAACATAATAACCAAGCCAGTAAAGACCTACTTCACGCCTCGCGATAAGCGGAAGACAAACGCGGTTTTCCGCCCAGAAAAAGTTGGACTTTGTTCTCTGTAACTAAGTTTGGATGTGATGGTGTGAAATGTAGGCTTTTTGCTTTGTTTGTGACAGGTTGACGTGCATAATAAGTACGGTTGTAGATGGATGTGTTGTTGAATGTACTTAATGTTCTGCTGAAAATATTCATTGTGGAGGGAATAAAATAAACCTGCCCGTCTAGCACAACTATTCGCGACTCTTGTCGCACGACATAGCCGCGCTACCTGTCACACTCTCACATTACTGCACAGAAAGAGACAGGCAATTATCACGCGCGAGAAATAGTCACTTGTGGCAATTGTGCTAGAGGTGCTCGAGTTTAATGATGTATCTACCGTATTACGGACGTACTGATGAGACCATGATAAACGCAATACGCAATTGTTGAAATACTCGTAGTTTAATGCCTTTCATAATATAGAGCAGTTGCATAAAATACTAGCGAACAGACAATATCTACACTATGAATAAATTATGCAAGGTGTAGATTTTAGATGATGTATAAATTATACATGGTGTAGATTTAAAATGGTGTATAAATTATTCATGGTGTAGATTTTATATGTTCGCTAGTATTTTATGTATAATTAATTATACATGGTGTAGATTTTGTCTGTTCACTAGTAGTTTATGTATTATGTATAATTTATTATACATGGTGTAGATTTTGTCTGTTCGCTAGTATTTTAAGCAACTGATGTTTACCCTCTCTTGTTCACCCCAGTTAGTTTGTTTTATCCAATCACACTATATAATTTGATAAAACAAACTGATAAATATAGAAAGACTGAGTGAAAAACTGAATAGGGAACTACTTTACCAGTTTACATAATTCCACAAGCCAGTATTGTAAGCGCCAGCAAAATTTGTACCATTATCATGTAGATATTTTATCGGCCATTTATGAAGCCGTTACTCCTATAATATCCACTAAAGCTGCATACACATCAGATAATTTAGTTCGAGCAGTAAAGATCCCAGTGCGCCTGTGTGTACCCGGCGTAAAATAAAAACAAGCGGCGGATGACGTCATGAATATTTTATACGTCATCACTTTGACGTAAAACAGAAATTTTTATGCGCCCATAAAAATCACCTTTTATGGTATCGTTTTAGTTAAAAGGGTTTTTATTTGAGTGTCTATCGACCTTGCGAGTGATGTAGATCTGTTTACACGGTAACGAATGCTAGCCAAATCAAATCAATTTTATTTCAGAGAGAGTTAATTTAATTAATATTAAATTTGTGCCGGGTTATGGATGTTATTTGTATTTAAGTATGTATTTATCTATACACGTATGTTTATCGTCGTCTAGAGTCCATGACACTAGCCTACTAGAGTTTACTGTGGGACTAGAATGATTTGTGGGAGGTTGTCCGATATTAACATTCTAATTATTGTAGTTAATTTGAATGGGTTTTGCCGGTAGGCTACTTTTAAAATATTTCGTCCTTTCTTTCTTACTTTCTTTATTTCTTTTCTATTTTTTCTTTCTATTTTCTTTCTTTCTTTCTTTCTTCCGTTCTTCATTTCTTTCTTAAAATGATTATCAAATCATTAAGGGCAGAGCTTCAAACTTTCTTGAACTAACTTTAACCACACCAATATAACTAAACAACTATAAACCACAATATTAGATGATGGAAAAAGCCTCAAGGGAATCTAATACTCGTAAATTCGCTTAAAAAGCGAAGGGGGATATTTTAATAAACGAAATTAAGGAGGAGGGCTCATTAGAATTTTCGCTCGCGGCATTCACTTTCGCAATAAGCGATAAGGGGTAGGATACATTAGCGACTTTATGGCGTTTTTCAAAGGTTCAAGGCGTTTATTGTGCTTTGATTTTTTCCCCTCATTTACTCAAGTGAGGCTAAATAAATATTTATTTTTGTTTATGGTTTCCGTTGTGATAAATAGCGAGGTTGTTTTTCTGATTTAAACATGGATGGCTTAATGTACGATATTTAAATATTGTAATTTGTTTAAAGTAATGATAATTAATTGAAGGAAAGCGAGAAAGGGGAAGGCTTAGCATAAGTTACATAAAACAAATAAAAAAAGAAGGTAAACGTCATGTCGTATAGGGAAATCAAGATTGTGGCGATGGATAGGGATAGATGGAGTCAATTACGTACTTCATTAGCTGCACCGAAAAGAGTTTGACTCTTAAATTTATGATGAATAAGAATTCGAGAGCACAGACGTCCGTTAACGCTAATATCTTTTACGTTATGGTTTCATATATGAAGTGCTAAGGGGAAGAACGGGTTAAGCCACATTTTCAAAATGTATCGCTGCAGAAAATTTAAATTGTGAAATCAGATTTAATCTGTCTGTGTTTTGTAGTTATAGACTAAAATACATAAGTTTGTAAAAAAATAGATATTTTTCTCCTTAAGAGTCCGCAGCAAGGTCCGCTCAACTCCGCGTTGAGATCGCGCGCTTACGCTTTAAAATGTTGTTGTTTCACCTAGAGGAAGACAGGGCGCTAGCAGTAAAGCGAGAGCGCGCTAGGAGCAAAGAGTATGTAATCACTACGTTTTAAGAGACGGGAGTGCCATACGAAACATACTGCCAATATGAAGCCGCAAACAATATCAGTGTCAGTGTCACTCATGACATAATGCCAACATCAAGAACAAAATAGGGATGTCACATGTTACACAAATTATCGAATTATCGATATCGATATCGGTATTAAAAAAAAATGGTTCAGGCGGGGTTCGCATTCGCACCCGCGTCTCCAACGGCTTTCCGGTAATTTAAATCATTAAATATTTCGCTTCAATGTAAACATTTGGTTTACTTTAGGTTACTGACTTCATAAAAAAAAACAAAAGTGTGCAAATAATTTTATTTCGTTCAAACTTTGCTTGGCTTGCTGATAAACATAGACGAAAAAAGCCGTTTCATTACTCCAGTCTGTGCTCCAGGTTGGAAGTTCTGCAACACAAATAATACAGGGTAAACAGAAAATTACAGAGTAAAATGAATCTGTTTGTCCAGATGAAACCGTACCATTCATAGTCCATTGAAGATTTTTCGTAAAATATTTCTGTGACCATAATCTAACTCAAACTGGCATAAAAAGTAGTGGCTTTTGCTTGAAGAAAGATATTCCGTATTTACCCAGGTATTTTTCACTTCAAATGAAAATTATCGATAAAACTTACATACAGCACTATTGTTTACATACGTATAAGGGTATGTATTATTTTACCCGAAATACCAAGTTTTCAATGAAACTTACGATTAACATGGTTATAACACGCAGTAATTAATTATATTTTTTACTTACCGATCTTCGTCCGGTGGAAATCTTGCCATGAATAGTCTTTTTTGACCGTCCATTCGACACGTTTTCATTCTGCATATTTCGCACTTTTTCCTTTTCAATCCACTCATTTTTGCAATTGTGATTGTCTTGTGTACCTTCTAGACGACCACTACACCCAAAGAATGCAAATTATTAGATTATTTGTGAAATTTGAATTATTTGAAAAGATCGCAGAACCTTGACAAAACCAGACAACACAACAAAAGAGAAACGTCAACTAATATGGCATGGCGGACAAAAATGGCGGCTGAAGTACAACCCGCCTAAATTCGATTGTCGCCAATTATCTAATGCTTTGTAGGTTTCAACGTTCTTTCAAACTTAGATAGGTAAAAATTCACCCCCGTTTCATATAGCTGTTGTCGTTCGTTTTTTACCTTGAGAGTTGCGCGAGGCTGGCTAGGAGTAGCTATGATAAGGGCGGTGCTTACCGCCGCCCCCCCGGACCGTTCCCCGCGCTAGAGTAATTCGCTGCAGTTTCGCAACAATTTTTTGTAATTTATTTTAAGGTTTTCGTAGTTACGCTCTCATTTTAAAACTACGAGATCAATTTTGATAAATCTTTTTTCTTATCAAACTGCATAGTTTAATCTACACCGGAAATAGGTTTTGACTTCAATCTAAACTATATTTTGGTCGTAGTATGCCGCCAAACTGAACAACTTTCTGGGGTCTAAAAATGCAAAACTTGTACTCGCTCTATTTTCTTTCTATTAACATTTCAAGAGTCATAAACTAGTTTTAGCCCTAGATATATCTTATCTCATTATATTTAGAGAATTTCATGATAATGTGACATGTTATATTAAAATAAGGACGTAACTACGTTTGTATGAAGAATCGAGCTTGCTGCGGACTCTTAAACCAAGAAGTTTTTCTCCTTACCGCTTCATGCCTACCTTTTTTGGAGTGCATTGACACCGTGTATGAAGAACTCAAAACTGAAATAAACACCATATTTTTTTATTAAGTAATTATTTAAAACAATCTTTCTCAACAAGTCTCTGCGTGTAATGAATATTTACCACTGACACACTTAAACCGCTGCCGCCCATGAACAAGACGCACCCCTAGGAATGCCTCGCGGGGCAAAGGACCAAAGAGTTCATTCCAACTTTTATTACAGGCTGTCATGTACTAATGACGTCATAAGGACGACGACGGACAACATTCAGCAATTAGGGTTAAATTTGGACGAACTGGGCGTGATAATGTCCCGTCACCGTAATGGTTCCCCTTGGTGGAGTTGGAGAGAGTAGGACATAAATTGAATACTGCCAACGAAAGAGAAAACTAATTTGACCAGGGTGTAAATATTCAGGGCAATAGCAAAACTCGTTATGATTAACTATTAAATGACTTACTGTTGATTTTCTTTCGGCTTTCTTCTCAACAGCGGTCTTCTCTTGGGAAATGCCGGTAGATTCACAATCCTACTTGTAAAAGTGCCCTTGTGTCATCTCATTTCATTATTTACATTTCTGTTATATGTATTATAAGTCACCCTAAGCTGTAAGTGGGAATTTCTACCCGAAGGGAGAAAATCTCTTTTCCTGGCCAAGGTAAGACGTAAAACTTTATACAAACCACGGGTGGTAATTCGTAAACCGTCATACTTTCTTGCAGTTTCCTATTTTTCTTATTTTTTTCCTTATTTATATTTTAAAATACACTTTTAATATGTTTTCTTCGAGGACTACGTCTATACGCCTAAATTCTTAAGATAGGTACAAATTAAGTTAAGTTCACATTACTGTAGCCTTACCTTACTCTTTCTGAAAAAAATACTGACTGTTGAGTTACTTTAGGCATTTCTTCTCAACAGTGGTCTCCTCTTGTGAAATGCCGGTGGACTCAGACATGTAAAAGTGCTCTTGTGGCCTACTTTCAGAATAAAGTTCATTATACGACACGTTTGACGCAGTTTGTAAGCACTTGCCTACTGAGCCGGCGATCCCGGGTTCGGATCTCGGCCAGGGCAAAATAAATATTTGTTTGATGAACTCGAATATTTGTGTTTGGGTCATGGTTGTTCTATGTATTTAAATATATATTCATCTACATAAGTATGTATATCGTAGTCTAGTACCCATAACACAAGCCTTCTTGAGCTTAATTTGGGACTAGATCGATTTGTGTGAGGTTGTCTGATATTTATTAAAAGCTTTTATTTAGGAGGCCTTATTCCTTTTAAAATGCTGATTATTTTAGATATTTTTCTCTATGATCAAACATGTTCCTTAACATATTGTGACGTAGTGCTAAGCCCGTTAGGTCTATTATGGCGTAACGAGCCTGGCACTAGTACATATCCTTCGATCCAGACGGGATCTTGAAGGTTTCCAGAACTAGCTCTGTCGGGAGACAAGGGATCGGGGGCTAAATGAAACTAGGCGGTTTAAATACTAAATAACAGGTTTATTTAAACTAAGACGGAACCTAATCCTAATATCCTAATTTCCCTAATTCCCTATGCTATTCGGGGTGACGCGGTGTCCCTATTGTGCGGGGGTAAACGGTTAGTAATCTGACGGGGTTAAACGGTTAGTTGTAAGGAACCTGATCGTTGTCCTTCAGGGTGAGGCGAGTCGTTCCAGATGCGTGGTCACCACACCGCGACAGGCTACCCAAGAGTGGTAGCACTAGGATCCCCTTAAGAGCGAGCCAGAAGCGTCAATACACTCCGCGCTAGGGATCCTAGGACTCCCGCCCTCAACAGGACAAAGACCAAACCTCTTACGTAGGTTCGGAGGGAGGCCCTACGATGTCTCAAGAAGCGTCAATACACTCCGAGCCACAGAGAGCGATTCCTTACACCACTCGCAGAGGTAACTCGACCTGCCTGCTTGAGCGACTGTAAGACACCGCTCCTGCTGCCCGGTCTGTGGCGGCTTATATAGCCATCCGCCTAACGGTATCCGCCGCCCTGCCGCTGTGGTGACGTCAGGCAGTGACGACCGGTGCTGACGTCACGCGATGACGTTGGGCTCGGTGTGGCGGCTCGGCTCCAGGCTTGGTGGGTCGTTATATTCCCCTCTCTCCTCTGGAGATTTTTACCTGTAAAAATCACATGTGAGTTGTGGTCTACGACAGGGTTGCGTATCGGGTTATTTACGTATCGGGTTATGAATGTACTTGTAACTGGGTTGGTGGATGTACTTATAACGAGCCACTCCAATTATTAATTATTTACTTTGATTACCTGGTATATGCTTGGTTTCTGTGGGGTTTTTCGGGACAGAATCTGTTTCCTTTGTTTATCTTTTACAGTTAATACTATATTTTAGCAATAAAACTTTTAAAATCGAGTAAAGGGGAATGTACTTTAAAAAAAACAAAACTCAACACAAAAATAGTTATTTAAAAAGGATATTCGGGCGTCTGCTCTCTATGGGCCCCTGGGTGCCTGTCTCCTGTGGGCGAGGCGCGCGATCCCTTTCCCAATAAAACGGTAAAAAAAAAAAAAAAAATATTTTTCGTATTCCTGCAATCCGGTGGGAATCGCGTTCTTCCGGTGTTTTGTTCGGTATACTTCATAACAATAAAAATGTATCTATACTTGATAACTAGTCTCCACAACATATTCAAAACTGTCTTTCTATGTATAAATTTTACGTCAACACGGTCCTTATTACGGCATTATCTTTAATTATTCTCACTGCAACACTTGTCTTCCAAATACGGGTTATATGTGAACACTTATGTTGTAAACGAAACGTTCTCTAAAATCGGCTAAGTCCCCAGCGCGGTAGTTCGAGCGGCGCGATATCCGTTGTCTGCGGGTATCCGTCGAAAATACCGCATTCCTGCGCCTACGCTACGCGCCTCTGTTTCTTGATATTTTAAATATCTCGTATCTTCGTAGCTCGAGGATTACTTCGTCTGCGTCATCCGATGCTATGTATCGGATTATGATCTTTGTCCCTACGCGGTTACGGCGTTTGTTCGGATGTCGTGGTCATATTTGCCTTAAATTTATTTATATTTTATATTGCCTTTTTGCCTATTTTTGGCATAATTCGCTTCCAAATGGTGAAGATATATCTTGTACCGTGTTGTTTATGTTCCCTGGCGGCTTTTAAAATTATTGAATGTTATATATATGCTGTAATTACGCTGTATTTTTAACTTTAAAAATTGGTTTTAAGACTTTGTTTACATTCTGTGTTTCTAGCGATATTGTTTGTATATTATTCTACGGGTTTCACCAAAAAAAGGACGTTTATAGTTCGGCGATATATTTAACCGACTTCTTCGAGGAGGTTCCTTTTCTGTTGGTGAACTCAATTTAACCGACTTCGTTGATGAGGACTTATTACCGTTCGTTGGGACGTTACGAACTCAAAGGCGCTGTCGTTCCGCTCGTTATCGGTTCGGTGGAACTGCTCCGGCTTTGTTCGACCCTTTGTTTGACGCGGAAAAAAAATATGTCGTTTTAATTCATTTTTTTTCCCTTCCTCGTGCTGTTTTGGTACTTATTTATTCAGTACATGGTTTTAGGTCTTTTATGTGTGCGGTACAGGTTTTTCTGCGGTTCCCCCTGTCTTGGAGTAAGTATATATATTACGGGTGACTTTCTGTCTGTTATGGTGAACGGTCCCGTATATTTTGGTGCCAGTTTCGCGCAAAATCCTTTGCTTGCGTCTGACAAGACATGGTTTTTTCCCCATACGGAGTCGCCTATCTTCGGGGTCCATTGCTTTCTTTTCCTATCGTAGTAACTTTTTTGCGTTTCGGACGCTTTTCTTTGGTGAACCTTGACAATGTTGTAAATATCGTTTAACTTCTTCATTTCTGTTAATTCTGGCGTTTTTGACTGCGACGGTTTATGGGTCTGGCATGCCTCGCATTTTTGTATGTACTTAGCCACTGTTTGATACATTCCGGGCCAGTAATACCTTTGCGCGACTCGTTGCAGTGTTTTGTTTGTTCCTAGGTGTCCCGCGCTCGGGATGTTATGATTTTGTACTAATATCTGTTGGCGTTCCTCCTCTGGTACGCACAGTTTCCACTCGGTTCCGGTTTTTACATGCGTGTTGTATGTTGGGTTTATTATTTTTTTATACAGTTTGCCTTCTTTCACGCAATATTCCTCCGGCGAGGCTTTGCCGGACTTAACTTCTTGTATCTTCCGTTCGTGCCAACCTTGATCGCGCGTCGCGCAGATCGGGTTCCGTGATAATTCGTCTGCGACCTGGTTCTGCACCCATGTATTCCCTTTTGTACTCTTATCGCAGCGTTCGAACTCGTGTTCGATTACTTCGGCCAATCGCTTTGCCTGTTGGTCGTCCATGTTTCTGACCCCTTCGGATATCGCCATGGCGTTCTGCGCCTCTGGTTCTGGCTGAGTGTTCGTAATCAGTGATACGTCCTGATTCGTCTCGACTTCCGGTGCGTTTTGCGGTTTTTGTTCGTGTTTCCATGAGACCGTCATTCCGGTTCTTCTCAGGACGTCCATGCCTAGTATGGTGCACGTTGCCGCTGGAAGCACTCTTACCCAATGCTTAATCTTCTCGCCCTTAACCTGCATGTCAACCAACATGCTCTTCTCTACGCGAGCTGTCGTTCCGTTCGCGAGCACTATGCCTCTCGGGTCATTTAATGTTTCTTTTACTCTTGTTATGCAGTCGCGATATACTTCGTAATTTACGTACGTGTTCGTGGAGCCCGTGTCCACCAAGCACTTGTACGTTTTCCCCATTATGACTGCCTCTATGTGCATGCGGTTATCTTTCCTCGTGCCCTCGTGCGCTGTCTCGAGATGCTCCTTGTTCATCCATTGCCTTCTCTTGCAGCAATTTTTGCTTAGCATTCCCAGCCTCCCGCACTGGCTACAGAAGATCTTTGGATGCCCTCGGCATTCCCTCGTGTTGTGACCTGGCTTCCCGCACGACCAGCAGCACGTATTTGGGTCGTATTTCGGATGGATTTTTGTGTTGTTATACTCGGTTTTCGCAGGGATTCTTCCCCTATCCCGTGTCTCGTTGCTTGAACTCGGTCGAACTTGCGGCTTCCATTCCTGTTGTGTGTAGGTTTCGGTCCTGTATGTTTTCTCTCGGTATCTCTCTCCGTCTGTTGACGAGGATATTTTCTCATATTCGGCGGCTAATCTTAACAACCCCGGTAGGTTAGTGTACTCGTGTTTTTTGATGTACAATTTATATTCTTTCAGCATATTCTCGTGTATGCGGTGTAGCTGTTCTGCTTCGGTAAATTTCTGATAACGCCGCATTAGTGTCTGCAGGTCTGTGACATAATCTGTGAACGTCTCTTGAAACCTTTGCTTCCTCGCAACTATCCTTACGATGAGGTCCTCCTCGTAGTTGCTCGGGAAGTAATAAAGCTTGAAGAGTTCTATAAATCCGTCCCACGACTCCCAGGACCGGGCGTTATTTCTGTACCATTGTAACGCCTTCCCCTGTAGGATCCTTGGAAGCGCCCGTAGTATGTCGTCCCGCTCGACTCCGCTGGCCTCTATCAGTTCCTCGAGTCTCTCTAGGAATTCTACTGCGCTATCAGTCCCCCTGAACGACAGATTCCACTCCCTTATCTGCTTAAACAGGGTCTTCATCCTCCTGTCTTCCGGATGCTCGTCTTCGGACATGGCGGTACGTTCGTCCTTGGACGTAGCAGGCTGTTCCAGTTTCCCCGGTGTCCCGAATTCTTCGGTCTCTCTTACGGCCTCTACCAGGTTTTTCCGTATCTGGTCGACGGTTAACCCCTCTACTGGTAGGCCTCTGTTTTCGGCTTCTTCCATTTACTCCGGTTTCTTTAATCGGTATATCCAGGCGGTGGGCATCGCCTAGGTACCCTAAGTTAAATCCTACCTCCCTATTGAACCTAACTCGTCAGTGTATTACTTTTAACGGACTCAAACGGCCTAGACCTAGCTCTATTGACTTTAATTTATTTAAACGGCGGATTCAAACGGTAGATTTTCACGGTTTGAGCTAGACCTAGGTAATCCCTTGCCTTTTCTGAGCTAGAAAACTCCTGTGCGAGTTATTCCGTTGGGCGCCAAATGTGACGTAGTGCTAAGCCCGTTAGGTCTATTATGGCGTAACGAGCCTGGCACTAGTACATATCCTTCGATCCAGACGGGATCTTGAAGGTTTCCAGAACTAGCTCTGTCGGGAGACAAGGGATCGGGGGCTAAATGAAACTAGGCGGTTTAAATACTAAATAACAGGTTTATTTAAACTAAGACGGAACCTAATCCTAATATCCTAATTTCCCTAATTCCCTATGCTATTCGGGGTGACGCGGTGTCCCTATTGTGCGGGGGTAAACGGTTAGTAATCTGACGGGGTTAAACGGTTAGTTGTAAGGAACCTGATCGTTGTCCTTCAGGGTGAGGCGAGTCGTTCCAGATGCGTGGTCACCACACCGCGACAGGCTACCCAAGAGTGGTAGCACTAGGATCCCCTTAAGAGCGAGCCAGAAGCGTCAATACACTCCGTGCTAGGGATCCTAGGACTCCCGCCCTCAACAGGACAAAGACCAAACCTCTTACGTAGGTTCGGAGGGAGGCCCTACGATGTCTCAAGAAGCGTCAATACACTCCGAGCCACAGAGAGCGATTCCTTACACCACTCGCAGAGGTAACTCGACCTGCCTGCTTGAGCGACTGTAAGACACCGCTCCTGCTGCCCGGTCTGTGGCGGCTTATATAGCCATCCGCCTAACGGTATCCGCCGCCCTGCCGCTGTGGTGACGTCAGGCAGTGACGACCGGTGCTGACGTCACGCGATGACGTTGGGCTCGGTGTGGCGGCTCGGCTCCAGGCTTGGTGGGTCGTTATAATATTATTGATGTTACTACCTAGAACAGGGCTATTGGCATTTATTGGTATATAGGGTAAATCGCCAATAATTGGCCACCGTTCAATAACTGGCCACCTCGAACTAAAAATGAACTCTGTTCACCGACAAACTGAATTCATTTTATTATATCGTGGCCAGTTATTGAAGGGCGGCCAGTAATTAAAAGCTTATACTAAAATGAATTATATTTATAGGTGAACAGAGTTCATTTTTAGTTTCAGGTGGCCAGTTATTGAACGGTGGCCAATTATTGGCGATTTACCCTAGTAGAAACCTACAGTTTGAGTTTTTCATTGATAATTTTTGTTTCAAAAACTTCTCGAAATTGACAAAATTCACGCGTAAAATTAGTTTTTTCAACTTATTTTCGGCTACTCGCAATGAAAGCATGAAATAACTATGTTACTACCTAGAACTCGGGGAAAAGTATTATTTACTTCAAAATATTGGTTGAAATTATCAATATATTTGTCATAATATGAAAAAAAAATTTTTTTAAAAGGAATAAGGCCTCTTAACTTGTAATGTATGTATGTATGTAATATGTTTGTTCGGGTGGAATCTTCGTTCATTTATTATTTTTTTATTTATTATTCCATGAAAGCCCCATATCGCATATTTACAAACAGCTGCGACCTGGGACATTCACGAATTCACCACCCTAGGTATATAAATGTACTATTACATTTCTGTTACACATCAATTTAGGGCCCAGGAAACATAAAAAAAACCTATAGTATATTTTTTACACGAAAATCTTTTCGTATTGTATCGGCCATGTTATCGAGAAAATAATTTGTACCTACAAGAATATAGTATTGAAATTTACTCCAAGCCCTTTCATACACTTACGTATAAATTACTATCATATATTTTCAAAAAAAAGGAAACCAGAGGAGCTTGTAGACATAATATACGCATGCATTATCACACACACCAATTTGCCCCGAAATGCCAGAAGGGGCAACGGGCAAACGCGCAATGTCGCATATTATACGGGTTCTGTAGAAATCCAGGGTGAAATCTTAATTAGGATCGACAATATTCTTCTACATGCATTTTGAAGCGAATACAAAGCTTGTGATTTATGAACTAACATTATAATACGAATCCAAAAGAAAATGGGGAAAAAAGCGGAAGTGAATGACTTATGAGAACAATAATATTTTTAAAACTATAGAGACATCTTTAATAATTACAAAACTGTTTAAACTCAATTAAACATTGTCAGGAACGGCCCGACATGTTTCGAACTCATCTGCAGCTCTTCATTAGGGACAGCTATCTGTGCTGCTACGCGACTCGTGGGCAAATTTTTACGTGAGCTTAAACCGTTTTCAAAATGAGTAATGACTTATGAGAACATTTTAATTTTAATCATTCCGGTCATAATCGTAAAAGATTATTCAATATTTGTTAAGGTGCTAGTTTTCAGATACAACAATTTTAAATTTTGGGTAGGTATATTTATGTAGTTATTCGGTTAACTAAGTATTTAAAATATCGATCGACAATTGGCGATTGAGTGGGAGAGTTGGTAGAAATAAAAAATAAATATGAATTTGTACCAGATTGACTTCTGAGGAACCCCAAAAAGTACGTCGTGTGTATATTCCCTGACTCGATTTATTTTCCTCCATTCTTATTGAGATATTCCTGAAATTTGTGTGAGTAATTTTATCTAAAAGGTAGTGCAATGCAATTTTCTTTCAAAGAAAGCATTTTGCATTGTCCGCCTATTTTTGTTGCCGTTTCAATCACAGAATTTTTTGTTATTCGGTTTAAAGATTCTTTATTCTCAAAAGAATTTTTACAATTCACTTGTATGAGAACTTAAACTATTACAAAAAGTTTTTCAGAAAAACAAGCACAAGAAACAATAAAGTTATACTTACTTATTGCATTCTAATGGAACTAGTAACAAACACAAATTGCCGATACATTATTTGTTTTGCATAGACATAAAGTTGCGATATCGGGTAGATAGAAAACAGCCGGGCGGTCGAACGAGCGAAATACAACATTGCACCGATTTAAATACACAGTTATTTTACAAGTTTTGTTTAGTAGTTAATAATTAAGTTAAAATTTCAAATTATTTTATGGGTTCTATTAAGTTTTAGATAACGTTCATCGATGCAAATTACACTTCGTCAACCATCCAGGATACACGACTAACTGTTGAGTGTTGACTCAGACACAGAATACTAACGACTAGGTGTGGCCTCGATGCAACTACGCTCGGTTTACGTAAACATTATATAATACACATCTGTAATACATTACATATATTTATTTAGACATTAATTATTACCACTATATCCTATGGTATACACCTTTAATTTATTGTATTTAGTCCCGCTGGGGCTATTTTAGACTTAACTTAAATACATTTTAGGTTTTTTTTTTTTTGTTAGCTTGGTTTTATTTTTAGATAGTTTTAATGTAAGGAAACTTATTTGATTCATTAATTTTCTTAATTTACAATTTAAAATTTGATGCTCTAAATAAAGGTTGATTTAATTTATTTAGGCGATAAAAAACGATATTGTCATTATTTATTTATTTTTATATGCTGTTTCAACATGGTTTTAAACTGATGCATGCTTTTTACATTTTTTATTTTTGCTGGTAGGTTGTTATACAATTGTGCCCCTTCGTAGAGGATACATTTTTTTCCGTACATTTTTGTTCGTGGCATTCGTAATATTAAATCATTCGCATTTCTTAATTTTATTCTTTGATAATTATGTTTTTTTGTAAAGTTGATTTCTACATGTATACTCTTATTTAATACCTTACGTATCAATACGCATTGTGTTATATATGTACGTTTGTGAAATGTTCATAAGCCCAGTTTCGGAGTATATATTTTTTGTAGGTGTTAGGTAATCGTAAAGAAATAAAACTTTTATAAGTTTGTTTTGAGCTATTTGTATCAGATCCAGGTGACTTTTTGCAGCTGTATGCTGTGTATTGAAATATTGTACCTTTGAAAATGTACAATGTAAGTACATTTCCTTATTGTCTCTTTAAAGGACAATTTCTTCAATTGAGATGTGCTTTATGTTTAGCATACCCGGCACTATTCTTGATTTTGAGTAAGAAAAATTAAAAAGATTGGAAGCATTAGGTACTCTATAACAGGGATCGGCAAGTACTTGTAGGTAGGGTCCGGATAATGCTTGAATTATATTAGAATAGGTAGGTACTAAGTTAGATTGGTTAACCAATATATCGTATTTATTTATACTTGACATACAATACATTACAATATTTAATACAGTCCGAGATTCAACCTTTCGCGGTCCGCAAACGGACCGCGGTCCGCCTGTTGCCGACCGTTGCTCTATAACAATAACTAAGTAAACAGTCTATTCTGGTTCTTATCATCAAATGATTGATAAAACATGTTATGCAGTTATCAGTTCTCTGTGTTCAAAAAGCCATGTGATAAATAAATAAAATAAATATAAGAGGAGAATCTTACACAAATGTATCCAGTCCCAAACATAGACTATGGTTACAAGACGACGATATATTATACTGATGAACGTTTTGGCTTTGTAAACTTACCTTCCCATCAATGAACAGTCAATAAAATTTTAATACGTACATATTCCGTTCTTGTCACAATGATAATAAGAGTAAAGAATATACGCGTTTCAGTTTTTTTTTACTGAACTTACAGTTGTCTAAATACGCCGTGAATCACAACTTAAAATCCACCCTGTATACAGAATTGCAATACAAAGGCACTTTATCACTGCAGCTGTTTCCTACAAAAAACAATAGCCGAACGTCTCAAACAAAAAACGGTGTCCAAATTTCGAACAAAAACCGTCCGAATTTCGGACGGCCGTTTTAACATTCCCTTAACTAATTCTGCCTGATTTTCGATGCCACGTACCGTTATACGTGCCATATATCTTGGAGGCGTGAGGTCCCAATATGTTTATAAATTTAAAAGGAAATGCCGGCTTGTTATGTGTGAAAAAATATGGGGACGTGTTTATAGGCTGGGGCCTTAAGGACGTGTTGACTGTTAGAATAATTGTGTGGGATGAGTTATGTTTCTTGAATCTTACGGGAGAGGTTGGCTGTGAATGTGTTTGTGGTATCGCTGTATCATTTAAATGGATAAACAGATTTATAATGGCTTTTTACACGCTTTTAAAGTGTCCTTGTGGCCTACTTACATATAGTTCATTATTTCGTTATTCAATATTATTATTTCATTATTTTATTAGGTTTAATTGCTAATATAATTATAGCCTAACAAGTGTCAGTCCAGCCCAGGGATAGTGGCGATACAAACAGCATTCAAATGGCAATAATGAGCAGTAGCGTTTTTTCAAGGATTTGTCAGTTCAGTGGTCAAATTCAAAACATTGTTGTATAGATATGTTATAAATACGGAATCCTATTGAAAATAAACTTTAATTTCATTATTGTGGATATTTTTGGCTTTATTATGTAAAAAATATTTAAAATTAACGCAATATTTAGTCCTTTTTTTCTCTTTGCTTACATCAGTGACATTCACGGACTGTCAACGTCAGTTGCCAAAAATTTGTCATAACCAGTAAAATAAATTAGTACCACTAAAATTTGCAATATGGCGAGGGCTAAAAAACGGTTCTCTTATTTTTCGCAGAAAATTGTTACGCCGATTATCACTTCCCAACTCCCATTTCACGGAATTTTATTTCGCCGACCTTTCATTTCCCTACTTATCAATTGCCAACTTATTAATTGCCAACCTCACCGTTACCAACTTAACTTTTGGTCTGTGTTTTATAACGTAAATTTTTAAAACGCCACCCTTCATGTAGCAAAATGTTTTAGTTGGAATAATATACACTTAGTTGTTTATTGTTTACCAAATGTTTTATTGAGTTGCGTTTCAAGACAAAGAAGAAAGAATCAACAGAATTCTTGAACATAAATCTACATACTCAGAAGAAAAATTATTGATGTGCATTGCTTCCAATTTAAAAGTGTAGTAGTATTATTAGTAAATTCTTGCTAAAAAATAAACAAAATATGTAGGTATGTGGTAAATTTACCAATTACAAAGTAATATTTAAAACTAAAAATTAAAAACTATTCTAAAAGTAAATTATAAATATATGTATAATATGTTTTTTTTTTGTAATACTTGCAAGCATTTTAATATTACCTTCATGTAAGCAAGCAATCTGACGCTCCGCTCGCTTCGCTCGCTCCGCTATCCATGGTCATAAAACAAACCTAACCTAACCTACAGTTTTTGGGTTTTGACCCCATATTCCATTTTGTCGCAGTTACTCTTGCTTGCCAGTTTCGGCCAACCAAAAAATATGTAAGCATTGGTATGTATCGTTTTCTTATTTGTAACTTGCCTAATGTATGAAAAGGGAACTGTTCCATCAACGAAACGTTAATCGTCCAAAAGTTGTTCGACCAAGTGAAAGATTTGACTAATGATTAGTCTGCCAAAAGTTTAGAGGCATAATAATAATCTGCTTTACAATAATTCTGCCAAGTGAAAAGTTGTCATACAAAAATTTGGTAATCGTTAGTTGTCAAAGTGAAAAGTCGGCGAAACGTTAGTTGGCAAATGAAATTCGGCCAAAAATAGTTCTGCGAAAAGGCAGGATACCCTAAAAAACAGTCTATGGGGCTAACTATAACAAGATACATGCGTAACTCTTGCTACGGCGTAGCTGTCGTAGTATATCTACGAGTATGTATCGCTACGAGTGATTCTCTCCTACAGGCCACACCAGCCGATTCTAATGAAATTTTGTGGGTATATTTGATTAGATAAATATTTAGATTTCTTTTGTTGGTTCAGTTTTTGGAAGTGTTTCAAAATGGCGGAGATTTATAATGGTATTTGGAAACGTAATAACCTAAATTTAACCTAGTGTCACCTGAATCAAAACAAAAGATTTAGCCACAATAGGTACAGCTTTTAAAATAAAACGTTTAATGTTTTATTATCGTTTAATACTTCAACCCTGTGATAAAAAAAAACCATAAACTTAATCGTATCAAGGAGAAAGAAAAAAAAAGTATTGTTGAAGATACTTGAAGAACCAATATTTAACTGCCAGTTTTTTTTTATCAAATTCTAGATTATGCATAATTTACGTTATATGGGTGCTGTTATGTGTAAATATTTGTTATGTTATAAAACAAAACAATATAAATTTAGGCTGTATCTAATAGACGTTTTAATGTTGACCAAAAAAGGTTCTTTCTAATAAAATACACAGAAAAGATAATCGCTATACCAACACCGAAAACGACTACACATTATTCGTGGCGTGTCCTAACGCTCTTCCTTACAGAATACCATATTTCATTACAACATCCTTAGAACTTACGTCCTTTTGTGGATAAAGAGACGCCTACACCACGATATAGAAAAGCGTATTTTACTACCAACATCTAAGGAGTTGTGTCGTTTTGGAAATTAGGTGTCAGTCGCGGTAGAGGTTGATAAATCACTCCGCGGCGCCAGAGTTGAATACTAACCGTCGAGGCTTACATTTTGTTAGAACAATAACGACGTATGTGCTAATAGATTTGTATGGCGAAAGGCCGTTATGATATTAGGCGTTTGTAACCTAACAAGCCATGAGAGGTAAAGTGAGTTTGATAGTTTTCTTCCACGTTTTTTGTCATATCTTAGGACACGCATCGTTTTATGGATAAATAAAACAATTTTAAACGGATTATATCGCGTAAATATGTATATTAATTACTAGCTGAGCCACGAGGTTACCTGCTCACCCTACGGGAACCCTAATTTTTTTCGGGATAATAAGTAGCCTATGTGTTAATCCAGGGTGTCTTCCTACCGAATTTTATCAAAATTGGTCCAGCTGTTTGAGCGTGAAGAAGTAACAAACATACACATAAACACACACAAACTTTCAAGCCATAATGCGGAAGAAAATCGCCTCGATGCTGAACAGGCTGAGGGGAAGTACTAACAGCATTCTGGGTGTAATTGCTGAACGATATGACTGCCCAATCTTAATGCACTGGGTCAGTCAAGTTAGAGCATTTGCCTCTTTTAGATATAAGTAATTTAAAAGTTTTTAATGTGTTATACTAATATTAGTTTTAAGTTTACTAACCTTTTATGGATGTAACATATCCGAAATAAAGATTTTATTATTATTATTATATTAGCGTGATTTGAGCCTTCCGGATGTAACCTTCTTGGCTAGCCCGTGGCTAAACAAAATTGGCTTAATATTCAAGCGTTAACTAGAACAGTTTCTAGGCATATCCATACTTTAATATTATAAATGCGAAAGTGTGTCTGTCTGTCTGTTACCTCTTCACGCTTAAACCGCTGAATCGATTTGATGAAATTTGGCATAGAGATAGTTTAAGATACGAGGAAGGTTATAGGATAGTTTTCATCCTGGAAATTATACCTAAAAAGATTAAAAAGTGAGTGAACATTTCTGTTAGGGTGCGGGTCACCGCACCTTTAGGAAATGTAATTATTAGACCAAAAGCACAATTGCTCTTAAATTTGCTTAGGTGCTTTTAATAATCCCTTTTATCAAGTTCCACGCGTACGTAGTCGCGGGAAAAAGCTAGTTTATTCTAAGCCAACTGGTTGTGAAATTTCAATAGTTCTTGCATAGGACTCGTTTGGAAGTGGACAAAGCGCCCGTTTTCGCCCAGCTCATTCATTCGCCCGGGTCATTCAATTTTTGAATTTTTCTTTCAGTACACAAACACGCACACGTGTCTGTCGCCACGTTCCACGGCCAATTGCGTCTTTTAACACAGATAACCAATAAAATACGATTCACAGTTAGGTTTTGCGAAGATCAAAAGGAACTTCTGATGACGCGGTTGGCGCAGTTTGTAAAGCCTACTGAGCTGGCAGTCCCGGGTTTGAATCCCGGCCAGGGCAAATATTTGTGTGATGAACTCGAAAATGTTGTGTGTGTATCGTGTTGGCTAGAAAATATATCACTTACTCTGCTTACAGTCTGACCAAAAAGAGTAGAAATTGAAAAGGAGCAATACTGTAGTGCCGTTCCCGTTTTTTTAGATTGAATAGAAAGACAACACTACAGTATTGCCAATTTTTAATTTCTACTCTTTTTGGTCAGACTGTAAGTATAAGAACCTAAATCTGTATCTTTTCCACTATCTACATAATGAAGATTGAGTCCATCGGACTCTGCTTACTTTAATTCTTCACAAAAAACAGCACTTAACTTATCTAAATGCAAAAACGGCCAACGGCTTCATATATTATTTAATACGACGACCTACTTGAAGTTTCAAACTCATCAAAACGGAAAAAACTCATCCATCTTTAAGTCACCGAGCATAAACAGGTCGCTTTGTCATTCAATCATGGATCTTATAGTTCTATGCTTAAGGTGGTTTGTTTGTTGCAGGAAATCGCGGCAATTCTCATCAGTTTCGACAAGCATTCGGAATGGCAGTCGAAGGAAGTCAAAATACGGTGAGTGATCGAGTAATTGGGTTAATGATATTGCTTGCGATTACGAACTAACAATCAGTCTACGCCAGTAGTCTGCCTTGTCGGAATGCCAGACCTTGTTTTCTTATACCATGGTGTTACATATACGTATACCCTACGTATTACACTATACTTAACTGTGTAGGTATACCTGATCAATGATGATTTATAAGTAGATAGGTTACGATCGCCCAAAACGTGAAGCATTTAATAGGAGTCAAATGGCACCAAACAGTGCTTACACTATGTCAACGATTTTGTTGATTTCCTAATAGTGACAGATGCGTACTGTAAGGTACGGTGTGATTTTGCCCCAAATGCGAACTTGCGTAAGTGCACAAATTACTCAAAATAAAGTAAAAAAAACGGAATCTCATATCACAATTAAGCTGAAGTTATTTCATTTTCTCGGTTTTCACTTTTAATTATTCAAATATTAACGCCATTTGACAAAATCATGACGCCGCTTGAGAGAGATAGGCTTATGTCATTGACCGTGATCTGGAAAATTCTTATGAAAACATCATCGTACCTGACGACATTAAAGTGCTCCAAGGAAACCAGTTCAAGCAAATGTACACCTCGCTCCAAGACAGGTGCTTCTATAGTGTTAACAATTATTTGGAACGTAACTGACATCTCAATGGGATGATATTTGCAAGAATCATGAAAAATTGTATGACTACAGAGGAGTAAAAATTTAACGAAATGAGTTTTCAGCGAAATAAAAGTAAAGACATTTTCGATTTGGTCCAGATGTCTTCGACTAATCAAGGAGCACCAAAAAACAACACATCCTGAATAACGAACCTCCTCCTTACTAACTAACTTCTTGACAACATTACATAGTGTTGGAAATAAAGAAATCATCCTCCCTTAATGTTTTCCCGTAAACATTCAAATTACGACCACTCCAAGCATTCTCCATCATCGCCCCCCAAAGAATCAAGCCCAATGCTCAAAATGTCCCAACTTTCTGACATCAAGACCTGCATTAAGTTTTCAACTAATGACTTGAACCGCGGGCACATCGCGAGGCCAAAAATACACTGCGCGGCCGTAAGGAGTTAATATTTCAACGACGCACACTAAGCAAGCAGTAGACAGTGGAAGTTTTAATTTGCTTAAAGTTGTTACAAGTTGGAACGGGTCCCTAGTCGAGAGCCAAATTAGGTACAGTATAAAACTAGGAAGACTTAGCTTCTGATAGTTTAATTCGGTTCGTTGGGGCAAGTTTTCTGTTCTTTACAAATTTTGCATGTTGGAGTATTGATTGTCTGAGTCCAGCCGGGTACCGCTTTTACATAAATTATGGATAGTTTTGTTTCAAATTAAAACTGGGTTTGATAATCTGTTGGCGCCGAGTCGTTCTTAGGGTGAAAAAAAAGGCACCTGTTTCAATTCCCTTACGGACCGTACTGGACCGTACGCTATAACAAAACATTGCTTCGTCTATTAAGTCCTTAAGATTAATTTTCATTAGTGTAAAAATTATTCGCTTCTTTGACCCACGATTATCCAATTTTCGTAATTTCGGTCACGCCATACTTAGTGTGACGTGATCATGTGACATGATGTATGGGGTGACCGAAATTATGCGACTCAAATTACGCTCGTCTGTTTTGATTCTTTAGGTATATTATAAAATTATAAAACTAAAATATTTTTAAACTGAAGATAATGTTTCTATACAAAAATAAAAAATAAAGTATTTGTTGTTATAGCGGCAATAGAAATACATCATCTGAGAAAATTTCAACTGTCTACCTATCACCGTTCTTGAGATACAGCCTGGTGACAGACGGACGGACGGACGGACGGACGGACATACGGACAGCGAAGTCTCAGTAATAGGGTCCCGTTTTTACCCTTTGGAATCCTAAAAAATAGGATAATCGTCGGACAAAAACTCAAATATTTTTTACACTAATGAAAATTAATCTTGAGTAGTAGACGTAGCATCGTTTTGTTATATAGCGTACGGGGTCAAGGAAATTGAAACAGGTGCCTTTTTCTCTCTTATCATAATGACAAGAAGGGTCAAATAGGTATGCATTTCTGTTTCCTGTACTGTACGTGAGCACATAGAGGTGCGTTTTTTTCAAATTGGTTTTATGACTATCGTCAAATCAAAATCTTACGACTTGGTAGTCGTAAGATTGTCGTGCGTTAGTAGGCATGATTGTTAGTTTATGCCATTGCAAAATAATAATAATAGTAAACGACAAAAGATATCGAGAAAATCAAATTTTCTTGCGTATATCAGTATGCTGATCAAAGCGCAATCATTTCTTAAAATTAAAACGCAAATCCAAATTAAAACTAACTTCTTCTCGTTCCTTAAACATTTGGGACATCTCCGGCAATTTATATTTTGTTAGTTCAGCCGTTAACTTCAACTTGAGAAAACTTGTATCCATTTTTTCACCTTTTTTATTACTTCTAAAATCCCTTAAGCGTTAATAAATCAAATAAATTACTGCTATCTGAACTCGGGTGATAAGTTTTGTAAAAAAAAAACATTTGTAACTTCGGGAGCGTCTATAATTCAAAATGGTTGCTTGACAAACTTACCGCCGTAGCCAGCGGCGGCGCCACCGTCTATGCTAAACGTTTAATTAATGCGGGAATTTATTAGTTCAAAATTTAAGCACCATCACTTTTATGTTTGTTTTATTAGTTCTGTGATGGAGCTCGGCAAACTTAACGCCGTAGTAAGCAGCGGCGCCACCGTCTATGCTAAACATTTAATTAAATGCGGGAATTTACTGGTTCAAAATTTACGCACCAGCACTCATAAGTTTATTTTATTCGTTCTTTGATGAATCTTTTTTTCTCAGAGCAAGAACCATTGGCTTAAGATAATGAAGAGAGTGCTTTATAATATATTTTATTCGGTTGAACTACTTTATTTCGGTTTTCGAATCTTAACTATTCCGTTTACTCCCTAACCTACTCTATAGTCACGTGACCGCGACAAGACTGCTGACTATATAATAAACTATCAAGTACTAGCAAAGGGTTACTTTGTATTAGGAAAAAAACATGGTACATTAAAATGAAAAAATATACCATAAATGCCCATCACAATACAAAATCAATCCAAAACTGATTTAGATTGTGTTCCGCGTTCCACGGCTGTCGAAACAAAATAAACCTACATTAACTTAAGCCTAAAACGCTGTAAGTGAATATAAAACACTTAGGCGGTTATTCTATTTCGAAAGCTAGCTAGGCTCGCAATCGAAGAACTAAAAGTGATTAATTTAGCGAGAGTTATGCGTGCCAGCCACGGAGGAAAGTATGGCGATAAATCGAACTGTTACCGCCTTTTGGAATACACGGCTATTGAAAAACTTAGTAGTAACTGGAGAAAAAACGCAATAACCCAAACACACTATACTATTATAAAATTGTAGATTTGTATTGAAAATATGTTTTTTATGGAGAGGGGTCATGATTTCAGGAAAAACTTAATAGCGTGATGCAGAATCGTAATGGCGCCATGTGTTTTCATAATTTCCTTTGTCCTCGCATCACGCCGAAACGGCTGAACAAATTTAAACCATAATTAAAACTTATCGCAAAAGTAATTAAGTAAGTAGTACTTTTGAATTGTAATAGTAGTCTTTGCAATATTACAAGATGTGTCTATCCTAATCCCATCATCAGCTAAATCATTACAGCACTCAATCCACTTACGGCACGTCAAATGACGCGTATTAATCCATACATAACTCGCTACTCCAAAACGCCATATCTTTACCGCGCTATTCCAAATAGACGTAAGTGTGTATTAACTTTTAGGGCGTATAAGACGATTTAACTAGTGCGTGTTGTAAATTACCACTATTCCAAAAATACTTAACTCCACCGTGCTATTCTAAAAAGACGTAAGTGTATATGAGTTTTTGGGACGTTTAGGACGATTTAACTAATGCATGTAGTAAAGCCACGATCACAACGATTAGTGAATTAAGCCATTCGGCACGGTAATGTGCGAGGTAATTTAGTGCGTAGTACTAAGTGGAATGTACCGTCTGTCATCGTGAATGGAACTGTATATTGGTGGTAATGGATTCATGATGTGGTACAGTCAGCATCAAATAGTGGGTAACATGTAAAATACCAATATACTTCATTCACGTGGAGAAGGAAAACATCATAGTCCATCTAATTAGATGTTAAAGTAATTAACGTCGCTCTAGGTCGCGTAGCGGGCAGAAAATCCCACTTTCTGGCCAAGGCAAGACGTAAAACTTTAGACAAACCATGGCCGGTAATTCGTAAAGCGTCACATCGCATATTTATAACATGTGCAATCATTTACCGCCCTAGTTTGGTAATATATTATATATTCCTCCTTATTAGTCTAAAGGTCACAGTGTATCGGATATTATACTATCAACGCTGTGCATGCTATGAATACACAATTTGTGTATACGACAGCAGCGTATTTCCCTTTACTGTTTGCTTTGCACAGTTTCAAATAGTCTCCTTATACCATCAATTACCAAACATGTGAGTTAACAAAGCTAAAACATTCAGAGTCAGTGCCCATTGCACCGATACGTCACGGATAATCTCAGCCTTCCGTCTCGATCGCGCTAATCGTGTCGATAAATACAGGCGTCATGAGCTGAGGATTAGAGCTGTCATGGTTAAAGGTCGTATCTGTCTATTGGATTCCATAGTAAGATACGACTTACTGTAGCACGGTGGAGCCGTTACGTGAAGCGGGGCATGGAAACGTGCCCATTTGTTTAAACATATTTGACAGGTCGAGAATGAGTTTTAGTTATTAAGTTTGCCATTGGTACTAACTTTGGTTTTGTGATATAAAGTTAATATAAATGGAATGATGCTTTTGAGGAGTGATGGCAATAAAATACACTACCAACACCCTTTTGATCTTCGCAAAAACAGTGTGAGAAGTGTATTTTGTTGGTTATTTGTATAAAATGCGATAGAAATGGCTGTGGGGACATGGCTATGCGACCACTGAAGTGTGTGCACCAGTGCATGGTATGAGTCCCTCTTTCTTGGCGAAAAGATAAATTTAGCAATTTTAAAATAGACTCGCGAAGTTTATTGCTCACAGAGATTATAGGTTAGTTTCAAGTTTATTATTATTATTATTTATTTATCAACCTACTTACACTAACAGATAAACCAAACATGTTAGAGGTTATGTTTACAATTTAAAAACTTATCTAAATTATCCTAAATCTAAACTCTAATTACTGCAATCATATCATCAACATCTAAATCTATTTTACACATATTTCGCATCGCGCCGTTATTGCACAGTGGTGGGAGCAACGATGGACTCTAGATATCTTGTCGCTGTGGCCAAGAACCTCGGTTCCGATTGCGAGAACAAGTCCAGCGTGGTGTCGTAAAGCAGTATATTGTTTAAGTAAATGAATATAGCTGACATACCTATTCAAGTCAGTGTCCATTGCCCCTATACGTCACCGATAATCTCAGCCGTCCGTAATATAAACAGGCGTCATGAGCCGAGAATTAGAGCAGCTAAGTGAAGCGGGTGTGTGGAAACGTGCCCATTTGTTTAAGGGGATAGACGGAATGACGCGGTTGGGCAATTGTAGTACAGCCTACTGCGCCGGCGCTGATGAGTTCGAGTCTTGGCAAGGGTCTTTTTTAAGTAATAGTGAGATGTTCTCGAATATTTGTTCCTGGGTGGTATTCGCAATAACCGCATGATAGTTGTATTTTATTGGCTGTTTCTGTAACATGCGACGCAATCGGTCGTGGGGCGGAGCGACGCGACCAAACTGACGTTACGGACGCGCTCCCTCAGCGCGCGATCAAAGAATGAAGGCGTAGCCTAGCACCATGGTGCACGCTGGCCTTTATGCTATAAACGCGGCAAGTGGTGACCCCTGTTACATCTCACGAATGTAATTCTTTAAACATAAACGTAATTAATCGATTTATGAAACAATGAATTTCTGTTAAGTTTCTTTCGGCTTTCCTCTCAACAAAGGCCTCCTCTTGGTTAATGCCGGAAGATTCACAATCGGTCTTGTAAAAGTGCGCTTGTGGCCTACTGACTGAATAAATTATATCACTTTATTAAACTAGGCACACCATTTTTCACTAGTTCTGTCTAAAATGTCCTGTCACATTGCCTTCCGATGGACGAATATACCATTTCGCTATTAAATCGTCCGGTAGGTCCATAAATCGACTGCCGATTAGTGCTCGCTGCATTCACGAATCACTGCCAGCACGACTGGTAATTATAAGGGCGTATCTACCTGTCAGTTTGTATGACGATACGACTTTCTGTACTGGTGATATTGATGCAGTTTTATAAGGGCGTATCTGCAGAAGAGTTTCAATCGTATACATGCCCTTTCTATTCCGTATTGAATCTTTGCACGAATAAATTATGAAGTTACGGCGTAATTGCCTGGCATACTGTAGGAATTTGAAGCATATTAAATAAGTATATATACTTCTTTTAGCAGTAGTAAATGAAAAAAAATATGTGGCTAATAATTAAGCCATGTTGAATGTTAGCAAAGTAGTGAACCGAAATATATCCAATAAAATTACTTAAAAACGAGCTGATCTCGCATAAAAATTACCAGGAACAGATACAGGAAACGTGGTGTCCCTGATGAAGAGCTCCATAACGAGTTTGAAACATGTCATACCGATCCTGTAAGTTTAAATAGTTTTTAGAGTTCCGTACCCAAAGGGTAAAAACGGGACCCTATTACTGAGACTTCGCTGTCCGTCCGTCCGTTCATCCGTCCGTCTGTCACCAGGCTGTATCTCAAGAAGGTTGATAGCTAGACAGTTGAAATTTTCACAGATGATGTATTTCTATTGCCGCTATAACCATAAATACTAAAAATAAAATAAAATAAATATTTAAGGGGGGCTCCCATACAACAAACTTGTTATGGATTATGGTACGGAACCCTTCATGCGCGAGTCGGACTCGCACTTGCCCAATTTTTTTTACAATTATCAAAGGTAGTTCACGATAGTTTTAATAAGATTATTAAATAAAATTTTAGCAGCAAACACACTACAAATATCGAACAACCTCACACAAATCAATCCAGTCCCACAGTAAGCTCTAGTTGTGTCATGGACACTAGACGACGATAAACATACTTATATGCATACTTAAATACAAATAACTTCCACGAGCCAGGCACAAATATTCGAGTTCATCACACAAATATTTACACTTGCCGGGATTCGAACCCAGGACCGCCGGCTCAGTATATTTGCGGGGTATGCCTTCTTAAATTACAGACTATTGAAAAGAAATGCTAGAGCTAGATTGGAAACATTTAGAAGCATTTTCAGCGACTGTCTCGGCCATTTAAAAACGGTTATTTTAACGAATCCCCAACAAAACATCGGGAAATGTACGAAACAATTGAAGAGTACTCAAGAACGGTTTTTATAATTTAATTAAGAGTAAGAAAATAAAATCCGTGATTAAATTTCAGGTGTAATTATCTGCTATCCCACTTCTGATTCTAAATTAATTAAGAAAAACGTCCCGGGACACTCAAAAGCGAATTTGCGAGACATTCCTTCAAACTGTGCTTTTAAAGTGTACTTAGTTTAAAGTGCTGAAAAAGTACAGTTGAGTTTACCTACAGTCAGTGCTTTTTTTATTTCAAGGTTGTGATGATGAAAGTCCAAAGTGCCGTAAATACGTAGGTCTCACTAATAACTACATTTGCGGCGTTTGCAGTGGAGACACTCGGACCGTGGAGTTTAATAAAGTATTTGAGATAGTCAAAACATTTTTAGGTTGATTGGATAGACGCATAGGGGAAGCCCGGGCAAGACGCATAACCCAGATAAAAAGAATAATTGAGATCACCAAAATTTTATTATTGTTAATGTTTTGGGCTTGCACACATCGGCCAAAACATAACAAGATGAAAATGTAATAAATAATCACTTTCCTGAATTTCTTATTATTTTAATTTTAAATAATTTAGGATTTATAAAACTATATATTCAACTAGAAGCTGTTTAAGTTTGTCATATTTTAATATTGGCTATCGAAACATTAAGAAATGGAGCACAAATCAAAAGTATAAAGAGATTTCATGCTCATTAGTTTGAGTGTGTTTTTTACCTATGAAGATAAAGGTTTAACATTATATTTCTTTAATAAAATACAAATTCTTCTCGAAATAAAAACTCTTGCTAAATAAAAACCCTCAGTACAGTTAAATCCCATTAGACCCAACTACTTAATGCGCCAAAAACCCGTGCAAAAATGTCCAACTCGCAGTCGAGCAAATTCCGATAACGATATCAAATTAAACTAAATTAAAACTCGATGAAAAATTCACTTAAACCGTTCTGGCTTGAGCTCTATCAATTAGCGGCGGTTGGAACGTGAGCTGCATGCAGATGGAATCGATACTGTTGCAGAATATTGCTGCGGAATTGTCTTGTTCTAGTTTTGTCAAAGGATTGGTAAATAATTTTGGTGATTATGTTATAAGTGGATTTTTGTATCAAGGTTTAATGTTGAAGTTTAAAACTGAACACGTTAAAGTTTTACATTTTTAATTAAGCATTTTTGTGTCGAATTAAAAGGAAACCTGATAGATATAAAGACATTTTTTTTCCGTTGTCAATTTGAACTTCCGTACCTAAGGTCGAAATTATTATCTGCCATATACGGTTCAGTTATGTATATGATACAATTTTGAAAACTACTGTTATGATTTGAACAATAGTACATTACCTACTGCAGACGCCGGGAAATAAGGGCTTGCCGGCTGAATAGGTCATTTTCACGGCTAAGGCATGTATAGTGCTTTTTTCAAACATATGCAATGAAGTAAAAAAATACACCAGTCAAAAAAACATAATTCAGCTGTTTAGCCCGTTCATGAACTCAGACGCCATGTTAAAAAAAATGCTTCCCGGCCTAGGCCTTCAATTTTGTATGAAATTCCTTTACAGTTCTCTCGAATTGTTCCGCCCGAAACGTGACACTTCGAAGCCTGTTATAACGCACGTTATGACGATATTTCATTGCATGTTTGAGAAAATGTATGTAAATATGATACTGTATAATATCACAAGACTGTATTCGATGAAATAATTAATTTTAGGTCGAATTTCCTTGTCAAAGATGATCATTAGACATCGCGTAATTAAATATCTTCAAGTACGTAATTAGATTAATTATTGATCCGTAGATGATTAAGAGTACTTGTGCGATAATCACGTGGATTACGTATTAATTGCAATAATTTTGTAAGGGTACTTCCATGAGGCTGAGAGACATGGAGCGTACTTTAATCATATTATTTATAAGTAATAATTAATATTATTCTTCGCAGCCGTTTTGGTTATGAGACGACGTCAAAGAAGTTCTGACCAACAGATGACTATAGGTATCATGGAGAAATCATGGCCCCTCGCCATAAAAAAACATAAATACGATTTAACGACGCGGTTGGCGCAGTGGTTAAGCAACTGCCTACTGAGCCGACGGTCCCGGGTTCGAATCCCGGCAAGGGCAAATATTTGTGTGATGAACACTAATATTTGTGCCTGGGTCATGGGTGTTCTATGTATTTAAGTATTTATTTATCTATATAAGTATGTATATCGTCACCTAGTACCCATAACACAAACCTTCTTGAGCTTAATTTGGGACTAGGTTGATTTGTGTGAGGTTGTCTGATATTTATTATTTATTATTATTAAATAGTTAAATATCAATAAATCACAAAATATAATATTTAATTTCGAAACACAATTAGTTATGTTTTTGTTTTTTTTTTTTTATGTGGGTAAATTAACACCACATTTTTGTATCATAAAATATAACTCGATATTCTTACAGCCATTTATAAATTTCTCTAGGGATTCTTCCATTTGACCTCCACTTCTCTAGTACCTAATCCACATTAACCCCCTAAATATCACCTACTCCGGTATAATAGGAATTGGCCGGTTAACAGAGACGCATGGCCGTCATTTGTCCTCCAACGTCGCTCGGATAGCCGAATGAATTGCTCGTATTGGGCAGTGCCCTAAATCTGATTGGATGTTGATACGTCAAACGTATATACAGAGCGAGTAAACCAAATGGGTCAAAATTTAGAAACGAGATATGAGAGAAACAAAAATTCGCTTTCGATTATATTTTACAGTTCAGGTAGGTAAAGAAAACTAAATGTAAAAATATTTTAAAACGCTATTGAACTTTACTTACAGACTTCAATGTTATACTCAATTCTATGGCCAGCGGCAGCCAACCAAAGAGCTCATCAGCTTTCAATAGACAGATCGGGTTCGGGTATATACCCCATGTATCGTATCAAATATAATAAAAGTGCATACATTTTAATCATCATCATCATCATCATCAGCCTATTCTTGTCCACTGCTGGACATAGGCCTCTCCAACTGCACGCCATTGTAAGCGATCCTCGGCTACTCTCATCCAGCTTTTGCCAGCCACTCTGCACAGATCATCGCTCCACCTAGTCTGAAGAATACATTTTAATAGGAGTATATTTTTTTATCTAGGACTAAAGATAAGTAAAAACAGGTAAATAGTAATATTTTTTAGTACGGTCAGCATCAAAAGCAACTGTTAATTTTTGTAATTTGACATAAACTAGTAATAAAATTGTTAGGAACATTTGATGCTAGCCGTAATAAATGTAATAAAATGAGTTAAGCTAGCTAGCAGAACAAACAAAATTTAATAGGTACTGTAGCGGGGGTGCGTACGGGAGTGAAGAGAAACTTCGACTTCGACTTATGGTCACTTGAACAACGTATATTAAGAGAAAAACGTAACTACGTACAGGCTAATTGATAGCGAAGAGTTCCCCAGCCAGTTTTAGAATGAGAACGGAACTGGAGCGGAAGCACGTTTTTCGGCCGTTACTATATATAAGCGCGTAGTTCCACGGAGAAGCAGAGGGCTATATGTAGCAACAGTCGATCCCTAAGATTCTACACAAACATTTTATACTAGACGGACCTCATGAAATCGGGAAAAATCTTGCCTGCGCGAAGTAGAAATGGTCGTTGCACGGAACAGCGACATCTACCAGGATCTTCAAGTATTAATCTCCTTCCGCCTACCGTCACTAGAGGGCGCGAGTAGTCCCGCTGTCGTGCTAAATGGGTTTAAGCGTGCAGTTCTTCTACTCCACGCGAGATGGCTGTAGTGGTACCCCGTTTTCTGGTTTTGGTTCGCTTCAGACTCCCCCTCGGTTCCTGAAGACGACCCGGCGAAGAGAACCGCGTCTAGTTCACCACCACCGCTGCCGCCGTAGTTGAGGCGGTAGCCGGTGTAGCGAGTTGCCATATATCTCGTAGTCGCTCTGAAGCTACCGCATCCTCCAGGAGCTTGTTGTAGGTTGTGTATGTTGTTCTTGGCACCTTCTCTTGGATGTACGGGGTGAGAAGACCGTTTGTAGGTGCTGACAGCCGCCAGGAACGCTTCCACGACATCAGTTTCTGTTGTCCCGTTGCCATAGAAGTACGTACAGCTTGTCAGGGAAACACTCTTCGGAGACAGGGCCATTCGTAGGTTGCCTTGTCTTCCGTGTTTCGGAAGTTTTGTTACAATCTTGGGACCTGAGACTCGGCGTTTCGGCGAGATAGTCGAAGGGCTGGCTGGCGGTGCGGGCACATCCGAATCCGTTTCGCTCTTCATACGTCACGTACGGCACCTCCCTGTTTGCGTGAGTTAGTACGCCTAACGTTGGGCTGCCAGTTGTAGCGGGGGTGCGTACGGGAGTGAAGAAAAACTTCGACTTCGACTTAAGGTCACTTGAGTAACGTATATTAAGAAAAAAAACGTAACTGCGTACAAACTAATTAGTAGTGACGTGTTCCCCAGCCAGTTTTATAAAGAGAACGGAACTGGAGCGGAAGCACGTTTGCCGGCCGTTACCAGGTATGAGCGTGTAGTTCCACAGGGGAAGCAGTGGGCTATATACCTAGGAGCAGTGGATCCCTAAAATTCTACGCAAACATTTTATACTAGACGGACCTCATGAAATCGGGAAAAATCTTGCCTGCGCGAAGTAGAAATGGTCGTTGCACGGAACAGTGACATCTACCAGGATCTTCAAGTATTAATCTCCTTCCGCCTCCCGTCACTAGAGGGCGCGAGTAGTCCCGCTGTCGTGCTAAATGGGTTTAAGCGTGCAGTTCTTCTACTCCACGCGAGATGGCTGTAGTGGTACCCCGTTTTCTGGTTTTGGTTCGCTTCAGTACACAATATTTTTTATAATGATCCATAACACATTATCTAAATCATCATCGCCAACATAATAAAAATGCATAATTCCATAGCAATCTTGATAAATTTTCACACACTTAGATCATATTGCCAACCCTTTGAAAGTGCAAAAGAAATATTGAATAGGCACAGCTCATAAAAGTTTCAGCTCCAATTATACCCCCATCGGCTCTGTCAACAGCCGCTGTCGGGATTAGTCCATTAAATTACCAATCTGACAATCGAATTACCACTGACTTTGTCGTTGGTAATAATAGTTGGCCGAATTTAATCTTAACGTGAATAATTATATTTTTAGATGAGATAATAATATTTTTTTGGGTGTCATTATTATTTTATAAAAAAGTGAATACAAAATAACTTATTATTTATTTTTAAACCTCATCGTGGTATTCATTATCTAACTTTAATAAAAAATAAAAATAAAGTAATGTCCAAAAGTTAGTGGTAGTTTATTTGGTGCCGTATATTTTGAATGTGAGTTTAATGGTATATTTTAATTTACTTTCAATGAAACAATGTATTTTCACTATAGTCGAATACCCAATTCGCAGGCAATAGGGTTGGTACAATTTTTTGGAGGTCTTTATATTTTTTTAATAGTACTTGCTGTAAGGATATACAAACCTAATAAAAAAAAATTAGGATGGTCAGCACTTCTCAATGTAACTACACATAAGCGTCAAACCATTGACATTTTGACACTTGACAGTGTCAAACTGTGGAAATTTTGACATCGACGAGTGTCAACCATCGACTAGTTTCTTTAAATTGGGTTTCGAAGCCCAATTTAAAAAATATATTTGAAAAAAAAAAACATGGTAAAGAAAAATTAAAGAGCTGCTGTTCGTACGAAGACAGCAAGGACTATCGAATAACAAAATAAATGAATGAATGAATGAAATAATTCATTCAGTAAGTAAGCCAGAAGGTCACTTTTATAAGTCAGATTGTGAATCTACCGGCATTTCTCAAGAGAGAGAGACCGCTGTTGAGAAGGAAACCGAAAGAAACTCCACAGTAAGTCAATTTTTCGTAAATAATACTTAAAACAATTAAATTACATTTGTGTTATAGCTAATCACATGGGTACAAGTAAAGGAGATGTATAAATTCTCCTAGTCAAACAAAAATTAAAGGTCTCCCAAAAGTTGTACCTACTCTATTCTCCGCTGTTTGCGCCGGCCCATAGATACGGCTTATTTGTGCAGCTTGATTTAATGCTGCCGTCCGTCTGTACGTTACATTGGTTTATATTAGTGTGCTCGCTTCCGTTTGAGGTATTTGTCATATACGGCGTTTTGATTTAGGGCAAAGAGGAGGTGGTCTTCATATTTAGGCAAACTTCATTTTCATATCTAAAGATACTTCTTTTACTACTAGATACTATAGCAATAGATACTAAAGATACTACCTTTTCATCAGAGTTAACGCTTGGTAGCCATCTAGTCGGGGGCCGACCGACGCTGCACTTTCCTATACGTGGTCGCCACTCTAGGACTTCTGCCCCAACGGCCGTCCATTCTCCGGGCTACATGGCCTGCCCATTGCCACTTCAACCGGGCAATCCTGTGCACGATGTCGGTTACTTTGGTTTTTCTGCGGATATCCTCATTTCTGATTCTGTTGCGCAAAGAAACTCCGAGCATTGCCCTTTCCATTGCACGTTGCGTGACTCTTAGCCGCCTCATGAGGGTGAGGGTAGCGGGGAATCATTGGATGCGGTCTACACAGGATTGCACTTTGTGGCGAGTCATGAGGGAGGCCTTTGTTCAGCAGTGGACGTCTGTGGCTGATAGATAAAAAGAACCCTTGGTATGTCGAAGCACTGGTCAGTGCAAAGCATTTAAAGCCTACTTTTTACCCGACTACGGCAAAGCCAAAAGGAAGGGTTATAAGTTTAGCAGTCTATGTATGTATGTATATTTATATGTAAGTGTGTTCCACCATAGCGCGAAAACTACTCAACCGATTTTAGTGATCGAGGTGTCTATCAATTCGTTATTACAGTCCGGGTGACATAGGCTACATTTTTACCCGACTACGGCAAAGCCAAAAGGAAGGGTTATAAGTTTAGCAGTCTATGTATGTATGTATATTTATATGTAAGTGTGTTCCACCATAGCGCGAAAACTACTCAACCGATTTTAGTGATCGAGGTGTCTATCAATTCGTTATTACAGTCCGGGTGACATAGGCTACATTTTTAACAGACTTCAAAAAAGGAGGACGAGTGAGAGCAAAAATTCTACAGAAAAAAAATAAAAAATCAACGGATTTCAAAAATTCTTTTTTTGTTGGAAACTTAACACTTCAGTTATTATTTCTTAGAAATATGGTAAAGATCTGATGATGGAATCTATCAGAAATCGACGGAACTCTGCAAATATAAAAGTAACAAGTACAATTTCTTTATTATTTTCTGAAGTGATTCAGGTATCTGTTGTCAGAAAGCATAATTTGACCAAGTGGAACTGATGCAGAAGACCACGAAAGGTGATTGGAACTATATTATGTTTGTATTAAAGTATACGTATGCTCTAGCAGAGCGGTTACACTACTTAACCGATTTTGTCCATCGATTTGTTATAACGGTTTACATTGCGTAGGCCATATTTTTAACCGACTTCAAAAAGTGATGGTGTGGTTGAGTATATTGCTTACAATAAAACCGATTTCAGTCATTACTTTCCCCCGAATAAGGCATAGCCTTAGCAAAGTAATACTTTATTTATATTCGTATTCAAATATCTTACATGATTTGATGACGCGTAACGTACTAAACCAATTTGATGAAAGAAGTACCTACCAACAGAATAGTAATAATGAAACCAAATACTATTCAGATACGAACATGTAAAACGCTCCAGACTCAAACGGCAACAATGTAGTAAATCTTATAAAACGTTTGAATCTACGGAGGCAATGGTGACATAAAATACGGGGGGCTCGGGGAGCGGAGCCCCCGCCTTAAAAAAACACAAAATTCTAAAACGGCAACAAGGGAGCAAATCTTATAAAACTTTTGAGTCTACGGAGGAAATGGTGACGTAAAATATGGGGGGCTCGGGGGGCGGAGCCCCCCGCCTTAAAAAAATAAAATACAAAATTCTATAACGGCAACAAGGGAGCAAATCTTATAAAACTTTTGAGTCCACGGAGGCTCTGGTGACATAAAATATGGGGGCTCGGGGGGCCCCCGCCTTAAAAAATATAAAGTTCTATAACGGCAACAAGGGAGCAAATCTTATAAAACTTTTGAGTTTATGGAGGCAATGGTGACATAAAGCAGGGGGGCTCGGGAGCAAATCTTATAAAACTTTTGAGTCTACGGAGGCAATGGTGACATAAAGCAGGGGGGCTCGGGGTTCGGAGCCCCCCGCCTTAAAAAATACAACATTCTAAAACGGCAACAAGGAAGCAGATCTTATGAAACTTTTGAGTTTACGGAGGCAATGGTGACATAAAGCAGGGGGGCTCAGGAGGCGGAGCCCTCTGCCATAAAAAAACTACAACGTTCTAAAACGGCAGCAAGCAAGCAAATCTTGTAAAACTTTTGAGTCTACGTAGGCAATGGTGACACAAAATACGGGGGGTTCGGGGGGCGGAGCCCCCCGCCTTAATAAAATACAAAATTCTATAACGGCAACAAGGGAGCAAATCTTATAAAACTTTTGAGTCCACGGAGGCAATGGTGACATAAAACATGGGGGGCTTGGGGGGCGGAGCCTCTCGCCTTAAAAAATACAATATTTTAAAACGGCAACAAGGAAGCAAATCTTATGAAACTTGTGAGTTTTCGGAGGCAATGGTGAAATAAAGCAGGGGGGGGGCACGGGGGGCGGAGCCCCCCGCCCTAAAAAACTACAACTACTTTTAGCGTAAAAATATTAGAGGTGTATGTAATTGTTTTTTTTTTCAATCGTTTGTTTTCCAGCATAAGGTTTCAGTCGTCTACTGGTCCACAATACGATAGAGGCACTGGTGGGTCTCGATAGCTGAAATTCGACGTTGGTATTCAACGTTTGCGTATAAATTATTCTTAAGTTTTTCCCGACTATGGTACTTCGTAAAGTCAAAGGGAAAAGTATTAAGTTATGTACATATTTATGTATGTTCCACGATAGCGCTTAAACTACTCGACAGATTTTGATTACTAAGAAAATTTTAACAGACTTCAAAGGAGGGTGTAGCGGTACAGCGATATTTTTTAACTTACATATGCATTTATATTATACTGCATCATATTATGTAAAAACTGAAAATATTGAAATAAAATAAAAGGTTAAAAAACTTAAAACCCGACTACGGAGAAACGAACTAAAAAGTTAAAAACAAGGTAGAAAAAATCGGGTATGATCGCCTTATTCCACAAGACAAGACATTTGACGTGTAAAATGTTCTTGTATATTTTTTTCTACTGAAGTCTTCTGTTAGTTAACAACAATAACATTATAATTTAATTCAAATGCCGTAGTCGTGCGTTGTCGACTGTTAAAAAAACTGCAACTATACAACGAAATTTCCGTTTTTCTAGTTAGATCGCCATCATCATCTGATTGAGTACCTAAAATAAGTCTCGTAAAACTCTTCTTTTAATATCAATATGATAACTATGTGTAGCCGTGTAATAATGCTGTGCGTCCGTTTATTCTCGACAACTAGACACTATAGGTAGGTTTTTTGCTACACAAAATACCATGTTCTTAAAAAAAACTAAGAATACTAAATAAAATAAATTCTGCTGCTACGGCTACTATATTATATAAACGGTTTAATTCGTATTTTTGCTTTTTTTACTGTTTGGAGATATGTAAAAGGAAGATTGTATCATAGGTAGTTAACGTCACAACGCACGACTACGGCATTTGAATTAAATTATAATGTTATTGTTGTTAACTAACAGAAGACTTCAGTAGAAAAAAATATACAAGAACATTTTACACGTCAAATGTCTTGTCTTGTGGAATAAGGCGATCATACCCGATTTTTTCTACCTTGTTTTTAACTTTTTAGTTCGTTTCTCCGTAGTCGGGTTTTAAGTTTTTTAACCTTTTTCTACTGAAGTCTTCTGTTAGTTAACAACAATAACATTATAATTTAATTCAAATGCCGTAGTCGTGCGTTGTCGACTGTTAAAAAAACTGCAACTATACAACGAAATTTCCGTTTTTCTAGTTAGATCGCCATCATCATCTGATTGAGTACCTAAAATAAGTCTTGTAAAACTCTTCTTTTAATATCAATATGATAACTATGTGTAGCCGTGTAATAATGCTGTGCGTCCGTTTATTCTCGACAACTAGACACTATAGGTAGGTTTTTTGCTACACAAAATACCATGTTCTTAAAAAAAACTAAGAATACTAAATAAAATAAATTCTGCTGCTACGGCTACTATATTATATAAACGGTTTAATTCGTATTTTTGCTTTTTTTACTGTTTGGAGATATGTAAAAGGAAGATTGTATCATAGGTAGTTAACGTCACAACGCACGACTACGGCATTTGAATTAAATTATAATGTTATTGTTGTTAACTAACAGAAGACTTCAGTAGAAAAAAATATACAAGAACATTTTACACGTCAAATGTCTTGTCTTGTGGAATAAGGCGATCATACCCGATTTTTTCTACCTTGTTTTTAACTTTTTAGTTCGTTTCTCCGTAGTCGGGTTTTAAGTTTTTTAACCTTTTATTTTATTACAACATATCATTGAGCTTCAATTTAACTCTCTTTTTGACATAAACGGGTTTTTTTAAGCATTTCTGGTAAGGCTTTTTTTTAATATACGAGTAATTAAGTGACTCACAGAGAAGTCTACAGCCCACAGAGCCACTACTTAAGTAGCACACAGGCTGTATAAGCACTTATACAGCCTAAATTAGAATTATAATGGCTGTATAAGAGAATAATATACCTATGTAGTAGGTAGTAGCTAATAATCTTCAATAGCATGATGTTTTGTTCAGGAAAGTGTCGTTGAACGCCCTTGACAAATACAAAACAAGCGATAACTTTGCCCACGGAACCCTGAAAGGTGTTTTGGCATCAACGCTCATTTCCATGGAGGTTTATGGGATATTCCCCTTTTGTTTTCACATCCGCCGGGACAAATAAGTCCTGTTTACAACCGGCTCATCGCAATATGATTGTTTTAATACTGAGTCTAGCCTTAAGATGCCTCGAAAATAATAAAGATTTATTATTATTTTCAAAGGTTTTCTTACGTACATAATTGTCAGGAACGGCCCGAAATGTTTCGAACTCGTTTGGAGCTCTTCATCAGGTACAGCTATACGACAAATGGTCCACTGATTTGGATCGCTTGACCTCACGATTACGAGGGTTTAAACCATTTATTAAGTTTCCGTAGTCAAAAAAAGGAGCGTACTCTCACCTGAAAGGCCGGCAACGCACTTGTGACTCCTCTGGTGTTGCAGGTGTCTATGGGCGATAGTAATCGCTTTCGTGATAATATATTTGCTCGTTTGGCCTCTATTACATAAAAAAAGGAAAAATAGAATCACGATAGTTTTGATAATATTAAAAATATAATCCTTATAGCTTCGCCACGTCTGTCCGTCTGTCGATCCACAGCTTAGCTTATAGTCTGTTTGTACTATAAAGCTGCAATTTGGTATGGATAAACATATTATCAATAATTATTAAAGCTGTCTCACGATAGTTTTAATACCTTGTTCCTTTGAATCTGCGTAGAGCTAGAAAGCAGTCGGAACATCAAAGGTGCAGGCAGAATTCGGTAAATGGAAATGCAATAGCTCCGCATTTTGCATAATGGTTCAAAGCACAAATGGTCCTCTGTTGTGGTTTATTTGTGTGTGTGTGGCTGTGTTTGGTTTATAAGCAACTGGACGTTCTGCTTTCTGAGAACGGGTTTATACTTTGCGCCATTTTAGCATGGCAATAACGGCCATTGAATACGTTTTAATGTAAGGAGCGTGAAGGGCCACTATTATAACTGGAGCTAAGTTTACGCACCGTGTTGGGATAAAAATCGAAATTTGCTTCTATACTCTTCATTCAGCCGGCTTTGGTGTGTCAAACCTGACGACGCGGTTGGTCAGTGTGTAAGCACTTTGTCTACTGAGCCGGTGGTCCCGGGTTCGAATCCCGGCCAGGGTAAATATTTTTGTGATGCACTCGAATATATGTGCTTGGGTCGTTGTTCTTCGTATTTAAGTATATATTTATCTATATAAGTAGGGATCACCTCTAGTGGAATAAAAATTCTTGTCATAAATTCGATTGTCATAACTCATTTCGCATAATGGCTTTCCTCATACATGTTATTTGTCATAAATTGTTATTTGCATAAAATTTTTACGTCATAATTGTTGTTCGGCAGACTGTTCATAAGCATAATTTAGTATGGCACAAAATTTCAAATCATATTATTGAATGTTATAATAATTGATAGTACGAAGAAGAGCAACGCATAAATTATGGCTTTCATAATTATTAATGGCAAATAGACATTATATAGTATAAGTTATATCACATTTACCAAAAATATAACATTTGAAATAATGATACAAAACTTACATGAGCAGAAAAACAAAAGGGGGGCTCGGGGGGCGAAGCCCCCCGCATTAAGAAATCCTTCTCCACACTGACCTCTTAGTTGTAGGTTAGGTTAGGTTAGAACTGTGAACCTATAAATACGAACATCGGCCAGAAAAGTAGGTTAGGTTAGGTTAGTTGTAGGTTAGGTTAGGTTAGAACTGTGAACCTATAAATACGAACATCGGCCAGAAAAGTAGGTTAGGTTAGGTTAGGTTAGTTGTAGATTAGGTTAGGTTAGAATTGTGAACCTACAAATACGAACATCGGCCAGAAAAGTAGGTTAGGTTAGGTTTGAAAGAACTGCAACCCCCTCAGAAATGAACTGCTGCCAGAAAACCAGGCTGATGTTGACATAAAAAAATTAGGAGCTTGATATTTATGTTCTTCAGTATTATGCGCCAATGCACGATATGCATAAGAACATTATTCAGGTTGATATGCTCCAAAATTATATGACATTCCTTACTTATGCGTAAAAACATTATGGTCATAAAATTTATGCGGATCAATTAATGACTATACAGCTTATGCGCAAGGACTATTATGACAAAAGTGGTTATGCGAATCGACATTATGGCTTTAAAATTTATGCAACCCAATATGGAACCATATAAGTATGTATATCGTCGTCTAGTACCCATAACACAAGCCTTCTTGAGCTTATTTTGGGACTAGATTGATTTGTGTGAGGTTTTCTGATATTTATTTATTTAAACCTTTTTTCCACACATTATTATAAGTGGATCTCTCAAATACGAAACTGAATACCATGCCAATATCTAGGTTAGCCTAAGATTGTAATTATTTTCAGCTTTAGAAAATAGCTTTGTCTAAACATTGCCTAATAATTGCCGATTTTACAGTGTATGCTCAGAATTATTATGGATTTTTTCTCTTTAATTTACATGCTGCGATTTTGTCGGTATTCTAATCTTTAGCCTGCTCTCTTTCACTTCTAGGATAAATTGTTTTTTTACCGTTTCCTTTATTTTCTCAAAGTATATTCTAATTATGATCCTAATCTAATCTAAACTATCCAGTGACTTCCGCTTAATGAATTTTATTTTTAGTCAGTATAATATTTTCTTAGTAATGAGATACGCAAGAGAACCAAGGTTGTAGATATAGCTCAGACAGTCGCCAAGCCGTCGTCGCAGCAGTGAGCGGGGCACTCTGCTCGTAGATCCGATGGCCTTTGGAGCAGAAAGGACCTGGTTAGAAATTGTATGAGGGCGGCGCAAGGCCGATCGTTTAAGTGCTTATTAGACTTGGCTAAATTTAGGATCCTAAGTAGGGATGCAGCAATACGAAGGAGTGAGATGGAGATATGTCCATACGTGTTTCACATATTGCTGCATCCCTCTCGTTAGTGACTAATTTAGGAAAGTGTATAGACGCTTTAGCGAGCTTTGGGGAGGCCTTTGTCCAGCAGTGGACGTCTATCGGCTGGTATGATGATGATGACGACAATATTTTCTTATTTTAAACAACCACTTGAACCCTATCTACTAACCTACTGCACTGCATTCAGTTTATCACAACCCGTTAATTGAGAGCGGATCGATACCGACCGATTTGCCTTTTTAATTCCGACACCGACACTCGAAATGCAAGCACTGCTCGTTATCTACGCTGTGACAAATTGACGCTGATTCGAGAACTTGTTTTGTAACAGAATTATTAAATAGTGTTCGATATTCAAATGTTTTTACTGGCTGCATGGAAAACTGATTTAAACCGGTTATGTCGAGTATAGTTTGATTAGTGACGTCGTGAATTGTCGTGACGAAAAATTTGTTTCATGATGTCAATCGACTCCATTTTTTATTCGGATCAAATGTCTATATAGGCATCTAAATGTCTGAAATAACCACCAAAGTTCAACATTCTAGGGAGCGCTAAAAACGTTCCATACAAATCGTGGCGTCATTATGTTATGGGTACCAATATTTTGTATGGAGATGCTAAACACACTTTTAAAATTAATCTTTTGGATTAGAAAAAAAAACTTATTTGCGCACCATTGAGGTCACATACTTATTTAAAAAAAATATTTTCATGACATATTGAGCTAATTTCGTTCATGTGACTACACTCTACAGCAGCGTTTCTTAACCTTTTTTGTTCCGCGGACCCCTTAGGAAATCAAGCACACTTTTAAGGACCCCCTTAATAAAAAAAGCAGAAATAAATAGCACGGCGTGCGTAGCGATTACGAGACTTTTGGTGGCATTTATTTATGATTGTTAAATAGTCCATAGATAAGGCTGCGGACCCCCATACATATGCTCGCGGACCCCCGCGGACCACAGGTTAAGAAACACTGCTCTACAGTATGCTGTAGAATTTAACATCAGTAAAATAAATATTTGTACGGAGCCCGCGGTGCGCGAGTCAGACTCGCAAGTCCCTACTACCTATGATAACGACCCTGATGGCTCTCTGGTGACTGAGATAGCCAATTTTAGCGGTAAAGGTGCGGCTACATTCACTGCATGTCAGCCTGCAATATAATTATGTCATTCACTGCATGTCCGATTTGCCTTTTTAATAACCCCGACACTTGAAATGAAAGCACTGCTCGTTATCTACGCTGTGACAAATTGGCGCTGATTCGAGAACTTGTTTTGTAACAGAATTATCCCTCTGACATAATTATATTGTATGACCGCTGATGGTCGGGCCTTGAGATCATTGCGCTTGGCGAGTTCAATGTGGCGTTAATTTTTTCCGTTTCAAAGTTCCATTGGATATACGTAGACGAATTGAGGTCCTCCTGACAAATCCACAATAGTCCATAAATCTCCTCGCACTAACCACCCCGCGATTCCCCTTATCCCCGAGACAGTATAAAATTGCTTTCCAACTTTACTTCAGTCGTACTTGTACATATCTTATTAATTTGGCGACCGGATTTCCTGCGGGAGGCCGCTTTACGGCCCGAGCCGGAGCGAGGAATATTTAAGTGGATTGTGATAAATTTGGTCACTGGGATTTCGTGTCATTTCTGAGGATTCCTCTTATTTCAAGTAGTCACAACTCTTTTGAAATGTTATTATTCATGCACCCATTCTATAATTATCTTGAAAACGAATAGGCTGGTTGACCCATTTTTGAAATATATTTGAAATTGGTAATAATGATCTACTAGCTTTAAAATAATGAATTTTATTTTTGTGAGAGCTAGAAAGCTAAATTTTATTAATTGAATACAGAAACCTTATGAACAAACAAAAACGTCATCCGCCATTTTTAGGGTTCCGTACCCAAAGGGTAAAAACGGGACCCTATTACTGAGACTTCGCTGTCCGTCCGTCCGTCCGTCTGTCACCAGGCTGTATCTCAACAACGGTGATAGCTAGACAGTTGAAAATTTCACAGATGATGTATTTCTATTGCCGCTATAACAACAAATACTAAAAATAAAATAAAATAAATATTTAAGGGGGGCTCCCATACAACAAACTTGTTATAGATTATATATATATATATATATATATATATATATATATATGTACAGGTACGGAACCCTTCATGCGCGAGTCGGACTCGCACTTGCCCAATTATTGCATTTTGCTTATCTGTGGTGTGACGTAGAATACTCAAATAATATAAGCACCAACAATGTTTTCCATGTATTTTATAATAAAGTCATTCATCTCATTCTGCTCAGCTGATGATGGAAGGTACAACTCCTTAATGGTTAGGAGTTAGGGGATCATTTTTGGTAAATATAATTTCGTCTCATTGAAATCGGTTATTTTTGCGAAAAAGTGATAATACTCGTATTTCTAAAGAAATAATGATTCAAAATAATACAAAATCATAAAAGTAACAAACGTTCAGTTAAAGTTAAGTCATCCTTTTATTCCTGAAATTTATTTATATGAAATGTCGATTTTCTCCATCGTAGTAAATACATCTCCGACTGGACATGGACAGACCAGTTAAAGCAAAAAAACACCAAACTATAGGACGTGGTGCGAATGGCAACCAATAGAAGCTGATGGAGTCAATAATAAGATTTCCGATAATAAAGATCGTCAGACCTGAAAGAACTCCCACAGAGAGAGTAAGTAGGTACATATTTTTGCCATGTGCGTAGCAGTACTATCGGCTCTACGAAGATGCTACGAAATTAGTAGTATGTGCTACGAAATAACGACTTTGACATCACCATCGGTTAGGGCTGAAAAACAGCGCTGAAGTGTCGCTCGACGACACGATCAGCATCGTGCTGATGCCCCAACCGCTTGTCACACTTTTAGTTTTTAAGCTAGCCTATGCATGGACTAATATATATATTTTTTATTACTTTTTGTTAGTTTTAGTAGGCACATACCAAGTTTGTGTAAATTGTGGCAATAAATTAATTTTCTTTCTTTCTTTCATCATTGTCACGACACCAATGTCTAGCGATTACCCCTTTGACCCTCCAACCCTTTAACCTTACAATTGCAACCTCCATATTTCCAACTCCCAATGAGACATTTATGACAAAAACACGAACGATCCATCAGAACTTATAAATTAAATCCTGTCTAAAACATGAAATAAATCACTAAAACCTGTTCATTACAAGGTAGTAAATTCTAAACACCGTATTTCAAGGTGCTAGGTGATATTTTCCGATATCCGAAGCAACATTTCCTTGAAAGTACACGTTAGAATGCAACAACATGCTAACTATCCATTAAGTTTAGCTATTTATCAATGGCTCGTATCTGAGTGTCCTTTTCGTTGGAATAAGGACCTTGTTTCAGAAGGAGGAAAGCTGGTTTTCGATTGATTGGGTACAATTGTTACGAGTTAAATGGATTACGCGATTAGTCCCGTGTCGTGTTAGGTTAATTATGACTTAATTCTCAAATTATCGTGTCAACTAGAAAGTGATTAAGAATTGCTTGAATTTAAGTGATGGTTATGGAATAATTGGCCTTTTTTCATTTTTAGGGTTCCGTACCTCAAAAGGAAAAAACGGAACCCTTATAGGATCACTTTGTTGTCCGTCTGTCCGTCTGTCAAGACCCTTTTTCTCAGGAACGCGTGGAGGTATGAAGCTGAAATTTATATCAATTACTCAGGTCTACTGTCCCTTGAAGCTGTGAAAAAATCAAACTTCTAAGCCAACGCAATCAAAAGATACAGCCGTTTATGCCGCAAATTTTCGACACTTGCAAGGGAATCAAAACCTACAGGGTGCTTCCCGTGAACTCAGAATCTTGAAATTTGGTACGAAGCAACGTCTTATAGCATAGATAAAGGAATAATTACGAAAACCATAAATTTTTTTTTTAATACCTATACAGCCGTTTATGCCGCAAATTTTCGACACTTGCAAGGGAATCAAAACCTACAGGGTGCTTCCCGTGAACTCAGAATCTTGAAATTTGGTACGAAGCAACGTCTTATAGCATAGATAAAGGAATAATTACGAAAACCATAATTTTTTTTTTTAATACCTAACTTTGCACCAAATTTATATGGGGCGCTATACATACCAGGTGCAAACTTAACTTAACCACTTAGGGATGGAAAGTGTTTGTACGGAACCCTCGGTGCGCGAGTCCGACTCGCACTTGGCCGGTTTTTTTAGCGTTCTGCGCTTCCGAATAAAAAATTAAACTAAGTCTACAATTCGTGCAAAATATGATATATAATATAGTGTAAGTTTTCAAAGGCCATCGAACCTCACATTATATTATATAGGTATTATATCGTCTACAATCACCATAACTTTGTTATATAAAGAGTTCCTGCTCTTAATGTTTCCAGTTTCTTATTGACTGTGGCTGTATAATTAAAAGGTAAAGGATTTGTACTAATACTTTACAAGAAATTGAGTAAGTCTGTTAAGACAAAAAAACCTACAGCTCTGGCATAGAAGCAAAAAGAAGCCTCGAACCACAGCCCAAAAACAAATCAAAAAATTGCACTTCAAAACTTTTATCAAAGAAGGTAAATTCTTTTCAGCAGCGCAAAAAACACTAATGAACTTTTCAAATCATTTTGATATTGCCCGCATCGCATGTTGGGCTTGTAATTATGGCTGAATCTGTAGTCGCTAGTGTCAGGCGATTCGACCCAGCCAATGCGATTTAACTGTGCACTTCTTTGGTTCAAATCACGAGCTTATGCTTATTTCCTACCTTGAACAGTGATAATGTTTAATGAACTGTTGCTCACGGTAATTCTATACCGATAAGAACTTCAAACTTCTAGAAAAGACCGCACTTCCATTTGAAAGACCGGCAATGCATTTGTTGACTAACTTGTTATCATGGCTGCTATTATTAGAATATGAGCTCATGAATATTTTTTTCTGGGCTGGAAATGAGCACAAATTGAATACACATATCACGCAGTGAAGTGACAATGAGAAGGGTGCATAAGCTAGTAACAGGCAGCCCCTGAGGGTGACAGGTTCTCGAGTGGTGATCACGGGGCTGCTTAGCCGAAGATGTGTTGTCGGTGGGTCTCTTCGAGGTGGACTGAATGAATTGTTTGACTGCATCTGTCTTTACTAGTGTCAGGCGATTCCTGAGAATCTTGATTCCTGAGAATTCTGTGAACTTCTTTTACAAACAATTTGTTGCCGGCTTGAAATTAATAGTAACAAGTTTTAAAACACACAATCATGGAGTGATCTGAAATTCGGGAAAAGAAATATTCAACCGAAGAAGAACAAAACGGAAGAGCTTTGCAGACGAGGGGTTTTTTGATACATCGCATATAGTAACGTGTTTTTTTGTATCAAATATAAAAAAGGAACACATTTTTGATACACTAATGGCTTATATTCTAGTTTATTATTCTTCTACTAAATAAAGTAAATAATAACTATTTTTAATGGGTCGGTTCTCAGTTCAGATTGTACTCGATCAGATAATTGCATTGGGCTATATTAAATCACACGTCGACGGTATCATCTTCACAAGCTAAAACGTAACATAAAAGGCTTTGTTAGCGGCGTGCCACAAGGCACTGTTCTAAGGCCGGTAATTCAATTACCGTTTCTATGCAAAAAGTGTGCGTAATTTCAAAGCCTGTAATAGCTGTAATTGAACCTCAAACAATCTACGAGTACCAGGAGTATATAAACACACGCAGGTAATTTCAGCGAGTTTGTAGAAAAAAACGATCGTTATACTGTTAACCTTTGTGAACAGAGCCTTGTTTGGAAGATTAGTTGGTTGTTCATAGAATACGTACAAAAGCTCTAATTTAACGGTAGAATTAACCAATTAAGATTGTTGATTCAACTAACAATGTTGTAACGATAAGATTTCCGTTGGATAATAAGTATTTAACTTATACGGAAGATGCTTAAGACTATAGTGGAAGTAGTCACTATTTGTGGGTTTAGTGGAATTTTATATGATTCCGATCAATTTTTGTATCATTTCACAAACAGAGGAAAGAAATTTGAAAGATTGAAGAAAACAGGTTTCAAAGCAAAAGTAAATCTAGAAGTAGAATTGGCAGTACCTACACGGCGTGGCGAACAATTTCCTTTCCGTTTGTCTGCCGTACCCGTTACAAAGTAGAAAATAATAATTAATATTAAGCATGCAAAGAATTCGCTGTCGTGCCGCGGCGCCCATTAAAGTTGTTTGGACCACACTGAAAATATTTGACTCCGTTCGTGTTTTGTCTACATAACTCTTTTGCTTTCGATTGAGATATTTATTTGCTATTTTACAAGTTTGGTATGTTAGTGTTTATCGTTTCGCTTTGGTTGTAATTCCGACGATAAATATTGGACGAAATGTAGGTGAAATTATCGTTGGGGCTGATTTATGTTCTGCTGTTTGTCATGCAATGGACGATCGGTAAATATGCAGAGTCGTGCAGCCACTCGAAGAAAGTTTTCGCTTTAGTTTTCGGCCTCATTAAGCGAAGTGGAGTTCGATTTTCGTTTGCGCTTTACTGAGCTCCTTTATACGTAACCCGGTAATGGATTGCCGCTAATAACTCCTTGATTTTCGCTCATGCAAATACGTGCCATTTCAAAACTTTAACGTAGAACATCTTGTATAAGGCACCAACTTATGCTATTACAAAGTTATTCAAATAACGACTTAATTTACAAATGACCTAGTCGGCGAAACTATTTAGCCCGGAACCATAAACAACATTTCGCACAAGAATGTCGCAGCAAATGAGGTGAAAACAAAAACGACGCTATTCAAATAACCGAATATATTAACTCAATAATAAACAAGAATAGTGCCGTCCGAATATTCGCGAACACATTTAAATTAAGCTCTGGGACGACAATAAAATTAAATTACGCGAACGGCGGGGACATGGCAAAGCAGGAATTACGAGAGGCACGGCTTTTTAATCTCCATGCAGCAGACAAATAGGCCCCTATAAAGAGGGCTCCGGCCGCAAGCGATTTGTCAAGTAAACGAGCCACGGCCTCTGATTTACCAAATAATTTTTCGCCAACTCTTTATGACTGAGCAGAGGTCTTTTTTGCATTTTTAACACGGTTTTACTATGCGATTATTCAGCTCGCATACCTTCCCGGTGTTAAAAATACCTCCAGGCGGGCCAACTTACAGTCGTTAGCACACATTTACGCGGCATTTTAGTCTCTAAACAGAATATGAGTTTTTTGATGGCGTGTCGTAAAATTGTATTGCGTTTATAATCGTAAAATTTTGCAATCAAGAATTCTATAATCAGGAAAAGGGTCGGCTGTTTCGGTGGATAAGGGCTATGTAATGATTGTTACATAAAAATAAATCTGGAGCTGGAAATCTAAATGTGCAGTGAACCGAATCCATCACAGCTATCTGGTGACGCGTCAAACGGTGCCGGACACACGTTGAAACACAAAAAAGCTAGCATACATCGTCGAGATTTATACGTTCAATACTCGATTTATTAGTAGCAGGAACGTCATGAATCTGACGGGAGCCATGTTTGGCTGTGACGTCACGGGAAATATTGGCCTGTTAGCCTTTATATTGATGCCGGGTTTATTGCGAATGTTGTTGTGGGTCGTCCTTGTCTGCCTGTCCTTGTCAAGTTAAAGGTCTAAAGTGTTTTTCGTGTCAGCGTCGTATTTTATTGTTAGTTTTATTCCCACTTTCCTATCTGAGAGTACGTTAACGTCTGTTGAATGTTACTTTTTTATTTAGTTGCTACCAAGACTACATTAGTTTCTTCTAATTTCACATTGGCTTCTTACCTCGTTACCTAATTTTAGTTTTCCAAATGAAGTTTCATTAATATTATAGTAAATAAAATATTTATATTTCTTGCACTTTGCGAATGGGTAGTTGTCAGATTAATCTCCGATTTATTCGTAAGTTTTTAAATTCTCATCGACTTCGATTCTTATTCGTAACTTATAAAGTATACTAATAAGAAGCACCGTCACCTGCCTACAGGTTTATTTTAGAACTTTTTTTTTACAATAAGCAAGTAATAATCATTGAAAGTATTATATTAAACAGCGTTACCTATTTGGTTTGCTTCTCTTGCAGTGTTGTGAAACAAACCCGATGCTTAAAGTTCCCTGTATTTTTATATTCACATTGTTAATTTATCCAACCCTCTAACGCAACCCCAATTCCGTAGTAAATATCTTTCATTTCTACATTATTCAGTGCTATTACAGAAGTGTCCTGAGTTATAAAATCCTTCTTAGTTATAAGCGAATATGATAATTCAACTGCTCACTTTGACAACGTCGTAGATTTTTCTCCTTGTTCTTCGGATTTGGTCTGTAATAAGTGGGATGAAGATTGAATTTCAAATGGAAGAATTGTGTGAGATATGAGTTTTTTTAGGGTTGGCTTTAGTCATAAACCTCTCGAAGTTAATGCGGGCACTTTACAACTTCGCAATAAAGTCGGGGCCGGATATGATTTCTATAATAATTCAAATGATTTGAGCCGATTCCTTCTTTTATGACGGCAGCCCGGAGCTATCTGGGATGAATTAGGTATTATTTGTATGCGGTTCATTTGTATTTTCACTCTGAACTGTGGTCTGATTTGATTAACATTTCAGGGCTATATCGGTCCATCAATAACATATTCTGATTGTAGAAGTTCTAAATTTTAATATTTTGGGTAGGTGTCATTAAAAACGTCGAATTTGTCCTAAAATCCCACTTAATCTTATAAAAGCGAAGTTTATACCCAAACTTAACACATACGTTGCTTTTTATCCCGAAAAGAAAAATGCACGGTTCCCGTAGTGTATGCGATTACAACGTGAGCAAAGCCGCGGGAAAAAGCTAATATTTTAATAAGGGCTTAATATTTTAGTAGGCTTAATACGAAGCTGGATATATATCCGCTCAGCTACGCGAAATGTAAGAAAACACTCCAAGAAGCGCTACAAAATATGTCATACGAAGATACAGAGAAGTTACTGATTGTTCTAAGTTGATTTTCATGTATTCATTCTAATTTAATATGTTTGTATCCGATCTATAATTTATCAAACTATTTAATAAAACTAAATTGTTGTTTAATGTGTTTATGATTATTTATTTAGGACATTGTTAATAAGTTAGTCCTCTTTATGCCTGAAACACAGGGAATCCTAGTTCAGGCACATGCCATTTTTTGCCAAGTACCTAGAATGTCTTAGGTTATAATTATTATTACTGTAAAATAAGTTATTATACAATAAATATCTTATCTTATCTTATCTTAATTATCCACATGCACATGAAAACCACAATTATTATAAACTGTATTACCCCTAACAAGCATTTCAATGGTTTTATCATCTTGTTCGCAGGCCAAAAAGCGGCTCAATGCTGCTGTACAGCCGCAAGAAAGTTCGCTACCGACGGGACGGGTATTGCTGGAAGAAACGAAAAGACGGAAAGACCACCCGAGAAGACCACATGAAACTGAAGGTCCAGGGGACTGAGGTGAGTGGATAATAAGGTTTCGGAGAGTAGAATAATCAGACTATGAAGCAGGTCCCTTAGAGTGTACTTCTTCAAATAAGAGCTAGCCCTGTTTGGCTGAACTTAGGTTGTATTTAACCAAGACCCCTCAGGAGATGCCTTAGTAAAACTTAAATAGTGCGACTAATTTTAAATCAATAGAAAGAATGAAGAAAGAAAATAAATTTATTTAGACTAACTACTAAAACCATAAAAAAAAAACTAAAGATACTACAGCATACAGCTCAAACATACTTTATCTAAAAAACATATACAAACTTAAATCTTAACAATGAATGGACACAAAAAAAATAGGCAGTCCATGAATCCCAAAGAAGAGGAGCATAGACATGATGACCGGGAATAGCTACTCCGTTCTGTATGAAAACGACATACTGCAACATACATCATGACGGGGAAAATATTCTTAAAATTAGTACCTACTTAAGAGGCCTTATTCCTTTAAAAATGCTGATTGCTTTAGACATTTTTCTCTATGATTAAACATGTTTCTTAACATAATATTGATGTTACTTTCTAGACCAGGGCTATTGGGATTTATTGGTATATATTTGAAACTTACAATTTGAATTTTTCATTGATAACTTTTGTTTCAAAAACTACTCGAAATTGACAAAATTCACGCGGAAAATTAGTTTTTTCAACTTATTTTCGACTGTACGCAATATAAGCATGAAATAGCTATGTTACTACCTAGAACTCGGGGAAAAGTATTATTCACTTCAAAAAGTTGGTGGAAATTATCAATATATTTGTCATAATATGAAAAAAATAAATTTTACAAGGAATAAGGCCTCTTAAGTAGTTATCCCTGAAATCAAAGTTACGTCGCCAAAACAAATTCAAGTTTTATTATTTTTATTTTTACTTTGACATGACTGGTTCTGAAGTAATGGTACCTACTTAAAAATCTTATTCTGTTCATTTAATGTTTGCCAAAAACATGTTTCAATTATATAAACTACTTAAATAAATTATCTCTAACTCGCAAACAGATTTCAACTGAAATCAACACTTTGTAATGTCGACTACCATTAACATTTCCCTCTTCAAATTCTCGCCGCCACCGCAATTATATTCTTAACATTTCAACTCGACAACCACTACTTGCCAAAACACTGAAAGTTAAAAACTTAAATTTACCATTAAACCTTTATAATACCAACTAAACCTTCACCGTTGTTACTGGCATGTCGACAAACAGCGGCAGACAGTTCTGAAAGCGAAATTATGAAAAGCGAAATTGCAAAAAGCGAATTTTCCGAAGCGAATGCGGCGACGGTAAGTACGTGAATTGTTCATCCTCGTGGGGCGTTTGATTTGAGGTTTCGTCGAAGATTTGGTGGTTTGGGAAGGTTAACGATTTTGGAGCTTGGCGTGAGGAAGAATGATCGCTAATAGCGTTTATCTGACACTGCCGTGTCCCCGTTAAGTTGAGCATAAAAGGCACGACCGTGCCATCATTTTCTCGAAACTATTCAAAACTTTGTTGGTCTGCAAGTATATTCGTTGTGGAGAAGCTTTTTGTAATTATAAAGAGGGATTATTGTACTACTACTTACATTTCCTCGGAATAATATCACTTGGATCTTTTCAAGATGAGATTGAAGTCAAATTCTTGGCTACATTACATAAAACATATTGGCTACATAACACAAACAAAACAAGCCTTCAAGCACATCTTGCGCAAGCATCACACTGGTAAGCTCGAAGACTGATTTTCGGTATGATGTTTCGCACTAGGTACAAGAAGTAATGTCTATGTAAGTGTTGCATATTTGTGAATGTTTATTAATTCTTTTAATTTATATTATAGGGATAATTATAGTTTCTCTTTTGGTATAAAGTTGATAGTTGACAGGCCCTCACAATAAAATGTTTCTGTTTTGCTCAATAATTGACTGGTAGGTTAGAGAATGCCTTAAGACATTAAGTCCGCCATTTGTACACATTTGTTTGTGCAACAAAGTTTAAATAAATATTATATAAAATGAAGAAAGCAGTAAGGAGCCAAAAAAGAGATAAAACAAAAAACTAAATCTCATTAATAACCAAATCAGTGTAGATTGCACGCATTATTGGGTGTTAACCCTTCAATTGACGGACGAGTAAACAAATCCGTCCAATCTCTGACTAATTGATCTGTGGGTTGGCTGCGTTCAGAGCTTCGAAGCCTTTGGGCACGAAATGAAGTAAACGACATAACCTTTGTATAGAAATATGACCTTTTGTAAGAAAAGGAGGATAATGGCGCTGAGTTTAATAGTTCAGATATAACTAACAAAATGTGGGATTGTAAATACATGGGGGATCTTAAACTAATCGATTTTATATTAGATAAATATACTTAAACTAGGAAGTGCACGCTTAAGTTCATGTTGTTTTCAACCACGTATAATACTTACTTGTAAAAATATTTTATGGAAAGTTTTTGTTATAAGTATTGGTCCTTCAAACCCAATACACTCATATTGGAATAGGTCATATTGGAATCTTCGTTTAATTTGCTAGAACTTTGCATTCCAATCAAGATGCAAAACTATTCTTAGGTACTCTAAAAAGCATAAAATAAGTATAATATTATGTATAAAAAGCAATAGGTGTATTTATTGGATTAGAGTTTTTAAATACTACGTTTTTTACGAATATGAAAACTGAATTCAACCTCAAAGGAAGAATTCAATGGGTGGCACTGCAATATAATCAAGATTTATATATAGTCCAGAATAATATATATATATATCTTCTTCATTCATAATATATATCAGGGTATTTGTCCTAATTGTCGGCAAAAAATTAAAATTCATAATTATTACCTTCTGAAAATTCCGTATCGCGTTGCTAAATGCATATCTATATATTAGTAGACGACCGTGACCTCGAGCGTGTAAAATTTTTAACTGTAGTCTGGCATATATAGATCCTATAAGCATCCTTGGATGTCCACCTATACCCTTATCAAAATTTGTCCAAATGGGTGCATCAGTTGTGGCGTCAGGAGAAAAATAAATTCTCACCAACAGACTGATGGTATCAGACACTGGCATAGCGCCGCGCGCCCATACAAAACAAAAGGCGATCGTGCATCGAGCGCAGATTTATTTCCTGAAAGCATGATCCCTCTCTATAGAAAACTGATCCTTAATATAAATATAGAGTTGTATAATAGTACGATGTCATTTAAAACTATTCGCTTCCGCAAGTCTATTGTTAAAGCCCTTGTATATTTGATAGTTGCCATGTAAATTGACGAATAGGTAAATAAATCCATCCAATCACTCGCACTAATTGGACTGCGGCGAGCCGAGCCCTCAAGGGCCCTGGGATTGTTTCGCAGATTGTATGCAAACGTGAATACATTACCCTAACCCAAGGCATTGGATCCGGAACGAGATAACTCACAATGTATCACTTTGTTTCATAGTTTGGAATGCGGGGCCTAGTGTTGAGCCTTGAGGAACGCACGACGGAAATAGGTACTTCTGGTAACAATAACGACGTTAAAAAGTTATTTATTTATTTATTCAATCTTTACTGCACAAAAGAAAACTTATCATACAAAAGGTGGACTTAATGCCATGAGGCATTTTCTACCAGTCAACCTTCGGTCAAAGCAGACACATTGATTAAAGAATGAATATTATAATTTTGTTATTTGACTCTAATAAGTAAAGCATATGCTTTGGTTAATAAAATCAAAGTTATATTTTCTTCGGTTTCCGCGACTGTCACACATATAAATAAAACAATTTAAACGGATTATATCGCGTATATTAATTATTCGACCCTCCCTGACGTTTCAGTACCTTTACAGATACCGTTGTCAAAGGTTGGTCTACCGGTCCTGTAAAATCAAGGTTGTATTCAATAGAAGGAGAAAAAGATTCTACAAGTTACAGGATTCTGTATAATCTTATGATTATGACAAAAAAAAAACAGTAAAGAAAACACCTCTTTAACATCATCTTATTCGTTCTATGCAAATTAAGTTTAGAATTCTGCAAAACTACCAATAATTCTAGAAATAAAAGCCACTTAGAGCGTGTTAGTAAAATATCGTTGATCAAACTACAACGTGAGACTTATTGTAGGTGCTTTATCTCTGCATCTTTTTAGCTCGTTGCTGGACTATTGCCAGAATACAAGTTTTCCTTATTGACGTATTGTGTTTAATGAAATTCGGTCTTTGTTGCACTGGGGCCAAGGAGTTTGACCTAGTGTTGGGAATATACTTTTGTTTTAATAGAACAAAAGATAATATCTTTTATGCCATCATAAAGTAAAATTGTGTGTTTGTTCATTGTTTTGTTTCTTTTTATACATTTGTATGCCTTTTATGACCAAAAGTACCTACCTAGTTAATAAATAAATAAATATCAGATAACCTCACACAAATCGATCTAGTCCCAAATTAAGCTCAAGAAGGCTTGTGTTAGTTGCATAGCAACCGTTCATTTTAACACAGTATTTTGTTACAAAAATTGTAAATCCCTTATTTTCCTTATAAATAAGTTACGTACGTACACCGCCGAACAAATTATGTCACGTATTCCTATATGGAACACTTGTCTTGCATCGATTAGAGGAAATATCGAACTACGAACATTTCTAAGACTGTTATTATATAGGTATAATGTAATAGGTACCATACAACTAGAGACAAACCACGGTAGCTCTTCCAAGCAAATGAACTGTCAACATAAAAAGTGCGTCAGTTTGTATAGTTTGACAGTTTATTTGCTTGGAAGATTTAGAGTGGTTTGAATCTATTTGGACCCTACTAAAATAGAATCTTCGGATTTACAGTCTATTGTATTTTTGCCTTAACTTGCTTAAATCATACTGCTCTATGTTGTTATTATGCTCAATATACATAATTCAAGTAGTTATTTAGTGACAGGTTGACCTTCGTGTGTGGATTTTCAGCTTAAGAGAGATAAAGTTTCATAAAAACCTTTAAGCCCCAAGTGTTATCTTTCATGAAAGTTTAATAAAACTACGGATTATCCAAAGGCCGTAAATTCGTTTCACTGGGCCTCAGTTTATCAGAATGCACGCCACCTAGTGTTTTGTGCCGACATTAGCCTTTTGGAGTCGTGCCAGTTGGTGCAAGATATAAGCGACAGCGAATTTTTCAGAACCTGGCTTTTAACTGAAGAGACCAGCGAGAGAAAACATTGACATTTATTATGACATGTGTATTGTCGGGCAAGCTCGTTTTTAGGGTTCCGTACCTAAAGGGTAAAAACGGGACCCTATTACTAAACCTACGCTCCGTCCGTCGGTCACCAGGCTGTATCTTACCGACAAACGTGACGCCGTTTTTTGCTCGATACTGTCTCCAGGCTGTGTCTTTCGAAAAGTGATAGGTAGACCCTTAAAATTCTCGCAGATGATGTATTTCTGTTGCCCCTATAACAACAAATACCAGAAAACAAAAATACGCAAAATTTAGTTGTACGGACCGCTTGGTGCGAATGGTGCGCCAGACTCGTACTTGGCCGGTTTTTTATATTTCCATCTCAACTTTTTCACTGCAGTTGATAGAGAGAATATACAAAGTCAAACTTTTCTGACACGAAACGTTAGAAAAACATTGTCTCAGTCATTAACATTGTTCGAAATACATATATCGTTTAAATGTCAAATTGAATTAAGAACTATAACTACATATTTTAATAAACAAAAAAAAATATTAATAAATTTATGAAACATGTAATGTCTCATTTTGTTTAATGTGGGTACACCACAATTTTTATTTAAACTATGAATACAAAGATCAAAGCTTAAAGAAAAATTGAAAAAAATTCAATTTTTTTAATTTTTCAATTTCAAATTTTTCAATTTTTCTTTAAGCTTTGATCTTTGTATTCATAGTTTAAAAAATATATTTTTTTGTATCGGGCTTGTGAAGATAGAAATGATTAATAAAATTGTGCTTTTTACTTTAATCAAATACATCATTAGCATCATATATTTTTATTTTGCATTTCATGAAAAATGCAAACTGTTCTCCAAAGGACATCTCCTCTACGTTCCAACTGTATAAAATTCACTCTAATACCTAATTTTACTCATGTGTATAAAATTTGCATAGTTAAATTGATAATTTATGACACTTTCAACATAATGTGTAAATTTGTGATGGTAATACCACTAAAAGTTCATAGACCTTTCAATACATCTCTATCACAGATTAATACAGTACAGAAGGTTATCCCTGTTAAAAAAGTTGCCTGGGAATTCTATTTTAGTGTCTGTCCGTGTAAATGCGATATAATAGGGTTTTTTACATATACTAAATTTAAAGACCTTCAAGGTGCTCATTTCTTTCAATCTGTTTTGTAACACTATGAAATAGTAGCTGCCATGTTATTACATCATACGGCTGTGTAAACTAAAAAGCAGCACTATCACATGGTACGCACCGCATAGGCTTTTACAGTCTAATTTATTTAAACACACGTTTGACTTTTCTCTGTTGATGTGTGTGAGGTAGCAAAGACATATTGTTTGCCAAATCTAACGAGTATGAATGGTTGATCGAATCGATTTTATCCACAAACTTTTTCTTGAACCTGCATATATTTTTGTTTATTTTGTGTTAATCAATATTTTTTTGAGCTACGAGCCGTCGGACTACTTGAACGTTCTATGTAAAATAGTCATTTGTTTTATTGTTTTTTCTTCAGGTTATCAAATTTCTACCAATTTACAGAAATAGCAAATGAATCGAAACGCAAGATTTGGTCACAAGACAGCTTTAAAAAAAAAGCGCGTAGTACGTAACCGTTTAACCACTCAATTGCTTTTGATAACAACGGCTACGTCTGTCATCGCTCTTATTTTATTATATAAATAGAGTCCAACGCATAATTCGAAGCAATTTAGTGGTTATGTAATGATTTATTATCGTTAAATACTTCAACACCGTGATAAGATAAAATATAACATGAACTCAATTTTATCAAATAGAAAGTTAAAAACGTTTATATATACTAGAAAAACCACTATGTCAATGCTTGTTTTTTTTTAATGAAATTCAATAGGTCGTGCAGATTTACGTTATATGGGTCCTGTGATGTGTCAAATATATGTGTGTTAAAAGTCTGATTATAACGTGTCTCAGTGCAACGCCTCTCTTAGCTCAGTATAAAGTAACCCTTCTGTATTTGTGTCTATGCACATCGTATAATGACCTTGGAAAGTTTCAGTTAAATTATTACCGGTGGCGAGGGAAATCCGTTAAAGCCTTCGCATAAGTTAGCCAAGTTAGTGTTTATTCCGAAATTATTTCGAGAATACGTGCTTCACATGATTATCAGATATATTCAGATGAGTACGTCCTTCGTGTTCGGTCTTGCCAAACGCTCAAGCTAAGTATATGTATTTGGGTTTTATTAAATGGTAATAATCTATATGGTAGTAAGATATATTATAGAATAGTGACTCTGTGAGCTGTAGAAATTGCGAATTTGTTTCGAAATGTTTACAAATACAAATACTCTTTATTGCACACCTCCAACATCAAGGAATATACAACACAACATGAGATACATTCAAATAACAGGCAGAGGTAAACAACAGGTGGTCTTATCGCTAAATAGCGATCTCTTCCAGACAACCTTTAGGTAGCGGAGTAGTTGAAAGACAGTATTCTGCGTGAAATTTGTCAATTTCGAGTAGTTTTTGAAACAAAAATTATCAATGATATGTAATGATATATATCCAACAAACTGGAATGGCCCTGTTCTACGTAGTTACATTGATAATATGTTAAGAAACATGGTTTATCATAAAGAAAAATGTCTTAATAAAATCACCATTTTGGAACGGAACGGAACGGAAAAGGAGCCTTTAATCAATTTTCCGCGTCCGCTCGAGCCCTGCGCCGCTCCTGCCACTTGTTTACGGCCGCGAAAGCCTCCCGGGATGTAAAGTATCCCCGAAAGCCACAATAAGATTACCTACTCTCTGAAGATTATCCGCCGGAGATTGAGAGAATGATAATTTTGACGTATTTTACCTAAATGCTAATATCTCCGTAACTAGAAACCTACACCATTTTATTAAGGATTGCCACATATTTTCAATATCAATTTGTTCAGCCATCTTCTACTTCTATGAACTTCCTATGTCAAATACTATACGAAATAAACATTAGTGTAGACGAAGTGAGACTTAACGGTATAGTTAGTAAGTTTTACTTGTGTACGATCCATATAAGGCACGCTATGCCATTCTGTCTATTATTGTATTGGTCTTGTAGCTCGACCTACGTAGATAAAGATTTCATGCAGCGGATTATCAACTATAGGGCCTTTGGCAATAGTTAAAATTAAATTAAAATTTAAAAAACCCCCGACATGACAACCTGTAAAAAGAGAGAAATAAAATCTACGAAATATGCCCTTACAATGAACAGTAGAAAAAGAATCCATGCTTCGTTGCGTTCGGGGGACCGCTAAGCACCTATGTGTAATGAAATATATTTTTCAACGCAAAATTGTAAGTATGCATTTATTTGGGGCTTCTCACTTTAGGATTTTCAGTACCTAGGTACATTGCATTTCATTTACTTAGCGGTCCCCCGACGCAACGAAGCTTGGATTCTTTTTCTACTGTTCATTGTAAGGGCATATTTCGTAGATTTTATTTCTCTCTTTTTACAGGTTGATATGTCGGGGGTTTTTTAAATTTTAATTTAATTTTTATTTCATATTTTTTAAACAAACAGAAGTTTCGTCCCGGAATTTTCTAAATTTAACGCTGTTTTGGTTTTACACCGTTTAAGGTCCATAGTTTCCAGTCTTTCCTCGAGCTTGATCCTTGACTATGTGTAGGTACAACAGGATCTCAAGCCAGTGGTAACGAAAGCCGTCTTCTCTAAGATTGTTATAAGGATATATTTTGATTTAAATAGCCTTAAGCTACATTCTCGGAAAAAAACGTTAAAGTAAACTAGTTAATGCTTAAAATGACAAAATGGCTAAGTTATTAGTCAAGACAATCAAAATTTATACCTACTTAAAATGCACTGGATGAGTTGAAAGAATCTGTTACTTATGGCCTAAAACAGAACCAGGTTTCCATTCTACAGGATCCAAATAGTAGGTAGGTACGGGTGGCTTAGCTCCATAAAAATTGCAGTTGATGCTAGGTAACTTGACTTAGTTTTGAAAGACCTAATCATCGATATCGATCACCATGGGATAAACCGATAAAAAAAATTACATCCCCACTTTTTTTACGTGTACCTAGGGCAGGTATACAAAAAAAAGTTTTGAAAAACTTATTCTACCACTATGTCTCTGAGCTAAGCTGTAGACAGACGGACGGACGGACATGGTGAAACTATAAGGGTTCCTTGTTGACTACAGAATCCTAAAAAGCTGTTATTTATTCACTTGGGCAAGAGTACTTTTGCTAAAGCTTACGTGTCCTTTAGTCGTGTTAAAATCTTGCAGGGTGTTGCTATTTGTGACCTCAATCAAAGGAACCTCTTCAATAGTCCTAATGACAATTCAGCTTTAGGAGAATTGCAAAACTTAGAAACAGTGACCCAGTATTGTGACAGAAATTAAAAAAGTTTTTCTTAGACTCGGTTTTATTATCGACTGTACTTTCTTACACAAACGTTAAATGATGATCAAGAACAATCAGCCAACAACGAGCCCAAACACCATGGGTTTATTCTATGCTATTAAGGAGTTCCTACGGCCATCTTCAGCTCCATGGTACCAAATTATTGTACTGTCAAAATTTTATGAAATTGTTGATTACTCTAGTAAAACTTAACATTTAACCAACATTTGAAATCCTTGGCTTCAATGCTGGCTGAGATCCATTAACAACTACCTGGTCATCATGAGACCTTCATTTAGTAAGTGATATAGAAAATGCTAATAATTCTTAACATTTAACCAAAATTTGGAATCCTTGGCTTGAATGTTGGCTGAGATCCATTAACAACTAGCTGGTCATCATGAAACCTTCATTTAGTGAGTGATATAGAAAATGCTAATAATACTTAACATTTAACCAAAATTTGGAATCCTTGGCTTCAATGGTGGCTGAGATCTATTAACAACTACCTGGACATCATGAGACCTTCATTTAGTAGTGATATAGAAAATGCTAATAATACTTAACATTTAACCAAAATTTGGAATCCTTGGCTTCAATATTGGCTGAGATCCATTAAGAACTACCTGGTCATCATGAGACCCTCAATTAGTGAGTCATATAAAAAATGCTAGTAATACTTAACATTTAGCCAATATTTCGAATTATTGACTTCAATATTGAATGAATGAATGAATGAACGATGCCACAGACAGACACACATATACACAGATACACAGATACACAAGACCAATACAATAGACAGAATCGCATTATGTGTTTTAAGTGGATCGTACACAGGTAAAACCTACCAACTATACTCCGTTTGGCGCGACCGAAATTACGCGACTCAAATTACACTCGCCTAGCTTTCCCCTTATAAAGTGTGTAGTACTGTACTCCGTTTTCCGCGCCCGCTCGAGCCTTGCACCGCTCCTACCACTTGTTTACGGCCGCGAAAGCCTCCCGGGATGTAAAGTATCCCCGAAAGCCACAATAAGATTACTCTCTGAAGATTATCCGCCGGAGACGCCAGGAATTTATAACAATTAAGCGTCGCTTGTTTAAGACTTTTGACTCGGGCTTAGCGTCGGGAGTGTTTAATTTCTTGTAGACCTTGTGTTTGCGCGTATTGTTATTTTCAAATGACGTCGAAAAATTGAGCAGGTTTTCAGTTTATTTGAAGTATTTTTCGTTTGCGTGTCAACCATCGACTGGTTCTTATTATTGGGTTTCAAAGGCAAATGTCCTGATTGTTAATTTTTTAATAAAAAAAAAATCTTTTTTGGAAAAACTATGGTAATGAAAACAAAATGAAAGATCGGCAGTTTGTAGATCCTTACAGCACGGAGTATCGAAAAAAATATATGTTTCATTTAATGGTCTTCTAAAAATTGTACCCAGACCCAGCATATTAACTTGAATAGAGTCAAATTCAAGATCTATAATCAAGTACCTATCTATGAAAAACATGAAAAACATGATGGAAGTTTGGTCAATTTCCGAATAATTGATAGTTTCATGTTGGAACAGGGTTCCAATTTCTGGTGTGCACAACACCTTCTCAGCAAAACGCCATTTTAAAATGAATCTCAAACTTCCGACAAGTGAAAACAAAGCACAATCAGATTTTAAAAACAAACCTCGACAAAGATGTACCCATTCAAGATAACGCCGGGCAGCGGAAGCACTTCTGCCGAGTCTGTCTTACATTTATTTTGGGCAGAATAATAGTTAGTTGGCGTTATGCCAGTGCACTTTCTGTTGCGCAAGCTATTCTGTTCCTGAAGTCTAGTTATAACAAATGAATGATATAGTACTTTCGCCATTGTGGCAGGTGAAAAAGCCTTGCTTATTTGATCTGAATTTATGATAGACTAGCTGCTCCGCTCGGTGTTACCCACTTATTCACCGGGAACACTACATTTTGCTATAGTAGCTTATGAGTTCATGCAGGGTGTCAGCTACCTTCATAACAAAATTTATCAGAATTGGTCCAGCCGTTTTAGCGTGAAGAAGTAACAAACATACACACTCACAAACTTTCGCCTGTATAATAAATTAGTGTATCGTTATTTGACACAGAAAATCGTTTGCCATTGAATCCACCATTCATTAAATTTTGGTTATTTACGATGTAGAATTCGTCTTATAATTATTAACCGACTTCAAAAAAGGAGGTTCTCAGTTTGATCTGTACTTATGTATGTAGGTCTGCCAAAGAGAGGTCTACACAAAAAAAGCTCAACTAGTTTAATTTTTAGTAGAGAAGTAGCCAAATTTTAAACCATTTGTGGTGTACCCACATTATAAAACAATGAGACATTACATGTTTCATAAATTTATAAATAGCCAAATTTTGCTTAGTAGTAACCAAAGTTATGGTTACTAGTAGCCAGTTTGTCCGTCCTCCGATATCATAATTATGTTAACAATTTTTTTTTCTGGGCTCTTTTAATGTTGGGCAAACAAGCTTATTTGGATATTGATTTACGATCCCTGATATCATCCAATCTTCGCCTTTCGTTGATCGTTCTTATTTTACAATAGGGTGAAGCCGGCCGAGCGTAATTTCGGTCGCGCCATACATTGTCACGTGATCACTTCACACTAGTATGGCGCGTCTTCGCTCGTCTGGCTTCACCCATTATCTCAAAATCACCAATTAAATAAATAGAATCCCTGTCAGTTTAATCGTATTCATCGATAAGGCGCCGACGCACTGAGTTATGGCGCGATTTATCAACGCCCGCCTTCGAGGTGGGAACACCGATTCAGATCTTATTTGGATACGGAGATAACTTTAAAGGTTACCTTGATGTTTTGTAATACGTATTATCTAATAAGTTTTGCTCTTTTCATTCTATTTCGACGATTTTTACTACAAACATGCAGACTGCCTGATTGAGGTAACATTTTTATCATTTATTGATAAATTAACTAATAATATTCACCAAACAGATTGTTTTTCTAACTGTGTTCTTACCTTGAGTTTACAGTGACAGTGCTCGCTAGCGCCTGCGTCAAGGAGATTTGTATGGAGAATTGTAGTTCTAGGGACGCTATACTATTCTCCATACAAATCATTTATGCTGTCGCTTGTGAGTACGGTCACGTTAACTCATGATAATGGTACTGTATTCTGTGTGTGTGTTCTCTGGAGCCGTATTTCATATTTTTTTATCAGATTCCCCTGCTCTTATTTCATTTAGTTGAAGTCCATGTAATATTTTTCCTTCGATCTTCCCTATTACCCGTCATTCTCGTCGATTATTTTTTTCTCATTGATATTGTCTTAAACACAATTCATCCTTCTTTTTTTTTGGTCTTCCTCTTCTAGAACCATATTTATACTCAAATCTTTTCACGTCACGTCGTCATCACTTAATAAAGCTATGGGTTTAGCCTTTCTCTTATCTTTAATTGGTGCTACTTTCACACTTATTCTCTCATTCTTTATTTTGTCTTCATCATCAAAGGCATGTTTTTTACAGATTTAAGCAGTTGCCATGCCAGAAAACATCGTTTTCGTGGCTATGTAAGTCGATACAAGAACGGTATACGAGACCACAGACTTGACAGGGTTTTTTTTAAATCATTAAATCATGACTTGAACTGTATCAGGGCTGTTTAGCCCTCACTACCAGTAGTCGGACTTTGTGTGGGAGTATAACCCGCTAACGGGATTATCTCCGCGCCACAGGAGTAATTAGAGTGTTTTGAACCATGCCTCATCTAAGATCTTACGCCAGAACCAACACCAGTTTCGGCTATTTGTCCCTATCTACTGCGCACTGTCTTAAAAACAATTAAAATAAATCATTTCAAAAAACAAGTATCACTTCACGTATTTCAATACCGAGTATTACTGAACAAATTTAATGAAATTAACAGACAGTAAAATGTGTTATATCAGCTATAAATTTCTTCAAATGATATCCTTATTAATGAAATACACGAAACAATGTCATGGTCGACAGCGACACGCATTAATAATGCATGTATTGTTAACTTGCATTGTAATATGCATGTTGTAATTGTCACAGACACATTATAATTTTTAAGAAATATGCTTTATTGGTTGCTCGGAGCCAGATATTATCATGTTAGCTTTTATTATTGACTGTACTTTTCTTTAAAATACACTGAGACGATTCTAAAGATCCCAAACTCTGTAGGTTTGCTTTATCTATTACATAGTTTCTAGGGCCACCTTCCGGCTCCATCATCAAACCAGCCCCGTGGTACATTATTGTATTGTCATCAAAGTTAGGCAGGTAAGCAAAATTTCAGCTCCATCAGTTGAGGATAATTATCTGCTTCGTAATTGAGTTGCAAGACCCGAACAAACATATTTACAGACATACATTGCAAGTTATATAAACACAAATTCTAGTTCATTACACAAAATGATATCTGGCCATACCAGGATTCGAACCGTTGCCTCAAAAGGCAGCTCCACTACTGCCGTCGTTTATTTTTTTTTTTTGTTTTTTTCATTTTTTTTTTTAATAAATAAATATTAAGGGAAATCCATTGCTAGTCCCAAACTAAGCAAAGATTGTACTATAGGTACTTGACGACGAAGCTGCACTACCACTGCGCTAAACGTATTTTTAATAAACACATTGCCTATTCGGTTTTGATGTCCCTCTAAAATCCGGCCCCCTTTTAGTTCCCCAAACTCCCGTTCAGTTTTATAGGTCGGTAGTGTCATGAGCCGAGTGCATTTGGCCAGGCACCGATACAATCAGCATAGCTTACGCTTTATCAAAAACTAGAGACGGCCAGGCCAACCGGACTTGGCACCTGAGGTAACTCACTTACGAGGAAGCCTTTTGACAGAGTCGCGGAACAAGACATAGACTGTAGCGAGTTTAGATTTTTTGCATTTACATTAAATGCAGTAACCAAAAGTTGTCAGGAAAAAAATGCTGTTTAGCGATAAGATTATTTCATATTTTTTAAAAGTATATTAGGATTTTGTAGCTATACTATTACTGTCTGTCCTGGAAATAGCTATTTCATTTAAAAAATAGATTATGTACATACAACGTAAAAGGTAAATAATTGAACATACAGTATTTTACGTACAGTACGTAGTAGTAGTTTTCTTTGCAAAAAATAAATATGCAAATTAATCGTCAGAAACAATTGATATTAAAAAAATTAAAAATATAAATCTTTGAATTTGATGCAATTGCATACGTGGTCCTAAAACATGGAATAAGTGTTAATAGCGCAATTAAGGCAACAAATAGGTAAACTTAGTGTTTAACGTCAAAATATGTCAGTGCATAAAATTGCATAGTTCCGATAACGCTGGCTCTCATGTTTTGCGCCGCTGCAATGTCCAGTCGCATAGCCGCCATGTTTTATTCACGAGCCGTGGCTCTCCCGGGGCCGGCGCGATCACTTGTAGGTTCGATTCCTACACGTGCTGCATTTCCAAGCTCGCTAGTTGAAAATTTTCGACCAGAAACCAAAATCTTCGGTTTAGCGAATTAGTTGAGGTTATTACATCGCCGCGAGGCAATTTTTGTGCAAACTTCGCCGTGTATAGGTTTTTAATTATTTTTCGATTGAATATTGTTTTTTAATAAATTCTTTTGTTTTCATGATAAAAATTTGCTTTTTATGCTGAGGCAAGTAGCAATCATTAAAAAAGATACTAAATTGGATATTACAAGTTTAATTAGTTGAGCTAAGATTAATTTTAGTTAAATCAAATTATGTGTAAATTGATGAACTTTGCATCATTAGTTATTATTTTTAATTACATTAGTTTGTAACCATAGCAATACCAAATTTGTTAACATTGTTTAAAATTAAGTAAATACTACGTAATATTATGAAAGATTTATATATTTGAAAGAAAGAAAGAAACATTTATTGCCACACCATAAAAATAAAATAGGTACATAGATTTAACAATAACAATATTGTCATTATATTGTCCACCCAAATGATTCCGTGTGACAAAAGGAGCGGACTCAGCATGTGCTATTTAATGCTCCGAGTAGGATTTGAACCCGCGTCTGCACCGACTCTCCGGCCCAACACGGGCGCCCTGACATTTAGGTATGTTATTGGAGCTATGCCCGAGTCATTTAATATTTGAACAAGTCTAAATAAAAATAAATATATATAAATTATAATTTTGAATTATTCCATCTACCAGTGCTAAGCAGAGGTTTAAAACGTTTCATTATTTATAAAAATAACTTTTTATTTGTTCAAAATGACTTTACCTACCATTCTCATTCGCGTCTCAACGCGATATAATTTCGTAAATATTTATACAACTTAACTAATTTCAAAATCCATTACTCGATTCCATGTGTATCCCATTTTGGTTCAGTTCAAATAAAGTCGGCTAAAATGGCTGGCCTAACCCAAATGGACACTCAAATCTAAATCGGGTGGCCATGCGGCCGGGTCGTATTTTTGCGGCCATTCCGGCCAATAACCGGCTCTGTAGTGGGTTTTTGGGGGGGCATATCCGGCCGTCTACGAACTGTGAGTTGGGGCAAAATATGATCGGAAAGCGATTTGTATATAAGATTTTACAAAATGACGTACCTATTGAGAAGAAAAATTATTGAATTATATCTAGTTAAGAGAGGAGAAACGTGCAAAGTGAGCGGACATAATCTCGTCATAAAAAAGGGTAAACGCACAAAGTATGGTAAATGGCAGTAAGTAACGCAGCATTGTAATTGTAACGAATGCATCGTAGGGGGCAGTTGAACCAAGTAATTGACAACATCACCATTACTCAATCGTCGGTATGAGTATCAGTTTACTATTACTCAAATATCAGTATAAATTACGTCATATGTCGATTTACATGCATTTATCCTTTGATCGCTACCTAATGTAACCATCTAAAATATAACAAATGATTACATATTAGAATAGTAGCATTCGGGCTTGAGTGACATCAGAGGGGTTTAAGGCTGCGTGTAATGTGAAGCTGAGTGGACATAATAAACTAATCAAGCTGCGTCTTTTACACAGTCCCGCTCCGCTCCAGTGAATAGGCAGCCTAAATATGGATCGCACATGAAGTGTAAATCTGAAGGCCATTTTAAGACCTCACTGAATTTTCAGTCCATTCGTGTACATGTAATGATGTAAGTTTTATACGACAACGTTAAATTATAAGTTATAAGAAAATAATAAAACCATATTCTTGCAATCAATCAACACACCATGAAACATTCACATCATTCAAAGTAAGAAAAGGAATTGAGAAATAAGAAGAAAAGCAAAGAATATCTAGGTAGCAGTAAAGATGATTTCGGCAGATGACAAATGAGGCCATATTCCTTTTAAATTGTGATTGTTTTAGTCATTTTTCTCTATGATCAAACATGTTTCTTAACATAATATTGATGTTACTACCTAGAACAGGGCTATTGGAATTTATTGGTATATATTTGAAAGCTACAGTTTGAATTTTTCATTGATAATTTTTGTTTCAAAAACTACTCAAAATTGTCGAAATTCACGCGAAAAATTAGTTTTTTCAACTTATTTTCGACTCCACGCATTAAAAGCATGAAATAGCTATGTTACTACCTAGAACTCGGGGAAAAGTATTATTCACTTCAAAAAGTTGGTTGAAATTATCCATATATTTGTCATAATACGAAAAAAATAAATTTTAAAAGGAATAAGGCCTCTTAACTAAGCAAAGTTGGAAACAAACAGCTGAGGACTACGTATAGTCAAGCTGTACTCTTACTATGAGTTAACGTGACAGTACTCGCTAGCGACTGTGTGAACGATTTGTATGGAGCATAGTACAGCCACTCCTTTCATACTTTGTAGAGCTACAATTCTCCATGCAAATTGTTTACGCCGTCGCTAGTGAGTACGGTCACTGTAAACTCATGATAAGCGTACTGGTGTTATTTGGGACCTACGTCTAAAAGTGGTCTCTCAGCTGTTTTTTTTTTTTTTTTTTTTTTTATGTCATAGGGAGCAAACGAGCAAACGAATCGCCTGATGGAAAGCGATTACCGTCGCCCATAGACACCTGCAACACCAGAGGACGAAAACCCGCTGCCGCTCATCGCTTACGCCGCCTAATGTAGGAACGGTGAAAGACGTCGCGTTTACGATCGCAGCCGACGGCGCGGTAATGTGGCTTGCTTATGTATTAGCTGATTGGGGAAATATCGAACTGACGTTACGGCCGATTAGGCCCTAATCACTAGGTTCCTGTTCCAGTGCTGAACATATTTGAACACCGAAATCATACGCCTATTATTTTGCTTATGATTTTGTAGGCCATATGTATACCTTCCAACATGTATTAACGGAATGTGCGCGGAACGAACGCCAAAGACAAGCGCTGTTAGTCGAACTAAATCTTAAGAGATTAGATATAGGTGCGTTTCAATGCATTTTGGCTGCGCCCAACTCAGCAGTGGCTAAAGCTGTATACACTTTTGAACTAAATTATTTAAGTAAGTACACGGATAACCCGTAAATTATAAGATATGTATAGGTTAAGTTACGATGGGGCTGACATAATCATTAAGGATTAAATGCCCCTAAACAATAAAGAGAAAAAAAAATGTATACCTTAGTGCACAATCGTACTAACTTTTCGGAAAAAGTTGCAATTAGGACGTTAGTGCATAACTGTATGTGTGTGCGAGTGTGAACTAAGTTATCGGTATGTAAAAAGGGGGTATATAAGAGTAAACGTAAGTTGACTGTCGCTACTGTACCTACTTTTAGTACAACCAGTGATGTATCGTTTCCAAAAAATTCAGGAAACTTTCCCATACAAAATGAGGAAATCTTTCGGAAAGGCACATATCTAAGTACAACCCTGACATACGATTCTTTATCGTGCAAGAGATATTGCCTGTCTTTTCTTATCAGCAAAGTACAAGAAGGACGGGCGATCAAGTGTCTTGCGACAGGTGAAGTTATGGTGCATCTAGCCATGTGTGCCAACGCCAACGTGGCTAATTTCGATATGTAAGAAAAATATGTCGAATGTCGATGTCTATCTAAAATTATATTGCAAATCAGTTTCCTATGGACAAGAGTCATTATTTCATGAAAAATCTTAACATCGCGATGCAGGATTTGAAAGAAAAATTTACGCGTCACAAATATTAAATAAAAAATTTAACTAAAAAAATCCTTTCTTTACACTTATTTACCATTTTCGACTTAATGTCGCTTGATTCCTTTGCATAACATAGTCCAAATATTGAATGATTAATTAATGTATGTATGTTCTTTGTTCCAGTGTATCTACGGTTGCTACGTGCACTCAGCGATTTTGCCAACTTTCCACAGGCGGTGTTACTGGCTGTTACAGGTATTTTGCGGGCTTTACTTCATGTCTCCATTTGAGCAGTCTTAAGCTGCCTGTCCACTAGAGCGGAGCGAAGCTGTGTTAAATGGAATCGGATCCCTCAGATTTAAACGCGCTTCTTTCGAGCGTCACAAGGTCGGAACCTGATTGGTTAATTTTATTGGACAAGTAGCGTAAGGGTGCGGAATAAAAGAAACACCTGAGTTGAAATGTATCTCAGCTCTGCTTCAGTTTTGTGATTGGTCGATTCCGCACGACTCCGCTCCGCCCCGTTTCATTGGAGACAGACCCTTAATGTGTCTCAAACTGCTTCAGTTTCCAGCTGCTTTATTTTTTCAACCATTGCTTTCTCCAAAACTGTAAACATAATACTGGATTACATGAGAAAGTAGTGACCTGATCGGCCATTTTCGGACAAAAGTGATTCAGCCATATTTTACTTTTCGACCATAAACAAGCCGAAGCTTTGGCCAAGCCGAAAATCCAAGGTTTGGGAAATTTGTGGCTCAGCAATGTTTTTTAATTAAAGTCTAAAATTGCTTTAGTAGAAAAAATTAACGAGCTTTTAATGTATAGCGGAAGTATTGATATTTTTTAACATCTTAACCATTTTAGTTTTCAAAAGAAAACAACACTTAAGCTGAAGCTCGTTTTTGTTTTTGAATGAATCCAATTTCGGTCAGACAAAAAAAACATTTCTCAGAAATGTTTTTTAATTAGAGAAAAAAAAAACATGAGTTGGAAAAAGATGCAGTCGCGAAATGAAACAAAAATTGGTATAGGTAGTTGCCGGCAAACTTATTGAACAAAAATGGCGGATCTGCGCATGTACATTTGTACGTAAATCGGCTGCTGCGCAGTCATGGTTATGGTCTAAAAGTTTGTCGGCAGCTGTAATGATAATACATATGTATTTTTTTAAATAAGTTGGGCTTTTACTTAATAGCCTTAAAAGAGGAGATGCAAAGGAGCAGCGAACTTGTCTATATGCCTCAAATAGATACCAAACACATTTACTACACATCAATTATATGTAACGTATATATCTATGAAGATAAAGGAAGTTTGTTTCATGTACTTAACTAACTAAAAACATTGCACATCTTTAAGTAAATAAATCCTTTAAAGTTATAAACCAAAACATCACGTGAAACAACCCATCGCAAAGGCAAAATGTTACATCCAAAGATTTCACAGCTGTCTTAGAATTTCAAAGTTTTCAGTTACCACGTCATACCGCGAACGCGAATCCCCAGGTCTTTGAAGTACGTATAAAATTTATTGGGCCACAAATTTGTGAGTTCAATATCTGTACCGCAGAACCATAAAGGCACATATGCTTTGCTATCAAGGAACACATCTGACCTAAAGGTTCTAAATAGTTAGTTCCTCAGAAGCGTTAAGGCTGAAGTGATGTTATCAGCGATACACATGTGACGTTTTCGTTTCAAGTTGAAGATATTTGTGAAATAGCGGAGCTTTGGGTATTGAAATATGTCTGAGTTGCTGAAGTCGTTAAGTGGATGGTCGCGGATTTATTTCAATTTTGGAGATGGATGCTTTGGCGGTTCTGGGCTTAGTGGAACGGTCTTAGGAAATGAATGGAAATATTAGGGATGAAAGTTTTCATTAGCGTTTGAGGCTAGTAAGTAAACATGTAATAAGTTTGATAATATTTTCAATAAAGCTCACTCGACTCTAATAAAAATATAACAAGGGACATACATACATACATAAAATCACGCCTTTTTCCCAACGGGGTAGGCAGAGACCACATCTTTCCACCTGCTACGGTCCTGACATACATCTTTCGCTTCATCAACATTTATTAATCTCCTCACGCATGCTCGTCGGTTTAAAGTACTCTTGACTTGCCCTTTTTTCAAAACGTCTCCAATCTGATCAAGAAACGTTCGTCCTAGGCCTACCTTTTCCAACATTTCCATTCACATTCCCCTTGTACATGAATAAGGGACAATCTTACACAAATCGACCTAGTCCCAAACTAAGCAAAGCTTGTATGAATGAACTATGGGTACTAGACGGCGATATACATAATACATAAATACGTATACGGATAACATCCATGACCCAGGAACAAATATTAGAGTTCATCACACATATGTGTCCTTGGCCATTCGCACCCAGAACCATTAGCTCACTAAGCAGGTGCACTACACATTGCGCCAACCGCGTCGTCAAAAGTTTATCTTAAACAATAAATTTAATTAGTACTAATTATTTACTTAATTTAAAATTGGCATGTAAAATCAAATATAGAAAGTTTAGTCTTTAGTTAGGAAGTTTATCATTTAAATAATTGCATGCATTAACAGGGCGTCATGTATTGACTGCCATATGTATATGCATACCTGTGCTAACTCAGGCCACCGATATGTAAATAATGTAGCTAAATATTTTATCGACTAATAAATATATCGATGTTACTGTCAACGTCTAAATGTGTTAAGAACAGCGCCATCTATAAAACCTTCATCGAACTCTGTAGATGGCTTAGTTACCAAAGTAAATAGGTATTAAGTAAGCTATCGATCATTATAGGCCCTAAGTATGTAGTTCCCAGCCAACTCAATAGAGGGCGCTGAAACTAATTGTACCTGTCTTAGATATAATATAGAATCAAGATTTAGTTAGTTCACTTTCAAATATACACCATCGGAAGCACACGTTGTCTCTCTTCATCCCCCCGGTCCATCCACAAGAAGACAAAATGTTAATCAACATGAAAAAAAAATCTCTTTCAGAATGAAAACAAACAAATTAAAGCATATATTCATTTGTTTATTTTAAATAATTTTCATAGTAAGTACACAATCAATATTCTTTCCATATTTTGTCGGTATTAAAGATTGCCGTCTAGATGAAAATATCCACTTCATTAAACGTGATATCGCACCGTTTCATAGTAACCGAGAACTTTCAATGACACATGTACATGTGTACATATATCGACATCTTTTTTATCGATATCAAATCCCTAGAGCGTGCCCCGAGTTAGCACATTTATAAACACCCTAGAGTACGAATACGAACAAACATTTCCTCGAAATGGCCGCACCAAAAACAAACCGAAACATCAAATAACTAATAACAACAATTATCCGGTGCATTATAAAATGACATTTCGAAATGCCACCGAAACTAAATGCCAAAACTTGCCGTTTCGCCCTCGTTGTTAATTGGCTACTGTAATGGAGTCCAAAATCGCTTGTACAAGCTGAATGTGGTTGGTTGTGTGTGTAATTGAATATCTGATTGCAACGTGTTTGCGTTGTAACAGGTGTCGATGGGTGGCATAGAAGAGAAAGGTAGTAAGTGTATGAAACTAATGTGGTGTTAGTAACGTTTTTCTTTGGATTGTGAGTGTAGTGTGTTAATTGCGAATCGACACGACAGGCGTCGAGGGGCGATTGGAAATTTTAAGCGAAGTTTTTTGTTTATTTTCGCGACGCAAGTTGGAAGTTGTTTGTATGATTAAATAAATAACTTAAGGGACAATTATACACAAATCGACCTAGTCCCAAACTAAGCAAAGCTTGTACTTGCTTTGGGTACTAGACGATATTATATTCTATGATTGTAGGTATCATTTATTTTCGAAATGAATGAATCGATTTTAAAGCAGTGATTGTCAGCAACAAAATCTTTCTTATGACGGATGCAGATCATTTTGTAGGTACTATCGTATTAAACGGTTTACACTCACGTGAAATTGTCAAGAACGGCTCGACATATTTCAAACTCGTATGGAGCCCTACATCAGGGACCCGCACACCGGTGCGGCACTTTGTCACAGATTTTTTGATCGAAAGTTTAATAAGATTATCGTGTTCAACAAAAATAACTAGGTATTCACCCAATCATAATCCTTCCGTCAAATAGTGTTTCTTGTTATGATTATAAATCAGGTTCCGAAAAAGGTATTCGGGTGCTTGCATAGATGGCGAAAAAGTTACCGAAAGTGAAATAAAACCATTTATATAAAAAAATAAACAATTGTCAGAAGCTTATAAGTACATTGTATTTTTTCCAAGTGGTTGAAGTCAGGAAAAAGGAAATATATTATTTATAGAATATTATATCACAAAATATAGATTTATTTTATTATATTTTCCTAGCGATCTGCCCCGGCTTCGCACGGGTGCAATGCTAATAAATTATGCATGTATTATACATATAAACCTTCCTCTTGAGTCACTCATCTATTTAAAAAACGCATCAAAATCCGTTGCATAGTTTTAAAGATCTAAGCATACATAGGGACAGACGGTCAAGAAGCTGATAACTAGTACAGAAAATATTGAATATTTCCATGTAGAAAAAGCGCAAAAGCGTAAAATAGTCACTCTTAATGAACAAATAACTCAAAATCTTTGTCTAGCCCTTCCAACCATAAAAGCATTTGTATGCTAAGTTTCAAAACTTATATCAAGCTAGACTGGACTTTGATTTGCAACAGCCATAAAATCAACATAAAATACATTTCATCTCACTTTCCCAATAATAATATTGCCATGCATAGACAATCACAACATATGTGTGGTAAATAAACAACAGAATACAGCTTTAGACACTTTACCCCGGCGACAGATTATCTACATTTTTGTCTAAACCACGTAGGGTTGGAAGCTTCGACAGCCGGTTGTAAAAAGTGCTAGGGTTGACACGTTTTCGGATAATTGCTTTTAAAAAATAAAATATATAAATAAATATTGACTAACCGTGACCGTGAGGTTGATGTTTCGAACAAGGCTTAAATTAAGCTCAAGAGCTAAGAGTACGATCCTTGATACTTGTATAGATAAACACATGAAAAAATCTTTGACTCAGGAACAAATACTAGAGTTCATCACCGAAGTCTCTTGCGTGAATTCGAACCCAGGAGAGCAGGCGCTCTGTAAGCAGTTGGACTACCACTTCGCCAACCACGTCAAATGCAAGAAAAAAGAAAATAGAAGCATTTTTTTTCGTTTTTCGTCACTACTAACTGGCATATAATGGTAGTCATACCTAATGTAATTTTCGTACCTTAGTAATTTCATTCACTTAAGAAATAGTTGGTTCTGTGTAGATCTACACAGACACATTTTTTATCTATGGGACCTCGTAATTACTGAACTGACAGATGACGCTCAGACGCCAGTGGTAACAACCTGCGTGAGTGAGTGAGGTAAAATAACGTTTTTATTCAGAGACATTCAAATTGTTTTAGTTGATATCAACATAATTATAATAAATGCCTCTCATAAAAAGGCAAGCAGCAGAAAAATAAAAGCTAAAGTTAAACACTCGTATTATAATAACGTATATAACGTAACTTGTTTAATAATGTTTTAATGTGTAAGTACATAGGTACTTAAGCAATAAACTGCATGCTACGTCCATTCGCTTCAGATTTATGCATCGCAATAAAACCGTAAAAGGTACGTGTCTACACGATTTATAATAAAGAAAGACAATTTATTAAAACCTACTGAATGGTACAACTAACAATTACGAGAGCAAAAAATAAAGCAACTATTTAAAAAATCCGCACCTCATAAAGCAAGGCAATACCGTTGTTTACATTACACTTTAACCGTTGTTAATGAAAAACCACAAAAACAACGATAAAGCACACGTGCGGAGTGGCAGCCCTGGGCGGCGGCCATTACATAAATAATGCCGCCATGTTTATTGCCGCCATTTTGAAGACAAATGGATAGTTATTACGGCGTACTACGTTTTACAGTTCGCGTTGGAAATTAAAATATTGTGTATTACTTTATTTTAGTTTAACTGCGTGTAGTCGATTTAGTGCTTTGCAAGTCACTGTTTTATGCCCTTCTGCATCTAACTCACAAGCGAAAGGGTGTAAGTTTAACGCTGACGCTCATAACTTAGGCTCTTTTACACAGTTGGGTCCGGTAGGGTTTTTTATGACCGTGATCTTCACTCGTTATCAACATTCTCTTTAGTAACGAATGGGGAATGTTCGCAGTAAATTTTCACATGTCACTAAACATGTATAGAGTGCGTGTGTTTTCTTGAGAAATTAGGAACTGCCTTTTGGGTAAAAGGGCTTATCTTTCAAGATCTTCTAAAGTAGAATAGCTTTCAAACTAGGCTCAACAGTCCTGTACTGAAAGGAACGGTTGGGTTTTATGACATCAGTCTCTTAATGAAGGATATTAATTGAAGAATTAGAATTGTTCGTTCGAAGTTAATGTATTAAGGAATACTATTCAGTATTTATAATACTATAGTCCCCCTCCACCCTGGGATGAGTTCGGGTGCACTGAAGTAGCACTCCGCGTATTTAATTATTCTCACTACAAAATGTCTGCGAAATCGCTCGAAAACCTTATACGCGAGTTGCAGAAAACTGTGACGACACTTGTGAACAAAGTGAATACTCTAGAAGCAAAAATAATTGACCAAAGCAGCCTTCTTAAAAAACAAGTGAACTGTGTTTGCCAGTTATGTGGAATTCCAGATGACAGCGATTCAAAGGTTACCCGAAAATCACTGTCGACTGCGCCTGCGCCTGCGCCGATGGCGCCTGCAACCGTCCCTGCGCATGCGCAGCCGCGGCCGTCCGAATCGCAGCGATCTGTGCGCCAAGCGAAAACAACTGCAGTCGCGAGTATAAACAAACTCGCAAGTGCGACAAGGAGAAAGGACTGCATCTCACGGAGCGCCCCGAAATCAGACAATGACTCCCCATCAGTCCCCGATGACATCCGACAAACGCCGACGCCAGTTGTGGCCACAAAAACCACCCGCGGTCCGCTTGTGGAAGAGACTGCACCAAATTCACCGAGCTTCAGTTTACCACAACAACATGATGAATCAAGCAATGAGGAAGGGGAGGACGAAGAAAAAACATGGAAGCGAGTTAGTTACAAAAAAGACAAAAAACGAAAAAATATTATAGTTGGGACGGGTCAAGCCGATGAAATTATTAAAACGGTACCTACTGTTAAATACATCCAAGCCTGGGGTTTCCAACCAAATACAACAAAGGAAAATATTTTAAATTTCCTAAATAAAATAGAACAATCCACTGACTACTATGTTGAGAAGAGGCATATACAATCTAATAGACATGCCTCATTTATAATTGGGATTCCTGAGCCCCTATTCGAGCGACTTAGTTCGCCAGCTGTGTGGCCCCACGGGGTGAAGTTCGCGGACTGGTTTCTCGCGTGTGCGTGTGGATTGAGTGAGCACCCTTCAAAAATGAAAAAAAATGTGCTTATCATTTAGTAAAAGTTCTAAAACAATTGTAAAACTAATTGATGAATTTGTAAAACGATAAATAAAAAGAATACATTCATTAACGTATGCTCACTCAGTTCTTACAAACAACCAACGAAATCTGTGTATGTGTTTATTTAACATATAATATTTATATCCTAATTTTTAGTAAAAATTATGCTTAAGGTAGGTAATAATTTGTAGATCACCTGGTTACGTATTTAAAGTTTTACAAATTATTTCGTATGCTCACTCAATCCGCACACTTTCGAAAACCCAATTTCTGATAGAAAAACTGCAGATTGAAACTTCTATATATGTGTATAGTTTAGTAAAACTCATAAGGGAATTTGTAAAATACAAAACAAACCGCTAACGTGGCAGATTTTTGGATAATACATGTTTGTAAGTGCTCACTCAGTCCACACATTATTCGTAAGTAAAAAATGTAAATATCTTAAGATTTTTAGTATCTAGGAAACTACAAAGTAGTTCAACTTTTAGTAAATTTTTTTACTAAATATCCACCATCTAAAATGTCATATTCGTTGTCTGCTTTTAGAGATATTCAAATTTCATTTTAAAATACAATCTAAGATACAGTCCACATTTTAGATTGCATTTTAAGAAGTGGAGTGTGATCTAAAATGTGGACTGTATCTTAGATTGTAATTCATCATGTACGCAGACGATATCTGTGCTGTTGTACATGCGGGCGATTATCTTCAATTGCAATATACTGTATTCTTTGTACATGCGGGCGATTATCTTCAATTGCAATATACTGTCGAGAATACCATCCTCAAATTGCTGCACTGGTTTAATGCAAACGGAATGCAATTGAATATTGAAAAGACCAACCTTCTCCAATTCTCTCTGAAATGTAAAACGCAACCTAAACTGAAACTGTCGGTTAGCGGAAATCAAATAGAATCTGTACCATATGCTCGCTATGTTGGTTTCACTTTCGATAGTAGTCTGCAGTGGTCTGAGCACATTAATACATTATGTGCTAAGCTGAACTCTGCCTACTATGCCATATCTCGCCTAAGGCAAACACTGACAGTGCAAAACCTCCTGACTGCATATTATGCTTATTTCCACACACACTTAATATGTGGCATCAACCTTTGGGGACTGGCAGCAGATAGGGACCGTCCGTTCATTCTCCAAAAAAAGGTGATCCGCCTCATGTGCCGTGTTCCTCAAGATGAGCCGGCACAACAGCTCTTTGTCGACCTGGGGGTGATGACAGTGCCTTCTCTCTACATATTTGAAGTCAGTAAATATGTGAGGAAGAACTTGAGCGAATTCCCTATCAGCAAGAGCTACTCTGCCAGAAGGAAACCAGGGCTTGCCGTTCCTGCACACAGACTACAAAAGACAGGTAAATCTCTGGGCATTATGGGAGCGCGTATTTATAACAAACTGCCTGAAGAGATTAGGGCTTCACCAAATGAGCGCGCGTTCACCCATAAACTCAAAATGTTATGCACTAAGAAGGCTTATTACTCTATAAATGAGTTCTTGGATGACTAAATAATAATATTTTTATTGAAATTTTATAATAATTATTTTCTAATTTTTAACTTTAAAATCTTACCATCATTTTGACATCTTATTCAATATAATTAACTACTTAATCTCAATTATTAATATAAATTAAATTATTTGTAACACTTGACTTGTTGGTACTTGACATATATGTATACCAAATGTAAAATAAGAATACCTACTGAATTTAATTTATTCTATATGTAATAATAATAATGGCTATGATTGTGTTATAGCTTAGATTGACAATGTATGATTATTACAAATAAAAAATCTATCTATCTATCTATACCTATTCGACAGCTGTAGGTAGTTAAATAAGAAGAAAAATATTACATAAGAAGTCTTTAATTAAACAATGATAGACAACAGGCGGTAATATCGCTAAAGAGTGATCTCTTACAGACAACCTTTACCTATGTATTAGTCTAAAAGTGGCAATACTGTAGTATCGTCCCTTTCTAACAGACTATACGGGTACCTATATATAAAAGTTAGGTTGAAAGACCTCCGGGAATATGTAGTGTGTGAAGCCATTAGTTAAATGGAGTTAATTAAACTCCATCCAGCATTAGTAGAATTGGACTACGGGTGTACAGCGTAATGACCAATGACCTCCCTTACCATGAGTTTACAGTGAGTAATGAGTATAGTTGAAATTATTTAAAACGTCCGAATGGTCATAATGTGCTTATCTTGTAAACATGACCCCCGAAAGCCATTGTCCGAGGACTAATAGAAACAGATAGCACAAACAAACAGGTACCTATATCATTTTATCTAATTCACAAGATTGAAATGGGAATAGCATTATAGCTCTTGGGAAGCGGGACTTAGGTAATTACTCGAACTTTTTTCGAATTTTATGGCTTTAGTGCCAAAGTATCTTATTCCAATTAGTTACGATATTTCAATATCAACCTTGTGACTTAGAAAAGTTAGAAAATATATTTGAAACAAGAAAAGATTTAAACCATTCATACAAAGATCAAAGCTTAAAGAAAAATTTAAAAATGAGCTACCTGGTGGAAGAGAGAGGAAAAGATTTTTTTGCATTTTTTTGTTAAATACTTACCTGCTTCCATTGGCCTCATAATGAGCTTTTATACCTACAGGAGTAAATCAATAGCTTTGTGTGGTCATGTTAACAAGATAAGCTATCAAGTGGAATTCGGACATTTAAAAAAATTTCAACTATACTCGCGGAGAATTGTATTTGTAGTTCTACAAAGTATATATATATATCCTCCTGATCGTTTTTGGCCACGGCGACTGCTTCAACTCCTCTGTTGGCGTTCGTGTGCTCTCATGTGGCTAACGTAGCCGATCTTGTTATTAAAGCCCCGCGAGCACAACGGGCACGAGAAAACAACATTATTATAATTATAGCTGATCACCATCTACAAAGTAACCGCTAGGAGCGCAGTAGGTACTTGCTATTCTCCATACAAATCGTTAACGCTGTCATTAGCGAGTACGTTCACGTTAACTCATGGTATGGGTACTGGTCATTAGTGGCTTGGCACACTTTACGGCCATCGAAAGTGATTTAATCGGTTTGGACAGGCGATTAAATCACTTTCAAAGGTTCCTGAAACAGTGAACAAACTCATTACAAATGGCTACACCTCAATTTCCGTGCTTTCAGCTATCTTCAATCAAACAATGTTGACAAATTAACCACATAATTTAATTTGTCAACTACCATAATTTTATTAAAACTTTCGTGAGACATATTTAATTATTGTATTAAGCGGTTTACACTCACGGCGGGCCGTTCCTGACAATTTCACGTGAGTGTAAACCGCTTAATACAATAATTGTCAACTACAGTTTCCTGTTATCGCTCTTTTTTTACCCCCGACGAAAAAGAGGGGTGTTGTTAATTTTAATACGTGTTCTGTGTATTAGTTATCTGCATAGGTCGGACTAATCATAGCAAAACAAGACTTAAGAAAAAACATTACGGAAATATTAATATAAATATTCTTAGGTCCATGGGGCCCTGGCGCTCTGAGTCTTTTTGGGGATTTATCAAAAAAACTCAGAGAAGTTACGGGGGACCGGAAAGCTGGCAGTTACCTCGCTCAACGTATTAGTCTCGCAGTTCAGCGGGGTAACGCAGCCAGCATCTTAGGTACCATGCCACGAGGGCCTTTTTTAGATTTAGGTTAGTTAACATGTATGTATTTAGGTTAATGATAGTTTTAAGATGATTTGTATGCTTTGTTTTATTTTAAAATTGACTTATTTTGTAATTTGATGTTCACATTTTGTACGGTTTTCTTGGACAAGTACCTAAAAGATGTATAATTGGTTTTGTATATAAATATGAATTATATTTTTAAACCAATTTTGGCCAATGGTTTATGTTATGAGTATTTCCGTCATTTATTTTCAGAACTCTTGTTTTGTTATGATTTTCTGTGTGTCAGATTGAAATTAGACAAATTATTAATGAATAATAAATAAATATCAGACAACCTCACAAAAATCGACCTAGTGCCAAATTAAGCTCAAAAAGACTTGAGTTATGGGTACTAGACGACGATATACATACTCATATAGATATAGACTAAATACATAGAACAACGACCCAAGCACAAATATTCGAGTTCATCACACAAATATTTGCCCTGGCCGGGATTCGAACCCGGGACCGTCGGTTCAGTAGGCAGTTGCTTAACCAATGCGCCAACCGCGTCATCACTTTCATTAACACATTACATTACAAACTTTTCGTTTCAATCACCACTAACAAACATAGGCCTTGGCAGTAGCAACACAAGTAAATGTAGAACTTCGCTTCACAGAATCCTGATATCGTGCTGGTGCACTATCTGAACGTGCCGTACCCCGACGACAACAAGTTGGCGACGGTGGCGCCATCTCTTGCTCTATGGGCGGATAAGAAAGAGTGGACTAAAGATGAACTCGTCAGTCAACTTAAGCCTATGTGTGAGTATGATGAATTATCTGTACGTGGTGTACCCCGATGACAACAAGTTGGCGACAGTGGCGCCATCTCTCGCTCTATGGCCGGATTAGAAGGAGTGGACTAAAGATGAACTCGTCAGTCAACTTAAGCCTATGTGTGAGTATGATAAAGTATTTACCTTGATGACAACAAGTTTGCGACGGGGTGCCATCCCTGGTTCTATGAGCGGGTAAGGATTAGACTAAAGATAACCTTGACAGTCAACTTAAACGTATGTGTGAGTATGATGAAGTATTTACCTTGTTGACAACAAGTTGGCGGCTGTGGCACCATCTTCGTCTCTATGAGTGGATAAAAATAAGTGGAAGTAAGATGAGTTTTTCCGGCAACTTATATCTGTACGTGTGAGTAGGATGAAGTATTTACCTTGTCATGACAACAAGTTGGTGACTGAGGGGCCATCTCTGGCTCTATGGGCGGATAAGGAGTGGACTAAAGATGAACTCGTCAGTCAACTTAAACAAATGTGTGAGTATGATGAAGTATTAGAACGTACGTGTGAACCTAATGTGTGAGTATGATGAAGTATTAGAACGTGGTGTACCCCGATGTGGCGCCATCTGTCCATATCGGGTGAATAAAAAGTATGAAGTGGACTAAAGATGAACTTGTCAGTCAGCTTAAACCTATGTGTGAGTATGATGAAGTATTGCGACAAAGTATCTATTTGAATGATGACATACTAGACTAGAGCCCTTTATTTTTTTAAATTCCGCAACGCAGGTTTTGTCAGGTGAGTTACAACAACAAATCAGCAACAGGCTTCGTTACATACAAACCAATGATGTAATCCACAACAGGCTTCGTCAACTGTCAGTCTGAAGTATTTACATTGACGACAATAAGTTGCACTTCAAAAAAAAATTAAAAAGGCACAACAGTAAAAGTTGAAATGATGAACATCAGAAAATTCGCTGTTCAATATTTATGAAATCGAGAATGAAATTCAATTTCATTATACGGTATTAATCCGGACTCTCATAAATACTGATGATTATTTCGTTAAATTTGTTTGGGCGGTTGCGATTAATTCACGGAACGCCGATTGGGATCGGTTAATATTTTAACACCGTATTTTGTTGAGATGGATGTTGCTCTACCTACGATAATTATCTACTCTTTTCAAAAACTTGAACAGTATTTTGGTCGATTTGAAAATCAGGGTCATTTGCATGTAGAAGAAGAGGTGAATATTATGAACTAATACGCAAAGGACTTAGTGGATGCGGTTGCATTAAAATATCTTATTTTAATCTTGTCAATGATTAATAAAATATTAATTATATTCATGTTGTTCTATTTCAGTTTTCAGCGAAGATGAGCCTGATATCAATAGCGAACTGGAAATCACAGTAAGTATTTCCAACAAAAACGTTGCATTAAAAGAAAAGAATGGAAATATTAATGAAATATCAGGGCAAAATGTTCCAGACGGCGGAGACGGTGGAGGCCATCGTCGGACAGCTGATGGAGAAACAGCGGGCAGCGAGAGCCGCGGCCCTGGCGCGGCAGCTTGAGTGCGGCTGCCCTGACTCCACCTGCCAAGACTCGAGGACCTGCGCTCATCCCCTACGCAGGATCCAGTCAGCCAAAGCACCAGCATCCGATCACCACGTATCATCAACCACTGGACCTACAACGAGACCTATGTCGCATCCACCTCGGCAATACACCAGGGAACACAGATCGACTCAACCAACACACAGCGCGTCGCCTCTTTTACTGTCATTAGGGCAGATACAAGGAGGTGGAGGCCTCTTAATCTTGAACGGAGCAGGCAATAGTAGTCAACAACATTCATCGTTAGTTTCTCCACTATCAGTGACGTCATTCGTATGTGAAGAGCCAAGAGACAGGTATCGGCATCAGTACAAGCCAACGTTTGTATTGAAGAGAGAAGTCCCCGATAGCCAGCCAACTTCATGCGTTCAGAATACAGAATCTTCGACGTTTGAAGTGGAACCGGTAGAAGAGAAAGTAAATATTGAAATTTTCGATAGGAAAATAAAAATGGAGCCGCGAAGTAGGAATCAAATGATTGCTAGTGCTCCGGCGACGCCATCGCGGTATCCAGACTTAGTGGAGCGACTAGAGAGTAAAATACTTACAGATAACTGTGATGATACCTTAGTACTGCTCGGTACAGATGGACACTTAGGCCCATCGAGCGCATTTTTTGATGAAACATTAGAATTATCACATGAAGACATACAGAAAACTCTGTCAGCCAATATGCCTACGTGTGAATTAGATAGAAGCGGAGTGAGAGTAACAGAAACTGCTAATGTAATGGTATCGGGTATAGATACTATGGACTTTATAGAGAGCTGTGAGGCTGTAGCATCTCCGACTCATGTTGTGGATGATAATGTGTTCGTAAATTTGGATGCTTTTGATATGTTAGATTTTCCGGAGTTGGAAGTGCTGGATCCTAGCACGATATCGACGCATTCCTTGGTAAGCATATTTCTAATCAATTTAAAAATTATGTCCCTTAGAATTTAGTCAAAAGTTAACTATCTAATTCCGAAGTTAAAAACCTTTTAATCCCCTTACGTTGTCTTCTATACAACTATAAAATAGTAAAAATGTAATGTCTACAATTGAATACTATTTTCAGAAAAAATGACAAATACCAGGTACCAGGTAGGTTAGCTCTACATTGCCTAATTAGGGCGTTAGTGAATCGAGAAAAAAACGTTTTTATGTTACATTAGAATGTGTCGTTGTCCTTTTATTACGCCTAAATAGCTGAACCGATTTTAACTATTTTTGGTAGAACTTTCTGGCTGAAATAATCAAACATAATTCTTAATGACCAAAAACTCAGTCGGGGCAAAAATAAGCGCATTTGTCCCGACTGACCTTATGTTAAACAATCAAAATAATGTAATATATATTGTACTTTCCAGCCAATACGTGAGAAATCTCCTCCAACCGAAGAAGCAAACGAGAAGATGCAAACAGAGAGCAGCGAAGGTGCTCTCAGTATCACGGACTATTGTCCTGAGTGGGCGTATCCTGAGGGCGGTGTCAAGGTCCTCGTAGCGGGGCCGTGGACGGACACGTCAGATCAGTACACTGTGTTATTCGACAATTTCCCTGTGCCGTCAATACTGGTGCAAAACGGGCTGCTTAGGTGTTACTGTCCAGGTAAGGAAGGATAATTTTAATTTATGTTTACAGTATCTAATAAACTTATTCGGCATGTATTGGCTGGCTCACAATTGTAATCTGGTACACTTTTGTGCTTGCATGAAGAAGAACATAGCAATCAAAATACGTTTGATTTTACGATGAATAACACTGTCCGCTTTATACACGTATCATTAAAACCCAATAGGATCGACATCATTCTGAGAGCTATGTTCTTTTTGAGAGACATCAGTATACCATTATCATCATCCTCACTAAAACCTTCAGCGCTCGCTTTGGGGATTATAATAGATACTCTTAGCTACCACAATGTTAAGGACCAATATTCAAGAAAATAGACCATACCTTTGGTAATGCATGAATAGCTCTGTCTAACACCCTTACACCAATGCAACTAGATCAATCAATAAATAAAATTGTGCTAGTGTGCTACAAAAGCTAAAGCGCTGTTCAAAATACAAAAACTTCGCTAACTTGGCGCCATCTGCAACACCCCGGTAGAACGAAACTTTCACTTATAGGCTCTTGAATTAATGGCCCATTCCATTATTAAGCCGGTATCTTAAAACGTTCCTGTATCTCATTCCAGCTCACGAAGCAGGGCTAGCCGCGCTGCAAGTCGCCCGCGGCGGCCGCGTCGTCTCGGACACGGTAGTCTTCGAATACAAGGCTGGCCCGACAAATACGCCCTCTCCCGCGTCCGCGCCGCTGCCATCCTTGGATTTTAGACGGTTTTCACTGCTGCAGCGGCTGCAGCGACTTCATGGACGGCTACAGGTCAAAATTGAGCCAATGGACGATAATAATCAAGTAAGTGGAAGTTAGTTTTTAGTGTTTAGTTTGTTATGGTTTTCACCATGACACCTTTTCCCACCAGGCTTTTGTCACCGAATCGTGCGCGATAGTACTATCGCAGTACTTGAGCAAATAACAACTAACTGGGGTTTCAATTCAAAATCTATCTTGCAATCTCAATTAGGGTGGACTAAATCAGCGTGCTGATAGTGACATATATAAAACTACACCACGTTATAAGAAACGTCAAGTGCAGGCGAAAGGATGGAGTTAAGCTCCGGTTTCCTAGGGTAACATTGCCGTCAGCGCCGAGCAGCAGCCATTGAAGAGAGCAATCGCTCGGACCTCCTGCTCCCACCTACGGCTGACCGCACCGCTATTGTAGGATAACAGAGCTTTAGTAATCTACGTGTTATAATTATTACTGTACCTGTACCGACTAGTTATACCAGTAATTATGGGTCGTCAAAAGTATCTGCCGAAAATCCAAGGCTTACATCATAATATTCTCGTTTACAAGCAACTACTTACTCAATTTCAGAGGTTATTTTATTTTGTGCCTGAACTGATTGAAATTATTTGGCTATTAGAAATATAATGTTTATATGATACCTGTTAAATGAAATGTTCGTAAATATAATATGAGGTGTCATGAATATGGGACTTGTATTTTATATCTTCTGACACATATATTTATACTTAACATTACAGATAGAAGACGCCCAACTATACTCCAACCCAAAGTTTGAAGAGCGCTTGGTCTCCTTCTGCCGGAACCTTAGCTCCAGAACGTCAGGCAACTCCGAGGGCTTCACCACAGAGCCTGGCGAGGAAGGGTCAACTATCCTCCACTTGTCAGCAGCTCTGGGGTTCACGAAGCTAACCACAGTGTTGCTGCGATGGAAACAGGATGACACGAGTTTGGCGTTAGAGAAGGAAGTCAATTTGGGGGCTAGGGACAGTGAAAATTGTACTCCATTGGTAAGCGTTTTGTTTTGGTTATATTTACAAAAAAATTTGGAGTGACCCAACTTCTATAATATAATTTTAAGATTATTAAAATCCTTTATTCAGGGTACTAAAAGGTCGACAAAGCATAAATAGTTTCGCTGGTGTTGCTTAGGTCCATGCGTGACGATGTACACTTCCCAAAAGGCTTCTTGTCAGCTAAGCATTTACAAAGCATACAAGAGCTTACTGTGGGACTAGATCGATTTGTGTGAGGTTATCCGATATTTGCTTCATATATTATTATGTAAATATCCATTTGCCTTACGGGGGGTCATAATTACAAGAAAAATCTTAACAGCGTGATCTTTGATTCGCATTACATGTATTGCCTACCACCATAGAACCATTTATAAGTAGGCATATCGTTGCAGCCTTATCTCAGCAATACAACTGGACAAATCCAAAGATATTACCCTACTTCGCTGAAGCTAGTAAAAAAGTTATGTTTTATTGTGCTAGTTTCCTTTGTGGCCAGATTTACCTGCACCCTCCAGTTTATAATAATTCAGCGATTGATTCAGGTTTCATTTGATCTATAATACCCAGAAGTATACTGACTTGTTAACCAAACTTTTCAGATGGTAGCAAGCGCTGCAGGCCACGTCGAGACTGCGATCGTCCTAGCCCGATGGAGCGCCGGAACTCTTTGCGAGGCAGGAGCAAGACAGGCAGCGGCGGCGGCTCGGCGTGCAGGACATTCCCGGTTGGCCGCACTGCTCGACCGCATACACCCGCCAACGAGAGACGGCGTGTTCCTTAGACCTGATAGGTAAGGCATTTATGTAGCCTTAGCAGTTGGACGATCCCTAGCTGTGGTGTGGTGTGTGCTAAGCCTTGTCTCTCACAAAATGGTGATACTAAGTCAGTTGCGAGTACCGCAGGCTACAATACTTAAGTCTACGGATGCAGTGTTCTTTACACGATAGGACTCAATAAACAAGATGGATAGAACTTGTGAAATCTCTCGCAGCATTACGAAAATGACCTTATAACCAACTTCACAGGATACATCTATACACAAAATGGATCCTTAGACTTTAGAGTATGATATGAGATAACTAAGCTCTAACAGATATTCGGAGTGATCCACACGCATCAAGATAGATCCAAGATAGACCACTGTGTTCTGCTGGACTGGATACCCACCGACGAGAGTCGGCGTGTTTCTTTGACCGGATCGGTACAGCACTTCTCAACTCCCTCGAATAGATAAAAATAATAGGGTAATCTTTGTGAAATTATTTAGATATTCACGCAGGATGGCACCTGCTATTAGATAACATATATTTAGTTCTGTGTCAAGGGAATAAAACTGTACCCAAAAACAGGAATAAACCAAATGGTCCTTGGCTATTCTCTCAGAGTTTTTCGTTAAAGAAAATCTCTTAGTTAAAAGACAATTGCAGGGCAAACGAACTTCGTCTCTGGTAGCTGGAGCTCTTGACTTTCTAATAATAATAAGTTCACACTTTCTTTTTCTTATTTCAGTTTATCGCAGAAGGGTCGCGCAGGAAGCTTGGAGAGCAATCTAGTGAAAAGACCCTCGATAGACAGCGGAATCAATATGGCCGACGCGTTTAGATCCAGTTCAGCAATTGACAAGCCTGATGGCAAGTCTTCTGCCAGGTAAAATACGAATAGCAGATTTAAGTATGATATTTATAACTGGTGCCGTAGACCAGGACTCACTTAGAGCCCTTACGTTTTCATGCATAGGTAATCAGGTTAAAATAACTTCTACGATTTTTTTTACTGCCGAGCACAAAAGAAGTATCTTACTATTGCGTTATTTAGATTAAATGAATACAGCTTATTTTTTTTACGTGTCATGTTATACGAATTATACGTCGTTTTTGTACAATACTAAATTTAACACAATTTTGACTTACCTGTTTCAGATGGGAACGAAGTATGTCTTTGCCTCTAGATTCAGACAATTCCGAAGACAGTCTCCTAGATTCCAAGATCGGTCGGCGCATGGACCTGGCACTTTGTAAGTGGACGCCCTCTGTTCAGGTCTCACTCCATAGTCGGTTAACTTTTAATTTGCTGATGATTATTTATTTACAACAAAACTATTCGATTTCGGGTTTTGTTTGCTGCAATCGCGTTCAGAATTAAGTTTTAAAAACGGGATCTTGGACGTTGTCGGTCGAGTGTGTAGACTCCTTCTCATTTTGACTCAGCGAGCTCCGTTCTGATCAAGAAAAATCAGGTCATTGTTTTATGGAAACTCAGTTGATTCAGAGAACATTGAGAGATTATGTCATAAATAATAATGATAAACGAAATAATAATGACCATAACTGTTCATGCCACGCTATTATAAAACTCTTTTCTCGTATTGTTTTGCATAGTCCGTTAAAGGCTGAATGACCTTTGATGATAAAATCTAATTATTACTTAGGTGTAAACGCTAAGCTATACTTGACTAGGTAACTGTTCATCGTTATGTTACTGACACTAATTGAAAATAAAAATGTATAATTTTGTTAACATTCAAGAGTTGAATCATTATATTATTAAATGAGGAGTGTATTTTCAAAAATATTTTCAGGAGTTACAAAAAAATACTAGTCCTTTGAAAATTCACTCTTATTGAATTATAATAACCTTAGAGGAACAGGTAGGTAATAGAAAATGTAAATATCGGAGATTGTAGAGAAGCAGAAGCATTGGCGCTACGGATATTAATAAATGAAGATAGACCAACGAGAAGCCCAAGTCAGTGTTTAATTATAAGGTGGTAATGAGACTAGGGAACTAGGGTTGTGAATGAGAAGGAGGCTACCATTACTCCTGTTGTCCAGGCGAGACCGCGCCGCGGCGCGCGGCCAGCCCCCTCATTGACGTGGAGGCGCTCTCCGACGCCTCCTCCGCGTCGCCGCCGCCGCCCACTGCAGGTCAGTTCGCTGCCGAGAAACGGTATAGACGTGTCAAGGATTGGCATACACGTTTGGTGGTTAGATAGTGCAGTGGCGTATGATCTGTAATGTGGATGCGTGCCGGGTAGTATGCGCACGAAATTGATCCCCTTTTTGAAAGTAATAGAGGGAGCAACGTATAACGTATCCCGTTTAAAAATCAAAACATAAAAAAAACAATATTATAATAATATAATTATTCGCATGCTGATATAAAGTAAAATAAAAACGCTTAAGTTGTATAATCTTTGACCGTGTGCCACTATAGTGTCATAAAGCCAATGGTCAAATTTTAAAAAATCATTTGATCAATTAATATAGAATCATTTTCAGCTGTGGGTTATAAATTAATGAAAAAAAATATTTGTACCAAATTATCCACAATGATTCATCACGATTCATACAATCTTAAAAATACAATCTTTACAAAAGTGGACTGTTCTATACCATTTCAAGTAGCAGTATCCTCCGCTCGTCCTATCGATGTTGTGAACTGTACGTGTGTACGTAGTATGCATCGCCGCTCTGGCAGCTCGATCTTCTTCTAACCAATGTTATCTCTATATCTCTGTCCCTCTCTATCGCCAATCTGTAGCCCTCAAGGTCACAATGGTAGTTTTTGTAGTTTCTTCTGTATTTTTGTATCCAACAATGAGCGGAGTTCCCCTGTGTTGGTGTTTGTAGACTTATTCAAGCTAAACCGACTTTGATGCTATTGTATGTGGGAAAAAGTTCGGATTAGCTTGCTCGATGTTGTGAATGGATGTCGCTTTCAATGGATCGTATTGGTCAACCACTATCCACTGTACCTATTTGACACATTCAAATCGATTGGCATTCCTATATTACATCCTCAGTACACTTGAAGTCAACGTTGCTAAAAGACACACCAGGTTCAGAAGCTACAAAGTTACATTAATACACTGCATGGTGGCTCTATTGCTTGCATGAGATATCTGATATACATGCTTTTTATGTGTAGATTCACAAGTTTATATTGTTTTTAGGTCCACAGGTGAGTTTTGAAGCACTGTAAATTCACAAATCACTGATTTTAATCTTGAATTAATTTGGCACCAAAGAAATTCACACATGATCATCCTCGTTTATCTAAATTTAAGACATAGTTTTACAAATGGTAACACGAGCACTTTTACAAAAGATACACTATGCGAATTAATGTTTCAGCTCAAAGCAAATAAGCATCTTTTTCATTTATTATTCACCTGTTGATTTAATTCATATTTTTTTCAGCCTGTTATTTTCTAGACCAAATACGATAAATTCACTTAGTTGAAAAAGATGCTTTTTGTTATAAAATGAAAATATTATAAAACTCGATGTCGTAATTGTTATAGCACAATACGATGTGGCGATTTAACTATGATAAGATAAATTCCTACCACATAGGCTGTTAAAATGGTCTAATTTTGTATTTACTAATTTACTTAATCGCCTCATGGTACCTACGTAATTCTTATTGTTCGTATTCAATGTGTACCTAGTAAAAAATGTACTATCACTACTTAGAATAGTTCAGTACTCATACTAACCTTTACATGAACTCTGCTAATTATAAACCTTACTTTGTTGTTCTATTTGGGTAGTATGTGGTACGACTTGTTTCAAAGTAGCGATTTAAACCCTGCCAAACTTCATGTCAAAGTTCTTACATAACTATCAGCATTGTAATTTCTTTGAACCAAACCCTCCTTTTTGCGGCAATGAAACTAACTGCTCCACAAAAAAATTGCTCTCATTTCCAAACCACTTAAAATATTTCAAAATGTCCGTTCTGAAGTTACCATCGCAATAAAAATTACATACCATGTAGCTAGAGTATTAAACTTGCGATACAATTTTTTCTGTATAATCCCCTACTTTCACGTCTCGCGGTTGAAACTATACTTCGGCTAAATTTACTAATTTTGACATGAGGGTTCATTGAGTGTCGCGTGAGATACCACTTTACAACAATCTTTCAGGGGAGCAGGATGACCGGGTGTTCACGCTGGCAGAACAGATCATAGCGGCCATGCCGGAGAGGATAAAGGTGAGCACAAATTTACATTTGGGTCAAAAGTGTCCAAGCTCAGACACATTCAAGTCATCTATCTTCAAAGCATCTTCAGACCTTATTTGTCTACCTACTTAGTCATGTAACGGACTAATCCTAGCCAGTACGTTCAGGCAGTGTTTTGGAAGTTAATGAAACTTGTTAAAGGAAGTGTCTTATAAAGAAAACGTATCCCAAAATTAATTTCCACGCCTCAAGCCAACCTATGAGCTGTTCGAAGAAAATAAACGTACAAAGTATGGATGGCGATGAAGAATGGATGGTGACTGCAAATGAAACTTTGGAGATCGTGCTTCTGAAATCAAGTAAAATTTCTTTCATCCCATTCCTTAATAAGTTACACGAAGTAAAATAATCAAATGAGGACTTAGAAAATATAATTTTGTTGTGAATATAATTATTTGGCAGACTGATGATGATGATTATGTCCTCTTGATCAGGTCCGATGGCGGTGACTTCAAGTAGTAGGGATCGGGGTTCTCTATCGTTTGGCCGAATTTTATATGCCATAATCTATCACTTGCCATAAAATTCATTTGTCATAATTCTATTTTTCTCTGTAAGCTGAAACTTTTCGGGATTGTCATAAAACAAACCTAACCTAACCTAATGATTTCTCCATGAATGAATATAAAATTAAAGAAATCCTGAAGAGTTTATGATTTATGAAATAAAAAGTTTATGGCAAATGAAAGTTATGGCAAGTGATACACTTATGACAAATGAAATTTGGAGAAGTGAAGGTATCCGAGGGCTCGAATATGACTCGCAAAACCCAGTTGGCAAACTATGCCTCAGGCAAGTAAATTTTATCTCATTTGTTCCAGAACGAGAGTTCCTCCTTGCTCTCTGGCTGCGGGCTCGACGGCGGCAGCGGGGGCGGCGACGACACGCTCATGGTGCCCCTCCTCGATGACACCACCACCTTCAGCAGCGACTTCAGTTTCGAGTTCTGCGATAACACTTACAGGTCTGCAATTTTTCATGTATGGTATAAGAATCAGTTGTATGGTTTCTTTCCGGCATGGCTCACAGCTGCACGGTTAAAGTGGCAATGGGCAGGCCATGTGGCCCGGAGAATGGATGGCCGTTGGACCAGCAAAGTCCTAGAGTGGCGACCAAGTATAGGACGTATAGGAAAGTGCAGCGTGTAAAGGAATTTCATACAAAATTAAAGGCCTTAGGCTAAGTAATTTTGTTTTAAACATGGCGTCTGTGTTCATGATCAGGCTAAACAGCCTAATAATATTTTAAGTGGTGTATTTTTTTAATTTCATTGCATTGTTTGAGTAAAGCACTATACATGCCTTAGCCGTGAAAAGGGCTAGCCGGCTTCGTACCCATTCACTCGGCAAGCCCTTCTTTCACGGCGTCTGAAGTAATGTACTATTCCACAAAGTAAAAAAAAGGTCTCATGTCTGTTATCCTCCAGGACGTACTGCGGCGGCTCGACGCCGTGTTCATCAGGCTCCGTGTCGCCCGGGTCGGCGTTGTCGCCGCCGCCGCCGTCGCCGCGCGCGCCGTCGATGCCATCGGCGCCGTCGGCAACGCTGCAGGAGTTCCTAAATGCCACTACGCATTTCTCTAGTCTTACTTTAAACGGTGGGTTGGTTTTGTAATTTGTCTGCGTGTTGTATTTGATCATGTAACATATCTTATATTAGACGGTGTATAACTATCCAAAAGCAAGAAATACTTTATGGAAAAATAAACGTGATTAAACATATGCCGTTGTGCGGAGTTTGGAAGATTAAAGGAAAATATTAATTATTATACTTTATACTGCTCGTATAAAGTTGAAAAAGGAAAACGATAGGTTATTAAATGTAAGTCAAGGATTTAAAGATAAAGTACTAAAAGGAGAGTGAGGAAAATTAGTGAAGCCGAGAACCAATTATATACCTAGACCAGATAAAAGAAAACTATGTCTACATAGTTTTCTAACACGAAATAAAAAGTATATACGGTTACTCAGGTAGTAAATAGGAGTATCGTTTCGTTAGAAGAGAAGCGTGCTTGCTTTGGAGGGTATCATTGAAAAGATGTGTATTTTGCATAGATGTGTTTAAAAGATTTCATTTTCAATGTTGGGGAACATTAAAATTTCTGCCATGCTAAGCTAAAATGTGACCTATTTGTATGGAGCTCATAGCAAAAGGTCGCATTTTACCTTAGCGCGGCAGATTCTATCTGATTTACTTTTGTTATCTAATTATTATTTGGTAAATATTTAGGTTACAGACCACGCTAACTCTTCCAAGCAAATGAACTGGGAAATCATACAAACTGTTTATGTTTTTTAGATCGTGAGCAACGCGAGCTATATTCGGCAGCGATCACAATCCAGAAAGCATATCGTCAGTACCGAGGGCGGCAGTTACAGCGCCGCGCCGCCGCCGCCGCCATCACAATACAGAACTGCTACAGGCGGTACAAACAGGTACAAAACATTTACTTTGCTGACTAACACAGATCACAATCCAGGAAGCATATCGTCAGTACCGTGGACGGCAGTTAGAGAGCCACGCCGCCGCTGCCACCATCACAATACAGAACTGCTACAGGCGGTATACAAACAGGTACAAAACATTTACTTTGCTGACTAACACAGATCACAATCCAGGAAGCATATCGTCAGTACCGTGGACGGCAGTTAGAGAGCCACGCCGCCGCTGCCACCATCACAATACAGAACTGCTACAGGCGGTACAAACAGGTACAAAACATTTACTTTGCTCACCAACACTGATCACAATCCAGAAAGCATATCGTCAGTACCATGGACCGCAGTTAGAGCGCCGCGCCGCCGCCGCCATCACAATACAGAACTGCTACAGGCGGTACAAACAGGTACAAAACATTTACTCCGCTCACTAATATTGATCACAATCCAGGAAGCATATCGTCAGTACCGTGGATGACAGTTAAGAGTGCCACGCCGTCGCCACCATCACAATACAGAACTGCTACACAGGGGTACACACAGGTACAAAACATTTATTTTCATTACTCGAGCGTGACCAAGGCAAACAACTTGTGTCGAACTTGTACGGAGTTCACCTTCCTGCACCCTTACCATGAGTTAACGTGACCGCATTCGCTAGAGACTGCGTAAACGATTTCTATGCAGAATAGTGCAGCGCCCCTAGCGGTTAATTTAAGAGCTACTAACTAATAAACTGTAAACTCGTGGTAAGGGTTCAGCTTCGTAAACGGGACGTACACGTACAGTCGGTTGCAGTGAACAGAATATGTTTGGCAGTTTTTGAGTCATAACTGAGAATTAAATCGTTATTTCAAATAACTATCAATAAGCATTTTTTTGATAATTATAAAAACGGTTTAAACTCACGTAAAAATTGGCAGGAACGGCCCGACATGTTTGGAACTCATTTGGAGCTCTTCATCAGGGGTAGCTATCCGTGCTGCTACGCGACCCGCGACCGCCGCCGATAGCCGTTTAAACCGTTTTTAGGGTTCCGTACCCAAAGGGTAAAAACGAGACCCTATTACTGAGACTTCGCCGTCCGTCCGTCTGTCACCAGGCTGTATCTCAACAACGGTGATAGCTAGACAGTTGAAATTTTCACAGATGATGTATTTCTATTGCCGCTATAACAACAAATACTAAAAATAAAATAAAATAAATATTTAAGGGGGGCTCCCATACAACAAACTTGTTATAGATTATATATATGTATAGGTACGGAACCCTACATGCGCGAGTCGGGCTCGCACTTGCCCAATTTTTATAATTATTAAAGATGTTTCGCGATAGTTTTAATAATATAATTTTGTTGATATTTATGTATTGTATTTTTTTCTTATTAAGTTTGCAATCTTACTAATATTTGTCACTCAAAAATCGAAGGCAAAAGTTTGTAAGTGTGTTTGTATATTTGTTACTTCTGCACGCTCAAATGGTTGGACCAATTTTGATAAAATTTTGTATGAAGGTAGCAGACGCACTGGGTTAATACGTAGAGGCTACTTTTTGCCCCGAAAAAATTTAGTTTGCCCGTGGGATAACACCGTGCGGTGCAGCAATTAAATAATGTATTGACGACGCGGTTGGCGCATTTTGTAGTGGTGCCTACTGAGCCGACGGTCCAGGGTTCGAATCCCGGCAAGGACAAATATTTATGTGATGAACTCGAATATTTGTTCCTGGGTCATGGATGTTATCTATATATGTATTTATATATCATGTATATCGTCGTCTAGAACCCATAGTACAACCATTGCTTAATAGTTTGGGAGTAGGTTGATATGTGTAAGACTATCCCCTAATATACATATTTTTGAATTTTTCTTAAACATGCAATGAAATGTCGCCATAACGTGCGTTATAACAGGCTTCGAAGTATCATGTTTCGGGCGGAACAACTCGAGAGAACTGTAAACGAATTTATACCTAACTCACCCAGCAAGCCCATCATTCCCAGCGTCTTCAGTAATGTATTTATTTGTTCCACAGTTTGCGTACCTGAAACAGATGCATTGCGCGGCGACGGTGATTCAGCGCGGGTACCGCTCCCATCGCGAGCGCAGGCTGGCTGCGCATCAATCTACGGCTACTATCAAGTAATTCTGAAATGTCATTAATGAAGATTCATCATCATCATCATCATTGCATCCGGCCGATTTTGGCCACGGCGACTGAACGCTGGTTAATGAGCGTCGCTCATGAGCTCTCAGGTGGTTGACGTAGCCAATTTTCGCAACAAATGTGCGGCCATTCGCTGGAAGTCAGCATCTCACCGACAGAATTGTACTGAATGACCGCTGGTGGTCGGGCCTTAAGGTCCTCGCGCTATTAATTAAGTGTCAATAATGGAGTGTTATTAATGAAGTGTTATTTACCGTTTCAACGCCAAAGACGGCTGTGGCCAACTGCGGAAAAATTTATACACTACGATTTAGTACAAGAAAAGAACGTTCTCGATAACATTCCCCATACAAATCGGGAAACATTCTAGAGATCGGCACATCTCTTACTGAGGCCAACTTCGGCCGTCTAAATTTCAATGATCAAAAACTTTGTAAATCAAACTGCTACAATTAAGTATTTTTCAAACCCTGTTGATTTTGGAGTCTTTATTTTTTTGTGGCGTCATGGGCACGACCTATTGATTAACCGCTCATTCTATGGTTCGGGTTAGATTAAGACATTTACATAGGTACTGCAACGCTTGTTTACGTTAATATTTAGTTTAGGTTAGCAGACGTTACTGCTTTAATAAAAATAAGTAATTCGGGTGTAGCACATCGTTACTATCGATTCTCAACAAATTTGAGACGATGGTGCCGACGATAAAGTCTACATCTTTACGGTAGATGGCATGTCGAAGCAACTGGTTGAAAAATTCAATGGCTCTGACATCTGGTTCGGTGGTCCAATTGGGAGGACGCCCGTGTTGGCCCGGAAAGCCGTTGGAAACGCAGGTTCGAATCCTGTCCGAACCATTAAATTTTTCAATTTTCGCTTCATTTGTAAACATTTCGTTTACGTTAGCAGACGTTACTGCTTTAATAAATATAAGTAATTTAAAACAACATTTCAATTGGGAAATCTCCTATAGGACATTTGCAGACAGTTCCTAGAAAGTTCCATGTGGAAAGTTGCGAAATTCGAAAACTTTCCGTCGGCACATTGCACTTCGCACTCGTAAATAACTGAATCACTTATCTGATAGTCAAACAGGTGAACGCTCCAACATCTACGATCCTTGAAAACTATTTGCATGAGGATCTCTCAAAACCTTCAAAACACGGAGCCATTGAAAAGCCCCCATGATAAATCTAATGCAAAACTAGGCGAAGGGAGCAATCAGCTTTCTGGATTTGGCAATCTAAACCTTAGTCAGATGCTTGTTGGAGCACGAAGAACTTTATATGATAATTAAGTATGTTTTTTTCCAAGAAGCGCGTCCTTTACTAATGGACCTAAATTTGTAATTTTAATTCCTGTTATATTCATAAGTACAAATTGAAATTATATTAACGTGAAAATCCTAAAAGTTTTTTTCTTACAGAAGGACTTATTCCCAAAGGAGGCAAAACCAAGCAGCTAGGAAAATACAACAGTTCATGAGGCAATCTAAAATCAAGTAAGTGGATACAGTTTGACTATATAGACTAAATTGTCTTCTATTTCTTCTTGTAGAATCTTGACCACGTGTTTGGTGCAGTTTGTAGACACCTACTGAGCCGGCGGTCCAGGGCAAATATTTGTGTGATCAACTCGAATATTTGTTCTTGGGTCATGGTTATTTTTAAGTACGTTTATCATCGTCTAGTACCCATAACACAAGCCTTATTGAGCTTAATTTGGGACTAGATCGATTTGTGTGAGGTTGTCCGATATTAAAAAAAATTCATCATCATAATCATACCAGCCGATATATGTGTACTCCTGGGCAAAGACCTCCCCCAAAATTCTCCACAACGATCAATTTTATTATATCAGGGCGCCGCCCTGATCCAATTTCTGCCATCCTAATCAGATCATGGGTCCGTCTTGTTGGGGTCTTCCTTCGCCACGTCTTCCTGTACGCGATCGCCACTAAAGAACCTTTCTGCCACAAAGGCCTCCGCTACTATGAGAAATGTGCCTAGGTTAACTAAATTAATTAGTTAAATAGTAGATATACTTAGTAACTTATAGGTTCCATTAATAGAGGAATTTGTACTGTTATCTGCAAATACATAATTAGTATTAGTTGGTTAAAGAAGGACTAATTTCTTTTATCGTTTGACTTTTGTTTGTATTTTTTTTTTCTGTGCAATATTAGACATCACACATAATAACACTTTCATTCTCATAAGGAAAATATAATCTACAATGACATTCGAATAATTAGAAATAGGCATATCGCTAAAGTGAAATAGATCGAGCCGTGTCTAAATTTATCATAATTATGATGATGTTAAGACGAGATAAATATTACAATTAGAGGTGAACACGCTGGACCAGTAATCTAGAGGTAGGTAATAAGAGGTAGGGTTTGATTCCCGCTTTGCTTCGCCAGGTGACGCATTAATTTTTTTCTTTGTGCTCAATCTTTGTATCAATGGTTTAATAATGTAACATGTTATGAAAATATAATTATCTCAATTTTGTCATCTGATTCCATGCCCCACGGCTGTCGCTGCCCAGTAATGTAGGTCTTACCTATAGTATCGGAACTTGTAGTAATTTTACAATTATGGGTAGATCAAATCTTAAACATAACGATAGCTAAAAAAAATAGCTTTGATTAGAAATTTAATCTTCGACAAGAACTTTCTGCCATCGTTCTACGCGACAATTATTTCATCCTTATCACTTAGATAGTTGACAATCCACAACTGTGCGTTTTTTTTTGACGACGCGTTTGGCTCGGTTTGTAGACACCTGCCTACTGAGCCGGCGGACCCGGGTTCGAATCCCGGCCGGGGCAAATATTTGTGTGATGAAGTCGAATATTTGTGCTTGGGTCGTGGTTGTTCTATTTATTTAAGTATATATTTATCTATATAAGTAGGTATGTATATCGTCGTCTAGTACCCATAACACAAGCCTTCTTGAGCTTTATTTGGGACTAGATCGATTTGTGTGAGGTGGTCCGATATTTATTATTCATTATTTATTATTTCTACAAATTTTCTGCCTCACACGACTGCATTGTGGAGTGAATTGTCGCTTGCGGTATTTCCAGACCGATACGACCTTCAAACCTTCAAGAAAAGAGCGTACAACATCGAAACGGTCCGAGAGACATTTTCTCACTTCCTAAAATTTCCTAAAGATTGCTTAAGTTTCGGAAGAGAAAAAAGACGCGAATGAAACCTTAATTTATATGGAAAAATAAGGCGTGATATTACCTCTAAATATAGCAACCATATGTCTCCGACGTTCGCAGCTCCCTTCACAATAACATTTCCAGCGAAAGTATTTGTTTGGAATCCCTTCGGGAGTAATAACGCTGTTCTCCGCTCATAACGGCGTAACTCACAAGGAATATATAGTCGCTTAAGTCATTTCGTGGGTAAGCAAGACGGGGGTCCAATATCAAGTTCATTATGTCGTCTGAAAAGGGCCAAAGCTCTTATGAATGGCCGCGGGGTATTACGTAACACTGACCGGTCCATTGCGCGTAAATGCTCGCAGTTGGGGTTCCTTGCGTAATTTTATAGAGTGGGAAAACCGTTTAGAAATTATTATGTGTATTGTACGTACTTTCTTCATTTAGAACTGACCAAAAATACACCGTGTATGGCCTCTTCATTCCTGATTTGCACTGAAAGAGAAATTCCCGGCGTTGCCTTCCTAAAGAACTTGACGAGCACGAAATAGTACATTATGTAGGTACCTAGGGTGGTGAAATAAATAATTTGGGGCTCGAACCGAAGGTAGAAGGCAATTTTACCGCACGTACATAATTTAGGGTTTTCACTTATCTATTTTCATATAAGGTTCCAAAAGTTTTTAAACAAAACCTTCTAATTTATTAAATTAGAAGGTTCGTACAGACGAATAGTTACTAAAATGAGGATTTCTTCAATTTAAGTAGCATCCACTCTTTGGAGATGCTATATTAATTAATTGGAATACGTTTGCTTTATTGATATTATTGTCCTTTTAAGTGTTTCGAGGCAAAGATATTGATAGGATCTCAAATGTGTTGGAGACTTTTTTAACGTTACAATCAAACTTGCACTAGAATTTACTTACATTAAACTTTTAGTAAAGTAGTGCGGTAAGATGCGAATATTAACATGTTCTCATAGAGGTCGCTAATGTGTAAAAACCGTGGAAAATAAACAAAGCATAGATCAACACACAAAGGACTAGGAAAAATCGAGAGGTCTCTTGGGTTTCTGGTGGTGGAGTGGTTGACATGTTAGACTGGTAATCCAGAGGGGTACCTCGGAATTACCAGTCAGCCCGGTAGGGTTCGATACCCGGTCTCTTTCGCTAGGTGGCAGGTACGAATTTAAATGTAACTGTGTGCTTTGATTTTGGAATCAATGGTTCAATAAAAATAGTGGTGTTTCCATGTTTACACATAAAAAATAAATTAGGTAAATATTGTATGTTCCACTTTTAACTTTACTAAGTGGAACATAATTACATCAAATCCATACACTACTCGCGAAGTTCACCGAAGTTGGCTGAGGCGAAGTTGGCTGAGGCGAAGTTGGGTTTCCGTAGCGAAGTCCCCTCCACACTATCATATTCACCCATTTTCGGCTTCGCGAGTACTGTGGAGCTACGGACACGGAAAAATGTCTACGTATCAACAGAACCCCTCGAAAATTTATCAAGCCTCTCCCAGACGTCTTTTGTAAGAATGTCCTTTATGCCACAGGCTTCGGTCAGCCATAGATATTGTCAATCATTTTAATAATGGCCGCGGGTTGGGCCGTTTTATTTTCTATTGATGGTCATTTCAATAAAACGTTCTTATACTCTCGAGAGATGCTTTGGTAAAAATAACATTCGTCTTCCAATATTTTTCGGTCTATTAGTTATCGAAAAAAATATTTTAATTTGTCACGAGTTTTTATTGCTATTGTGTTTTCCGTGGCTGAAACCGCTTACTCACATTTAAGAAAGGGATAGAAGCTTTATTTATCTATAGCATTTATCTTTATCAAATTAAGTTTGGCAAGACAGAGTCACACATCATCTCCGTGTGAAGGGAGGGATAAAATTTCTTAATGAATTAAAAGTTACGTTTCTACTTGTGTCCCTGGTGTAGCACCTTTTATGAGGTCTTCAAGATTGCCCGTCGATGGACAAAGAGGGCACTGCATCATATGTTAGGTAATTTGGAGTACGCTACACTTGTAGGATGCACCGCTGTGTTAGAGCAGATTCACCATGATTGTCTTTAGACCGAGCATCACTCATCATATGCGAGCTTTTATCTATCAGCCGCAGACTTCCACTGCTGAACATAGGCCACCACCATAGCTCGCCACAAGGTGCGATCCTATGTAGACCGTATCCATTGACTTCCTGCGACCCTAATGAGGTCATCAGTCTGTCTAGTCGGGCGCCGTCCCACGCTACGCTTTCTTACCGTGGTCGCCACTCGTGGACTCTGCTATCCCTGCTGCCATCCGTTCTCCGGGCTATATGGCCCGCCCATTGCCACTTCAACCGCTCAATCTGTGAGCTATATCGGTTACCTTGGTTCTATATACGAGCTATATCGGTTGCTTTGATTCTATATACGAGCTACATCGGTTACTTTGGTTCTACATCCAACCATTACAACGTAAAGATGGTGAAATATTCCCCAAGTTTCAAAAAATCCACAGCTTAACCTTAATGCCAACGACCTCCAACTTTCCCAAGAAATCCGGTTTAATTATCCACGACGTTATTGTCGCAGGCTTAAAGAATTCCCGGAAATTATCGGGGCCGAACCGGGATTAAGTTTCTTCTTCATAACTTCTTTTGTGCCCCTCTGTTTGTGCAAAAGAGCGTTATTACAGACGATATTGCTGGTGGTTACTACATTTTGGGTCAGGGTTTAGCATTGTTGTTGAAATTTTCGCCAACAAAAACGGTTGGAGTTAATGCTCTGGAGCTTTGATGTTTTTGCAGAAGCTTTCGACTGAATATCACACGATTGTAGATTTGAAAGTGGTTGGTCAATAGGCTAGTAGACCCACTTTTTAAATATATTTGAAATGGTTAATAATGATCTTACTATCTCTAAAAAATATATTTGTATTTATGTGAAAGCTAGAAAGCTAAATTCATTGAAAATTAGAAATTTCATGAACAGTCAAAAACGCCGTCCGCCAATTATGCCTTTTGCTAATCTGTGGCCTGACGTAGAATTCCGCGTAAATGTTCGAAATTCGACCGTCGTATAGTGCCGTCCCGCTCACTCCAATATACATTGACAGGAGATCGAGAGGGACGGCACTATTCGAAGTTGTCGGAGTTGACCTTCAGTTTTCTTTACGGAACCGATGATGTCGCTATCACAAGTGAAAATGGCGGTCTGCGTTTTTAGAATTTCAAAATACAGATTAAAAACCATATTTTCAAATTACATTTTTTCAAAATATGTATTTAGGTTTCTTATGCTAAATACTATACGAAATAACCATTAGTTTAATACAATTTGACATAAGTCAACTAGCCTATTGAGTTATTATAATAGTAGATTGGTTGAGGAACTGTTTCAACTATAATGCAATCTCTAGTATTATATAAGTTTGTGAGTAAATTTCACTAGGTTGTCTTGAATACATCGCTCTTTAGAGATAAGACCCCCTGCTGTTTTCCTTTATGTCTGTACTATCCAGCCTAGGAAACACCAATATTATAAGAACAAGAAACCGCGATAAGTCAACATTTCTGTTTTAAAGTCTATTAATTCGAATTCTCTTGGTCCTAGATTTTATTTAAATACAAGAACCAAAACTTTTACCTTATATTTATATTCCGTATTAAATTTTAGTATTTACTTCTCCGATTCTTTAGTTCATTTCAAACAATTGTTTTCTGTGGTTTTCAAATTACGGCTTAATAATTGTAATTGTCTTCCTTCAAGTTGGCATTTCAATAGTTTCAATTTCAATGGGTATATTCAACATTCGAAATCATTCAATAGTAATTAATATTTATTCTAAGGAGGTTTTCTGGCTGTATCGCCTATATAAATACAATCGATACAGCCTTTCGAGGCTTCGTGTCTTTGGGTCATGTCATGACAAAGAAAAGCTATCATAGACAAAACTGTGGGGAAAATACTACCTTGCATAATGGCTACTTAAATACTGTTGTTACTGAACCAGGTGCCTCGTCATCATTGTTAACTTATTTGCTACTAAGAAACTCACAATAATACAAGCTCTGTTTGGGATAAGGTAATTTTAAATGATCGATTTAATTTATTGTATATACTTTTTCAACCACATCTTTTCATTTCACGCTGCTAGCACTTGGGAAGAATTCTCAACCAACGTAAGTTATTTCGTGAAAACTTGATTGTTATTCTATGAAGGTACTTATCCTTCTGATTATACATTTTGTTCACAATCGTTATACATAGCAATATATTCGTACAAAATAGTAGTAATTTTATTCGTAGTCGTGTTCTGTTTATACACCCAAAGGTCTCAACGGCTCACAAACGGTAACTGATAACAATAAGACCGAAAGAGAAGTATAAAAAAAAAGGACAAGTCGGCATTTCAATTATACATAATAACGTCAAACCAAAGACGATGAATGCTGAATTGACTTTATTCTAGAATGTTAAACTTCAAAACTACAATAATTGAGTCTAAACAATATTGCCTATTGCCAGGTTGCAGAACGCGCGAGCAGAAAACGGGAGGGTGGTCCTGCGATCGCCGGATGCCCACCAAAACTTTCTGCAGCACACCACCAATATACGCACGCCCAATAGGTATAGTACATTACTGCAGACGCCGGGAGAGAAGGGCTTGCCGGGTGAGTAGGTATGGATGATAGTGATACGAAGCCGGCAAGCCCTTTTCACTGCTAAGGCATGTATAGTGTTTTTTCAAACATATCCAATGAAATAAAAAAATACGCCACTCAAAAACAATATAATTCAGCTGTTAGGCCTGTTCATGATCACAGACCCCATGTTAAAAAAAATTACTTCCTGGCCTAGGCCTTCAAATTTGTATGAAATTACAGTTCTCTCGAGTTGTTGCGCCCGAATCGTGTTACTTCGAAGCCTGTTATAACGCACGTTGTAACGCCATTTCATTGCATGTTTGCGAAAATTACATTTATAGATTTATATGAAAAGTCGATTCGTTCTAATTTTTCCCATTATACGAGATTCTAACCTCAATTTGTTAATTTAATGCCAAAACCAGCCATTTTTCTTTTGCTCGGAATATTTTAATTCTGGCAGCATGAAATCCAAAATAGTGACTAGGGTAATACACAACTACATATTATATAGGAAAATGGTACTTATTGATAAAATAGTCATAAGTATTTGAGGTTTAAGTCGTGTTTACTAAATTAGACAACCAAGAACAAACAGATTGTAAGGTGAATCACTATTGTAATTTTACTGAACTGGACCGTTACTAGAATTGTAATTCGAGACTTTCGAGACATTGTTGCGCGCAAATTTTGCAAGTCTCTTTCCTCTCAAGCAAGCAAGATGTCGCTTACGAAACGAGCATAAGCAATTTAACGAAATACACATATAATATTTTTCTTTTGTTCATAGGATTGTGAACTACTTAGCACCTCAATCGCCAATGGATGCCGATGACGACCTGCTACTAGAGCTTCTATTCAAAATGTGACCTGACCTACGATACCGCCATCTTGTGTTTGTTTAATTTTAACTTCACTTTCTTAGAATAGGACACATTTTCAATTGAATCGGTATTCGGGAGATTAATTTAGTAATGTATTGTTTTTACCACTGCTTTCATCAAGTGAATGTTTTTGATCATCAACTGAATCAATTTGAAAACAGGTTTCTTCTCAGTGTTGTGAAAGACTTCAGGCCTTGTCTTTTGAAATTTTAACCTCATCTTTTACAACTGTAATATTTGTAATAAGAAGCTAAAGCTCTTTCCACACAGTTCTGTCTTCTTTTTTTATATATTTTTATTGAATGGTAGAAGATAGTATTAGTAATAATGAAATTGTTTTTTTAATTCTCGTTCTTTAGGAATTGAGAACGATAAAGAATACTTACATTGATACTGATAGTTTCTAACTGCTGAGTAACCCAATTTTCCTTAAATAATGACTTGTTCAGAGTTTGGATTTCAAAGTTTTTGTTCATTTTAAACTCTTCAGGTCATAGACAGGGTTATATTTAGTATAAATTTTATCGTATTTGTATTATATTTTCATAACGTATTTTTGAGACATTTGTTTAGGAATCATATTTTTGAAAACTCTAAATTGAATGTAATAGTAATTTACTTAGGTCATCAGTGTATTGGCTAATTTTTCATAAAAATTGGAAACTACGTACTACGATTATACTTATAGTTTGATTTCTGAATATAATATTTTGTGCGGATTCAAATGCACAAGTTTGTGTAAAGTTGTTTTCACTTTTGGTTCAAAATCTTAAGAATTTGAATTCTTGACTCCATTTTGATAAAATTCATAATGGAGTTCAAAAGTGTAGGCTAAGTACAAATTCAAATTATTAAAAAGCCACTGTTCTTATAAAGTAGTTGCACCTAGCGAATAATACAATAAACCCGATGAGCTGTGAGTATTTTGAGATTTTATCGTATTTAAGAAAAATAAAAGTAATTATGCAGTTAGTTTGACTATTGGTCGAAGTTTACCTTATAGGTTTCATTCCAGCCTAAATAGGTTATATCTCTTTTAGTCTACGCAGTTGATAACGCCTTAGATATCATCGAACACGATCTATGCATTCTTAACATTCCGGTAGATTAGATCTAACTCTTACGATAGCTTAACTTCGACGTTGAATTCACTGAGACTTACCATCGCGTTGTTTTTCTATTCCGTAATGTCTCTGGAATTGTTGTTACTTACACAGACTATTCTAACTTCGTTAAGTTTGTCCGTTCCCCTGTCCCTAGTTCCTAACCAAACATCTGTTCAGGATTCTGAACTAAATCTTGATCTATCTACAATAAGTTCATTAGGTAGTTCTCGGTTTTAGATCCTCCCTAAAGCTAAACGCCATAATTAATCTAGCGTTCATGAAAAAATAAGGTTGTGCACCATTTAATATAGAATTAACTACCTAAATATTCCCTTTTTTGAATTCTCTGATATTTTAACGTAGTACTATAGTTTAGATTAAGAGTTTAGAAGTAACCATAGCTTAGCAATAAGTCGACAAGCGCCCGTCGAAATATTTTCGATTCGTATTTTTATAAAGCAAAAGTTACGAACGATACGATTGCTTTGCTTGTGCAGGGCCATGGACAAGACGAATTCTGGATTACGTTGTCTTTCATTTCTTATTCCTAAATTCTGTCATTAGATTCGATTCGAAATCTCTTTATAGTTTACAGCCTTTATTAATTCTATAATTACTGTTACTAAATCTTTCTCTTTCGTCTCATTGCTCTTAAATTCCTCGTCAAATTTTAATAATTTGAAGGATTTATTGAAAGGCCCGTTGATATTATCTATCTTACTCTTGACAGTATTGAAATCCGTACTCATCTTTCACATCTAAAGTAGACTTTCAGACTATATTTTTCAAACTTGTTCGGAGTAAGTCAGTGATTTCATTTAAATAATAATAATGAATGTCGCAGAATGAGAGTAACCGTCCAGTTGTGGCGGCTTTTGCACCCTCTGGTAGCGTAATGGCAAAAGTCGCATTACGGCAACAAGCGAAAACGACATTGTTGGCAGTGATAATAGGGGCGTGATTCGCTTGCAAGGTTTGGGGCACCCGAGGGCGCACGGATACAACGTGTATATTTTATATTTTTGGATCGCTAATTTTAAGATGTTATATTTATATATGTATATGTAGTAATGGCGGATACAAAACCAGTATTTCGAATAGTATTGCGCCAAAAGTTTTGATGTATTAATTTTCCATAAAAGTTATTCTCTCATTATGATTTTCAATGGATAAATAGTTCGTTTAGCTAGTGGTCATGCGTATATATTTTTGGATAGCGTGCACGATTGCTTCAGGAGCGCCGATGATATTAATAGAAAAGGGGAAAATAAACTAAAAAAAGAGTATTTTTAACTAACGCAAACCTCTGAAAGCAATAATATTTTTGTGGTGGAATTAACTCGAAATGTAGAAAGAGACAGTATTTTATTAACCACGCGATCGTCACAAAACAGTATATAGAATGCTTCTTAGTGCCAGCGTAAGGTGTGCTTCATCAACATCATCCATTAAAATCGTCATTTAAACTTATATCAATAGCCTTATTATTAAACCCAAGTACAATGTGTTCACTGATGAGATGGAAGTTTTTATTACTCAATACTCAATTGTGACAAAAGCGTTTCATTTAAAACTTGTTCATGAAAGTTGATGAAACACACTTACGACATGCCTTAGTCATTGACCACAGCTAAAACATAGTGCACTAGAAGTAGATAATAGTTAGATAAATTACAACTTATATATAAAAAAGAAAAATCTTGGAATCTATACATAGTATTTAAATTAAAAGTTTAAACTAATACTTTTTATTATTAAATTATAAGAAGCTTGTTCACACGTTTTAACTTCGTATATAGTAAGTACTCTAAGACTACGATTCATGATAGAGGTGTTACTAAAGGTATGGAATGGGAGACTTAGTGAGACTACTACAGTTGTTGGTTAAAAGTTCTGTTTAAGGGTGGGCCGTAGATTTAGCTAATTGATCACATTTGCCAAAGGCGCTATATTTATTAAAACATTGTGATGAAATAAAAAACATGCCTACTCATATTTTGCTGTATCCAAAAAGTAACAAGTTTTTCACATGTGGATAGTAAATCATTTCCGTGAATTAAATGTATGACTGAAAAACTTATGCTTATTTCTTAAGGAACAGACAAATATTTGTAAGCAGGACGTGATATTTTGTAAATTGGTTTAGAAATTTTGTTCGTCTGGTTTTGAAGCCTGCACTTTTAGCACAACTGTGACATGTGACTCTTTCTCGCGCGAGAAATGTTACCTATCTCTTTCTTCGCTGTACTGTGGGAGAGTGATGGGCGATACTTTGTCGCGCGACAAGAGTCGAGTATTTGTGCTAGACGGGCTGGAGTTATTTCAAATATTATATTAACTTATAACGCAGGCATACGTGTAGAAAAGTATGAATAATTGCTGTAGCTTAAATATTGTTTAGTTAAATGACGCTTTGCCAGAAAACTTAGTCTTTATTGCTTTCGTTTAGCATAACTAAAATATCAATTTCGATACCAGGTCGACAAAACCCGGTCGTCGACCTTTATGGTTAGATGCAATGAACTACGGTATCATAGCGAATAATGAAATACTAATGAAGTAGTAGCTGGCAAAACTGGCAATAAAATGCAAAGATTCATACAAGAAAATCTGTGACGAAATCGAAGACTTATTGATTCCCTAATTGATTTGATTTGATTGCCTAAAAGCTTCAACTGAAGCTTTTAGGGCCCTTTTACACTTTCGATGTGCGAGCGAATTCTGTATGAAGGCGATTACGCAGCGAGTTTGCCGCGACTGATATTTGTGTGGAAAACACGCTTGCGAATCGCTAAGGATCTAAAGGTCAGTTGGGGCAAGTGTGACACTGACACTGTTGACAACTAACTGTTGCGTTGTAAGATGGCGCTAGTGGTAACATCCGTACTTTTCGATATGGTAGGTAAACACTTGTTCCGACTGGTCAGTATCAGTATTCATACAATTTCAGATAGTGTGTCATAGTAACGAACAGGTTGAATTAATATAAAGCAAAGTGAATCTTTTCCAATAAAAATTAAAGAAACATCATTCCGGTAATTAGTAACTGTATTCAATTTTCACTAACAAATACGATTGTTATGAAAAGTTCATGAGACAATGAATGGGATAGTTATGTAATAACCTTGTTATGCGACGGGTCAAAATCCATTCAAAATATATAATAAAATATTTTTCTTGGCAATGCGTCTGTTGCTTTCTGTTGATAACGAGCCTGCCTAAAATATATTGCATATCAATTAGATAAATTATAACTTATTGAGATATTTTGACACTGCGTATTATAATATTAGTTGTAATTTCGTTTATGAAATGCTAGACCACTAGTTTGTTTAACAATTAGCTTCTGAAATCTACGGGTTGTAACGTAACTTTCAAAGCATTGTTTACATTTTTCAAATAGTAAGTAAATTGGGACTGTTTTTTTTAGAAAATTATGTATTATTTGCTGAAGCTCAGCTTCTTTACTGTATATTTTAAAACTTAATATAGTCTAGTAGGTATTTGTTAATTGTATTCACGACATGCTAAAGTTGGTTACAACCCTTCTAGTGTAGTGTTATCGCTTGAAACAATTTTTATATTGTAGCATGTAATATGTATATTTGATAGCAAATTTTATGACGTTATTTTTAAAAGCAAAGTTTGGTTACGCTATGGGGCGTCTTTACTAAGCTTTTCTTTAAATATAGCAAATATTGAAGTATAATGCATTAGCGCACAAGCTATTCCCACTTACAAAATAATATATCATACAAACGTAAGGTATGGTGGGGTATGACTAACATAATGCCGTGCTATTGTAAAAGGCGACCTTTTGCTATGGAGCTTCATACAAAAAGGTCGCTTTTTGCCTTAGCACGGCAGTTTATCGTCTAATGGGCAAATAACAGTTACTTATTGATTGGACTGCGGCAGTCTTTTTCAGTTGAAAACTGGCGATAAACTGCGCGGGATCGGGACAAGTACAGTGCTCTCGTTTCGGAGGGTATCTAAGATCCTCCCAAGTAGCACACTTGTTTTACGTATAAGATAATACAGCACTTACACAGCTGAAATATATCGTATGAGGTCTCTATAAGCTCTTATGCAGTCTGTGTGCTACGTGGGCTGTTTGAGTTACTGAGCCAAAATAGTTAGTTAGTGGCAGTTTTCCCCCGGTGATACCCCACCTTCCTAGTCAAATTACAACTACTAAAACAAAACGACTGAGGGTATCTGACTTGTGCGTTAATACATCATACCTCATTGATAGCAAACGTAAGAAATTGTTACTGCCAGTTTCAAGGTTTCTAAAACACCAAGTATGAAAGGATGTCTATTGTAAGGATTGTGAATTGTCCAAAATGAATGACTAAAATAAAAATGTTTCACTTGATAAGAAAACGTTTGGTAAGTATGTAAGGTTGATCGATCGCTTTTTGGCAGACTTCTATTTCGATATTGGAAATGTTTGTATTAAAGATAGATTTTCTTTTGAAAATATTCAGTAAAAATGCAGTTTTACTATTTGCACATCGTATCGTAATCATAAACAGTGTAATTATTGTCAAATGCAGTAATGTCGGCTGAACTTTACATGACTTAGCGCCCGCTATAGTATATCTCTAGTGTCAATTATTTTATAAATCAGGTATAGACTTGCTGAATAATTTCCTTTCTTCGATATTTACATCGAGTCTTTAATAAAATTTAGCGTTCGATTTGTCTGATTGAATCTCTTAACATTCAGTACATAAAATTAGTTTTGCTCTTAATAGTTTGATCACATCACTTGTAAAATTTGGGATTAAACACTTTGATGGGTGGTCTCATTAGAGTAATTCTTTAGTAAGCATGTACTTATGGGCTGCACAATTGAATTCATTCATAAATGGGCCTTCCATTTGTGCATCACCCAATCATTTGCATTCATTAATAAATGGACCATGCAATTCAGGCAGCTCATTGTACGTCATTTGGAAATTAGTTTCCACATATTCTTTGATCAATGGGTGAACCTTTTTTTTCTTTTAATTTCCAATCTCAATAAAAAAAATTATGAACGCATTCAAAAACGAAGTTTGAAATCATTGATCAATGTCATCACGTTAATCAACCTTAATCTAAAGTGAGATCAGTCAGGGCAAACGTGCCACACGAGATAAGCGCACCTACCATAAGAATATAAAAAGTAGAGATGTTAGTTACTTACAACAAGATTAAATGGAAGAGATCCCTAATAGGGGGGTTCGCCTTTGTACATGTTTCATTTGTTATGAATGTATTTATAACCAGTTGTTGTGTACAATAAAATTTATACATACATGCATACAACTTTGCTTTTGTTGCTTGGTTGTAACATGGCGTTAGTGGTATAACATCTGTAATGCCTGTAGACAATTTTTTTGAGGATTTCAATCGATAATATTTTTTTGTACCTTTAAACAACATTTGCGTACCTTTTTTTTTCTTTCATTCATGTAATGACAGTTCTCGACTGACTCATATAATTGTCGATATTTTTTATCGCAGATCCGCCCCAAGCAGCACATTAGTGAATTTTGCAGCTTATCTTATAGCTTTAAGTTCTAAATGAGTGGTTTAACTGTGTTTGATACAACTTATAGCTTTAAACACAACTCAAAACTGTATATGAGTTCATCCTATCACTTGTAGTTGCATAGGAACGTTTTTTGTTTCTACTTTATTACTTATGGTGGGATAAAGTCGACTTTGCTACTTAAAGTTGCATGCAGGTTCAAATAGTCACTCAATAAGAAGCAATAGTGCTATATAAGGCCTTAAAATCACTTATAAGCAACTTTTACATATAAGTGGGAACAACCCTTATTTGGAACTAAAAGTTCTAAATGACTAGTACAATAGCGAATTATATCACCAATAGTGGCTAAAGGGATAATTTTACGGCTCTTTTGGAACCAAAAAATATTGCAACTTTAAGGCCTAAGAAGTACCTTATTGCCACTCCAACGCCTAAATAGGTCTCAATAGGAGGTTCTTGGAACCAAAAGCAGTTATTTTCACTTATTTCGAACCACTAACGAACTAAAAGTTCTATTATTGTTCCTATTTGCGCCTTGTCAAAATATATTTAATAGTCTTGCTTGTTTAGTAGTCTACAAAAGAGCAAATAATTACTATTGGTAATATCATTCACTGCTTTGCCACTCGCAAGATACAAATAAGTGATTATTAGACTTGATAGTTCCAAATAAGGAACAAATAAGTGAAAATAAACACTGTAGGATCTTTTTTGTTTCGCCATGTTTACAAATGGAAGCCTATGAAAATTTATTATTTTAACCAGAATTTTATCACACTCACGCATAATCACAGATTTTTGATAGTTGTGACGATGTTACTTTAACATTGTACGTAACCTACAATCATTAAGTCAGGTTTTTAACAGTTTTATTTATTATCAGTATCTGTTCCTTATTTAATTTAGCACTCTCTTTTTTAATATTCCTGATCAAATGAAAGGCGCGTCAAAATTTACAAAGAAAACATACTATAGTTTCACAGTAAAAAAAAATTCGCAAGAATTTCGTGCTTATTTCAATGCTTGTATAACGTAAAGTTTTAATCACTCTCCAAACAGACGTATAAATCCAAAATTAATATGGCAGATCACGTATTACTTTTAATAAAACACAATTTGACAGTTGCCTCGCCACTCAAAGATATTTTGGCGACTCATTTATCACTCATTGACCGAACTGAAATGTTTTCATTCGTTCACTGCGCACTTTTACCCTTAGTTCTAATTGCCACTTAAGGTAATTGTGAGATCTCTTATGGACGCATAACTTTCACCCATAGTTCTAATTACCACTTAAGGTAATTGTGAGATCTCTTATGGATTCTATTTAGCACCAAAAATAGGCTGCAATTTTTCTCCTTTTGGTTCTATACTGGTGGCATAAGGGTTCTTGCCACCTATATAGCACTTAGTCATGGTGGTAAATTTCACTTAAGCATCTAATTAGATATGATATACGAGTACGAGCTATTTAGACCCAGTTGTGCTACTTGGGGCTTATCTCGTGTGGCACGTTTGCCACGACTGACCACTTTACTTAAATGTAACTTATTACGAGATACTATGCTTTTTGCTTACTTCGGAATTATTCAAACGCGATCACCTATCCATTAGTAGTTTTCTTTTAACATTGTACTTGTATGTATTCATACAAAAGTAAACTCCTCTATTCTGTAGTTACGAAGGTAATTTATTCGAATAAAAACATCATAGTTTACAAGTTTGTAAATTTCCATACAAATTTTCGCTGTTAAGACAATATCTTCAAATTTTGTTAAAATAATGTCATAGTGTCTATGAATTGTGATTCACTTATTAATATTCTGTCAAAACGCAATGATCATTTCTAGACATCCTTGTTTCGATTGTGATCATATAATAAGCAATTAAAATTACCAAATATGACCTTTAAGTTTATCGCCTGGCGAAAACCTAGACTCACTAAAATTTCTGTCACTGCTCTTCAAAGGCTCGTATCTAGTTTGTAGATTGATACTAAGATACGAGCTTTAAGTAGATATTTGTTACTTAGTGAGTTTTCGTTGTCAACAGCCGAATATATGATTATTTGTTTTAGTTAACGCTATTGTTAGACTGCTGTATGAGAATTTATTATTATTGAAGGTGGAGATGAGAGAGTATGAGACGTTGATTGGAGAAGTGTACTTTGAACAAAAATAATCTTCCTTTGTAATTATTATAATCTATAAACACTACGAAATTGTGATTCAAAGCAATTTAAAATATTACTGCTGATTATACTCGTTGTTTTATTGACACTACTATTTTCCCCTTCTTCTTAACCTTCCCCTTCCCTTCCTTTTTTCTCTTTTGACGTGGTTGGCGCGGTTTGTAGTTCACCTGCCTACTGAGCCAGCGGTTCTGGGTTCGAATGCAGGCCAGGGGAAATATTTGTGGGATGAACTCTAATATTTGTCATCATCGAACCAAAAGCCAAACATAATTTCACTATGAAGCTGCTACAGTGAATAAAAAAAAATTCACTTATTTAGGAGTTATGTCGATTCTTTATGGACCATCATCATCATAAGTATCGACATTTGTCCACTGCTGGACAAAGGCCTCTTCCAAAGTTCTCCACAACGATCGGTATTGCGTCGCCTTCATCCATCTGCCTGTGATCCTAACCAGGCCGTCGGGCCACCTTGTCGGGTCTTCCACGGTGCGTCTTCCCGTACGCCGTCGCCACTCAAGAACCTTTCTGCCCCAACCATCGGTTCTACGAACAATGTGCCCCGCCCACTGCCAGTTTGGCGACTGACATCATCATAAGTCTCAATTCTGACATAATTATGAATGGTTCACATAATTGTCAATAATTTGAAATTAAAAATATACACACAGACTTGACAGAATCTCTCGTTAAGTATAGTCGATTGAACAATGTGGGAGTCGAATTATAGCTGAATATCCAAAAAATATCTGGTAACACAAGGTTCGAAAATGAAACGGAAATCCTGTATATTTTATACTAACCGTCACTATAGCACCGCTCGTCGTCTGCATCATCGTCTGCGTCATTCCCCAACCCTGGAGCCTGAATGGTAGCGTAAGGTACTGTTTTCCAAAGAAACCTTATCCCGCGAACGCTCAGGCTATGGAATGACCTCCCATGCCGAGGTTTTCCCGGGGCACTACAGCATGGAGCTCTTAAAAAAAGGGAATGTACAGATTTTTACAGGGTTTGGCAACCACGCCACACGCATGCCAATCCTCTCGAGTTGCAAGCTTCACCGGTAACCTTTTAGCATCGGCCGTAAGCTTGTTTGCCACCTCTGTAGTATGAAAAATCCTTAAAAACACTTATTTCATACCGGGTGTTGCCTGTAATAAGAGCAATAAATTAAAACAAAGATTCTACTCTTAAAACTGAACAACATTTGTTCAGCAACTTTCTAAAAAAGTAAATGTTCAGAATTTCATTATTTCAAACAAATTAAATAGTATTTTCAATGTACGTCGTCCAACATTGACATTCCCTGAGCATTGAAATAGCTGTCACTCTACTAATGTCGCACATTTCGCAATACATTGCTTCTTTGTCCAAACATTATTTAAAAAAATATCATTAAATAAACGTTATTTTCAGAAGTTGCTTAACAGATGTTTTTCAGTTTCAAGGGAAGAATCTATGTTTTAATTTATTGCTCATATTACAGGAAACACCCGGTATAACGACAGTGTTACAGACTGTATCAAAAGTTTCAAAGTTTTCGCTACATACGGTTTTTCCCATGTTATCGGCTACGAGCGTAGCCCGTAGCGCTACGCGGTGGCGAATGTGTTACCTAATATTACTGTGTTCAAAGAACGCGGGTAAAGTAAATCACAAAAAACGCCCCAGTAAAAATATAATTTGCTAGGATGAGAAAGTAAAAAATTCGATGGTTGAAAAAAAATCATTACTTAAAAAAATTTGCTAGGATGAGAAAGTAAAAAATTCGATGGTTGAAAAAAATCATTAAAAAATCTATTTTCTTTCTTTCTGTCTAATACTACCAAGAAAGAAAAGAAAGAAAAACATTTATTCGGGGACAAAACACAATTACGTAGATAAATAGTGACAAACAAAGAAAGAAAAAAAAAATTAAAACCTATAAACTAAGTACTTATGCTAAATTATGATAGCATCGTCTAACTCCGTCATTGTGTTATAAAATTTAAATGTTGAACTTTAGAGCTCTCAGTACTAGCCCATAGCTATTAAATAAACTGCAATAAAGGACGTGACTTCAGGAACGAAATTCACACAAAATGTCACCCGCGTCTCAAAAACTCTATACGATTTTATTTGCACGCAGAACGTGGCCAACATGCAAACGCATTTGACGGAACTCAATTTTGAATTTGGAACTTGAGTTCCTATGCTTTTGTCAAATATATGCAATGAAATAAAAAATACACCACTCAAAAAAAAACAGCTGTTTAGCCTGTTCATGAACACATACGCCATGTTAAAAAAAATCTTCTCGGTTTAGGACTTAGGGAGTTTTGAATGAAATTCCTTTACAGTTCTCTCGAGTTGTTCCGCCCGAAACGTGATACTTCGAAGCCTGTTATAACGCACGTTTTGACGACATTTTATTGCATGTTTGAGAAAAATAAATTCAAACAAAACATAGCCCAGCGGGATCTAATCTAGAGAGGACACAAAATTCATAAACCAACTCAAACCAGTCAGCATTTTCCGGCAAGGATCGTCGGAATGGTCCCGAAGGCCTGGACATCAAAGGAGATGACCAACTGTTCGTGAAAATCTAAAATCATGTTAGAAAGTCAGGAGAGCAACTAACCCGACGGTGCCCATATGTTGTATTGGTGGGACAAGTTACGGGATCAAGCGGTAAAGTAAGAACTATTTTTGGAGACAGAATCTAATTACATTTTTCACAAAACCGCAGCGTAGTCCCGTAAAATTAACACCTTAAATAAATAAATATCGGAAAACCTCACACAAATCGATCTAGTCCCAAATTAAGCTCAAGAAGCATTTCAAGAAGGTTTGTTATATGGGTACTAGATGACAATATAATAATTATATAGATAAATAAGTGAAATATGCATAAGGATAAATTCGTCAGGTCTACGTGGAGCGAAGGTAGCGAAGTGGCTAACGCGCTGGACCGGTAATCCAGAGGTACCGGGTTCCTTCCACCAGGTAACTCCTTTTTCAATTTTTCTTTAAGCTTTGATCTTTGTATTCATGGTTGAAATATGTGTTTAAGTCGAATAACTAAGCCTTTTAATACAAAGATTAACTAAGTTTATCTACATTGAAACAGTGCATACAGATTTAGACATTTGCGGCCGAAAACCGCAAAGATCTCAAATCCGCAAAAGCCTCTCTGCTCTCAATGTCACTGGAGACTGTGCAAAAGCGCAAATTTCAAGTACTAATTTTCAAAATTACTTCGTATTACACTCTGTTTGATGTAAACCTCGCAAAATGGCTGATAAATAATATTTCCGACATTTTGAAAAATTCAGAGCATACAAATTACATAGGTATAATCCGTATAATTACCGAACCTGATCATAAAATTTCTCGTAAATCGGTTAACGGTAAAATCTGCTTTTGGATAAAAAAAAACCTTAAAATTTGCGCCTCTGAAGTCATATATTTATTTCAATGTTTTTTTTACTTTTTTTTTACTACGCGTTTGGCGCAGTTTATAGACACCTGCCTACTGAGCCGGCGGTCACGGGTTCAAATCCCGGCCGGGACAAATATTTGTGTGATGAACTCGAATATTTGTGCTTGGGTCATGGTTGTTCTATGTATTTAAGTATAATATATTTATCTGTATAAGTACGTATATCGTCGTCTAGTACCTATAACAAGCTTCCTTGTCTTAATTTGGGACTAGATCCATTTGTGTGAGGTTATCCGATATTTATTTATTTATTCAATGAACCTGACTAGGGAGAGATTAGGCCTTAGAGTCATCCAATGGAAAATATTTTATCAGCTTCGTCATCGCTGTACCAAAGTAAACTTACTATTTAGACCACGCCTCCAGGCTATCAAGCGAGAAATTCACCGCGACCCTTTTCGACAAAATCGGCTATTTAAACTCGGACTTATGCATATGGGTCCCCATCTAGCTAACGAGAACGCGAAAAAATGTTCCGAACTAACATAATATTCGGTCAATCGGAAGGAGTTAAATTTAATATCAAAGCGCGTGGCTGTTCGATTTTTTCTCGGACATTTTCCCCCGCACTAATCTTATTAAAACTTTCGTCAGACATATTTAATTATGGTATCGGAGAGTGTGGCTCATATTTTCCGAAAATCATTTTTTCTTCGTGGCAATTTTTCCGTTCCCATGATTTCCCAGTGTCACTTTTCTCCAGTCACCTTCTTTCTTGGTGGTAATTATTCCGTTCTCATATTTTCCCAGTGCCTTTTTTCCCGAATATATAATTTTCCATGGGTATTTAATCATGAAATAGTTTTTTTCCGATCCTCTTATGCTATCTTCTTTTTAAATACCAACGTTAAAAATAAGTAGAACCCTTTTTTCAAAAAATATTTATTCCTTATCCACATATTTGTAGTCACATTTTATATCGATATTATTTTGTTTAAATGTTAACTCTTTTTTAGGGATATAAAAAAGAGAAAAACTAACCTAACCTAACCTGGCCGAGTCGGATCTGCTCCGAAAGCTATAAATATAGTAACAAGAAAAATAAGTATCCTAGATATTTAAAAGAATGGAAAGAAAGGGAAGAGAAAAAACCAAACTATTAAAATAGGTGACTGGGGAAAAAAACTACTGAGAAAATTTGGGAACGGAAGAAAATGCCCATAGAAAATAAAATATTAGGAAAAAATTACACTGGGAAATCATGGGAACGGAATAATTGCCACGAAGAAAAGAATATTTTCGGAAAATATGAGCCACACTCGTATCGGAACGGCCTACATGTTTCAAACTCGCATGGAGCTTTTTATCAGGGACTGCTGCACAGCTACCCGTACAGCCACGCGGTAACTTTGTCACTGATTTCTACGCTACGAGTTCGAAACAGGTCGGGCCGTTCCTGACAATTTCACGCGAGTGTAAACCGCTTAATGTAATAATTAATTATGTCAATGATGATAGCCTGGGATTTTGACGGATTAACATGGAGGCCATAGTTACTACTCCACTCTAAAAATAAGTCTCAAGTCCGAATTTGTTGAAGAGATGACTGAAGGTAGATCGTCGAGTGAACCTTGTAGAATAAATTTGAAGAAGAGATATGTCTTAGGAACGGTTTGATAAGATTATTAACTTGAATTAGGTATCCCGATTTCCCCTTAGATGGCGTTTTTCTTAAACCTATTAAAGATAATAAAGTTACTCATATCAGCCAACAGCTTTCTTCCATGGCCGAAAAACGTCCGCTAGATACGTCACCCTTAAGACCCGCATTTTTTTCTTTAATAAATTCAATGTAGGTAAGTAATAATATTTTTTACTAGTTAAACCAGTGTAATTACAAACGTGATTTCAAAACCTGTTAGCCCAGACTATACCTAAAAATTGCGACCTTTTTAAATAAATAATTATTATTCGATTTGGTCTGGTGTTGGGTGTGAACAGTGTAAAAGTATGTAACTAGAGCTTTTATCCCTTTTGATCATTACAATAAGTTTTGCTAACCTCGTTAGACGACAGACCTGTGTCGCCTGCCACGCACCTCTGAATTCTGTTCTGATACATCAATTTTAACCATGCTTATTGAAGTTGATGAGCTTAATAGAACTATTTAACCAGTGGAAAAAAACTAGAAATAAAACCGGCCAAGTGCGAGTCTGACTCGCGCACCGAGGGTTCCGTACACATACTTATCCCATCTTAACTGGTTAAGTTAAGTTTGGTGCTAAAAGTAGAAAAAGGGGCAAGAGAGAGTTATTCCAGAGCGGTTGATGTTTGCGGGATCATGCAACTTTAACGACGATCTTCACCAGCCCGTTGGTCCTCCTTCTGGGTCTTCCGGCATATCATACTAATATTATAAAAGCGAAAGTTTGTGAGTGTGTTTATGTGTATGTTTGTTACTTCTTCACGCTCAAACATATACTTTGGTATGAAGGTAGCTGACCCCCTGGATTAACACATTGGCTACTTTTTATTCCGAAAAAATGTAGTTTGAGTAGGTAAAACCGCGCGACGCACTAGTACATACGGGAGAGCAGTGAAGTTGGGTAGATCAAACTACGAAAAGAGGTCACACGTCGAATCTAACTCGAACGGGAAATATGTGGTTCGGGATCTTACGTTCGTCCCAAACACCGTAGTTTTTTTTTATCGTTTGGCAGGGTTTTGCGTCGAACATAGCTTATATATTTAGTTTGAGGCTCATTAGCCAATTGATGGCATCGTCGTTGAGGTTGATCAGGTCTTCAGCAGGGCCTCCAGTGTAGCGAGCCCTCTAGGGCACGCTTCGATAATATGCTGAATCGATTTCACTTCGGCACCGCAGTCGCGAGCAGGAAAAGCAGCCTAAACGCAGCGATGCCTGTATAGGGCACAAGACCCCGGCCAGTACGGAGTCTGTTAAGCTTGCACCAATCGCGTTTAAAAGATACGTCTGAATATAAACAAATCGCCTTTCTAAAGCCACGCCGCGTTAACTTGGGCTTAACGATCTGAAACACTCGGAGATAAAGCACAGGACAGAGCAGTAGCGTAAAATGCATTACTGTTCCGGCTGCGATAAATTTGAACCGGATACGCGGCAGATACGCTCGAGATACTCTTAGTGTATTCGATACTCTATTCTTTAATATAATCATCACATCAGCCAAGAGAAGTACACTGCTGGACAAAGCCTTTTTTATGTCATAGCGGGCAAACGAGCAACCGAATCGCCTGATGGAAAGCGATTACCGTCGCCCATAGAGACCTGCAACACCAGAGGAGTCGCCAGTGCGTTGCCGGCCTTTCAGGTGGGAGTACGCTCTTTTCTTGAAAGTGTGTAGGTCGTATCGGTCCGGCAATACAGCACACGACCATTCATTCCATAACGCAGTCGTGCGAGACAGGAAATTTCGAGAAAAACGCACAGTTGTGGACTGAAAGGATTGTCATGTAAAACGATGGCGGAAAGATGCTCCATAATATCCACGACGACCCTCATAAGTAGGCTCACTAATCTAACCACAACTTTTTGCCACAACTTAGTGGCTCCATTTCGCCTGATGGTTAGCAAAAGGGGGAGCCCAAACCGCAATGACAACTGACAAGAACCAAACAATGCCCCGTCAGTTGACACTGCCATGCTGGCCCAAGAGATGCTACGTCACGCTTCATTTGTAGGGTCTCAATCTAAAAGAAGAATGTAAGTACCACCAAAACATTTTCATGTAAAATGATGCCAAGACGAGACCACAACTCGCATTGTCAAAAAATTATCAGATCTCATGAAGAGCCAAGCTTCTGACTATACATATACAAGCTCTTAATAAGGCCTAACTTTACAAACTTTACACTGTGCTCTACACCATCAAAATATGTGGCATGGCTATTTCGCTACATTCACATGGACGTAATGTCAAAAATGTATTCACTGTCCATTTTCTGTTATACAATAAGTCTTGTAGTAACGAAACGGCACTGGCATCGTTTCCGCTAACGCCTTCCGCAGGTTTGGTATACCATTATCCTGTAAGCATAAAAGCATTTTTTTTTAGAAAAGTACCGTAAAAGTACACCTTAACGCGAGATGCTCGTCACTTCGCCGCCTTCGATCTGTGGCTTACTGCAAAATACGGCGCAACGCTTTAAGGCAAATTGATAATTGAGATCGTATTCCACACACTCAACATTCACAAAGAAGACGGTACAGAAAACGTTTTGTTCCAAGCATGTTTTCTTAGGTTAACACTGTGTTCTAGTAAAGTGATTTTTTGACACCGTCAGATTTAAAAGTTTGAGGGTTAAAAATTTGGCTTACTGGAATGGTGGCATCCAATTGAGGATAAGAAAAGTTAAGATTGAAAGCGATTGAACCAGTGATCTGGTGACTATTAGACTATATAGTCCAAGCAATGTATTTATGCCTTTCGGGTTAATAAATAGCCAAGTAGCACACAGGCTGCATAAGCACTTATACAGCCTTTTTAGAGCTTAAACTAATATAGGTATTTGTTATATTTATTTATTTATTTAAACTTATTATTATTATTATTATTATTATGAGCCCATTGTGTCCCACTGCTGGGCAAAGGCCTCCCCCCTTTTTTTCCACTGCTCTCTATTTTGTGCTTTATCTGGCCAGTCCTTGAGTCTGGTCATTTAAACTTTATTGCACAAAATACATAAGTAAAAGTACAAATGGCGGACTTAATGCCTTTAGGCATTCTCTACCAGTCAACCACTGGGTTCATTATAAGTAATAATAAATATCGAACAACCTCGCACAAAACAATCTAGTCCGACAGTAAGATCTATTAGGTTCGTGTTATGACAACTAGATGACGATAAACATACACTCATATAATAAATAAATATCGGACAACCTCACACAAATCGTAGATCGATTGTAATTGTCCCAAATTAAGCTCAAGAAGGCTTGCGTTATGGGAACTAGACGACGATATACGTACTTATATAGATAAATATATACTTAAATACATAGAACCATGACCCAAGCACAAATATTCGAGTTCATCTCACAAATATTTGCCCCGGCCGGGATTCGAACCCGGGACCGCCACTCAGTAGGCAGGTGTCTACAAACCGAGCCAAACGCGTCGTCCTGTAGATAACTACATACTTAAATACAAATAACAGTCATGACCCCTTACCATGAGTTTACCTAACCGTACTCGCTAGCGACAGCGTATACGATTTGTACAGTAGCCGGCAAACTTCTTGAGCATAACCTTGACTGCGCAGTAGTCGATTTACGTACAAATATGCATGCGCAGATCCGCCATTTTGGGTCAAGTTGTTTGCCGGCTACTGTGGTATACCTTCACTTGCCCGAATTTCATATGCCCGAATTTCGTCTGCCATAATATTCAATTGTCCGAATCTTGTTTCTTATAATTATGTTTCCCATAATCATTGTTTGCCATTTTAATCCTATGCCCGAATCTTTGTTTCCCATAATATTAATTCCAATAATCACATTTTCCATAAAGATTGTAATCCATAATTGTCACATGCTATAATTTCATATGCTATCCAAATGGAACATAGGTCGAAAACCGACATCTGTAGGTTAGGTTTGTTTTATGACCCCGTATAGCGGAGCGTCAAAATATAAACCCAATCTAATCTAGTTTTAGAAGAACTGCTACCAAATAGTACATGGATCTAAAACCGAAAACTATAGGTTAGGTTAGGTTTGTTTTGTGACCCGTATAGCGGAGCGAGCGAAGCGAGCGGAGCGTCAGAATGTTTGCTTCAAAATATAAATAGAAATGTAATTTACAGTTTCCTAATTTACAATCTAACCTAGTTTTAGAAGAACTGCTACCAAATAGTACATGGATCTAAAACCGAAAACTATAGGCTAGGTTAGGTTTGTATTGTGACCCGTATAGCGAAGCGAGTGGAGCGTCAGAATGTTTGCTTCAAAATACAAATCCTAGCCTAATTTACAGTTTTAGAAGAACTACGATAAAAGGACGTACGACATTCGACCATAACCGAAAACTTTAGGTTAGGTTTGTATTGTGACCATGTAGTACATAGTGTCTATGTACATACGTGGCCACAATATATTTATAGTCAAAATGCTTGCTTGCATGTGTACATTGTAAATAGACGATTATTACATCAAAATGCTAGAAATGACTAGAAAAAAAAAACACAATTTTAGACAATGTCAAATGCATAGCCAGGTTGGATTCGCAGAGAAACAATATTTAGTATGGCGTTTAAATATTCTATCAAACAATATTATGGCACTTAATACTATGGAAAACAATACTTATGGCATACGTATCATTATGGCATATAATATTCGGGAATACAAGAGTATGTCAAATGACTTTTCTAGGAAACGAAACATTCGGGCAAATGAAATTCGGGTAAGTGAAATTCGAGCAAATCAATATTATTGCATATAAATTTCGGTCAAACAATAGACAACCGGCTACTGTACGAAGAATAAGAAGACAGCGCTTCTAGCGGTTACTTTGAAAAGCTACAATTCTCCATACAAATCGCTTACGGAGTCGCTATCGAGCGTACTGTCACTGTAAACTCATGGTAAGGCTACAGGCACAAATATTCGAGTTCATCACACAAATAATTGGTTAAGATAAAAATAATCTTGGTTCCATAATACGAAATAGACGCGGACGAAGCTAAAGGTGCCGATAGTGTTTAGTGGGTAGCGTTTTAGTCATTTAGCGTTCAGGAATGTCCAATATTAGCCATTTCACCGGACAACGTTGGCCAATTATCAATATTATCATACCCGTATGGTTTTGCCAATGAGTGCTCAGTCAGGCCTGATACGACAGCCTAATCACTACGCAATAACCGTGTCTAACACTTGTATTAAGCGGTTTACACTCACGTGAAATTTACAGTCACGTGGCCCGTACATAGTACACCATAATTATAATACCCGTTTGTCACTGACAAAGTTGCGGTCGGTAGCAGTCCCGAATGAAGAGCTCCGTACGAGTTCAAAACATGACGGGCCGTTTTCCTGATAATTTCACGTGGGTTTAAACCGCTTCATACAATAATTAAATATGACTCACGGAAGCTTTAATAAGATCATTGTCTCTAACACTTTTAAAGACAATATGTCGAGAGACGTAAATTAGAACCCACTTGAAACAGCACCATGTCTGTGGACGGTTACTCCGTCTGTACTGTACTGTGGCCGAACATTAAACATTTATAAACCACGCATTAGATTTTTTTTATTAGGGTTCGTACCCAAATGGTAAAAAATGCGACCCGGTTCCGTCTGTCTGTCACCAGGCTTTATGTCAAGAACCGTGATAGCTAGACAGTTGAAATTTTCACAGATCTGATTATGTATTTCTGTTGCCGCTATATCAACAAATGCAAAAAAACCGCAGTCAATAAATTGTTAACGTGATTGGTTGCGTTAACTTTGCACCTCATTTGTATCCGGTGCCATAAATACCATACCATATGCAAACATAACAACCCGGCCTGCAGTTATCACCTTTCATGCGCGAGTACGACTCGCACTTGGCCAGCTTTTTTTAAATCCCGTGAAGGGGCTGTCCTCTCAGTGCTCGCACATAGTGGCTAATTATACCAATTATACCAACTGCGTTCAAAATTATACCAAAAACAAAGGCATAGTTTGCACTTCTAAAACAAACCAGGCTACATCGAAATCAAACATTTCAACTCTATCCACGTTGAAATAAAGCTCCGTATTCTTGAAACGTAATGTATCTGAAAGTAGTTAGTTTCACTTTGTTTGGAGGAACATTCAGCCGGTAGAAATGTGAAATTGTATCCTAAACTACTAAAATACTAGTTTAACTTACCTGAGCATTTATTATGTTTTTAATTTCAACTCGATACCTCAGCGCGCCGGGATAAGGGTCTTGACTGACAGACAGACGGACGGACGGACATAAAAGTGAACCTATAATGGTTTCATCTTTTCTTTTAGAGGTATGGAACCCTAAAAATTACGGAAACGTGATAATTTATCAAAATTACAATAGGTGCTCTTCCAATCTTACTCGGTGAGAAGGCCGATACAATGAGATTTTTAAACGACGACGCGGTTGGCGCAGTGGTTAAGCAACTGCCTACTGAGCCGCCGGTCCAGGGTTAAAATCCCGACAAGAACAAATATTTGTGCGATGAACCTGAATATTGGTGCCTGAGTCATAGATGTTAAAAAGTATACGTTTTATTTTAAACATTTTATTACTTATATTGTCATAACTAATACTAGTTATTTCATAACAAAAGAATATGGACCATTCATTAAAACTATTTTTATTTTAAACTGGTTTCAACGCGTACCTAGTTATTCTTTTCCATCATAGTCAACGTAATTCTGTTTTTTGTGCCCAAGAACATACACAAAACCCTTATTTTTTTTCTGCAACCATAAAGTGTTTTAACCTAACCTAACCTGATCTATAGGTTGACATTTTTAAAATTTCTGGAAAATTCCGAGGAAAAAATCTATAGTGTACCAATAATATTTAAAACTTGCACTTTATAATACGCCAATAATTAAAAACAGAAAAAAAATCGGAACAAAGTTTCTTAAAAGCATTCTACTAATTTTATTTTTTGTCCGTGCTTGAACTTCGTATTTCTATTTACTCCTGGCTGAATAGAAACAACCTTCAGGCCACTTTAAGCCCGATGAAAAAAAAAACAAAATCCAACGCCATTCGCGCCAAAACCATTTCAAAATTGGAATGGCGCACCTTCTAAGCGGATTCCTACTATTGCAACATTTTATTTGCTTGTATCATGCACGTTAGTGTGTTACTTATAAGGTTGAAACTATTTTGTTGCATTTGGTTGGATAAAGTTGCTCAACTTTACAAATCCCGTGCATAGAGAAGAGAACACAGATTTCAAATAAGGAACTGGGCTCATCCGATTGGGTGCTAGACGGCCATTTTAAATCTAGATTTTTTTATACTTTTACAGTTTGCACCTCAGACCATAGAAATAAGGTTTGCATCCAATAATTAATTTGTTTGAAGCTTAGCAGAACAAAATTTAACAGTTTTTACATAAATTTGTTTTCTATTTAAATTTTCAAATTACATTTGGTTTAGACGACTGAACTATTGGATATTTAGCAATATTTCTCGGTTAGACTTTAATAAAGTAGGGATGGAAGTTTCAAAACATATTTCGAATAATTCGTTTTTGAAACCACAACACTTTACCAACAGTTACTTTATAAATCCGAATAAAATTAATGTAAATATTGTTTGTTTTAGGTTGTTTTTGCAAGTTTTACTAAGAAATGTATTTTATCACTAGTTTATTTTAACAAAGTAAAATAATTTCCCATGGCCATCATCGAAAGGGCTGAAGAAAGTTAAATTGAATAAAAGTCTCGACCAGGTTAAATTTTTGTTTTTCATGCTGGCAATTTATATATCCCATAACAGCATCGTAAAATGTGAGTTAACATGCGTTAAGGCTTAATTTTCGAAGTGCCTCCTATAACATATTTCAATTTGTGATTATGGTCGTTTGGGGAGCAGTGCCGAATTCCCCATGCTGAAAACGTTATGTAGACACATAACACCCGCGACGATGGAGTTTCGGTCTAAAATTGACATGAGATAAGCATGTAGTAATAATAAAAAAAACCGGTTAAGTGCGAGTCTAATTCGAGGGTACCGTACAAACACTTATCCAATTTTAACTGGCCGGGTTGAGTTTGCACCTGGTATGTATGGCGCCGGTACAAATTCGGTGCAAAGTTGACGCATCCGATCACGTTTGTTGTATGGGAGACCCACTTAAATATTTTTTATTTATTTTACTGTTTTTAGTATTTGTTCTTATAGCAGCAACAGAAATAAGGCATCACGGTTTATGAGATACAGCCTGGTTACAGACAGACAGATGGACAATGGAGTCTTAGTAATAGGGTCCCGTTTTTGACCTTTGGAACCCTAAGAATGTCGCGATGATGGTAATGCTGGTGGGAATGGTGACGGGGGTAGTGTTGGTGATAATGATGATGTTGATGATGATTGTGGTGGTAATGATGATGGTGTTGAGGATAATGGTTGTGATGATGGTGATTTTGTGGTCTTCGTCCAGTTATCACCATCACTACCGGCATCGTCATCACAAGTATCATTATCATCATCATAGTTCATCACCACCATGGCCATCACCATCAGTATCAACACCGCCATCATCATACCTAATCACCATTATCGTCATCATCATCATTCATCACCATCATCATCACCAACCTATTCACACTTACACAACCCTTTCAAAATTGCCTACGCCGCCAACTCGGTGCCCTTGCGGAGTGAGGTAATTTGATTCGTTGCGGGGGTGTGCGTGTCCATTCTGTAAGTAGTACTATTAAGTATTCTGTGCCCATAGGCTTACTCCCAACTTAAAAGACGATATATCTCCTATGTAAGCTGTCATGACACTTAACAAATTACCCAGTCCAGTTCCCAATGCCAGCAACTCCAAAAGGAGCCAGTTCGCTATGAAGACAGCGTTTGTCGGGAGGGCAGGCGTACTTTACAAATTACCGCGCTTGTCACAGTTAGTTCCCAATGCCCACGGCTCCGATAGGAGCTAGTTTTGTGTGAAAATGTCGCAGATCGGGCGGGCAGAGGATTACGATTTCAGTTGATGTAATATGAGGTAATTTAGCAGGCTCGGTTGCAGGGTGCATCAGGTTTCGTCTTAATGGAGTTTATTCATCATGGCTCTGCAGGTCTTATGTGGTGGTGGTGGTTACTTACAAGTGTAGACATCTTTATATAATAACTAGCAGTGCCCGCAGCTTCGTAGGCGTATTTTTTTTCTTTACTGTAGACGGATCAAAAGTATCCTATAACCATCTTTAGGTGTCTAGCTATCCCTGTACCAAAATTTGTTAAAATTTGTCCAGCCGAGCCGTTTCGGCGTGATGCAAGGATAAAGGAAAGTATGAAAATTCGAATCCCAGCCGAGACAAATATTTGTGTGATGAATTTCAATATTTGTTTCTGGGTCATGGATGTTATCTATATATGTATTTATATCTCACTAGCGACCCGCCCCGGCTTCGCACGTGTGCAATGCTGATAAATTATGCATGAGTGCTTCAGATACTGCTTGCATGATTTGTCCAAGATATTCATACATATATAGAAGCGAGTAAAATAAAAGCTTGTAAAAATTATCACTTTTTAACTCTGTTTCAGATTAAAACAAGAGATGAAAACCGAGTTGGACTGACAATCGAGTGAGACGATGTTCTTAGAGTCGGCATAGAAAATCATACTGGCGGCGAAAAGAGGGCTCATGACACCCTTTCTGGGTCAATCTTGGTGCCAAAGGCCATCTTGATCCTTGGTCCATCGTGATTCCACGTATTTTTGTGACTGTAATGATAAGAGCATCTATCTGATTAGATAGTCTATTTTGTACTGTTTTTTGTTAGTAAATATTACCATATTTTCTTTGTTTCAAATAAACTTTTTCTATTTAGTAACATTAACATATCTTTCGAAGATTTAGTCCCCAGTTAAAATGTCTAAGTAGTATTGAAAACGTCCACTACATAAAACAATTAATTATGTATTTTTAAGAATGTTTACTTCCCACTTGAACTGACTCCATAAGGACAAAGTAAGATCTATGTACTAAAAAATAAAAGTTTTCTATAAATCCATTTCGTAAAAGTGGATACAATAATGTATCAAGTGAATTTACCAACGGGGGCGAAGCTTAGCGGTCTGGTGTATCGAGTACCTAAGAAGGAATGGAAGGGGTTTTGGGAGAGCCTAAGAGACGTTTTAAAGATAACGGCGGGTACCTGCCGGGAAACCGTGGGCCAGCCAGAGCGTAGTGGAGAGTAAGTTATACAGCGTTTCAATTTGTATTAGAGGAAAGACCGGAGACTGGTGAACAGTTGTAATCGTGCCTCTGTCTCTGCACAAATAGGATTCAATAAAACTGCAGAAATTACCGCAGAATTAGCCTCTGTCAGTTTAACATCCAAGAAGGTATTGTAATGGATGTATAACGGTAGCTGTTTAATTATTTATTCATGAATAACTGTCTAATAGAATATAATAGAGAGTCATTGTGGCTTGATGATAGGGGAATTACGTGTCAATTTATGTTTATTTGCGCCGATGCTCAGTCAAGTATCGCATTCATCGTCTGCACTGGCCGATGGATTGAATTGCAGATTGTGACAATCATGAATAAAGGAAAGGGATTAAAGTGAATGCGAAAAAAGCGAAAACCATGGTATTTAAACAGGAAATAGTATAAAAGTGGTGTGTGTACGGTTGCGAATGACAGATTATGCACAAGAGGCAGTCGAGCCATTTGCCGAGTTGCCCAGCCATTTAAAAACACTCAAAATCTATTAAATTAAGTAGGTGTCTCTGGATGTGCATAGAGAGGTGTATTTGGTTCCAACACTTGTATACGGAAGTGAACGTTGGATGTAGCAGAGGAAGCAAGAAATTAAAATATAGTTTGTAAAACTTAAGGTGTGAAAGAAGATGTAGTAACTCGAATTGAGAAAGGGATGCTAAGATAGTTTGGACATGCAGAAAGGGAGATTGAGTAGACACATCTACAAGGCGAACTTAAAGATATATTTATTACAATGGAAAATAAATTAAAAATATACATACTATAAAACTTAAAATTAAAAAGAATCCCCCAGTATTGAAGCCGTCTGAGGCATCGTCCCCAGCACGCTCGCCGCATTTCCCCTTTGGATGGCGAGGCTCAGTCTTTGAGCGAAAAAGGACCCCGCTCTGATGTTACCCGATACTCCGATTAATTTTTGTGAGATTTCTTTTACAATTTTTTTGGCATCCGAAGACCACGGGCCAAATGTTTCCACCGCCAGTGCCGCAAATTCGTAATTTTTATTTAAGAAGGCATATTTGCGGTGCTTGACGATTTGGGCATCTTCTGCGGCCATCCCCGGTTTTCTGGCGGAACGTTGGACATGGGACGGGGCTAGAGTGTCCACACATGTAACATCCCATGCCAAAGGCCGCCCGAGATGCCATGGCACCAGTGTGCAGCCATCCGGTCTCTTCCCGTCTGCAGCGGAAAGTCCCACAGGCTCCAGAGTTGCTGGAACGGATGCTGTGCCAAGGGCCCGGCGAACGAGGTCGTTAAGTGCCCCGTGTCTATAAAAACGACCAGCGCTTGACTGGCAATAGAGGCCGTGTCGTCCGAGGGTGTCAGCAGAGCCACCGCAACGGCAGCAAGGGTGTGGCTCACAAATTTTTATACCGAGACGGAGGCAGATTGCGATTCTAAGGGCACTCGGATCTAAGACGGAACCGATGTTGCGTGAAGGCAGGGCATGCAGCCAATGTCCCGACTCCGGCTCAGATACTGCCAGTAGGCGGGCCCGCTCGGTCGCAGTAAGGCAACTGTCTAATAGAAATTTGTGAATGGATTTTACTGTTATGTGATCCCAGGCAGCTTGGCTGGCTTTTTCAGATGGCGCGCTCTCACCCGGGTTCCTAGCGCTCCATGCTGACTCTGCATCCACCAGGTCCGAAACCTCTACATCAGTGGGATTAGGAATGTTAAGAATACCACTGATGAGGGTGACAGTACCGTGAATGGATGAGAGAAAGGCAGGAAGAGCAAGGTCGCCTGTGGAGCGTATGCCTAGTCCGCCATATTTAATAGGAAGAGTTGCCTGTGACCAACTAGATAAATTTTGAGAAACGTTTAGAATTTTGCTCGTGGTTGTTTTTAATAGATCGTCGATAGTAGTGGTCAAAAAGAACTTAAATGAAAATGTTGGAACAGAGAAGACCTAGACAAACATTTCTCGATCAGATTGAACACGTTATAAAAATGGGCAAGTCAAAAGTACGCTAAACCGACGAGCATGCAGGCGAGATTAATAAGTGTTGAAGTGGAACGTTCATGCCAGGACCGTAGCAAAAGTTTGGACGTAGCTCTTTCTACGCCCTTGCCAAATACTCTAACTCGATCGATCACAGAGATGAGGTCCAATTTCTGAATTTTCCATGCTGCGGTATTTACCAGATTCCGTTTTTTACGGAATCGTTTATTATCTACATCGTTAATCGTTTATTAACCAAATTATGAAATTCACAAATTCCGATTTTTCCACATTCGTTTTATTCCTGATTTTGAATTATCCACATGCAACCGTACGGTCGGCGAGCCGTAGGGTCAGCTCACACCGAGACGCGACGCGACGCGACGATACTGAAAGAGGCCGGTGATTTCGCGCTGAGCCACGCGCCGCCGCGAGACGCATCGCAACGTAGCGAGGCGCATCGTAAAATCGTTGGCAGCACGACGCCTCGCTGCGCAGCGTGACACCGCGCGGTGCAGCGGAACGTGTCTACTCGCCGCGTGTCATGCACCCGCCCCGCTGCGTCCAACCGCCCCGCAGTCTACTGGACGGAAATAGTAGAGACAAGTCGCCACGGCGGCCTCAGGCTGCGCCTCGCGGCGTCGCGCTGCGTCGCGCGGCTTCACGAGGCGCAGCGCCGCTCTTACACGCCGCGCGTACCGGCGATGCACCGCTGCGTCGCGATGCGTCGCTCTACGCCGCGAGGCATCTCGAGGCGCAGCGCTGCGTGGCGCAACGTATTTTGAATTCTCACGATGAAATGTGTTCCTTTTAATAGGTAGTAAATAAAGTATCATTTTGAGTCGCTCTATTGAAATGTGCGCGCAGCGTCGCGTCGCGTCGCGTCTCGGTGTGAGCCGACCCGTAGGCGCGGCGTCGCCTAGCCGTAGCCGAGTTAACGTGCCGGAGCTTCTTATCCGCTTACATTACGTCAGTTACGTGGTTACGTTACGTGGACGCCTGTTTGACGGCAAGGGGAAAGGCGAGGCGGTGTTGATCTGCTCCTGAATTGATATGTGTGCTGTGACCTTAAGGGTGAGCGTCAGGATGGCTGGAGCACTTTATGTTGTGTGGTTCGGACGGAGTTTAATAATTAATGCAAACCTCGACATAACAAAATTATACCTTGTTTAAAAGAATTTAAAACTAAAGCTGATTTAGGCATTCTGACACCAGAATGGCTTGATCAAGTCCGTGTCACCTTGTTCAGATTTACAACTTGCATGCATCTTTTCATAAAAAAATGGTAATAACGTCCTGACATCAAAATGGTTGAACCACATTCATTATAATTTTATACAAGGTTTGATTGAAGTTTCTGAATAGTACTAAATAGGTCCTTAATCTGGAAACTACATCATCGAAAATCGCGTAATCCTGACGATCACTCTGAAAAAGGTATAAAATGATTAAGCTTCAGCATATAAAATGATCAGTCAGAATCAAAGCGTGCCGTGAGAAATAAACAAAATATTAGGGAAAAAATCCACATTTAACTTCTAGGGAAAGTGGTGGTACGGATAGTGGGAATCGGGAGGCATGGTGATGAAGGTTAATTTTCTGTTAAGTCTAGTCACATATTATATAACTTTATATACAGTGATGCATGCACGACTTTATCGGAATTACCAACCAACTTCTCATGTCTACTGATAAGCACTGATTAAGTACTTTAAAACATATCCTGGTTGGTCGGAAATATTGACATAGGTAAGTTTGTGTATAGTCCCGAGGAGTTTTTTTATACCCATCATAATACCAGACATGAAATAATACTTAATCTTATCATAAAAAACGAAGCTGCCTGGTAGACATCTGATAGAGCAGTTCCAGAGTACTATATTTAAAGTGGAAACTGTCCACACGGTAGGGTCTAAGTTTTTCAGACCCCGCCGTAAAGATAGACCTCAGAAATTGTCTGATCGAACCTTAAACCTCATGGCTGAACGACGCTCGCTACAGTTGCAGTCTCCCGATGACGCGAGGTCATATAGGCAGCTTAATAGACGTATATCGAAGTCCTTGCGACATGATCTGCGGCTCTTTAATACGAACCGTGTTAAAGAGACCATTGAGCAGAACAAAGGCTCCAAAGTGTTCGCAAAGGACAAGTCTATTGGACAAAGCCAGCTGACCAAGCTGAAACGGGAAGATGGCAGCATAGCGTCGACCAAAGCAGAGGTTCTAGGCGAGATCGAGAGGTTCTATGGTCAGTTATACACTTCAGTCGCAAAGCCCGTTGACAGCTTGGTAGGCGATCCAAGAGCCAAGCTGTCCCGACATTATACCGAAGATATCCCGGACATCAGGCTGTACGAGATTAGGATGGCCCTGAAGCACCTTAAGAACAACAAGGCGCCGGGTGAAGACGGAATCACCTCAGAGCTTCTGAGAGCGGGTGGAACACCGGTACTTAAGGTCCTCCAGAAGCTCTTTAATTCCGTCTTGTCCGAGGGCAAAACGCCTGAAGCATGGAATAGAGGCGAGGTGGTACTGTTCTTCAAGAAAGGTGATAAAACCCTATTGAAGAACTACAGGCCCATCACGCTTCTAAGCCATGTTTATAAGTTGTTTTCAAGGGTCATCACGAACCGTCTCGAACATAGACTTGATGACTTCCAGCCTCCCGAACAGGCCGGTTTCCGAAGAAGCTATAGTACCATAGACCACATACATACGCTGCGGCAAGTTATACAGAAGACTGAAGAGTATAACTTGCCATTATGCTTAGCGTTTGTGGACTATGAGAAAGCCTTCGATTTGGTGGAAACATGGGCGGTGCTCGAGTCACTTCAGCGATGCCATATTGACTATCGGTACATTGAAGTGTTGAAGTGTTTGTATAGTAACGCCACCATGTCGGTCCGAGTTCAGGAGCAGAGCACAAAGGCCATTCCATTGAGAAGAGGCGTAAGACAGGGGGACGTTGTGTCCCCGAAACTGTTTACGGCCGTTATGGAAGACGCCTTCAAGCTCCTGGAATGGCAAGGACTTGGCATCAACATCAATGGCGAATACATCACTCACCTTCGGTTTGCCGACGACATCGTAGTCATGGCAAAGTCGATGGAGGAACTCAGCATGATGCTCGATGACCTCAATCGAGTTTCTCAACGGGTGGGCTTAAAAATGAACATGGACAAGACGAAACTCATGTCAAATGCCAATGTTGTGCCCATCCCAGTCTCTGTTGAAAACTCGGTACTCGAAGTTGTTGACTCATACATCTACCTAGGACAAGTGGTCCAATTAGGTAGGTCCAACTTCGAGAAAGAGGTCAACCGCCGAATCCAACTCGGCTGGGCAGCGTTCGGGAAACTACGCAATGTCTTTTCATCCGACATACCTCAGTGCCTCAAGACGAAAGTCTTCAACCAATGTGTGTTACCAGTGATGACTTACGGCACCGAAACGTGGTCTTTCACTATCGGCCTCATCTCAAAGCTCAAAGTCGCTCAACGAGCAATGGAGAGGGCTATGCTCGGGGTATCTCTACGTGATCGAATCAGAAATGAGGAAATCCGTAGACGAACTAAAGTGACCGATATAGCTCACCGGATTAGCAAGTTGAAGTGGCAATGGGCAGGCCACATAGCACGCAGAGCAGATGGCCGATGGGGCCGTAAAGTGCTCGAGTGGAGACCTCGGACCAGCAAGCGCAGCGTAGGACGTCCACCTACAAGATGGACAGATGACCTTATAAAGGTCGCCGGAAGGCGCTGGATGCAGGTCGCTTCCAACCGGTATATATGGAAGTCCAAAGGGGAGGCCTATGTTCAGCAGTGGACGTCCTATGGCTGAGATGATGATGATGATGATATTTAAAGTAGAGTAGGGATGATTTGCATACTTCATTGAAAGTGTGCAAGCGAAAGTATTTTGGAAACGATAAATATAAGGCTACCACTGCGACAATACATTTTTTGTCTCTTTTTCACTATCATAACGAGAAAAAGATGATATACTGTCAAGATGACAGTACCTAAATCAAAATCATGCTTTCGCGTTGAGAGCCAACAGTAACTCTGAACCTGTGAACACTCGCTACCTGCTGTAGTAGATGTATTATAGGAATCGACTTGACCAAGTATACTTGCGGAACCAGCTAATCTTGTACAGTTTGTGAGCTGACAGAATATGATTCGAATTTTATACCTGTCTCGCTTCGACATATGCGATTGAGATAAGAACCTTTCCGATTTCACCCAATCCCGAACTTCAATCTTAAAGCTTAGAGCCTGTATGTGAAATGGGCTAATATCCGACCGCTCCTTATGCTTTGGAATGCTCGAAATATGGCAAAAGCTGGTTTATTAGTAAGTAATGGGGACGCATAGGTATCAAGTTGCAGGAATGTAGATAGATATGGCATCGAGATTATTGTATCATCGTCCCGCTCTAAACCATATAGCATGAGTAAGATAGATAATGTACATTTATGCTCTGAATTTTCGTTCCGTACCTATACATACTTTTATGTATTGCTTACTGTCTTTGGCGCGCGGCGTTTATAAACGATTATATGGATCTAGCATTATTGACGTATATCATTAGTTCGGCTACTCAACACGTTTAGTAATTACTGTCAAGAATAATGTCAGTGTCAGTTCTCCTATTCCACACTAGATGGCCAGTGTAGTTTCAATAAAATTGCATTTTATTGCAATATAAACATTTTATGACTGCAAGTTAAGCATATTTATTTCATAATATAATTATATCATTTATTTCCGCCCATTTCTAAAGTTGTCAAGCTATTTATTTATATACTGGCGCTACCATCTATGTAAAAGCTCTAAAAATATATGAGTTAATTAGTACCAACTTTCGCCACATGCAGTTAATTACCGAACTTTAAACTCTAATTACGGGAGAACCCCATTGATTTTTAAGTTAATAATTATCTAACCACCTTTTTTGGGTCATCATAAAACTATCTGCACCGGTCTCATCTCTGTTGGTGGGTGGGGACACCCCCCATACAAATTTGCCCATCGTCCTTTATCAACATAAAAAATCCCTTTTGCACTATTCGTGTAGAATTCATTAGGTGAGGTTTGTTGCATAACAATCCCGTAAGTTAGAGTGAGCACGATGTATTTCCGTCTCAGTTTAACATATATAACTTGACAAGCATTGTGGTCTCGGCATTAGATATACCGCGGCCGCTGCAGGACACCATCTCAAGTGCAGACTTCTGGCCGAAGAAGGGTGTTATGTTTCGGTGGTTCCGGGGCAATCTGCCGAATCCTGCGCCAGATCAGACGACGCAACGGAGCCACGCAGTTACGTCACCTAAATCAAACTAGATATAAGCTTTTTAAAATGTAATTTTGTAGTTCACAGTGCCTTGGTTTATACTGTAATGCAGTGTAACTAAATTGAATAAATAAATAAATGACGTCAAAAAGATACGAAAGGTAAAGAATCCAACACAAATATTAATCAATATTCAAATCAGGTTCACGACCAAGCGCCAGTTTTCTTCAAGCGGAATAGAATGTCGCCGATTCTTACTTTGTTGAGACGCGTTCAATTTCGCCTTCTTGTTACTTTTTTGCTACTGATTTTGAATCTGGCTGTAAAGAGGTTGTAGAGGACAACCGCGTCCGTCGGCAATCGTCTACATGGACACTCCGAAACTCAGCGATGAGTAAGGAGCGAATGGACTGTAAAATAGAAAATAGGTAACGAACGGACGAATACGAAAACGCAAACTAAAAATCAACGGTATATATTTACACAAAATTAACAAAACACAACAAGGATCGGAAAACACTTAAATTTACTCTTAACTAATATAGTCTCTGTCTAAAATGAATTTAACACTGATCGCGGACCGATGGTACTACGCTAACACTGATAAACTAAATTCGCGGACCGATGGTACTACGCTACTGTATACAAAGATGGTTAATACTCGGAAGTAAAGTGGAGAAGTGAAGTGAACAAGTGGCGGATCGATGATCAACGCGCGGCCTACGGAGTGGTACTCTACGTAGACTAAAGTTGCACTGTGATTACATAGAAAAATGGCCGTCCTTTTATACAATCCTGCTCTGGGATCAGGGGGACGCCCGCCCTGTCTTTATACATTCATTTACTTAAGTTATACATAACCTAGCTTAAAACTAACTTATTCTACGGATTGACGCCGTTAGAATTTACAATATATCTGCGTGTTTACGCTGTGGGAGCTCCCGTCCGACTGTGAGGCGTGAAAATACCTAAAGATTCTTTGTCCCCGGCAAGAGGCCGTCTCGCTCGCACCGTCCGAGATATACACTCGCGCGGTCGCTCTTAACGCGCTGCGCGCCGTGAGACTCGCTCAGTCTCTGATTTCTCGTGCTCTCGGACGGTTACGGCCGGGACAATGTTCTACAAATTACTCTATTTACTGGAATCTACATTCTTACGAAGTTTCAAATTAATCTATAATTTTTCCTCAATTTTTACATTGAACGTAAACAAAGATGACTCATCTGTTTTCGACCAAGAAGGGAAAGTTTTCGATGAGTCACCTTTGTTTTGACGTGGTCTTTTTACTAAGACATGACGGGAGCTCTACATGAATAAATGATAATACAGGGAAATTTAATTAATTTCAGCCGCTTATACGGGCAAACGATCTTATATCTAAGCATTGAATAATCTTTATTTATTTTCTCTCGTAAAACTAAATGCGTTGCAAAGCTGTCCGTAACAGAGGTCTTAGCTTTGTTAGAAAATCTTTAAGGATTTCGCTACGTTTTATTTGTTACGTCAATATACAATATACGTATTATTAAATTGTAATATGCCATTTAATAATCTGAGGTGTACGCTAACTCGGGGCATGTATCACGCTGATGTTTGAGAAAGAAAAATATCAAATGAATTTGCACATTATTGAATGCTTTTTACTTCAGATTCGTTGGAGCAAAATAAGTCATCATCATCCTCCTAGCCTTTGTCCCATTTTTTGAGAATGAATTCTCAATCGGGGTCGGCTACCTAAATCCCAAGATGTGGCGTAGGCACTAGTTTGCAAGTTTGGAGCAAAATAAGTAATTTATAAAAAAAATATATATGGATTTCAATTATTCTGATTCCAGATATTAATTATTCCGAATCCAAATCTTAATTATGAGTATAATGATTTGTAATATTTTTGTTACTATATTTAATAACATGACAATAATGAAACATGTAATACTAAAGAAATTAAAATACTAACTATAAACTAAGAACTTAACTAACTAAAATAAAAGGCTAAAACAGATTAAATTTAATATTAAAAAAGACTTAAAAAATCGAACCCCTTTGGCAAAGTGCCGAAGACGCTGGCAGCATTTCCTCGCTGTATAGCAACCCTAATGCGTTGAGCGAGGAAGCTGCCAGCTCTTCGGTCCCCCGTGATGTCGACCAGTCTTTTAGAAATTTGCCTAAACAGTTGATGTGCACTGGGCCCCCACGGGCCAAGGGTCTCAAGTATAATTATAAACATAACTAGAAGGTCCCGCTTTCTAACATTCTAATAATTTAGATTTGTCATGCAATGTCTTTATTTTCTCTATTTTTCTTTACTTGTGCAATATCACTATGGGATAATCAAAAATTCAAATATAAACATACCACGTCAAAAGATTCTTTTTACCTGACTATGCATGGTTAGAAGAAAAAGAAAAAATACGTGGACAAAATTACTGGCACATTCTAGTCAAAGAGCGACTACAGATAAAAAAATGCTTTAAAATTAGGTCAAAATAGAGCGACACGTTCGGCGTAGTTTGCAGAGAGCACCTCCCTACTGAGCCGGCGGTCCCGGGTTCTAATCCTGGCCAGGGCAAATATGTGTGTAATGAACTCGAATATTTGTGCTTGGTTCATGGTTGTTATATATGTATTTAAGTATATATTAATCTATATAAGGGGGTTTATATAAGTAGTATGTATATTGTTGTCTAGTACCCATAATACAAGCCTTCTTGAGCTTAATTTGGGACTAAATCGATTTGTGTGAGGTTGTCCGATATTTATTCAAAATTTTAAGAGAAGTTCAATAAACTCGTAAGATTAATTCAAATATAAACATACAAAGCACATTTCAGTACCAGTAGGAGGTATTATTTTCTTACCCTGTTTGAATAAATTTAAGAGCCGTTTCCTGGTGACCCAAAAATATCTAAAAAGCCTTTCAAATTTATTGAATAATTCATATTGGTGTTTGATATTCCGATTCAATATGAGAGAGACTGACTAAATAAATTGACTTTTGCAAATTATGCGTTTTCTGCAATCTGATATGGTGAGAATGAAATCGGGGATCTGATGTACTAAAAATTATACTTTTTAGGTGAATTTATCTGTTCAAAAATGCTGACTGTTTTAGACATTTTTCTCTATGATAAAATGTGTTTCTTAACATAATTATCAATGTTACTACTTAAATCAGGGCTATTGAGATTTATTGGTGTATGTTTGAAATAGTTTGGATTTTTATTGATAATTGTTGTTTCAAAAACTACTTGAAATTGACAGATAACGCAGAAAACTGCTTTTCTAAACTTATTTTCGACTGCATGCAATGAAAGCATGATATAGCTATGTTACTTTCTAGAACTCGGAGAAAAGTACATTCACTTTAAAAAATTGATTGAAATGATTAATTGGTATTTTTGACAACATATGAAAAAAAAACAAATTTAAAGGAATAAGGCTCTTATTTGCCTAATTTATGTCAGTATATAAATATTGTTGTAATTTATCTGTAGTCTTTTTTCTGTCCAATCATTGATGAACGAATCTAGTTCTTTCCCTGCCTTCGCTTCTCATAAAGATTCCAAACACCGTCGATCCGTGAGCATGTCAATTACTTAATTAACTAAGTCAATTAGCTATATCTTAATAAGTGTCATAATCGAACACAGGTACCTAATGATAATCCTTTACCTTAACTTGGTCCTATTAACTAATATACTATTTCAACTATTTATAAAGGGTCTGTCTAATCTATCAGGACATTCGTTTCCTTGATTTCGTTCTGCAATGTCTCTTCTACAAAAACCTGTAATGTTCGAAGGAAAACTACCGCCACCGAGTCGATGTGAATTTGTAAGTAACTTGGTTATAATAATATTTTTTTGGTTTGACATTGTTGATTCTCCGTAATCGGGTTCAGGTATCCTATAACTATCTGTATGCCCAGCTAATCCCTGTATTAACGCTCGACTCAGCCGTTTTGACGTGTTTACTGCCGTCCTTCGTTAAAAGGTATTGTTGAAGGTGTTTTTGTGTGGGTTTCATAGTAAGATACGGCTTTTTACCGTAGCACGGCAGTTTACAGTACACTAGCGACACGCTCCGGCTTCTCACGGGCGCAATGCAATTATGCATGTATTATACTTAATATGTGCGGGTATCTATTCAAACTGATATTCCCCGACCATGTGGGTACTTACCTAGTTTAGAAAAAGCCCATGACGACAAACAAAAGGCCGAAACAATTGACGATTAGTATTAATGGAAAAATAATGGTATATCAATGTTAATATCACTTTGATCGATTACAGATGTGATTTTCAATGAAACAAGGTGATCGTTAAATTACTTATTTATTAAGAAAGTAAGTGTTAGATAAAACGTGCAGGGAGCGACTGGCTCAGCCGCCCCGGTAGGCTCTTCCCGCGCCCCGCTCGGCGTCACAGTAATTTGCCTACCTAATGGGAATGGCGACGCTACTGTGTTCCCACACATATTAAACCTTCCTTTTGAATCACTATCAATAAAAAACCGGTCAAGTGCGAGTCGGACTCGTGCACCGAGGGTTCCGTACAAGCACTTTCCATCCTTAAGTGGTTAAGTTAAGTTTGCACCTCGTATGTATAGCGCTCCATACAAATGAGGTGCAAAGTTAACGCAACCAATCCCGTTTGTTGTATGGGAGCCCCCCTTAAATATTTATTTTATTTAATTTTTAGTATTTGTTGTTATAGCGGCAATAGAAATACATCATCTGTGAAAATTTCAACTGTCTAGCTATCACCGTTGTTGAGATACAGCCTGGTGACAGACGGACGGACGGACGGACGGACAGCGAAGTCTCAGTAATAGGGTCCCGTTTTTACCCTTTGGGTACGGAACCCTAAAAAACCGCATCAAAATCCGTTGCGTAGATTTAAAGATCTAAGCATACATAGGGACAGACAGACAAGAGGAAGCGACTTTGTTTTATACTATTTATGTAGTGATTACATACCTAGGGCGGTGGATTCGTGAATGTCTCAGATCGCAGGTGTTTGTATAAATATGCGATCTGGGGCTTTACGCATTACCGCCCGTGGTTTGTCTAAAGTTTTACGTCTGGCCATGAAGTGAAATTTTCTCCCCGCGTAGCGCAAAAAAATCCCACTTAAAGCCTAAATAAGGTGAAGTACATTAATTAAAGGAATTAATATTCCGGCCAGGTTAAATCTCACTTCCTGGACAGGGCAACACGTAGAACTTTAAATTGTAAAGTTACAGTTTTTGAATTTTTGCAGGATTGCTTATATTTTTTTGTAGGCGTAAATTCAAAAGGCGTAACTTTCCAATATAAGATAATATTGAGTAAATGTCCTTTTAAAGTTATGAGTTTTACTTCCACGGGGACGTAGCCTTATTTTATAATACTTTATAGTTTGAGCCACTTTTTAGTATAAGTTTATTTGTTTTTTAGTGTTTTCTTATAAATAAACTTTTCCCGTTGCCAGTAGTAGAGCCGAGGAATGTTCTTATTCAAATAATTCTTTAAGCCATATATTTGATAATTACTCGTTTTTACAGGTTCATCGTTGGTTGGACGCCCATGAGAAGTTCTTCTGTCTTCCGCCGCCTGAACCCCAGTGGGAGACTGGAGTCTCAAGATATGCGTACGGACCAAACGGTGTATACTGTTATTATTGTGAACCTGTGTACAGACCGACCACCGTTCAACTGCCTTATGTAGTACAAGCACCTTACAGGGTGTCCCCTATGAAACCTAGTTTAAGTGGAAAGAAATAACATTCCTTGTATTAAACTAATGATACAAAGATCAAAGCTCAAAGAAAAATTGAATGCGGTGGAAGAGACTGGGAATTGAACCTGGTACCTATGGGTTGCCGGTCCAGCGTGTTAACCTTTCCGCCATTTTAACGCCCAAGCACAACCTTTCGAATTTTATCCTTTATGGCCGGTTTTGTGTCACTTATTTAGAGAGCACGAATTTGTTACGTTTAGAGAGCGGAAGGGGGGGGGGGGGTACAGAAAAACGTTACGACGCCTTACAAGGGGGGGAGGGAGGGTCAAAAATCTTCATAAATTGCGATACGTAATACTTGAACGCTCCCTTATCGACTGTGTCGATATTTGCGCTGGGCCGGCAATTCAGAGGTACCGGGTGCGATTGCCAGTCTACACTACGGAGACATTACCTGTTTAATAAATTTACTCCTTATATTGTTCGCATGTAATTTATTACTTATATATTATTATGCTTTTATTATTATTAAATTATTATATTAACTACTTCTGTTTATTTTCTGTCATCCCTGCTACCCAAAGATTGTCTAAATGAGATCGCTCTATAGTGACCTTTCTTCACGCGAAATAAAAGACCTTGACCTCAACAAATTTCAATCGGCTAAACCCAACTTATCCGTTCAAGCAATATCCTATCAATCGATATTTAACACCCAATTCTCAAATCGCTCGACAAAGCCCGTAAAGGCGTCGATAATAGATTGGGGGGCTATTCTCTTTAGGGGGCACGTAAAATTTTAATGACCCCTATATTTTATTGGGCGATTTGATTTAGGGCTGTAACTCTCTGATTTGGATTTAATCGGTTATTATTTATGGCTTTAATATTGTCGATTTTATTGTGGAACGGGTAATGATTATGATTCGACTAACGCGTTCGGATGACTTAATATTCCTACGTATAAATGAAATGATCGTATATGATTGAATTAATAGTACATTACATATCTACTTCGGTGAATTTCGTGAATGTCTCGCAGGTGCTTGTGACACGAACCGAAGGTTAGGGCCAGAAATTTGCAATCTGAGGCTTTAAGAATTACCGCCCGTGATTTGTCTAAAGTTTTACGACTTGTAGTGGCCTGCACTTCCATCATAACTGTGTTACGCGACTCTATGTCGCGCGATAAATACTATCTGTCACTTTTCTTTCAATACCGTGCGAGCAAGACAGGTGATGCTTACAAGCATAGTCACGGTATATGCTAGCCCTGCAGGAAGTAAGAATTTATCTCCATACAGGGCAGAATATCCCACTTACGGCCTTGGGTAATGTCGATAATAAAAACATTCATTCTTCTTTGGACAACTTATATTGTTTATATTTTTTCAGAAACATAAATAAATGTTTAAATACGGACTACTTCTTAGCCTTTATTTACTAGCTTCCCGTTTAAGGGAGTGATATACAAGCGTGTGAGAATTAGTATCGAAGATGTATCTTATGGGATTTTTAAAATATAATTTAAAAATTTATTTGCCTTGAAAATTTGGTTACAGTCCGACAAGAAAGTGTAGAAATTAAAAAGTGGCAATACTGTAGTGTCGTCTCGTTTTCCTACATTGATTAGAAACGGACGACACTACAGTATTGCCACTTTATAATTTCTACTATTTTATGTCTTACAGTAGGTGTTTTACCCAAACTAAGCTTGTACTATGGGTACTATAGACAACGATACACAAAATATATAAATGGATATTATATAGATCCATCAAACCCGGCTCAAGATGCACTACAAACTGCACCAATACAATTCAATTCAATTCAAACATTTATTTATAAAATAATATTTTACATGTCAATTTGTTATTATAAATATTTGTTATAATTCTTAAACTATTTAAGGTTAGGTATAATTATAATTTATAGTTTTTACATTGCAACACTACATTATTGTTGGGTAATTACCAGGGCTACGTTATCCAGGCGTTTGAAAAAAACTCGTCAACGGAGTAAAACGCGTCATACGCGGCCAATTGAAAGTAGAAACTTTTTGGATTTGGATAACCTTATCGATGGTGGTCGCAGGAAGTCACGGCTCCTTGTGTTGCGGTCGTGAGCATCTCTGAACGTTGGGATGTGTTCTGGGTTTTTTCTTACGTATTTAGCCACTTCAAGGATGTATAAACTAGGTAAGGTTAGTACTTTGTGCTCCTTGAACAAGTCTCTAGCAGGGCTGTCCCACGGCGCGCCGGCCATTATACGAATTGCTCGCTTCTGCAGTCTGAATGGCCTTTCTCGCTCTGCAGCGTCGCCCCAGAGGTCTACACCATAGGCAAGTAGTGAGTGGGTATAACCGTAATACGCCTTCTTAATGTTACTTACGTGTAGACTAGGGCGCAGCCTGCTGAGCGCAAAACATGCAGACGATAATCTGTCATATAAGCTGTCGATGTGAGGACCCCAGGTGAGACCTGCGTCAATAGTCAGGCCTAAATACTTCACCTGATCTACTTGCGGAACGGTTTGTCCATTGCAAACGACATGCAGATCATGTTCTTTCCTGCCGCGTAGCCCAAATTCAATGATGTTCGTTTTGTCGACGTTTAGTGCCATACCGTTCGCTGAGAACCACGATGCTATATGACTCATTACTTTGGCGAGTTTGACCTTGAGCTGTTCGTGAGTATCTGCAGCGACGATGACGCACCCGTCGTCCGCGAATAAGACAAATTCCGCTAGGTCCGAAGCAGTTGTGAAGTAGTTCATTAGTATTAGGAACAGGTTGTTTCCTATGCTGGATCCTTGGGGCACCGATCGGTCGCCCAGGTTTAGGAGCGACCAACCGCGTCGTAATTTAATAATTATTATAATTGGTATAAACTCACGTAGAAATTACCAGGGACCACCCGATATGTTTCGAACTCGTACAAGTGAGTTTAAACCGTTTATTATATTTTTAAAGATTTTAAGACAGAAAAAAACTATAGTTTAGATATTTATTTTTTAGGTAATTATTAATTATTAACTGTGTCAAATGCCCCATCCCTAATCGCTATCTTTCTCTGGTCGTTAAGCCGGGAAATCTCAAGCAATTACAGGTTGATTGCAATTAGGCAGCTAATGTCTTACTTCCTTTGAATTACGAGTATTAGAGTTAAAAAGCTACACCAGTGCTCAAATAGCTAGGAAATATAACTAAATTGCCATTATGACCTTGAAAACTGCGTTTAAGTATTATTGTTTGATGAATTATGAGGATTCTGATAACAACTTCAAATTAGCTATGCGAACACACGCGTCATTGGCAGATGAGTATGACACTCCGGCTAGTGAGACTTTATACGTCACTGATTACATGCCGCTTTATGGTACAAAATAATTATAAGGGATTTATTTGGAAAATAGTTTGCAAAATAATAATTTTGCATTTTAAGCATTACGGTTGTCATGTTCTTTGACTAAGTTTTATTTTGTTGTAATAATTGATTTAAACACTCACGATTTTATTAGTTTCATACAGGTAATCGGGGAGTATTATGATACACCACTGGCAACACAGGAACAGATTGACAGAACAAACCAACGAATCATAGCGTGATGACGTCAAAAGTCTCGTCTCTCATTCAGGTGTCATAGGTACCTTATTTTCTTATATCCTGCTAGTACATTCGCCATCAGATATATCGCAGCATATAAGGCGTTCATATATCAAAGGTTCTCGTGTGGAGACCACGTACCGGCAAGCGCAGTGTAGGACGACCACCCGCAAGATGGTCAGACGACCTGGTTAGAGTTCCGGGGACTCGCTGGATGCGGATCGCTGCTATCCGGCCCATGTGGAAGTCTATTGAGGAGGCCTGTGTCCAGCAGTGGACGTCCTATGGCTGAAATGATGATAAGGCGTTCATAAATATCTCAACATGTGCTGTAACGCTCAGTCAATAAGAGTTGTGTTCAGATATTTATGAACGCCTTATATGCTACGATAAATCAGATGGCGACTGTACAGTTCTCGATGCGCGGGCGCTGCATACGGCCTAAGGACCGGCCTCGCTATGACGCGCGATGACGTAGTACGATTATACCAATAACGCGTTAGTGCGCTTCAACTTACAAAATACAGGGTGTTTGGTACATCGTTTGCCAAATTAAAATGCGGTATAGAAGGGGTTATTTGCTACCTCCTACGGTCCCTAAAAAAATTCTTACACCCACGGATTTTTTATGACATTTATTTGATATTTTTTTGTAAAATCCTAGAGTACAACTCGTTTAAACTTAAATTACAAAAAAGTTTCAGTGCCTAGATCTGAAAGTTTTATTTTATTGCAAAATCAAAAATTTCAAAAGGTTTTAAAAAAATCCTTGGGCCTATGAATTTTTCTAACGGCCGTAGGAGATAGCAAATGACCCCTTCTATCCCTCATTTTAATTTGGCAAATGATGTACCAAACACCCTGTATTTCACTTAATATGATTTTGATCTTACATTAAGGGGTTCTATCACAACTCCGAAAAAAAATTCCTGCTTGTAACGTTTCACCAAATTTTCATTTGTCCGAAATATTTTTTTTCCTGAACCCCATGTATATTCAGAGTTTTATATACATCGTTTTAAAGAATGTATTAGGTCAGGTTAGGTTAATTTTATAATTGTTCTGAAATATTAACGGTTTTGGAATAAAATGGCTTTCGGACAAATGAAAATTTGGCGAAAAGTTACAGATGGGAAACAAAAATTTTTGTTTTAGATAGGTAAAATTGATTATATATAAAATGTTTTTATCTGTACAGTTAATAAAATGTAGTTAAAATACATGCGACACTAATTTGTACTTAAAGTTACTGAACATTATAATTAATTGGCATGATTATGTGTAAAAATAAGTTCATTTAAATAATTAAATTATTGTATATGTTGTAAAATGCCATTTGGCATTTAGTTCGCCATTTGTACCGACTTTTGGTATGTGCAATATAGTTCAAAATAAATAAATGTTTTGATATATAATTTAAATAATATAAATCGCACTACTCACACAGGCACACACAGAGATAAATAATTAATTTCATTTACAATAGATGTGTGGATTAACTTTTTCTTGCTGTTATTCTGTCCCGTGACCCAGGGGACAATAGTGATTAAACTTCTAAGAAAAGTGTTGAAAATCTATATTACTGGTATTGTCAGGAGATAGTCTACATAATAATGGGCTTGTAACTGCTTAAATTACAAAGCTTTTGCTAAATATAACCACGGAAAATCGTAGTTTTAAAAGGTGACCCAGGGAACATCACCATGGCAACGAGTGGCAGAAAATAGTAGATTGACCCAAATAATAAAAATAATTACTCATGATTTAAAATATCATTTTAAAATATTATAACGATTTATAATTTAAAATAACATCGGCATGATAATACTCCCCAAAAACATACAATTTGCGTACCTTTGAAGTCACATAACCCTTTTTATTTCTTATTTATTATTTATTTCACAACATATTGACCTTTTTTTATGTATATAATTATAACATGTGTATAATTTAACATCAGGCTACATCCTCATTATTTTATAGTAAAAATTGCGGCACATATCGTCTTTACTGTTCTAGTTTGCGACGGGACACAGTTCGTACCTGGCTTACCCGAATCGCGAATGCTCAACCCGGGTAATCCCATTAAACCCGGGTAAATACAACCCGAATCTATTATTAACAACTCCTTGGATTGGGGTTTATTCAATTGAAGTCCAATACAACTGGGTTAAAGCAAGCTTTAGCATTGATTTGTGCGGAAGGCCTGTCTTAAAGTCAACTGAAGTGAAACAAAACACGTTAATTTATTTTTAAACCATCCTCAATTTTTTACTCATATACCTACTCATATGAAATAAATACGTATGTATATTATTATATACAAATACGAGCGACGAAAATAAAATAGATGGAAAATTCCACATTAATGTTATTCATGTTATTACTAACGAGGTCAGTAGAGGTAAATATTGTTTTGTGGTTAAAGCAACTAAGTATATGTTCATGTTATTTTGTATATTATGTTAGTAAAATACCATTTGTGACCGACAAATTTAAATGTCTATTTTACTAATTTTCAAATTCATATTCAAATTGCTGTGGTCGTTGTGAAAAGAAGTATAAGTCAAATTCAAATTTCTGTGATCCTATTGAAAAAGGGTGTAAGTCAAATTCAACCTAGGGGAAAATAAGTTAGTCTCACAACAGGGTTATGACCTTTTGTTTCTGGGTGATATTAGACTTAAGTAAGGTGGGGTAAGGCTATCATAGTTTATTGTCTAAGAGGCCTTATTCCTTTAAAAAAAATGTTTGTTCATATTCTGACAAATATATTGATCACTTCAAAAAGTTGGTTGAAATTAATAATATTTTTCCCTGAGTTCTAGGTAGTCACATAGCTATTTCATGCTTTTATTGCGTTCAGTCGAAAATAAGTTGAAAAAACGAATTTTCCGCGTGAGTTTTGACAATTTCGAGTAGGTTGTTTTTGAAATAAAAATTATCAATGAAAAATTCAAACTGTAGTTTTCAAATATACACCAATTAATCCCAATAGCCCTGTCAATAACAATCAATCCTGTCAATGTCTAGGCAATAACATCAATAAGTAATATGTTAAGAAACATGTTTGATCATAGAGAAAAATGTCTAAACAATCAGCATTTTAAAAGGAATAAGGCCTCCTAATGGTGTAACAGTTAATGTAGTAACTGGACTCTGGCAGTCTTCCCTCGTTGATAGTCTTACCCCACCTCACCTTTTACCCCTTTTCATTAGCCACAGATTTGTAACTTCATATAGACATTAATAATAATAATTTTTCTTTTTATATAAAATTATTATAAAAAACCTAGCCTGAGCTTAAAGATTAATAAAAAGAATAGGTAATAATCTTTATTCATGAAAGCATAATATTAACAATTAATATAACAAGTATTTTGTTTTTTGACAGCGTATTGCGGGTGTAACTTTGTGTATGTCTATGTCCATTTTAAGTAAGGCCTTTACTGACGAAGCGTGTTGCGGATATTATTTTGTTCCTATAGGTTACGTTGACGAAGCTTGTTGCGAATATTATTTGTATAATATTTTTTTAATGATTACGCTAATAAATTTACTTATTATTTTAAAAAATATAACAAGTCATATGTACATCTAAAGAGATGATTCATAATACTGGTGCCTGAACTAGGAGAATCCAGTATCTTAGGATTTGTGAGTTCAAATTATACTCTAAGCACCAAAAGAGTCATTTACAATTAATACAATACTACTTATTTAATATATCATAATAGCACTATAAAACTACATAGTTTTTTTTTATTATTTTGTTTATTATTTTGACATTGACAAACCTCTTGCATTATGTTTATGTATTAGTCCATGTATCCCTCATTTTATAAGAAAACAATAGAATAGATAACTAGTAACAAACTCTAACTAGGGCATCCATAATGACGAAACGTGCTCATAATGGGTGAATATCTGAAACTTTTGACCATAAACATTTTATATTGCGGGCTAACTTTATAATGCCTACACTCACGTTCCGTTATGGTCATCATAAAAGCAGCATAAACAGGAGTATTTAGGGCATGTAAACATTATCTAGATTACGTATTTTGCGCACACATTATTTAGCAAGAAAAAATCACATAAAACGCCATTTTTAACCGCCTTCAAAAAAGGTAAGTAATTTATTTTTTTTCAATTTTTTTTTATTATTGATTTGTGGACTACAATAGCTACCCAATGGATCCCACAAGATTGATACAGGAACAGAGGCAAACCAAAATGATGATGGCGGGATGATCTGGACGCGTTCGAGTGGAGAAAATGCGGCCTTTGCCCAGCAGTGGAATACTTAAACAGGCTATAAATGAAATTAAATATTAAAGCATTCATAAAGGTACTATGTCTCATTCCATGTGTTTTTATGAGTAGGTACTTAAACATGTTCTGTGACTCATTATTATCTCATTTATGCTCTTAAGGACGTATTTCACATGTGCCAGTTTTTAAGCTTACTATACCTATTACTATTATTATGAGCCTATTTATTTTTTATTTGCCCCTGCTGGGCAAAGGCCTCTCCCTTCTTTTTCCATCTGTCGCGGTTATGAGCTGTATCTGGCCAGTCCTTCAAAAATAAGTTCAAGTCATCTTGCCATCGCCTACGAGGTCTGCCGCATCTCCGTTTCGAGTTGTGGGGCTTCCTCTCTGTCGTTTTTTTGGCCCACAAGTCGTCGTCGGCATGCGACAGACGTGCTTCAAGTTGCTGACTATACCTACTTTCACAAAATTATTGTTTAGGAAAAACATGACTTATAACATTAATATCAACACAAAGTGACCTAAAAATTTAATAAGCATTGCTGCAAACTTTTAGTAACATGAATTTCCTCAGTTACGAACGAAAATATAAATAATAAATACAAAATCACGAATTGGCACAGTAGGTAGGTATGTATAGCAAAAACTTAATAATAACAGGATATATAAATAAACGTGGCAGGAAAATTAATGGAGCATGAACATACACATGTCAACGTACGGTTGCAAAAATGCATATAACTACAAAGTTAATGTTTACAATGAAGCGAAAAATTTAAAAATTTAATGGTTCGGACAGGATTCGAACCTGCGTTTCATTTCATTGTAAACATTTGGTTTACGTTAGCAAACGTTACTGCTTTAATAAATAAAAGGTTGAAAAACTTAAACCCGACTACGGAGAAACGAACTAAAAAGTTAAAAACAAGGTAGAAATATCGGGTATCATCGCCTTATTCCACAAGACAAGTCATTTGACATGTTAAATGTTCTTGTATATTTTTTTCTACTGAAATCTTCTGTTAGTTAACAACAATAACATTATAATTTCATTCAAATGCCGTAGTCGTGCGTTGTCGACTATTTAAAAAAACTGCAACTATACAACGAAATTTCCGTAGTTTTAGGTAGATCGTCATCATCATCTGATTGAGTACCTAAAATAAGTCGTGTAAAACTCTTCTCTTAATATCAATATGATAACGACGTGTAGCCGTGTAATAATGCGATGGATTCCATCATCGGATCTTTACCATATTTCTAAGAGATAATAACTGAAGTGTTAACTTTCCAACAAAAAAAGAATTTTTGAAATCTGTTGATTTTTTTATTTTTTTTCTGTAGAATTTTTACTCTCGCTTGTCCTTCTTTTTTTGAAGTCTGTTAAAAATGTAGCCTATGTCACCCGGACTGTAATTAAGAATTGATAGACACCTCAATCACTAAAATCGGTCAAGTAGCTTTCGCGCTATGGTGGAACACACTTACATATAAATATACATTACAATACATACATAGACTGCTAAACTTATAACTCTACCTTTTGGCTTTGCCGTAGTCGGGTAAAAAAAATAACTACAAAGTTGTTAAGCATGCTCTATGTTTTGAGATATGAGCAATGTTGGGGTAATTTCGGGTGCGATTATAAAGACATGCCAAAAATAATGGTGACAGGGGTTAGCAACACAATGGACATTGCCGATGTATATTTATCAGCAAGTAAACCTTTAGAGATATACTGTTCAAGGCGACAATATGGATCTTATTTCTTCTACCATCACTGTCGTAAACAGTACCACAATTAAGTTTTTTGAAGAAGAATCAAGAGTATTGGATGTATTTTGCAATCATTTTAAGCTTGCAATAATTTTGGGTGTTCGCATCAAAAGTACAGTCGAGTTCATTTACAACACACTTGCGAGAACAAAAATATCTGAACACGACCCTATTGTCAGGAGCATAAAGTCGACGTGTTCAGATATTTTTGTTCTCGTAAGTGTGCAGATGTGAATAAACTCGACTGTAGCGTATAGACTATTTTTCTATCGTGAAGTTCCGCCTGAAAATTTTAAGGTACTGAATATCAGCACTCACAGTATAGTTTCGGAATGGACCATCTCACGTTTACCATTATATTTTTTACCAAATGGAGTAGAACACGAAATAGAATACTGGTATTATGGTAATCCGTTTCAATAATTAAGAAATAGGTATCGTAATTTGCTTTGAACACATCTTCGCATACATACAATTTTAAATAAAACTTATTACTGTATCTTAAAAATCTGTTTGAATTCAGCACAATCGAAGTTGATCTCAAGTATAACCAAAGAAAGAATATGAAGACTGATGTAAACTTGCTATTTTGCCAAAGCAACATTTTTCAATGATCTCCATCGATGAGATGGTGCAGTGCTTAAAGGCAAGTGTACTTTGGAATACGTAAAGATTTCTTGAGAATAAAGGTGAAGTATAAGCTACTGAAATCTAGTACTGAATATGTATTATAAAGGCAATAATAACGCAAGCAGTACAATGAAAGACTTGCGAAGTCTTAAAGCTGTAGCGGTGCTGACTATTGCAGTTTACCTTGGATTTATTGGTTTGTCATAGTGCATGCCGGTTCAGTAGGTAAGCCAGTTTATACCTTTTGGGTCAGGTGACTTTTTTTGTTGCTCGTTGCCATGGTGATGGCGCCTGGGTCACTCTTTAAACTTCGATTTTTGGTGGTTATATTTAGGAGAACTTTTGTAATTGCAACAGTTAAAAGCTCGTTCTTATGTAAACTCTTAGAATAAAATACGCTTACAACAAGACTCTTCATACAAGTAATTTGCGAAAGATGATGCCGTGCGTGACATTGCCTTGTGACATTAACGTTGTGACAGATGCGCCAACGGGCGATACTTGGCCCGTGGCTAACTAAAACTGGCTTAGCTTTCAAGCGCTAACTAGGTTTCTAGGCGTATTTATTTTAAGCGTTGACTATCTTCTGACAATACCATTGATATAAATTATAAAAAAAACTAAGAAGTTTAATAATTGTAGTCCCCTGGCTCATGGAGCAGAATGACTTTTAATTAGATTATCATTTATTTATTTATTTATTATTATTATATGGGGTATAAAAACTTACTTTTGAGAAAGTTCCTCCAAAACTGAATTCACGGTTTGACTGTAGGTATCGTCTCTGCTTATTATACCTAGATATATTTGGCTATGAGTGCAAACAAATACGTGACCACGATTCTCACTGGCGAGGAAACGACAGATATTGTGAATACTTACATAGTAAAGAAAGTACATTAATTTTCGAATATCTATCGCATTGTTTCTGATGCAGGCAAAGATTTAAAAATGCTATGCAGCGAGGAAATACCGCAAGCATTATGGGTACTTTAGGCACAGTATATCGATGGCAAAAAGCGAGAACGTAGTAACCGCCAAAATGCAAACTTTACACCAGAGCCAAAAAACTTTTCGATTTCGAGAAAAAAAATCATAACTCTTTCATTTATGAACGAAAATGCTTGATATTTGGATCTAATTCATAACTTATGGTTTTCTTTCAACTGGCATATTTAATATTTAAGAAAAAAGACTGGTTTACGACTTAGTGGCGGTTACGACAATTGAAATCTTTTTTTCGTTACGCGAAAACGCTGTAAACGTCAGAAGTAAATGTACTAAAATGGTGAAACGAGTATTATTTCCATAAAGCATAAATGCTGTAACCAGATGCATATTTATTTTAAGATTCAATGATTTTGACGTAAATGTCATTACGTTCTTTATAGGACTAACTGAAATGTGGTAAGTGTCCACCGGCAAAAAGAAACTGTGAAAATAAAATGACTTAAGTATCAATCAACTTTTATCAACATACTTTTTTAAAATGTTTCCAAATTTTAAATGCAGGTTTCTTACAAATTAAAAGCTCAGAAGCGACAATTACCGTCTTAACATATCAAATACTATCTAGTCTCAATTTCTCTGTATAAAAACATTACGAAAATTACTTAAAACCTCCGTTGCTAATAACATTTCAAAAGGCTAATAAAATCTCTCATATTATAAAATCACAACCTTGAACTTATCGTGCTAAAAACAAACATAAATATTCTTAGGGTTAATCAGACTATAATATTGTTATCCGCTAAAACTAAATATTATAGGTAATGAGGTTTAATATTCCCGTGCAAACTTTAAAACTCTCTACATTTTATCTTCAGTTTTGGCATGAAATTGTCTTTTAAGTAACTTTTATCGATATAAAACTCACTACCTATTAAACCCACTAGTTATAAAAGATGTTTTGAATGTAAGTATTACTTATTATATAAGTTTTCAACATAATTCTTAAACAATTGTTTGAACACAACTATCACCTCAATTATAAAAATATTTCTTTGAACTTATCTCACTGAACCATTAATATTTAACTTAAATAACTAGACGTTATATTACTATGGTACCGTACAAATTAAAATTGTTATTATTTATTTAAATAAAAACTCGGAGTCATTTTTCTTAGGCAGAATATCAATTGACATTAAAATAGGAACCTAAAAATTGCATTCCAATGGAATTCGTTTTCATAATAACATAATTAAAATAACTGTTCTTAAAAAAATACTAAAAATTCCACTCTAAAATGCATTGTTTTATAATAACACTCCTCAAAATGTTTGTCATAATTAACTCAAAAATCGCCCCTCTAAAGTAATGAAAATTAGTGCAATAGTGACTGATAGACATGTGCATTCTTCCAATCCTGACCTATGGAGCGCAGACTTGGTCTTTGACAAAAGTTCAGAAGTCCACCCTCAAGGTTTGTCAAAGAGCCATGGAACGCAGTATTCTGGGCGTAAAACTAACTGACAGAATTAAGAACACAGTACTGCGTTCCAAAACGCTGGTAGCTGATGTAGCTCAAGCAGCCGCAAATACTATGACGAATGACGACAGTTGTCGCAGTGGTTTAAGCAGCTGCCTACTGAGCCGACGGTCCTGGGTTCGAATCCCGGCAAGGGCAAATATTTGTGTGATGAACTCGAATATTTGTCGAATAATATATTTGTGCCTGGGTCATGGATGTTATTTGTATTTAAGTATGTATTTATCTTTACCAGTATGTTCACTTATGTCCAGAACACAAGCCTCCTAGAGCTTACTGTGGTACTTGATTAATTTGTGTGAGGTTGCCCGATATCTTTTTTTTATTCATTTATGCCATGCGTATGGTTATTGTGAAAATATTAATCGAAACAGGCACCAGTTCACCGGTAAATTTTAAATACTGTACAGTTGTTTATCTACCGCAGCTCAACAAATTTAGTGCTTATGCGATTCTAGCCCTTGGACAATAAAGATGCGGACGTGACACCCCAAACTAGTTTGATCCGGCTTGAGTCAGCTTAGACCAATTAACTCTTAATGGTTGTAGTGAAACGTAGTAGATTACAGCAAAACTTTCTTCTAGCGATTACAACCGTAAACTAGATATACATATTATACTAATAAAAAAAATTATTATTTTAAATCGAAATCAAAATTGAAATGTATACCTATTCTGTAAGTAGGCCACTTTACATGTCTGAATCTGAATTTATCGGCATTTCACAAGAGGAGGCCGCTGTCCAGAAGAAAGCCGAAAAATTTTTTTCATTTTTTTTTAATCATCATGCGAGCGTTTGCTCGTATCTTTTGATTGCTTTTAAGCTGAAGATAAGCAGACCTTTGATGATATTTGATGTTAATTCCAGCTTTATACCTCCACGCGTTCCTGAGAAAAAGGTCTCGACAAATAGATAGACAGGCACAAAAGTGATCCTATTTAAGTTTAGTTTTTGGCGATTGAGGCACGGAACTCTCAAAGCTGCCGCGTCCCGCGCCCCAACATCGTTATTTTCTTCCAACAAAATGTAACAAAAACATTTTTGCTGTCCTTTCAATATTAATAAAGCAAATAAATATGCTAGTTATGTTTTATCCCAATATTCATATTTTCCATTAAACCTGCAACATATTTTACATCCAAAAAAAGGCATGTACACAGACTACGCACACCCACTCGCTCCGGCGATCGCCGATAGACTAAATCACAGGTCGTATTCACGAGCAACATCGCCGCGAGCGCACATTTCTATTGCTGTATCTTGAAGCACTACCCACTTCACGTTGTGTTTCAAATGTCGTTACTGTAGCTTGCTGTTAATTCATTTTAGAATGAAATGTAGTAAGCGTCAATCATAGATAATTTATTTTAGGATAATTGCAGTAAGCTTGGTTCGTAATTTTTTCACTACCTGCATAAATGCTGCAACCGACACGGAACAAAATTTCGGCAACGCTGTAACCGGCACACCCTTTGATTTATGAAAGAACAAAATTAGCGTAAATGTACTCGTTTAGAAAATTGCTACTATTTGGGTGTTTACAGCAATTAGATGTAGGCATCGTCAAAAAAATACATTCGTTTTGCAACGTAGTCCAGTTTTTTCTAAGCGTCGTAGAGCCATGGGACCCAGACCAGTCGACGCAGAAAAATTCGCTGATTCCGAATATGCAAAAAAAATTTTTTTGACCAAGTGGCGGTAACTACGTTCTCGCTTTTTGCCATCGATATAGACAACTCAGTATTAAAACTCCGGTGGTGGCGACGCCAATGATACCTACTTCGTTCGGGAGCTCAGGGTTGTACCTACATATTTGTCGGATAACATCTATAGTTATTTGGTTCGTTTGTGTAGTCTCTGATGTTATTTTTTAATACTTAAGTAATAAAATTGACTACAAAGTATTAACCTTGTACCTAATAGAAAATATAATACCATTCAGTACTAAAATAAATTAATATAGGTAGTAATCTACTTCATCGAATTAATGCTCTATACTTACTAAGATAGAACACAATTATTTTAACAAGTGTTACAGGACTACTAGCTTAGTTAATAGACGACTATTTCGTGTGGCGGGGTGCGGGGTACGCTGTCGCGATTTGAGGCGGTTTCCTTTGATGTAGGCAGCGGCCGCGCGGCAGTGTGCAAAGGATTCTAGATAGACTAGCAGTACACTGACGTTTATTATTACGAATTGTGTGTATATCGATTTGAAAATATTAATGGGGCACAAATATTTTATGTACTTAATAATAAATTACGAATAAAACAATACGTCTCTGTTGCTATTATCTGAAACACCTGATCATTGAATTTCAAGGAGAAATAATTCTCATTCTAATATATGATTTTAATAATACGTATAAGTACTTTAAAATATCGTTACCTAATATCGTTTTCATACACCGATATACACTGCAGTACCATCGTGTCCATGGCACTGATGTCATTTAAAAAGAAACTCCGACCAAATATGACAGCGGCGCGGCTAGGCCGGAGTGGCCCCGACTGGTTCACGTTCGTTCACGTCCATCCGTTTGCATGTGATGCGGTCCGAGCGCGTAGGTACACGGCTCGCACATATATAAACCGCGCGGCGAACTTTTGTTCGTACATTTATTACTGAGGGCTGGAAATAGTAGGGAACGCTATTTTTGTGACTTATTATTATTTTTATAATAATAGTATATTATGCGTAGTTTAAATAAATTGTGGTCTTAGATAAAAACATGCAGGCTCCGCGGCGGAAAATGCTGCGAAATTAAAGCACACCAAGTACTCCGCTCTAGAGTCAGCATACGAGTTTGTGCCAGTCCCTGTGGAGATAGCAGGACCTTGGAGTCTTGAAGGCCGCAATCTGTTTAGGGAACTTGGACGACGACTAATGGACAGGGGCTGCGATCCCCGCTCTGGCTTCTATCTGGTTCAGCAGGTCTCCATAGCTATTCAGCGGGGTAACGCTGCTGGTATTGTACCGGTATGGTATGGTACCTTTGAGCCAGGTATAATGCAGGGCGGGCTTTTTTAGGTTAGATTAGTTTAAGTTAGGTTATTCTTTATCAGACTTGTACATATTTATAACTTAGTTTAAGTATTTTTTTTTAATATTCTGGTGTACACATATCATATTTATTATTTTATAGTTAAATAAATAATTTAATTAAGTATACATAAATTACGAATGGACTTAGTAGGTAAACCAAAAACTTGATAAAGTAAAACAGGATAAATAAATAACTTTGACGGAAAACGATTTCAGAGTGACGACTTTATAATATTCTTCAGTTAAATTCTAGCTCTGTCGATGTATGGTTTACAAAATGTGTATGGCTACAAAGTTGTTAATCATGCTCTGTGTTTTGAGATATGTGCAATGTCGGAAGTACAATGGTGAAGATATTCCGAAAATTACGATAGGAGGTGTATGGGGTGATATATATTTACCACCAGGTAAACCTTTTGAGATATACTGTTCAGGCACAAATAAGTATCGCCAGTTGAGATATCGAGAAGAACTTCTACCGTCAGAGATCGTGAACAGTACTACAATTAAGTTTCGCCAAGAAAAATCATCAAAAGGAATTTATACGTATTATTGTATAGACTCGAATAATATAAGTTCCTTACGTTTGATAGTAGATTCTGTGCCAGAGTTGAAAGACTTTAAATGTGTGTCTAAAAATTTGGATGCTCTGAACTGCAGTTGGACAACAACACCAAATTTTTTGATTGCGAACTTTTCCTTGTCGGTTAAAGAGAATGGGAATCGTGTGATGCCATGTCAGGTGCAACATAGAACAGCGTTTTTCTGCTTGTGGGATACCGTATCCATTCCACATTACTTGCCATATATGTATTTTTATTTTTTTTCAATGCAAGCTTGCAATCACTTTGGATGTTCGCATCAAAAGTACATTATAGACCATTTTTCTATCGTGAAGTTAAATCCGCCTGAAAGCTTTAAAGTACTGAATACAAGCACTCACAGTGTAGTTCTGGAATGGACCTTCTCACGTTTACCATTTAATTTATTACCACATGGAGTGGAACACAAAATAGAATACTGGTATTATGGTAATCCGTTTCACCCTGTTAATGTATCCTCGCTTCCTTCACATGAAATAACATTTCAATTGAAGTTGTCGCTGCCATGCGCCAATGAACACTATGAAGTAAGGATATACGTCAGGCCCATAGTCGAATCTCGAGTCGGCTTATGGTCCGACCCTGCCGCTGTACATTTCACAACGGATGCAGATCTTGGAAAAGATGGCAGCACTACTATGACTCCTGCTTGTGACACAGTCAAAGAAACTCCAGAGATCATGGTGTATTTTGTAAGGAAATCGAGACAGAATGCGAATATAGAACGATTGAAGCTGAAAGAAGAGGTGCGACTATTGAAACAGAAAGCTGCAAGAATTACGAAATATCGTAATATGCTTTGAACACACCTTCGCATACAGTCATACAATTTTAAATAAAAAATAATGTATGTTTAAAAAAATTAAATACTGTTGAATTCAGCACAACCGATTTTGATAATAAAACAAAAGGAACAATAGGAACTCTGATAAAAAAAATGCTATCCTGCCAAAGCACCTTTTTACAAAGATCTCGACCCATGAGCTGGTGCAATGCTTACAAGCACGTGTATTTTGGATCACCCAAAGACTTCCAGAGAGAAAGAGTTAAATACAATAATAACGCAAGCAGCAATCCCGGACCTCTCTGCGAGACTGTACAAAGGAAACTTATGATACGAAGTCTGAAAGCTGTAGCGGTGCCGAGTATTATAGTTTACCATGGATTTATCGGTTTGTCATATGCATGCTGGTTCAGTAAGCCATTTCATGCCTTAATATGTGTCCGCGGTTTCCATCAGCAAAGAACGGCTAATATTAAGAAAATTTCGATACTTTAGAATATGGGTGCCCGACGTTTCATATAACTTCACTTAATCTATTTTGGTTTGATATACCATTGCTTTGTATAATGTAACGAATGGTATAATATTGTTTTAGATAATTTTCACATGATCTAATGTAACAATTGATATAATGGTTTATAGGTATAATTACTTTTAGTATAATGTACATTTGCTATATTTATTACTTGGTATAAAACGTATTTATCATAATGACTTACTTGATATAATTCGTCAATGCTATAAACTACAGAAGATATAAGGTGATTTTACTATAACCAAAAAGGTGGTTCTGACTAGATATATTAGGCTGTCACCCCCTATATCACCTTAAGGCAGGTCCGACTTGGCTTAGGTTAGGTACGACGACGAGCGAAGCGAGGAGGAGTGTTAGGTTGAACTGCGACCCTAACGAGCGAGCGAAGCGAGCGAGCCGCGCAGGTCCGACTTGGCTTATGATTCCTAACATTACCTGTTACACCATAAGGCAGATCCGACTTGGCTTAGGTTAGGTACGACGACGAGCGAAGCGAGGAGGAGTGTTAGGTTGAACAGCGACCCTAACGAGCGAGCGAAGCGAGCGAGCCGCGCAGGTCCGACTTGGCTTACGATTCCTAACATTACCTGTTACACCATAAGGCAGGTCCGATTTGGCTTAGGTTAGGTACGACGACGAGCGAAGCGAGGAGGATTGTTAGGTTGAACAGCGACCCTAACGAGCGAGCGAAGCGAGCGAGCCGCGCAGGTCCGACTTGGCTTATGATTCCTAACATTACCTGTTACACCATAAGGCAGGTCCAATTTGGCTTAGGTTAGGTACGACGACGAGCGAAGCGAGGAGGAGTGTTAGGTTGAACTGCGACCCTAACGAGCGAGCGAGCCGCGCAGGTCCGACTTGGCTTACAATTCCTAACATTACCTATTTCACCTTAAGGCAGTATTTAAGTATATGAAAACGCTATTATTCTAAATAGTATGTATGTTAAACAAATTTATGTGATAAATATGTTATACGAAAGTATAATTATGCATATTGTCAATTATGTCATTTAGCCTATTATATCAATCGATAATTAGAGAAAAGCAAAATATAGGAAAAAACCATTATATGAAACGTTACATTATATGAAACAACTTTATATCAATCGATTGTATATCAAGTGTATGTTAGTTTATCTGACATTATATGAAACATTACGGACCCTTAGAATATACCTATTCGCGACTACTTGATTCAATTAAAAAAAAATATTTCAATCGCTTTGGATAGTATTTGCCTTTATTTTAAGAAAAATACTTGAAATTTTCGGAATTTGTATTTAAGTTTTGGTTCATTCTCGTTCACTGATTTTCAAGTTTCAACATCAGTGACCAAAAATTCGTCATTGCAAGGAAAATTAATAAGTACTTTTAAGTCTCTGTGATGCAAAATATTTCTTTTCTTTTTCAGTAAAGTTAATTAGAGGTGGGTTTAAGGAAATCAAAAATCCAAATAAACCTAGTAATTCCTAAAAATTTTATTGAACTATTAATCACAATCCATCACTTTAATGTGTTCTTGTGTGTTTAAATTCTTATTACACATTTCATTCTTAATTATTAAATTCGAAAGTATAGTTTGTATTACTTCATTTTATTTCATGTACTTGATATTTTAATAAATCCAATTTGAGATACATAATTATAGTTTTAATTTATGCGATTCGAAAAATGCACTACTTACCTACACTATGACGAGCTCATGGAATCCACCATTGATCCGCTGTACAATCATCATAAAAGAGGTTTTATCTCTTCATAGCATGCTAAGAAAAGTTTTTATTTCCGCCAGGCAAGCGTTTCACATCAATATCTTCTGGTACAGTCGAATTCATTTACATCTACACACTTACGAAAACAAAAATATCTGAACACGACCCTATTTAATTGTCAGGAGCATAAAATCGTGTTCAGATATTTTTGTTCTCGTAAGTGTGTAGATGTAAATGAACTCGACTGTACATATACCTACCGTAAAACCTCCCAAATAATGACAAAAATCGCACAACTAGAGCCCGCGTCACTGATTCGATATCTACTTCCTTGTGCAATGTGCATATTTATTTATATACGTAACTAGCTTTTGCCCGCGACTACGTCCGCGTGGAACTTGGAAGTATGGAAGCAACCTCGTACAACACGATAGATATCTACCTAATCACCTTAATTAATAAAAGGGATTATTAAAAGCGCCTAAGCAAATGTAAGAGCAATTGTGCTTTTGGTCTAATAATTACATTTCCTACAGGGTCATCAATGTCATCATGAATTACTTACTCACTTTTCAATCTTTTTAGGGATAATTTCCAGGATGAAAACTATCCTATGGCCTTCCTCGGATCTTAAACTATCTCCATGCTAAATTTCATCAAAATCGATTCAGCGGTTTAAGCGTGAAGAGGTAACAGACCGACAGACACACATTTGAATTTATAATATTAGTATGGATTGTAGGTGGGGTGGACAGCATCTAGCATCCATGACCCAGGAACAAAATATTCGAGTTTATCACACTAATATTTGACATTGCTGGAATTCAAACCCAGGACGACGAGCACAGAGGCAAGGCACGTCAATATCGTAATTTCTACTATGCGGTGTTTAAGGATTTGCTGTGTACCTTCGTGAGAGTGGTTTGGATTGGATCTATATCGGAATCCCTAAAACTATTTGTCCTATTTTTGTTTTCCGTAATATCTTTTATCCTAATAATAAAACTAAACCTAAAAATTAAACTAAACAAGAACACACTAAAATTAAACTAAATCTAAAAATGGCCCCTGCGGCATAGTGCCGAAGATGCTGGCGGCATTTCCTCGCTGAATCGCCAAACTGATTCTTTGAGCGAGGAAACCGCCAGCTCTCCGGTCACCAGTAACATTAAGAAGCCTCTTCGAGATATCTTTGTATGTCCAACTGTCATTTGCCCTAATTTTAAATGCCCTAGTACTTATTGGCGCCAATACTCTGGGGTCGCAGCTCTACACCACATTCCTCTTCGCTTTGCTTGTCGTCGTACCTAACGAAGACCTAAATGACTTATTTCATATTTAGGGCATATAAGTCGTATGTTAAACAAATATTAAACCTTCCAATATTAGGAATAAATAGATTAGGGCATAAGAGTATTTATATATTAGGTCATTTTATATTATGTCTTTTTACTTTTAGGACAAAAGAGCATTTAAGGCACAAAAGCATTATGGCAAATAATGAACATTAGGTTAAAAGTGTTTAGGACAAAGATGTTAGGGCATATGATTTTAGGAGAAAAGTTATTAGGGATTTCGATTATTTTGAATCAGTTTGTTAAGCAAAAGTGAATGTGGTTTTATTATTTATTTATTTATTTATTTAAATTAGTTGCACAGCATTACAGTAATTAAATAAACTAAGGCACTGTGAACTACAAAATCATACATATTAAAATAAACTTAAATCTAGTTTGATTTAGGCGACGTAACAGCGTGGCTCCGTTGCGTCGTCTGATCTGGCGCAGGATTCGGCAGATTGCCCCGGAACTGCCGAAACACAACACCCTTCGGCCAGAAGTCTGCACTTGCGATGGTGTCCTGCAGCGGCCGCGGTATGCGGCATTATGCATTTATATGGTATTATGTATTTATATGGCTTTACATTTCCAGAAGAAAACAAGGCGACCAACATTACTTTCACTAACCTAAAGCAAAAAGGTTATCTGTACAGTTGACAATGGTATAATGAACGTAATCATAATAGTTTTTTGCTATTTAAGCTGAAATAAGTACCTACTCTTAGTCTCACTCAATGTTTAAAATGGAATATAGCTTGAGCTTTACATTTGTAGTAATGAGTCGATCAAATTATTTAAAATCCTTCCTCATACAACAAGGAAAATGGCAATTTACATACCAACCCATCGAATCATCTCTGAATATCAGTGGATATTTTATTCTGTTAATAAATCTAAACCTACAAGATCGACCTTATAATAAAAGTTTTACCAATTAACAGTAGGTGACTGGTTAAAACCCATACCCAGGTTAATGACGATGACTATACCTCCGTATGACATTGCGCGACCGGGTCATCAACCTCTCGCTCAGAACACTGGACCGACCATTTTAAAGCGCCAGTTGGGGACCCATAAAACCCTCTTTTCCGGGATATTTTTTAATGAAATGGGCACAAATGTATGTCAGTTTAAATATTAATATTCCTATCCACTGAATTACACACCAGGGGGTTGCGTGGCTTGATGAGCCAAATTTTTGGGTCAAAAAGCCTTGCCTGTAGCATTTGATACCCCGAAATTTATTTCCTTCAATATTTAAATTTCCATTAGTTTTTTCCCTATTTTTAATCTTTACCATACGGAAACTTTCCTTATTTATATTTTGTCCGCATACTTACAAATTCTAAGGTAAGTAATATAAACAACGTTATAACAAAGGCAATACATTTATTATCTCACTAGGAGGTGCCCGCAACTTCGTCCGCGTATTTTTTTCTTTATCGTAGACGGATAAAAAGTATCCTATAACCATCTTTGGATGTCCAGCTATCCCTGTATTAAAATTGGCTAACATGCGTCTAGCTGTTTCAGCTTGATGCGAGGCCAAAGGAAATTATGAAAGCAGATGGCGCCAGGATGGCACGGCGCCACGCGCCCATCCAAAACCAATGACGATTCTCCATCACGCTATTAAGAATTTTCCTGAAGTCATGACCTGAGTGATTTCCAATACAAACCTAGATTTTCAAACAATATTTTCTGCCACGCTCAACAATATAACTTAAACTAAACTCTACCTCCTAAAGATCCGATCTTCTAACTAACTCCTAAAGATCCGTAATACTTATACTGTATTCAGTAGGTGATTATAAAAAAACGTCATTTTTTTTTTACTTTATTTTATTTGAACCACGTGAATCACGTGATCGGTTCCATGCAGCTGTGGTCCTGGCTTTGAATACCGTATATTTCTGTGATGACCACAAACAATTGTTACTAAGTCATGGATGTTTCTATGCAATTATATTTTAAAGAAATGTAATACACTTGTCTACTTATTTGGCAAACTGTTAATTCAGATTTCGCATATCTACTTATCGCTGATCAGCCTTAGTTAAGAGGCCTTATTCCTTTTAAAATGCTGATTGTTTTAGATTTTTTTCTCTATTATCAAACATGTTTCTTAACATATTATTGATGTTAATACCTAGAACAGGGCTAATGGGGTTTATTGATATATATTTGAAACCTACAGTTTGAATTTTTGTTTCAAAAACTATTCAAAATTTACAAAATTCACGCGATAAATTAGTTTTTTCAACTTATTTTCGATTGCATGCAATAAAAACATGAAATAGCTACGTTACTACCTAGAAGTTGGTTGAAATTATCAATATATTTGTCATAATATGAAAAAAATTTTTTTAAAAGGAATAAGGCCTCTTAAGTTGTTAAACAAGTTAAGTTGTTAGCCTTGTACGTCAAATATTTTGATGACGTTCAGTGTGAAGGTTAAACACGCCTATGTAACACGTGTGCTATTGTATATTATCTCTCTCTCTCTCTCATTTTTAATTTACATCTGTTTGTTTTCGATCGATTCAGGACTTCGCCTAACAGTATTTACAAAATAATCTCAATAGGAATCCGCGGGAGAACCAAAGTAACTGAAATAGCTGAGCAGGCTAAATTGTTCTCAAAATGTATGGCATATAGGGTCGAAGAGTTTGTGAGATACGACCACAAACGGGCCTTTTGTATGAAGGTTATTTAGCGCTTCGCAAGAGCAGTCTACGTGTTTAGTCCCATATAGTCATTTTTTGATTCCAATAAAAATAGAACCAATTAACATCCTCAAAGAAAAAAAAAGGTTATTCACCTCTTATATAATAATTATATTTATGTTGCTTAACTTTAGTGGAACAGCAACATAATATGTAATGAAAGAGGACGGAAGCTCTATCAGAGACATGAAAGGAGTTAGCGACCTCTTTAAGATGCTGTTATATGTAAGGCATAAAGTATAACTTGTTTTATATGTTTATTGTTAAGACTTAGGAAAAGGAAGTTAAGTAGGAACGAGGTCATCTCATTTTGTATTCTTGAGGGATTCTTAAATTTACATACTATTTGACGCTAAGGTTAAAAATAGTGTCTCTCAATACTTATTTGTTTATTTAAATACCATTTTCTTTTAAAATCACATTTGCTGCTGTTTGATTCTAATATGAAGATTTACTTCACATTCGAATTACGCCTTATTGTTTTGTTTAATTAATTCTGAAAACAATTCCTAACTTACTTTTGGATGTAAAAAAAAAATCATAACATTTGCGTACCGTTGAAGTTACATATTTCGATTTTTTTTAATCGTTTTCGTTGTTTCATTACATACTGAGCTAATTTTATTCATACAACTACAGTATATTGTATAATTCAACATCAGTCTACACCCCTATTCATCCTAGCGATGTGCAGCTTGAGATCTGTCGTTCTTAAACGATCATTGTAAGGCGTAATTGGATAAAAAAAAAACATAATATTTATCTCGAGATCCCCTCGTCATCTGACGTTCTCGTGAAATAAAGCGCTCAGCGGGGCTAGCATATTTTTATGCGATTTCGCTTGTGGCACGACTCAGCGTCACCTGTCTTACTCGCACAGTATTGACAGGACAGTGACAGGTAGTATTTGTCGCGCGTCAAAGAGTCACGAGTCACAGTCATGCTATCCTGACTATTCTTGGGAACATATTATTTAACGAAAGAGGACTACCGCCATCTTTACCAGATTATCGAACCGCCATTTGCCTTCTTCCCGTACGTGGTCGTGTCTCGAAAACTTATCGACCCTATATGCCATCAATTTTGCGAATTTAGAGATCATTTGTAAATACTGTTAAGGGAAGTCTTGAATGAACCGAGAACTAACCGTTAGTAATTTAAAAAGATAGGAAGATATTTTGCAAGGGCACATGTGTTACACAGGCGTATTGACCTTCACACTGAACGTCATCAAAATATTTGACGTACAAGGCTAACAACCTAACTTAGTTAACCTAACTAAGGCTGATCAGTGATAAGAAGATATGCGAGTTTTGAGTTAACAGTTTCCCACTTAGATAAGTGCATTACATTTCTTTAAAATATAATTGAATAGAAACATCCGTTACTCAGTAACAAATGGTTGTGCTCTTCACACAAATATAATTATATTTACGGGATTCAAAGCCAGGACCAACTAGTTGCATGGAACCGATCACGTGGTTCAAATAAAATTAAGTAAAAAAAAAAGGATTAATAATCATAGTGAAAGCGAAAAGACAAATTAGTGTAGGTAAACATAAATATTTCCATGGTTGCAAAGAAATTAAATTACGTATCATCATCATAAATAGTAAGCACCATAATTCCGATTAATACTTATTAAGTAAGTACCCATGCTCATCCTCACAAAGGAAATACAATTTAAGTAAGCAAGAAACACCTATTAATTAATGTAAAATCATTTTCGGGTAATTTATCCTGCGCGGCTACCTGTCAAACCACTTTGCACGTTTTTTTTGTCTAAACAACTTTATATACAAAATGCAAGGTTGTTTCGGCATCAGTAGTAATCATGCCATCGCTAAAACCCTACGTCTTTTTAATACTTGTTTTGGGCGTTGTAAAGTGCCAAACACCTCTTAACTTCACGGAGCTAACTCAACAAAATGGATACCAATCTGAAGAGCACACTGTGGTTACAGATGATGGATACATATTGACGGTGTTTCGGATAACTAAAGGTGCACAATGTGGTCAAGGACATAAACAGACACCGGTTTTCTTCATGCCTCCATTACTATCAGCCGCAGACACGGCATTAGAAGCTGGACCGAACTCAGGATTGCCATATCTCATTTCGGACGCATGCTTCGACACATGGGTGGGAAACCCTCGAGGAAACTACTACGGCCGAAAACACGTGCGTCTTGATCCCGATAAAAACAGAGAGTTTTGGAACTTCTCTGTAGATGAAATAGGCAAATATGATGTGACAGCGATGGTTGATTATGTCCTGAACTACACTGGAGCAGATAAGTTGATGTATATTGGATTTTCTCAAGGAGGTGGATCGTTTTTCATCATGTGTTCTGAGAGACCTGATCGCTGCCAGAAAATTAAGCTCATGATCGGTCTCGCTCCAGCCACAAGGCACTGGCACACGAAGTCATTATTCTTTAGAACTTTGTTCAAGAATGTAGAAGACAACTTGGATGTTTTCGACGATTTGCATATCTGGGAGCTGCTTGGAAGAGACCAAGCCTCTACCGTATTTAATGCTATCTGTCAGAATAATGTACGTGTGTGTGAGTGGCTGGTATCGGTAGTGGATTCTCCGCATACAGGATCAGTGGCTGTCTCGACGATCCAAACTATGATGCAGCGTATGCCCGCCGGGACTTCAGTTCAAAATATGGTGCGCTTCAGTCAAAGTTGTAGAAGTGAAAAATTTGTGAAGTTCAGTTATGGGGCAAAGAAAAATATGAAGATCTATGGTCAGACCAGTCCTCCGGAATATAACTTGACTGCGGCAAATTTACCCATTTTATTGATGGTGGGTAAAAATGACGCTATAGTTGATGTGAAAGATGTGAAGTGGTTAGCAAGCAAACTGCCTAATGTGCGGGAGACAGTGATAGTGAAGGATCCTCTTTGGAATCATGTGGATATGTTTTACAGTCAGTTTATTAAAGACACAATTTTCCCTAAAATCTTGGAGTACCTTCTACGTTATAATGAGACGTGAGAATAGAATAGTTTAGGTACCTACTTGGTAAATCACATTAGATAAGAGTATTTATTGTTGATTTTAATTTAGACATCAACGCCTTATGATTGAAGAATAATTTAACTTTAAGCATTAAGTTGGCTTATTGTAGTTTTTTTAATTGCAATGATGTTTTAATAAACTATACAGACTTAATGTTAATACTTGTCTTTATGTATTAATCAATTAGAATTTTATGTTTTTATGGATGAATGGGACAAGTTATGGTGGTGCGTATCAGGAAAGGCCTGATGTCCGTCAGCAGTGGACGATGTTGGGCTGATGATGATGATGTGTTTTATGTGATTCAACTGCATTAATTATATTACCTGTAAGCAGATTAGTATTACAAGATTTATTTGTATTTGTTTTTGTGAACTTTGTATATTGGCTGTGCAATCCTGTGAAATATCCGGGTTGAAAAGTTATAGTCCGATACGGGAAGGGTATATAATTGCCCCTCAAACTAAAATAATTCGCATTGTAGGTACGGTTTTTTTAAGTCAACAAGGTTATGTTGAGTACTTTTGGGTATGAAATTTTTCTATGGGATCTTGACTGTACGTTAGGTATAAAAAAAGTTTTTTGTAAGCAACCTCTGTAAATCTTAGAAAAGATTATTCAAATGCATTTCTTCTGCACGGCATTGCATTTTATTGTTTTAACATCCTGTATTATTTTCTAACAGTTTTATCGAGAGATTACATAATGTCAGCGCAATACGAAACGAGTGTAAATTACACTCGAGCTAATTCCCTCGATGTGCCGTCCAACATAAGCAGGTTCGATAAAAAATAATCATCAGTGAAATGGAATCCATCAACCGTTCATGATTAATAATCGATATATCGGCATACAAAATGTCAGGATGGTTTTCAACCCGCGCCATATTGCGGATTTTAGTAGTACTAATTTATTTTACTAGCAACGATAAATTTTTGGTAACTGACGTTGAATGTCGGTGAATATCACTAATGTAAACAAAGAGGAAGCACGACTAAATATTCCACAATTTCAAGTATTTTTGGCATAATAAAGCCATAACTGGGTCATTGTCAGTTAAAAAACAAAATTTGTCCCTTCGGTGGTCAAAAGTTAAGGGCTTGTATGAATCTAGGTTATGTTGCTATTACATCGGATTATAGAAGAGGGAACGTTCTTTATTCTCGCAGGCATTCTATCAGAAAATTAGGCCCTGGAATCCTTAATTTCTCCCTCGGTCGGATTTACTAGTGCGTGATAAGATAAGTAAACCAAAGACGTGCAGTGAGATCAAGCGCGAAGCTTCAGGTGGTCGATAAATAAATAAACAAATATTAAGGGACAATCTTACACAAATCGACCTTGTACCAAACTAAGCAATGCTCGTACTATAGGTACTAGACGACGATACACATCACTACATAGTATAAAACCAAGTCACTTTCTCTGTCCCTATGTCCCTTTGTATGCTTAAATCTTTAAAACTACGCAACGGATTTTGATGCGGTTTTTATAATAATAGATAGAGTGATTCAAGAGGAATGTTTGTATGTATAATACATGCATAATTTATCAGCATTGCACACGTGCGAAGCCGGGGCGGGTCGCTAGTGAGATATAAATACATATATAGATAACATCCATGACCCAGAAACAAATATTGAAATTCATCACACAAATATTTGTCTCGGCTGGGATTCGAATTTTCATACTTTCCTTTATCCTTGCATCACGCCGAAACGGCTCGGCTGGACAAATTTTAACAAATTTTGGTACAGGGATAGCTAGACACCTAAAGATGGTTATAGGATACTTTTGATCCGTCTACAGTAAAGAAAAAAAATACGCCTACGAAGCTGCGGGCACTGCTAGTTATTATATAAAGATGTCTACACTTGTAAGTAACCACCACCACCACATAAGACCTGCAGAGCCATGATGAATAAACTCCATTAAGACGAAACCTGATGCACCCTGCAACCGAGCCTGCTAAATTACCTCATATTACATCAACTGAAATCGTAATCCTCTGCCCGCCCGATCTGCGACATTTTCACACAAAACTAGCTCCTATCGGAGCCGTGGGCATTGGGAACTAACTGTGACAAGCGCGGTAATTTGTAAAGTACGCCTGCCCTCCCGACAAACGCTGTCTTCATAGCGAACTGGCTCCTTTTGGAGTTGCTGGCATTGGGAACTGGACTGGGTAATTTGTTAAGTGTCATGACAGCTTACATAGGAGATATATCGTCTTTTAAGTTGGGAGTAAGCCTATGGGCACAGAATACTTAATAGTACTACTTACAGAATGGACACGCACACCCCCGCAACGAATCAAATTACCTCACTCCGCAAGGGCACCGAGTTGGCGGCGTAGGCAATTTTGAAAGGGTTGTGTAAGTGTGAATAGGTTGGTGATGATGATGGTGATGAATGATGATGATGACGATAATGGTGATTAGGTATGATGATGGCGGTGTTGATACTGATGGTGATGGCCATGGTGGTGATGAACTATGATGATGATAATGATACTTGTGATGACGATGCCGGTAGTGATGGTGATAACTGGACGAAGACCACAAAATCACCATCATCACAACCATTATCCTCAACACCATCATCATTACCACCACAATCATCATCAACATCATCATTATCACCAACACTACCCCCGTCACCATTCCCACCAGCATTACCATCATCGCGACATTCTTAGGGTTCCAAAGGTCAAAAACGGGACCCTATTACTAAGACTCCATTGTCCATCTGTCTGTCTGTAACCAGGCTGTATCTCATAAACCGTGATGCCTTATTTCTGTTGCTGCTATAAGAACAAATACTAAAAACAGTAAAATAAATAAAAAATATTTAAGTGGGTCTCCCATACAACAAACGTGATCGGATGCGTCAACTTTGCACCGAATTTGTACCGGCGCCATACATACCAGGTGCAAACTCAACCCGGCCAGTTAAAATTGGATAAGTGTTTGTACGGTACCCTCGAATTAGACTCGCACTTAACCGGTTTTTTTTATTATTACTACATGCTTATCTCATGTCAATTTTAGACCGAAACTCCATCGTCGCGGGTGTTATGTGTCTACATAACGTTTTCAGCATGGGGAATTCGGCACTGCTCCCCAAACGACCATAATCACAAATTGAAATATGTTATAGGAGGCACTTCGAAAATTAAGCCTTAACGCATGTTAACTCACATTTTACGATGCTGTTATGGGATATATAAATTGCCAGCATGAAAAACAAAAATTTAACCTGGTCGAGACTTTTATTCAATTTAACTTTCTTCAGCCCTTTCGATGATGGCCATGGGAAATTATTTTACTTTGTTAAAATAAACTAGTGATAAAATACATTTCTTAGTAAAACTTGCAAAAACAACCTAAAACAAACAATATTTACATTAATTTTATTCGGATTTATAAAGTAACTGTTGGTAAAGTGTTGTGGTTTCAAAAACGAATTATTCGAAATATGTTTTGAAACTTCCATCCCTACTTTATTAAAGTCTAACCGAGAAATATTGCTAAATATCCAATAGTTCAGTCGTCTAAACCAAATGTAATTTGAAAATTTAAATAGAAAACAAATTTATGTAAAAACTGTTAAATTTTGTTCTGCTAAGCTTCAAACAAATTAATTATTGGATGCAAACCTTATTTCTATGGTCTGAGGTGCAAACTGTAAAAGTATAAAAAAATCTAGATTTAAAATGGCCGTCTAGCACCCAATCGGATGAGCCCAGTTCCTTATTTGAAATCTGTGTTCTCTTCTCTATGCACGGGATTTGTAAAGTTGAGCAACTTTATCCAACCAAATGCAACAAAATAGTTTCAACCTTATAAGTAACACACTAACGTGCATGATACAAGCAAATAAAATGTTGCAATAGTAGGAATCCGCTTAGAAGGTGCGCCATTCCAATTTTGAAATGGTTTTGGCGCGAATGGCGTTGGATTTTGTTTTTTTTTTCATCGGGCTTAAAGTGGCCTGAAGGTTGTTTCTATTCAGCCAGGAGTAAATAGAAATACGAAGTTCAAGCACGGACAAAAAATAAAATTAGTAGAATGCTTTTAAGAAACTTTGTTCCGATTTTTTTTCTGTTTTTAATTATTGGCGTATTATAAAGTGCAAGTTTTAAATATTATTGGTACACTATAGATTTTTTCCTCGGAATTTTCCAGAAATTTTAAAAATGTCAACCTATAGATCAGGTTAGGTTAGGTTAAAACACTTTATGGTTGCAGAAAAAAAATAAGGGTTTTGTGTATGTTCTTGGGCACAAAAAACAGAATTACGTTGACTATGATGGAAAAGAATAACTAGGTACGCGTTGAAACCAGTTTAAAATAAAAATAGTTTTAATGAATGGTCCATATTCTTTTGTTATGAAATAACTAGTATTAGTTATGACAATATAAGTAATAAAATGTTTAAAATAAAACGTATACTTTTTAACATCTATGACTCAGGCACCAATATTCAGGTTCATCGCACAAATATTTGTTCTTGTCGGGATTTTAACCCTGGACCGGCGGCTCAGTAGGCAGTTGCTTAACCACTGCGCCAACCGCGTCGTCGTTTAAAAATCTCATTGTATCGGCCTTCTCACCGAGTAAGATTGGAAGAGCACCTATTGTAATTTTGATAAATTATCACGTTTCCGTAATTTTTAGGGTTCCATACCTCTAAAAGAAAAGATGAAACCATTATAGGTTCACTTTTATGTCCGTCCGTCCGTCTGTCTGTCAGTCAAGACCCTTATCCCGGCGCGCTGAGGTATCGAGTTGAAATTAAAAACATAATAAATGCTCAGGTAAGTTAAACTAGTATTTTAGTAGTTTAGGATACAATTTCACATTTCTACCGGCTGAATGTTCCTCCAAACAAAGTGAAACTAACTACTTTCAGATACATTACGTTTCAAGAATACGGAGCTTTATTTCAACGTGGATAGAGTTGAAATGTTTGATTTCGATGTAGCCTGGTTTGTTTTAGAAGTGCAAACTATGCCTTTGTTTTTGGTATAATTTTGAACGCAGTTGGTATAATTGGTATAATTAGCCACTATGTGCGAGCACTGAGAGGACAGCCCCTTCACGGGATTTAAAAAAAGCTGGCCAAGTGCGAGTCGTACTCGCGCATGAAAGGTGATAACTGCAGGCCGGGTTGTTATGTTTGCATATGGTATGGTATTTATGGCACCGGATACAAATGAGGTGCAAAGTTAACGCAACCAATCACGTTAACAATTTATTGACTGCGGTTTTTTTGCATTTGTTGATATAGCGGCAACAGAAATACATAATCAGATCTGTGAAAATTTCAACTGTCTAGCTATCACGGTTCTTGACATAAAGCCTGGTGACAGACAGACGGAACCGGGTCGCATTTTTTACCATTTGGGTACGAACCCTAATAAAAAAAATCTAATGCGTGGTTTATAAATGTTTAATGTTCGGCCACAGTACAGTACAGACGGAGTAACCGTCCACAGACATGGTGCTGTTTCAAGTGGGTTCTAATTTACGTCTCTCGACATATTGTCTTTAAAAGTGTTAGAGACAATGATCTTATTAAAGCTTCCGTGAGTCATATTTAATTATTGTATGAAGCGGTTTAAACCCACGTGAAATTATCAGGAAAACGGCCCGTCATGTTTTGAACTCGTACGGAGCTCTTCATTCGGGACTGCTACCGACCGCAACTTTGTCAGTGACAAACGGGTATTATAATTATGGTGTACTATGTACGGGCCACGTGACTGTAAATTTCACGTGAGTGTAAACCGCTTAATACAAGTGTTAGACACGGTTATTGCGTAGTGATTAGGCTGTCGTATCAGGCCTGACTGAGCACTCATTGGCAAAACCATACGGGTATGATAATATTGATAATTGGCCAACGTTGTCCGGTGAAATGGCTAATATTGGACATTCCTGAACGCTAAATGACTAAAACGCTACCCACTAAACACTATCGGCACCTTTAGCTTCGTCCGCGTCTATTTCGTATTATGGAACCAAGATTATTTTTATCTTAACCAATTATTTGTGTGATGAACTCGAATATTTGTGCCTGTAGCCTTACCATGAGTTTACAGTGACAGTACGCTCGATAGCGACTCCGTAAGCGATTTGTATGGAGAATTGTAGCTTTTCAAAGTAACCGCTAGAAGCGCTGTCTTCTTATTCTTCGTACAGTAGCCGGTTGTCTATTGTTTGACCGAAATTTATATGCAATAATATTGATTTGCTCGAATTTCACTTACCCGAATTTCATTTGCCCGAATGTTTCGTTTCCTAGAAAAGTCATTTGACATACTCTTGTATTCCCGAATATTATATGCCATAATGATACGTATGCCATAAGTATTGTTTTCCATAGTATTAAGTGCCATAATATTGTTTGATAGAATATTTAAACGCCATACTAAATATTGTTTCTCTGCGAATCCAACCTGGCTATGCATTTGACATTGTCTAAAATTGTGTTTTTTTTTTCTAGTCATTTCTAGCATTTTGATGTAATAATCGTCTATTTACAATGTACACATGCAAGCAAGCATTTTGACTATAAATATATTGTGGCCACGTATGTACATAGACACTATGTACTACATGGTCACAATACAAACCTAACCTAAAGTTTTCGGTTATGGTCGAATGTCGTACGTCCTTTTATCGTAGTTCTTCTAAAACTGTAAATTAGGCTAGGATTTGTATTTTGAAGCAAACATTCTGACGCTCCACTCGCTTCGCTATACGGGTCACAATACAAACCTAACCTAGCCTATAGTTTTCGGTTTTAGATCCATGTACTATTTGGTAGCAGTTCTTCTAAAACTAGGTTAGATTGTAAATTAGGAAACTGTAAATTACATTTCTATTTATATTTTGAAGCAAACATTCTGACGCTCCGCTCGCTTCGCTCGCTCCGCTATACGGGTCACAAAACAAACCTAACCTAACCTATAGTTTTCGGTTTTAGATCCATGTACTATTTGGTAGCAGTTCTTCTAAAACTAGATTAGATTGGGTTTATATTTTGACGCTCCGCTATACGGGGTCATAAAACAAACCTAACCTACAGATGTCGGTTTTCGACCTATGTTCCATTTGGATAGCATATGAAATTATAGCATGTGACAATTATGGATTACAATCTTTATGGAAAATGTGATTATTGGAATTAATATTATGGGAAACAAAGATTCGGGCATAGGATTAAAATGGCAAACAATGATTATGGGAAACATAATTATAAGAAACAAGATTCGGACAATTGAATATTATGGCAGACGAAATTCGGGCATATGAAATTCGGGCAAGTGAAGGTATACCACAGTAGCCGGCAAACAACTTGACCCAAAATGGCGGATCTGCGCATGCATATTTGTACGTAAATCGACTACTGCGCAGTCAAGGTTATGCTCAAGAAGTTTGCCGGCTACTGTACAAATCGTATACGCTGTCGCTAGCGAGTACGGTTAGGTAAACTCATGGTAAGGGGTCATGACTGTTATTTGTATTTAAGTATGTAGTTATCTACAGGACGACGCGTTTGGCTCGGTTTGTAGACACCTGCCTACTGAGTGGCGGTCCCGGGTTCGAATCCCGGCCGGGGCAAATATTTGTGAGATGAACTCGAATATTTGTGCTTGGGTCATGGTTCTATGTATTTAAGTATATATTTATCTATATAAGTACGTATATCGTCGTCTAGTTCCCATAACGCAAGCCTTCTTGAGCTTAATTTGGGACAATTACAATCGATCTACGATTTGTGTGAGGTTGTCCGATATTTATTTATTATATGAGTGTATGTTTATCGTCATCTAGTTGTCATAACACGAACCTAATAGATCTTACTGTCGGACTAGATTGTTTTGTGCGAGGTTGTTCGATATTTATTATTACTTATAATGAACCCAGTGGTTGACTGGTAGAGAATGCCTAAAGGCATTAAGTCCGCCATTTGTACTTTTACTTATGTATTTTGTGCAATAAAGTTTAAATGACCAGACTCAAGGACTGGCCAGATAAAGCACAAAATAGAGAGCAGTGGAAAAAAAGGGGGGAGGCCTTTGCCCAGCAGTGGGACACAATGGGCTCATAATAATAATAATAATAATAATAAGTTTAAATAAATAAATAAATATAACAAATACCTATATTAGTTTAAGCTCTAAAAAGGCTGTATAAGTGCTTATGCAGCCTGTGTGCTACTTGGCTATTTATTAACCCGAAAGGCATAAATACATTGCTTGGACTATATAGTCTAATAGTCACCAGATCACTGGTTCAATCGCTTTCAATCTTAACTTTTCTTATCCTCAATTGGATGCCACCATTCCAGTAAGCCAAATTTTTAACCCTCAAACTTTTAAATCTGACGGTGTCAAAAAATCACTTTACTAGAACACAGTGTTAACCTAAGAAAACATGCTTGGAACAAAACGTTTTCTGTACCGTCTTCTTTGTGAATGTTGAGTGTGTGGAATACGATCTCAATTATCAATTTGCCTTAAAGCGTTGCGCCGTATTTTGCAGTAAGCCACAGATCGAAGGCGGCGAAGTGACGAGCATCTCGCGTTAAGGTGTACTTTTACGGTACTTTTCTAAAAAAAAATGCTTTTATGCTTACAGGATAATGGTATACCAAACCTGCGGAAGGCGTTAGCGGAAACGATGCCAGTGCCGTTTCGTTACTACAAGACTTATTGTATAACAGAAAATGGACAGTGAATACATTTTTGACATTACGTCCATGTGAATGTAGCGAAATAGCCATGCCACATATTTTGATGGTGTAGAGCACAGTGTAAAGTTTGTAAAGTTAGGCCTTATTAAGAGCTTGTATATGTATAGTCAGAAGCTTGGCTCTTCATGAGATCTGATAATTTTTTGACAATGCGAGTTGTGGTCTCGTCTTGGCATCATTTTACATGAAAATGTTTTGGTGGTACTTACATTCTTCTTTTAGATTGAGACCCTACAAATGAAGCGTGACGTAGCATCTCTTGGGCCAGCATGGCAGTGTCAACTGACGGGGCATTGTTTGGTTCTTGTCAGTTGTCATTGCGGTTTGGGCTCCCCCTTTTGCTAACCATCAGGCGAAATGGAGCCACTAAGTTGTGGCAAAAAGTTGTGGTTAGATTAGTGAGCCTACTTATGAGGGTCGTCGTGGATATTATGGAGCATCTTTCCGCCATCGTTTTACATGACAATCCTTTCAGTCCACAACTGTGCGTTTTTCTCGAAATTTCCTGTCTCGCACGACTGCGTTATGGAATGAATGGTCGTGTGCTGTATTGCCGGACCGATACGACCTACACACTTTCAAGAAAAGAGCGTACTCCCACCTGAAAGGCCGGCAACGCACTGGCGACTCCTCTGGTGTTGCAGGTCTCTATGGGCGACGGTAATCGCTTTCCATCAGGCGATTCGGTTGCTCGTTTGCCCGCTATGACATAAAAAAGGCTTTGTCCAGCAGTGTACTTCTCTTGGCTGATGTGATGATTATATTAAAGAATAGAGTATCGAATACACTAAGAGTATCTCGAGCGTATCTGCCGCGTATCCGGTTCAAATTTATCGCAGCCGGAACAGTAATGCATTTTACGCTACTGCTCTGTCCTGTGCTTTATCTCCGAGTGTTTCAGATCGTTAAGCCCAAGTTAACGCGGCGTGGCTTTAGAAAGGCGATTTGTTTATATTCAGACGTATCTTTTAAACGCGATTGGTGCAAGCTTAACAGACTCCGTACTGGCCGGGGTCTTGTGCCCTATACAGGCATCGCTGCGTTTAGGCTGCTTTTCCTGCTCGCGACTGCGGTGCCGAAGTGAAATCGATTCAGCATATTATCGAAGCGTGCCCTAGAGGGCTCGCTACACTGGAGGCCCTGCTGAAGACCTGATCAACCTCAACGACGATGCCATCAATTGGCTAATGAGCCTCAAACTAAATATATAAGCTATGTTCGACGCAAAACCCTGCCAAACGATAAAAAAAAACTACGGTGTTTGGGACGAACGTAAGATCCCGAACCACATATTTCCCGTTCGAGTTAGATTCGACGTGTGACCTCTTTTCGTAGTTTGATCTACCCAACTTCACTGCTCTCCCGTATGTACTAGTGCGTCGCGCGGTTTTACCTACTCAAACTACATTTTTTCGGAATAAAAAGTAGCCAATGTGTTAATCCAGGGGGTCAGCTACCTTCATACCAAAGTATATGTTTGAGCGTGAAGAAGTAACAAACATACACATAAACACACTCACAAACTTTCGCTTTTATAATATTAGTATGATATGCCGGAAGACCCAGAAGGAGGACCAACGGGCTGGTGAAGATCGTCGTTAAAGTTGCATGATCCCGCAAACATCAACCGCTCTGGAATAACTCTCTCTTGCCCCTTTTTCTACTTTTAGCACCAAACTTAACTTAACCAGTTAAGATGGGATAAGTATGTGTACGGAACCCTCGGTGCGCGAGTCAGACTCGCACTTGGCCGGTTTTATTTCTAGTTTTTTTCCACTGGTTAAATAGTTCTATTAAGCTCATCAACTTCAATAAGCATGGTTAAAATTGATGTATCAGAACAGAATTCAGAGGTGCGTGGCAGGCGACACAGGTCTGTCGTCTAACGAGGTTAGCAAAACTTATTGTAATGATCAAAAGGGATAAAAGCTCTAGTTACATACTTTTACACTGTTCACACCCAACACCAGACCAAATCGAATAATAATTATTTATTTAAAAAGGTCGCAATTTTTAGGTATAGTCTGGGCTAACAGGTTTTGAAATCACGTTTGTAATTACACTGGTTTAACTAGTAAAAAATATTATTACTTACCTACATTGAATTTATTAAAGAAAAAAATGCGGGTCTTAAGGGTGACGTATCTAGCGGACGTTTTTCGGCCATGGAAGAAAGCTGTTGGCTGATATGAGTAACTTTATTATCTTTAATAGGTTTAAGAAAAACGCCCTCTAAGGGGAAATCGGGATACCTAATTCAAGTTAATAATCTTATCAAACCGTTCCTAAGACATATCTCTTCTTCAAATTTATTCTACAAGGTTCACTCGACGATCTACCTTCAGTCATCTCTTCAACAAATTCGGACTTGAGACTTATTTTTAGAGTGGAGTAGTAACTATGGCCTCCATGTTAATCCGTCAAAATCCCAGGCTATCATCATTGACATAATTAATTATTACATTAAGCGGTTTACACTCGCGTGAAATTGTCAGGAACGGCCCGACCTGTTTCGAACTCGTAGCGTAGAAATCAGTGACAAAGTTACCGCGTGGCTGTACGGGTAGCTGTGCAGCAGTCCCTGATAAAAAGCTCCATGCGAGTTTGAAACATGTAGGCCGTTCCGATACGAGTGTGGCTCATATTTTCCGAAAATATTCTTTTCTTCGTGGCAATTATTCCGTTCCCATGATTTCCCAGTGTAATTTTTTCCTAATATTTTATTTTCTATGGGCATTTTCTTCCGTTCCCAAATTTTCTCAGTAGTTTTTTTCCCCAGTCACCTATTTTAATAGTTTGGTTTTTTCTCTTCCCTTTCTTTCCATTCTTTTAAATATCTAGGATACTTATTTTTCTTGTTACTATATTTATAGCTTTCGGAGCAGATCCGACTCGGCCAGGTTAGGTTAGGTTAGTTTTTCTCTTTTTTATATCCCTAAAAAAGAGTTAACATTTAAACAAAATAATATCGATATAAAATGTGACTACAAATATGTGGATAAGGAATAAATATTTTTTGAAAAAAGGGTTCTACTTATTTTTAACGTTGGTATTTAAAAAGAAGATAGCATAAGAGGATCGGAAAAAAACTATTTCATGATTAAATACCCATGGAAAATTATATATTCGGGAAAAAAGGCACTGGGAAAATATGAGAACGGAATAATTACCACCAAGAAAGAAGGTGACTGGAGAAAAGTGACACTGGGAAATCATGGGAACGGAAAAATTGCCACGAAGAAAAAATGATTTTCGGAAAATATGAGCCACACTCTCCGATACCATAATTAAATATGTCTGACGAAAGTTTTAATAAGATTAGTGCGGGGGAAAATGTCCGAGAAAAAATCGAACAGCCACGCGCTTTGATATTAAATTTAACTCCTTCCGATTGACCGAATATTATGTTAGTTCGGAACATTTTTTCGCGTTCTCGTTAGCTAGATGGGGACCCATATGCATAAGTCCGAGTTTAAATAGCCGATTTTGTCGAAAAGGGTCGCGGTGAATTTCTCGCTTGATAGCCTGGAGGCGTGGTCTAAATAGTAAGTTTACTTTGGTACAGCGATGACGAAGCTGATAAAATATTTTCCATTGGATGACTCTAAGGCCTAATCTCTCCCTAGTCAGGTTCATTGAATAAATAAATAAATATCGGATAACCTCACACAAATGGATCTAGTCCCAAATTAAGACAAGGAAGCTTGTTATAGGTACTAGACGACGATATACGTACTTATACAGATAAATATATTATACTTAAATACATAGAACAACCATGACCCAAGCACAAATATTCGAGTTCATCACACAAATATTTGTCCCGGCCGGGATTTGAACCCGTGACCGCCGGCTCAGTAGGCAGGTGTCTATAAACTGCGCCAAACGCGTAGTAAAAAAAAAGTAAAAAAAACATTGAAATAAATATATGACTTCAGAGGCGCAAATTTTAAGGTTTTTTTTTATCCAAAAGCAGATTTTACCGTTAACCGATTTACGAGAAATTTTATGATCAGGTTCGGTAATTATACGGATTATACCTATGTAATTTGTATGCTCTGAATTTTTCAAAATGTCGGAAATATTATTTATCAGCCATTTTGCGAGGTTTACATCAAACAGAGTGTAATACGAAGTAATTTTGAAAATTAGTACTTGAAATTTGCGCTTTTGCACAGTCTCCAGTGACATTGAGAGCAGAGAGGCTTTTGCGGATTTGAGATCTTTGCGGTTTTCGGCCGCAAATGTCTAAATCTGTATGCACTGTTTCAATGTAGATAAACTTAGTTAATCTTTGTATTAAAAGGCTTAGTTATTCGACTTAAACACATATTTCAACCATGAATACAAAGATCAAAGCTTAAAGAAAAATTGAAAAAGGAGTTACCTGGTGGAAGGAACCCGGTACCTCTGGATTACCGGTCCAGCGCGTTAGCCACTTCGCTACCTTCGCTCCACGTAGACCTGACGAATTTATCCTTATGCATATTTCACTTATTTATCTATATAATTATTATATTGTCATCTAGTACCCATATAACAAACCTTCTTGAAATGCTTCTTGAGCTTAATTTGGGACTAGATCGATTTGTGTGAGGTTTTCCGATATTTATTTATTTAAGGTGTTAATTTTACGGGACTACGCTGCGGTTTTGTGAAAAATGTAATTAGATTCTGTCTCCAAAAATAGTTCTTACTTTACCGCTTGATCCCGTAACTTGTCCCACCAATACAACATATGGGCACCGTCGGGTTAGTTGCTCTCCTGACTTTCTAACATGATTTTAGATTTTCACGAACAGTTGGTCATCTCCTTTGATGTCCAGGCCTTCGGGACCATTCCGACGATCCTTGCCGGAAAATGCTGACTGGTTTGAGTTGGTTTATGAATTTTGTGTCCTCTCTAGATTAGATCCCGCTGGGCTATGTTTTGTTTGAATTTATTTTTCTCAAACATGCAATAAAATGTCGTCAAAACGTGCGTTATAACAGGCTTCGAAGTATCACGTTTCGGGCGGAACAACTCGAGAGAACTGTAAAGGAATTTCATTCAAAACTCCCTAAGTCCTAAACCGAGAAGATTTTTTTTAACATGGCGTATGTGTTCATGAACAGGCTAAACAGCTGTTTTTTTTTGAGTGGTGTATTTTTTATTTCATTGCATATATTTGACAAAAGCATTATAATACGAGTACATGCCTTAGCCGTGAAAAGGGCTTGCCAGTTTCGTATCACTATCCGGCTAGGTATATATATATATATATATATATATATATATATATACTCACCCGGCAAGCCCTTCTTTCCTGGCGTCATCTGTAATGTACCTACTATTCTTCTACATCAAACGATATTAATAATTTATGCGGTCTTATTTTTGTTTCTTGCTATTTAGTCGAAAAAAAATAGTATTAACTTCAATAATTCATACCGAGTGTGTCACTGCTATTCATTTTATTTAGACTAAATTTACACTACTACTAAACTAAAATAACTACATAGACAACATTCATAACTCAGGAACACATATTCGAGTTCATCGCACATTTATTTGCCCTTACCGGGATTCGAACCGCTGCTCCAACCGCGGCGTTCGTCATAATTAGGTACAACATAATAAGTTAAATTTAAATTCATTTAAACAAATAGCGATATCAGTCAAATATTGTGTTATTAATTATAAAGCACGTCACACAATAGTTAAATTCATTAATAAGAATACAGAACAATTCTTAGCTATCAAAACTAATTATTTCAACCCTTGCTCTGGTTAAATTTTTAATTTCACTCATCACAGGAGCCTACTAATTAAAAAAAGCCTCCCTCTGCCAATCTTGCCCTGACAGAGATTAAGAAGATGAATTCTTAACGGGCTCAGTAAAAAACGTCTTGGGAACGAGCTTTTTCTTAGTTCCTGCAAATAAATTATTAAAAAGTTAGGTACCTTTTTACCAGGTGCAATTTTGTTCGCAAAGGAAGTCGAAATTCTTTACTGTTTACCTTTACTTGAGCATGTAACTAAATGCTGTCTCAAAGTTACTCAAAAGGCAATGGAGCGAGCTTTACTCGGAGTTTCCTTGCGTGATCGAATCCGAAATGATGAGATACGCAAGAGAACCAAGCTTGTAGATGTAGCTCAGACAGTCTCCAAAATTAAGTGGCAGTGGGCGGGGCACATTGTTCGTAGATCCGATGGTCGTTGGGGCAGAAAGGTTCTGGAATGGCGACCACACTTAAACTGCTCTAAAAGTCAGAAATGACCGTCAAAGTTCAACATTCCTACGTAGCGCTAAAAACGCTCCATACAAAAGGCGTCCAGGCTAGTGACGTCATAGGTACCAATAATTGTATGGAGAAATTAAGAAATAATTATTGTTTTGTAAAATTATGAGGATTATGAAAACATTTTCAAAATTTCTTTTGAATTAAAAAAAAATAACAAAAAATTTGCGTACCTTTGAAGTCACATATTTCCAAAAAAGATTTATTTATATTTAAATTATTAAATTTATTTAGCTAATTTTATTCATATAACCACAGTACGCTGTAAGTAGAATTCAACATCAGTCAACATGTCTATTGGTAATGACGTCTTTACGGAGATTTTCGTGAGTGAATGTTTTCCTTTAATCTTAATTGAACAAATCAAATACAAATCGTACAATACGCGGACTTAATGCCATAAGGCATTCTCTACGGACAAATTAAGTAGATAAAGAAATGAGCGCGCGTGGGCTTTATTGGCATTTTTATTGCAAAAATAATCAACAAGTTACACGATTCTTTATTTTTCTTGTTGGCGCGTATCCAAAGAACAACAGTGCATAACTTTACGAGTATCCCCACGTTAATACGCAGCAGTATACGTCCGTGTTGTGAAATCGAGCGTATGTTACTAGATACGCAGTATAGGCTAGTGAGCTGTTGTATGTTTCCTAATTGTATATTTACTTATTTATTTAATCTCCATTGCACAAATATCCGGCCCATGTGGAAGTCTATTGAGGAGGCCTGTGTCCAGCAGTGGACATCCTATGGCTAAAATGATGATAATGATGATCATTGCACAAAATAAAACTTATCGTACAAAAGACGGACTTAATGTTATGAGGCATTCTCTACCAGTTAATCATTGCACAAAGCAGATAATTTTTTTGGCGCGTTATTGGCATTTTTTTAGGGAGAATAATCAACAAGTTACATGATCATGTATTTTCCTTGTTGGCGCGTATCCAAAGAACAACAGTGCATAACTTTATCACGAAGTAGTCAGCTCCCTACGTACGTAGCAGTATACGTCCGTGTTGTGAAATCGAGCGTATGTTACTAGATACGCAGTATAGGCTGGGAGCTGTTGTGTATAATGAAACATGTAATATATATTTTTTTTATGTGGGTTCACACCACAATTTTTATTTAAACAATACAAAGATCAAAGCTTAAAGAAATATTTAAAAAACCAGCCAAGAGCATGTCGGGCCACGCTCAGTGTAGGGTTCCGTAGTTGCTCATCCTTCACAAGAGACACAACCGCTATTTTAAGCCCGAGCCCGAGGTTTAAGTTACGAGAAAGATTTCAAGTTCTGTAAAAAGGTCGTAAACGCCAAAGTAACTGTAATTACTTATTACCTTCTGGAAGTCAACTTACGTCCTTTTAATGAAAATTATGAAATTTTGCGATAACTCAAAAACGGATGGACCGATTTTGTTCAATATAGTCCCCACACACTAGGGTTGAACGAAAAAAAAATCACCCCCACTTTAGGTGTACGAAAAAATTTTTTTTTTTTAGTTTTTATTTTACCGTTTTGTCGGCGTAATACATACACAAACTCCTACCAAATTTCAGCTTTCTAGTACTAATGATCACGGAGCTAAGCCGCGGACGGACGGACAGACGGACATGGCGAAACTATAAGGGTTCCTAGTTGACTACGGAACCCTAAGAAGGGGTTACCTTGTGGAAGAGACCGGGTATCGAACCCGGTACCTCTGGATTGCCGGTTCAGCGCGTTAACCACTTCGCTACCCTAACTCCAAGCCTGTCGAATTTTTCCTTATGCTTTGTGTGTCGATCTTTGCATTGTTTATTTGAAAGGTTTTACACCTTAGCGGCCTCTAAGTCAGGACGTTGTATGTTTCCTAATAGTGATGCAAAATTATATATAATCGCCTGGTGACAACCAAGACCCACTTAATTTTTTGTCATTACTCTTCAAAACCTCGTATCTAGTTTGTAGATTGATACTGAGATACGAGCTTTGTTTTAAGTTTAGGTATTTGTTATTTAGTGACTTGTTGTCAACAGAAACAGACGATATAATAATAGGTACTTATGAGTTTCGGAAAATGGATCACGTAATAGGGATGATGATGGACGTTGAATTATACAACATACTGTAATTATACAGGGTGAAACATAAGTCGTGAACATACATTTTTGTTTCTATCGCAGTATTTTAAGGCAAATTCATTGCATTAACTCTAGAAGCAAACAGTTAAACTTTATCGATAATATTTTTTTAATACAGTTGCTCAAAAAGTGGTACTTTTCGTAGCTGCAAATCGTGCGAAAAGTTGGATATTTCGAACTAGTGCTTTTTACTTTTCAAATTTTTTTAATTTTCTGTTGTACTAACACTTCATGTCTCATACATCCAAACAAAGGTCAATCACTTTCCGACTTTATTTATTACGTCATACAGCATTGCAAGTGTATATCTTATAATTATGCTTAAAATATTTAAATTGCATATTGGATCAATCAAAGGGTTATCTATTAAAAATATTCAAAAACGGTTTTAATAAGTTGTCTGAGTGACTATTATTTAATGAGCAAATGAGTATTATGCGTGACCTATAAAAATCAAAAAGAAAAGTATTGTCACAGATTAGAAAATACAGTATTAAGCGTGACCCACGCGCTGCTTTATAAATTCATAATAATTATGAATAATCGCTATTTTTGTGTATTAAATATATTTATTTACAATTATATGAAATGTAAAGAACTAAAAACAGATTCACGATGTTTATTGTTTGGAATCAATTAAATTACTGTGTAACATTATCATATCTCTTCTGAAATATTAAAACTATTTCTTTTGATTTGGCTGAATGATGACAGCCGACGCCATCTTGAAAAAAAATATTACAATTAAAAGTAAAACTTTCTTTTTCATTCAAGATTGTTTTAATTATGTGTAAATGATACGTAAGATTTATAAAATAAGAGTTTTTGTTAGAAAATGATGGATTCTGATGCTACCAGAATAGATTTAACACCGCCCTATATACGAGCCAAGGCAAAAATTGCAAGTGAGAGTATTTTACCCGCAAAATCGAAAGAAAAATTACATTGCCGTCTATGAACATTTTATTGGCTGGAAACGAGAAAAAGAGAATTATTAACAACTTGAATAAAACTTTAAACTTACCAGCAAAGGCCTTAAATGCGACCCTTCACAATTGCTCTAAAAATTGTAGGTACTCTTAATTTTTATCAGACAGAAATAAATATATTTGCTATTTCAATTACTGTTTTAAATTTGTATTATTGCAATTTTTCGCAAATGTATTAAAAAACGTTGTTTGGTACACGTGTGGAAGTGTCATTTTAACTCGTCCCGAGTCTTGACCCTCGCCTTGCGGCTCAGGCCAAGACTCCTCGGGACTCGTTCAAAATGACATACTTTCCACACTTGCATCAAAAACTACTATTAAATTGCACAAACCCTATTCGACAAGACTTTGACACACAATTTTACAGTCTATGACAGTTTAACGTTGCTACGTTAAACTTGGGATGACTATGGGACTCAGTATTTATTTATTTTCTAATTAACAAACAACGTTTACATGTTTTTGCGTGTTGCCACGTCCACATTTTTAAACTAAAGTTAAACAGTAAGACACACATATTTCTGTTGAAGATGTTAGGGGAAGTCTAAAAGTAGCACCAATTAGGGAGATGTTACAAACTAACCTACTGTCACGGTATGAGCACATATTTAAAAAAATATTGTGATATGAAAAAAAGAAATGATTGACCTGCTGCGACACGACGAATATATAAAGACTATAATAAATAGAAGGAAAGATTGAAGGGAGAAGAAAGAGAGGAAGACCAACGAGAGCTTACATGGACCAAATGAAGTAGAAGGTGAACGTCGCGTCGTACCAGGCAGTCAAGGAGGAGGCGCAAGAACGAGATGCATGGAAATTGCTCCACCGACAAGAGAGTAGGTCATAAATTTATGATGAAGAAAAAAGAAACTAGCTCCTGGCCTACGAAAACATTAGTCAAGGCGAAATAATACTCCGTATCTCAAATTGAGCGAACAGGCACGCACAAGTATTGAAAAGACAAACAACGGAAATTATATTAGTAACTCGGAGTAACTTTGTATGGCCCGAATAAGATGGATCTTCTGTTGTGATAATTATTTTATAAGGGTGTGAGAGGAGGATAGATGTATTTTCACGAGTCTGCATTTTTGAACTTTAGTATTACTAAACCATTGTTACAAAGATCAGAGTTCAAAGAAAAATTGAAATGATTCATCTAATTTTTTTAGGCATTTCCATTTTTCTTTGAGTTTTGATCTTTGTATCAATGGTTTAATATGGGTAATTAAAATAAAAAGAACCGACTTAAAAAAAACTAAAAAGCCAAAAATAACCCGTTCATGTACAGATTACATTTGAATCACCTTTTGAAGTCGGTGCCAATTACTCGTAAACCACTCAATTATTACTGATAAGAACAGATGCCGCGGATGAAGCCTTTAATGATTACCATTTGGTATTTACAAGTATGTTTGTTCAATAAAGAGGTTTGGCATTGACTTTAAAAGGGGATACCTCATTTTTAGGGTTCCGTAGTCAACTAGGAACCCTTATAGTGTCGCCATGTCCGTCTGTCCGTCCGCGGCTTAGCTCCGTGATCATTAGTACTAGAAAGCTGAAATTTGGTATGAGTATGTGTATGTATCACGCCGACAAAACGGTAAAATAAAAACTAAAGAAAAATGTTTTTTTCGGGTACCTCGCAAACACCTAAAGTGGGGGTGAATTTTTTTTTTCATTCCAACACTAGTGTGTGGGTGTCGTTGAATAGGTCTTTTAAAAATAATAGGGGTCTTCAAACATACTTAATTTTTTGATAAAGTCAGCAGTTTAGTAAACATTCGCTCCGAAAACAAAAAAAATAGCATCCTCCCCCCCTCTAACTTTTCAAACACGGGTCAAAAAATTATGGAAAAATTCATTAAAATGAGGCCTGATAGGTACTTTCAATGAAAACTATATTGAACAAAATCGGTTGAGCCGTTTTTGAATTATCGCGAAATTTCATATTTTTCTTTAAAAGGACGTAATCGTAAGTTGACTTCCAGAAGGTAATAAAAGTAATTACAGTTACATCGGCGTTTACGACCTTTCTATAAAGCTTGAAATCTTAGTCGTAACTTAAACCTCGGGCTTAAAACCGCTGTTTTAAGCCCGTCTATTGTGAAGAATGAGCAACTACGGAACCCTACACTGAGCATGGCCCGACATGATGTTTTCCAAACCAGTACAAAATCCAAGTTTACGTAGTAGAGATTTGTTTAAAGTTAAACGCACTGTAACAAAATCAGCATTGCACAGTAAAAATCGCTTTATAATGTCAGAAAAAATTTACAATTATCTTCCTTTAGAATTAAGAACAAATAATTTATAAGGCAATATAAATTATTTTTATATAAACTTCGATTATGGCTCATAGAAAAATGTTTTAATAATTTGAAAGAATATTTTGACACGTGATTCATAAATTTCACATTGACATATAAATTATATTCCTATTTTAATTTAAAATCTGTTAATTGAATTTAATGATTATTATATTATCTTATCAATGAGTATTATAATCTGTTAATGTAAGAATTTGAAATTTGCATGCCATTACTATGGTGAATTGTGTTGTTCTTTTGTAATATTTGTCATCCTCATGTACCATGATTCTAGCAAATAAAAGAACTTTGACTTTGACTTTGACTTTGACATGCTCTTGGCCGGTTTTTTAAACTCGATTAAAAATTGTGGTGTGTTGTTTTGTGTTACTGACTGAGCGAGCAAAACGTCTCGTTTCCAACGTCGCAAAAAAAATTCTTATGTACGTATGCCGATTTTCCGACTGTTCTCGCCTACAGGCCGCATTTCTCAACTGATTCTCGTGAAATTTTAGCAAGTTCGGTAATTTAATAGTTTTCTGACGATTCAGTTTTTTTTCATAAGAAACTTCTTACTCGACTATTATAGTGAAGAAAAAAAGCAGTCGAAGTTGCACCTTCTAGTTAATACCTAAATATAATCGTCACCTCAGTTGAAAAAAGTGTAGATATTGGTTTTTTGTGTAAAATGCGACGCAATAGGGAAAAGAAAAAATTCAAATAAAAAAAAATGGTAATAGGTAGGACTCAATTCATTCGTTTGATAGGATGCAGAAATTAAAATCATACCTCCCCTTAGCTTTATCATAGTCGCGTAAAAATTAATCAAAACCACATTTATCGCTCATTCTTTACCTTAATAGCTGTAACACGTATTTTGTTAAGCAAATTAACGTAAACTTGCCACTTATTGGGGTAAAGTCGTGCAGCTTTTAATAAAGCGGGTATAAATTACGGATACGGCAAGCCCGGAACGTCAATGGAGCGTGACCCTTATAAATTGCGTGTAACGTGGCACTGAGTGAAAAGGGCTTAAGTTCCTGCAGTTTTTATGTAACATACGCTGTTTTATGTGAGTGAGCTATGTGCCGTACTGAAGTGACGGCTGTCAACGATGCTAGGTGCTAAAGAACATTTTTTAAACCAGGGGAGTATGAAACCATTGATACAAAGATCAAAGCACAAAGAAAAATTGAAATGCGTAAGATATGAACGTAGTCTGAAATAAAATATTTGTTTGTTTGTAACCTGGTGGAAGTCAAATAGTAACTACGGAGCTTTTGGAGTAAGTAATCGTTTATTTTTTGACCATATACTGTACAAGTGTACATAAATGTTTTCTCTGAGAGATAGTTTTTATTACCACCGCCACAGCCACCGCCTATGGACGCTTGCAATGCTAGGAGCATCACACGCGCTTTCCCGACATTTTAAGAACCTTTTACCTTGAAGAACTGCATGCTCTAGCCCCCAGGGAAAACCTCGGCAGGGAGCTCCACATGCGAGGCGTTCGCGGTATAATTCCTCTGGAACCGCACAGTTCTCGACCATTTAGGCTGCAGTGTGTGAGGATGAACACCCTGCCGATGGCGAGCAGTGCGACGGCAGAAAGTAGCTGTGGGCATCACGCCAAACAATTCCTCAGAACACATCCCATTATACAGACGGCAGAGCACACACAAGGAGGCAGTCTCTCCTCACACTCAGAGTGGGCACGCGTCCCAAAAAGCCTACTTACTAGGCACTCGCACCGTTTTCAAGTGAAACAACGTATGCTCGACGAATGACAATTTAATTTTGGTTCTCAGACTATATATACAAGCACTAAGAAAATCTCTATACCGCGATGCAGCGGAAATGACATACGGTACACCGACATCTAGCGGATAATTCAATCAACATAGTATTACATACGACATGAACACAGAGGCTCGAGTGCTCGATTCCGTCTGTGAATTTAGGATTGTCAACGCACAGCGCGTCGTTGACTAAACAATTCACTTACTTAATTTATCTACTTTCAAAAGAAGTTAATATTGCTACCAAATTAATCAATTAAGCTGAAACTTGAAAACTAGAAGGTACTAAAGTGAAATAACATTAAGTTCTAATTTGAATCCTGTGACTATTCTCATAGCTTCCAAAGTAGGTTATAACAACAATGGTCTTCACAGGACACGAATTGCCAAACTTGGGGTATGTCTGCATAGTTTTTGTAAACGGAGTCTAAGTTAGTGAGGAAATTTATGGAGTACAGAACCCTTACCACGTGTTTACAGTGAGCGTAGTCGCTAGCGACCGCGTAAATGATTTGTATGTATGTCAAACACTTTATTGTACACAACAACTGGTTATAAATTGTTTTTATTTAATGTGGATTTGTAGTTATAAGTTTCTATTTCAAATGCAATGTTTATTGTGAATTGAATAAATAAATAAAATGAAATGGAATGAAAAAAAAAAATCATTCATAACGAATAAAACATGTACAAAGGCGAACTTATCCTTATTAGGGATCTCTTCTAGTTAAACTTTGAGCAATTGAAGGAATAGGTATTCGAAGAAAATAGGAAAACCACACTGCGTACAAACGAGATGTCTATGTTAAATTAATAAAACTATATAACAATATAAATGTATGAAGAATTGTAGTTCTACAAAGAAACCGCTAGACGCGCTGCGCTATTCTCCATACAAATCGCTTACGCTGTCGCTAGCGAGTACGGTCACGTAACTCATGGTAAGGGGTACTGAACCCTCATTTGTTTAGCTTTGTGATCTTGGGGCGAAAACACAATTTTCATATTACGTTGACGCGACGTGTAAATCTCCATGCAAGTAATAATATCATGACATTTTAATATCTTTGACCGAGTCGTCGCCGTTTCAGCTTGGCCTAAAATGATTTCGTATGTCCGTTTGTCCCGACGACTTTCGGCTTCTCTCGCTTAGAGGTTGCATACTTAACCAGGGTCTCACTTGTATCCGCCACCATACATACGTACTAGGTGCGAACTTTAGCACCAGCCAGTTAAGATCGAATAAGTGTTTGTACGGAACCCTCAGTAAGGGAGTCAGAACCTTAAAGTGCGAGCACTTTAAGGTTAATATCATAGTTAAGTCAGAGAAAAATGTCGCTTGAAGAGGCCTTATTTTTTTTTTTCATATTATGAAGTTAATGATACTTTTCCCTGAGTTCCAGAACGTAACATAGCTACTTCATTTCATGCTTTCATTGCGTGCAGTCGAAAATAAGTTGAGAAAACCGGTGTTCTGCGTGAATTTTGTAAATTTCGAGTCGTTTTTGAAACAAAAATTATCAATAAAATATTCAAACTGTAGGTTTCAATAATATATATACCATTAAATTTAAGTAGCCCTGTTCTAAGTAGTAACATTAATGACATGTTAAGAACATGATTGATCATATACACAAAAATGTCTAAAACAATCAGCATTTTTGAACAGATAAGGAGCCTTGTTTAATTGTCATAAATCAACCTCTTGGGTTATAAACTTAATAATACTTGCCATCATAACTTCATAAACTCAAAAGATATGAAAAGTTACTCAGCCGTCTTTAATGGTCTCCAAGTTTTAATACCAGAGCAAATGCACCTTTACGATAAGAAGGCCAAAGAAAAATTTATAATGAGATGACTAGATAGGTAAAGTTTTCTAACTTTGTTTAACAAGATCTCGTTTCGTCTGATGCTGTGGAATAGTAATGACACTCTGCTGAGCAAAGCCTTTAGGTAACTTAACTTATCAAAACTAACAAAATCAAAATCAAAACGTTTATTTTGTAAGTAGACCACAAAGGACTTTCACATGTCTGAATGTACCGGCATTCCACAAGAGGAGACCGATGTTGAGAAGAAAGCCGAAAGAAACTCAACCTCGGTACAATACTAGCGAAGTTGACCGAGTCCCGTTGACCGCGAGTAGTGTACAGCTTGCATAAAATATTTTGGTACTTTTGTACTGGCAAAATTGCTGAACAAGTTGTTTATATAATAAACTACGAGCAGAAATACGAGCCAGACAATCTTTTATTTCAGTGAGCAATATGCCAGTTATGGAAGGAAGAATAAAAAAAACAGAAACAAAAGACGATCATATTCCCAACCTAGGGAATGTAGGTTTCTCTGTAGGTTACTATACCTGTACATGCAACCTTTATGTTTATCCTTTAAATAAATCAAAACTGATCATCAAATAAGTTCCAAAAATGTGGTTTACGGTGAAATAATTAGCAAAAAAAAAACACGCACACATACAGTGAAACACGGAACCTCGTCCTCCTCATTTTTCGAAGCCCTAGTACGTTTCCTAGACAAAAGTATTTTCCGTTGTTTCATTGTATATTCCCAAACAGTTCTCTCGAGTTGTTCCGCCCGAAACGAGATACTCCAAAGCCTGTTATAACTCACGTTATGACGACATTTTATTGCATGTTTAAGAAATAGTACATTACTGCAGACGCCGGGAAATAAGGGCTTGCCTTGTATAGACGGATAGTAATGCGAAGCCGGCAAGCCCATTTCACGGCTAAGGCATGTATAGTGCTCTTCTCAAACATATGCAATGAAATGAAAAAATACATCGCTCAAAAAAACATAATTCAGCTGTTCCGCCAGTCCATGAGCACAGACGCCATGTTTAAAAAAAAAGTATGTTTTTTTTCCTCCAATCCCTCCATATTTTTTTTCGGATGTCGTCCACGTGTGTAGCGTTCGAATATTAGGGCCATTATACACAACCTGATAATAAGAATCTTAACTTCTATAATAAATAAAATAAAGGCAGAGGATTTTTAATATTGTCTATGGTCTGTGGTGACTTACATAATATGTAAGTCACCAGAGACCATAATAAATTTAATACGTGAATAAATTTAAAATACTGTCTATATTATAGACGGTATTTTAAATTTATTCATCAACATATTGAATCATACAGATTTGTATTCTTAATATCAGGTCGTGTGTAATAAGCTTTAACGTAGATATTGTTGGTCCGATACCCATTCAGCCACTAGAAGAAAAAAAAAATGTATTTCAGCTGTTTAGCCTGTTCATGAACACGACGCCATGTTTACATTAAATTAAAAACAAATTACTTCCCGGCCTAGGCCTTAAATTTTGTATGAAATTCCTTTACAGTTCTCTCGAATTGTTCCGCCTGAAACTTGACACTTCAAAGTCTATTTTAACGCACGTTATGATGATATTACATTGCATGTTTAAGAAAAAGTATTTTCAGGTGTTTCATTATATCCCGTAATACCTAGTTCCATTACCAACGTCGTCAAACTCTTTCCCGATACTAAGAGCCCGAGCTTAAAAGCCTGTCGGTCTCCATTAGGCTCCGAAAAGCTTCCTGAGCTTCGCTGCCGGACATTTTTTCCAATTTTTATAAGTCCGTCTTGATTTTTTTACCTACTAGTTTCTGCCAAAGTACCTAAAGGATACTTGTTTCTTTTCGTGGTTACACAATAGGTATGTGTTGTATTTGTCATTTGTCAAAAATACTTTTGCGTACTGAGTTTGAAAGGTAAATGGAAAGTGCGCGTCTATTTTTTTTTTATTTGGTATTGAGGTTAAAAAAATATAAGAAAAAAGCAATACTGATTTGATGCATACTGTCGGCCTAGTTTCAAATCATTTGTGCACCGAAAATCCGGTATGTTTAACATATAAAGTAGTATAAGAAAAAGCGGAATGTACAATGAGCTAGAAATTACTGCACCGACACGAGTCTAGCTCTTGAATAGATGATGATGAGGTTTTAATATTAACATGCAGAGCGGGCAAGTTACTTTCCCTGTTTCATCTGTTACAGACGATCTTATGGAGTGCTATGGAGACACTTGTTTTGGTGACTGTGTCGTCCGATGTGAGACCGGCACGATCGCCCGCACTTCTGACATAAATAGTTTATGCCAGTAGTTTCTCTAGTGCTGGTTTGCTGCCTACGCATCCTTCTACCGGCTAAGGTCTCAAACCAGGCTTCATCACAAGGTTTGCGACCATCCAAAAGTCATTTGCGCCATCCGTCTCGGTCTTCGGCAAATGTTTCCCAGGCCTTGTAGTCAATTTTAAGAACAGCCATATCACGCTTGGCGCATTCTTTAAAGTGCAGCATTGGCCTTCCAATTTTCCTTTTAGCATGCGCTACGGCGCCAAGCATGATATGATGCGAATCCGAGAGGATTCCATTCGATGCACATGCCCTAGCCACCGCAGGCGCCTCTGCTTGAGAATAGCAGTTAGACTAGGCAGCTGTCCAATCTCAAGAATCCTCTGATTTGTGACTTTATCATGTTGCGTAAACAGCGCATTGTGAAAATTATTAAGACGTCCTTCCTGTTTTGCATACGTCGCCCAGGTTTCTGCTCCGTACAACTTTCCTTACTTTTCCTGTAAGCATGTTTTATTTATTGTATCACCAATTTTTTTAGAATAATGCTATGTAAACTAATCCAATACGACATTTCTGCAAAAGTAACCAGCCAGCCAAAATAATAACAGTCCAATTTTATTTACCACTACAGTCAGTACAAACATTTCTAAAAAGAAAAAACTAAACGGAATTCCAAACAAAACATCAAACAAAAAGTGGCGATCATGACGGCGTCAAGTTACACTGACACCCTGGGGGCGAAACTCGCGGTGGCCTAACGAAATTATGTTCGCCCCCAACTTTGGCCGACACGTAAAAGGCCTGCCGGGAATACGGTTTTATGATGGTGCTGTGTTAACATGATTGTGGATATGAAAACCTTGAAGGTACAACGTTGCGAAACGAGGCCAAGAATTAGTTTTGGTACTCGCATCTCATTTTATTGTTTTGTTTGTCGGAACTCTCAATACAATAAATAGTATCTCCAGTGGATATCTGAACAGATATTTTATGAACGCTTAGTTTTCTGCGCTATGTATATCTGGCAACAACATATTTAACTATTTTTTCTCAAACATGCAATGAAATAACGTCATAACGTGCGTTAAAACAGGCTTCAAAGTGTCACGTTTCGGGCGGAACAATTCGAGAGAGCTGTAAAAGAATTTCATACAAAATTTGAAGGCCTAGGCCGAGAAGTAATTTTTTTTGAAACATGGCGTCTGTTCGTTAACGGGCTGAACAGCTGAATTATGTTTTTTTGAGTGGTAATTTTTTTATTTCATTGCATTAGTTTGTGGAAGCGGCGGTAGCCTAGTGGTTAGGGCATGCGACTTGCAATCCGGAGGTCGCGGGTTCGAACCCGGCCCGTACCAATGAGTTTCTCGGAACTTATTTACGGAATGTCATTTGATATTTACTACTCGCTTTTCGGTGAAGGAAAACATCGTGAGGAAACCACCTAAGCCCAATAAGGCTTAGTTTCCCCTCTGGGTTAGAAGGTCAGATGGCAGTCGCTTGCGTAAAAACTAGTACCTACGCCACATCTTGGGATTTAGGTAGCCGACCCCGATTGAGAATTCATTCTCAAAAAATGGGACAAAGGCTAGGAGGATGATTGCATTAGTTTGAGAAAAGCACTATACATGCCTTAGCCTTGAACAGGGCTTGCCGGCTTCGTATCCTCCCTACGGTCGGCAGTCTATACCTACTCAGCCGACAAGCCTTTATTTCCCGGCGTCTGCATTAATGTACTATTCATGTAATCACCTAATATTGCGAATAATTCAACACCAAACATCCCTAATTGTTAATTCTCGCACTTATAAACTGATAAGACTCAATATTAAAATAAACCTTGACGCTTTGTCCTTTCTCAAGTTCAAGGCTCAATAGCTTACAGGATTTTATTAGATTTCTTGTACATAAATAAGGTTGTCTTTCTATCAGCCCTGGTAATGAGATTCCAACGAGAAAAAATACGTGTTTACTAAACAACTAGAAGATGCTTACGTACTTCGTCGACGTGATCCTTTTTAGGGTTCCATACCCAAAGGGTAAAAACGGGACAAGTTGTTTATAAAATATAATATTTTATGGTATAACCAAACTAAATACATTGGTACACGTAAAGAGGATATATAGATTTTCCAAATCAATGTTACGTTAATACATTTATACAAATTAATGTTATTCTTGCATAAAATTATCCACAGTGATGAAAGTCAAGTTTTTTTTTAGTAGGATTCAGTATTTATTTCACAAGAACAACGAAGGATTGAGCAGCATTCCGGTAAACAATGTTTGGAATTTAGTTGACGACAAATAGTTGACAAATCGCTACTGACGTTTAATAATGCAAATATATGACGTATGCACATCATTGCCGTATGGAAGCTGTTTGTAGCGCCCCTATCCCTGGGCAGGACCGACGCTTGTTAGGCTTTACCAATAACGACCACCATCCGTGAAAACTATCCGAAAAAGGTCTCAAATAAAGGCCATCAAAGAAATAAATAGACCATTCCAAAAGGCAATCAACAATTTGCTCGTGGCAACCCTACTATATTACACATCCATTGACAGGTGGCCAAAGTGATTTAGTTTCAACCCTATCTTCATCTATGGAAAATGAGACGCAAAATTAGAAAGCTCTGATTCTACACTATTAAATATTAGTATGTAAATATATGTACGTATCTTTGTATAAAGGTAAAATTGGGGCTACTTTGATAGATTTAAAATGGTTATAAAAACGCAAATATTCATAGTGCGATTGAGCAAATGAAGTAAACGGTTAGGTCATTGTTGAAGGTAGGTATTGCATTGCCACAGATAGTAAAAAAAAAAAAGGATATGGCGTAATAACACTTTTCCAAAGTAGCCCCTGCATTTGAAAGTAACCCCATTCTACTTGTACTTGACCCATATTACCATAATAATAATTTACTAGCACTAAAAAAATATGTTATTCTTGTTGAGCAGGAAAGTTAAATTGTATTAATTGACAATAGAAATTCCATGAACTGACAAAAACGCCGTCCGCTATTTTTGACGTAGGTGATCCCTTAAATAAAGAATAGAATAGAATAGAATAGAATATTCTTTATTGCAGACTAGTAATACACTCTTATCTATGATGCGGATGACGTATTTGTTTTTTTTTTACTAAAGTGGTAACGTCACTATCATGACTGACAGTGGTTTAAGCATTTCAAAAGACAGAATAAAAATCAGATTCTCAATTTCAATTTGTTCAGCCATCTACTGTTATGAACAAAAAAATTATATATTTAGGTTTTCTATGTCAAATACTATTTAAAATAAAGTTTATTTTAAATAGTATTTGACATTATTTAATAAACATATTTGGCCCTAGTTGACTGGTGTAGTGGACTTTTTTGTGCTATAAAGTTTGGATAAATACACTGTTTTAATTCGTATGTGACAAGAAGATTGGAAGGAATAATTTGTATGTAACTTCGAGACCATGAACACATAATATCACGTTCGAGGTAATTAAACACAGTTTGATCGCAATTAATTCCCGTTTTGTTATAATAATGTATGAAAATTGTGCAAGTTTAAATCGATGTATGAAAATCGTATTCAGACGTATTTGATTATAGATATAATAAACTTTCACAATTATCTTGAATCGTATATTTAATAGTTTCGATAAAAGTAACAAAACAAACAAAAAGAAAACTTAATATCGAATTATATTATTCTGTCGGATAAGCCTCAGTAGGTACCTAGTTCGATTTCTGTACGTAGCATCCGACTACTTATATTATTTCTATTTTAGGCTGTTGTATTAGTTAGGCTAAGATTTATCAGTCCTACCATTGGATAAACTATCTAGTCCAATGATCGGACTAGCTGATCTAACAGTTCAGTTATCACTATCAGTTATCTAATCATATCATTTGGAAAGAATCACAACATGAACAAAAACTACCTCCCTATTCTGACTACCTGACCAATGACGTGGTCTGTCATCCCTTGCCGTCCACTCCTAATCCAGGTGTAACACAGCTACAGACAGACTTAACTGTTTTGGGAACTAATGGCGTTTACATCGTTTTGCGCACGCTGTTTGTAAATCCGGTAGAAATATGACACACTGACTAAAGGACGGCTTACCCGGTCAGGTATAAGATTACTGTAATGTATGAACGAGTACTTAAGGTATCACACGTGTAGAGTAAATTGGTAGGTTCGTTTCTATTTTAAGTGTTCCGTAGTTATGAGATTATTTGTTACTCATCTTCAAGTTCTTGTTATACCTTTGTAAAAAATTGCCCATGTGTGAGTCTGGCTCGCGCACCGAGGGTTCCGTGCAAACACTCCCATCCCATCTTAACTGGCCGCCGGATGTGTGGCGCCGGATACAAATGAGATGCAAAGTTAACGCAACCGATCACGTTTGTTGTATGGGAGCTCCTCTTAAATATTTATTTTATTCTGTTTTTAGTATTTGTTATTATAGTGGCAACAGAAATACAGCATCTCTGAAAATTTCAGTTCTAGCTGTTATGGTTCATGAGCTATGGCCTGGTGACAGACAGACGGACAGACGCACGGACTAACAGTGGAGTCTTAGTAATAGGGTCCCATTTTTACCCATTGGCTACGGAACCCTCAAAATAAGTCAAAATTAATGGGGATCCCCCAGCAAAAAAATTATTTTGCCACATTCTTAGTAAATACCTACGTATTTCCTACTTTTAAGCAAACGAAGTTAACTATCAATAAAATAATTTTTAAACAAATATCAGTTTTAGAGGGTAATGAGGGGTTTTCCAATTATTGACTTCGTAAATAGCAATTAGAATATTTGAAATGAAATCACTATTTACACAAAGACCAATCAGTTACGATCGGTTGATTTCTAATCGAAAATTTAATTTGTTAAATCTAAATTAAATATGGATAATCCGAATTGTTATGAATAAATTAGTCCTATGTAAGTCCGTCGAGTCGTTGTGCTTGGTTAGGTCTATTCAGTCGGCTGAATAGGATTTAGGGTCAATAGCTTGTCTTAGATTTGGAGCAATGGGTTGAGATTTTTGTTCATGTATTTTAAATCATAAATTCATAGCTTTTTCCTTTATTAAGGTCGTGCTGTATTTAAGAAGTTTAAAATCGGCACCAAAAACCGCCCAGTGCGAGCCAGACTCGCGCACCGTGGGTTCCGTACAAACATTTCCCATCTTAACTGGCCGGGTTAAGGTTAGGGTGCTGTAGGTTTCAAATGTATACCAATAAATCTCAATAACCCTGTTCTAAGTATTAACATTAATAATATGTTAAAAAGCAAGTTTCATCATAGAGAAAAATGTCTAAACAATCAGCATTTTTGAACGAATAAGGAGCCGAAAGTATCAAAATATCGCCCCTTATATTTTTTGAGCATAATAACAAAACACAGGTACAAAATGTGAATTAACGTAAAGAGTATCAGTACTCGCGCATTGCCCGGACGTGTGTACAATCTTTTATTAAAATCTTGAAGCTGCAGCTTTGAGCATTAACTGCAGATAAGCGTTAGGGCGCGTGTGCACTGCTCTTGAATATAATAACCGATTTTTTAAAGTCATTTATTTATTCTCCTGCCCGTATCTCTATTTCTATGTCTATTTGTCAGTGTCCTTCTGTTTTGGCTCTATTTCAACCTCTCTGTCTTGTAGAAAGCCAAATTTTTTGCGTATTCGTTCGTTGGTGTCTTTATTGTTGATGCTTCAACATTGAAAGCAAATTAGACTGGATTCTAACCGGCGTGTATTGAACTTCCTGGTAACAGTGGTAAAATTTGAGTTACCAGACCAAGACAGTCTGAATCTTTGTAGCTTGCTGACTGTTAATCAGCAAATTTCCGAATTATTATAGTTATGATTTTTTTATTACATTTTTAAACAGGTTATTAGATGACACACGGCCCTGTTTGAGTCCATGAAATGCCCTCCTAAGGAGCGGGTGCGGGCGCCCTTTGTTTCCTAGAATTATTTTTCGTCGAATATTTCATTTCGCCGAAAAAAAAATCGCAGAATTTTTATTCCTCTGTAATCATAAATTTTTCATCATTCTTGCAAATATCATCCTAGATAGACTAGGTAAGGTTCAGTTAGGTTTATTTTATAATTATAACAATCTCAAACGATTTACAGTTGCAAGGAAAAATTATTTCTACGAAATGATTTTTTAGGTAACTTTGGACAAAAAATAATTTCTGGATGGTCGTTGGAGTTGGGTCATTGTCAGTTCAAAAAACAAAATTTGTCCCTTCGGGTGTCAAAAGTTAAGAGCTTGTATGAATCTAGGTTATGTTGCTATTATATTGGATTATAGAAGGGGGAACGTCCTGTAGTCTCACAGGCATTTATCAGAAAATTAGGCACTGGAATCCTTAATTTTGCAAATGTCCACCGGAAAGACGCGCACCTAAATCTGACAATGACCCAGTTCGCTCGTTGCCGTGGTACAGGATCAGTCATGGTTACCTTTTTTGTGGGAGGCCTGATTACGATGTGTGATGATATTTTAGAAATAATACGACCTAACCTCGTTATGGGTGCATGAGAAGTCCCCCTAAGGCGCCGGCTGCACTTGACATGTAGATAATTCTAGATTCGGAACCGCCTGGAACGCAGCCAAATATGAACATTTTAATTTCAAATTTGAAAAAGCATTTAACGGGTTTCTTTAGTTTTTTGAGATTTTTAACTGTGAGCGTATACTTTACATATTTTATTTTGCAAATATGTTACAGTGCTAGGCTGTGATGCGGTATTAGACATAATGTAGGTACCATCATCTATTATTGATAGTAAGAATGTTTATAATTATGGTAAATAATACGATACGTTCCTAATGAATCACTATTGGTCGTTTGACGGATTATTTTATCTGGTAAGTACATCAGGGGCCTACGATGATTGCTTTTATCACGCTATAAATAAGTGACAAAGCACCTGTCACGTTTGACGATATGCAAGTGAGAGTGACAGATGCGTTGTCACTGATATATCACGTGACAAACGCAACCATCATAAGCCTTAAAAAAGTTATGGCTTTTAGATCCCTGATATCGTCGAAGTTGATTAGAGTGATTACTACATAATATATGATGTTTACGTATATTATGATATATATGTAATTATATCTATATGTATTATATTTTGGAATTACACATATTTTGTTATATTAAGACATTAGTCCTTAGTGTATCTGTGCATACTAACTTGTTCGTTTGTCTATCTTCTTGGATATCCCATTATTTTCTCATTTGCTCAAAGGTTAACTGAAAGAGATCCCTCATATATAGATAAAGTTTGCATTTGTACATGTTTTTTTTTTTTAGGTTTTGTGAATTGTTTTGTGTACTATAAAGTGTTTACATACATACATACATAAGCCCGCCGGACAATTAAAAACAATCCATTCCGCTAAGGGATAAAACTCGCTCCCACCTCGCTCCCATCCCAGAAAATTATAGTCTAGGTCTCTTTGAGGCCAGAGTTAATAAGGCTATTGCTGAACCAGCGAGCTACATCCTCCACCCCGTTGTCAGTTTAGTACCATTAGGTGAAACTGAGGTCAATTACTGGTCAGTTTACTAAAAAAAAAAGACACTTGCTTTACTGTAACATAACATTTATGCCACTATAATAGGAATACATATACTAAAAACTGTTTCCCGCTTCCCAAATTGGTTCTTTGCCCTTTTAATCTCCCGTGTTCTGTGTCCCCCCATACATCACGCGTAATCTGCCCCGCGCGGAATTGCGTCTAGGACGACATAAATCCATCACAGCGACCTTGTCGCCTGCGGCACACCAACAGCTTCCTTATATTAAACTATTGATACAAAGATCAACGAACAAAGAAAAAAAAACGTGTGTGTGTCAGCTCTGACGCACGACTGGAGTTTACTCTTCAGGCCAGGCGCGCACCACGATTTTTTTTTAGTCGCGCGATAATTTTGTCGCAGAAATAAGCGGTCAGTTGTAATGTATGACTGTACTGGTGCTAGTATCGCACGAACATAATGGTAGGGGAGCCGGGAGCGTTTAGTTTGGCTCCCTTCCACTATCCCGAAACCCCTCTTGGGCTCTCTCTCACACATAATGCTTAACGGCATAACGCATAACCTGCTAAATTAAGAAGTCGTATTTTTACCCCGATCGTAAACTGTGATACGACTTTTTAAATTAGCACGGCAGATACGTTCGATTTTATACCCCATATTTTTCATACCCCGGGCTTATATATGAAAATCGATTCTTAAGGAGTAAACTCCAATAAACTCCAAAAATCAGTGAATGATATAGAAGAACCATCGTCGTGAGCATGGAGGACATTAAAAGCGAAAAGCAAAAGGTTATGCCAGTCAATTTCGTTATCCTCGGTGCATTTATTTATTAAGTTTGATAGATGTGTCGCGACGGTAGTTCTAGCGCCGCGAGGAATCCGTTTAACTACTTAGTACTACCTAAATGAAATGCGTAATCCGCGGACCTATGGTTTCTTTTATCACGCGATAAATAAGTGACAAAGCATCCGTCACGTTTGGACAAGATGCGATTGCGAGTGACATATATTATGCGTTGTCATTTATATCACGTAATAGACGCAATCGTCATAGGCCCCCTGGCGGAAGATACTGAGAGTTGAGCCCGGTACCTCAGGATTACCGGTCCAACGTGTTAACCTCTCCACCACCCTAACGCTAGAATACCTTTCGAATTTTTCCTAAAGCTTTGTTGTGTAGATTATTGCATTTGAAAGGCTTAACAACTTAGCGACCTCTATGTGAACACGTTAACATTCACACACTTACCGCACTACTGTACAGCAGTGAACGAGCAAGCGAGAGAGGGCAAGGGTGTCCTTATTTTTAACTGACTTTACAAAAAGGAAGAAGTTTTTAGTTCGTGAAAAGCCTTGCTTTTTTTATGAATATTCCCTGATTTCTTACTCGAGGATAGCTGTTACTTTTCAAATTAGCGTCAATTGATATGAAGGTCAGGATATGACGTAGCCTCGAGAATGTTCTAATTATTTCCACTGAGCATGTACCAATGTATATCCAAAAGGTTTTTTTTTCAGCCTACGTCATATTGCGTACTTTTAGTGGTACTAATTTACTTTACTGGTAACGACTTGATGATCTAACGAAATTGAAATATTTGTACGGCAGCAAACATTTAAAAACTGAAATATTCAGTTATAGTTCCGTATTATATGGAGGATGCCATTTGTATGTCGGTATCTTGAGGCTCGCTGGACGGCGGATATTAAACTGCGCGGTCGCTCTAACTTCCTTCGTGTCCATTCCTGTCATATCGATTAAGAAATTATGGATGCGGCTTTCATTTTGTCTTCTTTGACCTACCTTTGATTGAAGCGTCTAAACTGAACACCATTTACAAAACAGTCTATTTTTATAGTGGTCATAAATGTCATAATGTGCGGTTCTTGAACGCATTATGGAGGGTTTATGATATTTGGATAGATAAACTACATAATTGACGTGAGCGACCCGCTTAAATTTTGTTATTATGGCTAAAGATTATTTTAGTCAATTCGCAAATTTCATGAATGCATTAGCTCAAACCCTCAAAAGTTTTGCTCCGCGCCTCACCGCATCAGTCAGGCCCAGGTCCGCAATCAGAAATGGCGGAACTTTAATTAAGTACCTGTCATGGGCCAGATGTTTAAAAAAGTTTACTGGACCTATTAATTCTTAATGAATCTAAACTTGATGATAGAAATTGGGTATCGCGATTACGATTTTCATATAACAGCCCGCTTGCGAAGTTTTGCGTGCCAGGATTATTGGTTTTTAGGGTTCCGTACCCAAAGGGTAAAAACGGGACCCTATTGCTGAGACTTCGTTGTCCGTCCGTCCGTCCGTCCATCCGTCCGTTCGTCCGTCCGTCCGTCCGTCCGTCCGTCCGTCCGTCCGTCTGTCTGTCACCAGGCTGTATCTCAAGAACGGTGATAGACAGTTGAAATGTTCACAGATGATGTATTTCTATTGCCGCTATAACAACAAATACTAAAAGTAAAATAAAATACAACAAACGTGTTATAGATTATGGTACGGAGCCCTTCATGCGCGAGTCGGATTCGCACTTGCCCAATTTTTTTATGTTTCGTATGACTTTGTTTACGTGCATAGGTTTTTTTTTTAATCCAGGTTTTTGTTAAAGTGATGGGAGAGGCCTTTGTCCAGTAGTGGACTAATACAGGCTGATGATGATGATAAAGTGTTACACATATTACCCTTTTGATGTCGTCATCAGTTCTGCATTACCGTCATCAGTCTCGGTCGCGCACTCGTTACGATCGCACGTGCAAACTGTTTCTATCTTATCCTCCGTACATCCCAGTGATTCTCAAAGTTTCTTACTTTATATCGAAGAATAATTTTATTACAAGTAAATATGAAGTGTTCTTCCTGTGAAACACAAGTCGGAGACGGTGCCCAGTGCTCAGCATGCAGAAAGGAACTTGGTTTCTGCTGTGCTGGTATATCAGAACAGGGTTATAGGAAACTCGGAGCAGACCGCAGAACAACATGGAGGTGCCCCGCGTGTAAAAGAGATGCCTCACCGGCGCGTGCAAAACCAGCAGATTTTGAGACTGTTATGCAGGAACTGCGTGAAATGAGGAAACAGCTGTCCTGCCTCCCTGGCCTGGTTCGAGACATTAGTGGCATGAAAACTGAACTGTCGGAGGTTAGGGAAGCGTGTAGTTTCTCCAGTGACAAGTTAGAGGAACATTCTTCGCGCCTCATCGAGATTGAGCGAAAAGTCTCTGAGCTGGAAGCACTACAGGAGAAAGTTCTTCTGCTGAGCAACGAGTTGTCGTTCATAAAAAATGAATTTTCACGGAACGATCAACAACAGCGGTTGAACAATGTTGAGATCAAAGGAATCCCGGTAAAGAAAAATGAAAACCTGTTTTCAATTCTAGAGGATATCGGTACTGCAGTTGGATACCAGGTCGACAAAAATTGTGTTAATTATATATCGAGAGTCCCAATGCATAAGTCTAAGGAGAAATTGATTATTGTTGGCTTCCTGAACCGCTATGTAAAGGAAGATTTTATAGCCTCAGCAAGATTAAAGAAAAAGATCTCTGCGGATGAAATTGGCTTTAAGGACAATAAACAAAGTGTTTTCATAAATGATCACTTAACTCCCGAAAACAAGAAACTTTTGACTACTACGAAAACTAGTCTCAAGCAAAAAGGTTACCAACATGTTTGGGTTAAATACTGCAAAATTCACGTTCGCAAAGATGACAACTCAAGTGTTTATATTATTAATAGTGAGCGTGATTTAAACAAATTACTATAATTTGTAACACAATCAATATAAATGCCGTATATTCTGTGTTCTCGCTTTTGTCAATATTTCCTAATATTCGCAATAAGCGTGAACACAAAACTTTGAACACCGCTGGCCGGCCCACCTGGTCAGTTTGCCTCTTTTGTTTATCGCTCGGGCTTATCGCTCCCTGCATTAGTTGCTACGTGCTCGATGACTATTTAGTTATCTACGCCTGTCTCTTTTTTTCGCCTTTGCAGATCGATATGCTTAACTTCTTACTCATTTGCACTCGGAATGTTGATTTTATGGCTCTTTGTGGAACATTTTTACGAAGCTGGTTTTTATGCATTATTGAGTTATTGCTTACTATTTGCTTTGACACATTTGCGTATAATTTATTTAGAAATGTCATTATTATCTTAAGTGAAAGCCATTCTGATTATAATATTACTTCTGTTATTCATGGCTAATCCTAGTGGTACAAGTAATTATCCTACAATTTATTATCAGAATGTGCGGGGACTACGCTCTAAAACGATGACATTCTATCGCAGTTTAAGTTTAGCTGCTTATGACATAGTAGTCTTGACAGAAACGTGGCTCGTGGACGGGATACGTGATGCGGAATTATTTGATGATCGTTATGTGGTCTGGCGTCGGGATCGGGATTTATCCTTGACGGGACAAACCCGTGGTGGCGGTGTAGTTATCGCCACTCGAAAGGAGTTGGCGGTAACCCCACAACCATCTTTTCATTCTTCAGCCGAGGATCTGTGGGTTTCATTATCACTTAAGGACAGTAACAAAAGGTCGATCACAGTTCATTTATGTGTTTTATATCTATGTAATCAAAACCAGGGTAATACATTTTCGCAACAATTGAAGTCTTTCTTAAATAAGCTAAATGATACTGTTTTAAATAATCTTAACGATAAGTTTTTATTAATTGGTGACTTTAATATGAGTAGTATCTGTTGGACGGCGCAGGGTACTTCAATGGTACCGTCTAGTTACGCAAGTGGGGACGAGTGTACCTTTATAGACGACATTAACTTGCATAATCTATGCCAATATAGCGGAATATTAAATCAGTATGGTAAATTGCTGGATCTGGTTTTATCTAACGACTTAGTCAGCGTATGTGAGTGTTCCAATCCCCTGGTACCAATTGACCCGTATCACAAAGCTTTAATTATATGCGTTAAGTATTCAGTTATTGAATCGTTGTCGCCTGCCCCACTTATAAAATATTATTACAATAAGGGCGATTACGCTTCTATAAACATTGAACTGGCATCTGTTAATTGGGAATGGGAGTTTGCCAAGCGAAACTTTGTTGAATGTGTGGATTTCTTTTACAAAACCTTCGAGAGATTGCGAAGTAAATTTATTCCTAGTAAAAAAATACGCCCTGAGTCTTACCCTGTTTGGTTTTCATATCCGCTAAAAAAGGCTATAAAAGAAAAGTATAAATATTTAAAAAAATACAAGATATATAATAATAAGTCAGACCTAATTTCCTTTAACGTTTTGAGGGACAGAGTGCGTAAACTTGAGCAGGAATGTTTTGATGCGTACATGAGCCGGATGGAGGAAAACATTGCGAAGAACCCAAAGCAGTTCTGGTCATTTATTAAATCGCGCTCTGGCTCTCACGGCATCCCCAATAGTTTAAATTATGACCATAAAATAGTTAACACTGGTGCCGACATATGTAATGCATTCTCTAACTATTTTTTAACTACGTTTTCGGCACCTAATAGTAACCACGTTCCAAAGACTGACCCTTTAGCTGCCTCGTCAGCGTCTTTGTCTAACATTGAAGTTAACCCTGATGAACTCGTTAATATTCTACTAAAATTAGACCCGTCGAAGTCTGCTGGCCCTGATGACCTACCAGCGCAGTTTTTAATCAACTGCGCTAAAACTATTGTTATTCCCATCACGTTACTTTTTAAACGTTCCTTTTCAGAATGCACTGTTCCCTCCTTATGGAAGTCCGCTTATATTACGCCAGTCCACAAAAAGGGTGTAAAAACCGACATAGTAAATTATAGGCCTATTTCTAAATTATGCATATTATCCAAGGTTTTAGAGAAAGTCGTTTATAATCAAGTATATAATACTCTGAAGAACTCTTTTAGCATTAACCAGCATGGGTTCCTTCAGCGTAGATCCACTGTGTCCAATCTAATTCTCTTAAATGATTATGTTACCGAAGCGATGGATAGTGGTTTCCAAGTGGATGTAATTTATACTGATTACAGCAAGTGTTTTGATAGAATTGACCATTCCATTTTGTTATCTAAGCTGTGTGACATAGGCATTCATGGAGACTTACTGAGATGGTTTTCGTCTTATATAGATAACAGATCGCAGGCTGTTGTCGTTAACAATTATATGTCGGGATGGGTAACGGTACCGAGTGGAGTCCCTCAGGGGTCGTTACTTGGACCGTTACTGTTCAATATTTTCGTTAACGACATCAGTGACTGTTTCATTCACTCTAAACTCCTATGCTTCGCTGATGACATGAAAATTTTTAGCAAAATAAAGTCGAGTCATGATACCTTACTTGTCCAGTCGGATCTATTGCGCCTTGACAATTACTGTAAAGCTAATAAGCTTGACTTGAATCCATCCAAATGTTTTTCAATAACTTTTTCACGTCAGCGTAACCCGTTCCCTAGTACTTACACACTTAGAGATCAAGTATTAAATAAGGTCGGTCACATGAGAGACTTAGGTGTAATACACGACTCTAAACTCCTCTTCGATATCCATATAGAGAAGATGGTGAGTAGTGCTTTAAAATCACTGGGGTTCATAATGCGTAACTCCGGCCACTTTACTCAAGCTAAGACACTGAAAGTTCTCTATTGCTCTATAGTTAGGAGTAAGCTGGAATACGCCTCTCAAATTTGGAATCCTTGCTATAGAACCTACATTGACAGAATTGAACGCGTTCAAAAAAAGTTTCTGAAATTTCTTATGTTTAAACTAAAATGTCCTTATGATTCGACCATTTACTATAGTATGTGCAAAAAACACCACTTATTACCGTTACATAAACGTCGTGAGATAGCTGACATTATCTACATTCTCAACATCACAAGTGGTAATCTTGATTGCCCCGAACTGCTTCATAAACTCTTGTTTAATGCGCCTACTCGGTCTAAAAGACATTTCCCCCCCCTTTCAGTCAAATGTGCTTCATCCAAATATAGGCAAAATAGTTTTCTGATTCGAGCCAGTCGCTGCTTAAATAATGTGACAAGAGACCAAGATATTGACATTTTTAATTGTTCCATTCCTTCCGTGAGGCGTAAATTGGCATCATTTTTCTTTGATTAAAAAAATAACAATAATAATAACATTGTAGGTAGTAGGTATGCCCGAGCGTAAAGTATGTTTATTAATTGTTAGCTTCTGTGCATGAACTCTGCAGATTATAAATAACACACTGTAATTAATTAGGTACCTACTTATTGTGCAACTTCGTTCCAACTTCATAATTCAGTTTCTGTATTTTTTTTTTGTATTAATTTGCTGTTATTATTGCATGTGTCTTTGTAAAACTGTGCGTGTTATTTAACTTAATGTTAAATATTATCTCGTTGCTATATGTGAGATCCTATAATTGGCTCTGTATTACTAGTTATGTCACTATTAGCGTAAGTTAAGCTGTTGGTTCTCCATGTATAAATAAATAAATAAATAAAATAAAATAAAATAAATAAATAAATAAATTACATTGTTATTGTAATGCCTCATCCACACCACAATGGCTCAGTTCTCTAAACCGGACAACAGAGTCCAGAGCTTCGACGTTACACAATGAGGCACAAGTGTAGAGCGCTAGCGTTACAAAAGTTTTAACTAGCTGGCAGCGTGACTTCACTTTGAAGAGTATTCGGCCATTGGATTTGCAAGCACCTAAAGTTCGACCACGCGAGCTTTTCCAAGCAAATGAACAGTCAAACCATACAAAGTGAGTCAGTTTGTATGGTTTGACAGTTCATTTGCTTGAAAGAGTTAGCGTGGTCTGATTCTATACACAATAACTCTATCAGTCCTTACCCCAGCCACGACTTCAGTCTTACGGAGATACCGTGACTTTGCGTGACAGCGGCAGCGGCAGAGGTGCAGTCATGTACTTGTGTCTCGCTCACGCGTATGGCTGGTCACGCGTAGTCGTAGCCAGACCGTAACAGCATTAGGAATGACAGACAAACTGAACATCATTTACAGAACCAAGGCTCCAGACTAAGGCAGGAATAAAAGCGTGAAATGAACCGCTATCTTTTTCACAAGTTATGCTACATATTTCATCTTCTCTTTACTGGTCGCTGGAAATTTCTATTTTTCGAAGGACGACTTATCGATTTTATTGACTGCCATCCGCACCACGTCACTAATTATAATTAATATGGTCCTTTTAGTTTCATCACGTTTTCAACTAATTAGTTATCTAAGTTACCATATGACATGGCAATTTAGATTGGATGCGATTCTCTTATAACTTGACCCAAAATAAAGTTTATGCTTCGATGGCTCACCCAAATGTGACACTGCGTTTGAATGTAGTCAACTGATGGCAAATGCATTCCAGTATTCGACGTCCCGACTCTTTTGAACTCAGTTATTTCCATTTGAAATAATTTGCCTTTTCATGATATTTGTTTCATCTGGGAATAGGTAAGAGAACTATAGGTAAGTAGATATATGGTGTAAATTGTTGACTATTTCTCGCATAACAAAATGCACATGCAATTGCCTTACTGTTTTGAAAATATTTTGTTTGTGTAATCGTTTTAGGTTCAATTCTTCTATTTTATTATAAACCAATTTTGTGGGAAACTATTTTTTTGCGCGAACGAGTTTGCGTTTGCATTATACTTCACTACATAGTATAAAACAAAGTCGCTTCTTGCTGTCTGTCTGTTTGTGTCTGTCTGTCCCTATGATCTTTAAAACTACGGAACGGATTTTGATGCGGCTTTTTTAATAGATAGAGTGACTCAAGAGGCAGGTTTATAAATGTATAACACATGTATCAGCATTGCACCCGTGCGATGCCGGGGCACCCTAGTAGTACATAAATATATTAAGAAAGTCCTTGATGTCATATTAATGTTTTTTTGAATGCTTTTAGCATTAGAAAACCAGCGTTTTTTTAATGTATAGATGTTGTCCCACTGCTGAGAAAAGACCTCCACTTGAACTTGAACTACTCGTCTTTATTGGCTGCGCGCTCTCTCCACTCGTTGCTAAAGCATCCAAGTCGTCCCGCCATTACCTTCTCGGTCTGCCTAAGCCTTGCGATATTTACATGTACTTCTATACTAATATGTAATTCTAGATTTATACTGAAAATCAATTTTCTATGGATAGGGGTCATGATTTCAGGAAAAATCTTAATAGCGTTGCTGCTGATTGATGCTGGATCGTTTTTTGTTATGTATGGGCGCGCGGTGCCATGACAGCCTGGCGCCATCTGGTATCATAATTTCCTTTGTCCTCTAGACTCCTCTCATCACGCCGAAACGGCTGAACGGATTTTGACCAATTTTGGTACAGGGATAGCTGGACATCCAATTATGACTATACGATACTGCAATACAAAAAAAAATACGCGTACGAAGTTGCAGGCACCTTGTAGCACCAAAATAAAACTACACAATTAATTTCTTTGTAAATATGGCTCACCTTACTCAATCCAAATGCTTCCCTCATTAAAAATATTAGGCCAAAAATTTAAACTTTTTCCTAGTAATAAATTTAATTGCCCCCGTTTTCCTCGTCTGCTTTTGAAGGAACAAAAGCCGTTTTTAAGCGTAGAAATGGGAAGTCGTCTGCAAAACGGCGGGTTGGGACATTTTCAAGATATCTTAACTCTGATTTAAGCGCTTGGGTTGAAAGTGGACTTGTTTTTTCGTGCATAGAGGACGAGTATGAAAACAAATTCTTTGAAGCTAAGAAAATATCACTAATGCTTTCATGACTTTAAGCTGAATACGACCAACGGCTACATTTTATTAAATGTTACAACTAACATCTCAACATCATCTTCTCAACAGAAGACAACGAATTAACCCTAAATACAAAATTATAATGAGTACAAAATTTCCTATTCACAATCGATTTCAAAAATATCGAGGGGAGCACTTAATATTACTTTTTATACTCGCAGACTTTAATCTGTCAATTATAATTTCACAGACAAAATCACAATAACGCACTTTTTAATCCTGTAACAAAATTCTATACTCTATGGTACCCGCTACAGAACTTTAATATTCATAACTTCATCTCTCTACACAACTCTAACAATTTCAAAAAGAGAACATAAACTTATTTGATGCTCACTGATTGGTTGAAATTACTTGTCAAAAAATTCACCAATCACGAGGCACCCGCCATGGCCATCGCGATCATGTTTTTTTTTAATAGGTCAGTTTTAGTTGAACTATAAAGGTTACATCAAAAATAAAAAAATCATATTGGAGAATGACGATTAAAGTAAAAAATGATTTTCTGAGTTTTGCTCGTATAAAAAGTATTGTATGCAATAGTTACACAATTAGGTCTTAAAGTCTCGTACCTTACATAGGCCACTCGGCAAGCCTCGTGACCTAAACGCGGTACTCGACTTTCCTCCATTGTGCAACGATTGCATAATAGTAGATTGTTCAACAAGGGACTAAAACAAGCCATAATGACACGAGATGTTTTAGTCACCCGAGCTAAGCGAGGGTGGCTAATAGTTCGAGTGTCATTATGGTTGTTTAGTATCGCGTTAAACACTCTACTTTTCACTTTGAATGCGAGGAAAATAAACGACGTTCGATATATAATTACGATATTTATTATAACAAAGTTTCTTACAATTACGTAGTAGAGCCGTTAATCTAACCTCAGAAAAATTGAAAGGGAAATTTGTACAATTCTTTACATTTAAATGTATGGTTTTCCCCTGTAAATTAAGCTGAGTCGGCGTGGTTTGTAATTGAGAAGTGTGTTCAATATTTTCACTCGAAGTCGAAGTAAAAGTTGGAGACAATGGAGAGTATAGTAGAGACGTAAACCTTTTCTCAAAAAGGTTGCCGATGGTCATTTCATTAGGCTCATTCTCATCCCGCGATGTTGATGGGCGTGGGTCAATCAAATGTTGGTTGTGATTTCTGCTTTGAGGATATTTTAATTCCTTCAATATAGTATAGCCTTCGATAGATATTGTATTTATTTTGGATTGACTCCTCTATATAGCCTTTAGCTTTTATTCTTCTTCATTAGAAGATTATGATTACATATTTTGTCCGTAATTTATAAACAGACACAATTAATTGGTCTAATTGGTGATTACAATTCAAGCTTAATACAAGTAATGGACATCTACTCATTCAAAATACTGATAGAAAAAAAAAATCCGTGGTTTTTTTCTTTTTTTGTAAAGTGACGCTTTAAACGCTTGCATATTTAGCCAACAGATTCAAACTTGAAAACTATTTCATTTAAGACTAATATGGACTTATGGACCATACATGATAAAATTACATTCGTATTCGTAATAATTAATCGTGTTTCATGAAATAAAATCATTAGTTTTTATATTTTTGAGCAGTTGTAATTTTGAGGTTATTTTCACGCACCAAAAAGTTTGTATACCTATCACTGAAAATGGCTATAAACCTCCATTCACAAACGTCGTGATTGGCTGTTTAGGGGTTTTCAAAGTAAATTAAAACAATTTTACTTTAATCCCTAGATATTAATAAGGAGCTTTAGTCCCGATATGCAGAGACTTAAGTAACATTTTAAGAGCATGAGAAGTGAAAAGTACTATTACGTCACCCTAATCCGTAATTGTAAATAATATATCTGCCCACTACGCGGGGAGAAAATTTCACTTTCTGGTCAAGGCAAGACGTAAAGACTTTAGACAAACCACGAGCGGTGGTAATTCGTAAAAATCCAGATCGCACGTTTATGGCCCGAACTTGGTGAGGGCTATAAACGTGCGCTATGGGACATTCACGAATTCGCCGCCCTAGGTATGTATGTAATGTTTTTCGTGTATATCAAAAGAGCTGAATCACCTTGGCGTTATGATTCCAAGCTTACATCAATTAAAATAGTGTTATCTATCCGTACCATCACTGCCATTTTTCTACTTTAGCGATGTGCCCTGTTGCTGCAATCTAATTTTTGTTCTCATTGAGAAAAAAAAGGTATAGGTATTTTATTTTGATATGTAGGCGTCAATTGAAACGGCGAAGCATATTGGTAAGTACAAATGACAAAAGCAACAATAAGGTTTAACTTTGAGCGCTAAAAACGCTCCATATAAATGGCTACCTAATCATTATAATTATGTTATGGGTACCAATATTTGCATGGAGACAATAGTGTCATCGTCAGATTTAGGTTCGCGTCTTTTCGGTGGACACATACCTACAAAGTTAAGGACTTTAGGCCTAGTTTTCCGATTAAACTTATATTTATTTATTTAAACTTTATTGCACAAAAGAAAAACTTAACGTACAAAAGGCGAACTTAATGCCATGCGGCATTCTCTACCAGTCAACCTTAGGGCAAAGCAGAGAAATTGTAGGCGGTGCATCAAACAACATAATTACACATAATTAAAATACTCATACTATTATAGCTACATACATATAGATAATAAACATACATATATATAAATAGATACATACATAAATATATACGACGATGAAACAAACCAAGCAGATATACTATGAGATTTCAGTTCTGCCAGCAAAGAAACTTCGCACGGCCCTTTATTAGCATAAACGATGTTTCTCTTTCTATGGGCTTGCGTGTTAAAAACATAACTTCTATGCACATAAGCTGTTGGCCACCGAAGAGACAACTCAACTTTTGTTTTTTTGAACTGACAATGACCCAATACGTAATTTGCCATTTTCACGGTGAAAAAGTGCGTTTAAATTCATGGCTGTCATACAATTATTGTTTTGTTCAATTTAATATCAGTCGTCCTCCTTATTGCAAAATTCTAATTAGCGTCCAGGGTTGCCACTCACACTGCCTGATTTTTAAGTAGCCAAGCTCCCAAGTTCCCTTCCCAACACTCCAATTCAATTTAAACCATCCCTGTGATCTATCCCGCCGCAATCGGCATCGCGCCCGTAAAGTCAATTTACTGCACGGATTACCAACACTAACTTTCGTTTAAGCACAGTTTAAGTTGAGTTGAGCTCTTGATTGTTAACTTTCGACTACAGCCCCCATTAAGAGGCCATACTGCCAAGTTCTATTGACAGTTTCAAGTTTCCTTTCGGAGTTGTTTTAAGTACTGCTATTGTCTGTTTTGTTTTGTTAGGTATTGTTTTAGATTTGACAAGTTTAACAATGGAATGTACTGACTTTGAAATTTCGAGTATATGGAATCGAGCTTTTTTATTAATGGTGCTAAGACAAATATGCCTAAAGAAGAAAAAATATTATGGGGAAGGATCATGATCATGATTTTAGAAATAATCCTAATAACGCAATGTATGTTTTGTTTTGTTTTGTATGAGTATTTAGTTAAAGCATAATTTTGGTTAGTTTTCTCTTGAAATAATCTTAATAGCGGGATGCATGTTGTTTATTATGAGCATTTAGTTAAAACATAATTTTATATTAGTCTTCTCTTGATTTTTTGAACTTTAGCTTTGAATTTTCGACCATAGCTCCTATTAAGAGCTCCTGTTAAGTTTAGCGTCAAGTTTCCTTTTCGAGTTGTTATATACTGCAATTTGCATCGCCGACTGTGGCGCCATCTATTCGTCAAGGAAGTTGAGATCCAACCACGGGCGATGTAATCGCGGGGATTGGTAATTAATAAAAGGGGTGCGCCGGAGCGCTAGATGAGGAAAAAAGAGAAGAAAACAAACATTTCTTGTCAGACCGATGCAAGAGCTGTACGACATTAAAGTCAGAGAGAGAGAGAGAGAGAGAGAGAGATACCACAAAGTTAAAGAGTCTCAGAACGAGTCATCCCGTCCGTAGTCACGAAGACGGTGTAGCCGAAGTCAAAAAAAATATAAAACGCGCCTTTTCACGGTGAAAATGGCAAATTACTTATAGTCTCCATACAGTGGTATAATACCCATAACATATTATCCTCCTAAGACCCAATTAATTTTTAGGACATTTGTAATAGCGACCCAGTGACCTAATTTTAGGTCTGTGTCATAATTCTAGGACCTTGGGTTGATATTTCATAAATTCATACATTTCATTGGGCCGCAATGAGTACAATCTCTGGTCCTTAAAATAGGCCGTTGGGGTCTTAGGAGGTTATAATGTTTGTATTTAGTTATATGTATATTTTCGTGTATGTTTATGTATCAATAAATATTATTATAGGGTTCAGTAGTTTTTAATATATAGGTATTTAGTAGTTTTTTTGATTACTTTTTGCATCGCCTACTCATCTCATTAAAATTAATCCGCCACCTAAAGGTTGTTGTCTGGAAGAGATCGCTTTTTAGCGATAAGATCGCCTAGTTGTGTTATCTGTATCAAAGGAGTATTCTATTCTATTCTAATGCCGTCACATGTAGGGTCACATGTAGGTGGCCATTTGTATGGAGCGTTTTTAGCGCTCCGTAGGAATGTTCAACATTGCCATCGACTTTTAGAGCAGTCTTAGTGTAGTTAGTCCTTATACGCTTCCCCGGTTTCAATAGGCTTGGTACAATTTTTGGAAGACCAACATGGGCCCTGACATGGCTTCCCCATACTCCCCACATAGGGATGTGTGAGATGTCAGAATGGCTATGTTCTCTTTCGGCTGGTGTTCGTAGTGGTAACACGAGGTGTGCGTGTGTGTATTATTGTAGTTAATACTTGTTTGTTCCTTTGTCTGTTCCATATTATGTTTTATAATCACTACATAGTGTAAAACAAAGTCGTTTCCTGTTGACTGTCTGTCCCTATGTATGCTAAAACTACGCAATGGATTTTGATGCGTTTTTTTAAATAGATATAGTGATTCAAGGGGAATGTTTATATGCATAATATATGCATAATATAGTATAGTAGAGTATCAGCATTGCACCCGTGCGAAGCCGGGGCGGGTCGCTAGTAAATGTATATAATTTATCCGTTGTTTTAGGAATATTAACCTGCTCCCTTTCCGATTGCTAACAATTGTTTTAGATTCAAGTGGAACAATTCGGGGTACTCATTTCAAACTGCGCATTTAATACACATAGAGATATCTAGGCTCAGATACGAGTAAAGATAAGAGTATTGTTACACAACAATAGTTTATGATTATGATATATGTACTTTATTAGCTATCTGATTTCATGTCCTAAATTACCCATTTTATACCGAATTTCATAATGCGGTGCACTATCAGAAAAAACAATAAACAGCTTTTGAAAATCACTGCGGATACAGCATATAAATTTGGAAATATCAACTGCATGCAAATGGTCCGATGCAATATTCCGCTTCATTAGATAAATCGAATGATGATTGCACCCAATCTAAGCTATTGTAGTAAAATTCAGTAGGTTGCAATGAAGCGTGAAATTATGTGGCCAATCTGCATTGCCAATTTTGTAGGCTTTAGCAAATAGCTATATTTCCAAATTTCGGCCTTGTTAAAACGGCTGATCGACGCATCGTTAGACCCCAGAGCTGGCGCCTACCTACCAGAGATTTTTTCTTGCTATACAAAGAGGTAACGCCGGCAGGAATCTGGGAACTATGCCACAGGAAGACTCCTGGACAGTTATTTTATGCCAGAGATGTTATTTCATAAATTACGTTGGGAGTCGAGACGTGGTCTCTAACTATGGGCCTCTTAAGGAAGCTCAGAGTTACTCAGCGAGCTATGGAAAGGGCTATGCTCGGGATCTCTCTACGTGATCGAATCAGAAATGATGAGCTTCGTAGACGAACTAACGTCACCGACATAGCAAACAGGGTTAGCAAACTGAAGTGGCAATGGGCAGGGCACATAGCTCGAAGGACCGATGGCCGTTGGGGCAGAAAGGTTCTCGATTGGAGACCACGTACCGGCACGTCGGATGACCTGGTCAGGGTTGCGGGGACTCGCTGGATGCGGGTCGCTTCTATCCGGCCCATCTGGAAGTCAATTGAGGAGGCCTGTGTCCAGCAGTGGACGTCCTATGGCTGAAATGATGATGAATGATGACGTTGGGCGGCTTTAAAGTAGCAACACTACTCTGTACAATACTCGTGTTAGAGGGGCCACACTCGCTTTACCATACTTATTGGATATCAAACTAGTGTACAAGCACTCTGTGCTGTTTAATACATTACCTTGTGATATATACATTAAACAACTGTAACGCTGCGATTGTCTGTACCATTTCATCGACCTGCGGGCCTGATGGTTGCTTTTATTACTCGATAAATAAGTGACAAAGCATCCGTCACGTTTTGAAAAAATGCGAGTGTAAGTGACATATGCTTTGACATTTATTTATCACGTGATAAATGGGTCATAGGGACACCCTAGAGATGAGGAGCCCCCGCAACGAAAACATATCATTGGAGACTCATCATTCCCGAATTTCCCCATATTGATGGCCCCAATCATCATCATCATCATCATCATCATCATCATCTCAGCCATAGGACGTCCACTGCTGAACATAGGCCTCCCCTTTGGACTTCCATATATACCGGTTGGAAGCGACCTGCATCCAGCGCCTTCCGGCGACCTTTATAAGGTCATCTGTCCATCTTGTAGGTGGACGTCCTACGCTGCGCTTGCTGGTCCGAGGTCTCCACTCGAGCACTTTTCGGCCCCATCGGCCATCTGCTCTGCGTGCTATGTGGCCTGCCCATTGCCACTTCAACTTGCTAATCCGGTGAGCTATATCGGTCACTTTAGTTCGTCTACGGATTTCCTCATTTCTGATTCGATCACGTAGAGACACCCCGAGCATAGCCCTCTCCATTGCACGTTGAGCGACTTTGAGCTTTGAGAATAAACAAATCATCATCATAATAATACAAAATACACATACAAATACGAATCATTTATTTCACATTATTTTAGGTACAATTAAGATCTTAAATAATAATATTCGTATCACTAAAATCTACCATACATGGCATGTGAAACTGAACAGCTTAGGCACTACGCACGTAAACCTACTTATAATCTACTTATAGTCTAAAAACTCCTGAACACACAGGTAGGTATATAAACACTTTTCGGCCAGCAACTTTTTAAGAGCTCGATTAAATGGCACAAATTTTAAGGTCTTTTATTGTGTCAGGCAGTTTATTAAATATTTTTATGCACATAATGTAACTATTTTAGCAACTAATGAGCATTTTGACTGCGGTATAAACAATTTTTTGCGATATTGCGAGCGTGAAGGATTCTTAAACATTTCTTTTGCGTAGTCAAACATATGCTCGTTTTTATACACAAATAAACACGCATCTAAAATGTACAGACATGGAAGTGTTAGAATTTTTTATTTTTTTAAATAGGGTCTGCATGAATCTATTTGCTTTAATTCAAACATTGCTCTTACACATTTTTTTTGCATTAAAAAAACTGAATCAATATTAGAACACCTACCCCACAGAGTTATACCGTAAAAAAAGTCTACAAGACTTTTGTAAGTTCCAGTAAACCGTCTGACAAATAAGTACTATCAGCGCAAACGAAACTTTTTTTAACGAAATTATGGTCCCAATTTACATGGTTACAGTTTATGAAAAAACTTTCCTCCCACGTGCGAGAAGTTTAAAATGGTGCTAGTTAAAATAGGCTTAACTAGAAAATTAGGTTGACCCTCGTCCTACAGAGGTCAGTTAGCGGCGTCCCTTTTGGCTAGTTAGTCTGAGTTCCTGAATTTTTAAGCCTTAGTTGAGAGTTGTACGCGTGGGACCACTCAAAGGTGTGTATTACTCGAGTGCTACGTTAGTGTGGGGTTTGTGTACCTATGTAGTAATATGGCTACATTTTAATTTACACGCACACTTATTTAAAACTAGAAGGTGCAAATTGCCACAAAGGTAAATTAGGAATGAAAATGTAATGTGATCCACTGTAATGTAAGCGGGATTCGACCTGCGACCCTACGTCCGGCGTAGTACTCTACCAACTGAGCTGATAGCTCGTTGCGTCAATCACACCAACGTTAGGGTTGAACAATATACTATATAGAAGTGCAAGAATGTGGGAGTTGCGGCGAAGACGAATTGGAAGCCACTTGAGCTGAGAACGGAAATGGGAGACATGGTCATATTTGCGCAAGCCAAATATAAACCGAATACAAAGGTTTTGAAGGCGCTATTAAAGTAATGTTTTACTGGTGAATTAAAGGTAATTTATTTATTATGTATGAAAACATAAAAATGTTAAAAATCATATTTTGATTAACTTGCTAGGATTGCTCAGGGAGCGCCCCGTTTATCGAAATGACGAAGAAAAATAAGCAGTTATATTTTGAATTAACTATCATCTTAATCAGCAGTTTTTTTTTCACGATTTCGGGGTAAGCCCCATATACAATCACCATTTGGCGTGTGCATGGGAATCCACGACTAAAAAAATTACCAAATACCGCGTAATTCTGTAGTTGAGCATTTTACAAGCTTTATTGTAAAGCGAGAGGGGTTTGTGTTTCCCAGCAACTTCTTCCAGCACACTCAATCACCCGCAAGGGTGGCCTAAAGTTAAAGCTTCGCGTTTAGTTTGTTTTCAACCGACTTTGCGAGAAGCCAACTTTATATTGCTGCTGTAAGGTTTGTTTATTTTTGTAAATCTAGAAGGGGTACAGTCAGCAAGCTGTTAAAATGGGGTTACCCTCATCTGTGAAGATGGGGTTACCCTCATTTTGCAGAATACTGTTCAATATGGCTGAGATATGCGTCATGCTCGTGAACGGGTGCCGTTTGTGGGGTCCGGTCTGTTCATGCAAGGGCCAAATTAGTCGTGTAGTAACTGCTTACCAGTGTTTATTTAATTGACGTGAGAGACTTCATCCTGTACTCGATTGAAGTTATTATTATTATTCTTTACTTAGAGACTGTATACATCTCTAATAAACTTAGTGTACTGTACAATGACGCTCAGAGACCTTATACATCTCTGAGGAATGAAATTTAACTATTATCATATTTATTATTATCATTATTATTTTTCTTTTTTGTATATTGTGACGCCTAGAGACCTTATACATCTCTAAGAAATTTAGGTTTAATAATTATTCTCTATTGTAGATTATTCACGTTGACGCCTAGAGACCTTATACATCTCTTTGGAATTAAATTAATTAAGTAATTGTATTTTATTGCATTTGTGACACCTAGAGACTTTATACATCTCTGGGTATATTTAATATTTTAAATTGATAGTTAAAGTGTTATTTTAATATTCCTACCTAACATTGATTTGGAGTATCTATATATCTCCTATACGTGTACGCATGTAATAATTAGTTATAACACTAATGTAATGTAATTGTTCTAAGTATTATTTACGAAAAAATGACTTACTGTTGAGTTTCTTTCGGCTTTCTTCTCAACAGCGGTCTCCTCTTGCGAAATGCCGGTAGATTCACAATCTGACTTGTAAAAGTGCCCTTGTGGCCTACTTACTGAATAAATTATTTCATTTCATTTCATTTCACTGAACTTAATGTTTCGCATAATGCTCATTTCGCAGAAATTTTCTTTAGCTGAAACGGGAAATATATTTAAAAATGTTTTGGTGTGTCCTAAGTTTAGGGTAGGTTAGGTTAGGTTTATTTTATAACTTTTCAGAAAAGTCAAAAGTGTCCGTAGAATAACATTCATACAAAATGAGCATTATGTGAAACATTAGGTTGGGTAAAACAATTTTCTTAAAAAATAAACCGATTAATAACATCTACACTTTGATAAAATAAAAACGAAGCAGCTTCGACATAACTAAGACTACTATTGTATAACCAAAGGACTATCATCTATATAATACTATAACATTCAAAAATTGTGTCGAAAAATAGTTTTCTATGAAGAGGGATCATAATTATCATAGTACAAGCTTTGCTTAGATTGGGACTAGGTCGATTTGTGTATGATTGTCCCATAATATTCATTTATTTATTCAATCATTCTTTCATTCTAGCATTCGTCGTTCATTCATTCATTCATGTATTCAATCATTCATTCATTCATTCATTCATTCATTCATCATTCATTCATTCATTCATTCATTCATTCATTAATTCATTCATTCAATCATTGATTAATTCATTCATTCATTCCTTTATTCATTCATTCATTTATTTATTTATAATTTAAGGAAAAATCTTAACAGCGCGATGCAGCAGCGTGGCGCCAGCTGTACAGCGCCACCTGTTGGTAAAATTTGGTTCTCTCATCACACCGGGACCGGGATAGCTGACAATTCTATGATGCTTCAAGGATTCCTTTTACCCTGGAGAGTTTTGTTTTTCCCAGCAACTTCTTCCAGCACCCTCAATCGCAAAGGGCCTAAAGTTAAAGCTTCAGGTTGAGTTTGTTTCCAATCGACTTTGCGAAAAGCCAACTTAATATTCCTGCTGTAAGGTTGTTGTTATTGCTCACCGAGAGCATTCGAAATATATTTTTTTCGTCTTGGCGATGCTCTACCGAGCCCCCATATGAAAATTACAATATATATTATTAATTTGACTTAATCTCATCTATCTAAACCATTACTTTTAGCTCCAGCTCCAAGCAAATCGCCTTACGTCGAATCTGTACCCTATTTACTTAAAGGCTTTATAGTAATTGGGTCAAAAGAAGGCTAAGCTTTTTACTAATAATGTTTTTTGTACAGAGATCTAATTTGGGCATGTCTCTGTCGACATTTTGCTCGTCTAGCGCTTACTGAGTCTCGCCAAATCCGTATTTAGGCTAGAATCGATAGTTATATTTTTAGAATCGTCAACAGATAATTTGTCATTAAAAATAAATATAAATAAATAACAGAGATGTACAAAATACTTTTAGAAAAGTATTTAAATACAAAATGCAAATACTTTTCTAATTTACTATTTCAAATGCAAAATACAAAATACTTTTGCTTTTTTGTATTTAAATACAAAATGCAAAATAGGTATTTTCAAAATACTTTATTCAAATAAAATACTTTCAGATAGAATTACTACGTAATGTTATTTATTAATTAGAGATTTTAAAATTATAAGCTCTTCAAAAAGAGCATAAGACATGTTGCGTCTGTGTGGACGCATTATCCATATGAAAATACCACTAGTAGTGCAGGTTGTAGTTTTAGAACACTTTCTTAACCGAGTTAAAAAAAGGAGGTTCTCAGTTTGATCTCGCGTTTGGCTGAACCGATTTTGATGCAGTGATGCAGGAATGTATATGTTACACTTAGGAGAAGGTTTTGGTATTTTATAGGTACCTGTATATATATAGATACGTTTGTTCGCGATTATCTAAAGTTGTTCATGAACAAACACATTAAAATATATAAACGTGACATGTTTCACATATAAATAAATAAATAAATATCGTACAACCTCACACTAATCAATCTAGTCCCACAGTAAGCTCTAGTAGGCTTGTGTTAGGTATGGACACTAGATGACGATAAAAATACTTATATTATGAATAAATACATACCTACTTAAATACAAATGACATCCATGACCCAGGCACAAATATTCGAGTTCATCACACAAATATTTGCCCTTGCCGGGATTCGAACCCAGGACCGTCGGCTCAGTAGGCATCTGCGCCAACCGCGTCGTCACATATAATAACGTTCATTTTGTTTTAACTGTCATTTTGCACATAGACTTTCAAAGTTGCAGCGCTTCTAGTGGTTATTCGCTGACATTCACTTGAAAATTTTAGTGGTAATACTTTCGAAACTTAGCAGTAAAAAAGTATTTTATATTTGACAAATATAAAATACATTTCGAAAAGTATTTCAAATAAAATACAAAATAGTTTAAAAAAAAAGTATTTAAATACAAAATATAAAATACGTATTTTGTATTTTGTATTTGCATTTTAAATACAAGTATTTCAAATAAGTCACATCTCTGATAAATAAATTGGGACAATCTTACACAAATCGACCTTGTCTCATACTAATAAAAGCTTGTATTATGGGTATTAGACGACGATATACATAATATACATATACATGACCCAGGAACACAGACCACCCCCACTAGACGGAGCATGTAAGGCGACCCGTTTTGCGACCCGCGCGCACCAACGATATGGTACGGCAGAACATTAAAGTATCAACACGGCGGCCACCGTTTAGTTGCGTTCATGTTTATGAGGTCTCTCTACACCACTTAACACTACAATTGACCATGTTATTTATTTAATTTCTTTTTTCGTTGACGTACGCATGGATCATAAACAAGGACGCAACTAAACGGTGGCCGCCGTGTTGATACTTTAATGTTCTGCCGTACCATATCGTTGGTGCGCGCGGGTCGCCTTGCATGCTCCGTCTAGTGGGGGTTGTCTGTGCCCAGGAACAAATATTCGAGTTCATAACACAAATATTTGTCCCGGCCGGGATTCAAACCCAGGCTCAGTAGGCAGGTGCACTACAAAATGTGAATATTTATGTGATGAACATATTCGTTCCTAGATCATGGATGTTATCTATACCTATCCATACTAATATTATAAATGCGAAAGTGTGTCTGTCTGTCTGTCTGTCTGTTACCTCTTCACGCTTAAACCGCTGAATCGATTTTGATGAAATTTGGCATGGAGATAGTTTAAGATCCTACGAAGGACAGGATAGTTTTTATCCTGGAAATTATCCCTAAAAAGATTGAAAAGTGAGTAAGTAATTCATGATGAAATTGATGACCCTGTAGGAAATGTAATGATTAGACCAAAAGCACAATTGCTCTAACATTTGCTTAGGCGCTTTTAATAATCCCTTTTATGAATTAAGGTGATTAGGTGGATATCTATCGTGTTGTACGAGGTTGCTTCCATACTTCCAAGTTAAACGCGGACGTGGTCGCGGGCAAAAGCTAGTGTATAATATATTTAAATATTTTGTATATCGTCGTCTAGTACCCATAGTACAGTCGCCATCAGATATATCGCAGCATATATGGTGTTCATAAAAATGTGAACACGACTCTTATTGACTAGACATTACAGTACATGTTTAGATATTTATGAACGCCTTATATGCTGCGATATATCTGATGGCGACTGTACAAGCTTTGCTTAGTTTAGGAGTAGGTCAATTTGTGTAAGATTGCCCCTTATTCTTATTTATTTAGTTAAATGCCGTAACAAACACCTGTGATTTTTTGTGTATCTGGTATGTGCATAGTGCCGCATCTAACTCTCACAGCAGCTCTAAGCAATTTCTCAGGTCGCAAACTGCAAACGCCTGGTCCTTCCAGCCACTTTCACTCACTCGTTCAGTTCGCTCGCTTTCACTTAAAGCCTCGGCGAGCAGCAGACGGGACGTTAGAGTTTCATCTGTATCTTTTAAACTGTTATCTGTATTTTTTGGGGTCCTCTTCTTTCATAGACAAACACTTAACCGAATGGTTCATTTCATAGACAATTTTTGACTCGGAATATTTTTTCTGAGATTTTGAAAATGTAACTTATAGATTAGGTTAGGTTAGGTTTGTGTTATAACGTTCCAAGATGTTTTATGGTTTCAGAAAAAAATGCTTGCGATGAAATGATATTTCTATGAAATGAAAATTTGATGAAACGTTTTTAAACCGCATTTTTTTCTACGGTATAAAATGTTTTATTTAACCTCAACAAAGTTAAACTATTCGAGCAGTTCCAAAAATACATACGATTGAAAGACCCATATTCTGGAAACAAATGCATGACTATGATATGAGTATGGGAAACGCCTAAAGTTCTAAACGTGTGTTAAACTAAACTAAACTTTACTTAATAATAAATATTTTTTTTTCTAATCAAATCCAGTGAATAAAGGGGTTTTACCTTACAAACGTTTCGCTAGTTTTGAATTTTTGATATGTTGTCTAGAATGGTTAGTGAGTTTTTAAAATGCAAAATGCACAAATCCAACAAACTTTCAAATTGGTTGAAAATAATCAAAACCCTATAACATTATTGCTCTGTATAAATTAGCCTAGCCGAGAGAGATTCATTGAGCTTGCTCAATTTATCGAGACGGATAGCATCTAATGCGGGGAAACATGGACATTGTAGACTCCATGCTACAACCCTGTTCAGTTTACATTGGAAACAATACAAGCGAATGACGTACCAATATATTGGAAGACGTAGTTTTCTGGGCAGCGATTCCACTGTGCACTTAATTGATAGTGAAGATATTATAATATGATTCGTTAGTAGATCGGCATTCGAGTGTGCCAAATTTAACATTTGGTCTAGTTTTATCCCATAACCATCTTTGGATGTTCAGCTATCCCTGTACCGAAATTGGTTAACATTTGTCCAACAGGGCAAAGTAAATTTTATTATGCCCAACAGACAGCGCCAGACTGGAATGACGCCGCGCGCCCACCCAAAACAAATGACCATCCTGCGTCACGCTATTAAAGTTTTTCCTGAAACTATGACTCCTCTCCATAAAAAACTAATTGTCAATACAAATCTAGGATTCTATATAGATATATTATGTACCTAAATAGCAGTTAGGTTATGCAAAGTAGCTGCAGTAGGTATTTGCTATGTCCGATGCTGTGTCGGATTTCAATGCTGCTCGGCATCCAACCCCGGCTTCCCCTATGGTTCGCTTTGTGGAAAATCTACACACCGTAGTGTGACAAGCCAAGTTTGGCAAAAAGGACGATGCACTGCCGCGTACACAGAGCTATTTTCTCGAGGATTCTCAAGGACATAGGTTAAGACCTGTGTTCGGATAAGGCTGTGCAATTTGGGCTGAATGACCTTAAATGTTATTCTTACTATGGACATGCCCCGGGGATTCCCGGAAAGCCCGTTTTTTTGGCGACATAGACTTGCAATGCAAAGTAATGTATACAATAGAGTTGGCGACTATATAAACGAAAGATAAAAGTACAGGAGTAGACAAACAATATTATTGATGCCTGTATAATTAATAATATAAGTATCTACTTTTTTTTTATAACTGTGTAGTATTTTGAAACTGAACACAATATATATTTTTCAAGCTTTACGATTGTTGTTTTGGGATTAAGTCATATTATCCATATTACTATTACGTTTTGAAATTCCGGGAAATTGCACATCCTAATCCGACTACCTTTTCAGTAGCACTAATAACCTTATAAATACTAGGTGTGTGAGATAAGTGGAGACTGGGATCATAAAGAAGTAGAATGGATGGAAAAATAAAGAAAATAAGAAACAAAGGCAAACTTCTACCAGTAACAATGTGGCAATGACTTCGTTCACGAAAATTGCATACTGCGGCACAGACAAAACTCATACAAAAACGGTTCGAGGTAAGGTAATTTTATATTTTTACTTTAGAATCATTGATTATTTTATATTTAAATGATTGGTAAATAATTTAACTTTTCTCAAACATGCAATGAAATGTCGTCATAACGTGCGTTATAACAGGCTTCGAAGTATCACGTTTCGGGCGGAACAACTCGAGCGAACTGTAAAGGATTTTCATACAAACTTGAAGGCTTAGGACGGGAAGTATTTTTTTTAAACATGGCGGCTGTGTTGATGAACACGTTAAACAGCTGAATTATATTTTTTTGAGTGGTATATTTTTTTATTTCATTGCATGTTTCAGAGAAGCACTATACATGCCTAGCCGTGAAAAGGGCTTGCTGGCTTCGTATCACTATCCGTCTATACCTACTCAACTGGTAAGCTCCTCTTTCCTGGCGTCTGCAGTAATGTACTATTACCTATTTTGTCTGCAGTATTGTATTGTACCTTCCCGCACCAATAATGTCTCTCTTTTACCTTGTGGTTGACTGGTAGAGAACGTCTCATAGCATTAAGCCCGCCATTTATACTTTTACTTTTATATTTTGTGCAATAAAGTTTAAATAAATAAATAAATATTATATTAAAACTATATGAAGTGTTCGACGTGAGACGGAGTGGCAGTTTTGCGACGATAATAGTCGCCGTGCGCAGACGTGGTGCCGTATCATGAGAATCCTAATATTACGACGTACTGACTGTAAAAGTGTTAAAACATGAGATATCACAAAATTTTGTAATTACATTATAATAAACCATTGACACAAAGATCAAAGCTCAAAGAAAAATTTAAATGAGTGACCTTGTTAAAGAAACCGCTTTTATTGCCGGTCCAGCGCGTTAACCTTTCCGCTACCCTAACTCCCGAGCATACCTTTCGAAGTTTCTTTCTAATTTTTTCTTACTCTTTCGAATTTTTCCCTAATGCTTTATGTGTCGATCTTTGCGTTGTTTATTTGAAAGGCTTTACACCTTAGCGATTTTTTTTCCCTCTATGTGTGTTTTTCTTTGAGCTTTGATCTTTGTATATTGGTTTAATATAAAAATTTAGGTGTGTACTACTGACATAAAAAATAATGCATTACAATACAAATGTATTATTATAATATTTTTTTATCAAACTTGGCCCTATTTCTACTTTTACGTGTGAGGTGGGACTTTCTTTACACTACGCGATATGCGTTCAAAGCCAGCCGAAGTAGCACGCTCACCTTACTTGGACATTTATTGAGAATAAATTCACTTTCAAAACATCGTATATTACTCAACCGTTAAATCACAAAACCAACTATAAATCGTAAAGCATATAGTTCATCTTTTAAAAACAAAAAGAATATTGAGAACGAATACCCTAGTATTAAGAGTATACGCGGTTTAAGCCTTAAGCGGGTTTATATATTTTAAGCACGAAATTCGTAGGTTTGCAGTGGCTTTTGCAGCTACCGGGGTAGAAATAGAAATATAAGAAGGAATTTCACGTTTTTTTTTTTTTTTTTTTTTTTTTTATGTCTTAGGGGGCAAACGAGCAAACGTATCGCCTGATGGAAAGCGATTACCGTCGCCCATAAACACCTGCAACACCAGAGGAGTCACAAGTGCTTGCCTACCCGGAGGACGAAGATAGAATGCCTCTATGCTAGTAATTTCACCGGCTATCTTACCCCCACACCGGAACACAACAATGCGAACATTGCTGTTTGGCGGTGGGTTAGCAGGCAAGACGGTAGTAACAATCCGGACGGACCCTGCACGAGGCCCTACTACTCCAAAAACGAATCTTACGTACGAACGAATCCTAAGACTTTCAACACCGGGAACCCATTTTCTCTTGGTATGATTGTAGTGCTACGATATTTTTGGTTGCGGAATATTAATGTTTCACTTTAAAGTCTAGTCTCGAATACCTAAGAAGAACAATTAACTATATAAGTAATTTGCTGCGGCTGCGCGATGCGTTAGGAAATGTCCAAATAAAAAGGCGAAGACATATCATAATTGTGCGTCTTCTTGTACTATAGCAAAAGCAAACGCATGTGGCGTGTACCTCGGAAAAAAAATGAGGGTTGACCGATGACACATCCAAAGTGTAGATATATATCTATCCACATATGCTACATTTCTATAAACGTGTATCATGTTCATGTTGTGAATATCTGCGAATTTTCTGCCTCGCGCGACTGCATTGTGGAATGAATAATTGTCGCTTGCGGTTTTCCCGACAGATAAGACATTCAATAAAAGAGTGTACTCCCACTTGAAAGGCTGGTAACGCACAATCATGTGACTCCTCTGGTGTTGCAGGTGTCTGTGGGCGACGGTAATCGCTTTCCATCAAGCGATCTGTTTGCTCGTTTAAAAAAATCGGCCTCGTCACTTAAATGTGTTCCGATTCTTGCTATCAAGGCCCACCCATGACAGCACATGCGTAACTGACGCACATAGGTGTACATATATGTGGAATTTGTCAAAGCTATGTACCTAAAGGGCTACTCAAAGGTGGCTTGATTAGAGGCCGACGGTTAGTGTTCTAATGGAAACCGTGCCCGCACCGGCTTTGACGCATTCACTAAACAAATGACATTCGACGAGTAAACGTAACAAAATCGTATTTCTGGATGGTAAGGTGTAGGGAGAAAGTACTATGAAAGAGATAGATTTTTGTTTTCTGCATTTTGGCAACACTGTCAATATTGTCTATGGGTCAGTGTTGCCAAAATACAGAAAACAAAAATCTACTACTTAGTGTCTGCCGCGGTAAATTAAATTTGTCCCATTCATAACCTGTCCCTTTCATAGCACTTTTCCCCTACCCACAGGGGACCTATGATGGATGTGTTTATCACGTGATAAATAAGTGACAAAGCATGTGTTATCACACTCGCAGTTTGTCAAAACATGACGATGCTTTGTCACTTATTTATCGCGTCATAGCATATATAGGCAACCATCATAAGCCTGGCTGATATAGGGTTTTAGGGGACGGGGAGGTTGAAAGCGTACGCCAAGGGTATCTTTGGTCGAGTGGATGAAACGTTGGACCTATCGAGATATTTTTATAAGTATGCATACCAAAACGAGGTGCGTCTACGCTAGGCGAGCCGAGCACGAGCCGAGCACGAACCGAACACAATTCGTCTAATGTGGACCGACTTACAAGCCTCGAACGAGCGCGCTGCGAGCGTTTCGTTCGTGCTCGGCTGCGTTCCGCCAGTTCTCGGTTTTTTGACGAACACAAAGGAAGGAGGAAAGTGCTCGTTGTAGGTTCGTTGTACGTCCACACTTGACGCCGCGAACGATGAAGCCGAGAACGCTCCGCTCGTGCTTCGCTCGTGCTCGGTTCGTCTAGCGTAGACCCACCTTACGCGTTGTCGTCCTATACAACATTTAAAAACCAATTAGCAACAAGCAAAATAAGTAGTTTTCACAAAACTTTGTATGCACCCCGCAAATTTTACCACAAACTTGTTCCTCCAAAAAAATATACTAAAACTCTTTTAAAAAACCAACATACACATACACATGAAACTGGCCAATTTAAATTCATTCGACATCACATTCCGTTGTTTTAGCATAGAGTTAAAACTCGTTTAAACTAAAATTAAACGTAGTTTGCAAGTGGTCTAAAGCAAACGGCGTCCACAAAGTTAACTTTGCTACTGGCTAAATTTGGAACTGACTTTACTGAGTACTTATTTGGTAGACAGCATCGACTGTGGCGCCTCTATCGAGTGCAGTGGTTAGTTTGTAATGTAACCGCTCTTTAGCCCTCCCTAATGATGTGGTTTAGTAAGACTAGGAAACTAATGGATAACTAGTGAGCTGTCTAGGGTAAGTGGTTAAGTATCAATTTGTCAAAAAAAATCGTTTGAATTGACAACATTTTTTTTTATCTGTTCAATAATACTGATTGTTTTAGACATTTTTCTCTTGGGAACAGTGGTAAAATGTTCACGCTGTATCCTCGTTAGCAATAGCCTGACTGTGATCAATAGTCACCTACGCTCTTTCAATCATCAATGCTGTCAATTTGCCCCAAGCTCTAAAATTTTGACTGTGTTGACAATGGTTATTTGAAAAATTTTCAACTTATAAATCATCGTAATTTTGAGTGAATTTTTGAAATGCGCCAAATTTTCTAGTTATTTTAGACTAGGTTTTCTTGTGACTTATCCTTGGAGACCTGTGCATTTTTTTTCAATAAACTCATGCATTCGTTTAATGACTCTTACACATACATATGGGCATAAGGCACATACATGTGTAAGTTTTTAAGCAAAGGCACAAGTTTTTTTTTGGAAAAATGCATAGTTCTCCAATGATAAGTCACTGGAAAATCTAGTCTGAACAACAGTGGTATAACATGAAGCAAAATCTCTGGGCAAGCCGGGACCGATTGAGCTTTTTCCAAAACAATAGACAATGTTTCGAAAATGAGCAATTTTTCATTTAAGTTCACAAATTACTGTCATATTGAAATGCACGACGTATTCATTCAGTTTTTTTTTTAACTTACATCCTTACTGAAGACCGCCTATTGTCTACCATTGTTTAATTTAAGATTTCTCATGTAATATTTTTCTTGTTGGTGTGCAATAAAGTATTGTTGTATTGTATTGTTGTATCGCTTGGCAACTACGTTTGTGACACTGTATTTCGTCCCCCTTTGCCCGCGGACTAGGTAAGTAAGTGTCATGAAACAAGAAAATCGGCCAAGTGCGAGTCGGACTCGCGCACCGAGAGCTCCGTACATAGACTTCCCATCTTAACTGGCCGGGTTAAGTTAAGTTTGTGTTGTGGGGTCACATACAAAATAGGTACAAAGTTAACGCAACCGATCACGTAATGTTGTATGAGAGCCGTACTTAAAACATCATTAAAATTTGTGAAAATTTATTCATGTTCATGATATACAACCTGTTGACAAACGGCCAGGCAGACAGATATACAGCGGAGTCTTAATAATAGGGTCCCGTTTTTTACCCTTTGGAACTCTAAAAAAGATGGGCAAGTGCGAGTACGACTCGCGCATGAAGGGTTCCGTACCTATACATATATATAGGTAACACAAGTTTGTTGTATGGGAGCCCCCTTTAAATATTTATTTTATTTTATTTTTAGCATTTGTTGTTATAGCGGCAATAGAAATACATCATCTGTGAAAATTTCAACTGTCTAGCTATCACCGTTCTTGAGATACAGCCTGGTGACAGACGGACGGACGGACGGACGGACGGACAGCGAAGTCTCAGTAATAGGGTCCCGTTGTTACCCTTTGGGTACGGAACCCTAAAAACTAGTTATAAAGTAATATACAAAAACTTAAAATTCGTAGTTATGCAACTATGCCTCGCACCTGCAGCCCAGCTAGTGTTGTCCCACGCTGATTACAATTAATTACCGCGTAATTCACAGGTAAACGGCCCGTGCAGTAATTTGCGGCAACACTTAAGAAACGATTACCGGTTTGTCCCTGTATTCTATGTATTTTTTTGGCTAGTAGAAGAGAAAATATAAATACTTGATTATACTTAATATGGATATGCCCCTGGGATTCCCGGAAAGCCCGTTTTTTGGCGACATTATTAATCGTCGTTTAGCAGTGCATTTTTGGGGCAATAGAACATAGACTTTTACAATGCAAGGTAATGGATATCTTTATTTGAGTTGGTGAATATTATAAATAAATGACAGATAACAGTACAGGATTAGACACACAATATTATTGATGACTGTATATAATAATTTAACTATGTACCTTTTTATGACTGAGTAATATTTTGATTAAAGAATAGATTGAAGGATAGATCGCGTCCAGAACACTACGCTCGCTCCAGATCACGCAAAGCTGATGTTGGAGCAAAAACCGCCGAACTCAAGTGGGAATTGGCTGGCCACGTCAGCCGCATGCACCCGGACAGGTGGGCTTACATAGTCACCAAGTGGGTGCCGCAAGATGGGCGGCGACGTCAAAGCAGACCGAGACGGAGATGGCGGGACGATTTAGATGCATTCCTAGGCAAATGGCCGGCAATGGAAGAAGCTGCCAATAGGGAGTTGTGGAGATCAGTGGGACACTCAAACAGGCTAACAAAAAAAAAATTAAACGTTACACAAATATTTGACGAAGCTTTACGATTATAATCCCAGGATTAAGTCATATCCATATTAATATTACGTTACGAAGTCCCGGGAAATTGCACATCCTAATCCGAACACTGGTAATAATTTCTCATCAGTATGACTATTAATGTGAGAAAAGTGTAAAGCTATTTGAGCGATATAACAGCCATATAATGGCCATATACCTTCGCACTAAACTACAATCCCGGAATACGAGACTGCCATATTAAGTCTTAATATGGCAGTCGCAATGTCAATCGAATATTAAGTAGAAATATTATAAATTCCAATGCATCTGATAAGGATGAATCCATAGCATCTTAGCAAGTACAAAATAAAGTCCAATCGTAACCAAACAATAAGCCGGGAACTGCCCCGTTTGAAGTGGATAATTTGAAGTAAATCCCCCGGGATAACACTAAGTCCGCGCGGGACACGCGACTGAGGTGGTCTTACGGACTTTTCAGTTGCAGCCTTACTTCAGTCAGTAAACATGGCGGGATAGTTTCCAACTAGGGATTTGTCCGAGCCACGTTCGAAATGTAACTGTTTTGTGAAATTCATACTAAGCGTCGCGTAGATTAAGCACCTTAAGGCTCCTTATCTGTTCGAAAATGCTGATTGTTTTGGACATTTTTCTCTATGATCAAACATATTTTTAACCGACTTCAAAAAAAGGAGGGGGTTCTCAGTTCGGTTATTACCTCATAACTCCGTTATTTATGAGTCGATTTGGAAAATTCTTTTTAGGTTCATGACCAGACATCTCAAGGTTGGTCCCATAAAATTTTGGTGAAGATCGGATGACGAGATCCATGAGGAATCGAAGGAATTCCTGAAATTTTATAGGCACTCATAATATTTTTCATGTATTTTCTAAAACTATTTAAGTATTTGCATATGGTAGTCATCATCTTCTCATGCTGAATTGATGATGGAAGGTACAACTCCTTAACAGTTAGGAGTTAGGAGATAATTCAAACGAAATGCATGCCTTCAAGACCTCCCTGATCACCCCGTTATAAGTATTTTATATGAATCACTAAAAAGCGAAAAAAAAAAATTTTTAACAAAAAAAAGAACCGACTTCAGTAAAACTAAAAAGCCGAAAATAACCCGTTCAAGTACAGATTACATTTGACTCACCCTTTGAAGTCGGTGCCAAACCTCACGTAAACTTTAATATATAAATATAATAACTGAGTGGTTTGGGACCGATTTCAAAGGGTGAGTCAAATGTAATCTGTACTTGAACGGGTTATTTTCGGCTTTTTAGTTTTACTGAAGTCGGTTCTTTTTTTTGTTAAATTTTTTTTCATATTATGACAAATGTGTTGGTAATTTAACCAAAGTTTTGAAGTGAATAATACTTTTTTCCGAGTTCTAGATAGTAACATTGCTATTTCATGCTTTCATTGCATGCAGTCGAAAATATGTAAATAAAAATAAAACAGTTTTCCGCGTGAATTTTGTCAAATTCGTGTAGTTTTTTAAACAAAAGTTATTAATGAAAAATTACAATACCAATAAATTGCAATAGCCATGTTCTAAGTAATAAGTATAATATGTTAAGATTTTTTTTTTTAAGTAATAAGGCCTCAAGCATAATAATTTTTGAGTTTGAATTCTACATTTCAACGAAATCGTGACTGCCTAGTGTCTACAATAAGAACATAAAACGAACTTATTCCAATGCTTACTCAATAACAATGAAGATTAAACATAGAGTAAACAGAAACCACTTAAAGCAAAGAAAAAACAATATTGATGGAGATTTAATTCATTTAGAGGAGCGAGCGAGGCGAGGCACTGAATAATGTATCCCATTCACTCTGCGATCTTTCGTATTCGGCGTAAGGGCGGCCGTCCACTGTGAAAATAATGTTCTTAGATAAGCACATACTTGTATGTGTAGGTTTTACAAACATCAAATAAATATTAAGCCATTAATACAAAGATCAAAGCTTAAAGTAAAATTGCAATGAGTTACCTGGCGGAAGAGACTGGGAATCGAACCCGGTACTTCTGGATTGCTAATCCAACGCGCGATAACTCATTTCGATTTTTAGGGTTCCGTACCCAAAGGGTAAAAACGAGACCCTACTACTGTGTTCATGTGTGTGCAAATAAACGTTAAATTCTTTCATTCTTCTTTCTAAATATAAAATTTACGTATGTCTGCAACATGGGATGATGAATGGAATTCGGGATCTTATTTCAGCAGATGCTTACGGCGCATGAACGCTTGGGGCTTGCGTTATGTACTTTACCGAGAAAACTGGCAAATAAGAGGAGATAGTAGAGTTGCTAAGCCGCGAAATTGTGCGCATCGGGTTACAAGCATGAAATTTCTACCACACATAGAGCGTTCCACGGTGATTATTTTCAGATGTGGAGGGAAGTCAGATTCGTCCCCTGTGTGGTGGGAGAGCGGGGTGAAGAGGACCAAGTACTGCTCTTTTTCTTTTTTTTATTACTGATCAGTTATGGCTATTAGGGCCTGTGCGACATCGTTTTCGCGTAAAATAGATATCAGCTATTAATTTTTCATGTTATTTACGAATAGTTTCATATAAAATTTTGGGTTTAATGCCGAAAAGGTAAAAATCACAACAAGTTTTTTTTATTTTTATACTTATTATACAAAAATAAAATAAAAAATTAATTTCTGATATTTGTTTTACACGGAAACGATACCAAACACGTCCTGGTAGACTTAACAGACCAGCAATAAAGAAAGAAAAGAGGGATACTTGGCCCTATTCACTCCGCTCTCCCGCCTCACAGGGGACGAATCTGACTTCCCTCCACATCTGAAAATAATGACCGTGGAACATTCTATCTGTGGTAGAAATTTTATGCTTGTAACCCGATGCGCACAATTATGTTAGAAAACAGCGGACTAACAACTCTACTAAGAGGCCTTTGCCGAGCAGGAGAACACATCTGGTTCGGTGGTCCAATTGGTAGGACGCCCGTGTTGGCCTGGAAAGCCGTTGGAAATGCAGGTTAGAATCCTGTCTGAACCATTAATTTTTATTTTATTTTTTCGCTTCATTGTAAACATTTGGTTTACCTTAGCAGACGTTACTGCTTTAATAAAAAAAAAAGAGAACACATATTACATGTATTCAGCGATGGTTGAGTAGTTGGCTTCGATGGACCAGTTAGTAGATCACCTGACAAAAAAGAGGGGTGTTATAAGTTTAACATGCGTATCTGTGTGTCTGTCTGTGGCATCGTTGCTTCCTAACGGATGGTCCGATCCGAATGCGGTTTTTTCAATCTAAAACCTTGTCCTACCCAGGATTTTTCAAAAATTTGATTTTAGGATGTTAATCATAATAAACATGTACAAACGTGTTCAGTATACAAGTGAATACAAGTTATGCGTCCGTAGCACAACAGTGCGGCGTTCAATTTTACATGTAAATATCTGTTTGTTTATTCAGTGGGGCTGTTGCGATCCTAACTCGCGATACCGAGTCACTGGAACTACGAAATTAATGATGTGGAATACGGGATTAAAAGTAAAACTTTGAAAATGCTTAAAACGCTGTCCGACATTTTCACCCTTGACACTCTATCGCCGTCACCAAAAAAAACTTGACTACGAAATTGATGATGTGGAATACGGGATTAAAAGTAAAACTTTGAGAGGAATCTGATTACTGTATACTTTTGGGGTCATTGTCAGTTCAAAAAACAAAATTCGTCCCTCCGGTGGTCAAAAGTTAAGAGCTTGTATATGAATCTAGGTTACGTAGCTATTATATCGGATTATAGAAGAGGGAACGTTCTTTATTCTCACAGGCATTTTATCAGAAAAATAGGTCCTGGAATCCTTAATTTCGCAAATGTCCACCGGAAAGACTCGAACCTAAATCTGACAATGACCCTTTTACAATACTTATGTTACTATCGGAGCTATTACAGAACAAATGACCGCCAATACTGGTTTTTCCATCTGATTAACGCAAAAGCCTTGCAATAGGCTAGTTGACTCAATGTTAAATTGGATCAAACTAATGTTTATTTCGTATAGTATTGGGCATAGGAAACCTAAATATAATATAATATCGTTCAGTTCATAAAAGTAGAAGATGGCTGAACAAATTGAAAATGTGATTTTGATTATAAATTTTGATATGCTTAAAATGCTGTCCGCCATTTTTACCGATGTCGATAACTTTCGTGCGTTGGTCTTCGTATTAAGTCAAGCTCGACTAAGAGGCCTTATTCCTTTTAAAATGCTAATTGTTTAAGACATTTTCTCCATGATCAACCATGTTTCTTAAGATAGTATGATGTTACCAGCTAGAACAGTGTGATTGGATTTATTGGTATATATTTGAAACCTACAGTTTGAATTTTTCATTGATAATTTTTGTTTCAAAAACTACTCGAAATTGACAAAATTCACAAAATTAGTTTTTAGGGTTCCGTACCCAAAGGGTAAAAACGGGACCCTATTACTGAGACTTCGCTGTCCGTCCGTCCATCCGTCCATCCGTCCGTCCGTCCGTCCGTCCGTCCGTCCGTCCGTCCGTCCGTCTGTCACCAGGCTGTATCTCAACAACGGTGATAGCTAGACAGTTCAAATTTTCACAGATGATGTATTTCTATTGCCGCTATAACAACAAATACTAAAAATAAAATAAAATAAATATTTAAGGGGGGGCTCCCATACAACAAACTTGTTAAAGATTATATATATATGTATAGGTACGGAACCCTTCATGCGCGAGTCGGGCTCGCACTTGCCAAATTTTTATTTTAACTTATTTTCGAGTGCAAGCAATAAAAGCATTAAATAACTATGTTACTAGCTAGAACTTGGGGAAAAGTATTATGCACTTTAAAAAGTTGGTTGAAATTATCAATATATTTGTCATAATATGAAAAAAACAATTTTAAGGAATAAGGTCTCTTAATAATAATATGCCGTATCCAAAATCTCACACATCCGTTGATATGTGTTTTGCGTATAATTGAATTAGATCCAGATAGTCCTATCTGGGAATACTAACTTGGCTTGTATTGACGCAATTGATATTCAAGATATTGTAAACTAATGTTATTGCCGGTTCACACCTGTTTGTGATACTCGATATGATAAGCATATTAATAGGCTTAATGTGTTTGCATTTAGTTTTGTAAGATATTAACAGATGTGGCCAAGTTTTTGATAAGTTTTTATAATTTTTGATTAGTGGCTTTGTGAGCAGACCTCGCGAGATTTTTTTATTTGAAGAAAAATGGCGGATATTAGGTATATGCTAAATACGTATCATATAATATCCGCCATTTTTCTTCTTGACTTGGTTGAGAAACGTGACTTAGGCAAAAACAGCCGGAAATCTGGACAAACGGACATCCAAACATCCGGACATACGAAATAGTTTTAAGCCAATCTGTAACATAGACGCTTAAATTCGCTTTCTCGGTCAATGAAGTAACATTTTTCGCTGTCAGTTAATACAATTTTACTTGATTTAATTCCAGGTTACTGATTAAACTTTAATTTTGCACATGTACCTACGTAGATCAGCACCTCTAGCACAAATGTATCATGCGACTATTTCTCGCTATCTCTTTCTTCGCAGTACTGTGAGAGAGTGACGGGCGATGCTACGTCGCGCGACAAGAGTCGCGAAGCGTAGTTGTGCTAGACGGACAGATGGCAATGCAATATAATATATGACAATAACATGGAGCTTATGTAATGAAATGACGGATCCGGACGGTGGTCATAGGAATCACAACTGGGAATGACAACAGGAAAATGGCGCAAGACCAGTTTTCGACGTTTCACTTGTTGACGTTTGTGCATTAAAAAGCAGTTTGCACCTGAAAATGAGAAAGAGAAAGAGAAAGAGAGAGATAGAGAGAGAGAGAGAGAGATAGAGAGAGAGAGAGAGAGAGAGAGAGAGAGAGAGAGAGAGAGAGAGAGAGAGAGAGAGAGAGAGAGAGAGAGAGAAAGAGAGAGATAAATAGCACAATTTTTGTATTTGACAATCATAAGTTTATGCCAATAAAATAAAAATAGGTAGCGTGAATCGTTTCTTGAACGTGCAGGCCAGCTCCAGCTTGTCTTTAAGAGCGGGGAAGCTGTCTTCCATCTCCTGAATACTGCCGATCACAATGCCGATCAGGTTCCCGTGGTCTTCTGCGTGGTTCATCCTGTCGCAGAAGATACGGAGTGGACTGCGGGGGCTAGAAGGAAAAAATTAATACTATCATGAATTGGAAATCGTCTAAGGTGTAATGACGCCCCCCACCTCCGCATTTGAGCGTTGTCGGAGTTATCACCCGACTAGTTGACCGACCTGTACGCATAGAGATCATAGTTCACGGAAAAATCGACACTCCCACACAGAAATGCCGTTATTAATATCTGCACTCACATCTGAATCAACTAATTAAGTAGTGGGGCGCGTCATTTCAGCTTAGACGATCTCTTAAACTTCTTAAAGGAAACTTTTTTTTAAATTAAAAGGAGATTTAGTCTCCTTTCGTTCTGGTATTGGTTTTGACAAAAGGTATTTTAAACTCCTGTTGATCTACTCCGCTACCTAAAGGTTGTCTGGAAGAGATCGCTATTTAGCGATAAGACCGCCTGTTGTTTACCTCTGTCAATTTGTTTACTGTATATATCTCATGTTTTGTATCCCTGTGTATTTGAGGTGTGCAATAAAGTGGATTTGTTGTTGTTGTTTTTTTAATACGCTCCGCGCTTTTAATGTACTTCGCGTATAACTATGTTTGTTATTTTGGAAAAGTAAAGAGTAAAATAAAGGTATGAGTATTTAAGAAAGGAAACTTTAAAGTAGTAGTAAACAACTAATTGCTTAAGAACTAAGAAGTATTGTGTACCTCTCTTGCTTTGCCATAATCTGCTCAAAAGTATTTATTAATCAATTTTGAATATTCAGTTATCTTTGTAAGGTCAGCATTAAAAGTAGCTGATAATTTCGGTACCGGCTTTTGTCAAATTGTATACTTAAATTGCCAGCTCAGCAAAATAGATGCTAACTGTACCAAAATCGGAAAATAACCCTTCGGTCCTTTTGGCTTGATCAGGTCACAAATACAGTCTAACCCGAATTTAGCTTCTTTCACTGAAATTTTGCTAATTATCTTCAACATAGGGTACATACAATAAAATTGTGTTTAAATATATATAAACTGTATTCACAGCGCTATTCTTAAACCACGCATTATTTACATTTTAAGTTAGCACTTACTCTCCTTCAATCACGGACGGTATGTGAAGACCCAAAACATCTTCATAAGAGTCCTCAATTGGTAACGAGTGCATCACGTTGCCCTGAACCGGAAAACTGGTGCGGTTAGCCTGAAAATAAACAATGTTTCATATAACTTGCCAAAATTCATATCAATATCTGGAACCAGTCGCAACGTAGTCGGACGACCTGGTTAGGCTTGTAGACTAGCTGGATGCGGGTTGTTTCTATCCGGCCAATATTGAAGTCTATAGAGGCTTCTCCAGCAGACGATGTTCTATGGCTGAAATGCTGATGAGGAATCATCATCACATAAACCAATGGATCCAGTGCTGGACGAAGACTTCTCTATAACAAGACGGACTCACTTCGCGCCGCGAGCCTCACTAATAGCCTACACACCAGCTATGTCCCAGGAGCAAATTCATTATATTCTACACAACCAACATTTCAGGTGGCATCCAATCTACAGTCAGTATCTTCTGTGCTATAGTTTTAGTGGAACCTTCCTTCCAACTGCCTAAGTGATATCATTTTTCGGTTAAACTCTTATTAAAACTCATGTCACTATCCCCAAATCGCTGGTGGGAGCATCATAAAGTTAATCTTTGTCATCAATTCAGCCGAAAGATGTCAACGGTTAAACAAAGCCCTATCAAGAATCTCTACTATGACCGACTTTACGCTACAGTAGCGTAAAGTCGGTCATAGTAGAGATTGAGTAGCGTAGATACAAGTAACTTGTATCTACGCTACTCATAAAATCGTTGATAGGCACATGGTTCCCTACACCTTCTTCCTTCCACTTACCTCAGTTATGTAAATCTTCGGTTTGCCCCTCAATGAAACTGGTACATCAGTGGTCAGATACTTAACGATCACGCTTTCATTGAAGCTTTTGTCACTCGCTGAAAGTGTCCCTGATTCACCATTGGGAGCCATTATCACAACTGCCACTGCGCCGTACTCGGTAAAATCTCGAGCGAAAACTGGAAAATATAGAAACAAAATGTTAGACGACAATCTAGCACAAATCGATCTAGTCCCTAAGTAAGCTCGGAGTTTGGCCAACGAAAGGACATACAAGGTTATTTCGTAGGTACATCAAAGAGAGTTTAAAACTAAATTTGGCTTAGCTAGCCATATCAGAGCCCACAATAGACGAAGTCCATAGTTCTTGCATTGGGTCGCCGTCGTCGAAATCGATGAGGAGGACTATAATATAATAACATCAAAGATCCATTGCCTTGCAAAAGGTGAAATAAAAGCGATTAGGCTTTGGCGCCTCTAATCCAAGATGGCGGTTAACGTCTGCATCCTTCAAGGTCATAAATTTGATTGTTGAGGTATGGTATGTATACCTACCTTATAATGAAAATATAATATGACGTATGCTCATTATTGCCATATGAAAGCTATTTGTAGCGCCACTATCCCTGGGCCGGACAGACACTTGTTAGGCTGTATCATCTACGATATCGATGCAGTGCAATTGCAATGTCATTGGCATTCATCTTGAATCATCGGTCCATGCTTCAGCATATTATTGTTAGCATCTGGCCGTTCAGCACACGTTCTAAATCACATACCCGACAGTTTAATGACACATTATACACCTGCTCACACAAAACGTCGTATCTTAGCAGCGAGTCTTAGCCAGTTACGGCCTTTTAATAGTCCACGAATCATGTAACACGCTAAACGACGTATCTTAGCAGTGGGTCTTAGTCAGTTACGACCTTTAGAAAGTAAGTTGTCACGTTATTGCGATCCTATTTATGCTAATTAAATCACACCCTCTTGTCCTGCTGGATTTGCATATGGTCACGAAAATTGAACAGATGCTGCTTTAGCTTGTTTCAAGCGTATTATAACATGTTTATGTAATATTACCTGATAATATTAGCAAAGCCATTAATACTAGCTCATGCAACTGTTACATAATGAGAGGTCTTAAAATATTAGTGCGGTTTTATGTTATATTTCCTAGACAACATTTTTGGTAGATTCGAGTTCTCTTATTGGTATCATAGTGTTGGTCTAAGGCGGAGCTACATGTGGTGCATAAAATGTTGTCAAAAATTATCTCAAATTGTCTAAAACTAAACGTAAACATACAACAACATGCCCAACTATTTACAATCTTTTACAAGCTATTATTTAACTTGCAATGTAACTATGTAACTAAGCTTGTTCGCGTTGAATCTTGCAACTCACTTTTGAAGCAGATGTCTACAACCGATTGAGCACAAATTTTTCATAGTTACCTACTTATTAACTTTGATGACTATTACCTACTATACTAATAATATGGTACCATGGGGCTGGTCTGATGATACAGCCGGAAGTTGGTCCTAGGAATTCTGTATTTAATAGGCTCTAGTGCACTAATATGCATACGAATGTGCACAACTCAGCCCTATGATAAATACTTACACTGATCGCACTTTTTTTCAACTTCAGCGCTCGTCAGATCAACATGCGTGTCCACTTCGAACCGATATTTCTGGAAGGTTCTCTTGATGATCGCTACTTCTTTCATCGCCAGCTGCCGGTCTCTGGATCCTTGCTCGCTGGTCACTTGGCAGAATACGAGCAAGGCGTTTTTGTTGAAACTGAAAAACGAAAGCCATTACTTACAGAGATTCTCATGGGCGGCGCCGGCCGTACAATTCCATCTGTCGGTACAAATTTCGATGTCTACCTACTCATCATGCCAAAACGGCAGGACATTATTTAACCAATATTTCTATTGAGATAACTGGACATCTAAATATAATAATATAATATCAGAATATGGCAAATAAAAGAGCTTTTTATTTCAACATCGTTCGCGTAACTTTACGATATAAGATAATACGATAAAAGAAACACTGAATCAGGGTGCATTAAGAGGCCTTAATTCCTTTTAAAATGCCGATTGTTTAAACATTTTTCTCTATGATCAAACATGTTTCTTAACATAATTATTTATGTTACTACCTAGAACAGGGCTATCGGGATTTATTGAAAATTTTCATTGATAATTTTTGTTACAAAAACTACTCGAATATGGTAAAATTCACGCGAAAAATTAGTTTTTTCAACTTATTTTCAACTGCACGCAATGAAAGCATGAAAATAGCTATGTTACTACCTAAAACTCGGGGAAGAGTATTATTCACTTCAAAAGGTTGGTTAAAATTATCAATATATTTGACAGAATAATATGAAAAAAAAAACAAAGGAATAAGGCCCCGTAATGTAATTAAAAGATGAAAAGATAAATGTTACACTGAAAACTCCCTTAAGTCTCAGATTTATTAAAATATATAGGTACGAAACGGATTTACGTCGTAGAAGTTAAATATCGGTCGATATGTTTCAAGTCGGTTCGCGATTCATTATCAGGAGAGCCGATCGAGAAATTTTAGTGGATTTGGTTGTCACCAGGCAATATCCAGCAGAAGTTTATATTGGACATACCTTTCCAATCCATAACTGACACTGATCATAGACACATTATCAATACTATCACTGCTTTTGTTGTATTTGCTATCGAGTGGGCGCGTCGGCTTCTTAAAACAACAATTAAATAAATCGCTTAAAGTCATCGTTACGTTCTCACTGCACTGATATAGAATAAACACTGCGTATAAATGACACATATGAGGTAAACAATGCCGAGCTAAAAAAATACTGGGTGTGGCGTGTAAGACGAGCAATAAATTGCAATCTGGATTCCCTTCAAACTGAACAACATATTTTGTTTGTTTACATTCGAGGACGCGGTTGGCGCTGTGTTAGTGCAGCCTACTGAGCTGATGGTCCGGGGTTCAAATCCCGGCATAGGTAAATATTTGTGTGATGTATGAATTGCCCAATGACATAATCGGGTTCAAGGAAAATGGCATACTTATCTACAGGGATAAAACTATACCTATGAATAAAATGTTTATTGTGGCAGTTCTGCAATGATTGTTTGGTTCAGTAGGTACTGTTACCGGGTACACTACGATACTCCGAAGTATCAATATTTTTAAGTTGATTGTAACTAACCATATATGGGTTTATACCTGAAATAAATTTTTCAATTTCAATTTCAATATTCCGAATTTTGAAAAATTTGGGTGATCCTACTGGTCCTACTGTTTTGACATATTGAGCTATTTTTAAGGCCCGACAAAAAAGAAGGGTGTGATAAGAAATAGTCGCGTATTTCAGTTATGCTATAGGTGCTGATGAGAACTTTAATATCCATATCCATATCCATTTATTCAGTATTAGTCATGGAAATTAAAATAATGAAAATGAAAATATTTTATTTCTTTAAAGTAGACACAACAACAATAACGCTGGGATCTCCTAGTAAGTACTTCTTCTACTACTACAAGTCAATTTACAATTACAAGAAATAATACATTTATACCTAATAACAAATGAAAATAAAATAAAACTAATGACATCACGGGGGACCGAAGAGCTGGCAGCTTCCTCGCTCAACGCATTAGCGTTGCTATACAGCGAGGAAATGCTGCCAGCGTCTTCGGGACTATGCCAAAGGGGTCCGATTTTTTAAGTCTTTTTTTATATTAAATTTATTCTGTTTTAGCCTTTTATTTTAGTTAGTTAAGTTCTTAGTTTATAGTTAGTATTTAAACCTCATAACAAATTAGTAATAAAGTATTACCCTATGAAATATTAGCTACTACTATACTTAAAACGAATGGCCTGACTTGCTACTGGCGACTCGTTCTGCATGATTGGACTGTATAATACTTGAGACTGGGTTGCACAATAAAAAGATACTGTTTCTTTCTTCATAAGGTGAACTGGAGCGAGATGAGAGCTGGGCGACGCTTGCTGTGACACTGACCCACTTTTTGTGCCCACCATCTTTATTCCGTCCTTGATAGACCGAATCAGAGTTATAAGATGTACGGGGGCGTGGTTTATTCGCGCTTGCGCTCATCTAGCTTATTTCACGAATTTATTTATAAAATATTCATGTTTATTAATGGTACATACAAAATGTTTACATATGTATTTCAGTTAGTCAGATCTCAAAAATGGGGAATAATAAGTCATGTTATTAAGCGTTTATTTATTATTATACCTTCATCTTATATCTATACCTGAGATCTGACAACTTTTATGATTATCACAAAATATTTTGGCTATGCGTATTGGATTCTAATTGGAACTACGATATTTTCCCTTCGTTACGTAAGCGGCATGAAATGTAGGTCAACAACATTCAAGGTTACTTTCATGGCTTACGTAAATAAGAGATACGAAAGGAGATAAAGAAATAGCCAGTTTTTGCCTATGGTTAGGAAGTGGTTCACCTAAGCTAATTTGATAATCATCTTTAATAATATAATGTGATTTTACTTAATACTATAACTATTCTCTGATTGAGTAATTCACCTAATTAAACACCTTAAAAATAATTATAATATAAAACAGTTGCATACATAATAACGATGCCCGGAAGTAATAATATTACACAATAGCTATTGTCCTTTATCTGGACAAAAAGGGTAAGTAATTACACAATATTA